>OZ025292.1:146166947-148666947 GCA_964019185.1 Maratus speculifer | reverse complement strand
ATAAAATTCCGTGATTTCGGTTTTATCACGTTTTTATTCATCAGTTAAATAACTTCAAGTTTTGAGTTATAGCGATTTTAAAATGATCAAATTAAAATAACATTTTTTTAATCATGGTGAATACGGATATGAGAAGTACGTGTGTAAATTTTGAGAGGATGAAAATTACGACTGGTTTTAATTTCGCGTGAAATTCTAGGACCGTGTCAATTTGGAATAAATTTTGTTATTTTCATCCGCATTTATACCAAACACTAGCAGGGGTGACCGAGCTCAGCTCGGTCAAAATTAACTTTGTGTTCAACTCGATATAGTGTTATTATTGTAAAACATGTTATTAAAAATAGTATTATTTACAAAAACAATCAATAAGAAAACTATGTATGCACATGTTCATAAATTTTACTTTATTTTAAAATTTACAATGAAAAGACATCAATCCAAATCACTTTTTTAGCTCGACTCTGGTTAGTTTAACTATGCATCTCGAAGACTATTAAGAATGTATAAGAAATTTCTTCACATTCTGAAAGACAATATTTTTTGCCAGATATAACCAAATTTGGACACATTCTTTCATTTGGTGCCAAATATGTGTTTTGGTTTCGTAACCTTAATAGTCGATTTTTCGGCCAAATTTCGCCAGTATTTTGTCAAATATCGCCAACTTATTGGCTTTTGCCATAGTCTCATGATCCTGACCCTTATTACCCAAATGATCCACTAATCACATGTGATGAAACATGTGACTTAGCTCAATGGTCTTCAGGTAATCAAAAACATTAGAGTATAAAATGAATCAAAATCGTTTAAGCCATTTATTAAGTAAAATTAGCTTGACAGCATTCAGCAATGAAGCGATATGACCCACTAATATAATTTTGTTTAATATGCTACTCAGCTCAATAGTCTTCTCGTGACAATAAGACGTTCCGTTGCAAAATTTAGGTAAAATTGACTGAGTCGTTGTTATACATAATTAGAATGACCCGAACCCATTAAGACCTAAAACGACCCACTAACTGAATTGTTACGTGCATGTGTCCTATCTCAATGGTTTTCTTTTGCCCGAAAACGATATAATAGAAAATATACTTAAAATGGTGAGAACAATTTTCTAGATAAAATTAGCATGACCCACAAATGACCGTTATATTGAAATCTCTCGAAAATGTGACTTAGTTCATTAATTTTTGCGCGCCGAAAAATGTTAAATACAAAATTTAGATAAAATCGATTGAGCCAATTTTTAGGTATAAATAGTTTGACCTTGACCCATTATGACACAAAATGACTCATTAATCGAGTTTTCTCAAACATCTGACCTAACCCAATGATTTTCTTGTGTCCGAAAACGATAGAATATAAAATTTAGTCAAATTTGCGCGAGACATTGTCTAGATAAAATTACAATAACCCAAAAGTGACCCACTGATCGAAATTTCTCGGACATATGACATAGCCCACTGATTTTCTCCTGCCAAAAATATGCTGTATACAAAATTTCGTTAAAATCGATTCACCCGTTCTTTACATATAGTTTGACCATGACCCATCATGACCCACAAATGACCCTTATAATCGAAATCTCTCGAACATGTGACTTAGCCCATTAGTTTTCTCATGTGTACAAATATTGTTACACTCAAAATTTCGTTAAACTCGATCCTGCCGTTCTTTAAATATAAATAACTTGACCCAGACCCTTTATGACCCAAAATGACCCATTAATCGAAATTTCTCGATCATGTCACCTAGCCCAATGATTTTCTCGTGCCAAAAAATGTTGTATACAAAATTTCGTTAAAATTGATCCACATGTTCTTTAGATATAGCTTGACATGACCCGTTATGACCCATCATGACCCATAAATGACTCTTATAATCGAAATCTCTCAAACATGTCAGATAGCCCATTAATTTTCTCGTGTCAAAAAACTTACAAAATTTCATTAAATTTGATACTATAGTACTTTATATATAAATAGCTTGACCCAGACCTTTTATGACCCAAAATGACCCAGTAATCGAAATTTCTCGAACTGAGACCTAGCCCAATAGTTTTCTCGTGCTAAAGAAATGTTGTATACAAAATTTCGTTAAAATTCATCCACCTGTTCTTTAGCTATAGCTTGACCATAACCCATTATGACGCATCATGACCCACAAATGACTCTTATAATCGGAATCTCTCGATCGTGTGACTTAGCCCATTAGCTTTCTGGTGTCAAAAAACTATTACAGGCAAAATTTCGATGAAATTGATTCTGCGGTTCTTTAAATATAAATAGCTTGACCCAGACACTTAATGACCCAATATGACCCATTAAAAATTTTTTCGAACATGTAACTTAGCCCAATGTTTTTCTCGTGCCGAAAACCATAGAATGCAATTTTTAGTCAAAATTGCGTGAGAAAATCGCTAGATAAAAATAGTATGACCCACAATGACCCCAAAAATGACCCACTTACCGAATTTTCTCGAACATGTTACCTAACCCAATGGTCTTCTTGTAATCCAAAACGATAAAATATAAAATTTGGTCGAAATCGTTAGAGCCGTTTTTTAGATAAAAATAGCTTGACCCATAATGACCCAAAAATGACCCACTACTCGAAATTTTTCGAACATGTGACCCAGCCCAATAGTTTTCTCGTGCCAAAATACTATTGGATACAAAATTTCCTTAAAATCGATCCAGCCGTTCTCTAGATATAAATAGCTTGATCTTGACCCATTATGACTCAAAATGACCCAATAATCGAATTTTCTCGAACATGTGACCTAGCCCAATGGCCTTATCGTGCCTAAAAATGGTAAAATCCAAATTTTTGCGAAAATCGTTAGAGCCGTTTTTGAGATAAAATTTACACACACAGACACACACAATTTTTGCTCGCATTATAGTATAAGATAAGATGAGAGACTCAATTGATAAATTCATCAATAATAACGGATCTTTCTTATATTTTACTGATTTTATATGTGATTAAGTTTAATTTTAAAAATTTGGACAACTGAGTTTTATTGTATTTTGTTAATCTTAGCTTAAAATAATATTTGTTTTAGAGTTAAACTGATCAATATAAGATGTATTTTTTATAATATTTGTTTGAGAGGTAGACTGACGCAAGATGCATTTTTTACTGTAAGTAAATTTGTAGATTTATTACAATTCAATGCAGTAGTTCCTTCTTAAACATTTTCTTTCGTCGAATTTCGACTGGTTCCACCTCGTATTTATAAAATTGATAAGGAAGTATCCTGATATTATTTAAAAAGAAATTGTGTAAGCTTTTAAAAATTCGTCTTTATTAAGATTGTCAAATTTTATTTTTTACTTATTAAAAGGCAAAATTTTGATGAAAATCCATAAGGAATTTAGAAAAAAATCTGTAAAAATATTAACTATTCAAGAGATTTAAAAAATCTTACACAAATTTGTTTATAATATAGTTTTAAGTGATAAAAATGCAAAAGCAAGAAAATATTTCAAAAATTAAGACACGAGGAGCATTTTAAAATTTCGTTAAAAAATTTAAATTTTTGTAAAAAAATTACAAATTTTAATAAGGTTGGAAATTTTTTGAAGGTATTCTATATGCTTTTGGTGAAATGTATATATGCACAAAATTTCATATTGCTATGATAAAAATGAATAAAATAAATTTTTAACGTCCACCGTCCCCTTAACTCCGGTATGGTTCTGGGTGGGTGTTGGCGTCTCGTAATACCCCTTCTAAGATCATCCCAAGCATGTTCAATGGGGTTAAGGTCAGGAAATTTGGCTGGCCAATCCATTCGATTAATATCCTCGCATTCCAGATACTCCTCAACCAGGCGAGCCCTATGTAGTCCGGCATTGTCGTCCATAAAAACGAATTCAGGGCCAACAGCACCCCTGAAAAGACGCACGTAGGATTGTAGGATCTCCTGCCTGTACTCCTGGGCTTCACGGAACCAGTGTCAAACACATAGAGTGGTGTGCGGGTATCTTGCATGATCCCTGCCCAAACCATCAGTCCTCCACCAGCATAATGATCCCTTTCCATGATGTTACTGGAATGGTATCGGGTCCCAGGTTCCCTCCATATGAATATTCGCTGAGAATCAGGTTGAAGACTGAATCTGGACTCATCTGTGAACAGAACATTAACCCATTGGAGCTGTGTCCATTGTTGATGCTGTCTGCACCATTGTACACGCTCTCTTTTGTGGAAGGGAGTGAGTAGGATGCAAATTCCGGGCTTCCTGGTTGCAACCCTCTTTCACCGAGCCTCCTGGCAACAGTCTTCCTTGAAACTAATGTTCTTGTGCAGCAACAAGGTCCCTAGACAGTTGTGTCGCTGTAGACGTTCGTTGAAGAGTATCTGGAAAGCGAGGATAATCATCGAATGGATTGGCCAGCCTCTTAAACTCATTGAACATGCTTGAGATGCTCTTGGAAGGGCTATTGCGAGACGCCAACACCCACCCGAACCATTCTGGAGTTAAAAACTGCTCTGGTGGAAGAGTGGGATAGTCTTCCACAAGCAATCTTTAACTCTCTTATTAACAGCATGCATACTCGTTGTGCATGCTGTCTATCTGTCAGAGGTGACCACACACCATACTAGAGGCGACCACACACCATACAAGCTTCACTTTCATTGCCATCTTTCATCATGAATTTCAGTCCACATTAGACTGTTGCCAATAACTCTTGCCAATGAATGGCACTTTAATTTTTGCTTTGCACATATTATTGTCATACTATAAGTTATATCCATACCAATTTTCATTTATTTTTATCCACTATTTCTCGAAATATTTGAGAAAATGCCTTCTATCTCTTAATTTTGTCCACCAGTGTATATTGCAAGATAATAAAAATATTTTAAACAATGCTAACTTCTCATTTATTCAATAAAAGAAAAAAAAATCTTATCGGTCATCACGCTCAAAAAGTGTGACTTGAATTAATATCAAAGAAAAAGAAAAAACTTTAATATCAAAGAAAAAAACTGCATAAATAAAAAATAAATATATAATTATAATTGCATAAGTTGATAAAAATGCTATGCAATAGCTTTACCACGGTAGTCCCCGAGTGCCACACATATATATATATTTTTAAATCCTAATACGTTAAATAACGCCCATCCCTACGGCGGACACACATATACACACAGACATACATACATAGGCACATGGACAGATAGACATTCTGTAAAAAACATGTTTTTTGGAATCTCTCACCTCTAAAACGTGTAAATCCGTCGAAAACCGGAAGTCAAAAAAATTTCGATTACAATACTTTTTTCTGTTGAAGATAGAAGGAAGTAAAAATTAATTATAATTTTAAAAAAAACTATGGCGATCTTCCTATAAATGGATTTCCATTCATTTTTCTTTGGAGATTTTTAAGGCCAAATTAGCCATTGTTAGAGATACTAAGTTCGTTTTCGTCTGGTTTTTTTTATTTGCTAAAAATTAGAAAATAAGCTTATATAAAATGAATTAAATAAACAGTGAACAGATTTTTTTTGTCTTTCGGTTTTTACCCTACATACAATATAGTTCTTGATTGTGAAAACTCATGTATATAGGTTTATATTTCACATAAATATATTTATATTCTTTTTTTTATTATTAGACATGACAAAACGAATGAAATATGTAGTATATTTTGGAAATTTGTGTTGTTGATCTTATTTAATAAAACATCTGTTATACATCAGTATAGATCCGGATGATTTTTTTTCAAGAATAAATGACAGTTCAAATTATTGTCTGAGCGAAGCGAAGTCTTTATACTCAGAGATACGTAACGATATTAAAATTCAAAATAATTCTTTCGTCAAGCAAATCTCAAAAAGTACTTGTCGGATTTTGATTCTGTTTGTACCAATAGGTACCTATGAAGGTAATCTGGTGAATGCACCTACTTTTAAAAATTAATTCCAAATAGTTTAAAAGTTATATTAAAAAAACTGATAAAAAAGCACAATTTATGTGTATACGCCACAGAAATTTGGTGAGCGTGATTTTCACCGGCTGGACATTTTCTTAGATAACCGAATCAGTACATGGAGTAAATAGTAATCATTTTCGCACTCAGAAATATTGAATGCAATAAAACATTTTAAAATTTAATCATGCAGGAAAATAAAACTGTTATTTTTTTATATTAAAAAATGTCATAAAAACTTTGATTTTGAGATTTTGTGATAATCTCTTAACAGCACTTTTTGATCGCTAAAAGAATGTTTTACATATTTCGCGTGTGAAAATTAGAAACAATTACGTTTTTAAATAAAAAGTTTCTTTTATGACATCATTTTCCCTTTATATTTATTTTCATTGCATGTTTTCTTTTAACTTATATTTTGTTTGTGTATGGAAGTCAATTCTGGTCACTAATTTTTCGGCACGGATACCACAAGCGCATCAGATTTGGCGCAATTTTTTTCAAAGCCCATTTGGCGAAAACTCCCTTTTCAAATAACGCTTACATACACATTTTTAAATTATTTTCTATTTTCAAAAAGAACTTACAGTAAATAAAATAATAATAATAATTAATAACTATAAAAAGAAATATTTTATATAATTAAAAGAAGGAAGTGAAAGTAAATAAACATTTTATGAGTAAATAAACAAATAATAAATAAATAAAGCGGGGTTACCATCTCAGGTAAAATAATGTCATTTTGACGCCAATTATGTACCCTGGTGCATATGTGACATCTTTTCCCATTTTTCATCCGTTTTCTTTTGGCATGCAACTTTAAAATATGGAGTATGTATGTATACCTGGGAGCAATACTGGAATTAGACATTGATTTTTTTTTTAATTCGATCCAAAAAGGGGCAACGGGGCTATTTTTTAAAGTTTTATACAATTTATACTGCATAAAGGAGCCACTTACCTCTTTCTATATACCAGAAGAAGTAAGTGGTATGTAAAAACAGTTATAGTATACATAAATAAAATACTTGAGATAATATACTAGAGATACTAGCAAAAGCCATGCTTTGTTTGGATTCGCGAAGCATTATTTTATAAAACAGATATTTGAAAGTAACAATATTTTTTTTATTATTATTTTTGCATCTTTATTAAACAAAAACGTTATTTTATGTTTTGGCGCATTTTAATTTTTTATTTATGATGTAAAACTGGCATAATAAGATATTTTCGAAGCAAACTTTTAGAATTTTTTTTTAAATTTTCAACTAAAAGCTCTTTTAAAGATGTTTTTACAATTTCAAGTAGCCACTGGTGTTTTTTAATTGTTTGAAATGTTTCCAATCAAATGTTCCCATGTTTCCAATCTTTGTAATCAACATCCGATAATCTTTGATAGCTATTTTAGAATAATATATTTGAAGAAAGCTTGAAGAAAGTCACTTCTTCAAAATCCTATTTTCTGGAAAAAACATTTGAAATCTGCTTTCGTTGATACAATGAATTTTTAACTGTAAAACATTTTATTTTAATTTCTTCGTTTTTATACATGTTAGCGTATGAGAATTGCTGTAATTCTCTCCGCGTGGGAGAACTTTTTACTTTCTGCGAATGGCAACTCAATTAATGGAATTACCTTTTAACGAAGAGCTCTCTCATTCTCGCAGTGACGTTTTCACGAATAATTATTGTTGTGTTTGCGAACTTATTAAAGTCTTATTTTTCTATAAAATCCTTCTGATTAATGAGTCGATATTATTTAGCCACAATACGACCTTCGCAAAAATATTTATAAAGAGCTTGAACCAACAACTTCACGCAGATCTTTTAATTTTTCATTTATATAACAAATTTAAGAATTAATTTTATTTGTTTACAATTATTTTGTTGCCAGTTTACAAAAAAAAAAAAAAAAAATCCATAATACAATTCTTTTAAAATGTTTAAGTGTCATCTGTGCAAACGATTTTGCGGGATAATGAAAACATGTTTTATTTAATAAATTAATCATGATTCTATCTATAATTATTTACTCCATGATTTAAACTTTTTTTTCTGAAAATATACGCGTTTCATTTTTTATTTATTTGCTAAAATGCGTCCGTATTGGAAATGCATGTAAAATAAATTAATTAAAATAATAATTTTTTTAACGTTTTACTGTAAAAAAAGTTATATTCTGGAAATCTACAGATCATAATTTATTTTTGTGTTTAATTTGAAGTTAAAATATTGAATAGTATTTTTGTAAAGCGTACGACAAATTGTAATTTGAGTGGACTAATAGAGGATTCGCTTCGCTCATCCTAATAAGCACCGGGTTTGGCGAGATTTTTTATGCCAATTAGTCAAAAACATCGTTTTGATTACCAGATGCATATAGCATGCTATAACAACACGTTATTTATTTATTTCAAAATGAAAAAAAGGAATAAACTAAATATTTTCTGTTATTAAAAAAGGTATAACAATCAATAAATGATAATATTTTTAGAACAAACAATTTATTATAACATTTATATGATAACCAGCATGTTAGGCAACTAAACGCCATTTTGGCACCAATTAGGTACCTCGGTGTATATAGGGCATATATGTGCCATATTTATTTTTAAAACTGAGCATGAACGTTTACCAGGTATGTTTTCATAGGCGCTTATATCTTTTTGCAACATAGCGCACCTTTCGAAGCCAAAACTGCACAAAAGAAAAAATAATCAATATTTGCAGCATTTTTTTTTTTTATGTAATGCACATTTTGTAATCAGTATAGGCTCGATAATCAGACCTCGTTTTTTTGCTTTAAAAGATGATATTTCATACGACGTCTTTTTGGGATTCGTCGTTTTTCCATATTTGATAGTATGTGTCTACTCGTTTTGTACCCTTTTTTGTAACTTTCTTCTTTATTAACAGCGACATCTGGATTTCCTATTTAAATAAAAATTCTTCTAAATACAAAGAATTTGTTAAAATAAATAAATAAATGAAATGCGGACATCTATTGCTCAAAACACAAAATTTTTCCTATTGAGTTAATAAAAATCAGTAAAAACATAATTTTTATGATAATAAAAAGGTGACTTTGGTAATAACAGAGTCATATATTATGTACGTTATGGATTAAGTATGAATATTTCTCCACCATTTATAAATAATAATAATAATAAAATAAAATGTCTACAGACCAAAGTCTATATTTGACTGAAAACAACAACCACTTTCTAAATGCTTTAAAAAATGGACAATGAAAAGTGATATTTCAAAAGTATTATGAAATTAGTTAAAAACCATTTATTTTAAACTAAATGAATAAAAGATTTATATTTTTAATGAAATAAATGGGATTTGAAAAATTATTGGAAATTTATCACAATAGATGTATCAATATTCAATCAGTACCTTGTATGCAAAATGGAACAATTAGCAATACTTTTTGTACCCGAAAAATGGGCGTTGCTTTTTTTTAGGTTAAAAAGTAGATTACGAAATATTCCTATACAGAGATGCCAAAACCTCGCTTATTGCATAGTAAATTTTCTTATAGGAAAAGTTATTTTTTAAATCCGCAGAATGTTCCAATTTAATAAAGCATTTTCTGTATTAAAATAACGGTACCCAAAATGCCGGAGACTTGGCAGCTCTGCCTATAACATTTTAATTAATCACGGTACTTTTTTAAATCGGATTCAAATTTAGTGAAGACAGCCTTTTTTGGCCAAAAGCAACTTTTTTCCACATGTGTAACTACGGTACAATTCCTTGATGTTGACTTATGAATGTTTTGACTTATGCTATTATTGCTTCCTCTCATTTATTTATTTGAATTTTAAATAAGATGACTCAAAATCGTGTTTTTTAAATATACGAAAAAAAATGCATTTCGAGAGAGGGCGAAAAGGACAATATTTGGCGATTTATTACCTGCGTTTGGCTAAGTGTCTTACTACCTTGTATTTAATACTCTTCACAATACTTCGCTGTTATATGGACTTAGGCGCTTTTATAAAAAGTTTGACGTAATTCGGGCCTAAGAAAGTGAGTTTTTTACTGAATAATACAAATAAATGAAAAATGAATACTAAGAAATACTAATAAAAGAAAAATGAAGCATTATATTGATCTATGTATATTTAAAAATTCATCTGCTAGCACTAATTAGATAATTTATGTATTATGTGTATATAATCAGAGATAAATAGCTTTTGATTCTGTATTTCTATGCTTATAAAGCATTAACGTTTGTGTGTTTTTCGTTAGCATTGGGAGTACCTAGCCGATTTAAAAAATAATGTGGGCAAAAAATGTTGGTAACCATCTTTGCTGCAAAATATACTATATTTTGCGTAGGAACAATAATCACCATCAATGCACGAGCAAAAAAATGTTCTAAAATTGAGAATTCTTTGATGTTGATATGACTAAAAATTTAATTTTTTTTTTTTTTTTTTTTGGTGGCAACTTTTAAGATATAATATTCTCGTTATGAACGATTTCTAAAACATTCGACAATTTAATTTCAGAAATTAAACATTTTTTTTCTAGAAACAGTTTTAAACCTAATTTATTGAGAATATTGCAATTTCTAGGATACTGTTGGGGTCAGAAACTATAACTTTGGCATCACAGTAACTTATAAGATGTAAGTGCTTGTTTAGGACAAATTTTTAAAAAAGGATTCCTTAACTCTTATTGACAACCTCATTGCATCCGTGGAAAACAGATATTCAACATTATAAACTATTCGGACGGATTTCACACCATATAAAATACACTCCATTTCTCTTCAAACATAATAGTTTATGTTATTTATAGTTTCTCAAATCGGTGCGAAGCTTCTGTTTATGCTCATGACATCATTTCAAAGAGCTATATTTCCAATATAGGAAAATTTGGTGTTTTATTTTTTGTATTACTTTTAACATTTTGCATATTTCCAATTTTATATCCATGCATGGTTTGCTTTTCTTTTATAAAAATAGTATATGTAACAAGATTTTGTAGTTCTACGATTCTATATGCTTATTTTCATCATTATATTTTATCACAATGAATGACCAATTAAAGGTAACATCTCATTTTCTTTACTTATCGCAAGTTATTAAATGTGTATTCTCAGCAATATCGCTCAGACTAATCCCTCTGAGGGAAGTGCTAGTTTAGTTAATATATTTGAAAAATATAGCTGCTGATAACAACGATTTTAAAAGTATTCCTTTCAAACACACAATTATATTTTTCATAAATGATAATGTTTTTAATTCACTTTCAATTTGAGATGTTTGATTCGATTGATTAATTACAATTATTATTAGAATTCGTCGTTTGTTGACATAAAATATTTCCAATTTGCTTATCTAACAATGGTTTTTTAATATCGTTTTTTATTTCAATGTCTAGAGGAGAGGGCTCCGCGCCCTTGCTCACTGGGCTCACTAATCCCTGATAATCACTTCGCGATTCCGTTCAATAACGCGAATTTTTTTTTTTTTTTTTTCTAGCGATCTTCTATATGCCTAGGGGACTCTGCCGCCCACGAGCTACACTGGCCAACCCTCGTTCAGACACCCCAGATTCTAAAAGCACGCTAATTTAATTGGCTTTAAAAAGCTTGAATTGTAATTTAAAAGAAAAGTGTAATTTCCCTGTAAACGGGTGTCCATTCATTTTTCTTTGATTGCAGATTTTTAAGATCAAATTAGCAGCTGTAAGAGATACAATATCTGTTTTCGTCTTTGATTAAAAAATAAAAAAAATAAAAAATAAGTTTAAAATTTTAAAATAAGGTATTGCAAGATGAATTAATTAAAGAGAATTAAGGAAAGCGTTAAAATAAGCGCACTAAATGATGTCCAAAGTACTGTAAAGGTGTAATCTTCTTAGCCTTTTTTTTTTTTTTTTTTTTTTTACACATATTATATGTCCATTCTAGATCACCATCAGGAAATAAAATTAAAAATATTATGGGATCTGCATGTCGTGAGGTTTGATTGATAAAAGTGCGCTCTTAGCTATTTGTTGTCTTCCTTAAACTTTAAAATCCGCACATGAAATACAATTATCTTTTGATTCAATTATAAAAGCAACTTCCGAAGTTGTTGGTTTGTTATATCTTCGCTTGTCATCAAATTTATAAATTTTAAAAGTTAAAACATATTCCTGTCCATCAATTCTAGTTAACTCATCCAATACTCTATAATGTTAGCATATGGATTTATTTGCCTGAGAAGTTCACATAAATGTATCGTATATCATATAAATATTAAATATATTGTACATAACATGAAAAAAAATTGTACACTGGTCTCCAAAAGTTAAGGTACAATCGGTTTTTTGCGTCTAATTTGCAAATGAATGAATATAGAAACAACAAATTTATAGGAAATGTGCGCTAAATTGTTATTTGTTAAATGCAATATACAAATTTACTTAAGTTAAACGTATAAATGAAATTACATCAAAATAGCACTCATAATGGAAAATTCCATTCGTGGAGAAATCAGTACATCGCAGTATTATGCAGCAAAATGTGACAGAAACATTAAAAAACTGGTTCTAATATGGAATATGTAAACCCTGGACTTAAATGCATTGGCGGCATCGACTTTCCATGCTCTCAATGAAATTTTCGGACACCAAAATAGGTAGTGCGTGGAGTAAGCCTTGTTCCAGCTCATTTAATGACCTCGGAGGAGGAATTAAAACCGCAACCTGCATTCCAAGATAGTTTCAAAGATGTTTTATCGGATTCAAGTCTGGAGAGTGAGCTGGTTATTCCATTCACTCCAAACCATGATCCTCAAGATAAACATCAAAAACCATAGCTCAGTATCGCCTCGTATTATCATTTATTAGAATGAAACCATTGCCAATAGCACCGACATATGGGCGCACATATGAATCAAGGATCTCGTCCGATATCTCGCACCAGTCACAGTTCCTCCATGGAACACATGTAGGACAGTGTGGCCTCCGAGTGAGATCTCTGCCCAAACCATGATTCCACCGTTTCTGTACCTGTGTGTTATGACAGTGTTTGATTGATGGTATCGAGTGCGTTGTTCTCTCCAGATCAGAAGACATCTTGAATCGCTCTCCAGTATGAATATGGACTTGTCTGGGAAGAGTACTGAAGCCCACTGTTGGCTGGTCCAGGAAACATGTTATTTTGCCCAACATAAGCGGGCCCTTCTCTGCCGACTGTTGAGGGGACCACACACAACTGGTCGCCTTGCATAGAGACTTGCATTGTGAAAACGTCTTCTCACCGCAGTAACGGAGATTCTTCTCCCTGATGCTGTAAAGTGGTCTGCAATGAGTTACGAAACAGTAGTGCGTCTTCTCCTTTGAGCCGAAAGAGTTAGAAACCGCTCTTCTGCAGGTGTTGTAACACGTGAGCAGTCTGGAACATGTCTTCTGGATACAGAATCTTCGAATTCGTACTGATCCCAGAGTCGTTGGACTACACTGCGAAACACATTGAGCCATCTAGCAGTGACAGCCCCATTTCCATCCATCCTACCGCCTGCCACTTAATGAATCGGGCAAACGACTTCTAGACATTTCTAGACTCTACTGGTTGTTGTGAACAACCAGTTCACAACAACATTTCAAATACAACAAAACTTACATGCGAAATTACAAAAGCTTCGTAATTGCATAATTTTCTCTTATTCACAAATACCTATTCTTTTCTATAAAATAATAATGGTAGCTAAAATGTTTGCGTAAGTTTTTTTAAAGCTTATTATTGTCAGTCATGTAAACTATAAAGTTTACTCCGACTTCTTTTTTTTTTTTTTTTTTTTTTTGAGCTTCGAAAAACATGTTGTATTTTTACTTTTGGAGCCCAGTGTACATCACATAAATATTACGAATTTTGTAAATAGTTAGTATTTGTTCTAAAAAATAATGCAAATAATCTTATTAAGCTCTATTTATAAGCTAATATTAGTTTTTGTTGCATTAAAATGCCTCAATTTGTTGATTTTCTTCAAGCAAGTAAACCTATTAGTTTTCATTTGATGTCTATGAGAACTTGGCGAAATATTAGAGATATCGCCGAATCGGCTTCATTTCAGAATCGGCTTCACTTCTGGCTACTAATTTGGTATAATTAATGGCCAACTTAGCGATATATCGCTAAGTTGGCAAGAAAGTTCGCGACATTTGGCGTTATATAAAATCGCTAAGTTCGCGGCATTTGGCGAATTATCTACGCATTATCTACGTAGATTTTCATTGGTCCATCGATTATCTACGCAGATTTTCATTGGTCCATTTATAAATCATTACTTTTTTTACATCCTTACATCCTCGTTATATTATAGAGGCTATACCTATATTATAACTAGAGCTGTTGCAAACCGCACGTATTCGTTTCCATATAACGGGTATTCTCTAAAATACGAAATACCGAATCGTTTCTTTGAAATATCACTCGTGAGTAATTACTGTCAATACGCCACCGAACAAAACGAAACTAACTTCAAACGATGTTTGCGTACATTTGTGCATTTCATGAATGAAGCCAGACAGTCGACACGGTAACAGATACGTATTTGCATTCGGTTATAGGTGCCAGTTTTAGTTCTTTCAGTTTAAGTGGATGCGTATAGTTCTGTTTGAATGTATCAGTTATTCTTAGATCTCAAATGATTTTGGATTTCGTTGGTCTTATTTATTAATTTATTTATTTATTATGGAATGAAAAAGCAGTAAATTGAGGCCATATTTTTCTGCAGTATCAAATGGTTAAGAAAAATGTAATTTATGCCAAATAAAGTATTCAATTAAAGAAAGTTCAACAACGAATAATATATATATATATATATATATTTTATTAGTAAAGTATCGGCCATTACATAATAGTTTGTTTCCATCAAAACTGTTATTATCGCCATCATTAAGCCAGCAGCTTAGTAATTGTAATGTATTCTCACTCCATATATCAACCTCCATATGTTTTATATTTATTGTTCAACTCAACTTGATATAATATTTATTTATGTAACTTACTTATGTGAATCTGGCAATTTCCACGGTTGTTAAAATTGTAATAAAGATGCTGTGAATACGCAACTTTTGTGTCTATTTTATTTATCTTAATGGATTCGTATGAATTACTTAATTATGTATAGTAAAGACACTACAAATGTGGCGACGAGTCAACATTTTTAATTGGACAGCATTATTTTTCGGAAAAAGTTCTGATATTTCATTATATTTTAATTCTCAACTTGAGATATTTTTGTTCACTGTGTGGTTTCATAATGGCACAGGATCCGACCAATGTGACTGTAGTAAATACTGGCATTGTTGCAAACATCAACCAGTATAATTTACATGATGACTGGAATATTTTTATTGAAAGATTGGAGCAATATTTCTTGGCTAACAGGGTGGAAGAGGAACGCAAAGTGCCGGTTCTTTTGACGACGGTCAGCGAAGCTGTTTACAAGATTCTGAAAAATTTGTGCCATCCTGTTACACCATCGTTAAAAACATTTGCTGATTTAAAAAAACTTTTAACCGAACAATTTCAACCTGCTGTTTCAGTGTACCGCAAAAGAATCATATTTGACTCATTAAGGCAGTCTCAAGAATCTGTGAGAGAGTGGTACGTGAAAGTAAAGACGCAAGCGGCAGAATGCGAGTTTGAAGCTAGCCTGGAAGACAGAGTTCGCGACAAATTTGTGACCGGAATGAAACCTGGGCCTATTCTCGATCGACTGTGCGAAGAAAAACTCACCACCACATTGGCTAATTTGCTGGACATTGCTCAAAGCAAGGAAGTACTTCTTCAAGAAGCTAGGCTGCAGGAAGTAAACAGACTGCAAGGCAAATCTCCAAAAGAGAGGATGACACAGCCTACCAAAATGTTCCCCAAAGTTCCCTCGAAAGTCAATCATAAAAGAGACGATAATTTAAAGTGCTTTCACTGTGGTAAAACTAACCATGATTTTAAAAAGTGTAAATTTAAAGACTTTAAGTGCAACGCGTGTAATCGAAAAGGGCACATAGCTAAGGTATGTAAATCTAAAGTTACTGTAAATTCAGTAGATGATGATTTTGATTATATAGATATGTATAGTATGGATATCTCTTATGTAAATCCTTTATTTTTAAATGTTAAATTAGAGGGAAAAGAAGTTAAAATGGAAGTGGATACGGGGGCAGGTGTTTCATGTATTCCCTTTTCATTTTATAAGAAAAATTTGAGAAATATAGGATTAGAAAATACAAAGATTAAGTTAAAATCTTATGGGGGACATATTGTAATACCCGTTGGGCAAATTAATGTTACTATGGATCTTAATGGGATTTCAAAAGTAGTTCACATGATTGTGGTGAAAGAGTCTGAAAAATTATTATTGGGACGAAATGTTTTAAATGATTTTGGATTAAATATTATAGTAGGAAACACTAATGTGAACAGGGTTTCTATAGCGGAAGGCAATTTGGACTTATAATCCTTAATAACAGAATACTCTGAGTTATTTAAAGATGAACTGGGTACTTATAAAGTAGAGAAAGTACATTTGCAAGTTGAGGGTAATATAAAGCCTATTTTCCATAAACCACGACCAATTCCTTTTGCTTTTAAAGACAAAGTTAAGTCAGAGTTAGATAACTTAGAAAAAAAGGGAGTAATTACAAAAGTGGATAATTCTCAGTGGGGCACACCTCTTGTTCCTGTAATGAAACCTAATGGTAAAGACATTAGGGTTTGTGCAAATTATAAAATCACTGTGAATAAATATTTGAAGGATGATAACCATCCTCTGCCTAGGATTGAGGAACTTTTCTCAGCGTTACAGGGAGGACAAAGTTTTAGTAAATTAGATTTATCTAATGCATATAATCAGTTAGTCTTGGATGATTCAACTAGAGAATTATTAGCATGGAGCACACCTTATGGTATTTATTTAGTAAACCGCTTACCTTTCGGAACTAAGCCAGCTTGTGCTATTTTTCAAAGAACAATTGAGAAAACTTTACAAGGAATTGGGGGAACGGTTAATTTGTTAGATGATATTTTGGTCACTGGTAGTAATGAACAAGAGCATTTAAAGAATTTAAAAGCAGTTTTGGAAAGATTACAGACTGCTGGGTTTCGTGTTAATTTAAAGAAGTGTGAATTTTTCAAAGACAGCATTAAATATCTAGGACACACTATCAGTAAAAACGGTTTGCAAAAAGATAATACTAAAGTTAAAGCAATTTTGAATTTTCCTAAACCACGTAATGTTAATGATGTTCGAATATTTTGTGGGATGGTTAATTATTATTCAAAATTTATTCCAGATTTATCACCAAAAATGAAACCTTTGTATGATTTGTTACAAAAAGATGAAGATTTCAAATGGTCTACCAAATGTCAACAAGCCTTTGAAAATGCTAAGAGAGAATTAACATCAGACCGAGTTCTGATTCATTTTGATAGGTCTAAACCTTTAAGATTATCATGTGATGCTAGTCAAAATGGGATAGGGGCTGTATTATCACATGTATTGGACGACAAATCTGACAGACCAATTTGTTTTATATCCAGAATTTATAGTCCAGCGGAGAAAAATTATTCAATGATACTTAAGGAAGCTTTAGCCATTTATTGGGCATGTCAAAAGCTTTATCAGTATCTGGTAGGGACTAAATTTGAATTGGTAAGTGATTTTAAACCACTATTAGCTTTATTTGGAGAAAACCGTACTTTACCACCTATGGTGGCAGGACGGCTCCAAAGGTGGTCACTATTTTTATCAGGGTTAAACTATACTTTTCGACATATAAAAGGTAACCTAAACACACAGGCAGATGCTTTATCCAGATACCCAGTATTTGATAACAAGTTGGTAGAACCCGAAGAATATGATTATGTCCATTTTATAGAAAATGATGTTCCGATTGATTTGTTTAAAGTTCGATCTGAAACTAGAAGAGACCCAATTTTAGGAAAATTGTTTAATTATATAACGTATGGATTCCCTAAAAATGTTACTGATGGTGAAATTAAAAAGTATTTTAGTCGTAAAAATGAATTAAATGTGGATAAGGGTGTAATAATGTGGGGCTATCGTGTTGTGATCCCAACAAAGTAATGAAAACAGCTACTTAATGAACTTCATAGTACTCATGAAGGTATAGTTAAAATGAAATGTAATGCTAGGGCTTATTTTTGGTGGCCTGGGTTAGATTCGGATATTGAGCACTTTGTCAAAAATTGTAGCGTTTGTTCTGAATCTAGACCAGAGCCTAAGAAATGCAAAATCATTTCAGGGAACAAAGCTAATTACCCATTTGAAAGAGTCCATGCAGATTTTTTAGGTCCTATAAAGGGGAAAATGATTTTAATAATTGTAGATGCATATTTTAAATGGCTCGAAGCATTTGTTATGAAGAATATGGAAGCTAAAACATGCGTTGAAAAGTTTAGGGAGTGTTTTGCTCGTTTCGGTTTGCCTAAGATTGTGGAAACTGATAATGGAAGACAGTTTGAATCAGGAGAATTGATTAATTTCTTGCAAATGAATGGGGTAAAATTTCTAACATCTCCACCATTTCATCCGGCTACTAATGGACTTGCTGAGAATGCTGTGAAAAACTTTAAACTTAGCTTAGGTAAATTATTAAAATCACCAGCTAATAGCAATGTAAGCTTTGAAACTTTAATGAATAGGTACCTTTTCCACTATAGAAATTCAGTTCACGTGACAACAGGGGTTACACCCACTAGTTTAATTTTTAAAAATAAAGTTAGAACTAGATTAGATTTGTTGAAAGATACAAATAAATCGGGTATGGTGGTTACTAAGAGTACCAGAGAGGAAGTATTCAAAGAAGGGGATAGAGTATTGTGTAGAGATTACCGAAATCCAAACAAGAAGGGTTGGGTTCATTGCACAATAGATGAAGTGTTGGGTGATAGAATATATATGTGTAAACTAATTAATGAGGATTTAATTTGGAAAAGACATTTGGATCAAATTATTGCAGATAAAAGTACTTATGATTCTGGAAGTTATATTAATAGAAAGGACAGTAACAACTTCAGTTCAAATTTTGATACTACTAATTTTAATAACAGAAGAGTTATGGATAATGTTGATAACCAGTTTAGAGATAATGAACTTCCATATCCAAATACGGATGTTGAAGACGAACCTCAAAAGGATACTGCAATTACTGATCAAAATATACCATTAAAACCAACAATCTCTCATCCAAATGAATTAAAATGTAATAGAGACAATAGTGATTCACAACCAGTAAAATTAAATATACATGAACGCCCTAAGCGTCATATAAAACCAGTTGTACGTCTTAACTTGTAGAGGAGGGTATTGTAATGTATTCTCACTCCATATATCAACCTTTATATGTTTTATATTTATTGTTCAACTCAACTTGATATAATATTTATTTATGTAACTTACTTATGTGAATCTGGCAATTTCCACGGTTGTTAAAATTGTAATAAAGATGCTGTGAATACGCAACTTTTGTGTCTATTTTATTTATCTTAATGGATTCGTATGAATTACTTAATTATGTATAGTAAAGACACTACAGTAATAATGATGAAAATGTTGCAGAGAGCAATGTCAATTTTTTAAACATTTTCGAGAAATTAAGTTTTAAAAATTACTGGTTTGCTTTAAGTATATTTTTTTCCTATAGAAATATCTTTGCACACGTATTTATATTTTATATTTGAAAACATTTTTATGATAAAGAGAAATTTTTAGATTGCTTTTTTTTAGATTGCTTTTAAAAATGTGTTTATGATAAAGTTTATTTTTCTTTTTTCGTTGATTTTAAAAATATATTTGCTGTTTGTTTTTAAATTTCTTATCTGAAGGAAAAAAAAGTATTTTAAAATATAAATAAAAATTTTCAGAGATAATAATGGATTGAAGTACAAATGTAAATGTTGTTTGATAAGATGATCACATAAGAAATAAAACATATTGTTTTTAAACTATTTCAGAAATTAAATTTTCACTGCACATAATTACTTTAAGAGTAAAGTTAGTGAGAAAATTTGCTTGTAAAAATATTTTGTTTGTGTAATAACATTTCATAATTTTATTGTATAAATTTTGTAAGCTTTTACTCTGGTGCGATCGCAATTTACTCTCCTTTTTGGCGCGGTTTTCAAAAATCCCCAAATGGCGCATTTTTGCTTACTAACTCCCGGAGGCTTATTCGCAAACACTCAACGTCCCAGCGCTTTTGACGCCAACCTCTGTAGCCAAGCACTTTGTTGAGAAATTTCGGTGCGCATGCGCATCAAAATTTATGCCGACAAACTTGCAAAGGTCTATATTGGTAATTGCATATTTCGACCGAGCAGTTATTGTTTGTTTATATCGAATTTCTTCTGAATAATTATAATAAATATGCATTTATATACATTGTGAACATGAGAATGCTTTAAATTCACTCATGCCTTTCCATATATAAAATGATTGCTTTAAATAAAATCAGTTAGGAAGTAAAAAACAATGTTTCAAAGTTTCACAGTCTTTCAGTGAAAATTGTACGGAGCAAACTAATAGCACATTATATATAATTCATTTATATTTTCCTTATTTTATTCCAAAAATGCGATGTTTTTGCTTTTCTTTTTAATAAATAAATTATTATAAGAGGTAGAGATGGTTCAATAAGGATTATTATTAAACATTCATTATAACTGATGTTTATAAAAATTCATTACATTACAAATGGGTGCTTTTACAAAACATTGCTTACATTTATTTTCATGTTTAGAAAACATGAAATGATTTTCCGTAAGAGTATCCATAATATAAAAACCTTTGGCAAAACAAAAACATAAACATCCACTGAAGCGAACAGAATGCTGCAGCTGCATTCACACATGCGTGCCGACGTTCGTTTTCTCGCCAAAGTGCTTGGCAACAGAGGTTGGCGTCCAGAGCGCTGGGGCGTTGAGTGTTTGCGAATTTGCCTCCCGGAGCTGCAACATCTCCGAGAGAGAGCACATAAAATTATTATTTGTTTTCTCTTGTATATTTTGAAACAAGTACCTATCTAGACAAATACTTAAAATGTGAAAATAAATATTTGATCAGTTATTTTTCTCTTATTTTAACCTGTATTTTTGAGTAAAAATAAAAAATCATAAAATTTCAAATCTTTTCGAAAAACATTTTTTAAAGATACATTTAATATATTTTAAAATACATTTTATCAAATATACGAAAAAAAAAAATTTTTTTGCTTACCCAAATTATTAAAAAAGAATGTTTGTTAACAGTAAGGGAAGCAGCACAATGTTGTAATTTTTTTAACCAGAGGGCTTTTTTTTTTTTTTTTTTTTTTTTTTAAATTCATAATTTTATCTTCTATTCTAGGATGTCATTCAAAAGCATCACTCAATCTATCATTTTTAGTCATTCATATCTTGAAACAACTAGTCTCTCTTTCATACACTATTCAATCAAAGCTCAAAAATACAGGTAAAAATAAGAGAAAAATAAACGATCGAATATTTATTCCCACCTGTCAAGCATTCGTCCAGATCGGTACTTGTTTCAAAATATACGAAGAGATGAGAAAACAAATAATAGAAATCACGCTACGCGACTGCAATAGTCAACTTTTCAACGCGACCATTGCAACGTCTTGCAATATCAATAATGTATTTCCAAAAAAATCCCTGTCGGCTTGGCCTATAGGCGGAGGCAGTGGCGTAGCTATGTTTTTTGGCGCCCGGGGCCAGCAAGAAATTTTGCGCCCCCACCCCAATATAGATATATAACAATTTCTCTCAATTTGGCGCCCCTAGGCCTCGGCGCCCGGGGCGGACGCCCCCCTTGCCCCCCCCCCCCCCCTTTAGCTACGCCACTGGGCGGAGGTAGATTTCGAAGAGTGCTCATTTCAGCAAATAAATAAATAAATAAATAAATAAATAAAATTAAATTAAAAAAAAATAAAATAAATAAATAAAATGTGATTAGAGATAAATCCAGTTTAACAATTTTCTTTGGCCGCTTTTGAAAATTTTTTAATTTATTTTTATGTAAGAACTGGTTTTTATAAAATTCATCTTAAGCGAAATTCGGCTTAAATGCCCATTTTGACAACATATTTTGAAATATATTCTGACTTTATTATTAAAAAATCGACCAATACGCAAATTATATAGTTCCTAAATAACAAAAAACTGTCAATTGAATGCTTTTGAGAGCAAAATCGAATTTAAAAATGAGTCATAAAGTAACCAATTTGTTATTTGAATACATCCCCAGTTCTTAAATCATGATCGCTTTGGGAAATTTTGTCCGAATTTTGTCCACTTTGACAGCTTTAAATAAATATATATATATATATATATATATATATATATATATATATATATATAACCTTTATCAAAAAACTAACCAATGCGGCATATTACACAATTCCTAAATAACAAATAAGTGTCAATGGAAAGCGTTTGAAAGCAAAATTGAATTTAAAAATCAGTTATAAAATAATCAATTTGTTATTTAATACATCCTCAATTCTTAAATCATGATCGCTTTGGGAAATTTTGTGCGAAATGTCTACTTTGACAGCTTTTTAAAAAAGAACATTTAGCCTTTATCAAAAAATCGACAAATTCTCACATTATATAGTTCATAAATAATAAAAAAAACTATCAATTGAATGCATTTGAGAGCAAATTTGAATTTAAAAATGAGTCGTAAAATAACCCATTTGTTATTTGAATACAGTCTCAATTCTTTAATCATGATAGCTTTGGGAAATTTTGTACGAAGTGCCCATTTTGGCAGCCTTTTTTGAAATATATTCTGCCTTTATCAAAGAACTGTCAAATCCATCACATTATATATTTCCTATATAAGAGGGACCGGTAAATTGGATGCGTTTGAGAACAAAAATGGATTTAAAAATGAGTCAGAAAAAATGCAATTTGTTATACTTCCTCAATTTTTTCAATCACCATCACTTTGGGAAATTCTGTTCAAAATACCGTTTTTGGCAGCCTTTTTTGAAAAATATTCTGATTTTATCAAAAAACTGGCTAATACGTCACGTTATACAGTTCCTAAATAGGAGGATCTGCCATTTTGACGTTTAAAATCAAACGTGAATTTAAAAATGATTCGGAATATAAGCAGTTTGGATTTGAGATTTTTTCTCCAACTCCTATTTTTGTTTAATTTATTTTTGCTATAAGAATTGGTCCTATGAAAAACTTGTTGGTATAAAAATCGTAGATATTATTGAGAAGATGTAAAATAAATTTAATTAGATTTGATTGCTTAAGAATTGAGTAAGCTATGGATTTTTTCATTTTCCACCCCCCTTTTTCTTTTCGTTTTTAATTTTTTTCATCGGTAAAAGTTGTTCCTATCAAAAACTTGTAAATACAAAAGTTTTAGATAATTTTAAGAACATTTATAAAAAATTTAGTTGGATTTGATATCTAATAAATTGACGAAGTTATGATTTTTTTTCTCCCAAAAACCCTGTTTTTTTCGCCTCTTGAGCCCACTTTTAACTTTATCAAATATCTGTCATGCATAAACTTTTGGCCCATTCTTTAGAAGTAATATAAAGTTTAAACTCATTCGATATCTATTTTAATTTAGAAGTTATCGCGTTTTTTCTGTTTTCACAAAAACCCTCCTAACTTCCACCCCCTGGCTCCGATTTTGCCCATTAACGAATTTAACCGAGATTTTATGCCCCTTGATTTTATGTAAAAGTTTGAAGAAGATCTGAGCATAATTATGGAAGTTATCGTGTCCAGAAGAAAGTGATATACACCGATAGATAGATAGATAGATAGATATAAACTTTTTTACTAATGGTAGTTTTGGAGTCTAGGGGTCGTGATCGGTGTAGATCTGCAAAATTTTTTCATAAATTCCAACATGGGAGCGATCGCAATAGGTAGTTTTTCATACGAAATCTACCTAAAAAATTCAAATTGCTCCCCGATTCTCCTCTTCATCCAATAAGAAAGCAGTTTAAAAAACAAGGAGTTTAAACCAGCGCCCCCCAAACCATATAAGCCACCAACTCCTCTCTGAAGAGAAATCTTAGGGTTGCCATATTTCGTGACGTACGAGGAACCCCCCGATACAATGGGGTTGCACATTGGCACAGTTGTCACATGAGATTGGCGAAGGAGAGTAATACTGCGAATCACCCTTTACTCTTGCTAAATTGGTTTCTCCGATTATTCTTTATTTTCATAAGTAATAAATTCTACAATTTAGACATGTTGTACTCAATTATGTATCATATTTTAATTTTGTTTGCTACAAAAAATTTAGAAGCTTGATTAAATCTATGTTTTATGGACAGATGGCAGCACATAACAATATGTGAAGAGTAAAAAATACGAATTCTTCCAAATACTCAAGTTCCGTATGCAACTAGATTTCTTGCAGTTTTTTAGTACATACGATGATTGTTAATAACCGGTTTCTTAGCAGTAACGAGTAACGATAATTTTTAAATGGGTAATCAGTTTTAAAATAACGCCATCACACGGGTATTTATTTAGTCGTTAGTTTTACAGCACTAAACGAGGAAAAACTTGTTTGTTTCTAGAGGCTAATCTCCGGAGCTACCGAACAGATTTCAAAAGTTAGGGTACCAAAATAATGGTGTTCGCCCTGAATCAAACATAGTCTATATCTTATGTCGATGCCACAAATCCAAAAGGGGTACAGGAGCAAAAATTATTCTAAAAATGCGATTTTTGGATTACTGGAGAGTCTACAAGCATGAAATTTAATATGGTAATTACTTATAAGATATAAATGATCTGTAGAATTTCCTTTAAAATTCGAAATCTAAAAGGGGGAGGGAATGCATGCGTTTGTCTGTTCTTTAATCTCCGGAACTACCAAACCGATTTCAAAAGTAATGGTACCAAAATGATGATGTTCGCCCTGATTAAAACATAGGCTATATCTTATGTCGATCCCTTGAAATCTAAAGGAGGTGCAAAAGCAAAAAACTTTCTAAAAATGCGATTTTTGTGTTACTGAAGAGACTACAAGCATGAAATTTAGTATGGTAATTACTTATAAGATATAAATAATCGCTAGCATTTCCTTAAAAATTCAAAATTTGCGCGAAAAGGCGTCCTACACTATTAAAAATCTCCAGGATTTGCTTCATCATCACTCCACCGCTTTGATAAAAATCTGTTACTTGACTATATAGTAAAGCATTTTCATTGGTCCGAATAAAAATAGGTTTGTAAAAGAGGTAGAGTTTCGATGCACCAAATGCTGCAGATACACTATATTGCCATTGATTATGGGACACTTGCAATTTTAGACATTTCACTAAATATCTAGAAAAATACATGAGGAATCATCTCGAAACTCTTAGTGTATAAATATAATAGTATAAGTCATACATCTTCGTGAAGATATTTTCCCGAAACTCCAAAGGGGACCGTCAACAAATTAAAAAAGAATGAATATCTTTTGAATAACCCTGTCAAAACTAATGTAGCAAAAGCGCTCAAACTCTAGATTGTGATTGAATGCCTTATTGTAATAAGCCATGTTCATTTTTATGCAAATAGCATGCATACTCGCAGAGTAATTACGTTTTTTATAAAAATGATCTAAAATTTTTCCAAGTTTTTTCCTTATAATTTTCAGAGTTCTTAATATAAAATATTATTTTTTTCAGAAAATATGACAAACAACATTGCACACAGTACCCTGTAATCAGAATTAAAAAATAATGAAAATTGTATAAAAAATGAGTTGGTTTACTAAATAATTTTTTACTGCGCATGCGTCAACCATATCAAAATTTCATTTGCATATTATGTTAACTAAATGTATAGAGCAACTTTTGTGAAAGTCACAAAATCATAACTTGAAAATTCTGACAATAATCGTCAATTGAATAAGTCGAAAATCCGTTATTCTGAAATTGAAGCAAAAACAAGAGGGGTTGTATCCATATATTCATTGATTAGTGCCAATATAGAATACACAATATGGGATGTACTACTGCATTTGGATAAAATCCCTCATTTTTTTGCTTCATTTTGGAAACAACGGATTTTGTCCTTTTTCTATAGACGATTACTTTCAGAATTTTCAAGCTATGATTATGAGACTTTTACAAAAGTTGCTCTATACATTTAGCTAACATAATATGCAAATGAAATTTTTATATCTTTGACGCATGCGCAGTAAAAAATTATATAGTAAACCTACTCATTTTTCATACAATTTTTATTATTTTTTAATTCTGATTACAGGGTACTGTGTGCAATGTTGTTTGTCATATTTTCTGAAAAAAATATTATTTTATATTAAGAACTCTGAAAATTATAATGGAAAAACTTGGAAAAATTTGGGACCATTTTTATAAAAACCTTAATTACTCTGCGAGTGTGCATGCTCTTTGCATAAAAATGAACACAGTATATTACAAAGTATTAAAAAATGCTCTGACGAGCACCAAAAAAGGTTAATATGTTTTAAAGTATGAAAAAGTGTTTGACAAGAGCTTCTAATTGAGAATGAGAAAGGACAAGGGGTCCCTTCTTGGCTACAATTCACTGTCAATGCCAAATTTGAAAAAATCATATTTGCGCTTTTTTCATATAAAAGAAATTTGCGTAAAACTTTCTATCTTTACTTTTTAGTAAAACTTTCAATCGCGCTTTACATGTTAACTGCATTGTTGACTCTGCACTGCAACTGCACTACAAATCAGATTTCTGTGCTGTTTTAAACTGCGACAGTTTGTGGTGGGACTGCGTGAATGTGATACGCTGCAGGCAGTGTTGAATGCAGGAGGTGGGCCGGGGAGGGGCATTCCCTCCCGAAGGTATCAAATGCTCACCCCCCCCCCCCAATAAAATTTAAATTTTGTGTTTTTAATGGAAAAAAGTATAATTTCCTTAGAACTCTATTGTGTCTCCTCCCCCGAAACCACAGAAGACCCTCCCGGAGAAAAGTGTCTGAATTCAACACTGGCTGCGGGAACTATGGTTTTTGGCCCTATTTTGCTTTACATTCATGTTTAATCACGTGGTGTCTTTTCTAATTATGCCTTTACACTACACAATTTTATCGTAACAGTGACTGATTTCTTTTATATGGAAAAAGCGCAAATATGATTTTTTCAAATTTGGCATTGACAGTGAATTGCAGCCAAGAAGGAACCCCTTGTCCTTTCTCATTCTCAATTAGAAGCTCTTGTCAAACACTTTTTCATACTTTAAAACATATTAACCTTTTTTGGTGCTCGTCAGAGCATTTTTTAATACTAGTCATTTAAATTTTTTGATAAATATATATTGAATATAAGAAAACCTCAGTTGCTTTTAAATATTCCCAGTACTTTTTCTTATTTCGCTCAATATTGAACTATTTAATCAATGGACAAAAAAGGTGAAAAAACGAAATTAATTTTAATTTGTTCGTACAGAAATTGACAGATTCAATTAATTTTAGATAATACATATTTTGTAGAAAAACATTTTCAAAACAATATTCAGGACATTATTTGGACATTTTCAGGAAAATTATTGGTTAAATTATCTTCTTTGGAGAAAGTCGCTCGAAATACAGACTTAATAGATTTGCGCCAAACCAAGGATGAAAATATACTGAAAATTCATTTTTAGTATTATTTGTAAAATTGACATTGAAATCACCAGCTGTAATTAAATTTTTATATAATATACAGTGGAACCTCAGTTCACGATCATAATCCATTCTTGTACCTGACTTTCTGTATGTGATATAAATTTTTTGGGCGCTCTATCCAGGAACTAATACATGGGATTAAAAAAATTATATTCAGGTAATCTCTGATATAAATTGATGCTGTTTGCTGTTTACATTTTGATTCAAATCGTTCAACATATGGCTTAACCGTGTTGCATTTTTCATTATTTTCGCAATAGTTCTATCTCGAGAATTAACGCACGGATTTTCATCATACTTCAAATCCGTTAATCTTTATATGAATTGGCTTTGTTTACGTTTTGGTTTCAATAACCAAACACATGGCGCTGCTATGCTGAATTGTTCCGATTACCACAATATCTCTATCGCAGGAATAAATGCACAAATTTTCATCAAACTTGAGATTTAGGCACACTTTGATTTATATTATTGCTGATTGCGTGTTTTGGGCAAATCTTCCAACAAGTGTCGCATATATGCTGTATTTTTTCCAATATCCGCAACAGTCCTATTCCAAATTTCAAAAACTAATGTTTTGAATTTCATGCCTTTAGAATCCTCACGGTGAGCATATGATTGTCATTTGATTTTGACACTGTAATAATGAATTTTGACTCATTTAATGCATGAGATAGAAAATAGTTTTGGGGTTGCCACATCCGACTAGTTCTTTATAATCGGAGTAATCGATGGTTCATCTACACCGTATTCTTTAGCTATTTTGATTACACTATCATCGTTCTTAAGTTTTGTCACTATTTCTTTTCATAATTGATCAGTAATTCGCTTAAGCTTCTTACTACTGCTATCACTAAACGCTTTTTCCTTCTTAGAAGTCATAATAAAGACTAAAAATTTCGCAAAACTGATTAAAATTAAAACAATAAGTTGAATTTTTTTCTGTACTGAAGGTCACAAAGCACTCTGATACGCGCACTTTACTCCAAACTTGACTTATAACAAGAGTTATGTGAGGGTTGCCAACTAAACTATTCGACAGCTTTGGTCGCGAATCGAGTTATCCTACCCCGAAAGAGTAAAATTTTGAACACTGAAGTTGGTCATAAACCGAACTTGTCAAAAACAGAGGCGGCCGTAAACCAAGCTTCCACTGTTTTTTGACCGATAAATTTGCAAATATAGAATTATTTATATATTCAGTGGCGATGATCATTATGCAACTTGGCGATTTAGCCGATTAAATTTTAATTTTAAAATAGCGTTTGTTAAAATCGGAAAATTGAGAATTTCTATTAGAAAAATTTGGATAAGTACTATTATTTGTATGCACAGTTTTAAGCAAACTCTGATTTTTTTTCCATAATTTTTAATTTAGTACATTTGGAAATGGAAGGGAGAGGGAAAGTATATCTTTTCAATGCTTTTTCGACAATATCTCAAGCAAAATACTTTTAAATGCCAATAATTGCTGATCGTAAATGTTACATTCACTTCACACCATCACAAAAGTTTTTTGCATCACCATGTGTTTTTTCATTTGATGCTTTCTTGGCACAGATGCCATACATGCACGACATTGTGCGATATTCTTCTGACGCCAATTTCGCAAAAGCTTAGTTTTGCAATTACATGCATATATATTAAGGAACTACTAAGTTATCCCGTCGACCAATTTCGCCAAACTATACAAATTGTCAAACTCATAGCGAAATAATACATATAGACATAATTTTCATTTTAAATAACACAAAAAAATAATTTGTAGAATCTTCATAAAAAATACAAATAAAAAGTCGAAATAAAAATCCCTTAATGGCGTTTTAAACACGTGCGTCGTATTTAATGTCATTGGATGCGACATTCACGATCATCCATTATTGGCATATAATAATATAGTTTGGCGATGGTTTTTTGGTCCACGGGATAACCAAGTAGTACCTCTATTAACTATTTTCTATTATTATCAAAAGAAAATAATAATGACTAAAAACCGGTGATAATTGTTTACCCTTCGACCAAAAAATTTTCGCCAAAATATAAAATTAAATGCCAATAACGGATTATCATAAATGTTACATTCATTTTACATTAAATAGGTTACCCATGTTTGTTATGCCATAATGTGATTTTGAATTCAACTTTTTATTTGTACTGTTATTGATGTTTTACTAATTTATTTCTTCTTTCGTTATTTAAAATAAAACTTATGCCAAAATGAATTACATGGTGAATAAATTGATGATTTGTACAATTTGGAGAAATTGGTTGACAGGATAATCAAGTAGTATTGAAAAGTTTAATTAATAACAACAGAATGAAATGATTTATAAAATTTAACAAAATTAAATAAAGGTAAATAAATATATATTTTTAATAAACATTAGCCCAGTTATCATATTGCGTATTTGACATCACATCCCAATTTAAAATCAATTGAATGCTATTTAAGATATGGACAGAATGTGAAGTTTTTTTTTTACTCTATATCTTTTACTTATGTAAATTAGGACGTTATATAATCATAATTAAAAAATCTTTAATTCCTGAAAAGAAATTTTGGTTTTCCCAGATACTTTTTTTCCGATGTACTTGTTTTTTCCCATTTTTTTCTACTACTAAAATTCAAAATGTTAGGATACTCGAGAAAATTACCCCATGGTCATATAAAATGCATGTTATTTGAAAAATTAACCATGAATTCAAAAAAAAAAAAAAAAAAAAAAAAAAAAAAACATTGCGTTTACAACTTTATTATTTAAAGAACTGAAACTAAAAGCTTCGCAATAAAAACAAATAACCATGTTTTTCACGTGATTTGTTTAATTTGAATGAATTATTATACATACATGACACTTTTTACATTAAATTTGGTGGCAATGAATTAAAAAAAACTAAAATCGCAACAGCAAAAGACAATATCCAACTGGAGGTTAAAGACATAAATTCGATTTTCGCAGAAACCATCAAACATACAAAGATGAAAAAAAAAACTGTTCTAAGTTTTATCAAGACGATAAAAATAAACCAAAAACGAAGTTAATCCATCCATAATAACGTTAACTATTGCTTGTTGAATTTTTCGTCTCATTTTTACGTTAAAAGTTAAATAAAAAACTACAGTAAACTGCGATATTTTTTTTTTAATGCTAACATTTTATTCGTCTCGTCGAGTTCTATCTTTTGAAAACAAAATCACTGTCGTACGTCAACTGGTTCGCCAGAAATTTCAAAAAGACTTCCGCATTTTCTATTTCTTAAACATATTATACCAAACGCTACCGCGTTTGCTATGATATATATATACTTCATAGGTTCATGTCAATTCTATTATCTTCGAAAGAGTTTAACAGCATTAAAATGTACTTGAAACTATTTTTTCCTATTAACCGTCATGTAATGGAATACTTTTGATTGTCCCTGTAATTGATCTATGTATCCGATTTTCATAAAATTTGAAATGACACGACAAAATTATCTAAAAATTATATATTTGAAATTTCAAACGATAAAAATTTATTTGAAACTTTTTTCCCCATTGACCATAATGTAACAGAATACTTTTGATTTCCCTGTAATTGATCTATGCATCCGATTTTCATAAACTTTGAAATGACTCGACAAAATTATGCAATAAATATATTTTTTAAATTTCAAAAGATTCGGTTTGGTAGTTTTTGCGCTGCTATATGCGGATAGACGGACAGACAGATGGGCAGACGGACGGCCTGAACGACAACTGTAGGTGCTACGTATTTACATAATTACGAACGCAAATAAAAACTAATAATTAGTACAATATTAATAAAACATACAAATAAAAAGTCGAAATAAAAATCCCTTTATGGCGTTTTAAACACGTGCATCGTATTTAATGTCATTGGATGCGATATTCACAATCGTCCATTATCGGCTTTTAATCTTATAGTTTGGCGATGGTTTTTTGGTGGACGGGATAACCAAGTAGTACATATATCAACTATTTTCTATTATTTTAAAAAGTAAATAATAATGAATAAAAGCAAGTACTAATTGATTATCCTGTCGACCAAAAAATTATCGCCAGATTATAAAAACAAATGCCAATAACGGATTATCATAAATGTTGCATTCAGTTTACATTAAATAGGTTACCCATGTGTGTTATGTCACAATGTGATTTTGAATTCGACTTTTTATTTGTACTTTTATTGATGTTTTACTAATTTATTTCTTCTTTCGTTAATTAAAATAAAAATTATGCCAATATGCATAACTTGGTGATTAAATGGATGATTTGTACAATTTGGTGAAATTGGTCTACGGGATAATCAAGTGGTACTGAAAAGTTTAAGTAATAACTATAGAATGAAATAATTTATAAAATTTAACAATATTAAATAAAGGTAAATAAAAGTTATTTTTTAATAAACAACAATAGCCCGGCTATCATATCAGTTAGGTACCCTGATGCGTATTTGACATCACATCGTTATTTAAAATCAATTGAATGGTATTTAAGATATGGACAGAATGTGAAGTTTTTGATTTACTAATTTAAAAACCTTACATTTAGTTCCTGAATAGAAATTTTGGTTCTCCTAGGTAGTTTTTTCCAAAGTGTTTGAGTTTTTCCCATTTTTTTTTTTTTTTTTTCCTGCTAATAAAATTCAAAATGTTAGGGTACTCGAGAAAATCATTCCTTGTCATGTGAAATGCATGCTATTTGAAAAATAATCATGGAGTCGAACAAAAAAAAAAAAAAAAAAAAAAAAAAAAAAAAAATGACAGTGCGTTTACAACTTTATTATTTAAAGAACTGAAATTGAAGGCTTCGCAATAAAAACAAATAATCATGTTTTTCACGTGATTTGTTTAATTTCAATGAATTATGATACATACATTACAATTTTTATGTTAAATTTAGTGGCAATGAATAAAAAAAACTACAATCGCAACAGCAAAAAGTAATATTCAACTGGAGGTTTAAGACAAAAATTCGATTTTCTCAGGTACCGTGAAAAATACAAAGATGAAAAAAAAAACTGTTCTAAGTTTTATCAAGACGATAAAAATAAGCCAAAAACGAAGTTAATCCATCCATAAGATCGCTAGCTATCGCTTGTTGAACTTTTCGTCTTAATTTTTTTGTTAAAAGTTAAATAAAAAACTACAGTAAACTGCAATAATTTTTTGAATGCTATCATTTTCTTCGTCTCGTCGAGTTCTATTGTTTAAAAAAAAAATCACTGTCGTACGTCAACTGGTTCGCCAGAAATTTCAAAAAGACGTTCGCACTTTCTATTTCTTAAACATATTATACCAAACGCTACCGCGTTTGCTATGATAAGGCATTCAATCATAATCTAGAGTTTGAGCGCTTTTGCTACATTAGTTTTGACAGGGTTATTCAAAAGATATTCATTCTTTTTTAGTTTGTTAACGGTCCCCTATGGCGTTTCGGTAAAAAATCTTCACGGAGATGTATGACGTATACTATTATATTTATACACTAAGAGTTTCGAGATGATTCCTCATATATTTTTCTAGATATTTAGTAAAATGTCTAAAATCGCAAGTGTCCCATAATCAATGGCAATATAGTGTATTTAATATTGTAAAAACTTTCTGAATGGCAATCTGTAAGCAATCTAAGCACGTATCAAACCTATTTCAAAAGTAAATTGGTGGTGATTGAATCTGTTAAAACATAACAAACATAAGCTACATTTTATATCGATGACACTATCAACAGAGGGTGCAGAATCAAAAAATATTCAAAATGGGGATTTTTATTGTACTAAGGAATCTAAATTTACTTACAAAATATAAATGCCTTCTAAGAATTGTAAATTTGAAAGGTACTTTTGAAATTAAAAATTGTGAAAAGAAAGAGCGGTGCGAAAAGCATTCTAAGAAATTTCTACGAATTCTGTGCAAGCTCAGGAAGTAATAAACCGATTATAAAAGTGATGGTTTCGAATCAATGGTGACATTTTCTGATCCTACATAGATCATTCTCATGATACTTTATGTTCTATGCCAGTACCGATACCACTTGGGGTAAGCAGAAGCAATAAATATTCTAACAAGTTGGAAATTACACGTGAACGTAGCAAATGAGGTGCGTTCGTACGATAACGAAGTTTTAAAAATATTCAGATCTTGCTGAAATAGTAGAGCGTGTTTCGGATGCAGTATAGTAGTCGAAATCTTTGTGTTTCTGTAAATATGCAGGAAGTAACTTTTATTACACCTCAGCAACGTATATCTTATTTTCATGAAATGTGAAATAGTTGAATATAATTAAAACACGCTCCAAACAATGTTTCCATAGCATTATGTAGTGGAATAATTTTGTGTGGCCCTGTAACTTAATAATAAAAATTCTTTGCATCACAGATTGTACAGAATGCATATTTTAGTATATATTTCATAGATTCATGCCAATTCTATTATGTTCGAATGAGTGTAACATAATTAAAATGCATTTGAAACTTTTTTCCCCATTGACCGTAATGTAATGGAATACTTTTGATTGTCCCTGTAAATGATCTATGCATCCGACTTTCATAACATTTGAAATGACTCGACAAAATTACGTAATAATTATATGTTTTAAATTTCAAACGATTAAAAAGCATTTGAAACTTTTTCACCCATTGACCGTAATGTTACGGAATCCTTTTGATTGTCCCTGTAATTGTTCTATGCATCCGACTTTCATAACATTTGAAATTACTCGATAAAATTACGCAATAATTATACATTTTAAATTTCAAACGATTAAAATGCATTTTGAAACTTTTTTCCCCATTGACCGTAATGTAACGGAATCCTTTTGATTGTCCCTGTAATTGATCTATCCATCCGATTTTCATACAATTTGAAATGACTCGACAAAATTATGTTATAATTATGTATTTTAAATTTCAAACGATTCGGTTGGGTAGTTTTTGCGTTGTTATATGCGGACAGACAGACGGACGGACTGAGCGACAACAATAGGTGCTACGTATTTACATAATAAAAAAGCACCTAAAAAAGCCTTTAAAAACTTTCTAAATTACGTTTCCATGGAATATTAGGAAATATCAAACCAAATTCAAAATTAACAAATTGCAAATTAATGGTGATCACCTCTTTTCTAACATAGGCATATTTTGGTAAGACCTCTACCCCCCGAGAGATAGAGAGCCTTAGAAAAGAAACTTAGATTTTGACGTGATGATGAATTTAAAAATGTAAATGCATACGAAAATTGTTTCTAAAAATGAATAAATATTTCAGATGAATACGAATGCTGAAACGAATTTATGAATAGAGCATATTTTCTAAATTATCGTTTATTTAAAATTATCTTTAGTTCTTCGTATTATTTCATGTCTCATTTCGGAATAATGCATGTAAGAATGAAATTTTGTCAAAGTGCGGCTTAAATGGAAGTTTTTAAATTATTCCATTTAAAATGGTATAATTTGAAGAATGGTATAACGTTTGAAGAATATTTTAATGAGATATGCTATTTTAAATATATTGAAACTGATATAAATCACTGAATTTTACCAAGATTACATTTAAATAGAGTAATCATAGCACTTTTTATTCATTTTCAGGGGCACTGAAAAGTATGGTAAATGGAGAAAAAAAAACGTTTGAAGAGTATTTAAATAAGATTACGCTATTTCAAATACATTGAAACTGGTATAAATGACTGAATTTCACCACGATTATGTTATAACAGGACATTCATAGCAGTTTTAAAACACTTTCCAACAAAGTAGGAAAATGTTTAAGGCATTCAGTTTGTTTGTTTGTCCATGCTTTAACATCCGTAAATATACTTTGATTTTCATACAAGTGATAAAGGTTATTTAAGGTCACCAAAGCATGTTTCTACTAGTATTAAAAAATGCTCTGACGAGCACCAAAAAAGGTTAATATGTTTTAAAGTATGAATAAAAAGAATACTGCCCAGTTAAACTGATGGCATTGAGCTCACAGGCTACGCATACTAATTGTACATTACAGCCTTATATTTTCAAGGGTTAATGGCGTTCGAAAAAGAAATTAAGAAGGGGAAACAGCTCTCCCCTTTCCCCTTTTTTACACTTAATCATTGAACCTCCTAAACTATCAAGGACATGCTTTATCATATAAAAAATCTATATCCAAAATTCAGAGCAAACCGGATAATTCTTAAAAAAAAACCCCATTTAGCATTTGTATAATTTAAGAGGAGTTATCCCCCTCTTTTATACTTAACCATTAAACTTCCAAAACTATTCAGAGATTTGAACGAAATCTGACAATTCTGCTTGAAAAACCCATTTATATAAATTAAGGGGAGGGGCATTAGAACCCCCGTTCCCCCTGTTTATACTTATTCAATGAACACCTAATAACAGTCGCGGAATCGCCTCATCAGAATGATCCTATATCTAAATTTTGAACGAAAACTTAATTCTGGATGAAAAACCCACTTATTTCTATTAAGGCGGGGCATGAGCCCCCCGTTCCCCCTCTTATACATATCGAAAGAACTCCAAAAACTAATCAGGGAAGCGCCTTGTCAGGATATACCTATATACAAAATTTCAAGTGGATTGGATATTTTTATCATGAGTTATCGCGTTACGTACGAACATACATACAGAACGGGCGGGCACATAAGCTCTCAGGCTATGATAGCCTGTGAGCTAAAAAGTGTTTGACAAGAGCTTCTAATTGAAAATAAGAAAGGACAAGGGGTCCCTTCTTGGCTGCAATTCACTGTCAATGCCAAATTTGAAAAAATCATATTTGCGCTTTTTCCATATAAAAGAAATTTGTGTAAAACTTTCTATCTTTACTTTTTAGTAAAACTTTCAATCGTGCTTTACAGGTTAACTGCATTGTTGACTCTGCACTGCAACTGCACTACTAATCAGTTTTCTGTGCTGTTTTACACTGCGACACTTTATGGTGGGACTCCGTGAATGTGATACGCTGCATGCAGTATTGAATGCAGGAGGTGGGCCGGCGGGACATTCCCTCCCGAAGGTATCAAATGCTCCCCCCCCCCCAATAAAATTTAGATTTTGTGTTTTTAATGGTAAAAAAGTATAATACCCTTAGAACTCTATTGTTTCCCCCCCGAAACCACAAAAGACCATCCCGGAGAAAAGTTCTGAATTCAACACTGGCTGCGTGAACTATGGTTTTTGGCCCTATTTTGCTTTACATTCATATTTAAGCACGTGATGTCTTTTCTAATTATGCCTTTACACTACACAATTTTATCGTAACAGTGACTGATTTCTTTTATATGGAAAAAGCGCAAATATGATTTTTTCAAATTTGGCATTGACAGTGAATTGCAGCCAAGAAGGGACCCCTTGTCCTTTCTTATTTTCAATTAGAAGCTCTTGTCAAACACTTTTTCATACTTTAAAACATATTAACCTTTTTTGGTGCTCGTCAGAGCATTTTTTAATACTAGTCATTTAAATTTTTTGATAATTATATATTGAATACAAGAAAACCTCAGTTGCTTTTAAATATTCCCAGTACTTTTTCTTATTTCGCTCAATATTGAACTATTTAATCAATGGACAAAAAACGTGAAAAAACGAAATTAATTTTAATTTATTCGTACAGAAATTGACAGATTCAATTAATTTTAGATAATACATATTTTGTAGAAAAATAATGCGAATAGAAATTTTTATTCTTTTCGCATAGGATTCGTGGCATTCTTATCAACTTGTTTTTAAAATCAGATGTTATAAATATGAAATATTTCCGCCATTAGCGCGATTTTTGTGATCTAGGCACCCAAAGGTCGCTAAACATAATTTTGTAGTCATTGCACATAAAAACGAATTTTCCCATTTAAATTTAAAAAAAAACTAAGTGAAATATTTTTATTTCTCCTTCCTGATATCTATTGGAATAGTTTATTCCAATTATTGAATAATATTCTAGGACACTTTCAGGAAAATTATTGGTTAAATTATCTTCCTTGGAGAAAGTCGCTCGAAATACAGCCTTAATAGATTTGCGCCAAACCAAGGATGAAAATATACTGAAAATTCATTTCTAGTATTATTTGTAAAATTGACATTGAAATCACCAGCTGTAATTAAATTTTTATACAGTGGAACCTCAGTTCACGATCATAATCCATTCTTGTATCTGACTTTCTGTATGTGATATAAATTTTTTGGGCGCTCTATCCAAGAATTAATGCATGGGATTAAAAAAATTATGTTCAGGTAATCCCTGATATAAATTGATGCTGTTTGCTGTTTACATTTTGATTTAAATCGTTCAACAGATGGCTTAACTGTGTTGCATTTTTCATTATTTTCGCAATAGTTCTATCTCGAGAATTAACGCACGGATTTTCATCAAACTTCAAATTCAGTTTATCTTTATATGAATTGGCTTTGTTTACGTTTTGGTTTCAATAACCAAACACATGGCGCTGCTATTTTGAATTGTTCCGATTACTACAATATCTCTATCGCGGGAATTAATGCACAAATTTTCATCAAACTTGAGATTTAGACACACTTTGATTTATATTATTGCTCATTGCGTGTTTTGGGCAAATCTTCCAACAAGTGTCGCATATGTGCTGTATTTTTCCCGATATCCGCAACAGTCCCAATTCAAAAACTAATGTTCGGAATTTCATGTCTTTAGAATCCTCACGGTGAGCATATGATTGTCATTTGATTTGGGCACTGTAATAATGAATTTTGACATATTAAATGCATGAGCTAGAAAATAGTTTTGGGTTTGCCACATCCGACTAGTTCTTTATAATCGGAGTGATCGACGGTTCATCTACAATGTATTGTTTAGCTATTTTGATTACACTATCATCGTTCTTAAGTTTTGTCACTACTTCTTCTTTTTCTGTCACTACTTGCTGCTGTATTTTTCGCGATATCCGCAACAGTCCCAATTCAAAAACTAATGTTCGGAATTTCATGTCTTTAGAATCCTCACGGTGAGCATATGATTATCATTTGATTTTGGCACTGTAATAATGAATTTTGACGCATTAAATGCATGAGCTAGAAAATAGTTTTGGGTTTACCACATCCGACCAGTTCTTTATGATCGGAGTAATCGACGGTTCATCTACAATGTATTGTTTAGCTATTTTGATTACACTATCATCGTTCTTAAGTTTTGTCACTACTTCTTTTCATAATTGATCAGTAATTCGCTGAAGCTTCTTACTACTGCTATCACTAAACGCTTTTTCATTCTTAGAAGTCATAATAAAGTCTAAAATTTCGCAAAACTGATTAAAATTAAAACAATAAGTTATTTTTTTTACTGTACTGAAGGCCACAAAGCACTCTGATATGCGCACTTTCCTCCAAACTTGACTTATTATAACAAGAGTTATGTGAGGGTTGCCAACTGAACTATTCGACAGCTTTGGTCGCGAATCGAGTTATCCTACGCCGAAAGCGTAAAATTTTGATCACTGAAGTTGGTCATAAACCGAACTTGTCAAAAACAGAGGCGGCCGTAAACCAAGGTTCCACAGTTTTTTCACCGATAAGTTTGCAAATATGGCATTATTTATATATTTAGTGGCGATGATCATTATGCAGCTTGGCGATTTAGCCAATTAAATTTTCAATTTTAAAGTAGCGCTTATTAATAACGGAAAATTGAGAATTTCTGTTAGAAAAATTATTATAATTACTATAATTTTTATGCACAGTTTTAAGTAAACTCTGATTTTTTCCCCATAATTTTAAATTTAGTACATTTGGAAATAGAAGGGAGAGGGAAAGTATATCTTTGCAATGCTTTTTCGACAATATCTCAAGCAAAAATATTTTTAAATGCCAATAATTGCTGATCGTAAATGTTACATTCACTTCACACCATCTGAAGAATCTTGTCATCGTTTGTCGTCGCGTCGTTCGAATTATAATATTTGTGTTCTACGCATCCAATCATCCATTTCTTTAAACACATACAGTTTATTATTCACAAACACATAAACATACACTAAACTTCACAAACATATATTAAATAATAGTTTTCTCGGTTTTACCGGAACAAAACAACCTCAGTCAGAGCTGGAATCGAAAAACATTCTAAACTATTTTTTTTCCCTCCGGACGGGATGACGTCACGACAAAATCCCCATAGGGATCATTTCTTTCCCCAACGAATGAAGTCGTAACACCATCACAAAAGTTTTTTTCATCACCATGTGTTTTTTTCATTTGATGCTTTCTTGGCACAGATGCCATATATGCACGACATTGTGCGATATTCTTCTGACGCCAATTTCGCAAAAACTGTTACTCTATATCTTTTACTTATGTAAATTAGGACGTTATATGTTCATAATTAAAAAATCTTACATTTAGTTCCTGAAAAAAAATTTTGGTTTTCCCAGATACTTTTTTTTCGATGTACTTGTTTTTTTCCCATTTTTTTCTACTACTAAAATTCAAAATGTTAGGACACTCGAGAAAATCATCCCATGGTCATATAAAATGCATGCTATTTGAGAAATTAACCATGGATTAAAAAAAAATTAAATTAAATTAAATAAAAAAATAACACTGCGTTTACAACTTTATTATTTAAAGAACTGAAACTAAAAGCTTCGCAATAAAAACAAATAACCATGTTTTTCACGTGATTTGTTTAATTTGAATGAATTATAATACATACATGACAATTTTTATATTAAATTTGGTGGCAATGAATAAAAAAAAACTACAATCGCAACAGCGAAAGACAATATTCAACTGGAGATTTAAGACATAAATTCGATTTTCTCAGAAACCATCAAACATACAAAGATGGAAAAAAAACTATTCTAAGTTTTATCAAGATGATAAAAATAAACCAAAAACGAAGTTAATCCATCCATAATAACGTTAGCTATTGCTTGTTGAATTTTTTGTCTTCATTTTTTCGTTAAAAGTTGAATAAAAAACTACAGTAAACTGCGATATATTTTTTAAAGCTATCATTTTATTCGTCTCGTCGAGTTCTATCTTTTGAAAACAAAATCACTGTCGTACGTCAACTGGTTCGCCAGAAATTTCAAAAAGACGTTCGCATTTTCTATTTCTTAAACATATTATACCAAACGCTATCGCGTTTGCTATGATATACTTCATAGGTTCATGTCAATTCTATTATATTCGAAAGAGTTTAACATCATTAAAATAAAATGTACTTGAAACTATTTTTTCCTATTAACCGTCATGTAATGGAATACTTTTGATTGTCCCTGTAATTGATCTATGCATCCGATTTTCATAAAATTTGGAATGACACGACAAAATTATCTAAAAATTATATATTTGAAATTTCAAACGATTAAAATTTATTTGAAACTTTTTTCCCCATTGACCGTAATGTAACAGAATACTTTTGATTGTTCCTGTAATTGGTGTATGCATCCGATTTTCATAAACTTTGAAATGACTCGACAAAATTATGCAATAAATATATTTTTTAAATTTCAAAAGATTCGGTTTGATAGTTTTTGCGTTGTTATATGCGGACAGACAGACGGACGGACAGACAGACGGGCAGACGGACGGCCTGAACGACAACTGTAGGTGCGTATTTACATCATTACGAACGCAAATAAAAACGAATAATTAGTAGAATATTAATAAAACATACAAATAAAAAGTCGAAATAAAAATCCCTTAATGGCGTTTTAAACACGTGCATAGTATTTAATGTCATTGGATGCGACATTCAGAATCATCAATTATCGGCATTTAATCTTATAATTTGGCGATGGTTTTTTGGTGGACGGGATAACCAAGTAGTACATATATCAACTATTTTCTATTATTTTAAAAAGTAAACAATAATGAATAAAAGCGGGTACTAATTGATTTTCCCGTCGACCAAAAAATTATCGCCAGATTATAAACTTAAATGCCAATAACGGATTATCATAAATGTCGCATTCAGTTTACATTAAATAGGTTACCCATGTGTGTTATGTCATAATGTGATTTTGAATTCGACTTTTTATTTGTACTTTTATTGATGTTTTACTAATTTATTTCTTCTTTCGTTAATTAAAATAAAAATTATGCCAATATGCATAACTTGGTGATTAAATGGATGATTTGTACAATTTGGTGAAATTGGTCGACGGGATAATCAAGTAGTACTGAAAAGTTTAAGTAATAACTATTTAATGAAATAATTTATAAAATTTAACAAAATTAAATAAAGGTAAATAAAAAGTTATTTTTTAATAAACAACAATAGCCCGGCTATCATATCAGTTAGGTACCCTGATGCGTATTTGACATCACATCGTTATTTAAAATCAATTGAATGGTATTTAAGATATGGACAGAATGTGAAGTTTTTGATTTACTAATTTAAAAAGCTTACATTTAATTCCTGAATAGAAATTTTGGTTCTCCTAGGTAGTTTTTCCCGATGTGTTTGTGTTTTTCCCATTTTTTTCCTGCTAATAAAATTCAAAATGTTAGGGTACTCGAGAAAATCATCCCATTGTCATGTAAAATGCATGTTATTTGAAAAAATAATCATGGAGTCGAAAAAAAAATGACAGTGCGTTCACAACTGAAATTGAAAGCTTCGCAATAAAAACAAATAACCATGTTTTTCACGAGATTTGTTTAATTTCAATGAATTATGATACATACATTACAATTTTTATATTAAATTTAGTGGCAATGAATAAAAAAAACTACAATCGCAACAGCAAAAAGTAATATTCAACTGGAGGTTTAAGACAAAAATTCGATTTTCTCAGGTACCGTCAAAAATACAAAGATGAAAAAAAAAACTGTTCTAAGTTTTATCAAGACGATAAAAATAAGCCAAAAACGAAGTTAATCCATCCATAAGATCGCTAGCTATCGCTTGTTGAACTTTTCGTCTTAATTTTTTCGTTAAAAGTTAAATAAAAAACTACAGTAAACTACAATAATTTTTTTAATGCTATCATCTTATTCGTCTCGTCGAGTTCTATCGTTTTAAAAAAAAAATCACTGTCGTACGTCAACTGGTTCGCCAGAAATTTCAAAAAGACGTTTGCACTTTCTATTTCTTAAACATATTATACCAAACGCTACCGCGTTTGCTATGATTCATATTTAAATTCTATTCCTTTATATGCAGGGCTTTGCATATTATTATTTCTATGAGAGGAAATTACTGAAGGGAAAATTTCAGCTAAAATATATCTCAAGTGAACTAAATTTTGGCATGAATGCAGTTAACAGATACAAATTTATATATCATATATAGGACTGCTGAAAAAATGTGAATAATTTTCCAACTGTAGATAAGACCAGCATAAATTGGGTTTTCAAATGTGTTTCCATATGATTAAATTATACAGAATATTTTAATTTTTTAAATAGTGTAGTTTTGTTACATTATTCTGAATGTGTTTTAAAGTGTTTCATAATCTATGCTTGATTCATGATATTTTCTTTCTTGGTTCATAATCAGCTATTTTTCATGTTATAAGTGGCCATTTGCCTGGTGCTTTTATGCTAATTTTTTTTCTTTCCCACAGGACATAGAAATAATTTAAATATTAATAAACTTCTTTTTTGTTTATTTCAGCTTTTTCAACTTTGCCTTCAACAATATGAATTTCATATCTTGGACAATGCTTTTCTTGTAGAGGTGAAACAACTAGAAGAAACTATGAAGGATGTTGGTATCCTACAGAAATTTGTTCAACATAACAACATGGCCAGAGAAAGAAAAATTGAAGAACTTCTATGTCGCTATGGATCAGACACTGGATGTTCAATATAAACTCAAATATTATGTATCACACCAATTGTTAAAAGATTATTTAAGGAGTCATTTTAGCTGTGTTGAGTTAAATTTCTTGAGTGTTTTAAAGTGGTTCAGCAATTTGGAAATTTCTTCAGTGCTACAGTTTTTGCAAAATGCAAAAAAGATTGTCCAGAATGGAAAAATAAAACAACAGGTTTCCAGATTCGCAAAGCATTTTACTAAAACATCCTTCACAGAATTGCAACATGAGCTGAACATTATTTAAGCACATTTTTGTAACAAAGATGAATAAATCAGGGTGTCTATTTCAGATGAATAAGAAATTTCCCTGACTTTTCTAGTATCAAGATTTTGTGAAGTTGCATACAAACAAGGCCTTTGCCAGACAAATATTTCAGAGAGGGATATTGAGATCACAATTTTTATTGTTCTCATTTTAGATTTATTTTTTTGGTTAAATAAATAGAAAGAAGCATTAACAGTCTTATTAAGATTTATTGTGAACTCAAGTACAGTGGACTTTCTCTACTCTGAACACCCATGGGATCAGTCAAACATGTTCATATTATGGAGGTGTTCATTAAAGAGGAAAATTGGAAATGTACTACTACTATTACTATCTAGAATGACTGAGACAGTAGTTGTTAAAATAAAGTCAATGCGACAGGTTTTTTATTATATTGCCTCCCTTTTAAATTTTAGAAATAAATTGACTTGATTGCTGCAAGAATTAATGAATGTCCTATCATGGGACAAATGAAATCTGCTGAAATTAAATAACAAAATTATAAACAAATAGTTTCTTTAATTGTCATTTTCTCAGAAATTGATTGATGGAAGAAATTAGTCAAAAATTCCAAAATTAATCTTTAAAACATCAGACTGAAGCTGTGATTAACAGTAAAACTATTATTAATATAAAACTATTATTTAAAATAAGCAAGATCAAAGAGGATTATTTTAATTTATTGTAATTGTTTTCAACTAATCAAAAACTAAATTTTTACATATTCTAAAAATAAATAAATAAATAATTATAAAATGGTTTTTTTTTTTTTTTACAGCAGGCAGCTGACAACAATATGGCAACAAGTGTTCCAAACTTTTAACTGAATGTTTTATCTGAAGTATTCAAACAAATTGCAACTTCAAGTACATGCAAAAAATATCACAGTGATTTTGTCTGTTTATTTTTTAATAGAGTTTATTGAACCTTTTTATTCTTCTGTAACAGTTTCTCGAAATTTCCATGAGGCGGGAATTTAAACGCAACAGCTTCGTAGAAATTGTTTTTTTAAAACTATTTCGTAGTTTACGATTACTGTTTTTAAATTTTTTTGATTTAATTTTCTTTAATTATCTTAATTTTGTGCAGACTTCATTATGAAAAATAACAGTACACTAAAAACAATATCAGCATTTGTCTCCCACTGATTTTCCATAACAAAATTAAAAGTTTGATTGATTAATAATAATAATAATAATAAAATGATTCTAAAATAATATAATAAAACACAAATTGAACAATACAGGTGAACAGAAGAAAATGTATTTTCAACTATAATTTGTTTGAAAATTGCATATCAGTTTACAGATTGTTATTGGTTTTTAAACTGATTTTACCTCCTGAATTAATTTTTAAGTTTAAACCATATTGCAGTTTAAAAATATTATTCCAATAATGTAAATAATTTAGCATTTAATTCTGATTAATATTCTTGAACAAAATTCAAAGTAAATAAATGAATAAACACAATCCATACTAACAAAAGAATAAATTGTTCTGTCTGCCTGAGTGTGTGTATATCTGCCATGGCTAGTGAAAACTATGGCATGTATGAGGCTCAAATGTTTTGTGAAGTTAGTCCATATCTCTCCTAATGTACCTGAAGCTCAGAATTTTAATTATTTGATTAGTTTCTGAGTTATTAATTGCAAAGCACAACTCACTCTCATCAAAAAGCCAATACTTTGATGTTTGGGAAACAAAAAAGCTTGCACATGTGCACAAATATATGCAGTGAAACGAAGGAAGAAACATCTTCAAAGACCAAAATGTTCAGTACAGTTCAAATTGAAAGGCATAGTGCGAAAGATTGGATTTTCACGTTTTAGATGATGCCATATATATATATTTTAATATTAAAGTTAACCCTTTGAAAGAAGATTTTCAAAACTTCGAAAAAATTTTTCTTCTTTATAGCAACACCTCTATGATGCAAATTTAAAGACACTGAAAAACCAAAAATATAGTTTATAAAGCTGAAACCTTCTTCAAAATGATGATGCAATTAGTTCTTAAAAATATGAATGCTAATCCTTTCAAATTTATCATTACATGCAGGTCACTTTATGTCTCATGGAGAGGATATTTTTTACTTATTAAAAGTAACTAAATATCCATATTGTAATATAATATTCTAAGAAAAATCTAAATAGATCAAATTTACATCACATTTTCCAAAACATTTGGCAGGATAGAAACATTTTTTACAAAATAAAATATGTAAAAACTTAAAAGAAAAAAAAGAAAAGAAAAGAAATTGAGGGATATTTTTGCAGTTTCTCTCGATTTTGACTAAGCATCTTCCTCCTTAAATATACATATTTTATTAATAAATTTGAAAAAAGGATTGGTTTTAATTATATTTATGATGCATTAAAATTTCAGAAAAATTGGACAATAACAACCATCTATTTTGCTAAGCTAATGAAACTGATACAAATAACAGAAAACAAGCAAAACATTTATGCTTTGATAGGGAACCTTAATTTACAGAATCTGGTAAAACTATTTGCAGCATAGTGGTCTAACTCCTCAGTTTTTTACAAGAAATGTCTTTGATTCAAAATTCAGTAAGACTAAGTTTTAATTTGTTTTATAATTAAAAAATGCTGTATTTTGTAAATGTCATTGTTCAGTGTATTTAATTAAAAGAATTTTTTTTAACATTCTTTTTCATACAATTTTAAGGGTTTCTAATTATTCTTTACTTTGAAACAACTGAATTGTTTGAGAAAAAATTGCACATAAATGAATATAATAATAACTACATTTTTCATTGTCTAATCAATTCAATTTTATTTTTTATTTTATTTTTTTTTAAATGTTTATCTATAAAAACAATTCTTTTACTAAAAAAATAAATAAAATAAATAAAAAATATCTCTAGAGAAAAAAACTGTCTACAGATATAAAATGATACTAACTTGGCCACACAAAGAGTCTGCACATTATGGTAATAATTCTAATGCAGGGTCCCCATCAGAAGTAAAATGCAATAAAACCAGCTTAGTAAGAAACACAAACGACTAGTGATAAATTCCTTTTTATGCAGAATCTTTAAATTGCCCAAAGCTTAATTGAATTTTTTGAGAAGGGGGTGTGGAGTGGGGGAAGAATTAAAACTTTTTTTTTTCTTCCCAATCTATTGCACGATTTGGTTATAAACAGGTCTTATTCTATTAGAAAATAAATTTATTGGATAGTGCCTCTTTAAAAAATCCATATAGTAGTATTTGATCGCAATTTTATTTCTTTTTCAGTATTACAGTTTATGATATATTTGTAATTACTTTTTCATCTAAAGATAATAAATAAAAATTTAGAATATTGAAATCATAATTAAAGTTTGTTGAATTCATCAATTAATTTTAAATAAAACATTTTAAAGTGTTAAAATGTTTAAAAGTGTTATGGTTAAAGTGTTAAAAATTAAAATTCAAAACCTTAACCTGTGACTGTACACAATTTTCCAAATGAACAAGACTCGGCCTGGTAACTTGCATAGTCTCTGCACAGAACTACAATACAAATTTCAGTTTCAATTAAGAATATTATGGACCCAAGCAATGCCTGATGGGACAGCTAGTACTACAAATAAGCACAAATTTAACTGACATGTGATCAAAGTATGTGCTTTAACAGCAGAAATTATCAGAATAAAAAAGGCAATAGAAAAATCATTGGCAATTATTTGGTTATAAACTCCTGACAAGGGGCTAATATGAAAGATTAGGTTTTAATGAATTTCAAAGCTTTATTTGGATGCATGATATTTTTGATATTTTGATCCTTATTTTGGTGGTGTTGAATTGGCAAGCTAAAAAATAATACAGTGCTTAAAAAATCATTTAAAGGGTATTTTTTTTTTAAAGGTTTTGTATATGTTTTGTGACTTGGAAAACCCAGATTACCCTAGTTATTTTAATGTTAGTACAACAGATCTTTATAATGATTAACATAAAAATATGAAATTATACATCATTATATCGAGTAAATTTCACACATTACTAAACATACTTTTTAAAAATGAACAAATATGTCTGAAGCATATCAAAATATAGTAGAGTATCTTTATAGTCCATTTTTTATTACCAGGATTTGGTTACACAGTAGACTCCCTTAAATCCGCGAATACCAGAAATCCGTGCATTTTTTCAGATGTAAACAATGAAATTAAAGATGGTGCTAAAGTCAGCGGCTAACGCAATACAAATAATTCTCTCTCTCTCTATATATATATCCTTTTCAACTTCTTCCTTTTTTTAAATGTTTTTCAATTTAAATTCTGCAGTGTTAAATAATATGTTTCTTAGACATACAATGATTGATAGTTAATCAAATTAATCATTATTGTATCGTAGTTGCAGCGTAATATTTCAATGGCCAAATTTCAAAGTCAAATTTAAATGGCCGCTTGATAGTGTTTGCAATTCGCGTAGCAGGATAATTTTTGCTATATAAAATTATTATTTTAATAATTCTATTACTATTTTCGTATCCTTGCTAGTTATGAAACGAATTTCGGGTCTACATCCGGTTTACTAATTACGATGATCGATATTTAATCAAAATAATCATTATCGTATCGTAGTTGTAGTTGTAATATAACTTTCAATGACCATTTGGTAGTGTCTATTATTCAAGGGGCAAGATATTTTTTGCTGTATAATATGAATAATTTTTAATTAATCAAGCTTTTTTCTTTATTAACAAAGACAATTTTTTTTAAATAAAAAATATTGATTTTTCCTCATTATTTTTTATATTTAATATTGCATCTTAATTATTTACTTTATTTTAATATTTTTCTAAAATTTTATTTCACTTAATTTATTTTTTATTTTATTTTATTTTATTTTTTGTAATAATAACTTGCTTTTTAACTATTTATTTATTTAAATATTTTACTGAATTATTTTAATGTTTCAATTTATTATATGCATTGATTACAATGCTTAACTACCAATCAAATTAGTGTTTCAAAAATGTAAGCAAATCAATGACCACAAATCCACAAAATTCTAAAATCTGCACAACCCCTGGTCCCAAGCTTGCGGATTTGCGGGAGTCTACTGTACTATAATTTCTTGTATAATATGGATTACTCGCCACTTTGTTTAATCTACTGCATAATCATTGTCCAAATATGCTTTAGACCAAATCATTTATTATATTAATCATTTTCAAAAATTTTTATTTTTAAAATAGCAATATTTTTATTAAAACATCCATAATTAAGAAAATAATGTTGAACTAGTATATCAAATTTAGTCCTTTAGAGAGTAACCAATTTTTTTTACAATGTGAGAATCCAGGTGCTTCAGTACTGCAAAATTTGCTGTTTGCATCTGAAAAGTTATGTATAATGTAGGTAATTGGATTATACAGAATTGCATGATAAAGATCTGCTTCTGTATTATGTGTTGCTTTTACTTTTGTTTGCATGGATGATCAGTAGTAAAAGAAACAATTTTTTTGCACCAGGTGCCAAGTATAATTGTTGTGGCATTGAATACTCTAATTTGATTTTCCAAAAACTTTATCATCAGAAAAGATCAGAGCATAATGTATTTACTGTATAAGCCAGAAAACAATGAAACCCTCACAACTAGAAATAAAAATAAAATCAATAGCTTTAAATAAAAGAAAGAATGCCTCATGATAACAAATGGTACAGTATGTTTTGAGAGAATAAAATGTAACAAAGAGGACAAAAAGAGATTGTAATTATTAATATTTTAAATTTTAATGACAAAAACAATAAATTTTATGAAAAAATTTATTTCACAAAATAGAATTAAATACAGTCTGATACAAATATCTAAATAAGTATCATCGAAATGTGAAAATCTTTTGACTGGAAACACATTTATATGGTCTGCTATGACTACGCCCCCTGCAAAAGAAATTAATACAAAAAAGTCATTAACAAAGATATATTAATGAAGGCAGTGCAGATTTAATCTATTAATTGTCCAGTTAATAAATAAATTCTTAGTCAACTTTCAAGAATTTTTTTAACTGACCAGTTATTGTTAATTAATCAATTCCAGTAATTCAATTATTTTTTTTCAAATTTTGATTATATTTTTTTATTTAACATACTAAGGAAGCACTAGAAATGCAATTCTGTCAATAAAATAATTTTCCTTCAACATTTCACAAAAGAGTATAATTAAGCTTAAATCAAAGAATATTTATAAAAAACTTAATTCAATAAAGAGAAAAACAATAAGGTTTTTGATAAATTTTTGTAAATGATTATAACTAAGGATTGAGATAATTTCACAAAACACTACATAATTAAGAAATCTCATAATTAAAAATGAATTTAAGAGGAAATATATTTAATTAAATAAAACTGTTGGCTCTGTGAATGCTCATTAACATTAGAATTTGTTGAAGTTGCCCTTCAGATTGTTATATTATCCATGCAAAATAGATTTAAATTTAGTATATATATATATATACGTATATATATTGATGTAAAATTAATGAAATTAAGTTAAAATATGACTAAACAAAATATAAATTGATTGAAAGTTAGATTAATTGATCAATTAATTTATTCAGAAACTTTGATTCACACAGTTAAAACTTTTAATCAAATATCAACACATTTTAATCTCATACATGCTGAATTCAGGTTCATAATTATTTTAAAATTATTTTTTCCATATTTCACCTTGATACTCTAATTTAAATATGTCAGTCATTGAAACAGGAAGACATTTCAGAACCACAAACTGTTATGATTTTTTAACTGTAAGGACTTATTTCCTTTAAAATTAACTATGTTCCCACTTGTACACAAAAATCTGATTATTTTAGATTACTGGCAAAATTCCTAAACAGTTTTAATCATCTTTGAAAATTATAGTTATTACCGAGAAACTTTCAAAAGTTCTCAATTCTAAATTTATGCTGATTTCAAAAATGGAATACAATAATAAATAGATTAAATAATAAGCAAAATTGCAAGACATTATGACAGATTTAAGAATAAAAAGGATGTAATAGTTTATAGCTTTCTTTTACTCAATAGGTAAAATATCTGAAATTTAAATTTTGCCCAAAACTTAGCAATCTATTCTAACAACATTGCAATTAAACTTTATACTGTACGGTTAAGTCTTGCAACAGGGCTAGGATTTTGCCAGAAGAAAATTTTGCAAAAACTTTTCAGTGTGTGCCAGAAAGTGGGTATGATCAGTTTTAACTGGCATAAACACATTTCATAACATAGTCTAGTCTTCTTTAGTAGTTTTAAATTCCTTAAGAACATTTTATTCTGGATAAATAGTAAGTAAAATATTGTAGATAGTTTTAATTAACATAATAAATAAATTTGTATTAGAAAAAATAAATAATATAACAGATAAAATTTTTGTTAAAATATGGTTGTGTAAATTTTATATAAAAACAATTAGAGTTATTTTAAAATCTCAGTTTAAAAATAAAAATAGAAAACTATATCTAATACTTATTTTAAATTAAACACTGAAAAGAAAAGAAAAAACAATCAATACTTACTCAAAATATTTTTATTTAATTTAATAACTGTAAAAAAAATCTCACTCATAGAAATTACACGTTGACTTTTAAGAGACAGTCTGGGTTAAGAAGGATCAGCAAAATTAGTCCTATGCTATGGAATGCTCCATGTAAAAAGGTAATAACAGTATATTTGAATAAAAATTTAATTCTTTCAATATTGTAAAATAAATGTACAAGATATTTCATTAAAAAAATTTTCTATCTGTTATTTTTTGTTTCAATTATTTACTTATATGTTTTCACAAGAACCATTTCTCTGTATACAGTAGATAACCTTTAGGTTATTGCAGTACATTATTTATTTAAAAATAGTCTGAAATATGGTTTGTTAAAATATCATAGAATTTTTTGTAAATTTCTTTCTTTTTTATTTTTAAATAGAAATTCAATTGTAAGCAATAACACTGATAGTTAAACTTGTACAGCATTAGATTACTATTATAAATATTTCTATTTTTCAAGTGATAGAAGATTAGTATTATATAAACATAAACAAATTATATTTATATGATCAACTTGAAACTTTTTGCTACTTTGAATAAAATTCATAATCATTAGTTTCAATTTTTAACTTAACTGTCTAGATATCAAATACATGTGTGAATTATGAATCATTGCAGATTCAAGTTCCTATTAGTATTTCTTAGTTTCTATCAGTTTTTGTCACTTAGTGACAGAAACAACCATGCTAGTTTTAACCACCCAGGCAGAAACTTATCAATCCTGCTTGCAAATAGACAGAATATAGGAATACTTATGAATTTTTTCTGATACATATTCTAAATAAAAGTTCAGATAATACTAATAAAGAGATAAATAAAAGTATATACCTAGCTGATCGAGCAACAACTTTTTCTCTCACAAATTCTTGTGGACCTTCAAAAGAATCACCAGAATATTCAGTTTCCAGGAAAACATCAAAACACACAGTAAGATGATACATCTGACAGACTAAAATGTTAGAGTGAAATTTTTCAGGCAAGTTCTCAACAAAATGTATATTCACTTCTTCTTCCAATTCCTAATAAAAATAAAATAAATAAAATTAAACTTTCACATTTCTTTTTAATTAAATAAACTTATTTTTTTTTTCATAAAATTTGTGTAGGAAAAAAGCAAAAAGAATTTTAAATTCGTATTTTTTTTTATTCTGAATTTTAAATAGTCAGGCTTAGGGATGTAAATTTTTTGGAAAAATATAAGTGGTGGAAAAAAACTGGGTTTTTACCGGTTTTTCGGAAAAAAAACCCGGAAAAATTGATTTTTCATGACTGTTTCTCCAAAATAAATTATATTTTCTTAGAAAATATTAAATAATAAACTTTTTTTCCCATTTATATGTATTAAATGAAAATTATTTTCACTTAATATTACAAAATAAAAAGAAAGTAGCAAAGCCTGCTTTTAAAAGTTTAGGCATTCCATTTACATAAGTATAGTTTTTAAGTAAATGATACTAGTTTAAAGAAATTATTGCAGTTTTGCCATTATTATGAATATCACTATTCAAAAATTCCATTGTTTGTTTAAAAAATGTATATTTTTACATTATTACTTTTTTTCCTTAGAATTATAACTTTATTTCCTTTATAAAATATGTTTAGTTTTTGCTTTCCAATCTCAACTCAAAAAAGTTTTGATTTAGTTTTATAATCTAAATTCAAACAAAACTAAGTTTTACTTTGGCTTACTCAGGTCTGCAACAAAAAAATAGCATAGGATTTGTTGACTGTTAGATTTTTATTCACTGAAACCAGAAAAATATATAATTTTTTTTTTTTTTTTTTTTTTTTTTTTTTAAAGTTTAATTTAATGTAATTTTTTTCTTTTAACCCTGAAATCTGGTATTCTATTTTTGAGTAAGAAACCATATTCAATAATGTTTCCACATGGTAATTTTATATTTCTAAGAGTGGAACTCAAAAGTTATGAAAACAGAACACTACAAATAGAAAATGCTCACTATTTGAGGAATTAACAAAAGCAGTCACATACAGAGATAAACTTCTACTGAACTTTAGAAAACTACAAAAATTCAAAGTTTAATCAAGAGGGAAAGTATAATTTGGAACATAGTTACTTGTAATAAAATATGGTTTTTTTTTTTCATTGCAGTTGTACTTTTTGAATGCAAACTGCCCATGTTTTTGCAACATTACTATACATTATGAAGGTATAATGGAGGTCAATTTTAGATTCAATACTTTGAAGAAACATTCAATTAATCAGCTATAACGAAATCTTGAAAAATGCAGTATAGTAGTGCCACCTATAGGGCAATTTACACCAAAAACTAAACAACATTAATATATATCAGAAACTGTCTGAAGCTGTAGTTTGATTTAAAAAAAATCGTCCTTGAGGTAAAGCTATTGCGATAATCATGAATAATGCAGCATAGCAGCGTCATCTGTTGAGCAATTTATACCAAACATAATGAACACAAAGTTATGTCAAAGATTAACTTAATCTGAAATTTTATAAAAATACATACATTAGTTTGAGATAGAACTATTGTGGAAATTATGAATAATGCAGCATAAAAGCGTCATCGGTTTGGCAATATACACTAATAACTAAACATCTCGATTTTATATTAAGGTGTAGCTGAATCTAAAGTTTTGTGAAATTATGTGCATCAGTTCTTGAGATAGAGTGCTCATAAAATTTGTCACATACAGACTCACAGGGTGATAAATATTTTCTAAAAACTATCAAAACATGTTCAGGACCTTCTAAAACGTTTAAATACACCAAAAACTGGAAGTCAAATTTTTAACGAATTCAATACTTACTTCTTGAAAAGGTAGATTAAAGTAATAAATGCATACTTCAAAATTTTATGTTGAATTTTTAATTTTATCATTTCCATTAATCGGCATATTATTGCAATAATTTTACACATGAATTAATTTTTAAAAAGAGAAGTTGCATTTAATCTAGATATTTTTCATGTAATCAAGTTTTTGTGAAATTGTGAACTTCTTGTATATACTTGTACAAAATATATTCAGAATTTTTGAATAATAAATTATTAATATATTTAGGTTCTTATTTAGACATTTTTAATAAGGTTATTGACATACATATATGCAACTTAATAAGATTCAGCTGCTGTATGGCATGAGATTTTTTTTTTCCTTCAATCACTGCACTTGCGAAAGATTCAATTTTTGATTAAACTTTTTCTGAAATGTCTATTTACAAGAGAAATTTTGCAAAGGGTCTTGTGTTTCAAACTAGAAAAAGATGTGAAGGATCCTTTCAAGTCTTCTCAAACAGATTTCTGCTGAGAGATTAAATTACCCACATTAAAGTTTTCATGTGGGACACTCAGCATAAAAATAAATAAAATTAAAAGTATGAGAATGTAGCTATTACAAAATTTTCACTATATTATTTCATAAATGAAATTTCAATTTTTCCAGTTTGGAAAAATTGAAAAATAAGCCTTCGGAAAAAAACTGAAAAAAACTGGTTTTTTCCCCAATTTTTCCGGGTTTTTTCCGAGCATTCCCATCTCTAGTCAGGCTAGAAAAATTTGATGATTAATAGAAATACAGTCAGCTCTTGTTAATTTGAACTCATCGGGACCACAAGAAATGTTCGAATTATGGAAAGTATGAAATGAGAAGATGCTTAATATGTTACTATTACAAAGGAATTAATAATTATATTGAGAAACACCGAAATCACTGGCGATAAATTTATAAATAATCTAAAAAACTTTGTAAAACACCATAAAAAAGAAAATTAAACAGGACGCGTTTCGAGCTTCAAAACGTGTCCTGTTTTTTTTTAGATTATTTATAAAGGAATTAATATTACAGTGTTTTTTAAATTTATTATGTCTGTTATCCACAGAATATGACATAATACTAAATTAGAATGTATAAATACATAAACTAGTTAAAATATTAAAAACAAGCACAATGGAAGAAAAATTTGAAGCATCACTGGTGGATAGACAGGGCACTTAGAAAATGGATATCTAATGCATGGGATTATATGTATACTCATTTGGAACAATTTTCACAAAAATCAAAGAAAGTTATTCAAATGATCTAAAATCCATGAGAAAGAAAGGAAGAATGAAAAATCGGATTTCTCATTAGTTCAAATTAAACGATGTCAAGAGAAAATGAGTTTGAATTACTGAAAAAGTTTAATGTTATTCTGCCATTGAAAATTTTGGGACTTTAGTTGGAATTATCCAATTTCGAATCAATGAGAGTCGACTGTACTGAACAAACATAAGGGCCTAAACATACGTAACGTTATTAACTTTTTGGTAATTTTTGACCACTTTCCCCCTTTACGATATCACATGTTATCATTTCTCAATTGATATAAATGTCTGAAAACCAAAATTTTCATTTTTTGAATTATTTTCTTTCGTTTGGAGTGATGTACAAAACAAATACAGTTACAGTACATTTGTTATTTGCAAGCTTCATTGATTCAAATGAAGAAAAAAAAGTAATAAAATACCACTTTGTATATAAAATGACTTTATATCAAATAGCACTTACAAGAAATTGTCATCATTTGAAAATATTTAATAATGGCTTTTTGTTACATAATCTATTCAATAATAATAATTTCTTTGCACTCGCCCTGCACGGGTGGAGATGATGGGGGTAGACAGAGTTTCTTATCAACTAAACAGGTGAATAATATTCATTCTTATTTAGTTACCAGTAAATACAACAAATATCATTTCAAACATATTTCACAGTTGACTAGAATGAACAGCAAATTGTGTATTCTTACATATATTACAAGAGAATAGGAAAGCCAAACCTTGTGGTATTCAATTTCAGAATTAAATAATTTTATAATAATTTAAGGATTTAAATAATTACTTTTTATTGCCATAAAAATAAACAACAGACTAATAAAATATAGTAGACTATTTTGATGAAAGTGAAATACAAAAAATCCCTGTCGACTGGGTCTATAGGCGGAGGTAGATTTCGAAGAGTGCTCATTTCAAAAAAAAAAAAAAATATATATATATATATATATATATATATATATATATATATATATATATATATATATATATATATATATATGATTAGAGATAAATCCAGTTTAATACCTTTATTTGGCCGTTTATGAAAAATTTTTAATTTCATTTTTCTGCAAAAACTGGTGTTATCAGAATCATCTTAAGAAAAATTCAGCTCAAATACCCATTTTGACAACATATTTTGAAATAGATTCTGAATTTATTAAAAAATCGACCAAAACAGTACATTATACAATTCCTAAATAACAAAAAACTGTCAGTTGAATGCATTTGAGAAAAAAATTGAATTTAAAAATGAGTCATAAAATAACCGGTTTGTTGTTTGAATACATTTCTTTAATCATAATTGCTTCCAAAAATTTTGTGCGAAATACTCACTTTGACAGCATTTAAAAAAATATATTCTATCTTTATCAAACAACTGGCCAATGATTCACAGTATATAGTACCTAAAAAAGAGGATCTGTAAATTAGATGCGTTTGAGAGCGAAAATGGATTTTAAAACGAATCATAAAAAACGCAATTTGCTATGTGAAAACTTCCTTAAATTTTCAAATAACGAAGAATTTGGGAAATTCTGTTCAAAATACCCTTTTTGGTAGCCTTTTTCAAAATATATTCTGTCTTTATCAAAAAAGCGATAAATGCATCACATTATACAGTTCCTAAATAAGAGGATCTGTAAATTGGATGCATTTGAGAGCAAAAATGGATTTAAAAACGAGTCAGAAAAAACTCAATTTCTTATTTGAACACTTCTTTAAATTTTCAGTCATGATGATTTCAGAAAATTCTGTTCAAAATATCCTTTTTGGTAGCCTTTTTTGAAATATATTCCGTCTTTATCAAAAAACTGACCAATGCATCACATTATATAGTTCCTAAATAAGAGGATCTGTAAATTGGATGTGTTTGAGAACAAAACTGGATTTAAAAACGAGTCAGAAAAAAACGCAATTTCTTATTTGAATACTTCCTTCAATTTTCAGTCTCGATGACTCTCGGAAATTCTGTTCAAAATACCCTTTTTGGTAGCCTTTTTAAAAATATATTCTGTCTTTATCAGAAAATTGACCAATGCGTCACTTTATACAGTTTCTAAATAAGAGGATCTACCATTTGGATGTGTTTAAAATCAACAAGTTGGAAATTGCACGTAAAGCGTAGCAAATGAGGTGCGTTCGTTGATAACGAAGTTTTAAAATATTCAGATCTTGCTGATACAGTATAGTGGTCGAAATCTTTGTGTTCCTGTAAATATTCAGGGAGTAATTTTTATTATACTTCATTAACGTATATCTTATTCATAAAATGTGAAGTAGTTTAATAGAACTAAAACACCCCCCAAACAATGTTTCCCCGTATAACATTATTTAGTAGAATACATTTGTGTGGCCCTGTAATTTAATAATAAATATCGTTTGCATCACAGATTATACAAAATGTATTTTTAGTACATATTTCATAGATTCATGTCAATTCTATTATATTCAAATGAGTGTAACACCATTAAAATACATTGAAAACTTTTTTCCCCACTGACCGTAATGTAACGGAATACTTTTGATTGTCCCTGTAATTGATCAATGCATCCGATTTTCATAACATTTGAAATGACTCGACAAAATTATGTGATAAATATACGTTTTGAATTTCAAACGATTAAAATGCATTTGAAACTTTTTTCCCCATTGACCGTAATGTAAAGGAATCCTTTTGATTGTCCCTGTAATTGATCTATCCATACAATGTTCATAAAATTTGAAATGACTCGACAAAATTATGTAATAAATATATGTTTTAAATTTCAAACGATTAAAATGCATTTGAAACTTTTTTCTCCATTGACCGTAATGTAACGGAATCCTTTTGATTGTCCCTGTAATTGATCTATCTATCCGATTTTCATAAAATTTGAAATGACTCGACAAAACTATGTAATAATTATGTATTTTAAATTTCAAACGATTCGGTTGGGTAGTTTTTGCGTTGTTATATGCGGACGGACAGACAGACAGACAGACGGACAGACAGACAGACAGACGGACAGACAGACAGACGGACGGACTGAGCGACAACAATAGGTGCTACGTATTTACACAATTACGAACGCACCTAAAAATGAATTTAAAAATGAGTCAGAATATAAGCAGTTTGGATTTGAGGTTTTTTTCTCCAACTCCTATTTTTGTTTAATTTCTTTTTGCTATACGAATTGGTCCTATGAAAAACTTGTCAATATAAAAGTTGTAGATATTTTTGAGAAGATGTAAAAAAAATTTAATCAGATTTGATATCTTAAAAATTGACAGAGTTATGGATATTTCTCTTTTTTCAGCGCTCTTTTTCTTTTCATTTTTAATTTTTTTCGTCGGTAAAAGTTGGTCCTATCAAAAACTTGTAAATACAAAAGTTCTAGATAATTTTAAGAACATTTACAAAAAATTTAGTTGGACTTGATATCTTGAAAATTGACGAAGTTATGAATTTTTTTCTCTCAAAATCCCTGTTTTTTTCGCCCCTTGAGCCCACTTCTAAATTTATCAGAAATCTGTCATGCATATACTTTTGGTCCATTTTTAAGAAGTAGTATAAACTTTAAACCGATTTGATATCTACTTTAATTAAGAAGTTATGGCGTTTCTTCGGTTTTCACAAAAACGCCCCCTATTCCGACCCCCTTGGTCCGATTTTGCCCATTAACGAACTCAGCCAAGATTTTATCCCCTTTGATTTTATGTACCAGTTTGGTGGAGATTGGTGAAGAATTATAGAAGTTATCATGTCCATAAAAAAGTGAGATATATAGATAGATAGATAGATATATAAAATGGTGCGATTGCAATAGGTAGTATTTCTTACGAAATCTACCTAAAAGAAAAATTATAGTGATATCTAAATACAACTGCCCCTCTCCCTAAACATATCTTTCGATATCATCTGACAGACCCCTTCCTCCCCTTTAAAATGATAATCCTATATATGTAATGAATGGAAAGAAAAAAAACAAAACAAAACAAAAAAAAACTTTTGATTATTTTTATCAGGGCTATGACAGTAATTTTGCTGTTTTGGGAGATTTGAGAATGATGTTTAATAAGCAATGCCGTAACTTCAACATTTTTTTAAAAATTTTTATTTATTATTTATTTATTTTTTTTTTTTTTTTTGGGGGGGGGGTAGGGTGGACCTTATTTTTCAAGTTTCAAAATGTAATCTTCTCACCCTCTAAATTTGTTCCTTTTTATGAAAAAATAATTCTGGTAAAATATTAGCTCAATTGAACAATATTTAGAGGTAGCTCAATGACGTAGAAGTTTCCAATGTATGAGCGATGATAAACATATGCGTACTCGCAAGCTATGTCATAGAAAATAAATTCTATCTTCTAAAATATTTTAAAATGCATTTAGCTTTGCATTTTTATTCATAGATTGCAGTACTATGCACAATAATATTTAAAACAATAAACTGCATTTAGCAAATAGCAGTCTTTGAAGCCATTGAAGACTGGGGAATAGCAGATAATATATGTGCAATATGATTTGACACTACCAGCTCAAACACTGGTTATAATTCTGGTGCATGTGTTCTTTTAGAACATAATGAAAAAAGAGCTCTTATCATTTGCTTGCAGATATCACATTATGGAGCTGATAATTAGTACTGTATTTGAAGTATACATGGGAGTCAAATATTCACCTGAAGTTGCATTATTTAAACGCTTTCAGGAATATTGGAGCTTAATTGATAAAGACAAGTACGAAACGGGAATTTCATTTGATGATGTTGCAAATATAGTAGAAGATATTAAGCAAGAGACTATCAACTATTCAAAGAAGTACCTAGAAGAGCAAAGAGAAACAAAGTTAAGAGGTGATTATAAGGAATTTTTAGGACTTGTAATTATATTTCTAGGTGCTGTCCCAGAAAGGGGAATCAGATTTATGTCACCACGTGCAATGCACCATGCCCATTGGATGTCCAAAGTAATAGGTTGTCTCAAGATCCGGATGTTCAAGGCTCAGTTTGAATTGACTGTAAAAGAGGAAGAAGGTATACGTGGTATGTGTGTTTTTACAGTCCGTGTATACTTGAAAGCTTGGATCACTGCACCTCAAGCTTCATGTGCCCCATATAATGACCTGTCGTTGCTCAAATCGACTACTCATCAATACATTCAACTGTTTCCAAGTCATCATCCCGTAAATTTGCTAACCATATGAGGTATTTGTCAGAAGGACTTGTTGGTTTAGCTTCATTTGATAGCCGTGTGAGTTTATTAACTAAAAGACGCATGGTTATTGCATTACAGAATGAAGCTAATTCTAAAAAACAAGCTCAAATTTATTCCAAATGAGTCAGTGTTGCTCTACATTCATTCAAGAATAAAAGATTGGAAGACACAGCTAAGTCAGTGATGTTGTTTCAATTGTTGGAAATTCCGGATGGATTTTTTGCAGTATATCCTGAATTGTGGGAGTTAAGAGAAGACTATAAACAGGCAAGAGGTAATAAAATCTCTACAAGTAGTAAATGATCATGCCGAACGTGCAGTTGTACTTATTCAAGAATACAAAGGATTGATAACTCATGATGAAATGCAACTACAATTTTTACTACAAGTTGTTGAAGATCATCGTAAAATGTACCCAGATAGCAGAAAAATGTGTCTTTCTCAACCTGCACAAATGCAATAAAATTTTAATGTAACATGAAAACCGAATAATTGTGTTGTAAATTAAATAAATTGTCACAATTAAATCATTAAAACATTTAAAGTGCTTACTTATTTATGTAGCTAATATTCTGATTTTTTTTCCTAATTTTATAAATTTCAGGTCAATTGAGCTACCTCTAAATATTTGAATTTGTTGCTCAAACTTTTTACATAATCTTTTTGTATCAAAAGGAACAAAATAGGCGGGTGAGACTTGTAAAAATAATAATTTAAAAAAAATCATGGCATTTAAGGTCCACCCTAGGGGGGGGGGGGGGTGAGAATTTAAAAATTTCCGAAATTCACTGCTTTATTTTCTAACTAAAATGAAATGTGTGTTTAGTAATAATTATACTTATGTTAAAAAAAAAAAAAAAATCTTTCCAAAGAAAAATACTGAAACTAAAAACATAAAAATTATAATTATTGCTTAATTTAATGAAAGTTTTTGTCTTCTATTCTGTATGAATCATAATCCTATTTCATATGAAAATAATTTCATGATATTTTGAGATTTTTGAGAAAGAAATAAAGTTTGGGAGAAAATGGATAAGAGACACTGTTGATGGACAATAGTATAGAAATTCAGATTTGATAGATGTATGATATTTTCTTAATACAGAGAAACTCAATGATAAATTAAGTCTAGCTGCTTTTTGTATTTTTTTCTTTCTTTTTTTTAAAATTTAACTATTTTATATTGTTACAGAACTCAGAAAAGTAGTCAGAAAAACAATAAAAATGTCCTATTTCTTTTACTCTTCATTATATATATATATATATATACAGGGGTCGATTTAGAAAAAGAAAGTTGCATGGCAGTAACTGCTATGCAAAGTCAGTTTTGAATAGCAGTTAAAAAATAGCTAACATAACTTTTAAATCTTGAAAATTTACGATTTTTTTTAAAGCAATATAAAGTAAAAGGATCGTAACAGTGAGTGTTCATTTTAGAACCACTACAACACACATGTCAAACTTCTATGAGCAAACGCCGTGATTAGCGAGTAACAGTGATTCAGTAATCAATCACAGCGTCAGGTCGGGAACAAATCATGTGTTTACTGGGAAAACTGCACCCAGCAATGGCGTCTCGCTGTACTTCCATTGTAAATAAATACTTGGGGAGAGTGAAAACACAACGTATGTCGTGTAAATTTTAACTTTAAGTGTACATGACATAACAAAGGGTGTGGGAAATATGCATCGCAATGATTGCGATTTAATGCATTTCTTGGATCACATTTTAGTTAAATTTGAATCACAAATTGCAATGCGATACCGCTTAAATCGAACCCTGTATATATATAAATCTAGAATTTTTTAACTTAAAGATCAAATTTTCCAATTTCACATATATTGAAGGGGGAGGCTCATCCCTCCTCATAACCCCCCATTGCGGCACTTCTGTTAATATCAAAAGATAAAATAAACTTCCAAGAATCGTTTTTATTGAATTCATGCAAAATAAAAGTTTAAAAAAAAAAAAAAAAAAGTTAAAAGTTGGAATATATATATAATTAATTTGAAAGCATATTATTATAAATACATATAATGCAAGATTTTAATAAAGAAATATTTAAGTTAGTATTTTCTTCATCAAAACATAATTTATTTTTCCAGTGCAATCATTCTTTAAAATAAAAATTTTCTTAATTCATTTTTTAATAAATTATGTGCTAATAATTTGTTTCCAAGCAGATTAATTTTTTATGTTAGATAATGTAAACTATAAGCATCATACAGGACTAAATTTTGAATGATATATTTTTCAGGTTGCTAATATCTTTTTATACTTTAAAGCTGTAAAAATACACTAATTAATGATTAAAGATAAATTTTGAGGCTAGAGCAATCCAGAAAAATAGCAGGAAGGTAAGAAATACCGAGTTAAAAATGCATAAGTTATAATAATAAAGGCAATGTTCTTTTCTTTTTTCTTTTAATTTCTTTTATTTGAATGATTGCTTGGTTATTTTTACACTTTCCTTTATTTAACTCAACCTGGTTTTCATATGTAAAGGCACAATTTTGTAACCGATTTTAATCCACTTCCTGATAAATTGGAATTATACATTTGCAGGTGTTTTCTGATGACAGTACAACATTTTAAAAATTTTAGAAATTAATTTAAAATTAATACATCAAATTTAAATTGCCCATTAGTCCACCTCAGGTCATAAATGGCAAATACAATGAAACTTCCCATTAAAGATGTTTACGAATTAACGAAATTTTCTGCTGAACAATAACTTTGGACATCATTAACATACAACTGAATTTCCATATTATGAAAAATATATTCCATATAATGATGTTTATTCAATTTTCACACATATACAGCTCTTGAGATGGATGTATGAATTTATTCCAGTGGATTGTATGAAAAGGAAATTATTTATTTATTTATTTAATCATTTTTAATCTTTACTAAACAAAATAATTTTATTGCGCTAAAATAAACACTTTCTATCACTAATCCTTCACACATACACTTTGGCGCTGACAGTGGGGAAAAGCCTTCAATTTCATATATATATAACTTGTACAAAATAATATTGCAGATTTTTTAAGTTAAGAATCTGAAATACTGAGAAAGAAGAGAAAAAGTATTCTATGCTTCAGTTTTTGTTTACCTTTCTTTATTATGTGTTTTTTAGACATTATGATAATTAAATTTTTCAAATATGGCTATACTGTATTAAAAAAAAAAAAAAAAAAAAAAAAAAAAATTACACTCTGATTTAAAATACATTTTTTCCACTGATTCCATTTTATTTGTATTTTATGATACAGATTTCATGAATTTAAGTTGATTTCTATTAAATAAATTTTCTTCATAATGCAGTGTATTGATGTAATGGCTAGACTTCCTTAATCCTTTTCAGCACACTCTGCCCAATCTGGGATACTTAATTTTAATTCCAAACTTGCAAACGGCATCAATAATATTTTAGTAAAATTTTGCTTTTACAATAGTAAAAGCTTACATAAAGGATTTCAAAATATCTAAAAAAATGGTTTTGAATTCCGATGTCAGTCAATAATTTCTCCTAACAAATTTTATTAATTAATTACTAACAAATTTTGTTTGTGCCAGAAAGGGTTAAATGGAAGTTTCATTGTATTCTCTGTAGCCCAGACATTGTATACCAGTAAAAGCAACAATGGGTTTAATAAGGCCCCAATAGATGCTCATTGAAAAATGCTAATAACTGACAACCTGCAACGGTGAAACATTTTTAAAACTAAAATGTAGGAAAAAAAAAAAAAAACACCAACAATTATTTTTTAAAAATAAATTCATTGTTTACACGTTGTATAAAGCGAAAAATGGTAACTTTTCCATAATTGAATTTGGTTCTCATGCCAAATTAATATATTCTAATTAGGGATGCACCGGATATCCGGCCAATATCCAATATCCGGCTGATTTTTCAATATCCGAAATATCATCGGATATCTGAATCACAATCACTTCTCTATCGGATATCCAGCGGAATGCAGAAAAGCAAATATAGATGAATAATAGTAATCGTTTAATACCAAACAATGCTAAAAAACTTTTGTTTATAATAGGGGTGCACAACCTTTTCAAGAGAAGGGCCACTTACAAATATGTCTGGATAATCGAGGGCCACATTAGTAATACGATCAGAATTCAGTTTCGACGTCTATAATCGGATAAAAGATATGGTTTCAGAGGGGAGTGGCAGGGTTACCCTTTTAACTTCGCTTACCCAGTCAAAATATCCAATTCAGTTAATAAGGATGTATCATGTATCAGAGTTTTTACCTTTGTATATATGACAGATATAGCAAGAATTATTTCCAAGATGTAATAATATTCCTTGACTTTATTCAAGAGAGTAAATTTTGTTTTATTAAAAGTGCTAAAAACCAAACATAAGTGACTGGTGCTGAAGAAAACGTCAACTTTATGACTGAAAGAGAGAGAAGGAGCCAATCAACAAGATTTTTTTATGCCTGATCAACGAAATTTGAAATTTTAAAACACCTGATCGATCAAATTCGCAATTTTTATGAAACCAATTGACGTAATTCTCAATTTTTACAAAGCCAATCGACAAAAATCAAGACTTTTTCTCACATGATGAAGATAATTCAAGATTTTACCACATCTGATCATAAAAAACTTGATTTTTCCTTGCTTGATCAACGAAATTATCGATTTTTTAGCACCTGATCAACAAAATTCGTGATTTTAGCAAAGTTGATAGAAGAAATTTGTGATTTTTACGAAGAAAATAGTAGAAATTTGTGATTTTTACGAAGAAAATCATAGAAATTTGTGATTTTTACGAAGAAAATCGTAGAAATTTGCAATCTTTACGAAGCCGAATGAGAAAATTCACAATTTTTCCGCGCCTAATCAATAAAATTAGCGATTTTTACAATACCAATCGGCGAAATTCACGATTTTTACGATACCAATCGACAAAATTCGCGAATTTTCTTCCCGATTGATAAAATTTGTGATTTTTTCGCGCCTGATCGACGAAATTCGCGATTTTTACGAAGTCGATTGATGAAATTTTAAAATTTTTCGTGTTTGATCGACGAAATTATCGATTTTTAGCGCCTGATCAACAAAATTCGCGATTTTAATAAAGTCGATCAGCAAAATTCGCGATTTTTACGAAGAAAATCGATAAAATTAGCTATTTTGCTTCGCGTGATGGACGAAATTTGCGATTTTTCTGCGTTTGATCGGCGAATTCCGCGATTTTTACAAACGTCGATCGACAAAATTCACTATTTTTACGAACCTGGTCGACCAAATTCGCAATTTCTAAGAACATAGTCGACGAAATTCGCGATTTTTTCGTGCCCGATCGACGTTTATAGTGCTTTTTCGCCCTTAATTGACTAACGCATTTTTCCACGAGTCACGATCGACGAAATTTAGCGATTCTTACGAATTCGATCGACGAAATTAGCGATTTTTACGAACCTAATCGACGAAATTTGCGATTTTTTTAGCGATTGGACAACAAAATTTGCGATTTTTACGAATCGATCAATGAAATTCGCAATTTTTACAAGGCCAATCTATGAAATTCCCGATTTTTCTTCGCATTATCGATTTCTTAATTTTTCTGCGTCTGATAAAAAAAAAAGCGATTTTTTTCACCCGTGAACAATAAAATTCGCGATTTTTTTTGCGTCAGATCAAGAAAATTCGTGATTTTTCCACGCTTGATCGACGAAATTCGTGATTTTTAAGAACGTTGGTCGACAGAATTCGCGATTTTTACGAACCTGATCGACGAAATTAACATTTTTTATGAATTGATCGACGGAATTTGCGATTTTTACTAGGCCCATCGACAAAACCTACGATTTTATTTGAGCCTGATCGAACAAATTTGCAATTTTTCAGAACCCGATCTATAAAACTCGCGATTTTTTCGTGTCCGATCGACGAAATTTCTGCTTTTTCCGCCTTTAATTAACTAAATACGCATTTTTACGTGCTCAATCAACGATATTCGCAATTTTTAACTAACTATAACGAAATCCGCATTTTTTTACGAGGCAAGCTGAAATGCGCGATTTTTTTTTCTCTTGATAAATTGACAAAACTCACGATTTTTCGCTGCCGATCAGCGAAATTTTCAAATTTTCCTTGCATCATCGCGATTTTTTCGTTTCTGATCAACGAAATTAACGTTTTTTTTCCTCACGATAACCGAGAAAACATGCGATTCTTCCACAACCCATGAATTTAATTTGTAATTTTTTTCGTGCATCATCAACAAAACTGATATTTTTCTTATCGATCAACCAAATATACGACTTTTCGAGTACGACTTGCAAAATTTAGGATTTTTCAGTGCCTGATCGACAAAACCCGCAATTTTCGGCGAAATTTGCCAGTTTTTTCAGAATCTCATTGGCCAAATTCGTTATTTTTCCATACCTTATGAATGAAATTTGCGATTTTTCCGAGCCTCATCAACAAAATTATCTATTTTTTCGCACTTGATCAATAACATTCGTGAGTTTTCCGTGCTCGATCAACGAAATTTGCGATTCTTAAATAACTGACGAAATTTTATGTTTTTCGCGGTAATAATACGAAATTTACGATTTTTTTCAGCGACCTATTCACAAAAATCGAAATTTTTTCCAATTGTAAGTTGACGACATTCGCGGGCCACTTTTCGCCGGCGGGCCACAGGTTGTGCCATCCCTAGTTTATAATGCAAAAGATAAAATAATAAGTTCCCTATCAATGAGTAAAAGGTAATCCCACCAAAAACATTCTGTAAAAAAACTAGCCAAGTCTCGTCTGAGCTGCTTGTTTATCTCTAAAAAGTAATGAAATCTAGACAAAGTCGTGCCAAGTCTAAGGTTCCTTACTGTGATTTCTTTATCATTATAGTTAATGTTGTGTGACTTGGCCGTTGAAGGGTACACAAGGGTACAAAACCAGGGGCTCCATGACACCATTGCAACAATCTGTCGCCAGAACCGCTACCCATTGGCGATTTAAAATTGCCACTTGGAAAACGCTGACTTCTGCTCTCTTCTTTTTGGAGCATCAAATCGACCACCAATCTAACATAAAATAGACATAATACAGACAGACTTCTATCAATGATTAGAAGTCCGTCTGAACTAGAAATAATTTTTTATACTGTTTATTTCAGGCTCGCCTATACATAAGTATTGTTGAAAAACGCAGCTTTATCAAGCCTACAATTGACTGGTTATTCAATCAACGTTTTCCAACTGGCAATTTTCCATCGTCAATGGGTAGCGGTTCTGGTGACAGATTGGTGCAATGGTGTCATGGCCAAGTCACACAACATTAACTATAATAATAAAGAAATCGCAGTAAGGAACCTTAGACTTGGCACAACTTTGTCTAGATTTCAATACTTTTTAGAGATAAACAAGCAGCTCCAACGAGACTTGGCTAGTTCTTTACAGAATGTTTTTGATGGGATTTCACTTCTTTTTGTAGAAATGTGGGCATATTGGTTTACTTTATTAGATTTTTTTATTTGACACTTTTTTTCTTTTTAGGAGTAGTTCTTTTATTATTAAAAATCTTTCTATTTTTTCTGGTTCTGATTTTTGTACAGTAGCAACAGTTTTTCGTATTGCCCATTCGCATTCATTATTTATTCTTTTAGACGGTTTAATTTCTGAAAGATCGGTGCGGTATTTACGCTTAAGCCGGTTGTATTCGGTGATCGCTGAAGCTTGAGCTTTTATACTCTTGAAGTCAAAATTTATGAGGTTCACCCCATGAAGATTGGCTACTTGTGAAAGCGCCACGTAGGCTTGGCCACAAAAGAATATGGAGGTGCCAATGTCCATGAGGGCATATTTTAGACTTAGACCTTGGCTTTTGTGAATTGTTAGGGCATACGCCACACAGATTGAGAATTGTTCTCTGTACACGTATGCCCGGGGTATGATCTCAAATTTAGACTTAATAGGCAATAATTCGTGAATCAAATTATTAGCAAATTTTACTACCAATTGTTTAAGCTTTGTTTGGTCTTCCGGGTCCCACCTCACTTTTTGTACAACGGCTATAGACCCATTCACTAAACCTAAACTAACATCCATGTTTCTCTTAAGCATTTTTTCTCGACGTTTTCAAGGTGTTTTTGTCGGTAAAGAGCCGCAGCTTCTCGAAGTTGTTCAGATCGTGACAGTTCGGATACCTTAGGTTTTCCTTTTTTAGTTTTAGTCAGTCTACTGCCTTTTCCCTTATGCTTCATGTTCAATTCACTTTGCGTAGAGTTTAAGTCATATAATGTACATATAGCAGTATCTGATCTTTCAGAATTTAATGTTATGGGATCAAAGGGGAAAAAAGATGGAGAGGCATCTCGTATAGGCATGAGTACATCGTACTTGCCGTTTAAGTAACTACCGGTAAAACGTAAACACTTTTTTTGGCCAGCATCATCAAAGGAACCTCTTAGTATACCGTTCTCATACACTTCAAAAGTGAAGGGATAGATTTTTCCAGCAGCCATAAGCTCAGAAACTGAGCCGTAAGTAGTGGGTTTAATCATATCGCTCGTGTAGGATTGCACGATCGCGTATACGTCATCATCAGCATCACACGTGTACACTTACATTTCGTCCCAAAGTTCAGCAACGTATGCAACTATAGCAGATTTGATACTGCAAGTTGAGTCAGTTCTACCATACACCAAGAAAGATATTGAATGGAAGAGACAAGACACGTCTTTGGGCATACCAACTACTTGGTAGCCACTAAGTTCATCGTCGTCTTTTAATATTATCGACATTTTTTACGATATTATCTTGTGAAATCAAACGCAAATAAACTCAACAACCTTTAGTATATGGACAACAAATCAGAAATACAGATAATATTTAGACTAAAACAATAATAACCTACATCTTAAAGACTTCTTTTATCTTAATAAAAAAAAAAAAAAAAAAAAAAAAAAAATTCATAGAAAATATTACTCAGCCTACTCAATCTATACAAACTATAAACAAAACGTTAACTCTTAATTATTAGACAAGTGTCAATATAATTAATTATCAATGAACTTTCTACCAAAAGTATTACCTATACTGAAATACAGCTAAATTAATGATATTTTTAAATGAAACAAAGTAATATCTAACTAAATAAACTAAACCAGAAACTAGAATACTAGAAAAGTACTTACTTATAAACACGAACGCGATTCGAAGTACTGCCTAATTGTAAATTAAGCCTAGAAAACTAAGAGTACTAAATAACTAACAATTAAATAAAGTATTCAATTAAAACTTCTTTTAAATCTAATAATTAAGTAATAATCAGTAATCCATCACTAATCATAAAATTCCTAACTTATTCAAATCTTCGAATTGTTATAATAACAACCTGCTAATTAATCTTAGCAAACCTCACAAAATAATAAGCGAAATCAAGTAAATGCAAATATTCCCTCCTAATCCTTAGCAAATGTTTTCAAGCACAGTAGAAGAATGTCGTAAACGACTGTAACACGGCCAGTTGCCACTTCGCCGTATGAGGTTATCGGAAAAACAAACGTAAGCGCGTTTTAAAATACAGTCAGCGCCATCCAGCGACGTGTGCGGGTATTACCGCCACTCTTAGTCCAATGCATTATTATATTTTGATCAAATTTTGAGCGAAAATAATATTTTAGTGTAATTTGTTTATTTGATTTGTGTAATGTTCAAGTAGAATAAAGTTAATCATTCGACTATTTCTTCTTGTAAACTTGCAAGTATAAAAGCCCATCTAGTCTTATCCAGAGTTTTCCTTTAATTTTATTTATATGCGTATTAAAAGCAGAAGGAGATGCATTTGCCCAGCAGTGGGATGCTATAGGCTAGATTAATATAGAAGATGTATCCCACTATGCTGGATTTTTGCAATGACAGTCGATTTTTTTATATACCAATAGTAGAAGAGGGCATTACCATATCTCCAATACAGCTGAGAGCGATTTTTGACATCAAATGAAGAGGCCCACCAAGTTGAATTTTTTTTGTAAAGGCGGTATGTCGATCTCTAGTAGTTTGGTTGGGCTCTTGTGTTTTCTTATCAGGGTCACCAGGTACTCCAGATCTTCGATTATCCTAGTTTTTATAGTTTTCCCTTTATGTGGCCATAAAACCCTAACTCTATACCAAATTTCAGCTCTCTGAGTTTATGGGAAGTACTAGTTCTATTCTGATAATCATGAGTGAGTGAGTGTCATAAATGCGAAACTTTGCTTTCGTTTAACTTCAGAACTAAATGACCTATAGACTTGAAATTTTGGATTTTAAGTATGTGATTATAGCTTACTGGATGACGAAAATTTCTGCATTCTGGTCTTATCCAGAGGTTCTCAAATAGGGGCCTGAAAATACGGCAAAATGGTTCCAGTAAAGGATGGTACGGCAGTGTTTGCTTCGTACTCGACTTGGCGGGGGCACGTCAGTGCCCCCGATTCTCAAATCAAATCTTAAAGAATTCCCAGCTTTCCTTACAATTTATATTTAAACTATGTAATAAATTTAAAAAATTATGTTTATATCTTTAGAAAATTGTATCTTTACTTTCAGATTGCAAAACAAAATTTGAAGTCAAAATAGCAAATAAAGTCTTTTTGCAAAAATGTATAAAGATAGAAAATCAACATTTAGAAATGCACAAATAATGCATGTAAAGGTAGAAAACAGCTGTTTTGAATCTACTCTTGAGATTCTTCATCAGTACAAAACTCAGCGTGCTTGAAAAAGCAAAGCTGAGCAAAGCAACAGAGAAGTGTAGACTTATATACCAATTACAGGAGTGAATGATAGTAGATTCGAAATGGCTATTTGCTACCTTTGCATGCATTATTTATGCATTTCTAAACGTTGGTTTCCTGTCTTTAGTCTTTATAAAATTTAAAATTGTTTATTAAACTATGATTTTATTAATTTTCTTTCTTTCTCTTAATTTAAACAATGGGTTAATTGGTTTTTAAGTTAAACAACTAAACAGACATATTTTTACTTCCTTCTATCCTTGATAGAAGAAAGTTATGTAATCAATTTTTTTTCGACGAATTTACATGTTTTAGTGATCCAATATCCCAAAAAACATGTTTATTTAAAACCTCTATCTGTCCCATTGTTGCCATCATACCATCAAAAAGTGTATGAAGTTATACATAGACTGAACCAAATATTTTGTGCATGTTTTTGGCTGTAGCCAGCAGGTCCATCTTCAATATGGAAACATTTCGCTGTACTGTAAGGCGGCACTGTAATCACAATTTTTGTGCCATTATCATTATTCTTCATCAAACACTGTATGAAGTTATGCAGAGAATTGAATCAAATTTCTTTGGATACGTTTCTGGGAATGGCTGTCAGGTCTTCCTTCAATTTGAAAATATTTCGCCATAAGATGGTTATGTAATAATTATTTTTAGCTCATAGGCTATCAAAGCCTGAGAGCTTATGTGTCCGCCCATTCTGTATGTATGTAAGTATGTATGTACATGCTATGCTATACTACATGTAATGCTATAACTCATGATAAAAATATCCTATTCACTTGAAATTTTGGATATAGGTATATTCTGATAAGGCGCTTAAGTGATTAGTTTTGGGAATTCATTCGATAAGTATAAGCAGGGGAACAGGGGCTAATACTCCTCCGCTTAATTTATATCAATGGGTTTTTCATCCACTTTATCACCAATTATCTGTTTTCGCTCAAAATTTAGACATAGGATCATTCTGATGAGGTGCCTCTGCGATTAGTATTAGGTGCTCATTGGATAAGTATAAAGAGGTGAAACGGGATGCTAATTCCCCACACTTAATTTCGATAAATGGGTTTTTCATGCAGATTTATCAGATTTCATTCAAATTTTAGGCATAGAATTATTCTGATGAGGGCACTACCAAGATTAGTTTTATGAGTTCATTGGATAAGTATAAATACAATTAACGGGGGGCTAATCCCCCACCTTTAATTTAGATAAATGGGTTTTTCATGCATAATTATCAGATTTCATTCAAATTTTAGACATAGGAACATTCTGATGAGGACACCTACATGATCAGTTTTGTGTGTTCATTGGATAAGTCTAAGAGGGGGGGGGGAGGTAACTTCTGCCCCCCTTAATTTAGCTTAATGGGTTTTTCATGCAGAATTTACCGATTTGCTTCAAAATTTGGATATAGGTTCATTCTGATAAGGCACTTCCCTGATTTGTTTTGGGAGTTCATTTGATAAGTATATAAATGGGGGATCGGTGGACTACTCCTCTTAATTTAAGTAGATGATTTTTCTTGCAGAATTAATCGATTTGCTTTAATATTTGGATACAGGTTCATAGTGATAATATGCTTCCTTAATTAGCTATAGGGTTCTTTTGTTAAGCATAAAAGGGGTATGGGCAATTACCCCAATCCCCCTTAAATTTGATAAATGAGTTTTTATGCAGAATTATCTGATTTGCTTTAAATTTTGGAAGTACATTCTTTCTGATAAGGCAAATCTCAGAATAGTTTTGGAAGTTTAATGGTTAAGTATAAAGAAGGGAGATAACTCCTCTTAAATTATATAGATGGGTTTTTATGAAGAATGATTCGATTTGCTATGAATTTTGGATATAGGTTTTTTTATGTGATAAAGCATATCCCTGTTTAGTTTAGGGGATTCAATGATTAAGTATAAAAAGGGGAAATGGGGGGGGGGAGGCTACCTCCCACCTTAATTGTTTTTTTGAATGGCATTAACCCTTGAAAATATAAGGTTGCAATATACAATTAGTATAGCCCGTGTGCTCAATGCCATCAGTTTCACTGGGCAATATTCTTTTTATTTTAAAAATTTTTTTGATTTTTCATAATGCTTTTACAGAGTGAATTTGGCAGTCGTGCAGAAATGGGAATTTTGTATCTTGCTAAAACTGGCTATTCGCAAACAGCTGATGTATAGCAGAATAACAAAAAAATATTAATTTTAATAAATATCATGATTGAGATTAATTCATTTTCAATCTAATTAATTGACTGCAGCAAAAATTCTAGATGAAAATCAAAGTTGGTATAATATTGAACTAACAATATTGAAGTAGTATTAATATTTGTAAATATTCTTTGAAACATTGAGGTCTATGAAATAGACGAGTCTTGGGATTGGTGCATCCAACTAGTTATTTTCGTGACTTCATTATAAATATTTAAAATTAAAAGTATTTTTTTTTCTTATAAATTTCAAAGGATTTAACTTAAAATAAAATTAAATGCAGCTTAAGGTAAAAAAGTATTAAATAAATAAAACATGAAAAAAATCATCAATTAAACTTACGTTGGAGTTCAACCATTGGTACATTACTAACATTTTATGTTTACATTATAAAAGGATGCTATGTATTTCTTTGTGAAAATACTTTACAATTATAGACATATTAATAAATGCATAAAATTTGTTCTAAAAATTATCAGCATTTTATTGTACAAATTATTAGCAAGTTTAAGCAGTTCATTGACAAATAAGCAGAGTATTTAAATGTTTGAATTGCATTTTTTATTCAATATTATTAATATACACATACAGGGTTTGAATTTCGGGATGGGATGGCAGGATTCATACCCTAAAGAATCTTGTATCATTCCTGTTTCCAAAAAATCACTTTTCGAAATTTTTTTCTTTGTGAAGGGACGATCAGGTCTCGGGACCGACTGACTATTTTCTTGATATTTTCCGCTATCGGTTTAGAAATCTCACAGTTTTCTCTTATGACAATTATACAAAATCCAAAATTTTTTTTCTGTGTTACACTGAAAAGCTTTGTAATTTTTCTCACAAATTTTTCTTGCTTGCTCGTCTTGCAAAATTTTGCAATTTTTCTTTTTTTCTTTTTTTTTTTTTTAGACTAACTGGCAAATTTCACAATTTATTTCTCTCAACTGATTGACAAATTTAGTTATTTTATTCTGCGACTGATTAACAAATTTCCCTTTTTGTTTTTGTGACATTCTGATGAAATTATCAATTATTTTCCTGTGTCCAGCTGAAAAATTTGTGTTTTGTCTTTGTTATTGACTGACGAATTTCATGATATTTCATGTGACAGATTCACAAATTTCACGATATTTTACTGTAATTGACTGACGAATTTTGCTACATTTTCCCACTGCCCAAGTTCCCTCAAAGTTCAAATTTTTCCAGACCGTTCGAGAATTTAAAAAAAATTATTTTTGCCACGGTGGACAAAATCAGCGATATTTTTTCTGTGACCGATTTACATATTTTGTGAATTTTATTCCTGTGCCAAAGCAAAAAATAACTAAAAGGGCAGTAATGGTCACTAGAGTCCAGGGCTTGAAAAATAGCGTTCCCGGAATCCCGGGGAACCCAGAAATCATTTCTGGGAATGTACATTTTTTCACTTAGGTTCCTGGCCGGGAACCTAAAAAATCGTCATGGTCGCCAGCGATGCCGCACACACTTTATATTGCATAAATTACGCAAAAATATAGCTCTTGAGCGGTCCGTGGGATGCATAATTTCGTCAAAATATTATGGAAAAAACGGCAAATTTCGTTTTAAAAAAATCTTGAAAAATGGCAAATTTTGCTAAATATTGCAAAAAAGGACAAATTTTGCCAAAAAATCGCGGGAAGCAACACAAATTTCATTAAAAGATCGTGAAAAAACGGCAGATTTCATCAAAAAATCGCGTTAAAACGGTGAATTTCGTCAAAAAATACCAAGATAACAACAGATTTCGACAAAAGATCACGAAAAAAGTCCTGAATTTTGTCAAAAGATAGCGGGAAACAACGCAAATTTCATTAAAAGATCGAGAAAGCAGATTTCGTAAAAAAAATCGCGAAAAAACGGCAAATATCGTTTAAAAAATATTTAAAAACGACAGGTTTTGTTAAAATATCAGGATAAATCGGCAAGTTTCATTAAAGCATCGCAATAAAACGGCAGATTTTGTCAAAAGATCGCGAAAAAACGGCAAATTTCATCAAATTACTCACACAAATTTTATTGGGAACTTGGATTTTTTACCTGGGAACTTGCACTTTTCATGTAGGTTCCCAGCTGGGAACCTCAACTTTTTTTGAATTTTCAAACCCTGCTAGAGTCTGAGCACATGAGTCTGGAATTAGCACTAAACAAAATGAGATTAAATCTAGTGTTGCAAATTGGGAAAAAAAAACATGTTTTTTTTTAACAATTAATGGTTCAACATTAGATTTTTTCCATTTTTCAAAATCATCGCACATTTTGTCATCAATGGGCTCAATAATCATACCTCTTTTTTTTATTTAAAAAATGGTCTTTCATATGATGTTTCTATTTGGATTCGTTTTTTTTCCATATCTGATAATTTGCACCTGCCCATTTTGTAACTTTTCTACTCTCTTCTTTATTAACAATGAAATTTTGATTTCCTACTCAAATAAAAATTCTTCTAAATTTAAGGAATTTTGTAAAATAAATAAATAAAATGCTGACATGCATTGCACAAAGAGATGTTTAAATGTTTCCCATTGAGTTATTGAAAATCAGTAAAAACATTTTTATGATGATCAAAACATGATTTATGTAATAAGAGTCATATATTATATACGGCATGGATTAAACATTAATATTCTTGGAAAAATCATAAACAAAATAAAATATGGACACCACATGGTCCATTCTCGACTGATAACAACAACCGTTTTCCAAATGATTTAAAAGAATTTCTGGATGAGCTTGAAGGAAACACATTTAGAAACAGTAAATAGTTGATGTGCATAGTTCACAGAAATTAGAACATAACTTTTTAAAATAAACCATTTCTCATGTAATAGAAGAAATCTATTGACTATGTCCTTTTCAGAATTTCATATGGGTTTAAAATTCCAATGCATAGTAGAACATAATTCAATTAGCTAAAATGCCAGGGATTACAATACTGACGATAATTCCACTAAGTGATATACAATCACGAACAATACAATCATTTGCATGCTTTATTTTATAGTTTTTGCAAGCAAATTAAAAATGAATGCACATCAGATTTTACGAAATTAAGAAAAAAAATAAGATTAAAAAAGCATAACCAAGTAATTCTGGTAATTTAATGTGTTAGAAAAGTTGCTCTGTTCTGTTTGTCAAAAGTGTAACCTATGAAAGATTCTAAACCACATAAAATCAAATAAAATCTAAATTAAAAAATTCATTTAGCAACTTAATGATTAATTGCCCATAACATTGAGTGAAAATTGAAACATAGATTTGATATATATATATAAGGCTTGATTCTTTTCCTTTGTTTTAATTAAAATAAAGATTTTCATACCTGCCAACTTGCCAATTTTGAAATCCTTACAATTTTTACGATGTATTCTTACATGCTTCAAATGCATAAGATATGCATATACAATGAAAAAAAATAATAGCATTTCTTAACAATATTTTCTATGCTACATTTATATTTATTAATTTATGTTTTGCCAAAATAAAAACATGAGATTGCATAAGAAAATATTTTGCAATTTCATATTTTGGGGAGATGTTTCCGAAAAGCTGTTCTGCATGATCTGTAATAGATAGGGGGAGATTAAATTCACAGCAAATTTTCTGAAAAGCAGGGTTGGAAAAAAAAAAAAAAAAAAAAAAAAAAAAAAACGGGTTTTTTTAAAACATCCTTTTTTATTACATATACATGCATATTTATTGATAAAAATAGACATTGTTGAATTATAAGTAGTATAAATACATTTGAAAATAATTTAAATTAAATAATTATAGTTAATTATGTAGAAAGTTGAAAAAAATCATATTTTAATTTAAATAGTTATTAGTACAGTGTTATGTTCAAACAATAAGCTACTCTACACAGTGGAACATTAATGCTTTGAAAATCTTTATAAATAATCTTTTTATTATTTATAAGAAACATTTGATGTAGTTTGTGAATATAATATTCTTTTCTACAATTAAAAAAATAATAATAAATTTGAGATTGTTCTTGGGGGGTTTTGTGTTTTGAGAGACAATTTGAAATCAACATTTATGGTCATTAGATTTGGCAGATAACTGAGGGGAAAAAATAATTTGTTATTATTAAAATACTATAACTAGCACCCAATTTTTGAATGCTCATTCAACTTCATATTTTGATTTTGATTCTTAAAGATAATCTCCCCAATAGAAAAAAAAATTCTTTTATAGTTTCACTAAAATCTTAAACATCATCCAGTTAAGCTCCATATTCAAAAGCATTGTGCATGTTATGATAGATTGCTTTAAATAATCTGTATTTTTTAAATGAAAATATTTTATACTAAATACAGAATACCTATTTTTAATCCATTTTATCTTTGATCAATTCACATATTCTAAGATTTTTCTTTAGAGTAATGGAATATGGTCATCAATGCATACTCAATTTCATCCTATGCATAAAAAAACCCCCTAGAATCACTATATTTAATACTTTTTGCTGAAATAAAGTGTTAAATGTAGAAAATATTTATATCCAATAATTTGTAAGTCTTAAATTGTAAATAAAAATGAGAAAATATCATTAGCTTTTTTTGAAAAAAACCAATTGGTTTAAACCGTGGTTTAAACCATGGTTAAAACTAATTGGTTTAAACCGTGCCAACCCTGCTGAAAAGTTACAGCAGAAGGAGGGGGGGGGAGGATAATCCCTGCTGGTATTAATTATGTATTCTTTAGAGGTATCTGACGAAATGCACATTTCTTTTCACAATCCTTTGTCAAAATTCACTTCTTTTCTGTGACCCTTTCACGAAATTTGCATTAATGTGCAATCTTTTTACGAAGTCGGCGTTTTATCTGCTATCTTTTGACACAAATTTTAAAAATCAAATTTTCTATTACATATATAACAATTTGACAGTTTTATTTAATATTACTATTATTGGTCACATTAAAATAAAAATAAGGTTTAAAACCCTCTTTTCTGCTATCTTTTGACAAAATTGGCGTTTTATCCACCAATTTAACCAAAAGATCGCAGAAGAAACACAGATTTCGCCAAAAAAACCATGTTTTAACTGTGATCTTTTGACGAAATTGGGGTTTTTTCTGTGATTTTTTGGGTAAATTGGCATTTTTCCGTGATATTTCGATGAAATTGGTGTTTTTTCAACGATACTTTAACAAAATCTGCATTTTTCCATGATATTTTCACGAAAATGGCATTTTTCCGCGATCTTTGGATGACATTTGTGTTTTATGCACAATCTTTTGACAAAATAGGTGTTTTATTTACAATCTTTAGACGAAATCGGTGTTTTCCTGTGGTTTTCAGACGAAATCAACGTTTTATCTGAGAACTTTTGACAAAATTTCCTTTTTTGCGCAATTTATTCATGAAAACGGCATTTCATCTGTCCTGTTTTGATGAAATCGGCTTTATAATTGCTATCTTTTTTTTAAAAAAATTGGTGCTTTATCTAGTGGTTTACTGAGTAGTATTTTGGCTGAATACCGAGTACCGAATGACGAGTAGTTGTGTAATAAGAAAATTAAACACTGAGGTGTGCATAATGTGAGCTTAGTTGTAATGTAAATACAGTAAAACCTCATTACAACAATATTTTGGGGACAAGATAAATATATTGTTGAGAGGGATATATTGCTATATCGAGGGCCTATGTATTTTGGGTATTTAACAAGGTTTTTTTTTTTTTTAGGTTTGGAATATTTAAAATTTTATACATGGAAGAAATTAATTAGCAGAATGCTAATAGTTGGAATTAAATATTACAATATATATATATATCCTCTTCAGACCTGATGTATCATCTTTACAATTTTTTTTCATATATATAAATAATGTAAAAAAAGAGAAATTGGTGTAAATGGAGGCCTAACAGATAGAAGAATTAAACAAAATAGTAATTTGTTTGTTCTAGCTTTTTTTTAGTAAGCTACGTGTTATATAAAATTGGCTTGAAGCAAAAATGTACGAAACGAACAAAAATGAAAAATCAAATAATTTTATTGTGCATTAAGATATCATTTGTAGAGTCCATTAGTAATAAAAAATTGCCAAATATATATTTATTTTATGTTTTTCAGTATTTATACAATGCAAAAAAGTATAATAAAATTAAAAAATCCAAAGAAATTGTCAAAAAATGTCTTTTTTGAGTCCCGATGTATCATCAATTTTTATCAACAAAAAATAAATTCTAATTTTTTTTGCTGATCAATCTTTTTTAGGTATCGGTTTGATAATATAAATCCATAACTGAAATTAAGAAAAGTACATAAATAAACCCTGGGGTCTGAAGAGGTTAAATATATGTAATAAATTCAGAAAATAAGCAAAAAAGAAGAAGCTTAAAAATTAATAATTTTATTAAAAATAAGCCAATATTTTGTTTTTTTATTCATTTTTAGACTGTTAAGTCAACCAATGTTTAAGTCTTTTGTTGTCAGAATCTATGAAAATTTTGGCAAAATGTGATAGGATTTTTTTTTTCTCTGAGTATTTGAATATCAAAATATCATTATAAAAGGAGAAAATGACATTGAATTTTAAAAAGTTAAATAGTTCTACAGGGATTTACTGCTCTAGAGCAGCAGTTCCCAAACTTTTGGGCTCGATACTCTGTGGGCCAACGATACTCTGTGGTTTACAAATTGTTTTTTTATGCCCATGGAGCCAAGAAATATCTGCTGGATAAAAATCTGAGCCAGTCATTTTCAACATTGAACTAAGGTTCTCAATTTGGCCCTTTCCTGATACAGAAATTCTGAATTCATATTAGAAATTTTAAAAATCAAATTTTCTATTACATATATAACAATTTGACAGTTTTATTTAATATTACTATTATTGGTCACATTAAAATAAAAATAAGGTTTAAAACCCTCTTTTTTGTATTAAAATATCTGCCGTGTATAATCAAGATATTTCCTTCAAATACAGCAAAAATTATAATTAAAAATTTGTGACAAACTCTTTTTTCACAGAGCGATGTTCAAGCAATACTGTTAATGGGTTAATAACATCATTTTTAAAATAAAAAGTATTCTTTTGGGATTTTCAGTATGAACTTGGAATTAAAAATCAAAATGCTAACCATGTTCGGATGATGCATTACATTGGGACTTACATAAAGCTATTATTATTCATGCAGAAAACCATACACACACAAAAAAGGTAATTTGTACGGTTTTCGTTTGCAGAGTGATACTTCTGTATAATTCCAATAGGCTACTCTAAAAAAAAACATAGTTTCAATTACTTATTAGTAATTATGTAACACGTTTTCACTAGTGTTGCCTATCCGTAACAGAATCATGCAATTATGGTATATTTTTTCGGTTTTCTTTAAGTTTCTAGTACTTCTAGACATGCATCTAAAGTCGCCTCTTAGCTATTTTTTTAACCATTTTTAAAACATATATTTAGAAACAAGTCATCGTTTTAGTGTTAAAGTGGACGGGTCAAAATCTATAAGCTCTATTGCTAGGTGCAGCATTGTTCACTTTTTAGGATATTTTATTTAAAGTATTTGGCTATTAATTATAATGAGGAAAGAAACTTTCTTTCGTCATTGTTTTTCCCTCAGAACAGATATGCAATTAATAACTACACTTGTTAAACGAACTGCAACTAATAGAAAAACTTTACTATTAAAGTGAAATTAAATTTATATCAGGGCAGGGTACCCATTGACAAAAAAATCTAGGTAATGGGTGAAGCTGAGCAAAATTTTAAATTCATAGTGTGATAACAAATGTAAAGAGCTAGTATACATTTGTAAATTGCTACAAATTTATATCTCATTAAAAAATGTGGCAGAGACCAATTAAAAAAAAATTTTTAAACAGGGGTTGAAAAATGATACAAGATGCAGAAAAAAAAAAAAAATGCATTTTCAGCAATGTACATTGTTTATAAAATTAAGTACAATTATGTAAAATAGTATGGAAAATTAAAATAACTAAGAAATTATAAAAATAAAATAAATAGATTAAAGCAATTAAAGTTACGAAAAGAAAAGAAAAAATGCTGTATACACAACGTATATAAATATTAAATGAATCTAATGAGGGGTTTATCAAATGATACAAGGTATTACAAAAATGGGACGTTTTAACTGACAAATATTGTTATACAATAAAAAACAATGTAGAAATTTAAATATACAAATAGCAAACAGATTAAAGAACTTAAATTTATATATACATATATATATATATATATATATATATAAAAGAAATATATAAACAAAATTTACACAAATGTAATATGAATCTAACGACGGGCTTTAAATGTTTGAAGAAGAAATAAAAATATGTTTTCAGCAACATACATAATTTTACTATGAAAAATTGTATAAAAAATTAAATAACTAAAAATTATCACAAATAACAAACAGATAAAAAATCAAAGATACAAAAATAAAAACAAATGTATACACACATTACATACAAATGAATCTAGTGACGGATTTTAAATGATTCAAGATCTTTTAAAAAAAGACGTTTTAAGCGACAGGCATTGCTTTAAAAATTAATTAAAATATTGAAAATTAGGATAGATGATTTAAATAGGTGCAATTTAATAAAAATAAAATAAACAGATTAAATTAAAATTACAAAAACAAAAAGAATACAATATGCAATATATACAAACATTAAATGTCGATAGTTTTTTTTTTTTTTCTACACAAAGTTTGACGAACAATAAAGGTTTAGTGTGAAAAAAGTGCTTGAAAAATTTTTGCACAGTTTTTTGATATCTGGTACAAATTTCGACAATTGTAAGCGAATGTCTGGTTCTGCATTTAACTAGCATCTGTATTTTATTTTGATACTTGTGTAAATGGAGAATCCAGCTTCACACAGATATGTCGCTAAAAATGGGAATAAAATTAAGTTTGCTCTGTCTGGCAAGATTTTATATTAATCTGTCATATAACACTAAAATTCAGTGATACGCTTTTTTTAAAAAACAAAAAGGAATTAGGAGATTACTTTCAAATTTTAAATCAATCAGAGTTTCGTATTCCTTAGAGCTTAAGCTGTGTGGCTTTGTTTTTACACTGAATATATTTTGTATCCATTTAAAATCGTCCATCATCTTATTTTAAGCAGCTGGAAAGCAATGCTCAAACGAATTTATCAGGGCTTCGAGATAATACTGAATACTTTTCTGATTTTTTTTTTTTTTCAAACTTGATGTTATAGTCATTTAGGAACATTTTAGTAAGAGGAAAGCAACTTATATCAGCCTTTTCTACACATTCAGACCAGAAGGTAAGTTTTCTCTTAAATGCCGACACTTTGTAGTTTGCATCAAAAATAGTAACACTTTCTCCTTGCAACGATAAATTCATTTCGTTCATTTTACTAAAAATGTCGGCCAAACATGTCAATTTATATTACCAATCTTCATTATTTAAAATTGTTGCTAATTGAAGGTTGTAGTCTGTCAAAAAAGGTTTCAACTCTGCACGCAGCTCCAGCAAACGAATCAACACTTTTTCTTGGCATAACCATCTTCAGGCCCGGACTGGCCAGGTCGGCTGGTCGGTGATCGCCGAGGGCCCCCGGCCCAAAGGGGCCCCAGAAGTGCAACTCAAAAAAGGAATATACGATTTTATAATTACTACTTATGTAAGAAAAAAATTGAGTATTTTCCAATAACAATATGCGTTTACAAAAAATTTTAAATAATTGATAGTTTTTTCATGGTAACTTATACAGTCACCGCCAAAAAAATCTTGACACTTGAGATTTTAGACGTTTTGTTGAATATCTAGAAATATACATAAGGAGTTATTCTGAAACTTCAGGTGTGTTAACAATATAGCACAGGTCATATATTTTCGTGAAATTTTTTTGCCGAAGTCCCATAGGGGACCGTCAAAAAATTGAAAAAGAATGAATATATTTTGGATAACCCTGTCAAAACTAATGTAACAAAAGCATTCAAACCGCAGATTATCATTAAGTGACTTATTGTAATAATGTGTGTTCATTTTTATGCGGATAGCATGTATACTCGTAGAGAAATTAAGGTTTTTATAAAAACAGTCCCAATTTTTTTCAAGATTTTTGCTTATTATTTGCAGGGTTCTTAATATAAAATAAAGTTTTTTCCTGAACATATGACAAATAATATTATACATAATACCCTGCAACCAGAATTTAAAAAATAATAATAATTATATGAATAATGAACAGGTTTACTAAATAAATTTTCATTGCGCATGCGTAAAAGTTATGCAAATTTTGATTGCATATTGTGTTAGCTAAAGGCATGGAGCAACTTTTGTAAAAGTCTCAGAATCGCAGCTTAAAAATACTGAAAATTATCGTCGATAGAATCAGATGAAAATCCTTTATTTCCAAAAAGACGCAAAAAGATAAGGGGTTGTATCCAAATATAGTAGTGCGCGCAATATTATGTACAAAGCCGAAAAAAAAAATCTTGACACTCATAAAAAAAGTGTTATAAAAGTAAACACTTACATATTAAATAATTTTATTGCCAAAACTAATATTTTGACATATTTCCCTTCGCTTTTATGGCACTTTGCAATCTGTTAGGCATAGAAGTTTCTAAATTTCGGAAATAGTTTTTGTCCATATTGACCCACAAAGTTTCCAATACTTCTTTCAATTCCTTTATGCTGGATGGGTGAGACTCTTGTACCTTATTTTTCATATGATTCCAAGCATTTTCTATAGGGTTGAGATCAGGTGAGTTGCCTGGCCAATCAAGCACTGGTATATTATTATCATTTAACCATTTTTGTACAAGTTTTGATTTATGTGCAGGTGCTCCATCATGCATGAAATACTCACATCCATGAATGGACCAAAATTTCAGTAAGTGGTTTTGTAAAACTTCTATATATTTTCTTCCATACATAGTAATATTTTTTGGAACGAAATATAATCCAGCTCTACCTTTTTCACCACTAAAAGCTCCCCATACTATGACACTATCTGAGTGTTTTACAGTTTTCACGGTAAACTTCGTATCATAGCGTGAGGAACCTTTAGGTCGTCTCACCAACATCGGGCGTCCTCTGATAAGCCTGAAGGTACTTTCATCGGATAACATTACTTTCTTCCAGTCTTCTGCTGTCCAATTCAAATATTTCTTACAAAAATTTAATCTTTTTTTTTCATGACATCAGTAAGCATGGGTTTTTTCGCTGCTATTCGAGCTGGAAGCTTCAAGTCTTTTTGAAGTCTGCGGCAGACAGTCCTTACATGCATCCTTTAATAGATTTGGGTGTTCATTTTTTATTTCTGCTGCTGTAATGGTTGGTTTTAATAATACCTCGCGTTTCAAAATATTATCAGTCCGATCTGAGGTCTTTTTTGGTCTTCCTGAATCGATATTTCGTACTGGCATACTGCCCCGAGGTAAATTTGCACTCGCCTTTTTTAAAGCATAAATCGTTTGTCTCGATACTTGCAAATCGTTAGCAATGGGACTTATAGGAACATTTCGTTCTAATAAAGTTAAAGCGTGAGATTTTTCAACAACTGTAAGCTTTTTTCGCCCCATTATTTGCACCAAAAAAGATTTGTATCTGCAACAAAATTAAATTCCACCTTTTAAACCACTAGAAGATACGAAAAAAACCGCTGAGTCATCTCAAGATACAAGCATTACTATTTAAAGTGGCGCATGCTCAATGAAAACTTCTACCCGGCTTCTATGTTTAAAACAGGCAAAAATAAATAAATAAATGAATAAACGCCGACCCAGTGGCGTGGTCGGTAATGACAGCTGATGCCACACTGTGGGTCCCCGGTTCGAATCCGGGTTCGGGCATGGATGGTTTGTTGTCCCTTTGAAGTGTAATAAATATATGTAATGGATATCTGTAACAAAAAGTGTTCTGTATTGTGTCTGTTTCTGTGTATTATGGATCAATTGAGGCGGCAGCCATAGTACCTAGAGGTCTCAAAAGCACTGTCAATTCAAACATAAAGTAAAACATCTGAACATTTAAAATGCGATGCAAATGTTTTTTTTTTTCTTTCAGGCATTGTATGCTATATTGTTACTAAACAATGAAATATGGATACAGCGCATTATCTTTTTGCTGCATTTGGAAATAACGAATTTTCAGCTTTTTCTATGGACGATATTTTTCAGTATTTTTACGCTGTGATTTTGAGACTTTCACAAAAGTTGCTCTTTATATTTAGCTAACACAATATGCTATAAAAATTTTGGTAGCTTTTACGCATGCGCAATGAAAATTTATTTGGTAAACCTGTTCATTATTCATACAATTATTATTATTATTTTAAATTCTGGTTGCAGGGTATTATGTATAATATTGTTTGTCATATTTTCAGAAAAAAAACTTTATTTTATATTAAGAACTCTGCAAATAATAAGCAAAAAACTTGAAAAAAATTGGGACTGTTTTTATAAAAACCTTAATTTCTCTACGAGTATACATGCTATCCGCATAAAAATGAACACACATAATTACAGTAAGTCACTTAATGATAATCAGCAGTTTGAATGATTTTGCTACATTAGTTTTGACAGGGTTATCCAAAAGATATTCATTCTTTTTCAATTTTTTGACGGTCCCCTATGGGACTTCGGCAAAAAAATTTCACGAAAATATATGACCTGCGCTATATTGTTTACACACCTGAAGTTTCAGAATAATTCCTCATGTATATTTCTAGATATTCAACAAAACGTCTAAAATCTCAAGTGTCAAGATTTTTTTGCGGTGACTGTACACAATATTGCGCGCACTACTATATTTGGATAGAACCCCTTATCTTTTTGCGTCTTTTTGGAAATAACGGATTTTCATCAGATTCTATCGACGATAATTTTCAACATTTTTAAGCTGCGATTCTGAGACTTTTACAAAAGTTGCTCCATACCTTTAGCTAACACAATATGCAATCAAAATTTGCATAACTTTTACGCATGCGCAATGAAAATTTATTTAGTAAACCTGTTCATTATTCATACAATTATTATTTTTTTAAAATTCTGGTTGCAGGGTATTATTTATAATATTGTTTGTCATACGTTCAGGAAAAAACTTTATTTTATATTAAGAACTCTGCAAATAATAAGCAAAAATCTTGAAAAAAATTGGGACTGTTTTTATAAAAACCTTAATTTCTCTAAGAGTATACATGCTATCTGCGTAAAAATGAACATACATAATTAAAATAAGTCACTTAATGATAATCTGCAGTTTGAATTCTTTTGCTATATTAGTTTTGACAGGGTTATCCAAAAGATATTCATTCTTTTTCAATTTTTTCACGGTTCCCTATAGGACTTCGGCAAACAAATTTCACGAAAATATATGACCTGTGCTATATTGTTTACACACCTGAAGTTTCAGAATAATTACTCATGTATATTTCTAGATATTCAACAAAACTTCTAAAATCTCAAGTGTCAAGATTTTTTTGGCGGTGACTGTATAATTTCGTCGTGTCATGTCGTTAGACAGACGGAAAAAGGCTGCTGACAGATACATCGCCCTTTCTGCAGTACACATAGAATCAGAATCAGAGTACATCGCGACGCTCACTTGCCAATCTCATATAGTATGGTTGTAACTAGTGCAATTTCACAGTGTGGTCAACATGAAGCAGTTGTACGAAAGCGACAGTACGAAAAGGAATGAAAAAAATTAGAAATTTTTTAAACATTGAAAAATGTTTAAAACTTTTAATTCTTGGTTAAGTAGTAAAGACGACCCGATTCCACTCAATTTGCACAAAAAAATTAGTTTTTGTTAACACACAATTAAGAACCTTTTAAAGAATACTACATACACATTTATGAAATATTTTATATTTTAAAACTATACTTTAAAATCAGGATATTTTCTCAACATAGAAAATACACGATAATAACATTAATGATTACTTAGAAGCCTAGATTTTTGAACATCCACATAAAAAATTATATAAAATTAATATAATTTTGATTTAAAGAAGAAAAAAGACGGTAAAAACATGATTATCCCTGACGATGTATTGTAAAAAATATATTTGTGAAAATATTTCTCTGTCATTTATTAGAGCTTCTTTCAAATCCAAAGGAGTTAGTTCCTGACACATTTCTAAATTCATCTTCTTCGGAAATGCATAAGTTTTGCTGTTTTTTCTTATTTCAGAAGCTATGTAATCAAATGGTGTCTTCCATTTTTTGATAAAGACATTATATCTTTTAGAAATATTGTCAAAGTTAGCATTTTAAATTGAATTTTCGGAAGCGATATCATTGAAAAGGGGAAAACCTACAGTCACGTGACGAAAATCTCTTACCATTTGACAGTTTCACGCATGTCAATTTTATGCATTTACAGTTAAAAATTAGTCAGAAAGTTTCGCGTTATTGAGAAGTGGATTGAAAACCACCCTAAGTTATACTTCCAAAGATTCCATTAACAGAAGTTTATTATCGCTGTTAATATTTTTAAAAAATATAGTAACTGCCCTACACATTCTGAGAACATTTAAGTCCAGTTCTGGCCCGACTCTACTACGTAGAAAAAAAGTGCACACCTGATCACGGCCTTAGGTATGAATCTACTGAAAAAATTAAACCCTGTCTCTGATACCACATAACTGCCCCATGCCCGCATTTTTTGTTTGGATGGTGTCAAACTAGCATCGGCTTGTGGCGCACATTTATACTCATTCTCGCAAAAGTCATTCACTGCAGGTTCCCTAATTTTTTTTATCGGCCCCGCACTCCCGCTAAATTTCTTTACTTGACCGGGCTGGATACGGGTCTCGGGCCAAACCCGGACCCATGCAAACTTTTACAACAAATAATAGGTTCAATGTTCTGTAGTATTATTTTTTAAAACCCATATGATAGCATAATATTCAGAATGATGGTAGGTAGTACTCCAGATATAGCTGTTACGAGTTGGCAATTTGCGTTAGCTATGGCCCCACCAGTGGCAGAAAGGTTCTGACCTCCAAACTGGTAGACGATAGGTGCCGGGTTCGAATGCAATCACAACCGTCGGTCTAACCGTTCGGAGTTTTCCGTGGTTTTCTTCGAACCTTGCATTTCCTTGCGTAAATACAAGTTAAGTTCCCTTAGAAAGAGCCCTACGGAGAGCACCCCTCCCCTTAGGGTCTATATCCCACGTGTAGATAACTGATCAGCATAAAACACAAACAAATAAACAAAACGTCAGCTACGTCCTTCAAGGAAAGGTACGTGAAAGATTTTTGGGGAAACAAGCTCGCTAGTAAGCAGAAGATTCGCAGTTCGAACCGTGATGCTGGAATATGAAGGTTTCATACTAACTAGAGAACTGCAAGAAGTGTATGTCAAATATTTTAACGAAAGTGGTATCGTTGGAACGTTCTTATTATGAGAAGTAAAAAACTCAATGGAACTACTCGTCGAAAACGAGTTGTTTTCAAGATATCTGACAATTTATGTAACGTAGCTAGTGCATACTTACTGGGGAATCACAAAAAAATTAGGTTTTGACGAAAGTGGTATTGTTGGAAAGATCTTATCAAGGGAGTAAAAAATTAACTACCCTTCGGAAATGAGCCGTTTTCGAGGTATCCGATAATTTAAGCCACGTAGCTAGTACATACTGGGCTAGTGCACACCTAACAGAGGACCGCAAAAAATTGTTGTCTCGATTTTGACTAAAATGATGTCGTTGAAAAGATATCATTTTGAGAAGTAAAAAAACTCAATGGAGCTACCCTTCGGAAATGAGTCGTTTTCGAGATATCCGACAATTTATGTAACTTAATGGAGTTTCCCAGTATACTGGGAAACTGCATTAATGCTAATGCACACTTTTCAGTGTGCATTAGCTACGTGATCAAATTGTCGGATATCTTGAAAACGTTTCATTTCCGACGGGTGATTCCATTGAGTTTTTTAATCCTCCCGATAATATATTTTCAGCGATACCACTTTCGTTAAAATTTTTTGCGGTTTCCCAGTAAGTGTTTACTAGCTACGTGACAAAAATTGTCGGATATTTCGAAAACGGCTCATTTCTGACGGGTAGTTCTATTGAGTTTTTTACTCCTCACAATGCGATCTTTCCAACGATACCACTTACATCAAAATCGGTGGCTTACACTTCTTGCAGTTCCCTAGTAAGATAGACATTTAAAAAAATTCGTACTTTTTGCCGATTTAAGGGTTTATATTATTTTTTATCACTAATATTCATATATATGTAACAGGCCAAACCCGATTTTAGGCCAAACTAGTTTTTCCTAGGCCAAACTGGTCTATCCTAACGCCCATCGGACAAACTAGTTTTTCCTAGGCCAAACTAGTCTATCCTAAAGCTCATAGGACAAACTAGATTTTCCTAGGCCAAACTAGTTTGGCCTAACTCTTATAGGATATACTAGTTTAGACTGCTGTTTATTGGTCTGAACTAGTTTATCCTAGGCCAATTCAATTTGGCGTGATTTTATTGAATTCAATGACCGCCTCAACGCCAACATTCTTGTTTGTCCTAGGCTGATCTAGTTTATCCTAGGCCAATGTAGGTTTAAGTGTTTTTAGTTTACGGGCGTCAAAGCCAGAGAAACAATGGGATCACAGGTTCTGTATGTGTGTATGTACACATGTATGTACGCATGTATGTACGTATGTACGTACGTATGCGCGTAACGAGATAACTCTTGATACTAATAATGTAATTTGACGTGTTTTTATCTAATCAGGTTACCAAAGTCTGAGAACTAATACGCCCATATGTTCTGTATCTATGTGGGTACGTACGTAACGCAATATTCTTGATAGAGATACTCGATTTGCATCAAACTTTCAATGTAGGTTTATTCTTATGAGGAGCTTTTCTGATTAATTTTGGGAGTTCATTAGATAAGAATAAGGGGGGGGGGGAGAACGAGAGGCTGATTCGTCCCTTCCCTTAATTCAAATAAATGGGTTTCCGTACATTATTAGCATATATATATATATTTAAATTTTAAATATAGGAGCATTCTCTTGAGGCGCCTCCATGATTAGTTGTGGGTGTTCATTGTTTAAGTATAAAGGGAAGGGGAATAGGGGTAACGCCCTATAATTTATGTAAATGCTTTTTTCACGCAGAATTTATTGATTTGCTTCAAATTTTAGAATTAAATTCATTCTGGTAAAGCTCTTCCCTAATTAGTTTTTGGGGTTAATTGAATAAGAACAACAGGAAGAACGGGGGGGGGGGGGGGGGTGCCACCTAATTTTGGCAAATGGGTTTTCATGCAGAATTAACCGATTTGCAACAAATCTTGGATTTGTTCATTCTGATGAAGATCTTCACTGATTAATTTTGGTGGTTCTTCGGTTAAAGATAAGGGGGAAACTTACAATTTATTTCCTTCTTTAAATTAAATAAATTGGTTATAATACAGAATTATCCTATTTGCTTAAAATTTTGGATATGAATTCATTTGATCAGGCACTTCTTTAATTAATTTGGGGTTTTTTCTTTTGGGTTAAGTATAATGGGGTAGTGGACGTTATATCTCATTCCTTAAATTAGATAAATGGAATTTTATGCAGATTTATCCGATTTGCCGTAAATTTGGAATATAGATTTTCTTTATAATGTGAATCCCTGAATTGTTTTGTGAGTTTAATGATTTAGAATAAAGGGAGGAATGGGAGATTACTCTCCTTAAACCAGATGGACGTTTTTTGAGCAGAATTATCTGATTTGTTTCAAATTTTGGATAATTGTTTAATTTTATAAAGTGTATCTGTGATTAGTTTTGGGGTTCGATGGTTAAGTATAATTGAGGGAAATGGGAAAAAGTAATCCATCTTACTTTATTTTTCGAGGGTGTTATTCTTTAAAAAATAAGGCTGTAATACACAATTAGTGTAAACAGCCTGTGAATGCAAAGCTATCGGTTTAATTTGGCAATATTCTTTTTAATATTGATACCGACTACTGCTCCATGGCTAACCTTGTGCAAAGTGGTTTTGTCAGCATCCTTATATAATGTATTTTATTCGAAGGGTTGTAGAATGCTGACAGAGTTTTACACGGGCCGGAATTTCGAGGCCCGGGCCCCGCCCTTCTCGAAGGAAAGTTATTTTTCCGTGAACCGGTGTAAAAATTAAAAGTTCAGTCCGAGTCCTGCCTGTACAAAAATCAGTGAAAAGAGACTCGGTCCGGCTCAATCTGGCTCTACTCAATTTCTGCAAAAAATTCGGATTTTGCTTAATATACAATTAGGATTCCTTTAAAATATTCTGCATACATATTTATTGGATAAATTTACAATGTATTTTTAAATTACGATGTGTTCATATAATGGTAAATGCACAATGTATTATTGATTATTTAGATTCTTAAACCTTTCAATATTCAAATAGAGATTCATTAAATAATTAATGTAGTTGAGAACAAAAGAAAAAAAAGAAGAATTATGAACATCATAACTATTGAAACTGTTATGATGTTGTTTATAACTGTTCAGTAAAAAGTAGATTTGTGAATATGTTTCTCTGTCATTCCTTAAGGCTTTCCTCAAATCCAAAAGAGTTACTTCCTAACACATTTAAGAGCTAATTCATTTTCGGAAATGCATAAAATTAACAGGCATTCTCACTCAGAAAATATGTAATCAAATGAGGTTAACCATTTTTTCATAAAAGCGATGCACCTTTGAGAAAATACTGTTAAAGCTATATTTTGAATCGAATTTCCGCTTACGACTTTGCAGAAAAGAAAAACTTGACGCAGTGACAAGAATAGCTTATATGTCGACAGGTAATTAATTTCTCAAAAATGGAAAACACTGTTCGAGTCCAAATTATGTTCAGCTCCGATCTGGTTCGAATATGCAATAATAATAATAATAATAATAACAATAACAATAATAAATGCAAATATGATCTCAGTTTGCACGAGTCTGCAGAGAAAAAATAAAATAAGCAAACACCATAATCCAATGCATCAAGTCTTTACTGTGGGCATGTTAAATTTCTGTATTGATGTTATAAGCAATGATTCTTTACACTAGTGATGGGCGATTTCGATTTTTTAAATCGATTTAATCGATACTACGGCCAACTCGATTTAATCGATACTTTAAAATTTTTAATCGATTTCTCTGAAGGTAATATAATTTTCATTTTCCTTCAAAAGTCGAAGATAAAATAGACGAATGTGCCAATTCCAAAATTTCAGTGTATTAGTTTCTAAGATAGAAGAATTAAAGAAACCTCAGAACCCGCCCCCCCCCCCCCCCTTGCAAAATAGCGTTTTTTTTTTTTGAGTGATGTACACCAAAAATTGATCAGGATCAATTTTTATTAAGTACCAGCTGAATCTGAATTTTGATTAAAATCCATGAAAGCGCGAGATACAGCTATTGCGAAATCATAATAAAAAGAATATTGCCCAGTTAAACTGATGGCATTGAGCTCACAGGCTACGCATACTAATTGTACATTACAGCCTTGTATTTTCGTTAATTCCGTTCGAAAAAAAAAATTAAGGGGAAACAGCTCTCCCCTTTCTCCTTTTTTATACTTAATCATTGAACTTCCTAAACTATCAAGTACATGCTTTATCATATTAAAAAATCTATATCCGAAATTCAGAGCAAATCGGATAATTCTTAATAAAAACCCATTTAGCATTTATATAATTTAAGAGGAGTTATTCCTCTCTTTTATACTTAACCATTAAACTTCCAAAACTATTCAGAGATTTGAACGAAATCTGACAATTCTGATCGAAAAATCCATTTATGCAAGTTAAGGGGAGGGGCATTAGAACCCCCGTTCCCCCTGTTTATACTTATTCAATGAACACCTAATAACAGCCACGGACTCGCCTCATCAAAATGATCCTATATCTAAATTTTGAACTAAAACTGTTAATTCTGCATGAAAATCCCGTTTATATCAATTAAGGGGGGGAGGGCATGAGCCCCCCGTTCCCCCTATTTATACTTATTCAATGAACACATAATAACAGTCACGGAATCGCCTCATCAGAATGATAATACATCTAAATTTTGGACAAAAACTGTTAATTCTGCATGAAAAACCCGTTTATATCAATTAAGGGGAGGGGCATGAGCCCCCCGTTCCCCCTGTTTATACTTATTCAATGAACATCTAATAACAGCCACGGTATCGCCTCATCCGAATGATCTTATATCTAAATTTTGAACGAAAACTGTTAATTCTGCATGAAAATCCCGTTTATATCAATTAAAGGGGGGGGGGGCATGAGCCCCCCCGTTCCCCCTGTTTATACTTATTCAATGAACACATAATAATAGTCACGGAATCGCCTCATCAGAATGATCCTATATTTAAATTTTGGACAAAAACTGTTAATTCTGCATGAAAAACCCATTTATATCCATTAAGGGGAGGGGCATGAGCCCCGTTCCCCCTTATACATATCGAATGAGCTCCAAAAACTAATCAGGGAAGCGCCTTATCAGGATATACCTATATACAACATTTCAAGTGGATCCGTATTTTTATCATGAGTTATCGCGTTACGCACGAACATACAGAACGGACGGGCACATAAGCTCTCAGGCTATGATAGCCTGTGAGCTAAAAAATGCAGCATATCAGCGTCACCTGCTGGGCAATTTACACCAAGAACTAAATAACCCTAATCTATCTCAGAGATTTACTGAATCTGAATTTTGATGAAAATTCGTTCTTGAGATAGCGCTATTGCGTTAATCATGAATAATGCAGTATAGCAGCGCCATCTCTTAAGCGATTTCCACCAAAATGTAATTAGCATCAAATAATATCAAGGACTAATTGAATCTAAATTTTTATGAAAGTCCGTGCATTAGTTCTTGAGATAAAGCTAAAATGGAAACAGGGGCGTGCGAAAAGAGAACTGCGCCCGGTTCAAAGTTCCAATTTAGCCCCCCCCCCCCCCCCATTAACTTTTTCTTGTGATAGGCTAGAAGTGATGTTAGTAGTAAAAATTTAGCGCCCCCTAAATTTCCGTGCTCGGAACGACCGCTTCCTTTCGCCTCCCCCCCCCCCTTTCACATGGCGCTGAGTGGAAATTGTGAAAAATTCAGTATAGCAGCGCCATCTGAGAAGCTATACACATCAAAATGCAGAAAACATCAATTCATGTCAAGGACTAACAGGATCTAAAATGTGATGAAAATCCGTTCATTCGTTTATCAGATATAGCTGTTGCGCAAATCGCAAAAAATGCAGTATAGCAGCGCCACCTGTTAGGCTATATGCACCAAAAATTAATTAGATACAGTTTATATCAAGGTCAAACTAAATCTAAAGTTTTGTGGAATTCCGTGCATTTGTTCTTCAGATAGAACGGTCAGAAATTTTTGTCGTATACAGACGCACAGAGTGACAGACACACACACAGACAGATATTTCTTAAAATACATGAAATCGTGTTAAAAACCTTCTAAAATATATAAATCCATCAAAAACGGGAAGTCAAAATTTTTGACGAATCTAATACTCTCTTCTTGTAAAGTTACAAAAGAAAGTAAAACTGTAAAATCGATTCTGCCCGTAAGATCGGTCTTTAGATTCGATGTCGATCTTTAGATTCGATGTCGATCTTAGATTCGATGTCGATCTTTAGATTCGATGTCGATCTTTAGATTCGATTTCGATCTTTAGATTCGATGTCGATCTTTAGATTCGATGTCGATCTTTAGATTCGATTTCGATCTTTAGATTCGATTTCGATTTTTTTTTTCTTTCTAGGCTAAATCAATGTTGAATGCAAGTATTTTTCTGCGACTCCGGAGAAAGGCATCATGTTTTAGAGCTCTGTAAGAGAGGGGGAATCGCAATTTGTGCATGGGTGCCCAGAGAGGGGTTTGGTGGCGCAAGATGCGTCATACAATTTAGTTTTTTTTTTTTGGGGGGGGGGGGGAATTTGAGAAAAAGTACATTTTTTTTTTTTGGGGGGGGGAGATTTTTAATTTTTTAATATTTCAAAACTTAATTCCAGAAATGTTCCTATGTTTTCTTTCTTTAAATTCTAGATAAGGGCAATATTAGCTCATTCTGCTATTCTCATTTCGCTATCTCTTGAATGTGCAGTAGATTATAGGTAGAATATAATTTACAATTTGTATTATGTTTGGGGGGGGGGGATGTTAAAGTATGAAGGGTTTTTTTGCGGGGGGGGGGGGGGGGGGATTTGCGTCATTAGGTTTGGAGGGGGATGGTCACCACTGGGGAATCGCAATTTGTGCATTTAAAAAGCATAAAATCTCATAACTTTTGGGGGGGGGATAATCCCCTGCGGGTCACCCCATTAATTCGACACTAGGTTAAATCGTTATATTTTTGTTTAGAAGTCCAGTTATTTGAAGTATTAGTTTATTATGTTTTTTTTTTTACGTTCGTCTCTTCTAATCCCCCCTTTCACGTCAGTTTTAACTTACAGGGCCGTTCGAAATATGCATAGTTTTAAAAATGTCCAATTCTCGGTCTATTTTATTTTAGATCCACATTTTAAATCCTTGACAAAAGATAAATAAAAAGTCGCCCTTCCGCCCGTTTGGGGTTTATCTGCGCCCCGCCGGGGGGCATATTTTTTTGTTTCTTCAAAAGAAACAAAAAAAAATTTGAGGGGGATGGGCTTGCACCCTCCCTCAATATACACCTTAAAAATTCGCTCATTTAATTTTCTACCATTTTTAACTTAAAAGTTTAAGCTACATGGCACCCCTAGAGCTGTGGATTCTCCCCCCCCCCCTGTCGATCACTCACCTAATTTTGCTTATTTCTTCACTTCATTTCAATCTTTAAAAGGCTATAACTTTGCTTATATAGGAATTACAGTGATGAGAAAAATTCTAGTATAGCTAACCATTTCTCGCTGTTCTTTTTGCTTTTCCAGTTTCCCGGTTTTCCCTATAGGACCTTTTTTTTGGGGGGGGGGGGGGGCAGAGGGGGTTTTTGTTGATACAATATGTCTATTGAAAGCTTATGCTTCATACATTACAAATCTAGCAAAAGAAATTTTCTCCCATCATTTCAGGTCACATTACGGACCCATAATGTATTAAAATTTTTATTTTTCAAACTTCTTCTTCAAAAAAAAAAAAAAAACATTGATACATATCAGCGAAACTGGGGTACGAACCCGCAATCGTTTGATTGTACACATAATCCCTAAGCTTTTTGGCCACCGAGTACTCAGCAGCGCTGTTATTTCTTTAGATTGTCATCTTTAAATTCGTAATATCTTTTGAATGGAATGTCCGATTTGAATAATTCAAAAAGTAATCTACAGATATTGTAACAGGCATTAATACAAAATGATTTATTTGGATAAGGATTAAGGTATCGATAGTATGGTCTAAATTTGGTTGGTGTATTTATCGCGTTTTAAAATGTAGGAAAGTAGTTATAGTGAGTTAACTACAATAGCTGGACATATGGTATCGCGCTTTTTTTTTTTTTTTTTTTTTTTTTTTTTTTTTTTTTTTTTTTTTTTTTTTATAGACATTAATATTTTTTTTAATATTATAGAACCTTTTTTTATTCATTTAAAAGTATTTCCTGGCGATTCAAAATTATACATCCTAACGATTCAAAAATACACACGTAATTGTTCAAGGTTTCACTTCTATCGGCACTGTCAGAGTGCCACTATTTTTTTTTTTTTTTCGTGTTCGCCCGTTCTACTCCCCCCCCCCCTTCCTCACCAATGTTAACTTACAGGTTCGTTCAAATTATGACTGCGATTTAAAAAAAAGTCTAATCCTCGTTCTATTTTGTTATAAATCCATAATTTGAAACCTCAACAAAAGATACATTTGGGCCGGGGTCGCCCTTCTGTCCGTTTGGGATTCACCTTACCCCCCTGGGTGGGGGGCATATTTTTTGTTTCTTCCACATCATCTCATGTAACATATCGTTATAAAGCTTTTATCTCCTCGTTTTTTTCTGTTACTACCCCTCTCTCCACCTAGTTACATGCTCTTGGCACTTTTTATAGTTTCAAAGAGTGCATGTTCCCCGCAGTCCACCCCATGAATTCAACACTAAGTTAAACACTATATTTTTGTTTAGAAGCTCAGTTATTTGGGTTATTAGTTAATTATTTTTTTTTCAAGTTCGTCCGTTCTAATCCCTCGCCCCCCTCCCCTTCCTCGCTAATCTTTACTAAATGGGCCGTTCAAAGTATGCATGCAATTTTTAAAATGTCCAATTCTCGTTCTGTTTTATTGTAAATCCTCATTTTGAAACTTCGACAAAAGATACATTTGGGCTATGGTCGTCTTTCCGTCAAGAATGGGGGTTACCTGACCCCTTGGGAATGGGGCATATTTTATGTTCTTCCAAACTATCTCGTGTAACATTTGGTTGGCATTAGAAAAAAAAAAAAAAGTTTTTTTTTTTTTTTGTCTATACTCCTTGTTCCCCATCCTAGCTACACGCTCTTGGCACTCTTTATACTCGGTTTAATGCCAAGTTACTCAGTGTTGTTATTAGTTGAGTTATGTCTCTTAAATTTGTCAAAGTTTTTGCGTAACTGAAAACCATAAGTGACAATCATTTTAAATTTTAAAATTCTTATTATCCGACTCTAAAATCTGCAATAGCTTAATTCTATGCCTCCCTAAATGGGGATGGGGGGGGAGGCGGTAATTACGGTCCTGCTGATTGTCTAAGTTTTGGAATTAGTAATTTGGATCTTCTCTGTGTGAACCTAAATATCGAAATATCGATTCTAGTATCGATTCTAGAACTGAGAAATCGATTCTTATTATGATCGATGTTGCTTTATACGATATCGATTTTAATCGATTCTCAAAATTTCCAGAATCGCCCATCACTACTTTACACACATTTATACTTTCTTTTGAAAGACATGCTTTTTACCGGCCAAACCGGATTTCGAGCCAAATTAGATCAGCCTAGGCCAAACTATTTTCTCCTAACACCAATTGGATAAACTAGTTTTTCCAAGCCAAATTGTTTATCTAAATGTCCTTAGTATAAACTAGTTTTTCCTAGTTAAGAGGGTAATCCTTCATTTTTCCCCTTCAAACTTAACCATTAAACCCCCCAAAATAATTCAGGGAATTGCCTTATCAGAAAGAACTTATATCCAAACTTTGAAGCAAATTCGTCAATTCTGCGTCAAAAACCATTTATCTAAATAATGTTGTGTTACCTACATTGCCCTTTCTTTTAGACTTAAACAATAAACATCCACAACTAATCTCCTTGTCACAATGATCCTATATCTAAAATTTTAAATGAAAAATGATAATTCTGCATGATAAATCCATTTCTCTAAATAAAAGCCTCCTGTTCACCCCCTTTATTCTTATCCAATGAATTCCCAAAATTAATCCAAAAAGTACCTTATCAGAATGAACCTACATCCAAAATTTGAAGCAAATCGGATATTTCTATCAAGAGTTATCATGTTACGTACATACGTACGCATATACGTACATACATGCGTACGTACATGCATAAATGCATATACAGAACCTGTGAGCCCATTATTTCTCTGGCTTTCACGCACGTGAGCTAAAAACACATAAAACTACATAGGCCTAGGATATACTAGATCAGCCTAGGACAAACAATAATATTGGCGTTGTGGCGGTCATTGAATTCAATAAAACCACGCCAAATTGAGTAGGCCTAGGATAAACTAGATCTGCCTAAGGATTAACTAGTTCAGACCAATAGACAGCAGTCTAAACTAGTATATCCTATAAGAGTTAGGCCAAACTAGATTGGCCTAGGAAAATCTAATTTGTCCTATGGGCCTTAGGATAGACTAGTTTGGCCTAGGAAAAACTAGTCTATCCGATGGGCGTTAGGATAGACCGGTTTGGCCTAGGAAAAACTAGTTTATCCGATGGGCGTTAGGATAGACCGGTTTGGCCTAGGCCAATCTAGTTTGGCCTAAAATCGGGTTTGGCCTGTAACATATATATATATATATATATATATATATTTAATTACAATTTTCTTTCTATTTTAAAAATGAGCGGTTTACTAATTATTCAGCATTTTAAATTTCGTTTAAACATTTTTTTTTTCGGTAACTTAACTATAACTTCCTTTTACTTTAAATTTATTGATGCTACCATGCATGTAAGAATTTAATAATTATAAATCAACAATTTGGATTTGTTAATTAAAGGATAAGTTGTTTGAAAGATATATTAAACTCTGAGTGATCTGCTATCACACGTAACCATTTTCTTTATTACTGTAAAAAAAAAAGTAACTTTTAATATTTCCTTAGGTATCACAGTAGGATTTAGATTATTATGATTTCGACACAGTCATTTGATTGCCGAAAACTATAAATATACCTCACGCTCATTTTTAAGTAATAACCACTTAAAATGAATAATTCTTATTTTTTTTCTAGCATGAAATTAGTTTTGGTATGGTGTACAAAAATAATACAAATATGTATTGTGAAAGTAAGTTAACAACATTAAAAAAAGCTTAAAATTTACTCAACTATTTTCCAAGTGACAAAATAACCTAAATGTGGTTTTTTGCCATCCAAACCTAAATTAAAAAATAAAATATAATATTCTGTTTTCGCTAAATTTCCCGTTAGGGGCCCCTTTTCAATCTCCAGCCGAGGGCCCCCAAAGGAGCCAGTCCGGGCCTGACCATCTTACTTCAGTATGCAGCAGCAGGGATTGATTCAGGCTTCACATATTATCGCAAATTAGTTTGAAAAGTCTATTTCTAAGTGGTCTTGATTTTATAAAGTTTTTTAATTTTACGGCATCATTCAGAACTGTCATAAACTCAAATGCTATCAAAACCATAGGTAGCAAAAAAGAATTAAGTATAAATGTATGAATAGGCAGAGCTCCAAAGAACTAAACTGTTCTCCTTTTTGTTCAGCAAGCAGAGGTAATAGCACTGACGGGTTTTTCTATTTCCATTCATGTTGTGCATTCTATTCAGAATGCTATTTCTTGTAGCTTGTTTTAAATGGAATTTTAAAACGCATTAATGCAAACATAAAATAAAGCATTAAATGCAGAAACATAAAACTAAATGCTGAAACATTATGCAATTAAAAGCAGAAACATTATATTAAGTGCTGAAACATAAAATAAAGCAATTCAAACCAAAAGTATTATATAGAAAATAAATACATATTTAATGTGAATGCTTAAACTGTTATGAAGTGCATAATTCAATTTTTTAACTCAGTTATAGATATATTTATCTGGAACACACACACACACAAATTCCTACATACTTTTGAAAATCTTTCATTTGCAACATGCTACTTTCTTTCATGTTTTGTTTATTTTTCGAGAACGCCGCAGAGCCCCTGAAAAGTTCAGGCGGAGCCCCAAGGGCTGTGAGAACCTCTGCTCACATAGAATATCACAATATTGAGGGGAAAATAATATTAGTTTATATGGAAAATTTCCGGGACCACAAAATATTATTAGAGTAGAGGGAGTTATTGTTGCATCGGATATCTTTGTAGTGAGAGTTTACTGTATATATAATATACATATAAAGTATAAATAAATTAACTCATTAAATTTGAAGTTTCTGGCACATTTTAAAGACAATTTTTGACAGTTCAAAACTATTAAAAAAGGAGAATTGATACATGACAACTAAAGTTATTCACTAATATAAAATTATAACATTCTTTAAGCATCCAATTTATTCAGACCATTGAAATCTGTCTATCAAAAATAAAAATGGTTATTGGTTACTGTAACAATTCATTGAATAATGCAAAACATTTCATATTTATTTTGTAACTATCTGTACCTTATTTTCTTTTGATTAAAAAAAATGTATTGGCTTTGCATTTTTTTTTTTTTTTTTCATTTTTCATGCGTACAAATTAAATTATGTTATTTTAAATTTATTATTTTAAAAATATCTCAATAAAAAACTAGCCTTTTTCAATGAAAATTATAAATGTGTGAATTAAGAATGCCTTAAAAAGCAAGCTCTAAAACTGACGAGTGTAGATGATCTAGAACTTAAAAAATCCACCAAAGAAACAAAAAATACATCATGAAAATGCTAATATAAACAAACCAAAAGAGACAATGCTAGCAAAAAGTTCATCTATTTTCTGGCAATGTTTTGAGGAAATTGCAAATGAACAAAAAGACATTGTGGCACTAGTACTAGTTTAAAATCTCTGCATGAAGAATTGGTACAAAAAGAAATACAGGCTTTCTTAACAGAAGACTTATGTAAAACTGACACTCCTTTTACATGGTGAAGGGAAAAAAAAAACTTTTCCAATTATGTACAACCTTGCAAAAAACTCTTATGTGCACCTTCAACAACTGTTTTTTCTGAATGTATATTTTAAGAGGCTGGCCAAATTTATAGTAGTAAAAGAAATGCCCTGTCTACTGATAATGTAGAGCGTTTGGTGTTTTTGCACCATAATTTGAAATATAATAAATTTAATTATTAATTTTTTATTGTATTTTCAGTTTCTTTATCCAAAATAATAGTCTTTTCTGTTTTCCTATATATCAAAAACATATTTTTATTTGTATAAATGTGAAATTTTATGAGGGTTTTTGTTCTTAACTTTCTATATTTTGCAGACATATTGTTAAATACAGATTAAATAGTTTTATGAATTACTACATATTATGCATTGATATTAAAAAAACTTTTTGCAGATCAGTTATAAATTCATATACTTAAAAAATAAAATTCTTATAACTATTCGGTATTGGCCGAGTACTCATGCAAAATTTGGCAGAGTAGGCTGAATACCGAGTATTTACTGAGTACTCGGTACGGCTCTAGCTTTATCCATAACTTTTGGATGGAATCGAAGCGGTTGTCAGACGAAAGCAACGTTTTATCTACCATCTTTTGGCGAAATCAGCATTTTTTTTCTCGATCGAGTCACGAAATTTGCATTTTTTTTTTAGCAATCTAATGTCAAAATCGGCGTTTACACACAAACTTTGATGAAATGTACGCTTTAACGGCGATCTTTTCACGAAATTCGTATTTCTCTGTGATTTTTTTTACCATGCATAAAACCGTACAATTATACTGCTTATCCATACAACCGTACACTTAGATAAAAATCCGTACATTGCATGGCCAAACCATACAAGTTGGCAACTACGCATTTTGGATAATCATCATGAGTTGTTACTTAAATTATTTCAATGGAATTTTGTCATGTTGAGATAAATTGTAAATATTTAAGTGGCATGTAAAAAATAATAAGGTTAAAAAAAATATTTTTTTTCCCTCTCATATAGATTAACTCCCCTGCATTTACAAATGTTATGAGGGAAACTCTCTCCTCTTGGGAAAACCTGAATTTCAAGCCCTGATAGTCAAAGATATAGAAATAGATATATAATTTTTGTAAAATATATTGCAATACGTTTAAAATGTTATAATGGTGTGTGAAACATGTTTGCAATTTATTATTTGATATGACATTGTATAAAGAAATAAACAAACATTCACCATAAATAAAAACATATTTAGTACCAGATATCCGAATCTGGAAGGCAAATCGGATATTGGATATCCGGTATCTGATATTCGGCAAAATCAGTATACGGTACATCCCTAATTCTAATGAAAACTTTTAACAAAAATATGAATTGGATTCTAAAAGTTGGTCATGATTTTAAAGATAAACACTGAATGTTAAGAAAAAAATGTTTTCATAAAAAGCTATTTTTATTTTTATGCTTATTTAAAATAAATTACTTAAGTACAAAAATAAGTACATGTATAATCCAAATAAGTTTATAAATTCCAAGCATAACAATTAAAAAAATACACAGTTTTTTAAGCACTAACTGGATAAAGAATTCCAACTAGAGCTTAATTAAAAAACAGAATTATCTAACATTTTTATTAGCATTATTTCTACTGGTGTCACACATAAACTTTCTCCAGTTTTGATTTATGTGCATTTTGCTTATAGTTATTGAACGTAATAAGCATAATAAAGATTTCAATGTATTAAAAATTATTTATAATTGTTTCAATCTAAAAAGAACAAATGAAAAAGCATTAAAACCCACCAAAACATTTTAAAAGGTGTCATTTAACACTGGTAGAAATAGTGTTAAATCATATTTATATTACCTTATTCAAATAAACATATTTCACCATTATTCTTAACAAATTATTCATTGACTAAGGGTAGATAGAATAAAAAAGGAAAAACTTACTCTAAGAGCTGCACTTGAAACGGCAGTATGAGAACCTTTCCAGAATAACTGGAGCAAGAAGAGAGGTTTCTTGGAAGGATAATCAGGGGATATCACAACAGCAACAGAAAGTAAAGCTGGAGGGAAAAATAAATTATTAATATAAAATAATTAGCATAGCTATTTCTAGTTAACTGAATCAAACTATACAATTTTTAGTAAGCATGTAAGTATCTAGTTGCTACCGGCGATAACTTTTACAATCTTTTATTTAACTTAATTTATGTAGGTAAAAATGGAATTTTGTAATTGATTTCTCGCACTTACTACCTGATATACTAAATTTATAAAAAATATGCATACAAGTGTATTTTTAATCCCAATACATTTTAATATTTTATAACTTGATTAATTTTAAGGCAATGTTTCATTAACCAGGTGCTGATGATAATTGTCAAATATTGTTACATGGCAACAACTGTACATGAGTTGCAACAAAAACAAATAAATTATGTGCCAAATCATGCTCATTAAAATAGGACGACTGATGGTAAAATTGCAACCATGAAAACTTTAAACTCTAAAATGCAGAAAACAAAATATAAATAAATAATAAAGAGTGATATATTAAAAAAAAAAAAATACTATGACTCTACATGGAGAAAACAAATAAGAAATCCTGCAATGATAGTTTAAATATTTTTTTTTTCTTTTCCTATTTGCCATATATGACCAAGTAAGTTTTGGGATTGGCACATCCAACTAGTTAAAATATACATTTGTTTTTATCCATAATAAATAAGTAATTACTATGCTTTTTATCATTAATGTGACGATATATCAAAACAAAACAAGAAAAAAATAGATTGAAGACTTTAGAACAGTGCAAAAGTTTTTTTTGTTATGACATCATTAGGTATTCTAATCACATTATAGTTGTACAACTAATCAAAGTAATTTAAAGAGAAAAAAAGCTTACCTGAACCACGTTGTACTTCTGCATTGAATATAATAACATCCTCGCTAATGACATTCAACTCTTTCAGTTCATTAACATTTGGATAATTCTAAAGAAAACAAATATAATATTTTATTACATAATGCATTAAATAATCAGATGATTAAACAAAGTTTTTGTAATAAAGTAACAGAATTTGAATTTCAAACTTACAACAAAATCTTTCCACTGAATAGGTGTCCACTTTTTTAGCTGGGATAAGATATTTATGGGGTATAGAGAGGCAAAATCAGCAGGAATGCTTGTTTTTTGCTCTGCAATTTCAAAAAAAGAAAGAAAAAAAAATCATGCATCAAGCATAGATTACAAAACATTTTCCAACACATTAGACTCATGTAATAAAACTGCACCATTTATTAATAAGTTAAAATAGTATGTCTAATTCAACCATATGGAAACACATAACCAGTGGTGTAGTTGTAAAGAAAACAGATGGTATACACTTTAAGCAGAGGGTATACCCTAAAATGCATATACCATAGGTTTCTTGAGAAACAGAGGGTATACGTGTTCCTTAAAAAATCCAGAAGGTATATGGCATATACCCGCGTATACCTTCAACTAAATCCCTGCACATAACACATTTGAAAACCTAATTTCAGTTGTTTCCATTTACAATCAGAGAATTATCCAATTTTTTTCAGCAGTCTTCTATATGATATATAGATTTGTATCTATTAACTACATGCATGCCAAAATTTAGTTAATTTAAAATATACATTTGCCTCAAATGAAAATCCCCCTTCAGAAATTTCCTCTAACAAGGAAAATGGTAGATAAATACTTGTGTTAAATTTAAAAGTGCAAACCGAATTTTAAAATACACATTCCTTCAATGTATTAGAAATAGTGCAATCTCATTAAAATACTCTGCAAATGTTTTTTTCCCATATACCATAATGTAATGGAATAATGGAATTCTTTTTTAGTGCCCCTGTAAATGAACTGTTAATCCTACATACTTCATATACAATGCCAAATATGCTTTCACGATCATAAATAACCTTTATCAATTGCATGAAAATCTGAGTATATTTACAGGAGTAAAAAGTTGGAAAGATGGACAGATAAATTGAATGCATAAACATTTTTCAACTTTGGTAGAAAGTATTAAGAATATTGAATATTAAGAAATACTTGAGGAAAAGAAAAAAGATAAAATTTTTACCTTTTTAATTTTTATTTCGACCATTTTGATCACAGAAAACCTGTACTATAATTTAAAAGAAATGCTTTGCCTTAATATTGTCACATCTGATTGTAGCCAGACCGTTAATCAAACCTAGGATCTTTGATTGAATCTTGATTTAGTTTTTTAATCAATATACTTTTAGAGAAAACATAATATTTCATTACTTAAAGTAAATTCCAGTCATAACATTATTTTCTTAAATACAACACTTTGAATGACTCGAGTGCTTTCATTAAGATTAAAAATGCTTATACAACTGCAGATTCTCATTAATCTGATTCATATCAAATGAGAGAGTATCGGACAGTAAAAATTATCATATTACTAGAAGGAGGCCAATAAAGAACATTTAAATAGCATGAACTAGGCTATGTTTTTAGCATAAATAATAGAGTAAAAATTAAAATATAAACACAAATTTTTCAGGATTTTATCGAAAATAAAAATTTTTTAGTATATCATACAGCATGCATGTAATCATATTAAAGTATGCTTCCATTTGACAGGGTTCATACTCATTTTCCAAAAAAAATCTTAAGCAAATCGCCTATGTTATTTTCTGGCATCAGTAATTTCCCCACATCAACAATTAATAAATATATATTAATAATATAATATCTTCACACAGCCCAAAAAAGCAAAATAAATAAATAAATACAATCGAACCCGGTTAAAACACTTATGGTATATACAATCTCTCTTAAAATGCAGATTTTTTTAATCTCTTGAACATCACCCATAAGGCTAATGCAATAATATCATGTTTATTATGCAAAAGGTTACTATGTGATCCCATTTAATATACAATAGGTTTTTGAAATAGCAAATAAAGCCTTTGTGCACAAATGTTTAAAGATAGAAAACCAACGATTATAAATGCACAAATAAAGTATGAGAAGGTAGTAGCAAATAGCTATTTCGAATCTACTATCGAGATTCTTCATCAGTGCAAAATTCAGCGAGCTAAAAAATAGCAAAACTGAGCAAAGAGACAGAGAGACGCAGGCTTATATACCCGCTATGGGAACAATCCCGCCTAAAGAAAAGCAACCAATGAGAAGAAAGCAGCTAAAACAACTGGGAGGACAAGTGGTGACATCTATCGGAGAACAAGCAAAACAAAAACTAAAAAGCAAGTGGGAAAAAAAATATTAAATTACAGATTTCCAAATACTTGGAAAATAAGGAGTACTAGATAAGTCATTGACTAAAGAGTGAGAATTTTTTATGATGTGATAAGCTTCCCAAAAATCAAGATCAAGAATGGAAGGACATTTTTGGATGATGGTGGCTGAAGAAAAGTTAAACTTATGTTGTGAAGATCAACAATGTTGAACAATAGAGGAACGTTTAAGCTCTTGATTTTTGACAAACCTTTTATGTTCCATTAAACAAAATCTGAGAGCATGTTTAGTCTGACCAATATAAGAAAGACCACATTGGCAAGAAATTTGGTAAATACCCCAGTTATCTAAGCGATCAATGGGGTGCTTAAGATTTGAAAAAGCAATTAACAGGAGAAAAAATAACATTGAAATCGAATCTTTTTAAAATTTTAGCAACTTGCTGACTGATTTTGGGGAAAAAAGGCAAAACAACCAAAGCATTGCCGTTCGAATTAAAGTTTTTTCTTTCAGATTGGGTGGATTTTGTCAATTTTTTATGTATTGAATCTATAATATTAGGGGAATAACCACGATCAACAGCAATAGCTTTTAGATAATTAAGTTCATCACTGAGTAACTGAGGAGTAGAACAAATATTGGAAGCCTGGAAAACAAAAGTTTTAAAAGCCGCAACTTTCTGGTTAGGAGGGTGAGAAGAATATCTGTGAGGTGGAAGACTGACTGCAAAAGGTTTGCGAAAGACAGTAGTCTGAAAATTATCTTCATTGCGAATAACAAGAACATCTAGAAAAGAAAGGCAATTGTTTGATTCAGTTTCAAAAGTAAATTGAATGCAAGAATCAATAGAATTCATGACAGAGAGAATATGATAATCAAGAGCTTAAACGTTCCTTTATTGCTCAACATTGTTGGTCTTCACAACAAAAGTTTAATTTTTCTTCAGCCATCATCATCCATAAATGTCCTTCCATTATTGATCTTGATTCTTGGGAAGCTTATCACATCATAAAAAATTCTCACTCTTTAGTTAATGACTTATCTAGTACTCCTTATTTTCCAAGTATTTGGAAATCTGTAATTTTTTTTTTTTTTTTTTTTCCCACTTGCTTTTTAGTTTTTGTTTTGCTTGTTCTCCGATAGATGTCGCTACTTGTCCTCCCAGTTGTTTTAGCGGCTTTCTTCTCATTGGTTGCTTTTTCTTTAGGCAGGATTGTTCCCATAGCGGGTATATAAGCCTGTGTCACTCTGTCTCTTTGCTCAATTTTGCTATTTTTTAGCTCGATGAATTTTGCACTGATGAAGAATCTCAATAGTAGATTTGAAATAGCTATTTGCTACTACCTTCTCATACTTTATTTGTGCATTTATAATCATTGGTTTTCTATCTTTAAATAGGTTTTTGGTCCTTTGAGGCAATAAATCACATTTAAGATATAAATTTATTGAAGAAGATGCAAATTTCTTCTCTCTTCTCTAATGTTTCCAATTTAGCATATTTGTTTTCTTTAGATAAAAAACACCGAATACTAATATTTACTTTAGTTAATAACAGATTGACTAATATGAACATTAGTAAGAGGAAATAGTAGCAGACGTCTGAATTAAATAACCTACTAAATTAAAACATTGCCATTTTTCTATGATACAGCATTCTAGCATTCTTTGTATCTCGTTCATATTTGCGTATATTTTTACTATAACAGAGAGAGATGTGATGAATTTAGGATACTCAGATATGTCATAAAATAATTATGATTGGAGATGATTATACCTATTGTTGATCAGGTTTTATGTGTACATTATATCACTATTATGTTTTATAATGCACACTATAGGAAAAAAATAATAAAGTTGCAAAGGTGAAACAAATACAACTGATTTTTTTATTTTCTATGCTTTTGTTACTTTTTGATGTGCTAACAATATTTTTTAGCATAAAATTAATAAGGAAAGTTCTTTCTTACACCATTATTATAAAAAAGGATATATTATAATAATGGTACTCATTATCATAAGTACTAAATGCGATTTCAAGAACTGGATTGTGCTTCAAAGATTTAATGTTGTTTCTTTTTGTTAAAAAAATTAGTCCATCAGAAAAATTATTTTTGTTGTTACATATTAATTGACAATAAAGTCACGTTTGAATCTGTATATATTTTCAGTTATTAATCAACTCAGTTCTATAAAAAAGAAAAACGAGTATAGATGAATAAAATAAAATTTAAATCTAAATATTCATAAAAGTCATAATTTTCAATGGTAAATATTTAAAAGAAAGCTATAAAGTTGATTTAGATGATTAGATGTGTAAATAAACCCAATTCTTGCAGCATTATGCAAATCACGTTTAATATGTGACTTTTGTCCACTCCCTTGAAATGCATCTTAACCGGGTTTGACTGAATATAAAAACAAATTAATCTCAAAAGTGATATTTGAGATGTAAGAGTACAAACTTTAAGAATATGTCTTTCAAGCAGTTTGGTCGATTTAAATTAAAACAAAAACACAGACAAAATCAAGCAGTTAGTTAATTATACATCAGGCTTCTTCCTGATGTATGAATTTGGTTTTGTCAGTGTTGAATTCAGCCACTTTTCTCTGGAAAGGATTCCTGTAGCTCCAAAGAAGACATTATAGAATTCCAGGAAAAACATTGCATTTACTAATCATTGAAAACACAAAATCTCAAAATCTCCTGGAGGGGAAAACTCATTGCTCTGGAGGGGAAGGGCGTCTCCTCCTGGACCACCCCTGAATTCAACACTGGATACTGGGAACCATTACACATACTTTTGCAAGCTCAGAATTAAAAAGATGAATTTTTTATGAGTTCAATGTCATTTTAAATTAATATCTCCAATAATTAGCAAAAAACTAGAATTCTGAATATCAAGTGAATTTGAAGAAGTCTTGGACTATCATAACCCAAATTTTCAGTCTAGTACATATAATAATTTTCTATCTATCACATATACAGACACACACACAGAGAAAAACTTTGTTTTATCAGTAAAAAAAAAAAAAAATCACTTTTACTAGCTTTTACTACATAAATAATTATATGTCATTTAAACATAATCTTTGACAAAATTTCTAAATAAAATGAAAGTTCTTTTAATAAAAATTTTAAATATAATGAAGTTCTTTCAATAAAAATGACATTTTACAGCAATGTATATATATAAATATAAAAGAAGTTTGACCATACTCATTTAAAATTTTACTAAAACAACTTACCCAAAGAAGCTATTTGTTGAGTTAGATGAATCCGTGCAACTAATCTAGACCTAATGGCTTTTACTGCCCTTTCTGTGTACACTGAATCTTTTTTTAAGTCTCTTTTAGAAGAACTTGCATCATCGCTAGTTGAAGGTAAAATTTCCTTTGAAGTCGACAAAAAATCTAAACCACATATCTGCTGAGCCCAAACATAAGGACAGCCAGTTGTTTCATTAGAAAAAGGAGATTCTTCATAACTATAAATGTAAATTAATTTACCAGTTTAGTTAATAAACTAATTTTCAAAAAATTTCCCAATAAATATAAAAAAGAGCATTTTTTATGAATATATATAGTATGATTAAAAACTATGTACAAACTTTTAGAAGAGATTAAAAAAAAAAAAAAAAAAAAAAAAGAATCGCATAGGAATGTTGACTGAAAACACAAAAATGCAAAAATGACAAGCCTTTTTTTTTTTTTTTTAAAGCAATACTTTACATTAAAATAGATCAAGTTTCACAACAATTGTTCAAGTTTTTACCCTTCACAGTTATGGATGCTTGAAGGAGTTGTTATCTGCTAAAGAATAACCTGCAGTTCGAGTACAGCATTAGATATTTAATTTTCCGACTGCATACAAAAAACATGCAACAATTTCCAAATGCAGAAATAACAGACTTACTTCTAGTGTATGGTGTAGCTGATGGCTATGAAAGGACTGTGATAGGGTTCTATACTGAACAGTATTCGAACAGACTTGCACTGCATTACCAAATGCTAAAAAATTTGCACAGCAACTTATGCAAGATGAGATATGCAGCAGGTACACTACCAGAAAACACAGCCACAAATGACACACATGCCTGCCTGCCTGCCTGCCTGCCTGCCTTAGTGAGAGGAGACAATGTGTCCAGTAAAAGAAGCTCACAGAACTAGCCCAGCCCTGTATGTATTACAATGAAACCCCAATCTATCGTTCCCGCATCCATCATTTTCCGGCATTGATTGTTTTATTTTTACGGTCCCTGCACAAATTATACTTAAATAATGTTAACGAAACCCACAAGCATTGCTTTTCAAAAAGTTGTTTCCCGCATTCATCACGATAAAATTTTTCTCCTCATCGAAATAAAATTGAAAGTCATGAGAATCCATATTATATACAAACTGGAATTACTTTTTTCATTAAGTAAAATAACTCATTTATGCTGTTTGTGTTGATGATGGTGACAATAATACAGATGAAGAATGGTTGTATATAGCAAAGGATGCGACATGTGATTATGTTTCCATTGATCAAGATGTTGTGACAGGTGGTGTCCTAAACATAGGAGAAATGTGTGATAATGCAAAAAAATAAAATGATGGTGAAGAAGCAGAGGAAAATGTCCATGCCGATGAAGCTGAGCCATCAGTACCAACCAACTCTGTCTGATACAATTACAGCATTTGAAACTGTACGAACTTTTATACATGCATATGAAATTATAAAAAATGAACATAAAAAATATTGTACATCTTGAAATTTGTTTTAATTAAAAAAAAAAAAAAAAAAAAAAAAAAATTTTAATTTTTAAAAATAAATATAAATTTTCTATAACTTTGGCTTATTTGCTTTATAGTTTAATTAAGCAACAAATTAGTATTTATTAACTTTTTGATTGCGGGGTAAAAATGACTTTTTTTTTTCTTCATTCGTACCACAATTTACAAAAAATTTATTTCTGATAGGTTTGTCTTGAAAAGTCTGATTAGTTTTTAAAAAGTGATGTGAATATAATAAAAAAAATCGTCTCTGGGATGACATATATTCCAGCCCCGTAATCAAAGGGTTAATATACTATATGCATTGCATGCATTAGTAGTGCAGAAACATTGTGTTTTTTCGTATTTTGAAGTTAATCCGCATCCATCATTTTTTTATCTGCACCCCTTGAAAAATGATGAATCAAGGTTCTACTGTATTTCAGTTCAGTTTTACTGTTAAGAAGAAAACTTTACTTTCTAATTAATCATACAATAGAGGTTTTTAGATGCATAAAAAACAGTGAATGAAATGCTAAACATTTTTTACAAATTTTATCAATATCTGAGTCTTTTTTTAATAATGGACAATTTTTGCACTCCTTAGGTGCGTGTTATTTACAGTGTTATTACATGTATATGTACTTCTTTACTGACTTTTATGTCATGAAAACTTTAAAGGAAGGTTTCTGGTCAAAAACTCTGAAAAATTAAATAATAAAAAAAAAAGTTTTTTAAGACATTCAAAATATGTATTTGGAAGATAAATGTATGGACTTAGAATCCCAGATTAGAGGTAAATGTTGTCTATTTCCTCAGTTTTAGTTCTTGTCACTGTGCAAATGCAATTGTCAACACTTCCATAATAATTTCTTTTTAAATCTTATTCCTAAGGTACTGTAGTTTCCTACAGTTTATTAAACAAAAATAAAGTTTCTTTTGCTGAAATTAAAGTTAAATTAAAATATAGTTTTTATTAAAAATAGTTTATGTTTAATTGAAATAAATTATACCTTTAACTTTAATCTTTATTCTTTCAAATCTTTTAAATAGTTCTCAAGAATATATTATCTTTTAGTTGCCATATTTCATTAATGCTACTCTGTTTACAAGCCTTTCAGAATCTAATTTCACTTCCTTTCATTATCTGATCATAGTGTTTATCGCCGTTACGAGATAACGATAGGTGTCCAATCTTTGACGTCATCAGAAGTAACATCATTTTGATACTCTTATGTCATTCTTACTCTTAATGAGATTCATAAAGTAAATAGATTTCGAATCACTGTTTTAGAAGTTAAATGTTACCCGTGTTAATAATCAGCGTATATAAAGATTGCGAGTTGCCGAGTTAATCAGTTTTGATTATCTTTTGGAATGTGTCGGTAGGCTTGGCCACCGTTTAATTTTTTTTTTACAACATATATGTTGCGTGATTAATTACGATGGTTATGTCTAGTGGTAGCAGCGGCTAAATAGTTTTCTTTCAGAGTTTGCATTAAGGTTTATCAAAGAAACATTTTTCTGTTAATGGCTTACTTATCTTGAACTTTAAAGTTTACTATTTCTCTGATGTCTTTAATGTTTAGTGTCAAATCGATTGAAGGGAAAAACGAGTCATCGGTTGAGATGTAGTTAATTCATTATCTCCTGACCAGATGTGTTTTTCTGAGTCGGCAAAGGTCATTGACTTCGTAGATGGTGTTTCACGGAGAGAGAGCAGTGAATGAATTTTCAGTGAATGTATTTGTTTCTCCCGATGGAGGTATCTTTTTTTTTTTTTGAGGATATGTTTTGCCATGAGCTTCAAAGACATTTGTTTTTCTTCACAAGTAGTGCTCTTCAAATGTTTTACATGTCATGAAGTCACAGATAAGTTAGAAGCAGATAAATTATGTTATTATAAAGTTAACTGATAAATCTTTTTTTTTTAATTTTTTTTATTTTATTATGTTATTAGATTTCAATAAAATATTATGTTAGATTTTAAATTTGGTTTGTTATCTTTTATATCACCACACATATTAACTAATTTTTCTTTTGCAGTTTAACTTATATTAACTTTTAAACTCCTTTTTCGTTTAGTTGTGGTTCAGGAATCAGCTTGAGCATTTCTGCTGTATAAGCTGCTCTGCAAATCTTTAAATACTTTGTATATTACATTAAGTAATATACAATAGTAAAAGACTTTTATAAAAATATTTTCACATGTAAAATTTTAAAATGGAATTTTTTTCAAAACTTTTTTTTTAAGTCTAAATTTTTTTTAACTTTTGCTAAGAGATTAAAAATTTTTCCGACTTTTCTTTAGGAATTGTAACTTTCTATACTCTACCCTGACTTTTCCAAGTCTTCCAGATCGCAAGACACCCAGATAAAATATAAAAATACTAGATTGTAATTGTATTTAGGTTTTTACTAAAAAAGAAATAAAAATAAAATAAAGATGTATTACTAATCTAGATAAGATCCGGTAAGATCCCTGCATAACATGTACAAATTGAACTCATAGATGAATTTAAATTTTATTTTAAGATTAATACTAGATTAAATACTAAAATTTATCTGTGTTTTCCTTACATCAACATTAAAAAGTTGTTAAATGTAATAAACAGCATGAATTTCAATAGATGTAGAACACAATATAGATGTAAAATCTTTACCCATATTTCCTCAGCAGATGTGCATTTGATAAATTAGGAGTCTCTTTGCCATTATCTCCAGGAAACAGACAATTCAAAAATGTATTTAACTTTAAAAGATCTCTGAAAAAGAACATTAAAATTTTTTTAATCTTATAACATTTAAATATAGAAAAAAAAAATCATGCTTATAAACACATTAAGCTACATATAAATGTATATGTACAAGCAGGCTTTGCTGGTCAGTTTCTTTAAAGAAATTTTGAATAAAAAGAAATGTAGCTAAGAATGATGAAATTAAGACAGATTTATTTTAAACATTTAATCAAATAATAATTGATGTCTTATTCATATAACTTTAAATTATCTAGTTCAAAATAGATGTTGCAAAGGTCTTTCAGACTTTTCTCACAGGGTCCTGTTTTTGTGAAATTGTGAATATTTCTTATATTTGTGAATATTCTAGTTAGAATTTTGCGAATTTTAAATTATCGATGTCTTCAATCTCTATTTTTTATACGTAAAAAGCTAAGTAATATGCTTTTAGGCAAGTTCAACTGCTTACAAGCCAGATTTTATTATTAAATGATTAAATTTGTGAAAAGTTCAATTTGAAGGTGAAAAAACTCTGTGAAAGGTCTGTTTAAGAGACAAATAATCTTGTGAAGGGTCCGTTAAAGGAACTAAAATTTTCCTAAATATATCCCTGTGTCGGCAACATAATAGCCCTAAAATCACCGAAGCATTGTATTTAACTGTTATGTTAGTAGGTTTGTTATCTTTAATTTCCCTTTTCTACCTAAAACTGCTGCTGAGATACAAGGAAAGATGCAGTAATTTTTTACCACCCCTTAACACTTTAGGTGGGTTTTCTAAGATTGCTGAAAAATGTAATTATTTTTTTTAATAGGATTAAGGATTATTAGCCTGAATTTCACACTTTTATCTAAAACTACTGATGAGATATGGTGAAATAATCGAAATCTTGCAACACCCCATTAAACACTATTAGGTGAAAATTTCTAAAATCAATAAATTACATGCCTAAGTATGTTTTAGTAGATCAGTTATCTTAAACTCATGCCACTATCTAAAACAGCTGATGAAGTAAGGCTTAAAAGTTCCGATATTCCTCTCTTTAATCCTCTTAAAGACAAAGAGAATTTCTAAAATCATTGAAATAAATGTTTATCTATTTTTTAATAGGTTTGTTATCTAGAATTTCTGCTTCTACCTAAAACTGTTACTTATTTTTATTTAAATATTTTTTTAATTTTTGACATCCAACCCCTTATAACTCCTTTACATAGAAATTTATAAAATTTTTGAAATACATGTTTAATTATTTATTTAATAGATTTTCTACATTGAATTTCAAGCTCCTACCTAAATCGGCTACTGTAATAGGTACAATGTTCTAAAATTTTCGCCCCCCTCCCCCTTAACTTATTCAGGAAAGGAATTTCTAAAATTTCTAAAATTTGTATTTAATTATTTTTAAAGAAGTTTGTTATCCTAATTTTTTTGCTTTTATCTGAAGCAACTGAAGAGATATTACCAAATGCTCTAAAATATTTTACTCCTTTTTAACATCCTTAGATGGAAATTTACAAAATTTCTGAAAAATGCATTTTATTAGTTATTTAATAGATTCGTTACATTAAATTTCAAACTCTTACTTAAAACGGCTGCTGAGACATGGCCAAATGTCCTAAGACATTCTACCCCTTTTCGGGAAAGAATTTCTAAAATTGTTGAAATACGTGTTAAGTTATTTATAAGAAAATTTTCTGAAATTTCACATCTCTACATAAAACTGCCTTTTAGATACAAAACATTTTTTTTATATACTTTAACCTGCCCATGGGGGAGAATTTTTAAAATCACTGAAACACATTTCATTACTGTAGTTATTTTTTTAGCAAATTTATTTTCTGGCTTCTGCCTAAAGTGGTTGCTTTTCCTGAGGTATGGCAAGTGTTCTAAAATGTTAGATCCCACTTTTAATTTCCTTAGGGGAAGGAATTTACAAATTTACTGAAACACATGTTTAATTTTTTTTTTCTTTTTAAATAGATTTATTTTCTGGAATTTCAGGCTCTAATCTAAAGCAAATGCTGAGATAAGATAAAATGTTCTAAAATTTCTGACCTTTCTTTTAACCTCCCAAGTGGAGAATTTTTAAATCTGTTAAAAGACCTGTTTAATGATTGTTTTCGTAGATTTTTTTAAAATTTCAGGTTTTTACCTAAAACAGCTGCTGAAACATGCCAAGTGTTTTAAAATGTTCAACCTCCTTTTTGACCCGCTGTGGGAAAGGAATTTATAAATTCTTTAGAAAAAGTTTTCAATGATTTTTTTTAGTAGATTTATTTTATGGAATTTTAAGCTTCTACCTGCTGCTGAGATACCCAAGTGTTCTAAAATTTCTAACTCCACTTTTAACCTCCCCTTAGAGGCAGAATTCCTAAAGTCTGCCTCAATCTTCTTGGATTAGCTTACCATACTGAACCTAATAAATTTTCCAATGCATCTAATTTTCAGAACTAAAATTAGCGGAATTTATGTGTTATTTATGTTAACAAAATAACACACAACATTATGAAACGTAATAAAATAGCTGAATAATAACAATAACAAATAGTTATTAATCATTATTTGATGCTTGTCATACAGCAGAGGTAAATAAGCAAGAGGAAAATAAGCAAGCAAATAAATTCTGAGCTCTTGTTTTTCAGAAAGAGATTTTCGAAATAAACTATTTGCTTTTAATTTACTTCATTGTTGACTATTGCAATTTGAATGAATAACAAAATCTTTATAGATCAATTTGATGTGTTTGAAAATTCAGATGACACTTTATTTAGATTGATTAATGTTTGGTTTTATCATTTTTATTTTAATATTTTACTTTTTATTCAAATACTAAGATTTTTTAATACTATATTTTATTAAGAAATGATTTCACATAGTTATAGAATTAATTTTGTAAATTAACAATAAAATATTCCCCCAAAGGACTCGAAGATTGAAATGCTACACCAAACAGGGTGGAAATATCAATTTTTAATGCTATGCAATCAGCAATGTAATTTATGGGAGATAAGTAGGATGAATTACTCCAGTTGCTATAGTTTTAGAAGTGCTAAGAAATTGTTACATAAAGAACTACAGATAAAAAGCTACAGTAACATTAAAACAGGAATGCAATATTTTGAATTGTGCTTGGTGCTCAGATCTTAACCTATGTCAGTAAATATTATTATGCTAATCATTCTCGCCATTTTACCAAAGTATACTTATAAATAATAGATTTTTTCTTTCTAAAAAAAATCCAAATATGGCTGGGCTCACAGTAAACAAATTTTCTGTAATAATTAAGGTGCCCATAGGATTTACTTCCAAAACTATATAGAATTTTAGAAAACACATTAAAATTTAAAAAGTAAGTTTTTGCAATATATCTGGTATATTCTCACAATACATTTGTGTATTGGGATACTTTCTGAAAAGCATCAGGACAAGTAAGTGTACATTTAAGGAAAACTACTTTAATCAAACTAAACAAGCAACATGCATAAATCCAATATCATCAGAATATCAAAATGAGAAATTGGACAAAACTAGAATGTTAGTAAATTAAAAGTAAAATCCAATAAAAAATGAAACAAATAGTACAATGATATTACAGTAAGATGTCAAAAAATAGAAAGATATATTTGATTTCTCACAGTAAGTAAAATAGCAATATTTTATGCATAGCTTAATTAATAAGGAGGGATATCAAATTCAAAATCTAGCTATTTTTTTTTTTTTTTTTTTTTTTTTTTTAAATTACATACTGAATAAAATCCAGACTACTTGTGAACATTTTTAAAAAACAAACTACATTTTCAATAGAATTATTATAACCACAAAACAACACAAAAAGTAATCTTTAAAGGCAATTTACTCGTGAATGATATTTTAATTAATACCCCTTTAAAGATTGAAGCAAAGTTATTTAAAATATTTCTAAATATAATCAAACTCATTAATATGAGAACGACTGAAAGGAGTAATAAATACATTAAAAATGATTCAACATTTCAACAACATTAAGCTTTTTTTTACAAGTTACAAAAGCAGGATCATGCTAGTACGAGTAAAACATATGTTCTTTTTAATGCAATTTGCAGCTAAATGTAAGGTAGAATTACAGAAGAAATATCGGTACTACTCTGTTATCCCGTCGACCAAATTTGCCAAATTATACAAATCGCCAAACTAATAGCTAAATTATTCATATTAACATAATTTTTATTTTAAATAATGAAAAAGCAAATAATTAGTAGAATATTAATAAAAAATCGAAATAAAAATCACTTAATGACATTTTAAACACGCAAATCGTATTTAATGCCATTGAATGTGACATTCACAATCATCCATTATTGGGCATTTAATCTTATAGTTTGGCAATAATTTTTTGGTTGACAGGATAGCCTAGTAGTACCGCCATATCTTTCATGTTGAACACTGTTTTTTCTCAGTTGCATTTTAAAATTACAACTGCTTATCAATATGTAGTAATTTATTTGTTTTACGAAACATAAATTGAAACTTTAAACAGACTCCCCCTACCCCCTCAAACCATCTACAAAAAGGAATTGCCCTGAGGTCTTTGAAGAATGAAAGAAATAAGGAAGTTCAAATACTTCCCCTTGGTAAGATTTACAACTCATAGAAAGGAAAGAACATAGAAAAAAAATATTTGTTTGTTTCTTAATCTGGAATCTTAATTAGTTGTTTGTAAATCTGAACTCTGGACAATATTAAACCAACCTTTTCACACCTCTTATTGCATTGCTAAAATGTGAAGAATAGATAAAGTTAATAGCTGTTGTATATTGTTCATGTACTCTGGATTTGCTAATTCTATAGAAACCTTGACTTCTGTACTATGATTTTGTCTAAAGAATCATCTAAAAAAAAGATGCTCAGAAAGGTACGGTGTGCTAACTTTGTAATAAATATTAGGATATGGTTTGCATTAAGATAATTAAAAAAATTACTAGTAGTAGTAAGTTTATGCGGGCATTTTAAAGAGTTTTATTATCTTCAAAAGCATCATGAACAGTGGAGACTTTAATGCAAGGATTTTAAACCCCTTGCTTCTCACATTAACTGAGTTAGATTGCATAAATTTTGTAGCTGCAAATCATTTTTATTTTATAGAAATTATTTTTCTATATGCAATATAAAATACATTAAAAATTAACTTACCCAACAACTTCTGTTGGCAACTGTTGTGGACTGCGAATGGATTTCACACAAACAGTAACAATGTTGAGATGAAACAAATACATAAATTCTAAAATAATTGAACAGTCTGGGAAGAAGAAAAATGCAAGAGAGTTTTTTAGGTTGACTAAAATGTACTTAGATTCAAAACAATTGAAGAAATTAAGGTAAACTACATTCAAAAGCAATTTTTAATCACATAAAATAAAAATTGCATCATTTAATTGAGACAAGAGCAGGTAAAGAGTATAAGCAAGATCATCATATACATATTTTGTTGAAAAGAAATTGACTGCAAATAAATTAATTTTCAGTTATATGCAAGTTGCAAAATCAAAGTTTAAAAATCAAAATCTGTTTTAAATACACATGCCAAATTCAAACTGACTTAGTTCTAATTAGAATACACATTTTTGATGCTGTTTGAAGCGTACGATTAAAAAATAATTCAAATTTTTGAAAAATGCATTAAGTTTAAAGGTTGTAACTCTTTGGAATTGCTCTGAACAACAGAATACTTTAAAAAGTTTAGATATTCTGAATCGGCCCTGATTACCAAATAGGCACGAGAAGCATGTGCTTCTCTTAGAAAATTTTGAAAGGGCCCAAAATTTTATGTTGAATTCCATTTCAATTTTTTCACAATACTTCACTTTGTCCATTATTTTAGATGTACAGTGGCAGTCAAAAGTTTCCGGCCAGCAAAAAATTTGCAATTTATTTGTAAGTATACCCATATGAAGAGAAATCTCAAAGTGATGCTTATACATTTTATTGACATAATAGTTAGGAACTTACTTATAGAAGAACGTGTAAATATCAATAAATTGAATTGAAAAAATTAAGTATAAAAGAAAATGCATGTTCTCAAAAGTTTCCGGCCACCTTCACAAGTTTGTAAAAAAGTGGTATTGTAATAGAAAATTACATGATAAGCAACATTTACAATTAGTAGTTTATCATATTACTATTTTATTAGCTTTAATAATAAGTACTACGGCACAGCAACATGACATTCATAGAATAAGGGTTAAAGATCATCTATGTTATGTTTTTTCCACATTTCTTGCAATTTTGGAGAAATTTCAGCCGAGTTGGAATATTTATAGTTCTGCAGACTTTTGCTAACTTCTTTCCAAAGATTTTCTATTGGATTCATGTTGGGCGTTTGGGCCGACCATTTCAAAAACGAAATTTTTTGTGTGAAAACCATTGCTTATCGAGGCTTGCATACATTATTTATGTCGTTATCATGTTAAGAAAAATAGTTGCAACCAAATTTTTTTCTCTAATAAGGCAGAAAATGATCTTGCTAGATGTCCTTATACATTGTATCATTCACTTGGCTGTGGATTTCAAATAACGGACCGACACTTTTTGAAGAAAATACTCACTATGGCATAACGTGTCCTCCGCCGCCATACTTCATTACAGGAATAACATAGGTCGAATGATATCTTTTGTTGTTAGGTCATTGGACGTTGTGTCTGCCATCACTTCCAAAAATGTTTTGAATTCGATTAATGGAAAAATAGAACTTTTGTCCAGTTTTCATTTGACCAGACTTTGTGTTCCTTGGAAAATGCCAGTAGGGTACGGCGGTATTTTTTTTACTCTGAAAAATTTTTAACACCGACTCTTCCATAAAGTTCTGTATCACGTCAGCATCAAAACACGGTAGACAAACTTATTCCAGAAATATTTTCATTCCGTAAATCACAGTATATTGCAACGGAATTTTCATGCGGATTATCAATGGTTTTTCTCCTGATAATTCTGTCCACAGGAATAGTAATTTTCTGGGGTCTCTCAGACCGTTGAAAGTCCTGAAAGCCAAGGCCATCTTTATATAATTTTTAAATATCGTTTACAGTCGATTTCACCTATCGATAACTTAGCCGCAATATCTCAGGAAGCGCCTTTTAGCGACAAACTAATCACTCATTTATGAACAATAATTGTTAAACTTTTCAAATTTGGATTCAAATTATGCTATACAAGTTGATTCATTCATAAACACAACTAAAAAACACTTCACGGATAGAAAAAAACTAAAGAATGATAAGTGACCGGAAACTTTTGAGAACATGTGCTTTCTTTTATACTTAATTTTTTCAATTAAATTTATTGATATTTACATGTTTTTCTATAAGTATGTTCCTAACTAATATGTTAATAAAATGTATAAGTATTGCTTTGAGATTCCTCTTCATATGAGTATATTTACAAATTAACTGAAAAATTTTTGCTGGCCGGAAACTTTTGACCGCCACTGAAGGTTTATTTTACACATTGAGTTTGAATATTATTGAATTTCAGTTGTATACATTAGATATAATTTAAATACTTTCTAGAATTGAAAGAACTATTTCAAAATATTGATATTTTTTGTTGGTGCTTACATACTGAATTCAAACTTTTTAACGAACTTTTATGCCACATTACAATATGTTTATCAGGGTTGGCAAGTTTTTGACAGTGTGCGGTTTTATCCGGTTAAAACCGTGGTTTAAACCGTCATGGCTAAAACCTCTTGTCAAAAACCTCGTCAGAAACCTCAAATACTACACTGATATGTAAAATTTCACATTAAACATCTGTCACACATATACAACATTAGGTGTAATATTAAATATTCACTTTTACTGTATTGTATATTATCATTTCTGGAAAAAAAAAAAAAAAAAAAAAAAAAGAATCTCTCATAAATCTGAAAATTTAGCCTGCCTCCAAACTTGTTCAACTAGCAATGCATCTGCTAGTCCTGCTAGCACAGCACCAATTGAGAGAGTATTTTGTAACTTTGGCTTCATCTAAACTCAGAAACCATTTGGATGTAAATAAATGTGCTAAATTGATTATGTGCTATAGGATGCGTAATTTTTTTCCCCAACCACCTTCGTCGTTCCAAGGCCAAGCTCGCACTCTGATTGGTTGTTACTCTCGGCACTGTTTTCACGTAACTTGGCGATAATCATACTTGGCGTAGCAATAGACGCCTCTGTGGAGTTTGATTTCCTTCTGAACCGAGTACGAAGTAACTTTTCTCTTGCAGCATTGGATTGGATGGAATGTCTTTTACTGAAAGCTGTACTCTTTAAAAGTTTTTGCACACAACTTTTTACTTTGTACTCTGTTCGGAAGGAAATCAAAGTAAACCGAGTACAAAGTAAAAAGTTGCTTGTAAAAACTTTTAAAGAGTACAGCTTTCAGTAAGACACATTCCATCCAATCCAATGCTGCAAGAGAAAAGTTACTTTGTACTTGGTTTGGAAGGAAATCAAACTCCTCAACGGAAGCATCTATCGCTGCGCCAAGTATGATTATCGCCAAGTTACGTGAAAACAGTGCCGAGAGCAACAACCAATCAGAGTGTGAGCTTGGGCTTGGAACGATGAAGGTGGTTGGAAAAAAAAAATTATGCCTATAGGATACTGTGGGGTAAAATTGATCCAGATTATAACTGTACAAAATCATTTTCTTCTGTTTGAACATTCTAAAAAAACAATGTTTTATTGCAATTAAAGTAATTTAATTTTTTTGTAGTTATTAAATTACAGTATAATTAATTTTAAATAAAAAATTATTTAAATCATTAAGACTTATTCAATGTTTCTGTCTTGTTCTTAAAATGTTTGAAGTGAATTACACATTTTTGACGGTTTAAGCCAGTTTTTGACAGTTTAAACCAGTTTTTGACGGTTTAAACCAGTTTCTGATACTTGTCATGTCAAAAACCAGTTTCTGACGTCAGAAACCCAACCCTGATGTTTATGCCAATAGTTTACATATTTTTCTTCTGTCACAATGTGAATTCAATTGAGCCACTGTTTGATTACATATTTGCAGCATTAGTAAATTTTCAGGTGTATGTCGGAGAAAAAAAAAAAAAAAACTTGAAAATAAAAATTTAAAAACGGCTTTTGTTGAAAGAGATCAACCTCAGCTGTGCAATGCAAAAAAATAAATAAATAAACAAAAATACAGAAATGCAAACGAGACATTAAAAAAATAAGATTAACATTGAGCAGATGTATTTTCATTAGTGAACTCCTGAAATAAAAAGGTGTCATGATATTCAAAATCAAAACTATCCATATTTTTTTATGAGATAAACTGTTTGAATTCTATTTTTTTATTTATAAAAAGGGCTTCGTGAAGGTATCAACTAGTTTGAGTCGCTTAAGTGTGCGAAAAACATATTCAATGACACATAAAAAAATATTCTTTAATACTATTAAAAAAAAAAAAAAAAAAAAAATCCATAACTTTTAAGTTAATTTATTGATTTTTTTTCAAATTTTCAGCAATTTGCAATAACAGTAGGGGAAGATGGGGATACTTGAGCCATCTTTTAAATTTTAATTTTTTTAAATTTTTTGTAATTTTTTAGAATAAAATAAAATATTGAAAATGAAAATTTGATGTTTTTCCTTCAACTGAAAACCAGTTTCAATAAATTTTGAACTATTTTTCTATGTTTAATTAATTTTTACTTTTTTTTGTACATCGTGGCTCAAGTATCCCCATGAGAGGGATACTTGAGCCATTGTGAGGGGATACTTGAGCCAGTACGAAAAAACACCTACAAAAGTAATTTTTTTTCGCTTTATTTTTGCACAAACATTTTACAGAATGATAAATTATGATACATAAAGTCCTTCAAAACCAATTGAGAAAACAAAGCTAGTAATACGATCATCTTTTGTCGTTAAAACTGGTGGTTGAAGGATCATTTCAACTTGAGTTATGTCGATGGTAGAAACATCCTCAGTTCAGAGCCATTTAAATTTGGAATCTGCAATTCTTCGGGCAAATTTCATTTTCAAATTATTAAGCACTTGTCCAACAAATCTTTTTACAGTTTTCTTTCCGGCATATTTTATTAGTAACCAATCATCAATAGAAGGTTTTCTTTTCATATCATCACATTCATTGACAGAATTTCCCTCTAATTATATTGTCGAACTCATGCTTTTAATTTAGTAGCTGTCGGAATTTAAGCCAGATGTATCGTTCTACTATTTCAAACACTTTTTTTATTTCACAGGAAAAGATTTTGTCTTCCCCTTTTGCTCCCTTTTTGGTAAATTTTAACTGTGATTTTTGTTGCTTTTCTTGTATTTTGTGCGCTCTTTTTACCCATTCTTCTACAATTTTCTGAGTTAAAAAAAGTTACAGCTCGAGAGGTTACAATTTCAATATAAAATATTAATCTTAATATATTATATTAAAAAATAAACATTTTAATATGTTGGACCTAACTAATTAAAGTATCAGAGATTATAACCTGTAAAACAGTTTTAAAAAGTTATTTCAATTTAATAAAAGTTAAATTGAAAATTAATGTTTACATTTATCTAGACAGGGTATTTTGTTAGTCAAAATGAAAAATAAAATTACTATTTTCATTAAAAACATATACATTTTTAAACATTTCTTTAGGTCGTTATTTTAAAAAAAATAAATAAAATGAAAAATTATTCTCCCTTTAAACCAGAAAAAAATCTATTAGTGAATATAAGGATGTAATGTTATTTTTTGTTTGTTTCACCTATGTCTAATTTCATAGTGGGGATGGTTGAGGCCTGGCTCAAGTATCCCCAATCTTAGTGGCTCAAGTATCCCCACTACCACTATTTTTGTTTATCAGCGTTTTACTAAATAAAGCATGCAGCTATTAGAACTATTTTAGATTCAAAACACAATTGAAATTATACTTATTAAATTTATGTATATGGTTGCAACTTTAAACAAAACTTTGATTACAAAAAAATAAAAAAACCATGCACCTAAATATTTACTTCAGATAGGGAAAAAACAACTATTAATCACTATACTTTCAAAATGGTACCAAGGTGTGTGATTTCTTTTTTACATTTTCAGAACTATAAATATGTTACCATATTGCCAATTTTAGAAAGAAAAATTAACAAACTGTAGAGATAATAGGGGTGGCTCAAGTATCCCCTATGCTCAAGTATCCCCACTCTCCCCTAAATTAGGCTGTGTGAAAAAATTTACTAAAATATAATAAGTTATTCGAAAATTAGAGCATCTTTTAAAATGTCCAGCATAGAAGAACCTCAAAGAAAAAGTAGGAAACTATCCATCGTTTGTTTTTGTTTATTGAACACAGCGAAATCGAAACTCGAATGTTTATACAATCATATTGTCATCTGCTGTGGATGAGTAACATGTTTTGCTATGGAGAAAGAAACCATGCATAGATTTTTAACAATCTTTCGAAAAGAAAAGCATTTTCCTTCCTAATTCGAATTTTTTCTTTTTTTTTTTTTTGTATTTTTTTTCAAAAACCGGTACAAAAACCGGATAAAAATACTAGTATCCAATAAATTCTAAAACGAAAGTGAATCACAATAAATAATAATAATAATAATAATAATAATAACTTCCACTTTAAGTAAAATTTCTGGTTAAAACAAATGACATAATAGAATTATTATACATGTAAATTTTTAATCTTATTAATAAAAAATGTAAAATATGTGTTTTAATATAATTATTTATTAATGCTATTAATAAATAAAAAAACAGCATACAAGAAATATCTATAAATTGTACTCATCTTCTTGAAAATATATCAATCAATTCTGTATTCCATCAGGAATAACTTTACTTACAAGCTCACACGAAAGCAATAGTCAGCCACCGATAGAGTCAACGAATAATTGTATTGGAAATGCCCGATATCCAAATGAACTCCGATGAATAAAGCGATACATCAGAACAGTAGACTGTTCGCCCAAATTCCAATATGTGTGCAACCCCAGCATAAAACCACAAATATCACGCAAGTGCCGATTTGTGCACGAATATTTGCAAAAGTAACCAATTTTTTTGCCGATAGAGGTAGATTCAAAATTTCACAACTCCGTAATTAATTCCGAAAGTAGGAAGAAATACCGTTTGAAATGATGCATCGGAAGGCTTAAAATCTCAATATCTTTACAGCGGTCTTAAAGAAATATCGATATATAACGATATTACGGTATATCGCCCAGCCCTAGTGTTACAATATTATTGAGAGATATTCAGAATCATTCAAACAACTTACCTAACAATTTAACCAGAAAATCTAAATACATGCTATTCAATCTCACAGTCTTAAGATGTCTTACAGGAAAACTATAAAGTTCACAGATACTATGGCAGAATACAATCCAAATAACTTTTGTTCTAACTATAATCTTTTTAAAATGTTTATTTGTCAACTTTAAATACATTTATTTGTCAATGAAAATTTATTGTGTTGCTATAGTACGAATTTGATCATTTTTTGATTTATTACAGAATGAAAAGTTTTATGCATTCTTTCTTACAAATAATGAAATTTTGATCAATTTTGTTTCACAAAATTTTCGTAAAAGAGAAAGATTAATCATGCTACAAATAAAATATATTTACAATTCCTGTACATTATTTCACATGTAAAATTCCTAAGCATTATTAACTAAAAGATTTCAAAAACATTTATGATACAATCAATACATTTTTGTATGGATCTATATTAAGGAAACAATAAAAAAAAAATTTCTTTCTTTTTTTTACTCTGAGTAAGGGCCCAATTAAGTACCTATAAATATAAATTGGATGAATATTCACCACTACTTCTGCACAATAATTTTGCTTTATTAATGATAGAAATCCTACATTTAAATCAAGTACAAGTTTTAATTTGGAAATGTTAGAACAATTTGACTGGCCAGATGCCCCAGTATGCTCATGCAATAATCAGGTTCTGCCTGCAACTGCTCTGAAATTAGTATTATAAAAAGGTAGTTTGATTTTGGAAACTTATGGTAAGTCTACTTGTAAAGCAGAGATTCCCCCAGAGGGTTTCAGGGCTCTGCCCCTCCTGCCCTTTAGTTTTAAAAATAGCGCCCCTCTTGCCCCTCATCCCAAAACTAGCGCCCCTCTTGTCACTCATTCAAAAAAACTAGTGCCCTTCTTGCCCCACATTTGAAAAAATGCAGCCCTCCAGCGATGATGTGACGCGCTATAGCGCCTGAATTATGCAGGAAGTAGCTCTTACGTGTCCCACAAAACGCATAATTTTGTCAAATAATCATGAAAGCACGACAAATTTTGCTAAAAAAAATCGAAAAATAACAACTGATTTCCGGCAACATTTGTAAAAAAAAAAATAAATAAAAAAAAAGGCTAATTTCGTCACAAAATCCTGAAAAAAAAAAACCCCAGCAGATTTTCTCAAAAGAGCATGAAAAAGCGACTAATTTCATCCAAGTCGCCTTAAAACGGAAATTTTTTTCAAATAATTAATGAAAAACAGCAAATTTCGCCAAAAGATCATGAAAAACGGCAACTTTCTTTAAAAAATCGTGATAAAACGGCAGATATTGTAAAAAAATTTGCAAAAAAAAGCTAATTTTGTCCAAAAATCGCAATAAAATGGAAAATTTGGTTAAAAAAATTGTGTAAAACAACAAATTTTGCCAAAAGTTTGCAAAAAAAACGCAAAATTCAACAAAAGATCACGGAAAAATGGAAATTTTGTCGAAGAAGCACAAAAAACTCTCAACATTTTCTTGTGAAAGTCCAAAAATGCCGTTTGTAGTATAAATTTGGCACCCCCTAAATTTCCGCCCCTTTCTTACGGTTCTGTACACAATCTGTTTTTACTCTCCAAAATTTTCTAAATGTGACTCCTGAAAGCACCCGTTCTTTAAACAAAAAGACCCCTTTATTCAACAAAAGTATTTTTTTTTTTTTTTAAATGTCTTTTTTCAATAAATCCGTTTTGTCCCTTTTTAAAAGAACTGCGAAAAATAGTGATACTTGTTATCTTCTACACGCCAATAAGCATTATTTCATAATTAAATTTGTATCTTGCACATTTATTTTTAAAAAAGTAAAGAAAATTTAGCAAAATATGCTGTTTTTTCGTGATCTTTTAACAAAATCTGCTGTTTTGTGCGATCTTTTAATAAAATAGGCCGTTTTGTTGCGATCTTTTAACAAAATCGGCAGTTATTTTACGATCTTTTAATGAAATCAGCCGGTTTTTTGTGATCTTTTAACAATATTTGCCATTTTTCTGTGATCTTTTAACAAAATTTACCCCTTTTTTTACAATTTTTTCACTTTTTTCTTGATTCTTTGGACGAAATTTCTGTTCTTCCACGATTTTTTGAACCATTAGATTTCAGATTCAACTCTATAAAAGTGCCCTTAAAAATAAAAAAAATGCCCTGAAGAATGTAAAAAGTGCCCTTTCTAAAACAGTAGTGCCCTGCCCTTTTTAAACCCGGGGGAAACTCTGTGTTAAGAATATAAAGTGTAGAGCAACATTCATTAATTAATATATCAATACAAATTAAAGTAATTTTAAGAATTAATACATATGTTAATGAAACAGCAGAAGAAAATTTACAATAATTTTTAAAAAGAAGTTTAATATTTTACCTTTAGCTTCAATTGTTAAACGTACTGTCATAGGATGCTTTTTTAATATATCTTTTTTAGTATCTTCTTTTCTGGAAGAAACTGAGTGTCGATGGAGGTCCTGTTATTGAATAAGATGCACAAAAACAATTAAGACAGCAAAAAAAAAAAAAGAAAGAATGTTATCAACCTTTATTTATAATTTATTAAAGAAACAATATAAAATAATAAAATACAATGCCACTATTACTAAATACATTTTACCAATATCTTCAGAGAAACTGAAACAATGAGTGAAATTAATAGAAAAGATTGTCAAGATAGTCACAATCTGCACAAACTAATGTATAAGGACAGGACAGAAAATATGCAACAGAATCCTATAACAAAAAATGAAGTGGATGGTATACAAAGGTACACACCTTATACCCTCTGTATTTTTTTAAAAAGCTCCCGAAACTCTCTGTTTCTCAAATACAGCACAGACAAAGCACAAATGCGCTATCCATGAATGCTCATGACTTAAGCGTATGTCCTTTGCCCATAGAATAGATGCTCTGTTATTTTTATGACACACTGCATGCAGTAGATTTTTTTTAGGTTAAAGATATAATCTTTACTAGCTTTGTTTATGGTTTCTAGCATGCAGTTTGGGCACATGCAATTCCAGGTTCATAGCAGTTAAAAAAAATAATAAAACAAAAACTGTTGATTCAAAAAATCAAAAGAGAAATTCAAAAATTTTTTAGATCCTATTTATAATAGTGTAGTTAAAATGGAAGATGAAATATGAGATCATGCTTGTTAAATCTTTTTTTTTTTTCACAACTTGATACATAAAAAATCTTGTGAAAAGAATCACTTTGATAGAAAAGTCACCTAAGCCATAAAATGAAAAAAAAAAAGAGATAAAATATTACACATCTTAAAGGTTCTTTTGTGATTACTGTCTTAAAACGAAGCATTGGCGAACCCTTTACTCTTGTGATCCAAAATTAGTACTGACCAGAGATGAAGTGGAGGGTATACGGGGGTAAAGGCTATGTACTTTATGATTTTTTTAAGGTCTGTACACAATCTGTTTTTCAAATAAAGCATTAGCATATACCCTGTCTATGAATGTTTATGATGATAACATATACTTTCTATCTATACTGTGTGCTCTCTGCTTTTTTTATGACTACAACACTGTTACTGACAATAAAAGTTAGCATTGTGCATGATATTGATTATTGACACTTTTGTCAACTATGCCAAAACAATCAGGGTAGAAAAAAATGTTCCAAAATTGTGACACATAATCAGAAAAATGCTGTGCATGTCATGTGAGAATTATAAGTTTAAAAAATAGAAATCCTGCACACTGGGGGATAAAACAAGTTAACCGAAATGAGTAGGTGGATCAAAAGTGATGGTAATGGTTTTAAATTAAAAGAGATTACCTACAAATTTAAGAAAAATTAATTAAAAGCTTAAAAAAAACTTCGGCTGAAATTCAGTTATAGTTGATTCTAAGTTTTTATCAGTATTGAATGAGAATTGAAAAATTAGCCAATTATTGATAAAAGTAGGCTTCATTTATGATGATCAGCTGTTGTCATGCAATTTTCAGATATTTTACCAAGTATTGTTAAGTTTGGTAAAAATTTGATGTTGGCAAACATTGTTACATACATATATATGCATGCATGTGTAAGCATTTTAAGAATAAGAATATAAAAAAGATTTTTACTTTAAATATGATGTCATGTTATGATAAGACTGCATAGATTTAAGCTTAAGAATAGTAATAAAAATGACAGAAATTTGTGAAAAATGATGTTTGCTATACAATATATATAGCTTGCTATATTATATACTAGCTGTTCTACCCGGCGTTGCCCGGGTTCATAAAAAAATAGCAAGAATTGCAAAAAAACTTTGAAAATCATAATAAAAAACTCCAAAAAATTTTTTTAAATGCCGCACGAATTTCGTTTAAACTTCATTGAAAAGAGATAGGCTAGAAAATTAAAGCTGGATTATTTTTACTAATGTAGAAAAATCTTACAAATCGAAAAAAAAAAAAAATATATATATATATATATTAAAAATCTGATAAAAATATAAAACAAAATTCAAAAATTGTGTTTCAAAATTCGAATAAACTTTGAAGAAAAAAGATCAGAATTTAATAGATTCGGCCAAAAATTGAACGCCTAAAAAATCGAAGCGGGTTGCGAAGAAACGTAAACATCGCTTTAAAAATGGTAAAATTTTCAAAAATCATGGAACTCAAATTTTACTCTACTTGGATAAATGTTTTGAATCTAATTAATTTGATAATATAAAAAGCATTGAAATACAAAAAAAAAACTGCTAAAAAATCGCAATAAAAATATTTAATCGCACAGGAGAAAATTTATCATATTAGCGAAGAAATTAAAAACCAAATTACTTTTCCATATCTGAAAAAAATCGCCATAAACTACAAAAAAAAAAAAATAAGAGAGCAAAACAAATACCGTAAAGGATAAAAGTTTGAAACCAGATTCTTATTAGTCTAGAAATTTAAAATCGAATTCCTTTGAAAAATGTTTAAAAAAAAGACTGAGAAAGCCCAAAAATTGCATTGAAAATTGTAATGAAAGTCGTAAAACATTAAAAAATCCCTAGGGTTAAAATTCACTATTAACCATATTAACCAAAAAGTTTGAAATCGAAATCGATTTCCGGATGTAAAAAAATCGCCACGGAACTTGAAGAATAGCTAAAAATTACATTGAAAATTGTATTAAAAATAGCTAAATATTTGGAAGTCAATGCTTAAAAAATTAATATTAAGGCAAGGCGGGGAGGGGGGGGGGGTTATGATCGAAATCATTCATAAATTACAAAATGTAGGCATGGAACGCCAAAATCATATTAAGAGATAAAACAATGCATTCGAAACATAAATACATTAAACAAAATGTTTGATATCAAAATTGGTTTCTGAATGGCAGAAAATCACCAAGGAACTTAAAAAAAGGGCTAAAAATCGTATTGAAAACTATATTAAAAATCGTTGAATATTTAAAAGTCATGGCTGTAAAAATTTAACATTCAGTCGAAAATATTGTAATCGGAAATCGTTCATCAATAAGGAAAAGTCAACATGGAACACCTAAAATCCCCCAAACTAACTAAAAATTACATTGAATATCGCATTAGAAATTGGCAACATTCATAAAAGCGTGGAGAACAAATTGTACTATTTATGCTAAAAGTTACAAACCGAAATTCTTTTACCGATATCAACAACTGTCACAGAACTTGAAAAATCACTATAAAATAGATTAAAAATCAGTAAAATTCAAAAATCCGGACAAAATTTGCCATAGTAAGATAAACATTTGTATTAAATTCCTGCGGACATAATTTATCATAATGGGAGAAAACATTGAAATCTGAACTCTTGCATTAGTTAAAAAATATTGACACAAAACTTGCTAAACATTTCGCTAAACATTTTATGAAAATACACAAAAAATCTGAATCATTGATGTCAAAATTTACTACATTAAGCTACAAATTATTTAAAAATTTCTTTTCCAATTGTGAAAAAATCGCCGTGGACTCGAAAACATCTAAAAATTGTATTCAAAAATGCATTACAAATCGTTTCAAATTTAAAAATAGCGGGGGACAACATTTACATTAATGGAGTAAAATAGTGTAATCTGAATTCTTTCTTAAATACGAATCAAAAAATTGGCACAGAGCGTGAGACATAATGAAAATATTGTTAAAATTTGCATTAAAAAATCATTAAATTTCAAAATTCGTAAATGAAATGTAAATGTTTGAAATTAATTTCCTTTTCGAAATTTCAAAAAATAGCCGTGAGATTCAAAAAACCAATACAAACCATCGAAAAATTCATTAAAAATCGCTAAATGTAAACACATCCAGTGAATAAAAAAATATTCTAGTCGTGTAAAGCGTAGCAATCATTCTTTTTTACATGAATTACAAAAACACAAAATATACCAAAAATCACATTGAAAATCGACAAAATTAAAAAAAGGTAAGTGGTGAAATTTACTATATTAGGCTAAAAGTTTGAAACCAAAATAATTTTTTAATTGTTAATATACCACTGTGGTGGGGATTGAAAAAAATAGTACTAAATCGCATTAAAAAGTTCATTAAAAACCCATTGAAAAATGCACTAAATATCACTAGTTATTTTTTAAATCGCAGTAATCAGAATTTCATCAAACGGATAAAACATTCTAATCGGAAATCTGTACTATTTGATTATCCGGTTGACCAAGAAACTATCTGGGTCAAACCATAAGATTAAATGACAGTAATGGCGGATCGTAAATTCCAAATTCACTTGACATTAAACATGTTACATATGCTTGTTACGCCATCAAGTGGTTTTTACTTCTTATTTTTATATGTATTTGTATAATTTGGCGAAATTGGTCGACAGGATAATCACGTAGTAAATGGAAATCATTTTTAGATAATAAAAAATCGACACGGAACCCAAAAATTCTTGAAAAATTGCATTAAAAATCTCTAAAATTATATTAGATTAAAATTTTGAAATCAATTTTTACTTCCGAATATCAAAAACTCACCATAAAACTTGAAAAATTTCTAAATCTTGCATTGAAAAGTGCATTAAAAATCACTAATATTAAAAAATCAGAGGGGTCAAAATTTACTCTAATAGGGTAAAACGTTGTAATTGGAAATATCTCATGAATGACAAATATTCGACTTCAAACGCAAAAAATCTCGAAAAATCGCATTAAAATTAGCTGAAATTCACAAATATTAACAGCTAAAATTTAATACACCAGCTTGAAAGTTTTAAGCAAAATTCCTTTTACTAATGTCGAATAATAGCGGCAAAACTTACATTAAATAATTCACTAAAAATCCAAACATCGTTGCACGAAATCCAAATAAATTATATTGAAAAGAGAACAAAATTCACTAAATAAGGTCGAAAGAATGAAACTGCTTTCTTTTTCACTAATGTGGAAAAATCGCTTTGAAACCCACTAAAATTCGCATATGAATTAAATTTAAAAAACTGAAAATCGGCCTTCAAGGTGTAAAATTTTATACATAACTTCGTGCAGCGGTCTCTCCAGAGCATCGACAGTACTTTAAAAATTTTAACATGCGTTATAAACTACCTTAAAGTGTAAAACAGACTTCCTTATTACATTTCCTAATTTTGTTCGCGCCCCTCCTTTCACGCACCATGAAATGTGTCACACCATTCTTTGTTTAAATTTTTTATCATGTATTACAGACCATTTTAAAATTTAAAATAAATCACATTGTTATATTTCCAATTTTTAACAAAATCACGTTCTGTTAGTTCCATTTTTCACCACCAGCTAGCGCACTCTATTCTTCAAAAACTTTATCAAAACAATACTCTGTTAAACAACCTATCAGATGATATATTACTCGAGGGGGTAGCGGTCTTAAGCAAGAATTTAAGATATTTTATGAAATTGCTATTCGAGAATAGTGGTAACTAAATTTTTGACATTTTAGGTAAATTTCGCAAAAAAATACTACTTATTGCATTCTCAACAGCTCAAGATTTTGACAGAACAACTATGAAAAAAATAGAAGCTAAACGCAAAAAATCTTGAAAAAGCGTTAAAAATCACATTGAAAATCGCATTAAAAATCGTTAAAATCTAAAATTCGTAACAAACACAAAATTTAAGACATTAGGCTAAAAGTAAAGTTTGAAACTTTTTTTTTTTTAACAATCTAAAAAAAAAAAACCCACTAAAAATCGCGTTAAAAATTCAAAAATCGCTGTACATATTCCGAATAAATTTTGTTGAAAAGAGAAAGAAATTGCTATATTGGGTTAAAAGAATGAAACCGTATTTCTTTCACTAATGGAATAAAACTGCAAAAAGAACGCTAAAAATCGCCTAAAAAATTACCAAAAAAAAATCTAATCAAAAAAATTAAAAATCAGGCTTTGAGGTGCAAAACTACATATATAAAAGTACCTTCCCTCATCATTTTGTAACTCTACGTACAGCAGACTCTTTAGAACAGAGCTCACACACACACAGACTTGTCTCTTTATTATTATAGATTTTAAAAAAATCGCGTTCTGTTAGTTCCATTTTCCACCACCAGGTAGCGCACTTTATTCTTCAAAAACTTCATCAAAATGATACTCTGTTAAATAACCTATCAGGTGATATATTACTCGAGGGGGTAGCAGTCTTAAGCAAGAATTTAAGATATTTTATGAAATTGCTATTCGAAAATAGTGGTACCTAAATGTTTGACATTTTAGGTAGATTTCGCAAAAAAAAAAAAAAAAAAAAAACTACTTATTGCATTCTCAGCAACTCAAGTTTTTGATAGAACAACTATGAAAAAAATAGATGCTAAACGCAAAAATCTTAAAAAAAAAAAACGTTAAAAATCGCATTGAAAATCACATTAAAAATCATTAAAATCTAAAAATAGTAACAAACACAAAATTTAGGGCATTAGGCTAAAAGTTTAAAACGATTTTCTTTTTATCAATCTCAAAAAATAGCTGCAAAATGAGAAAAAACACTAAAAATCACATTAAAAATTCGTTAAAAATTCAAAAATCGCTGTACAAATTCCAAATAAACTTTGTTGAAGAGAGAAAAAAAAATGTTATTTTGTGTTAAAAGAATGAAACCGCATTCCTTTCACTAATGGGATAAAACCGCAAAAATAACGCTAAAAATCGCCTAAAAAATTATTAAAAAAAATCTAATCAAAAAATCGAAAATCGGGCTTCGAGGTGCAAAACTACATGTAAAAAAGTACCTTTCCTCCAAATTTTGTAACTCTATGTGCAGCAGTCTCTTCAGAACACCGCTCACAGACAAACATCCTTCTCTCTTTATTATTATAGATTTTTTAAATCGCAGTAATCAGAATTTCATCAAACGGATAAAACATTCTAATCGGAAATCTGTACTATTTGATTATCCGGTTGACCAAGAAACTATCTGGGTCAAACCATAAGATTAAATGACAGTAATGGCGGATCGTAAATTCCAAATTCACTTGACATTAAACATGTTACATATGCTTGTTACGCCATCAAGTGGTTTTTACTTCTTATTTTTATATGTATTTGTATAATTTGGCTTGTTTCACGATTGATATAATTTGGCGAAATTGGTCGACAGGATAATCACGTAGTAAATGGAAATCATTTTTAGATAATAAAAAATCGACACGGAACCCAAAAATTCTTGAAAAATTGCATTAAAAATCTCTAAAATTATATTAGATTAAAATTTTGAAATCAATTTTTACTTCCGAATATCAAAAACTCACCATAAAACTTGAAAAATTTCTAAATCTTGCATTGAAAAGTGCATTAAAAATCACTAATATTAAAAAATCAGAGGGGTCAAAATTTACTCTAATAGGGTAAAACGTTGTAATTGGAAATATCTCATGAATGACAAATATTCGACTTCAAACGCAAAAAATCTCGAAAAATCGCATTAAAATTAGCTGAAATTCACAAATATTAACAGCTAAAATTTAATACACCAGCTTGAAAGTTTTAAGCAAAATTCCTTTTACTAATGTCGAATAATAGCGGCAAAACTTACATTAAATAATTCACTAAAAATCCAAACATCGTTGCACGAAATCCAAATAAATTATATTGAAAAGAGAACAAAATTCACTAAATAAGGTCGAAAGAATGAAACTGCTTTCTTTTTCACTAATGTGGAAAAATCGCCTTGAAACCCACTAAAATTCGCATATGAATTAAATTTAAAAAACTGAAAATCGGCCTTCAAGGTGTAAAATTTTATACATAACTTCGTGCAGCGGTCTCTCCAGAGCATCGACAGTACTTTAAAAATTTTAACATGCGTTATAAACTACCTTAAAGTGTAAAACAGACTTCCTTATTACATTTCCTAATTTTGTTCGCGCCCCTCCTTTCACGCACCATGAAATGTGTCACACCATTCTTTGTTTAAATTTTTTATCATGTATTACAGACCATTTTAAAATTTAAAATAAATCACATTGTTATATTTCCAATTTTTAACAAAATCACGTTCTGTTAGTTCCATTTTGCACCACCAGCTAGCGCACTCTATTCTTCAAAAACTTTATCAAAACAATACTCTGTTAAACAACCTATCAGATGATATATTACTCGAGGGGGTAGCGGTCTTAAGCAAGAATTTAAGATATTTTATGAAATTGCTATTCGAGAATAGTGGTAACTAAATTTTTGACATTTTAGGTAAATTTCGCAAAAAAATACTACTTATTGCATTCTCAACAGCTCAAGATTTTGACAGAACAACTATGAAAAAAATAGAAGCTAAACGCAAAAAATCTTGAAAAAGCGTTAAAAATCACATTGAAAATCGCATTAAAAATCGTTAAAATCTAAAATTCGTAACAAACACAAAATTTAAGACATTAGGCTAAAAGTAAAGTTTGAAACGTTTTTTTTTTTTAACAATCTAAAAAAAAAAACCCACTAAAAATCGCGTTAAAAATTCAAAAATCGCTGTACATATTCCGAATAAATTTTGTTGAAAAGAGAAAGAAATTGCTATATTGGGTTAAAAGAATGAAACCGTATTTCTTTCACTAATGGAATAAAACTGCAAAAAGAACGCTAAAAATCGCCTAAAAAATTACCAAAAAAAAATCTAATCAAAAAAATTAAAAATCAGGCTTTGAGGTGCAAAACTACATATATAAAAGTACCTTCCCTCATCATTTTGTAACTCTACGTACAGCAGACTCTTTAGAACAGAGCTCACACACACACAGACTTGTCTCTTTATTATTATAGATTTTAAAAAAATCGCGTTCTGTTAGTTCCATTTTCCACCACCAGGTAGCGCACTTTATTCTTCAAAAACTTCATCAAAATGATACTCTGTTAAATAACCTATCAGGTGATATATTACTCGAGGGGGTAGCAGTCTTAAGCAAGAATTTAAGATATTTTATGAAATTGCTATTCGAAAATAGTGGTACCTAAATGTTTGACATTTTAGGTAGATTTCGCAAAAAAAAAAAAAAAAAAAAAACTACTTATTGCATTCTCAGCAACTCAAGTTTTTGATAGAACAACTATGAAAAAAATAGATGCTAAACGCAAAAATCTTAAAAAAAAAAAAACGTTAAAAATCGCATTGAAAATCACATTAAAAATCATTAAAATCTAAAAATAGTAACAAACACAAAATTTAGGGCATTAGGCTAAAAGTTTAAAACGATTTTCTTTTTATCAATCTCAAAAAATAGCTGCAAAATGAGAAAAAACACTAAAAATCACATTAAAAATTCGTTAAAAATTCAAAAATCGCTGTACAAATTCCAAATAAACTTTGTTGAAGAGAGAAAAAAAAATGTTATTTTGTGTTAAAAGAATGAAACCGCATTCCTTTTACTAATGGGATAAAACCGCAAAAATAACGCTAAAAATCGCCTAAAAAATTATTTAAAAAAATCTAATCAAAAAATCGAAAATCGGGCTTCGAGGTGCAAAACTACATGTAAAAAAGTACCTTTCCTCCAAATTTTGTAACTCTATGTGCAGCAGTCTCTTCAGAACACCGCTCACAGACAAACATCCTTCTCTCTTTATTATTATAGATAAATGATGTTTGATACATATTTAGTGTGCGAATATAAAATTTGCACACTAAACCTAATTATTTAAAAATATTTTATTTTTATTCTGTTGTCTTATTTCAAGATGGCAGCCACCATAAAATTTCTAACTGCTATATCTCCAGTAATTTTTTAAGAAAGAGGGAAACACACAACACTCTCAAATCCTTGTATCAAGACCTAACAATTAAGCACAAAATAAATTTAAATTTCTAATTTTTTTTGTATATTTTTTTGAGTTTTAAATATTTAAGTGTTTGCTATTTTGACAAAAGATGGAGAATCAAGTTTGCCAATGAACTCAGTTGAGATCTTGGTAAATCCAGTACACAAATTAAGTTACATCCGTAATGATTCATAATGTCTCTATTCTATCATTCTTTTATCATCATATATTGATTCATCAATATTCTATCCTATGATAAATATATATATAGAGAGCCATTAGATAATACTACAAATCAACATCAATTACTGGAAAAACTTGTTAATGCCTATATATATATATATATATATATATATATATATATATATATATATATCAACATTTGGATGGAGGATGATTTTAATGTCTGAGATTCATGATTGGTGCAAATATATAAAATTTTTCTAAAATTGCTTTTCCCTAGATGGCTGCTAAAAATATCTTCTTACTTACAGTTACTACAAAAAGAAAGAATCTTTCTATTGAAGCTGCCTAGTGTAAAGCAATTCCAAAAATATTAAATATATTTCCATCAATTGTAACTCCCAGAAAAGAAAACCACCTTCCATTTAAATGTTTATTTATACACATATATGATTTTTATCATGCAATAGCACTCATACTTATAAACATATTTGGATATAACAAAAGATATGCATTGGGTTGACCAAGATTTTGATTAAATACGTAGGCCTGCTTGGTCTGCCATCTTGTCTCAAAATGGCAACCATTCAAAGACTTCAAATTAACAAAATATACATAAAAAAATTAGAAATACAAATTTATTTTTTGCTTAAATGTTTGTCTTTGACACTTGGATGCCAAAACATTTTTTGTTTTGCCCTTATTTAAAAAATGACTAAAGTATAACAATTTGAAATTCTAGGGTCAGTCATGACATTTTAAAACAAGACAACTGATTAACAAAAATAAGGGATTCATTGATGAATTTTAGTGAAAGTGGTTATTCTGCAAATTATCTTTTGTTATTGTAATTATTTTTCCAATTTTTAAAGCATAAAATTATTTCCACTATTGTGAAGTTCTCGCCAAGCTTGATGACACTGTGCAAAATATTGCACAACCAGAACTGAATTGTCATAATGAAGCCACCTTGACTATAGCTGATTAATTTGCTGAAATTCTTATTAAAATTCAGTATTGACGAGACTTAGGAATGAAACATTCCAAATTGGGTTTGTCACATTTTCACTTTATATTTTTGAATAAAATTAGCTAAATCATAAAACCAAGAAATAATGAAGATACCTTTTCCTGCAGGTATAGGCCTTAAGGAATTTTTGTAATGCAAATTAAATAAAAAACAATGTCATTTATTCTGACAGCCAGTAAATTTGATTTAATAACAGCAAAACTGAGTGACATTACAATTTAAGAGATTTACTTAGATAAATTTGTTTAAATATACATAAAAACATTATACCAATGACCAACTACAATGAGTTGAAATAAACAATAACTTTTAAGCTCAATGGAAATGATGAATAAAAAGGTAAATAGAAATATAATTTATTTATAGGATAAAATATTTCACATACTATTTAAATCAACTGAATATGTTATAATTTAAGTACTCGATACAATGAGAAAATTATTTATAATTAATAAATTGAAAACATCACAAAAAATATTTACTATGTACTTTGATAAATGAAAAAAAAAAAAAAAAAAAAAAAAAAAAACTAAATTATATCACACAATTAATACATGAATGCAATAGGAAAATATTAACATCATACCCTTCTAGCACCTTCATCTTCATCTGATTCACCACTTTCATCAGCTATTCATCAGCATTTCAGAAAAGGGAACAATTAAAGTAAATAAAAAAATTACAAAAATCAAGCCAGTGAGAAACAGGAAAATAATTTTAAAATAAAGATTTTTTTTTTCTTTCTTTAATATTTAAGAACTTCAAGAAAAATAAATACATAAAAAGAAAATCTCACTAACAGTTTTTTTTTTCTTTTAATATCAAGCTATGTCACTGTTCAATAATTCCGACTTGAAAAAGACTATGTATTGTGATAATATAATTCAATAAAGGTTACTTTCTTTTTACACAGGCTTTGGTGCTTTTTTTAAACACTTGGATTAACTAAAGTTTAATAAAATGAGAATTTCTGAAGGCAAAACTAATGAAGCTGTAATCTTTCAGGGGGGAAAAAAATTGCATTAATTTCAAATAATTTGTCAATTTGTTTAATTCCAGGAGGAATTTAGGAATATGAACATAAAGTTATTCTCACTGTATATATTTGATAAATTGTTTCTGTTTGTGTACATTAAATAATTGTATAATTGTATATGAAACAGTGCATATTAGCAGAATGTATTAGTGGTAAGTATGTATAGCAGAAACTTTTCAAAATACTTTTGTAATAAAGGAAGCAATACCAGCATCATAAAAATGAATAAATAAATAAAACTAAAATTCAAAATATTTCATTTAATGATTAAAAAGTTCAATTAGGAGCTAAAGATTTCAAATACACATAGAAGATATATATTTTTATTAATATAAATGTGAAATAAGAAATCTTTGATTAATGATAATTTTAATTACTAACGAAAGTTAGAAATAATTAAATTAAGAATTAGTTATGGATGTAAAAAGATGGGGTAATATTATTATTATACAGATATGTGTCCTTCACAAGATTATTAAATAATAATAATTAAACATACATTAGTAGAAATAATCAGAAACAAAGTATTTTAAATCAATTACAACTTTAAAATTTGACACAGCCTCCTCCTCTGTTTAAAAATTTTTTATGGCTGACATAAATTATTTTATGACCCATTTATGTTTAAATGTAGTTTTTGTTCTTATGTTAATTCATATTTTGTCTGTTGTTAACTTATGATATTGTGCATTTGTTAATTGTTCAGCAATACAAGACAACTAAGCAAGACATGACTACTAAATAAATGATAAATTAGAAAATATTTTGATACTTTTATGCCCAATCCATATATTTTATTTCAGTATTCATTTGTAGTTTAAATATTTTTAGAAACTATCTTCCAAGAACATTTTTAGAGCTTTTTTTTTTATTATCCTGCACCCCTTTTAGAGATGTAACACCGACATAAGATATAACTTACATTGGAGCAAGGACTGACATCATTATTTTTTAAATCATTTTGTTACTTTCTGAGATTGCTTAAAAATTGCAATTTAGAATGTTTTTAGAATGCTTTTCATGCATTCTCAACCTTTTTTTTAATTTAGTATTTTTTAGGAAATGTTCTTAGAGACCATTTATATCTTGTAAGTAATTAACATGCTGGATTTTATGTTTCTAGGTCCTTTAGTAACCCAAAAAGCACATTTTTAGAATGCTTTTTGCTCCTGTACTCCTTTGGATTAGTGGCATTGTCATAAGATATAGCCTATGTTTGATTTGGGGTGAACACCATTATTTTGGTACCATTACTTTTGAAATTGGTTCAGTAGTTCTGAAAATTATATATAAATAAACAAATTTTACCTCTTTATAATATAGGTATAGATAAGATCTAGGGACGATATAAAATTTAAATTTAGTGACTTATACAAAAATAACTTCATTGACATACATGACATTTAACACCCTGACTGACAAACCTATCTTAACACATTCGCTGAGCTGCAGATTTCACTGCAATGCATGTATTATTTAAATTAATATTCTATAAACTTTGCTGTCTTTTCAATCATCGAGACATGGTTAATACTAATAAGCATTTCAGCACTCAATTACGTTTTTAATATCATTTGAAATAAGTGTCTTGTTTCATCCAGGGATGCCGCGGACGCGCTATAGCGTGTAAAATACGCAAAAAATCGGCGACGGCACGCATAAAATTGGAGCTTACGCGTCCCGCGGGACGCGTAATTTTTGTCAAAAGGTCGCAAAAGAGGCAAATATCGTTAAAATATCACGAAACAACGAATAATTTCCGGCAAATTCCGTCAAAAAATTCACGAAAAAAGGCTAATTTTTGTTACGAAATCCCGAAAATAAAAGGCAGATTTCCTCAAAAAATCGCGAAAAAACGGCAAATTTCATCCAAAAATTCGCGATAAAACGGCAAATTTTGTCAAAAAATTTGCGAAAAAACGACAGTTTTCATCAAAATATCGTGATAAAACGGTAACTTTCGCCAAAAGATCGCGAAAATCCGGCGTATTTCGTCAAAACATAGCGAAAAACCGGTATATTTCGTCAAAAAACCGCAAAAAAGCCAAATTCATTAAAAAATACCGAAATAACGAATACTTTCCGACAAATTTCGTCAAAAGATGTACAAGAAAATGGTTAATTTTGTTACAAAATCTCGAAAAACGGCAAATTTAGTCCAAAAAATCGCGAAAAACGGCAATTTTCATCAAAAAATCATGATAAAACGGTAATTTTCATCAAAATATCGTGAAAAACCAGCACATTTCGTCAAAAAGTAGCGAAAAACTGGTAAATTTCGTCAAAAAATCGCGAAATAACGGCAAATTTCGTCAAAAAATCGCGAAATAACGGCAAATTTCGTCAAAAGATCGCGAAAAAACGGCAAATTTCGTCAAAAGATCGCTTTAAAACGGAATTTTCGGGACACGAAAAAAAAAGCTAATGTGAGGATAGAATTTTTCTGTTTCAAAAACTAACTTTCCTGCTTCCAAATTATTTATTTTTTGCTGCTCCAAAAACAGATTTTCCTGCTTCACAATCTGTTTTTGATTATTCCAAATCTTTCTGAGTGAATGTAACTTCTGAAAGCACCCATTCATTAAACAAAAAGTACCCCTTTACTCAACAAAAGTATTCTTTTTTCAGGAAAAATGTCTTTTTCAATAAATCAGTTTTGCCCCTTTTTAAAAGAAATGCAAACAATAGTGATACTTGTTATCTTTTACACTCAAATAAGCATTATTTTATAATTTAATTTGTATCTTGCACATTTATTTTTTAAAAACTAAGGAAAATTTCTCTTAATAGTTTTAAAATATTAATATTTTTTAAATTATTTATACATTATTGCTAAAAAAATAATTATTGCACTTAATTTTTCTTTTGCAAATGAACAAGTTCAATTTTTGCGTCTAAAAATATGACTTATTAGTGGGGACCCACTTTTGTAAAAAAGGGACCCATAATTTCAGAAGTCCTGGGTCCCGGGGACCCAGGATTTTTCAAGTCTAGTGGCATCACTGTTCATCATTTTAAAAAATGTAACTCATAATTACAAATAACGGATTTAAGCTTTACAAATAAGACTAACAGTTACAAGGTATAATTGGTGAACTGAAGACATAACACCATAGGATTAAGTTTACAGCAAACATAGTTATTATAATTTCAAAAACAAACTGTAATACACATAAATCACATTTTTAAAGCTACACAAAAAGAAAAAAAATTTCAAACAGAAAAAATAATAATGTAATATAATATTACATACAGAGCTCTTCAGTCTTCATTTGCAAGCTTTTAGCTTCATCAATATTGCCTTCCACAGTAACTTGTAACTGCTTATCTGAAATAAAACATTATGAGCATAAATTATAGCATTTGAGGTATGAAAATAATAAAGCTCACAGAAGGACAGCTTCAATACTTCTTTATTTTTAAATACTAATTGGAACCCACTAAAGCTAATGAAAACTGCACGCTAAAGCCTATTAACACAATACTGTATTCTGTGTTTTGCTACTTGATACAAAAAAATTCTTGGCGAATACGATTTCTGAAAATTTTCTATTTCTGATAATGTTTTGACAGATTTAATTATTAGACCTTATTGCATATAGATACTGTCAAATTCTATTTAAAATATTATTTTGCTGAAGAGGAAATTGCTTCATCATATACAATAAAACCTCCATAACGGACACTCCCGAATAGCAGACACCTCTATTTAACGGACAGTTTTCGAATCCCCACTCCCAAAACCTACATTTTTGTATGTTTAACCTCTGAATAACGGACATTCCGAAAAGCGGACACTATTTTCTGCGATAAAGCATGAAAAGGAATTTTTTATCTAGGGAAAAAAAAAAAAAAAAAAAAAAAAAAACGAGAAAAGAGTAAAAATGCCTCTAAATTTATCAAAGTAATGTGTCACAAATTTTGTGATCACAGATAAATGTAGAGGGTGGGCTAGGAGAAATCTATCCCCCCTACATTTACTGTGAATTCAGGGTTGCTCGGAAGGGACATCTCCTTCAGCATTGCAATGTCCCCCCAGAATATTTTATACTTTTAATAGACAAAAAGTGCAATCCCTCCTCGCTGCCCTTAATTCTATAGAGTCCAATAACGTCACATTGAAAAACAAATTAGTATATGTAATTGCAAGCAAAAGTAAACTTTGTAGCAGATTTTTTTTTCTTAAGAATGTAATGAACAGTATATACAGGTGTGCACAATTTTATTTCAGTTTTATTGCTTAAAAAATAATTTTTATTTATGATTAATCATATAATAGAGGTTTTAGGAATATAAAAGTCAATTAATGAAACATTAAGCATTCATTAGCAAGTTTTTTATCTCTGAGCTTTTCCCAATAGCGGACAACTTCTGCGTTCCCGAGGTGTCCGTTATTTAGAGGTTTATTGTATATTAAAATGATAAGGATTTTTTTTTCAGCATAGCTAAAACTGGTCTCTACGCATGCACAAGCAAGCTTTCCAGTTATACTCATCATTTCCGGCATTCAGCTATCACTAAATTCACAAAATGCAATCCGACCAGATCACGGCAACCGCGCTTGCGCAGAAATCTCAGAACCAATGGGAAAAGTCTGTCTGTCTTACTGTCTGTATACATATATGAAATAAATAATGCCATGGCCATACCATGCTCACGTTTGTAATTTTTCTGTATATGTAGTGTAGTTTAGAAAAAGTAAGTTATTTTATTCATTAAGTACAGCCATTGATACATTATTTTACTTATTTTAATTTCTAAAGATGACCGTAGGTTGATTTAGCCTGGTAATCTTATGATGTTCGCGAAATTATAGTTTATAGAACCCATGAAAAAATCGACTGGTACTCTGTTTTGTTTAACGTTTCTCAGATATTTTTTCGATCAATGCTTAATTTTATATTTCATAACATTATTTGTTTTTGCCTGTTTTTATTGAAGGACATAATTTAACAGTTTTTTCTTTTGCATAACACTTCTTATTTTGTTTTCAACCTTTTTTTTTTATTTATTTATTTTTTTTAAAGTAATTCCTTATTGTGATCTTCATTTCAGTCATACGAAAAATTCATTTCTATCAGACATGCTACAGGCTCAGCAAGAAAAAAGCTGAACTTTCACGGCCTCACAGACAGGGCCGTAGCTAAGGGGGTGCTATGGGTGGCTCAGCCCCCCCTAAAATATTTTGAGCCCCCACCCCCCCACCCCAGAAAAGATTCCAAGGTCACTCAATGAATTTCTGTTCCGAAAATTCAAATTAAATTCTGTTCAAAAATCTAATTTAGTTTTGAGATCCTTTTACAGTTTTGCAGAATTACTAAATTGTATCTAAAATAAGTAATTCAACATTCCTTCATCCTATTTGTACATATGAAGCTAACAGGATGTTTAATTTTGCATCAGTTATGCATTCAAAATTTTCATCATCATACCAGGGCCGTAGCTAAGGGCGTGCTATGGGTGGCTCAGCCCCCCCTAAAATATTTTGAGCCCCCCCTGGAAAAAGTTCCAAGGTCACTAAATGTTCCGGAAATTCAAATGAAATTCTGTTCAAAAATGTAATTTAGTTTTGAGACCCTTTCACAGTTTTGCAGAGTTACTAAATTGTATCTAAAATACGTGTTTCAACACTCCCTCATCCTATTGGTACATATGAAGCTAACAGGATGTTTAATTTTGAACTAGTTATACATTCAAAATTTTCATCATTATATACTTTTCTTAGCATAAAATGCAGTTATTACAACAATTTAATGAGAAACATAGTACCTACAATGTGAATATGCACTAATTTATCTTTCTGCATTAGAGAGAGAACAAAAAAAATGAGCCTTCCCTACATTTCCTTGAGCCCCCCCTATATTCCTCTGAGCCCCCCCTATCGTACACTTCTAGCTACGGCCCTGCATCATACACTTTTTTTAGTATAAAATGAAGTTATTACAACAGATTATTAAGAAACATAATACCTACAGTGTAATTATGCACTAGTTTATCATTCTGTGTCAGAGAAAAAAAAGTATGAGCCCCCCCTACAATCTCTTAAGCCCCCCCTATAGATCACTTCTAGCTACGGCCCTGCTCAGACTTTTGGCGAAATCTGCGTTTTTCTGCAATTTTTTAACGAAATTAGCGTTTTTTCCACAACCAATTGACAAAAATCGTACTTTTCCCCACAGCCTTTTCAATGAAATTTGCATTTATCCATGATCTTTTAGCGAAATTCACGCTTTTTCTGAGCCTTTTTCAACAAAATTCGCGTATTTTCCGCGATCTTTCGAGAAAATTTGCTTATTTTCCAGGATCTTTCCTCAAAATTTGCTTATTTTTCGCGATCTTTCATCAAAATTTGCGTATTTTTCGCGATCTGTCGTCAAAATTTCCGTATTTTCTGCGATCTTCCGTCAAAACTTGCGTATTTTCTGCGATCTTCCGTCAAAACTTGCGTATTTTCTGCGATCTTCCGTCAAAACTTGCGTATTTTCCGCGATCTTTCTATAAAATTCGAGTATTTTCCGCGATCTTACGTCAAAATTTGCATATTTTCGGCTATCATTCGTCAAAATTTGCATATTTTCCACAATATTTCTACAAAATTCGATTCTTTTCCACGATCTTTCTACAAAATTCGAGTATTTTCCGCGATCTTACGTCAACATATGTGTATTTTCCGCGATCTTTCGTTAACATATGTGTATTTTCCGCGATCTTTCGTCAAAATTTGCGTATTTTCCTCGATCTTTCTACAAAATTAGAATATTTTCCGCAACCTGTTCACGTTTTCCCCGCAATTTTTTGACGAAAATCACATCTTATTCGGGATCATTTAACAAAAATCGTGTTTTTTCCCGCGATCCTCTGAAGAAAATAGTATTTTTTACGCGATTGTTTGATGAATTTATATATATATATATATATATATATTACGATCCTTTGGAGAAATTTGCGTTTTTTTCTGCAATCTTTTGAAGAAATTTGTTTAATTTAGCGCGGGTTGTACTCGCGTTTTTGTTGTATTTTATCCATTACCCGCCTCCCCCCCCCCCCATATAAATGTCAACAAATTTTAATGCATTTTTGCATCGATCCCTGAGGTAATAAAATTTGTCGCCGAAAAAGCGGAATTCCGCGTTTCCGCGGAAAAGTAGCATGTCTGTTCTATTTTGCCTATAGCATTTACAGAAACACTTATAGTATTATCATTTTGAAATTTGAATGACAAAAAATATAGATAATTCAACCGTTTTTTCTATTTGCATAACACTTTTTATTTTGTTTTTAATTGTTTTTTTCTTTTAAGTAATACCTTATTGTGATCTTCATTGCTGTCATGCGAAAAATTTATTTTCATTTTGCCTGCAGCACTTACAGAAACGTTTGTTGCATTATCATTTTGAAAATTGATAAAAAATAACAAAAGACAAAACATTGCAAATTCAAAATTCGTATTACTCAACAAAATAAACGTAGATCTTGCAAAAAGTAAACAAAATAATAAGAGGTGGCCTTAAAATGGATGCCTTATAAATAATTTACTTTTTTAAATCTGCAGCTACAAAATATTACTTTTTTTTTTTTTTTAATTTGGACATGCAAAAAACATTCTGAAATCTCTCAATCAAATCACAAGATTTTTGAAGGCTTTTTTACATAACCAAATGATTTTTTTTCCATGATTGATTAATGAATTTTATAATTTTTCCCCCCACACGACCAATTGTTGATTTTTGTATTTTTCCTTCTACTGATTGACGAATTTTCTATTTTTCATGTGATGGATCGAGAAACTTTGTGATTTTTTTTTTTCTTATGAACAAAGAAATGTTGCATCTTTTCCCCCTTCAATTAATGAATGTCGTTTTTTGAAATTTGTAGTTTTTTTCGCAATCTTTTGATGTAATTTGCCATTTTATCAAATTTATCCTTTTTTCGTGATTTTTTTTGTGAAATTTGTCGTTTTTTCATTATTTTAAGAAATTTGTCATTTTTTTTCACTTTTTTTTTTTTGCAAAATTTACCTTTTTTTTTGCGATTTTTTGATTAAATGTGCCTCTTTTTTTCATCTTTTGACAAAATTTGTTGTTTTCTTACAATCTATTTACCAATATTTGCGTTTTTTGAAGTACCTAGATAAATTTTATGTATTTTCGCGATTATTTGATGAAAATCACGTCTTTTACGATATCAGGACAAAATTATTTGTTTTCTCGTGGACTTTCAGTGAAATTTGTCGTTTTTTCTCGCAATCTTTCGATGTAATTTGCCGTTTTATCGAATTTATCCTTTTTTCGTGACACCTTTTTTTTTGCGAAATTGTCGTTTTTTGTTATCTTTTTGAGAAATTTGTCATTTTTTTTGCTATTTTTTTGTGAAATTTACCTTTTTTGTGATTATTTAGACAAATTTTATGTGTTTTTGAGATCTTTTAATGAAATTCACGTCTTTTATGATACCTGGACAAAATTCATCATTTTCTCGAGGTCTTTCGATGAAGTTTGTCGTTTTTCTCGAGTTCTTTCGATGAAATTTGCCATTTTATTGAATTTATCTTTTATTTGTGATCTTTTTGCGAAATTTGCTGGGTTTTTTTGTTATTTTTTTGCGAAATTTAATTCTCTTGCAATCTTTTGACGAATGTGCCTTTTTTTTTCATCTGGTAAAATTTGTCATTTCCCCTCACAATCATTTGACAAAATTTGTCATTTACTTGGAATTATTTGACAAAATTTGTCATTTACTTGGAATCATTTGAAAAAATTTGTCTTTACTTGGAATCATTTGACAAAATATGTTTTCTCACAATTTTTTGCAGTTTTTTTTGCGATCTGTTTACAAATTTGCCATTTTTTAGGTTTTTTTGTCGAGTCTTTTTTTTTTTTTTTTCGAAATTTGTTCATGAAAATTGCCGTTTTTCAAGATGTTTTGACAAAATTTTGATACTTTGGCGAAATTTGTTTTATTTTGGATACCTGGATAATTTTTTTTTGGCAGTTTTATGACAAACTTTTTAGAGATCTTTTGAAGAAATCTGTTGTTTTTTTGCAATCTGTGGACGAAATTTGCTGTTTTTTTTTTCCTTTTTCCCATCTATTTACAAGATTTCCAGGTGGTTCTTTTTTTTGGGGGGGGGGGGGGAAGGGGGGATTTTTTTTTTTTTTTTTTACAAAATTTTCTATTTTTTTGTGATTATTTGCCAAAATTTGCGGTTTTTATGGTACCTAGACAAATTTTGTGTTTTTTCTTGATCTTTTGACAAAATTCACGTTTTTTTATATTTGGACAAAATTTGTCATTTTCTCGAGGTCTTTTGATGAAATTTGTCATTTTCTCACGATCTTTCGATGTAATTTGCTGTTTTATTGAAATGTTTCAATGAAAATTTTTTTGCCCAATTTTTGTCAGAATCTGCGTTTTTCCATGATATCTGGACAAACTTTGCATTTTACTAAAATCTTTTCCCAAAATAAGTTGTTTTCTGACGATCTTTTAATGAAATTTTTTGTGATCCTTTGTTGAAATGTGCCTTTTTTTGCAATCCTTCAGCAAAATTTGTGTGCTTTTCATGATCCTTTGACAATCATATTTTCCCTGAGATATATGGCAAAATTGGTGATTTTTCTCCGCACAATTGACAAAATTGATTTTATTTATTTATTTATTTATTTTAGACCATTTGTCAAAATTTACGATTATTGCCGAATTTTCAGATTTATGATGGAATTTTTTTTAAAGTTTAGAAATGATTGCCTAATTTTTTTGGAAAATTCAAAACAGAATCGTCTTTGATTTATAGTTTAATGTGAATCAGAGCTTTGTCAATCGTATGTGATGCACATAATATTACAATGGAACATAGCAAATGATTTCTTGCATTTTTTTTAAAGCTTTAACAGTTGAGAAATAATCTACAAACATTTTCTAGAGTTTGTTACGTGTGTTGCAGCGTTGCACCGATTCCGCACCCGGGATCATGTCATGTTGGTAAATGAAAAAACATCAAATGAGAGAAATTCTGTGAGTGCATCTGTGAATATAATTTGCCTGGATTAAAAATGACAATTTTTTTTTTCATTTATTGAAATTTTTAATAAATATTAATCTTTAAAAAAAAATTTTATAGCGGTAAAATACTTTTTTTCCTTTGGTTCTTTCATATTGTTGGTGTCAAGTTTTGACTAGGGATGCAATGGATATACGGCTGATTTTTTAGTATCCGAAATAACATCGGATATCCGAATCACAATCACCGGATATCCGACTTCTCTATCGGATATCCGATCATATATCCGGTAGGATGCAGCAAAGCAAATATAGATGAATAACAGGAATCGTTTGATCCCAAAGAATGCCTAAAAACTTTTGTTTGCAATGCAAAAGATGAAATGTTATAATAAGTTCCCTATCAATGAGTAAAAGGTAACTCTCAAAAGTTTAAAGAATTGCCAGCTTTCCTACGATTTATATTTAAACGCTGTAATAAATTCAAGAATTTACGTTTTTATCTTTTAGAAAATTGTATTTTTACTTTCAGATTGTAAAACAAAATTTGAAGTCAAAATAGCAAATAAAGCCTTTTTGCAAAAATGTATAAAGATAGAAAACCAACATTTAGAAATACACAAATAATGCATGATGCATGAAAAGGTAGCAAACAGCCGTTTTGATCTACTATCGAGATTCTTCATCAGGACAAAACTCAGCATGCTAGAAAAAGCTAAGTTGAGCAAAGCGACAGAGAAGCGCAGGCCAAATTACGGGAGCGAATGATACATTCAAAATGGCTGTTTGCAACCTTCACATGCATTATTTATACATTTCTAAATGTTGGTTTTCTGTCTTTAGTCTTTATAAAATTTGAAGTTGTTTATTAAACTATGATTTTATTAATTTTCTTTCTTTCTTTTAATTTAAACAATGGGTTAATTGGTTTTTAAGTTAAACAACTAAACAGACCTATTTTTTTTTCTTCCATCCTTGATAGAAGAGAGTAATGTTATCAATTTTTTACGACGAATTTACATGTTTTAGGGATCCAATATCCCAAAAACATGTTTATTCAAAAGCTCTGTTTGTCCCAGTGTTGCCATCATATGATCATACCATCAAAATGTGCATGAAGTTATACATAGAATGAACCAAATATTCTGTTTTTGGCTGCAGCCAGCACGTCCATATTTATTATGGAAACATTTCGCTGTAAGGCAGTGCTGTAATCACAATTTTTGCACCATTTTCATTATTCTACCAACAAACATTGTATGAAGTTATGCATAGAAATGAACCAAATTTCTTTGAAAGGCTATCAGGTCTTTTTTCAATTCGAAAATATTTCGCCGGAAAATAGTACTGTAATAATGATTTTTAATTCAGAGGCTAACAAAACCTGTGAGCTTATGTGCCCGCCCGTTCTGTATGTATATATGTAAATGCGTAATGCAATAACCCATGATAAAAATATCCCATTCACTTGAAATTTTAAGTATAGGTATATTCTGATAAGGTGTTTCCCTGATAAATTTTGGGAATTCATTCGACAAGTATAAGTGGGGGAACGGGGGCTAATACTCTTCCCCTTAATTTATATCAATGGGATTTACATCCAGAATTATCAATTTTCATTCAAAATTTAAGCATAGGATCATTCTTATGAGGCGCCTCTGTGATTAGTATTAGGACTCATTTGATAAGTATTGTTTAATTTTAAAAATCGTCTGCTTTTTATCCCAGTGCTTTTCCCTCTGCGTACAGATAATTTGTGTTTTTCCCTCTGCGCAGGGATATTATTGTTCTCTTATGTTTATTTTTACGAGTTCAGTCTGTGAATCTCGACGATATGTGCATTGTGTTCCCTCAGCGGATTTTATTTGTGAAATGTGTTATTAAATAATGTGAAAAGTGATTATACAGTCTACTGCTTTCATTAAAATATATCGACACAACAAGTATAAAGAGATGAAACAGGGGGCTAATTCCCCACCTCTTATTTCAATAAATGGGTCTTTTATGCAGATTTATCAGATTTCATTCAAATTTTACACATAGGATTTTTCTGATGAGGGCACCACCATGATTAGTTTTGGGAGTTCATTGTATATGTGTAAAGAGACATAACTGGGAGCTAATTCTCCAATCTTAATTTCGATAAATGGGTTTTTCATACCTATTTATCAAATTTCATTCAAATTTTAGACATTTTATTCAAATTTTAGATCATTCTGATGAGGGCACCGCCACGATTAGTTTTGGAAGTTCATTGGATAAGTATAAAGAGGGGGATGGGGGCTAATCCCCCGCCTTTAATTTAGATAAATGGGTTTTTCATGCAAATTTCTCATATTTCATTCAAATTTTAGACATAGGAACATTCTGATGAGGACACCTACATGATCAGTTTTGTGTGTTCATTGGATAAGTCTAAGAGGGGGGAAATGGGAGGTGACTGCCCCCGCCTTAATCTAGTTTAATGGGTGTTTCATACAGAATTTACAGATTTGCTTCAAAATTTGGATATAGATTCATTGTGATAAGGCACTTCCTTGATTTTTTTTTTTTTTTTTGGAGTTCATTGGATATGTATAAATGGGGGATTGGTGGGACTACCCCTCTTAATTTAGGTAAATGATTTTTCGTGCAAAATTAACAGATTTGCTTTAATTTTTGAATACAGGTTCTTAGTGATAATATGCTTCCCTAATTAGCTGTGGAGTTCTTTTGTTAAGCATAAAAGGGATACAGGCGATTACCCCAACCCCTCTTAAATTTGGTAAATGGGTTATTATGCAGAATTTTCCGATTTGCTTTAAATTTTGGATGTACATTCTTTCTGATGAGGCGAATCTCAGAATAGTTTTGGAAGTTTGATGGTTAAGTATAAAGGGGGATAACTCCTCTTAAATTATATAAATGGGTTTTTATGAAGAATTATTTGATTTGCTATGAATTTGGATATAGGTTTTTTTATGTGATAAAGCATATCTCTGATTAGTTTAGGGAATCCAATGATTAAATATAAAAAGGGGAAATGGGCGGGAGCTATCCCCCCTCTTAATTTGTTTTTCGAACAGCATTAACCCTTGAAAATATGAGTCTGTAATATACAATTAGGATGCCTAGCCTGTGAGCTCAATGCCATCAGTTTAAGAGGGCAATATTCTTTTTATTGTAATATGTTTTTCATAATCATTTTATACAGTGAACTAACGGTTATAATATAGAAGTAGTATTAATATTTTGTAATATTTTTTGAAACATTGAGATCTACGAAATAGAAGAGAGTTTTGGGATTGGTGCATCCAACTAGTTATTTTCGTGACTTCATTATAAATATTTAAAATAAAAAGGTTTTTTTGTTTATAAATTTTAAACTGACTTAACTTAAAATAAAATTAAATGTAGCTTAAGGAAATCAGCATTAAATAATTAAAACATGAAAAGAATTAAACCTATGTTTGGAGATAACTCTTCAACCATTGGTATATTAGTAAGACATTTTATGTTTGCATTATAAAAAAGTGCTAAGTATTTCTTTATGAAAATAGTTTACAATTATAGACATATTAATAAACATGTAAAACTTGTTCTAAAAATTATCAGCATTTCATTGTACAAATTATTAGTAATTATCAGCAGTTCATTGCCAAATAGGCAGAGTATTTAAATGTTTGAATTTCAGGACGAAATAGCAGGATTCATGCCCTAAAAAATCTTGTGGGCAAGACATTCCTGTTTCTTGAAAAAAAATTACTTTTCGAATTTTTTTTCTTTGTGAAGTGGCGATCAAGTCTCATGACTGACTGATTATTTTCGTGATATTTTCCACTATCGATTGACAAATCTCACAGTTTGCTCTTACGACAATTATACAAAATTGTTTTTCTGCGTCTGACTGTAATTTTTCTCACAAATTTTTCTTGTTTGCTTATCACACAAAATTTTGCATTTTTTTTTTATATTTCTGGAGACCAACTGGCAAATTTCACAATTTATTTCTCTCAACAGATTGACAAATTTAGTTATTTACTCTGCGACTGATTGGCAAATTTCCCTTTTTGTTTTTGTTACATTCTGATGAAATTAACAATTATTTTCCTGTGTTAGGCTGAAAAATTTGTGTTTTGTCTTTGTTATTGGCTGACGAATTTCATGATATTTCTTTGTGACAGATTAACAAATTTCATGATATTTTACTGTGATTGATTGACGAATTCCACTGTTCAAGTTCCCTCTAAGTTCAAATTTTTTCAGACAGGTCAACCATTTTTAAAAATTTACTTTTGCCATGGTGGACAAAATGAGTAACATTTTTTCTATGACTGATTTACATATTTTGCAATTTTTTTTCCTGTGCCGAAGCAAGAAATAACTAAAAGAACAGTACCCTAGTCAGACTCTGGTCCCTAGAGTCTGAGCTTCTGGAATTAACACTAAACAAAATGAAAATAAATCTTGTGTTGCTCATTGGAAAAAAAGAAAACATGTTTTTTTGCAATCAATGGTTCAACATTAGATGTTTCATTTTTCAAAATCATCACACATTTCCTCATCAGTGGGTTCAATAATCATACCTCTTTTTTTATTTAAAAGGCAATCTTTCATACAATGTTTCTGTTTGTATTTGTTTTTTTTTTCCCCATATCTTATAATTTGCACCTGCACATTTTGTAACTTTTCTATTCTCTTCTTTATTAACAATGAAATTTTGATTTCCTATTTAAATAAAAATTCTTCGATATTTAAAGAAGTACGTAAAATTAATAAATAAAATATGGACATCCAGTGCCCGAAGCAAGATGTTTAAATGTTTCCCATTGAGTTATTGAAAATCATTAAAAGCATCATTTTTATGATCAAAACATGATTTATGTAATAAGAGTGATATTACGTATGTCATGGATTAAACATTAATATCCCTGGACGAATCATAAACAAAATAAAATGCGGACACCACAAGGTCCATTCTCGAGCGATAACAATAACCGTTTTCCAAATGATTAAAAAAATGATGAACTTCAAGGAAACCATTTAAATAATTGATGTGCGTGATTCACAGAAATCAGGACATGACTTTTTTAAATAAATCATTTCTCATGTAATAGAAGAAATCTACTGACAATGCCATTTTCAGAATTCCTTATGAGTTTAAAATTCCAATGCATAGTTGAACATAGTTCAATTAGCTAAAATGCCAGGGATTACGGTATTGACAATACTTCCACTAAGTGATGTACAATCACAGAAGGATATGGACGATACAATCACCTACATGCATTATTCGTGCAAGCAAATTAAAAATGAATGCACACCAGATTTTACAAAATTAAGAAGAAAAATCAAAAACAAGTACTTCCAATAATTTAATGTATTAGAAAAGTTGCTCTGTTCTGTTGTCAAAAGTGTAACCATAAAAGATTCTAAACCACACAAAATCGAACAAAATCTAAATTAAAAAATTCATTTAGCAACTCAGTTATTAATTGTCCATAACACTGAGTAAAAATTGAAAAACAGATATGATATATATAAAGCTTGATTCTTTTCCTTTGTTTTAATTAAAATAAACAATTTGGATAATTATCTTGTTGTTGATTTAAATTATTTCAATGGAAATTTGTCATGTCGGTATAAATTGTAATATTAAAAAATAATAGGGTTAAAAAAAAACATTTTTTTCCCTCTTATATAGTTTAACTACCCTGTATTTACAAATGTTATGAGGGAAACTCTCTCCTCCTGGGAAAACCTGAATTTCAAGCCCTGATTGTCAAAGATATATAGTTTCTGTAAAATATATTTCAATACATTTAAAATGTTAGAATTGTGTGTGAAACATGTTTGCAATTTATTATTTGAGATGGCATTGGATAAAGAAATAAACATTCACCATAACTAAAATCTTATTTAGTACCGGATATCCGAATCCGGCAAGCAAATCGGATATTAGATATCCAGTATCCGATATCCGGCAAAATCAGTATCTGGTGCATCCCTAGTTTTGACGGTTTTCACCTAGCCAGAATAAATATTATCATTAATCACTTTAATATGTGAAATTTACATGTATTTTTGATTTATGAAAAGGTAATAGAAAAGTTAGTTGAAAATGCAAATGTTTATTTGTTGAATGGGGTGGGTAATGTAAGAACAAATTAACCACTGGGAGGATCATTTTTATAGTTGTTGCTAAATGGTAAACTATAAATTTAGTCTTATTTTGCTGTGAAGTAAGTGAAGTATGTATATTTTGTATGAAATTAGTAATGAGTAATGACAGTAATTTATGATTTATTCATGTCATGTACAATTTATTGGTGTATTTGTAAATGGAAAAGTATCAAATGAGAGAGATTCTGATTCTATGACAGCATGTTTGAATGTAACTCTGCCAATTGTGAGTCATTTGCCTGGATGTAATTTGCAGGTTTTTCTTTTATTTATTGAAATTTTTTCTGAAGATTAGTCGTTAAAAATTATTTATAAATTGCATGATTTATTCATGTCATGTACAATTTATTGGTGTTGTATTTGTAAATGGAAAAGTATCAAATGAGAGAGATTCTAATTCTATGACAGCATGTTTGAATGTAACTCTGCCAATTGTGGGTCATTTGCCTGGATGTAAAATGCAGGTTTTTCATTTATTTATTGAAATTTTTGCTGAAGATTAGTCGTTAAAAAATCCTTTATTAACTGGAAAATACCTTTTTCTTTCTTTGGTGCCGTCAAGTTTTGACGGGTTCCATCTAGTATTTTAAAAATAATGCAAGAAATATAAATATAGAGTAAGCAAGAACAGTGCGATAAACTACGACTGTTATAACTCCAGAATATTAGAGATTCAGTACTTTTTTTATTATTTGTTAGAAATTATGCCACGGTGATATGATTATTAATTATTATTAACAAACATTTTTTATTGGGAGAATATTATAATTTTGAAGATATTTCAATGCATATTATTCTACAAATAAAAATCTCGAATCATAATTTTTATTTTCAAAATGTGAGAAGAAAAACAATTTATATCTATCATTGCAAAAATTAAATGGCCTATCTGCAAAATAAATAAAAGTAGAATGCAGTAGAAAGTTGATTATTCAAACCTCAGCCAGCCAAATTTAAATTTGGCCATACAAAGAAATCAATTTGAGTGATGCTGTGTACATGACAACAGAAAGTTGGGACTTTGTCATTGGTACTATCTTTGCTAGCTTGGAATAAGCTTCTTATATCAAATGACTGTACTACTGCACCATAAGAGCCACCAAACAATGAATTGGTATCACAACTGGCTGATTTGATTCAAGAATCTTCAGAATTTGAAGATTGTGACCAGGAAAACATTCAAGAATGCCTCAAAAGTGATGGTAGTGGTCATCAAGAATTGACCGACAATGACATCCTTGCTACTCTCATGCAAAACCAGTGCTCTTCAGAAGATCATGATAATGATGAGGACTTTAGTGATGTTGTATAGAGACAGACTTGAAGTGAGAGGAGCAACAACAAGAGGGTGATTCTGTTCAACTAGAAGATAGCCCGTCAAAATGACGTGTTTCCATTTTAAAAGGATGATAAAACATTTCAACAACTTTGGTCAATCATAGCCACTTTAGGCTTAAACAATTTTGAAAAATACAACGATTGAACATGAGAAAAAAAAAAAATCAATAGTCAAATCGTTAATCTGTATTTAGAATTATAACAAAACTATCTGGTGGATGGGGAGGGATTGTAATGAACAAATGGTAAATGCATAAAATTTTAAAAGAATAAAGTAAGGTAAAACATCAATTATAAAAGAATACATTGTGAAACTACAGCCAAAAAATATTTTAAAATACTGAGAGAAAATAATAAAAATATCCAAAATGTATAAAATTTTTTATCATTTTGGCCATTTCCAGATGAATATGAGAGGGTAGCCAAATTATTAATTGAATGGGTAAAATAATGGCATAGAATATGCAGCTAATGAATTTCATTCACAAAATTACAGTAATTATTTTACAAAAAACATGCAAATTAACATGCATTAATAATGCAAAACATGCACTAATAATGTTATTTTTAAACATTTGTGAATTAACTATTTTATATCATTAGTTAATACTTAAAAGAAAATACTTTATAAGATCGAAAACAAATGTCAACAATAAATAGAGTAAACAATCGTGATTCGTTATGTGACAATGAAGTCATTCACGGCTGTAAAAAAAATAATAAATAAATAAAGCAACACGAATATAAAAATTCTAACAATATTGTATTTAAAACGCACTTTTGCTTTTCTTAAATAAAAAGTTTTAATTAAACACTGTTAAAAATTTGACTGTTTTGCTGCATCGTCATTACACAGCTTTTATAGAAAATGATTGCTTTACCGTATTACACTGTTAAAAATTTGACCCATTTGTTGCAGCGTCACTCCACAGCTTTTATAGAATATCTCTTTTATGACCAATGAGAATGTTCCATATCACTGTAAAGTAACTGCTTTATATAAAAGCAGTGGAGTGATGCTGCAGCAAATGGGTCAAATTTTTAACAGTTGCTGCAGCATCACTCCAACGCTTTTACAGAAAACGGTTACTTTGTATGTGTTACTTACAGTGTATTCTATAAAAGCTGGGGAGTGATGATGCAGCAAAAGGGTCAAATTTTTAACAGTGTACTACTAAAAATAATTATTCCATAATTATTTTTAGCATTCCTTCCATACATATTCCTTTTATTCCATTGGTCATAAAAGAGACATTCTGATCTCTTTTATGACCAATGAGAATGCTCCATAATACAGCAAAGTAATCGGTTTCTATAAAAGCGGTGGAGTGATGCTGCAGCAAATGAGTTAAATTTTTAACAGTGTGAATATTGTGTTTGAAATAGGGAAAAGATTTCAAAGCACAGTAAAATGTAGTGACGTCATTTACAGCTCAAACTGTAAATCTGACAAATGAGAACGCTCCATTACAACTCTGGAACGGTTGCACTGGACAAAAAATTGATAGCCTTTAAAATCAAAGATAACTTTTCACAATGGAATTTGTCATTGGTCACAATAAGTGTTTTTTCTCGTGGATGGGTTGACCCCGGAATCGTTATACACGGAGGGATTTTATATATATAATTTATTTCATTAAAATGTACAAAATTCAGCAACACAAAAAAGAATGTTTTTTAAAGAAGAAAAAAAAGGACTTCTTTTAAAATGTAGACCTAAATGTACTGTATTTTTGATTTTCTGAAGATTTCTTTCATTATTTTATTCCTAAATAGTTTGCTGGAAGCATTGGAGTACAAAATACAGGCATATTTGAGATTTTTATCACTGTTTGTTTCACTACAAAAAAAAAAAAAAAAAAAAAAAAAAGAAAAAAAAAAAAATAATAATAATAATAATTATTGGTTATTTGAACACCTCAGGCCACCAATTAGTCTGGATAATTGATGCTTCAGTGTATGCACATTCACTAATGGTAGTAAATAATTTTGCTTGATGAGATATACTTTGTTTACTGAAAATGGTATATGAGAAAGTACACAAGATAATTTCTATATAAATAATAATAATTTAACATAAAATTTAACGATGAAAAAGTTTTTTGACTCACCACAAGCTTCTATATATGCATAAACTTGGACATATAATATATATAAAGGTTTTGATAAAAATTTTGCAATTTTGTGTTTTAGATGCATAGCTTGAAATGGCATTCCTAGTTTGCTTTGCAATGGTTCAGCAGCCTAGAATAGTAATTAAAAGATAAATTTTAAATATAAATAGGTTTAACATTTATTAACTATAGCTTATCCTATAATATTCAATTTAAGGTAAAATATAAATAATATTTAATCTGCTCTAAAAAGATACTGGCAAAATTATATGACATTTCATATTACTATGCTGCATTTCAATAACTTTGTGTTTTTTATTATTGTTATAACATTTGATTCAGCAATTTCAGTCATTGACTATGTTTTTCTGTCAATTAAATACAGTAAAACCTCCATAACGGACACTCCCGAATAGCGGACACCTCTATTTAACAGACAGTTTTCAAATCCCCACTCCCAAAACTTAAATTTTTGTATGTTTAAACTCTGAATAACGGACAGTAATTTTGGCGATAAAGGATGAAAAATTATTTTTTAACGAGGAAAAAAATAAAAATCCTCTAATTTTATCAATGCTTTGTGATCACAGATAAATGTGAGGATGAGCTGGAGAAAATCCCCTCTCTCCCGACATTTATTTGATCACCCTCCTCCCCTCCCTCGGATAATTTGAGGTTGTATGTTTTTAAGAAACAGTAAAATACAGGGTCGTACTGGCATAACAGAGAGGGCGGTGGCAAAATGGATAACAAGGGCGCCGATCGTCTTACGAAAGGGCGCAAATCCTTACACACACGCATATTTATATGTATGTATATATATATATATATATATATATATATTTATATATATATAGAACCATTAGATAATACTACAAATCAACATCAATTACTGTAAAAATTTGTTAATGCCAAACCATATCACACAGAGGAGCTGTCAGAATTAGAAATAAAATTGAAAATGTGGTATTTAGCTCGTTATCAAGGGCAATACTAAATAGCCACATTAATTGCGATTAATTTCTGAATGGAAATCAGGATAGACCTAAAAATGATTTCCACATTGTCTGATTAATCGCAAATGAGAACTCATTTCAAAGAAAAATATCAAGAAAAATAATAACACAATAGAATCATCAACATAGTAATTGCAATAGAAAAACCATTTCAAAGAAAAAATATTAGAAAAACAATTAAACTGTAATTAAATATTTATAAAGATAACTTACAATTATCCATCGCAACCATAATTTCCATTGAGAACAAGAAATAGAAAATAATAATATATTTGAAGTAAAATTGATTAAATTAAATAGAAAAATCATGTCAAATGGAATTAATTAGACAAATTAAATTATATAATAGGCTAGCTTACAAATATCAATTTCGACCATGTGATAGCAATACAATTTTGCATTCAGTCACATTAGACGGTTAAAGTGCAAGTTAAAATAGTAAAATAGTTTTTATTAATAATAGATATTTAAATAACTAATATCAAAAATAAATATATATACATATACAAAGTTGTATAATATAGACGCACGCTGTGCGCAGAAAATTTTACGAACTTTGCAAAAAATTTAGGAAAGAAACAATTTTTATTTTTGTAACTTTTTTTAGTACCAAAAAAAAAAAATAAAAATAGCCTCCAATATTATGTTGGAATTATTTTCTGTTAACACGAATTTCATCAAAAAACGTCAAAAAAAATAGCGAATTTCAACAAAAAATCGCGTAAAAAATGTGCATTTCAACAAAGAATAGTGTAAAAATGAACATTTCGACAAAGGACCGCGCAAAAAATGTACATTTTATCCAAAGACTGCGTAAAAAACGCGAATTTCATCCAAAGACTGCGCTAAAATCGTACATTCTATCCATGAATCGCATAAGAAACGCTAATTCGTGCATAATTTGCGTAAAAAACGCAAATTTCGTACATGCATCGCATAAAATATGTAAATTACATCCATTAATCGTTAAAAAATAACAAATTACGTGTATAAATTGTGTGAAACGGAAATTACGCTCATGAATCGCATAAAAACACGAATTACTTCTATAAATAATAATAATAAAAAAAAAAAAACGTGAATTTTGTCGTCAGATTGTCAAAAAAAAAACGCAAATTAAACAATGAATCGCATAAAAATAGCGAATTGCGTCCATGAATTGCATAAAAATAGCGAATTACCTTTATAACATCACGTAAAAAAGGTGAATTTTGTTCATACTTGGCATAAAAATAGCGAATTACATCTGTAACATCCATAACAACGTGAATTACGTTCATGAATTGCTCAAAAAACACGAATTTCGTCGACAGATTGTTCAAAACACGAGAATTTCGGCGATAGATCGCCCAAAAACGCAAATTACATATATGAGTCACATAAAAATAACGAATTACGCCTTTAAATCGCGTAAAAAATGCGAATTGCGTTCATGAACCGCATAAAAAACGCGAATTACGGTCATGAATCGCATAAAAAATGATAATTACATTCATAATTCGCTCACAAAACGCGAATTACGTCGATAAATAGATTTTAAAAAGGCGAATTTAGTCGACAGATCGCTCTAAAAACGCAAATTACGTCCATGAATCGCAAAAATAGCAAATTACGTCTATAAATCGCGTAAAAAACGCGAATTACGTTCATGAATAGCAAAAAAATGCGAATTATGTCCGTAAATCGCTCAAAAAAACGCAAATTTCATGGACAGATCGCTCAAAACACGCAAATTCAGTGGCGTAGCTAGGATGGGTGACACCCGGGGCGGATGTAAATGGTGTCACCCCCCCCCCCCCTCCCTTCCGATCCGTCATATTTTTTCTATCACACTTCTATGTTATTAAAAAATGACCATACTATTATTTAACTTTTGTCCTCCTGTATTAAAAAAAAATAAAAAATAAAATAAAAACTAATAGGAGCGACTCATTACTCAACCCACAGTCCGAATCAGTCAATGTGGTGTCTATATGTAGAAGAAAACTCTTTCTTTAAAAATTTCCTTTTGCTACGCTCTCGTTGGATTACAGGTGTTTGTCTTATTTAGATACACCACTCTGAATAAAATTTCACATTCTCAAAGAAAAGAAAATGAACTAAATTGCGTCGTGTCAAGGGCGGATCTGGAGAGTCCTCAAGGGGGGGGGGGGGGGGGCAATTTTAAAAATTGGGAGATTCGAATCTCATGCGCAGGTCGGGGCTAATATTTTTACTGCGGGTCGGGTTTGGGTCCGGTCGACTTCCATTTTTCAAGCGAGTCGGGTTTGGGTCCGGTCGACTTCTATTTTTCAAGCGGGTCGGGTTTGGGTCCAGTTGATTTCTATTTTTTGCTGCTGGTCGTGTTAACTAAACAGAAGTGTGCGAAGAGAAAATTGCGCCTGGGCAAATTTTCATCTGTTTGTCCCCCACCACGTACCCCAAACGACTTTTCTTGTGACAGGCCAAAAATGACTTGGTAGTATAAATTTGACGTCTTTTAAATTTCCGCACCCGAGGCGACCGCCACCTTCGCCCCCCCCCCCCCTCCCCACACTCTTTCACACCGTGATGTAACTAATACTTTTTCTGTAGTTCGCATTTGGGTCCGTTTGACTTCTACTTTTTGCAACGGGTAAGGTTATTCTTTTGCTACTTGTTGGGTTTGAGACCGGTTGACTATATTTTGCTACTGGTCGAGTTGACTTCTGTTTTTTTTCTATGGGTTGTGTTTGGGTCCGATTGGCTTCTTTTTTGCTGCGGGTCGGGTTAACTTCTACTTATAATATAAATCATAATAGTAAAGCTCTACAATAAGAACAAAAGTAAATATTTAAAAATGTATTTCTTAAGATTTCGCTAAACAAATGTACAACATAAATATATTTTTTACGAACAACAAATAAGATGCCAGTCTAAATTGGGCTCGGAGTGAAGAATTGCACGAATCGCGGTCGGGCCAATAATGCTTATCATTACAGGCTGGGTCGGACACGGAACAAACGTTTAGCTTTTACTCAGGGCCGAGCCTCGACCTGGAAATTTTGATCAGTACAGACAAGACATGAGTTCGAATGGATATTTTTCAGAATTTTCAGACTTTTACCAGAATTAGGTCCCAACCGAGCTCGACGATTTTAAATCTGAGCCCGCCCAAACCCGAAACATTTTGCTTCATCACAGCCCGAACCCGATAACGAAAGCATACAGTAGAAAAAAAATGCATAATAATTTTTTTTTAATGTTCCAAAAAAATTATAATTTTTAAACTACATTTTGCATTGAAATGTTACTCTTAAACGAAAATTTAAATTTAATATTATCAAACGAAAAGTTTGGTATAAAATAAAAATGTACTTTATACATAAAAAAAATTCTCATATTTTGTCTCCTTTAATAAGAAAATATTATATACATGTTAATGAAGTGTGTTTCATGAATAAATGCATAAAGCATGTAGAAATTATTGTCGATTATTTGTCGAATTGAACAATATATATCAATTTTCTATAAAAAAGGGCACATTTTTAACTATAACCATTTCATTCCTCATAACAATCTTTTGGGATAGGCATGACCCAGACAATAACATTAAATTAAAACTTTTAAATTCCAATGCTTTTATAGAAATAAAGGGAACACTGCTCAATTGCTTTCTATCTGAATAATATGGAAATTAAATTTACTTACGACCAAAAGTGACTTCCTAAATTGCAGAGTAACAACTTCAGAAAACGAATTCACAAAAAAGCAACAATCACTAAAATTATTTCTATATGAAAAGCAATTACGACCTGCGTACGCTGTGTACAATAAGTTATGCACCAAAAGCAAACTAAAACTGGAAGAAAATATCCTCTTCCCATTAAATGTCTAAATAATAATGATAATAAACAACCCTATTGCAAAATAACCTTTGTTACAGATAAAAACCAAACTACAGACAAATTCATTATTCCCGCTTTTTTGTTGGCGCCAGAACATCGTCGGAAATGGCTAAAATAGGTTTGTAGAAGTGACTAATAATTTACTTTTAAAATAGCATTCTAATGTTAAAACAGAAAAAAACCACAATTTCTGCTTACCCTTCATTCTAATCAAAATGTCAATAAAGTCATTTGAAAAGGAATAAATAATGTTTAAGGGGGGGGGGGGGGGAGAGTTCTTTTAATATTTTCTATTCATTAATAAATAAAATTTATAGGTTTCAGAAAAAATGAGTCCAGGTCCGAGCACTGTCTCTAATACAGACATTTAGGAAGACTGACTACAGGTAGGACTCGTCATGGCAGAAAAGCAAGTCTGGCCCGACCCAAATCGTCAGAAAAATAAAGATAAGGACACGGCCCGGCTCTAAAAGTCAGAAGACCAAACCCAGCCCGACCCTAGGATGTGCGATCACCCCTTCACCATCTCTCCCCCCCCATCATAGATCCGCCAATGCTGAGTCATGAATTGGCGCGGCCCGAGTCGGGCCGCGCCGCGCGACATTGAGCTTCAACCCAAGTCTTATTTCATGAAGATCTCTCCTGTTGGTTTGAAAACTTTTATGGGCCCAAGGGGGAGCGATTGCCCCTTCGCCCCCCCCCCTCCCCTTAGATCCGCTATTGCTTGGTTCATAAATTGGGGCGGCCCGAACCAGGCCCTGCCGACGTTGGGCTTCAGTCCAAGTCTTATTCCACAAAAATCTCTCATGTTGATTTGAAAAGCTTTATGGGCCCAAGGGAGGGGGGGCAATCGCCCCATCGCCCTCCCCCCTTAGATCCGCCATTGCGTCGTGTGCTAAAATTTCATTTTATTTCAGAATTCCTTTCCAAAATCTAATAAGCTAACATTTTTTAGTTGCAAATAAAGATTGGGTGTCACCCCTCAGAGGGTGACACCCGGGGCGGACTGCCCCCTCCGCCCCCCGCTAGCTACGCCACTGCGCAAATTACGTCCATGAATCGCATAAAAATAGTGAACTACGTTATGAATTGCATAAAACCTGTGAATTACATCAATAAATCGCTCAAAAAACGCAAATTACGACCATGAAATGCATAAAAAAGCAAAATGCGTCCATAAAGCACGAAAAAACGCGAATTACATAATAAAAGCAAATTTCGTCCATGCCAAAATAACATAATATTTAATTTTGTTAAACATAAATCAATTCGCAGAAAGTTTTTGACCCAATATTATGTGCGCAGAAAGTTTTTGGCTTTATACAATACATACTGCATAAATTATTCATATATATGTTTATACACACATAAAAAAAAAGTTCTCCGCAAAACATTGCACTTAAAAAAAATCTTGGTAATAAACAAGCGTTGCCAATTTAGAGAGTTTCTACATAATACAATCTCTAAAATGCCAATAATAATTATGATTAACAATTTTCCTAATCGTGGTAAGAAGGACGTCTGTTTTATGTGAATTATTTATTATTTTTGAAAGGATTTTTTTTCTTTCTTTTCTTCAATAATATATAAATTAGTTTCAAATTAAACACGAGTACAAACTATACACGCACACGCGCAATATATATATATATTTACTTCTATTGTTAATTGTTTTCTATACAGGTATCTTGATGATATAATAATTTTATATTCTAAAAAGTTATCTAACTATTCGCTACCAATTAAATACCACAAAAATTTAAAATACAGTTATAATGATATGCATAATAATACAATTAACTTTCTTGATCTAAATATTACGCTTTCTAATAATAAAATTCTATTTGATATTTATGACTTTCCTTTTAAAGTAAACTTCTTTACTCATTATAATTCTTGCCTACATAAATCTGTCTATGTCAATATATTACTTAATTTTGCCCATAGAATTAAAAATATTTGTTCACATAATTTTAAAATGCATAATTTAAAAACTGTACAAGAAACTGCTATAAGATATGGTTATCCTTTACATTTGGTTAAAAAAATACTATCTGTATAAACATTTATTAAGTATTAACTGTCTATTTTCTCTTTAACCAATATTACCATATGATGTTATTGATAAAAACTCCTATAGTCTTTAATATATAATAAGTTATTACATGATCTTAAAAATAATTAACACATTGCGTAAAAAAATGTTTAAAAAAATTATAAAAAAATAAAAATAATACAAAAAAAAAAAAATACAAAAAAAATAAAAAATATGAATAATAGGATGGCTGGGTGGGTTAGATGTTAGATTACGGAGGAGGGCGGTGTTGTCTGGATAATACGCAATGGTTATTTATTATATATTTAAAAAAAAAAAAAAAAAAAAAAAAAACTCTACACATAGTATTAAAGTTTATGTTTACCTAAAACTAATATGCATAACTTAAAAATGATCCAGTTATTGAGATAAGCTATGGTTGTCTATTGTATTTGTCTTAAAGAAATTATTTGTAAAATACTAGAATAGAAATTCTTGGAAATTCTTAGCTAATAAATAATTTATTTTTTTTCTTATAATGGAGGGCAGCACCATAAGCATATAATTTAATTAATATATTAATCCTTTAGATGGCAGAAATAAAATAATTTTCTGCTAGAAGTTGTAGTAATATATTCTAGTTAATTAATTAACATAGTAATATTAATAATTGATTTAAAATAAAAATATAATATTTCTAATAGTAGCATCTATTTTTTTTTCTAAATATATTATGAATTATATAGTATAATATATGTTTTACTAATTTTTATAATTATTGTTAGAACTTTATTTTATTATCTATGGGATTTATACTATGACCATAACCGTGACTGTTAGTAAGTCACATGTAGTTTGTATCTGATTGCACTACAAATCTTGCTAGGATATGGGTAATGGTAAATTATCTTAGTATATATATCTTTTTTTTTTTTAATGGAATAATGTATTATTGTTATTTTGTCATATTGATTTTATTTTCTTCTATGTGTATCTTTCTACTAATTTGTCATCTGAATAGCTTCCAGCCAGTCGGGTGTATTGTGAGTCGAATTCTTAGCTTTCAGCACGACTCATAACAGAAACTGGTTGGATGTTTTTGCTTTTTTGTTAAACTATACACCCCTGATGAAGTAGTTTAATGGAAAAGCCTTCTACTGCCTTTTTATCCATTTATCTTTCATTATTTTGGTAATCTGCCTTCTATTTCACTTCAAACTTCAACTGTTTTCAATAAGATGATTGTAAAAATACTGGTTCCATTGGTTTATTGTATGGTAATATATGAATTACTCTGGTTATATAATGTCCATTTATCCACATATTTCTTAGTAATTTGGTAATCTGCCTTCTATTTCTCTTCAAACTTCAACTGTTTTTAATAATATGAATGTAAAAATACTGGTTTCATTGGTTCTTTTATTGGTATTGTCTGAATAACTTTGGATGTATTTATAAAAGTATATAATATATATATATATATATATATATATATATATATATATATATATATATATATATATATTAATCTTAAAATTAGTTAATAAAATGACAATGTGAGTTAAAAAGTTTCTTTTTTCTTGTAAACTACTAAAATTAAAAAAGAAAAAAATACTTTGTTCGAGACACGCTATATAGAAATTTTTTCACAGTACAAATCCCAAAAAATATAAAATATTATGAATATTTAATAAATTAATATTTATTTAAAATTATTTAAATAATAAGAAGTAATATTTATTGAAAATTATTTGACTAGTAAGAAATAAAATTTGATTTTAAATAAATATTACATTTACTTAGTTAATTCAAACTTTATTCCGGATATCTAAATATCAGACTCCATTACATCACTATTTCAAAATAAAAAATGAATTAATAAATAAAACGAATTAAAGCAATTTCATTGGCCAAAAATTAAAAAGTTCAAAACATTATTTTATACAATTAAATAATATTTTATGTAATGCAATCACTAGGATATAAATACTAATTATGGTGTAAAATTTTTCCAAATCATTATAAAAATGACATCTATTTTATATGAATTACTTTTTAGAAAAAGGGATCTTTATTTTTCTTCTTTTGTTCAACAATATATAAATTAATTTCAAATTAAATTTAGACTATATCTATATCTATCTATCTATCTATCTATCTATCTATCTATCTATCTATCTATCTATCTATATATATATATATACATATACATATATATAAATTCCTATTATGAAACCAGTTAATAAAATGACAATATAACTTAAGAAATTTCCCTTTTTTTTAAAACAATTAAAATTAAAAAAGAAAAGAAATTACTTTTTTTCAGAAGCGCCTTATAGAATTTTTTTCATAGTACCAATCTCAAGAAATGTGGAATGGATTAATATTTATTGAAAATTATTTAATTAATAAGAAGTAAAATTTGATTTCAACTATATATTACATTTACTTATTTAATTCAAAATATCTGAATAACAATATCCATAAAATTATTTCCAAATAAAATATTAAAATAAAACGAAATTAAAACATTTTCATCGGCTCAAAACTCATCAAAATATTATTTCATAAAATTCAATAATACTTTGTATAGTACATTCTCTAGAATACAAATACTAATTAAGGTGTAAAAAATTTCTAAATCGTGGTAAGAATGGCATGAATTTTACAAGAATTATTTAAAAAAAGAATTTGTTTTTTTATATAACATGTAAATCAATTTCAAATTAGTTTTAAAAAAAAATCTACTTTAAAAAGTTGACAAAATGATAATGTGACTTAAAAAGTTTTTTTTTTCCTTGTAAATAATTAAACTTTTAAAAAATAATATAAGCTGACATTAAAATATTATGTTAAAATATTTTAATATTATTTATTAAAAATTATTTAACTGATAAGAAGTAAAATTTAACTATATGTTACTTTACTTTGTTAATTCAAATATTATGCCGATTATCCGAATAACAATCTCCATACAATAGTTTTCAAATCGAAAATAAATATTAAAATAAAACGAATTAAAACAATTTCATTGAATAAGAACTCAAAAGTGCAAATTATTATTTTATACAATTCAATAATATTTTATGTAATACATTCTTAAGAATGCAATATACTAAAATACTAAATATGGGATAAAAATTTTGAGATAAGTTATTTTAGTTCGGGGTAAGGATGTTAATTTATATAAATTATTAAAAAAAAGTTTTTTGTTTCTTTATTTTTTTAACAATAAAATGATATTATACAGCAGTTTTGATATGATTCCTACTTTTTAAACAGCTATATAGATATAAAAAATCTTGTGAAAGTGATACAAATATTATTAATAAAAAAGTGTTAATAAGTAATCTTACCTTGTACTGTTTTTCTATGGACAAATTATACACTATTAAAAAAGTATGAAGCACAAGCTTTTTAAAAGAAAAAGCTTTAAGATTACAGCAGCAGAAGTACGAACGGTTTATCGAGGTGCCTAGGACCGGATTACAACTAAATAGGTAAATAATTCAGGACACTGGCAAAATTGTAAAGATGGAGTTGTTCTTTGACACTGGATGGAACTAGAGCCTCTAGAATTATTAGTAAATCTAGTAGCCCTAGATAAAACGAGAAAAACAAAGCACGTTGCACCCTGCCCCAGGAGCACTTTATTATACTGTATACCGGCTTATCGGTTGAAAATTAGAAACGCATGTATTTCCAATTTCTGTGGAGTGTACAATAGATGACTGATTTCGGTACTCTCTTTTCCCTCGGAGGGTAGTATTTCAAATGGGCAGATTTATATTTACAAACGCTGTGCTGATCAATTGATTTGTTTCTATTTTCCCCAGAAAGATACAGAGATCCAGAATACGGTATAATCAATAAAAAATGGCACATCTGTTATTAATACAGACACCAGTGGTTATCTTCAGAATCCATATCTAGTTAACTTGAAACCCCCCTGAAATGGTAATTTGTCTTCTCGGAAACTCCCACATCATTGACTAACAGCTTTGAAAACACAACACAAACACATCTGCGTTTCTATTTACTTACATTCAACCATACTTTTGTAAAAGACGTTAATGATTTTCAAGGGTTTATATATTTATTTTAGTTACATATATACTTTTCATTTTGTAACTTGCGGTGGTGTTTGAATTTTAGAAAGGTTAAGCAGACCAGATCCAGTTTAAAAAAAGTTTTTAGATAATGGCATTTTTGATGCTAAAAATTATCGAATTTTCAAAGATATATAAAAAATTAACCTATTCTTCTTTCAAAAGAAAAATTAACATAAGTTTCCATTGCAAACTCTCCTGAAAAATTATTCTTCGTAATCTGACGCATAATATCATCTAAGAAATTAATGATAGTACAGTCATTAACACATACATTAACATTCAGAAATTATACAGTACTTCAGTTTATTAGAACTAGGAGCACAAATTTATGTATGAGTAATTACAGAAACAAAATAATAATTTTTTTAAGTTCTTTTTACCGAAGAGCTGAAAAAAATAATGATCAAGGGCGCCACCATTACAAAAATATGACAATAGTTTTTTGAAAATTATTTTTCTGTTGCGCTGAAAAAAAAAAAAAAAAAAAAAAAATCTGATCAAGAGCTCTATGATTACAAAAAGACGATATTAGTTTTTTGAAAGTTGTTTTTACATAAAACACGGGAAAAATCTGACCAAGAGTGCTGTGATTATAAAAACATGATATTTGTTTTTCGAAAGTTATTTTTAAAGAAACACTGAAAAAAAAAATAAATCTTGCCATGGGTGCCATGATTACAAACACACGGTATTAATATTTTAATAGTTATTTTTACAAGAGGCGCTGAAAAAAAAAATGACGAAGGACGCCATTATTACAAAAACTGGTATTAGTTTTTTAAAAGTTATTTTTGTAGAGGCGGCTATAAAAATCTGGCTAAGGGCGCCACGATTCCAAAAACACGATGTTAGTTTTTTAAAAGTTATTTTTAAAGAGACGCTGAAAAAGATCTAAACAAAGGCGCCATGATTATAAAAACATGATATTAGTTTATTTTTAGTTACTTTTACAGAGGTGTTGAAAAAGTCTGATCAAGGGCACCATGCTTCCCAAAACACCATATTTGTTTTCTGAAAATTAGTTTTACAAGAGGCGCTAGAAAAAGTTGAACAAGGGCGCCATAATTACAAAAATCGATGTAAGTTTTTAAAAAGTTATTTTTATAGAGGCATCGAAAAAAATCTGACCAGGGGCGGCACACTTCTAAAAACACGACATTAGTTTTTTGAAAGTTATATTTAAAGAGGTGCTGAAAAAGATCCGACCAAGGGCGCCACGTTTCCTAAAACACGATATTAGTTTTTTTTTTTTTTTATTATTATTTTTTAAAAGGTGCTGAAAAAGATCTAAACAAGGGCCCCATGATTACAAAAACATGATATTAGTTGTTTTTTTTTTTTTTTTTACAGAGATGTTGATAAAGTCTGACCAAGGGCGCCATGTTTCCCAAATCACAACATTAGTTTTTTGAAAGTTATTTTTACAAGAGGCGCTGAGGAAAGCTGACCAAGGGTGCTATACTTACAAAAACCAATATTAGTTTTTTAAAAGTTATTTTTGCACAGGCACCGAAAAAAATCTGACTAGGGGCACCACGATTCCAAAGACACAATATTAGTTTTTTAAAAGTTATTTTTAAAGAGGCGCTGAAAAAGATCTAAACAAGGGCGCCACGATTACAAAAACATGATATTAAGTTTCTTTTTCTTACAGAGGTTTTGATAAAGTCTGACCAAGGGCGCCATGTTTCCCAAAACATGATATTAGTTTTTGAGAGTTATTTTTACAAGGGGCCGAAAAAAACCTGTCCAGGGGCGCCACAATTCCAAAAACACGATATTGTCAGCCATTTTTTTCTTCCTTAACACTCTAAAATACATAATTCTAATTATATATATATCGTAATATTGTAAAATGGCATGGCTTACTATCTTATATTTTGTTCCAACTTCCATTTTTCTTCTTTGCCGGCATTTTCCAATCTTCCGATCTTTTGTTTACATGTTCAAATCAATCGCTTATCTTTTGTTTTTCCGATCGTCACTGATGGGTGTGTTCATCCTGGTTTTATCGTTCCGTTCGATCGCAATCCGCAAGCATCGCGGATCGCAACTCGTAAGTGGCTGTCTTGCATTTCTTCCATCGCAAGTCAGGAGCTCGCTTGCTCAACTCGGAGGGGCGTATCCAGTTTCGAATTGCCGCTGCTATTTAAACCGGCTGAGATATGTTGTGCTGGGGATTTTGAAGCGATGTTATGAGCTAGCAATATTGAAGTCAATATGATATAGTTTCAGAAATGTCTTTTAGATTCGTCCAGTTTTTAAAGTTAACAAACTTGTGTTTAATTACGCCAAATCCGTTGCTGGACATTTAATTGTGAAAATGGTTTTTCAACTTCGCCCGTTTGTCATTTTACCAGCAGTCATAATCCATTTGTGTTTTTAATTAAGTCTTCATATTCATTTGTGGACATTATTATCTTCAGTTAAAAAAACTCTATATGTTTTTAAGACTTTTCATCGAAATAGTTGGTGTGCCGTATCATTGGAATTTTTCAGTACGTCGATAGCTGTCATCCATAAGTGAGTCCGTTTTGTTTTCAGTGCTATCCTAATATTGTTATATGCCATGCCATGCCATTTAATAAGTAATATTATTTCATTATATAGAATGGTTTTAATTTAAATACGGAATTGAACTTATTTTCTGTTTACATTTTACCAGTTATATTTTTCATCTAAGTTTATACATATTTTTATTTAAACTTGAATATTATTTCATGACATAGAATAACTTTAATATAAATCTGGAACTGAACTTGTTTCTGTTTACGTTATGCCTGTTATATTTTTCACCTGGATTTATACATGTTTTATTTAAACTTGCACTTATTTTTTTCGTTAATAAACGTTAGTCTTATTTCACTGAAAAACAGTTTCTTTAATGAATGTCTTACACTACACTGTCACAATGTCACCAATACTTACTCTCTTAGGTCACCGAAGTTGCACTATTATAAACTGCTAAATTTTATTTTGTTTTAGACGGTTCTTGTTACAGAACCGATCACGGGTTAAGGGCCCAGAGCGAATACGCTTTTAAACCCTTTACGGCGGCCATAACCTAATTGGTGACATTTCAAAAAAATTTGACAGTTGTTTGTAGTATGCGGCCATTGGACCTCCGAGTCATTTTAGAGGGGGGGGGGCCGCAATATAAAATTTTTTTTGAAGGTTAAATGAATTTTTTTTTTTCTATTGATATGAAATACAAAAAGGTTTTTTTTGGATAACTTATAATAGAAATTTTGTTTATGTACTATCTGACTACTAAGTACGTTATTTAAAAAAAAAAATTTTTTTTTTTCCTTTTTCCTGTCAAATCTTCTGTTTAATGCATGGCCATGGCTAACATACAGGTGTGCATAACAAAACTGAATTCTCACAATTATGGAACTTGGGCAGCTGACGTCAAGTATCTACTATTAGATAAAAATGCGTGGAGCATAGTTAATGGCACTGAAAAGGCTCCTGATGAAAATGACTCTGTAGCGACAAAAGAATATCAATCCAGAGTCAGGTCTGCCCTATCAATTGTGTATTTAAATGTTGAAAATGAATTCCGGAGAATCATAGAAAATATCGACGACCCTCATGAAGCCTGGACTAAACTTAAACTGCATTTTCAGCCTGATAACCGGGCACGCCACATGCAGCTCTTTGGCGAAATACTTTCCTGTAAAATACAACCTGAGGAGCCCGTTGATATGTTTGCAGCTCGCCTCCAAAGACTTGCTGACCAACTTGCTGCGATAAATGAGCCAATCAAAGAAACTTACCTTACATTTCAATTGCTTAGATGGCTCCCGAAGAAGTTCGACAACATGGTGCAAGGGATTCTGCGATGGCCAGACCAACAGTTCACGTTTAAAGATGTTCTTACAGAGTTAGTCGCAGAGGAGTCCCGTATCAAACTACGAGAGGACGACAGAATAGATGCCGTGCAGTCTCATTTCTCTAGAGCCCGTTCCTCAAAGAAGTGTTCCTTTAAGCCTAAGTTCAGAGGTCGGTGTCACAAATGTGGACGCAGAGGACATTTACAGAGCCAGTGTAGAGTGCCTGATGTCACCCGCCAGGAATCCTGTCTTAGCTCTAGTTCCAGAAGTTCCATGATGCCTAGAGACTCCTCCAATTCCGGTTCCGTGGTGTACAGAGACTCTTCCAGTTCTAGAAATTCTTCTTTGTCCAGAGGTTCCTCTTTTTCCAGAAATTCATCGAAAGACTCTTCCGTATCCAGTCCTGTCCGTGCTCAATCTGATGGTCATAGATCCAGAAAAGATGTGCCTCGCAACCGACGTCAACGTAAGCCAACAAGCCAGGTAAATTACCTCATACAATCTAATCTGAGTAACATAAAATGTGGTGGAGACGCCTGGGTCTTTGACACAGGTGCCTCCCACCATTTCTGTAAAGATAAAAGTCTATATGTTAAGTTTAAACCATTAAAAAATGAGGAATTGGCTGTTGCTGTTGACGGTGCTACTTTCCCTATCGAGGGCACCGGTTTAGTGGATTTAAAAATAAATGGGGAAATGGTTCGCTTCGGCGACGTCATGTATTGCCCTAGTCTAAGACATAATCTAATTTCAGGTCCCAGACTTGATAAAATGGGTGCCAGGTTCAAAGGAGGTGAGGGAAGGGTCAAGGCATATCGGGATTCTGGCACACTTTTTCGTGCTTTTCTTAAAGATGGCATTTACTGCCTCTATCCAGATCCTAACCATAAAAATAGAAATAAAGACCCTAAAACTAACCGTAATCAAAATCCTAAAAAGGTACGTTTCCAAGCCTCAACCGTTCAAAAAGATGATTTTAAACTCTGGCATAGACGCCTTGGGCACATCAGTTCCACATTAATTGAACATACTCTAAAATGTAATGGCGTTAGGGGCTTACCACCCATTAAATGTAAAGACTTTGAATGTGAAACATGTAAAATTAATAAACACAGACGAACATCATTCCGCATAATAAACCAAATAAGATCTAAACGACCTCTAGAACTGCTACACACTGACCTGTGGGGTCCGACACAAATAACAGGGCGAAACGGGGAGAAGTATTTCCTAACTATAACAGACGACTTCTCTCGCAAAGTGTCGGTATACCCCTTATGCAGTAAAACACAGGTGTTTAAAGTATTTTCTAACCACGTAAAAAGAGCAGAAAGGTTTTTGGGCACCAAAGTAAAAGAAGTTCGTAGCGACAATGGGCGGGAATTCGATAATGAAGCATTCACCAAATTCTTTGAGGACAATGGCATACGACACGAATTTACCAATGTATATTCTCCGGAGCAAAATGGAGTTTCAGAACGTTTAAATCAAACAATAATGGACGGGGCTCGCTCAATACTCAATGAAAGTAAACTCAGTCTCAAATTCTGGCCAGAAGCTGTCTTATACATCGCATACACTCTTAACCGAATATGTCACAAAACTCAGAAAAAAACTCCTTTCGAATATTATTGTGGTAATAAACCATCCATAAGACATTTACGACCTTTTGGTACGGTGGCATATGTGGGGGTACCTAAACAACTAAGAAACTCCAAATTCGATCCGAAGGCTAAAAAGGGTGTTTTAGTGGGTTACGCAATGTCTACAAAAGGCTACAGGGTATGGATTCCCGAAACCAATAAAATAATAGAGACAATAAATGTTAGGTTTGGTGACGAATCTGTATCCAGAAGTATCCACAAACACAGTGAACAAGGTCCAAGCTATTCAATAGGCACAAACCCATTTACAACTTCGGAGCAGCGCAACGGAAGCGATCTGGGACCCTCTTACATCCTAAGTTCCGAACCACCTGAAATAGACCCTTTGACTGACCTTCAACCTGACAGATTTACTTCAGAAACACCACCCACTCAAAGTATTAGACCGAGTACCTCTGAATCTTCCGACTCTGCCTCCTCACACCCATCTGAGGGTGACAGTGACGAGGATGGCGAGGAGTTTACTAGAACTCTCAGGGAAGCTGTCTGGTTCCGTAAGCCTGTAACTAGGCCTGACAAATCGAGAACCGACGTCTACTATTACGAGTTGGGTGAAACACAACGTCTAAGATCACTGAAGGAAGTAAGAGATTACTGTCAATCTAATGGTATCAAATTTAATCACTGTTCAGTTTTAAAGGAAGCAATAAGTACCAAGGCATTGTAAAGTCCACTCCTAGTGCTAGCTCAAGTCCTAGTTACACACCTCCACACACCTCTTTCTCTGAAACTCATAAAACCAATACCTGACTAGAAGACTCCATACCTAACACATATAAACAGGCATTAAAATCCCCTCAGTGGGAACTCTGGAGACAGGCAATGCAGGAAGAGATGGATGTTATAAATAAAAGACAAGTATGGGTATTAACATCTCTGCCACCCAACGCCGAACCACTAGGCTGCAGATGGGTATTCACCATCAAACGAGACGACAAGGGACGGGTTGCAAGATATAAAGCAAGACTTGTAGCACAAGGCTATAAACAAGTCAGGGGTGAAACGTACGATGAGACGTTTTCGCCCGTAGTCAATTTCAGTCTAATTCGCTTTTTCTTTGCAGCCCTTGTCTCATGTCTCGGATGGATCCACACTCAGTGTGATGTAAAAGGAGCCTATCTGTACGCCCCTCTTTCTGATAACATCTACATGAAACAACCATCAGGGTTCGAGGTAAAAGGTAAAGAACATTTAGTCTGCAAACTCCAGAGGGCCCTTTATGGTCTCCACCAGAGTGAACGAGTATGGTTTTATGAATTACATAAGATTTTAATTTCTCTTGGTTTTAAAAAGTTAGAGTGGTGTAATTGCGTCTATACGTTTTCTAATTATGTTGTTTTATTACTATATGTGGATGACTTTGTAATATTAAGTAACCATCAGAAACATATTAATGAAATTTTAACCCTTTTAACAAAACATTTTGACATAAAAATCCTGGGGAAAACACGCAAACTACTTGGTGTTGAATTTGAGGAGGATGGGAATGGCACTGTTTCAATTCATCAAATGCAATATATTGATGATATTTGTACAAGATTTAAAGAATTCAACTTTCCCATTACATCACTCCCTATAACTAAAGGTACTGTATACTCCAAGTCACAATGTCCTCAAACCGAAGCAGAAACCCAGGAAATGTTACAATATCCATACAGAAGTGTTTTGGGCTGCCTTTCATTTTTAACAAGCAGGACACGTCCTGATATTTCATACGCTGTAAATATCTTCAGCCAATTCCAGAGCAATCCTGGGATTGTTCACTGGAATGGTCTCCTGAAGCTTTTAGGGTATGTCCAAAGCACAAAACACTATAAACTGAGGTTACCTTGTCACCACATAAACCTAATAACTTACACCGACGCGGATTTCGCCGCTAATAGGGATGACAGGACATCAATGGGGGGACAACTACTAATGTTAGACAAAGCTCCTATCATGTGGAGAGCCTTTAAACAAAAATCTGTCTGTTTGTCTACTATGGAATCAGAATTTGTGGCTTTAACAGAAGCAACTAAAGAGCTTCTATGGTTCAGTAGGATCATAACTGAATGTTATGACAAACATATTTTTACAGGTCCACAAGTTAAACCAACACTTTTAGTAGACAACATGGCCTCCATTGATTTTCTTAAGTCTCCCATTGAAAATTACAGAACGAAACACATTGACGTAAAATTATTTTTTGTTAGAGACCTTTTAAACCAAGAGATTTTTAATGTTAAACACGTAGCCAGTAAATCTAATCTCTCAGACATTTTCACTAAACCTTTAACAAAGTTTGATCTTAAAAAATTTATTGATGTAATTTTTAGTTATAAGTAATTTATATATATACATAATATTTAAATGCTATGAAAAAAAAACTCCTCCTCCTTTGAACTTGTGTCAAGCATTAAGATGCTTGTTTAACTTTTCATGTTAAACCTTGAAGTTTAGCATTTTTTTTTAAAACTGAAATTTTTGTATATTTCAGTACTTTTCTTTTAAAAAATGTTTGAATATGTGATTATACTCTTGTTATTTCATATTTGTTTCGTATGCATACGTTTCATAATATCATTTCATAGGTTTTGATATACCCTCATTTCCAACATCGCGGACAATTTAACTCCCGCTGGAATGTGGTCAGACCTCAGGATCGTTCATCCTCCGGGATCCGAGCAGCCTCGAAAAACGCCTCGTGAGGTGCCCTTGTAAATAGCCAGAGTGGTCTGCAGGGGGTAGCGGCGTTCTTGAGTGTTCTGATCACAGGAAGGCCTGTCACGGGCATCGTTCTTTTTAAGTCTGTAAGTCCCTGTTTTTGTATAATGGAAATGTCACATAGGTCCCGTCCGTGGTGTTGAAAATCGAGTTGTATTTTTTATTGCATATGTAAATATGAAAATTTTTCTTCTCGTTTTAAGAGTATATATAACAAGTTTTTTTTCATATTTAAATTGGCCAAATCATTTGCAAATGTATATCGTTTCAAAAGCTTAAGCATATTTTTTTTTTCTGTGTTGTCTTTCACGTGAGCGCTCACAGTCATTTAACTCTGTCACTATCATAATCATAATTCATAATCGTTATCATGATCATGATCGTTATTGTTCTCATTATTGAAATTTTCTCATTTGCATAACATGTATCTTTCATATATTGTCAAAGTATTTTCATATTGTAATTCATGTATATTTATTCTTCATATTATCCTGAATTTGCGTTTATATGATAATCATTCTCTTCCAGAATAAATATGCAAATGTATGATTGTTTAAAATTCATTTGAATATTGTACAAGTCAAGATCAAGAAAAAATCATCATATTAAATTGTTATGTAAAGGTAACTCGTAGTCACTTGCACGTGACGAGGTAATTGTAATTATCTTTCATGGTTTTTTTTCAGGAAAACGTTATCTTTATAGACTTTTGCTATTGAACTTTATTCGACGTGAAAAAAAACTTTTCGTTAGAGTTACAATTGTAACTGAACTTTCATGAAATGAAAAAGTTGTTAATCTAGTTGTTATATAATTGTTAAAATTGTTGTTATTGTTGAATATTGTTATTAACATTATTGAAAATTGATGTTTTTGATTAACCCTGTTGAAGTTATTGAATTTGTTGCATTTATACTTGTTAATGTTAAGTTTCTGTTTTACTGATAACTATCGAAGTGTGATAGTTGATATTCTAATGTTTTACATTATTCTATATATATATATAATTTACAATATCTGTTAATTATCCATTTTATTTTTAAGTACGAGTGTTAAGGGGGGGGGGCGATTGTCAGCCATTTTTTTCTTCCTTAACACTCTAAAATACATAATTCTAATTATATATATATCGTAATATTGTAAAATGGCATGGCTTACTATCTTATATTTTGTTCCAACTTCCATTTTTCTTCTTTGCCGGCATTTTCCAATCTTCCGATCTTTTGTTTACATGTTCAAATCAATCGCTTATCTTTTGTTTTTCCGATCGTCGCTGATGGGTGTGTTCATCCTGGTTTTATCGTTCCGTTCGATCGCAATCCGCAAGCATCGCGGATCGCAACTCGTAAGTGGCTGTCTTGCATTTCTTCCATCGCAAGTCAGGAGCTCGCTTGCTCAACTCGGAGGGGCGTATCCAGTTTCGAATTGCCGCTGCTATTTAAACCGGCTGAGATATGTTGTGCTGGGGATTTTGAAGCGATGTTATGAGCTAGCAATATTGAAGTCAATATGATATAGTTTCAGAAATGTCTTTTAGATTCGTCCAGTTTTTAAAGTTAACAAACTTGTGTTTAATTACGCCAAATCCGTTGCTGGACATTTAATTGTGAAAATGGTTTTTCAACTTCGACCGTTTGTCATTTTACCAGCAGTCATAATCCATTTGTGTTTTTAATTAAGTCTTCATATTCATTTGTGGACATTATTATCTTCAGTTAAAAAAACTCTATATGTTTTTAAGACTTTTCATCGAAATAGTTGGTGTGCCGTATCATTGGAATTTTTCAGTACGTCGATAGCTGTCATCCATAAGTGAGTCCGTTTTGTTTTCAGTGCTATCCTAATATTGTTATATGCCATGCCATGCCATTTAATAAGTAATATTATTTCATTATATAGAATGGTTTTAATTTAAATACGGAATTGAACTTATTTTCTGTTTACATTTTATCAGTTATATTTTTCATCTAAGTTTATACATATTTTTATTTAAACTTGAATATTATTTCATGACATAGAATAACTTTAATATAAATCTGGAACTGAACTTGTTTCTGTTTACGTTATGCCTGTTATATTTTTCACCTGGATCTATACATGTTTTATTTAAACTTGCACTTATTTTTTTCGTTAATAAACGTTAGTCTTATTTCACTGAAAAACAGTTTCTTTAATGAATGTCTTACACTACACTGTCACAATGTCACCAATACTTACTCTCTTAGGTCACCGAAGTTGCACTATTATAAACTGCTAAATTTTATTTTGTTTTAGACGGTTCTTGTTACAGAACCGATCACGGGTTAAGGGCCCAGAGCGAATACGCTTTTAAACCCTTTACGGCGGCCATAACCTAATTGGTGACATTTCAAAAAAATTTGACAGTTGTTTGTAGTATGCGGCCATTGGACCTCCGAGTCATTTTAGAGGGGGGGGGCCGCAATATAAAATTTTTTTTGAAGGTTAAATGAATTTTTTTTTTTCTATTGATATGAAATACAAAAAGGTTTTTTTTGGATAACTTATAATAGAAATTTTGTTTATGTACTATCTGACTACTAAGTACGTTATTTAAAAAAAAAATTTTTTTTTTTCCTTTTTCCTGTCAAATCTTCTGTTTAATGCATGGCCATGGCTAACATACAGGTGTGCATAACAAAACTGAATTCTCACAATTATGGAACTTGGGCAGCTGACGTCAAGTATCTACTATTAGATAAAAATGCGTGGAGCATAGTTAATGGCACTGAAAAGGCTCCTGATGAAAATGACTCTGTAGCGACAAAAGAATATCAATCCAGAGTCAGGTCTGCCCTATCAATTGTGTATTTAAATGTTGAAAATGAATTCCGGAGAATCATAGAAAATATCGACGACCCTCATGAAGCCTGGACTAAACTTAAACTGCATTTTCAGCCTGATAACCGGGCACGCCGCATGCAGCTCTTTGGCGAAATACTTTCCTGTAAAATACAACCTGAGGAGCCCGTTGATATGTTTGCAGCTCGCCTCCAAAGACTTGCTGACCAACTTGCTGCGATAAATGAGCCAATCAAAGAAACTTACCTTACATTTCAATTGCTTAGATGGCTCCCGAAGAAGTTCGACAACATGGTGCAAGGGATTCTGCGATGGCCAGACCAACAGTTCACGTTTAAAGATGTTCTTACAGAGTTAGTCGCAGAGGAGTCCCGTATCAAACTACGAGAGGACGACAGAATAGATGCCGTGCAGTCTCATTTCTCTAGAGCCCGTTCCTCAAAGAAGTGTTCCTTTAAGCCTAAGTTCAGAGGTCGGTGTCACAAATGTGGACGCAGAGGACATTTACAGAGCCAGTGTAGAGTGCCTGATGTCACCCGCCAGGAATCCTGTCTTAGCTCTAGTTCCAGAAGTTCCATGATGCCTAGAGACTCCTCCAATTCCGGTTCCGTGGTGTACAGAGACTCTTCCAGTTCTAGAAATTCTTCTTTGTCCAGAGGTTCCTCTTTTTCCAGAAATTCATCGAAAGACTCTTCCGTATCCAGTCCTGTCCGTGCTCAATCTGATGGTCATAGATCCAGAAAAGATGTGCCTCGCAACCGACGTCAACGTAAGCCAACAAGCCAGGTAAATTACCTCATACAATCTAATCTGAGTAACATAAAATGTGGTGGAGACGCCTGGGTCTTTGACACAGGTGCCTCCCACCATTTCTGTAAAGATAAAAGTCTATATGTTAAGTTTAAACCATTAAAAAATGAGGAATTGGCTGTTGCTGTTGACGGTGCTACTTTCCCTATCGAGGGCACCGGTTTAGTGGATTTAAAAATAAATGGGGAAATGGTTCGCTTCGGCGACGTCATGTATTGCCCTAGTCTAAGACATAATCTAATTTCAGGTCCCAGACTTGATAAAATGGGTGCCAGGTTCAAAGGAGGTGAGGGAAGGGTCAAGGCATATCGGGATTCTGGCACACTTTTTCGTGCTTTTCTTAAAGATGGCATTTACTGCCTCTATCCAGATCCTAACCATAAAAATAGAAATAAAGACCCTAAAACTAACCGTAATCAAAATCCTAAAAAGGTACGTTTCCAAGCCTCAACCGTTCAAAAAGATGATTTTAAACTCTGGCATAGACGCCTTGGGCACATCAGTTCCACATTAATTGAACATACTCTAAAATGTAATGGCGTTAGGGGCTTACCACCCATTAAATGTAAAGACTTTGAATGTGAAACATGTAAAATTAATAAACACAGACGAACATCATTCCGCATAATAAACCAAATAAGATCTAAACGACCTCTAGAACTGCTACACACTGACCTGTGGGGTCCGACACAAATAACAGGGCGAAACGGGGAGAAGTATTTCCTAACTATAACAGACGACTTCTCTCGCAAAGTGTCGGTATACCCCTTATGCAGTAAAACACAGGTGTTTAAAGTATTTTCTAACCACGTAAAAAGAGCAGAAAGGTTTTTGGGCACCAAAGTAAAAGAAGTTCGTAGCGACAATGGGCGGGAATTCGATAATGAAGCATTCACCAAATTCTTTGAGGACAATGGCATACGACACGAATTTACCAATGTATATTCTCCGGAGCAAAATGGAGTTTCAGAACGTTTAAATCAAACAATAATGGACGGGGCTCGCTCAATACTCAATGAAAGTAAACTCAGTCTCAAATTCTGGCCAGAAGCTGTCTTATACATCGCATACACTCTTAACCGAATATGTCACAAAACTCAGAAAAAAACTCCTTTCGAATATTATTGTGGTAATAAACCATCCATAAGACATTTACGACCTTTTGGTACGGTGGCATATGTGGGGGTACCTAAACAACTAAGAAACTCCAAATTCGATCCGAAGGCTAAAAAGGGTGTTTTAGTGGGTTACGCAATGTCTACAAAAGGCTACAGGGTATGGATTCCCGAAACCAATAAAATAATAGAGACAATAAATGTTAGGTTTGGTGACGAATCTGTATCCAGAAGTATCCACAAACACAGTGAACAAGGTCCAAGCTATTCAATAGGCACAAACCCATTTACAACTTCGGAGCAGCGCAACGGAAGCGATCTGGGACCCTCTTACATCCTAAGTTCCGAACCACCTGAAATAGACCCTTTGACTGACCTTCAACCTGACAGATTTACTTCAGAAACACCACCCACTCAAAGTATTAGACCGAGTACCTCTGAATCTTCCGACTCTGCCTCCTCACACCCATCTGAGGGTGACAGTGACGAGGATGGCGAGGAGTTTACTAGAACTCTCAGGGAAGCTGTCTGGTTCCGTAAGCCTGTAACTAGGCCTGACAAATCGAGAACCGACGTCTACTATTACGAGTTGGGTGAAACACAACGTCTAAGATCACTGAAGGAAGTAAGAGATTACTGTCAATCTAATGGTATCAAATTTAATCCGTCACTGTTCAGTTTTAAAGGAAGCAATAAGTACCAAGGCATTGTAAAGTCCACTCCTAGTGCTAGCTCAAGTCCTAGTTACACACCTCCACACACCTCTTTCTCTGAAACTCATAAAACCAATACCTGACTAGAAGACTCCATACCTAACACATATAAACAGGCATTAAAATCCCCTCAGTGGGAACTCTGGAGACAGGCAATGCAGGAAGAGATGGATGTTATAAATAAAAGACAAGTATGGGTATTAACATCTCTGCCACCCAACGCCGAACCACTAGGCTGCAGATGGGTATTCACCATCAAACGAGACGACAAGGGACGGGTTGCAAGATATAAAGCAAGACTTGTAGCACAAGGCTATAAACAAGTCAGGGGTGAAACGTACGATGAGACGTTTTCGCCCGTAGTCAATTTCAGTCTAATTCGCTTTTTCTTTGCAGCCCTTGTCTCATGTCTCGGATGGATCCACACTCAGTGTGATGTAAAAGGAGCCTATCTGTACGCCCCTCTTTCTGATAACATCTACATGAAACAACCATCAGGGTTCGAGGTAAAAGGTAAAGAACATTTAGTCTGCAAACTCCAGAGGGCCCTTTATGGTCTCCACCAGAGTGAACGAGTATGGTTTTATGAATTACATAAGATTTTAATTTCTCTTGGTTTTAAAAAGTTAGAGTGGTGTAATTGCGTCTATACGTTTTCTAATTATGTTGTTTTATTACTATATGTGGATGACTTTGTAATATTAAGTAACCATCAGAAACATATTAATGAAATTTTAACCCTTTTAACAAAACATTTTGACATAAAAATCCTGGGGAAAACACGCAAACTACTTGGTGTTGAATTTGAGGAGGATGGGAATGGCACTGTTTCAATTCATCAAATGCAATATATTGATGATATTTGTACAAGATTTAAAGAATTCAACTTTCCCATTACATCACTCCCTATAACTAAAGGTACTGTATACTCCAAGTCACAATGTCCTCAAACCGAAGCAGAAACCCAGGAAATGTTACAATATCCATACAGAAGTGTTTTGGGCTGCCTTTCATTTTTAACAAGCAGGACACGTCCTGATATTTCATACGCTGTAAATATCTTCAGCCAATTCCAGAGCAATCCTGGGATTGTTCACTGGAATGGTCTCCTGAAGCTTTTAGGGTATGTCCAAAGCACAAAACACTATAAACTGAGGTTACCTTGTCACCACATAAACCTAATAACTTACACCGACGCGGATTTCGCCGCTAATAGGGATGACAGGACATCAATGGGGGGACAACTACTAATGTTAGACAAAGCTCCTATCATGTGGAGAGCCTTTAAACAAAAATCTGTCTGTTTGTCTACTATGGAATCAGAATTTGTGGCTTTAACAGAAGCAACTAAAGAGCTTCTATGGTTCAGTAGGATCATAACTGAATGTTATGACAAACATATTTTTACAGGTCCACAAGTTAAACCAACACTTTTAGTAGACAACATGGCCTCCATTGATTTTCTTAAGTCTCCCATTGAAAATTACAGAACGAAACACATTGACGTAAAATTATTTTTTGTTAGAGACCTTTTAAACCAAGAGATTTTTAATGTTAAACACGTAGCCAGTAAATCTAATCTCTCAGACATTTTCACTAAACCTTTAACAAAGTTTGATCTTAAAAAATTTATTGATGTAATTTTTAGTTATAAGTAATTTATATATATACATAATATTTAAATGCTATGAAAAAAAAACTCCTCCTCCTTTGAACTTGTGTCAAGCATTAAGATGCTTGTTTAACTTTTCATGTTAAACCTTGAAGTTTAGCATTTTTTTTTAAAACTGAAATTTTTGTATATTTCAGTACTTTTCTTTTAAAAAATGTTTGAATATGTGATTATACTCTTGTTATTTCATATTTGTTTCGTATGCATACGTTTCATAATATCATTTCATAGGTTTTGATATACCCTCATTTCCAACATCGCGGACAATTTAACTCCCGCTGGAATGTGGTCAGACCTCAGGATCGTTCATCCTCCGGGATCCGAGCAGCCTCGAAAAACGCCTCGTGAGGTGCCCTTGTAAATAGCCAGAGTGGTCTGCAGGGGGTAGCGGCGTTCTTGAGTGTTCTGATCACAGGAAGGCCTGTCACGGGCATCGTTCTTTTTAAGTCTGTAAGTCCCTGTTTTTGTATAATGGAAATGTCACATAGGTCCCGTCCGTGGTGTTGAAAATCGAGTTGTATTTTTTATTGCATATGTAAATATGAAAATTTTTCTTCTCGTTTTAAGAGTATATATAACAAGTTTTTTTTCATATTTAAATTGGCCAAATCATTTGCAAATGTATATCGTTTCAAAAGCTTAAGCATATTTTTTTTTTCTGTGTTGTCTTTCACGTGAGCGCTCACAGTCATTTAACTCTGTCACTATCATAATCATAATTCATAATCGTTATCATGATCATGATCGTTATTGTTCTCATTATTGAAATTTTCTCATTTGCATAACATGTATCTTTCATATATTGTCAAAGTATTTTCATATTGTAATTCATGTATATTTATTCTTCATATTATCCTGAATTTGCGTTTATATGATAATCATTCTCTTCCAGAATAAATATGCAAATGTATGATTGTTTAAAATTCATTTGAATATTGTACAAGTCAAGATCAAGAAAAAATCATCATATTAAATTGTTATGTAAAGGTAACTCGTAGTCACTTGCACGTGACGAGGTAATTGTAATTATCTTTCATGGTTTTTTTTCAGGAAAACGTTATCTTTATAGACTTTTGCTATTGAACTTTATTCGACGTGAAAAAAAACTTTTCGTTAGAGTTACAATTGTAACTGAACTTTCATGAAATGAAAAAGTTGTTAATCTAGTTGTTATATAATTGTTAAAATTGTTGTTATTGTTGAATATTGTTATTAACATTATTGAAAATTGATGTTTTTGATTAACCCTGTTGAAGTTATTGAATTTGTTGCATTTATACTTGTTAATGTTAAGTTTCTGTTTTACTGATAACTATCGAAGTGTGATAGTTGATATTCTAATGTTTTACATTATTCTATATATATATATAATTTACAATATCTGTTAATTATCCATTTTATTTTTAAGTACGAGTGTTAAGGGGGGGGGGGCGATTGTCAGCCATTTTTTTCTTCCTTAACACTCTAAAATACATAATTCTAATTATATATATATCGTAATATTGTAAAATGGCATGGCTTACTATCTTATATTTTGTTCCAACTTCCATTTTTCTTCTTTGCCGGCATTTTCCAATCTTCCGATCTTTTGTTTACATGTTCAAATCAATCGCTTATCTTTTGTTTTTCCGATCGTCGCTGATGGGTGTGTTCATCCTGGTTTTATCGTTCCGTTCGATCGCAATCCGCAAGCATCGCGGATCGCAACTCGTAAGTGGCTGTCTTGCATTTCTTCCATCGCAAGTCAGGAGCTCGCTTGCTCAACTCGGAGGGGCGTATCCAGTTTCGAATTGCCGCTGCTATTTAAACCGGCTGAGATATGTTGTGCTGGGGATTTTGAAGCGATGTTATGAGCTAGCAATATTGAAGTCAATATGATATAGTTTCAGAAATGTCTTTTAGATTCGTCCAGTTTTTAAAGTTAACAAACTTGTGTTTAATTACGCCAAATCCGTTGCTGGACATTTAATTGTGAAAATGGTTTTTCAACTTCGCCCGTTTGTCATTTTACCAGCAGTCATAATCCATTTGTGTTTTTAATTAAGTCTTCATATTCATTTGTGGACATTATTATCTTCAGTTAAAAAAACTCTATATGTTTTTAAGACTTTTCATCGAAATAGTTGGTGTGCCGTATCATTGGAATTTTTCAGTACGTCGATAGCTGTCATCCATAAGTGAGTCCGTTTTGTTTTCAGTGCTATCCTAATATTGTTATATGCCATGCCATGCCATTTAATAAGTAATATTATTTCATTATATAGAATGGTTTTAATTTAAATACGGAATTGAACTTATTTTCTGTTTACATTTTATCAGTTATATTTTTCATCTAAGTTTATACATATTTTTATTTAAACTTGAATATTATTTCATGACATAGAATAACTTTAATATAAATCTGGAACTGAACTTGTTTCTGTTTACGTTATGCCTGTTATATTTTTCACCTGGATCTATACATGTTTTATTTAAACTTGCACTTATTTTTTTCGTTAATAAACGTTAGTCTTATTTCACTGAAAAACAGTTTCTTTAATGAATGTCTTACACTACACTGTCACAATGTCACCAATACTTACTCTCTTAGGTCACCGAAGTTGCACTATTATAAACTGCTAAATTTTATTTTGTTTTAGACGGTTCTTGTTACAGAACCGATCACGGGTTAAGGGCCCAGAGCGAATACGCTTTTAAACCCTTTACGGCGGCCATAACCTAATTGGTGACATTTCAAAAAAATTTGACAGTTGTTTGTAGTTTGCGGCCATTGGACCTCCGAGTCATTTTAGAGGGGGGGGGGGCCGCAATATAAAATTTTTTTTGAAGGTTAAATGAATTTTTTTTTTTCTATTGATATGAAATACAAAAAGGTTTTTTTTGGATAACTTATAATAGAAATTTTGTTTATGTACTATCTGACTACTAAGTACGTTATTTAAAAAAAAAATTTTTTTTTTTTCCTTTTTCCTGTCAAATCTTCTGTTTAATGCATGGCCATGGCTAACATACAGGTGTGCATAACAAAACTGAATTCTCACAATTATGGAACTTGGGCAGCTGACGTCAAGTATCTACTATTAGATAAAAATGCGTGGAGCATAGTTAATGGCACTGAAAAGGCTCCTGATGAAAATGACTCTGTAGCGACAAAAGAATATCAATCCAGAGTCAGGTCTGCCCTATCAATTGTGTATTTAAATGTTGAAAATGAATTCCGGAGAATCATAGAAAATATCGACGACCCTCATGAAGCCTGGACTAAACTTAAACTGCATTTTCAGCCTGATAACCGGGCACGCCACATGCAGCTCTTTGGCGAAATACTTTCCTGTAAAATACAACCTGAGGAGCCCGTTGATATGTTTGCAGCTCGCCTCCAAAGACTTGCTGACCAACTTGCTGCGATAAATGAGCCAATCAAAGAAACTTACCTTACATTTCAATTGCTTAGATGGCTCCCGAAGAAGTTCGACAACATGGTGCAAGGGATTCTGCGATGGCCAGACCAACAGTTCACGTTTAAAGATGTTCTTACAGAGTTAGTCGCAGAGGAGTCCCGTATCAAACTACGAGAGGACGACAGAATAGATGCCGTGCAGTCTCATTTCTCTAGAGCCCGTTCCTCAAAGAAGTGTTCCTTTAAGCCTAAGTTCAGAGGTCGGTGTCACAAATGTGGACGCAGAGGACATTTACAGAGCCAGTGTAGAGTGCCTGATGTCACCCGCCAGGAATCCTGTCTTAGCTCTAGTTCCAGAAGTTCCATGATGCCTAGAGACTCCTCCAATTCCGGTTCCGTGGTGTACAGAGACTCTTCCAGTTCTAGAAATTCTTCTTTGTCCAGAGGTTCCTCTTTTTCCAGAAATTCATCGAAAGACTCTTCCGTATCCAGTCCTGTCCGTGCTCAATCTGATGGTCATAGATCCAGAAAAGATGTGCCTCGCAACCGACGTCAACGTAAGCCAACAAGCCAGGTAAATTACCTCATACAATCTAATCTGAGTAACATAAAATGTGGTGGAGACGCCTGGGTCTTTGACACAGGTGCCTCCCACCATTTCTGTAAAGATAAAAGTCTATATGTTAAGTTTAAACCATTAAAAAATGAGGAATTGGCTGTTGCTGTTGACGGTGCTACTTTCCCTATCGAGGGCACCGGTTTAGTGGATTTAAAAATAAATGGGGAAATGGTTCGCTTCGGCGACGTCATGTATTGCCCTAGTCTAAGACATAATCTAATTTCAGGTCCCAGACTTGATAAAATGGGTGCCAGGTTCAAAGGAGGTGAGGGAAGGGTCAAGGCATATCGGGATTCTGGCACACTTTTTCGTGCTTTTCTTAAAGATGGCATTTACTGCCTCTATCCAGATCCTAACCATAAAAATAGAAATAAAGACCCTAAAACTAACCGTAATCAAAATCCTAAAAAGGTACGTTTCCAAGCCTCAACCGTTCAAAAAGATGATTTTAAACTCTGGCATAGACGCCTTGGGCACATCAGTTCCACATTAATTGAACATACTCTAAAATGTAATGGCGTTAGGGGCTTACCACCCATTAAATGTAAAGACTTTGAATGTGAAACATGTAAAATTAATAAACACAGACGAACATCATTCCGCATAATAAACCAAATAAGATCTAAACGACCTCTAGAACTGCTACACACTGACCTGTGGGGTCCGACACAAATAACAGGGCGAAACGGGGAGAAGTATTTCCTAACTATAACAGACGACTTCTCTCGCAAAGTGTCGGTATACCCCTTATGCAGTAAAACACAGGTGTTTAAAGTATTTTCTAACCACGTAAAAAGAGCAGAAAGGTTTTTGGGCACCAAAGTAAAAGAAGTTCGTAGCGACAATGGGCGGGAATTCGATAATGAAGCATTCACCAAATTCTTTGAGGACAATGGCATACGACACGAATTTACCAATGTATATTCTCCGGAGCAAAATGGAGTTTCAGAACGTTTAAATCAAACAATAATGGACGGGGCTCGCTCAATACTCAATGAAAGTAAACTCAGTCTCAAATTCTGGCCAGAAGCTGTCTTATACATCGCATACACTCTTAACCGAATATGTCACAAAACTCAGAAAAAAACTCCTTTCGAATATTATTGTGGTAATAAACCATCCATAAGACATTTACGACCTTTTGGTACGGTGGCATATGTGGGGGTACCTAAACAACTAAGAAACTCCAAATTCGATCCGAAGGCTAAAAAGGGTGTTTTAGTGGGTTACGCAATGTCTACAAAAGGCTACAGGGTATGGATTCCCGAAACCAATAAAATAATAGAGACAATAAATGTTAGGTTTGGTGACGAATCTGTATCCAGAAGTATCCACAAACACAGTGAACAAGGTCCAAGCTATTCAATAGGCACAAACCCATTTACAACTTCGGAGCAGCGCAACGGAAGCGATCTGGGACCCTCTTACATCCTAAGTTCCGAACCACCTGAAATAGACCCTTTGACTGACCTTCAACCTGACAGATTTACTTCAGAAACACCACCCACTCAAAGTATTAGACCGAGTACCTCTGAATCTTCCGACTCTGCCTCCTCACACCCATCTGAGGGTGACAGTGACGAGGATGGCGAGGAGTTTACTAGAACTCTCAGGGAAGCTGTCTGGTTCCGTAAGCCTGTAACTAGGCCTGACAAATCGAGAACCGACGTCTACTATTACGAGTTGGGTGAAACACAACGTCTAAGATCACTGAAGGAAGTAAGAGATTACTGTCAATCTAATGGTATCAAATTTAATCCGTCACTGTTCAGTTTTAAAGGAAGCAATAAGTACCAAGGCATTGTAAAGTCCACTCCTAGTGCTAGCTCAAGTCCTAGTTACACACCTCCACACACCTCTTTCTCTGAAACTCATAAAACCAATACCTGACTAGAAGACTCCATACCTAACACATATAAACAGGCATTAAAATCCCCTCAGTGGGAACTCTGGAGACAGGCAATGCAGGAAGAGATGGATGTTATAAATAAAAGACAAGTATGGGTATTAACATCTCTGCCACCCAACGCCGAACCACTAGGCTGCAGATGGGTATTCACCATCAAACGAGACGACAAGGGACGGGTTGCAAGATATAAAGCAAGACTTGTAGCACAAGGCTATAAACAAGTCAGGGGTGAAACGTACGATGAGACGTTTTCGCCCGTAGTCAATTTCAGTCTAATTCGCTTTTTCTTTGCAGCCCTTGTCTCATGTCTCGGATGGATCCACACTCAGTGTGATGTAAAAGGAGCCTATCTGTACGCCCCTCTTTCTGATAACATCTACATGAAACAACCATCAGGGTTCGAGGTAAAAGGTAAAGAACATTTAGTCTGCAAACTCCAGAGGGCCCTTTATGGTCTCCACCAGAGTGAACGAGTATGGTTTTATGAATTACATAAGATTTTAATTTCTCTTGGTTTTAAAAAGTTAGAGTGGTGTAATTGCGTCTATACGTTTTCTAATTATGTTGTTTTATTACTATATGTGGATGACTTTGTAATATTAAGTAACCATCAGAAACATATTAATGAAATTTTAACCCTTTTAACAAAACATTTTGACATAAAAATCCTGGGGAAAACACGCAAACTACTTGGTGTTGAATTTGAGGAGGATGGGAATGGCACTGTTTCAATTCATCAAATGCAATATATTGATGATATTTGTACAAGATTTAAAGAATTCAACTTTCCCATTACATCACTCCCTATAACTAAAGGTACTGTATACTCCAAGTCACAATGTCCTCAAACCGAAGCAGAAACCCAGGAAATGTTACAATATCCATACAGAAGTGTTTTGGGCTGCCTTTCATTTTTAACAAGCAGGACACGTCCTGATATTTCATACGCTGTAAATATCTTCAGCCAATTCCAGAGCAATCCTGGGATTGTTCACTGGAATGGTCTCCTGAAGCTTTTAGGGTATGTCCAAAGCACAAAACACTATAAACTGAGGTTACCTTGTCACCACATAAACCTAATAACTTACACCGACGCGGATTTCGCCGCTAATAGGGATGACAGGACATCAATGGGGGGACAACTACTAATGTTAGACAAAGCTCCTATCATGTGGAGAGCCTTTAAACAAAAATCTGTCTGTTTGTCTACTATGGAATCAGAATTTGTGGCTTTAACAGAAGCAACTAAAGAGCTTCTATGGTTCAGTAGGATCATAACTGAATGTTATGACAAACATATTTTTACAGGTCCACAAGTTAAACCAACACTTTTAGTAGACAACATGGCCTCCATTGATTTTCTTAAGTCTCCCATTGAAAATTACAGAACGAAACACATTGACGTAAAATTATTTTTTGTTAGAGACCTTTTAAACCAAGAGATTTTTAATGTTAAACACGTAGCCAGTAAATCTAATCTCTCAGACATTTTCACTAAACCTTTAACAAAGTTTGATCTTAAAAAATTTATTGATGTAATTTTTAGTTATAAGTAATTTATATATATACATAATATTTAAATGCTATGAAAAAAAAACTCCTCCTCCTTTGAACTTGTGTCAAGCATTAAGATGCTTGTTTAACTTTTCATGTTAAACCTTGAAGTTTAGCATTTTTTTTTAAAACTGAAATTTTTGTATATTTCAGTACTTTTCTTTTAAAAAATGTTTGAATATGTGATTATACTCTTGTTATTTCATATTTGTTTCGTATGCATACGTTTCATAATATCATTTCATAGGTTTTGATATACCCTCATTTCCAACATCGCGGACAATTTAACTCCCGCTGGAATGTGGTCAGACCTCAGGATCGTTCATCCTCCGGGATCCGAGCAGCCTCGAAAAACGCCTCGTGAGGTGCCCTTGTAAATAGCCAGAGTGGTCTGCAGGGGGTAGCGGCGTTCTTGAGTGTTCTGATCACAGGAAGGCCTGTCGCGGGCATCGTTCTTTTTAAGTCTGTAAGTCCCTGTTTTTGTATAATGGAAATGTCACATAGGTCCCGTCCGTGGTGTTGAAAATCGAGTTGTATTTTTTATTGCATATGTAAATATGAAAATTTTTCTTCTCGTTTTAAGAGTATATATAACAAGTTTTTTTTCATATTTAAATTGGCCAAATCATTTGCAAATGTATATCGTTTCAAAAGCTTAAGCATATTTTTTTTTTCTGTGTTGTCTTTCACGTGAGCGCTCACAGTCATTTAACTCTGTCACTATCATAATCATAATTCATAATCGTTATCATGATCATGATCGTTATTGTTCTCATTATTGAAATTTTCTCATTTGCATAACATGTATCTTTCATATATTGTCAAAGTATTTTCATATTGTAATTCATGTATATTTATTCTTCATATTATCCTGAATTTGCGTTTATATGATAATCATTCTCTTCCAGAATAAATATGCAAATGTATGATTGTTTAAAATTCATTTGAATATTGTACAAGTCAAGATCAAGAAAAAATCATCATATTAAATTGTTATGTAAAGGTAACTCGTAGTCACTTGCACGTGACGAGGTAATTGTAATTATCTTTCATGGTTTTTTTTCAGGAAAACGTTATCTTTATAGACTTTTGCTATTGAACTTTATTCGACGTGAAAAAAAACTTTTCGTTAGAGTTACAATTGTAACTGAACTTTCATGAAATGAAAAAGTTGTTAATCTAGTTGTTATATAATTGTTAAAATTGTTGTTATTGTTGAATATTGTTATTAACATTATTGAAAATTGATGTTTTTGATTAACCCTGTTGAAGTTATTGAATTTGTTGCATTTATACTTGTTAATGTTAAGTTTCTGTTTTACTGATAACTATCGAAGTGTGATAGTTGATATTCTAATGTTTTACATTATTCTATATATATATATAATTTACAATATCTGTTAATTATCCATTTTATTTTTAAGTACGAGTGTTAAGGGGGGGGGGCGATTGTCAGCCATTTTTTTCTTCCTTAACACTCTAAAATACATAATTCTAATTATATATATATCGTAATATTGTAAAATGGCATGGCTTACTATCTTATATTTTGTTCCAACTTCCATTTTTCTTCTTTGCCGGCATTTTCCAATCTTCCGATCTTTTGTTTACATGTTCAAATCAATCGCTTATCTTTTGTTTTTCCGATCGTCGCTGATGGGTGTGTTCATCCTGGTTTTATCGTTCCGTTCGATCGCAATCCGCAAGCATCGCGGATCGCAACTCGTAAGTGGCTGTCTTGCATTTCTTCCATCGCAAGTCAGGAGCTCGCTTGCTCAACTCGGAGGGGCGTATCCAGTTTCGAATTGCCGCTGCTATTTAAACCGGCTGAGATATGTTGTGCTGGGGATTTTGAAGCGATGTTATGAGCTAGCAATATTGAAGTCAATATGATATAGTTTCAGAAATGTCTTTTAGATTCGTCCAGTTTTTAAAGTTAACAAACTTGTGTTTAATTACGCCAAATCCGTTGCTGGACATTTAATTGTGACAATGGTTTTTCAACTTCGCCCGTTTGTCATTTTACCAGCAGTCATAATCCATTTGTGTTTTTAATTAAGTCTTCATATTCATTTGTGGACATTATTATCTTCAGTTAAAAAAACTCTATATGTTTTTAAGACTTTTCATCGAAATAGTTGGTGTGCCGTATCATTGGAATTTTTCAGTACGTCGATAGCTGTCATCCATAAGTGAGTCCGTTTTGTTTTCAGTGCTATCCTAATATTGTTATATGCCATGCCATGCCATTTAATAAGTAATATTATTTCATTATATAGAATGGTTTTAATTTAAATACGGAATTGAACTTATTTTCTGTTTACATTTTACCAGTTATATTTTTCATCTAAGTTTATACATATTTTTATTTAAACTTGAATATTATTTCATGACATAGAATAACTTTAATATAAATCTGGAACTAAACTTGTTTCTGTTTACGTTATGCCTGTTATATTTTTCACCTGGATTTATACATGTTTTATTTAAACTTGCACTTATTTTTTTCGTTAATAAACGTTAGTCTTATTTCACTGAAAAACAGTTTCTTTAATGAATGTCTTACACTACACTGTCACAATGTCACCAATACTTACTCTCTTAGGTCACCGAAGTTGCACTATTATAAACTGCTAAATTTTATTTTGTTTTAGACGGTTCTTGTTACAGAACCGATCAGATATTACTGTTTTGAAAGTTATTTTTACAAGAGGCGCTGAAAAAAGCTGAGCAAGGGCGCCATAATTACAAAAACCGATATTAATTTTTAAAAAGTTATTTTTGTAGAGGCGCTAAAAAAAGTCTCTCCAGGGGCGCCACGATTCCAAAAACAAGGTATTAGTTTTTTAAGTTATATTTAAAGAGGCGCTGAAAAAGATCTAAACAATGGCGCCAGTATTACACAAACATGATATTAGTTTTTTTAGGTTATTTTTACAGAGGTACTGAAAAAGTCTGATCAAGGGCGCCATGTTTCCCAAAACACGATATTAGTTTTTTGTTAGTTATTTTTACAAGAGGCGCTAGAAAAAGTCGGCCAAGGGCGCCGTAATTACAAAAATCGATATTAGTTTTTTAAAAGTTATTTTTATAGAGGCACCGAAAAAAATCTGACCAAGGGCGCCACAATTCCAAAAACATGATATTAGTTTTTTTTAAATTATTTTTAAGGAGCGCTGAAAAAGATCAAAGGGCGCCATAACTACGAAACATAAAATTAGTTGACAGAGGTGTTGGTAAAATCTAAGCAAGGGCGCCATATTTCCCAAAACGCGATATTAATTTTTCAAAAGTTATTTTTAAAGGCACTGAAAAAACCTAAACAAGGTCACCTCTGACAATGTGACCAACTAAAATGAAAATGTCTTGTTTTAGACTGGCATTTTACCTCTTTTTCCTGTCGTTTGTATTTTCAGAAAAAGCAGAATAAATATTTAACTACAGAGCAGCTACCTATGGCGTTAAATGATTGACAGAAAATATGCTAAATGCGTCATTAGTTTTAATTTGCCAAATGAAAATATTTGAAATTTTATGCCTTTCAGATTCCACAACTTAAATTGCTTCCATAAACAAACAAACAAAAAAAAAGTGACAAGGGGCGCACCGGGCATTTGCCTCGTTGCCCGGTGGGCCAGTACGACCCTGGTAAAATACAGTAAAAAATTATACATTAAAAAAAAGGATGATTCAAAAGGATTAAAACTACTGACAGAGTTAAAACTTCACATTGAAAGACAAATTACTCGTAATCGCAAGTAGAAGCAAACTTCTGTAACATTTTTTTTTCTTGTAAGAATGTAATAAACAAAGGATAAAGGTATGCACAATTTTATTTCAGTTTTATTGCTTTATAAATTATTTTCATTTCTGGTAAATCGAATAATAGAGGTTTTAGGACCTTTTAAAATCGACTAATGAAACATTAAGCATTCATTAGCAATTTTTCTATTTCTGAGGTTTTCCCAATAGCGAACACCTCCGAATAGCGGACAATTTCTGCGCTCCCAAGGTGTCCGTTATTTAGAGGTTTTACTGTATTGTAATCTTGCATTTTAATTCAAAATGTTGGCTTATTCCTTTTTTTTTTTTTTTTTTTTTTTTGGGGGGGGGGGGGGATAGTTTATTTTGTAGAGTTGCAAAATTTATCTAGTATTTTGCCTTTGCCAGTTTTTATAGTAATTTTATATTATTTCATCAATATCATATGAGGGAAAATCAGTAAGCGAATCAGAAGTTAGTTGTAAACTGTTTCCAAATATGCTCATAGGTGGCAGCATTATTCAACTATAAGATGCTAATTTTAAATTTACTGAGCAACAATTGTACAAGAAGAGCAAGAGCATTAAAAAGAAGTCGATGAAGAATGGAGTGGTTTTTCCTGTTGAGATTGCGACAGAAGAAAGAGTGTAGAATGTTGAGGCACAACCAAACTCGATTCTTCCCTTTCCTTATACGGCCTTCACAATCACCCCTTAGTTTCGGAATCTTAAAATGACTACAGTAACCGATAAATGGTGCAGAATACTGACTGTAAATAATTATTGTTAAATGTTACTTTTAAACACAAAAATACGAAAAAAGCCGCTGTAATGCATTATAAAAGGTATAAATAATATACGCATATTTTATCTCGATGTTTTATATACTAAAAACAGGAAAACTGAAAGATGTGAAGATAAAATAAATAAATACAATGCTTTAAGCATGAGCAATTAAAATTATATTAAATAACACACTAATATAACGCGGAAAATTAAAATTATAAGTAAATTTCTGCATTTAATTACATTTAAATTCTTGATTGCTTGAAACATTGAGAATTCTGAAAATAAAATATACAATATTTCTTTTAATAACATTTACTAGTTTCAAAATATTAAGAAAATTATCATTATTATTTTTTTTCCAAAACCAAACTTTTCTCAAATCAGGATAACTTTTTAAATAATTGAATTATTTTTGCGCCAGTCTTCGGATGGAAAAAATAGGTATATAAAGTTGATAGCGGTCAACTTTCGAACAACGAAAATGAAATATATACAGGGAAACTAATAATAATAATAATAATAATAATAACAATAGATTTTTATCATATTTAAGAAAAAAAAAATTATTAAATCAAATATTTGAATTTTAGGCAGTTATAGTATAAGAAAAATAATTAAAAGATAATAAGCAAGTTGGCCAGTATCTGGCAATCAACTCATAACAAAATTTTTTTTTTCAAAACATAGATTAATTTTGCACGATTCTAAATTAATTAATAAATATAGAATTACAATGCAATATGTGCACATAGCAAATATTTTTCATTAATTTGGCTGTTATATGTGTTAATCTGAAATAGTCAAGGTTGTAGAAAATAACAAAGTTGCATATAAAATTAAAGATTATAACTCTGGACATTCATAGTGTAAAACCGTATGATAAAATTAAAAGGATATTTGTATGTTGCATAATATCAACAAAATAAACAAGCCTTTTAGCCAAAAAATGGCAATCAATCTATTATTTTTTTTTCCTTCTAAAAATGGATATTTACATGATTCTAAACTATCTAGAAAATATGTATGCCTTTGCATTGCAAACAATTTTCAATAAATTTGGCCGTTATATGTGTTGATCTGAAATATTCAAGCATATCGAAAAATTATAAAATTACATGTAAAATTTCATATTCAATTCTAGACAATCATGTTATAAAAAAAATATGATAATAAAAATATATTTATGTGTTAAGAAAAAAAAGAAAAGTACCTTTTGCCAATATTCAAAAATCAACTCATATCTATCTATCTATCTATCTATATATATATATATTTTTTTTTTCTTAACATGGATATTCACACGATTCTTAATTTTTTAGAATATAACGTACATTTTAAATGATTTCCAATGTATTAAAATTTTATATGTGCTAATCTTAACTATACATGCTTATAGAAAAATTACAGAATAAAATAAAATATAAAATTAAATATTCTAATTCTGGACAATCAGGGTATAAGAGCACACGATAAAAATAAAAATATGTTTACATGTTTTCATAATCTATATAAAAAATAGCAAGTCTTTTCGCCAATATCTGACAATCAAATCACATATTTTTTCTTAAAAAAAGTTATTTACATGATTTTTAATTATATTTCCTGTAAATTTAAATATTGTAGGTGCTGATCATGAAAAGAAGAAACAAAAGACTAACAATAATAATAAATAAATAATAACTTTTTTCAGGCTTCTTTATTTTAAAATATCGACAAGTTTTTTTTTTCCCCCTTTCAACAGTTTGTACTCCAAATCTGAAATATATTCACAAGAAGAAATTTCTGTAATTTTTTAGCGAATTATAAGAGCAGTATGGAAGACAGCAAAGGTCTGTTTTTTCTAAAAAAATTTTAAATTGCAATTTCAGTTAAGTTATACTCAAGAAAACAAAAGCGCGCTAGGTAAATTATCAATTAGAAACAGTCGGTAAAGGCGTCCCTCCGATTCCCTGAAGACAAAGGGATTTCAACTTTTTGTTATGGCTGTATAAGGGGAATCAAGTTTGGCCGTGGTTGAGGAAATGGTTAGAGGCAATAGGTGAACAACAATAGTTCAGCTGCTTCTTCAGCCATCAATGTCTATATCAGTCAGTTTTTGGCTTAAATTGTGTACTCTTTTGCAGTTATTATTGCTGTTCATGACCACTTAATTCTTTGTCAATAACTTTTGAATGCCCCTGCTCTTTTTATACAACTGTTGTCACATACATTCGAAATTAACATCTTATAGTTGGATAATGCTGCCACCTATGAGCATATTTGGAAACTGTTTACAACTAATTTTTTACCTCTCATATCAGTTTGTGTCTGACTTACTCGATTTCTTTTGTATGTTTCAATGCTTTAATTATACAGAAAACTTTTATATATTAAATTTCCACAATGAAATGCAAGATTTGTGCAATCATTAAAAATAGTATTACTTTTAATTTTTATTCTCATAACAAAAATTATGCTATAAAAGTTATGTAGATATTCTTACAATCATAGCCCAAATTTTGGCATAATTTATTATTTTATAATTATTAAATGCATTATTTTATTGCCATTAAAAGGTTGAGAAGCACTGGTTTAACTTTTTTTTTACAAAATTTAACATTAAATGCAGAATTAACAAATTGAAGTACCTTAAACTCATAATCACCAATGAAATCTTAAATCATCTCCAGTGCCTTATTTAAATCATATATTTTTTTTAATTAAAGAAGGTATATATTAATTTTTTGAAATAACAGTGAGAAAATGCACATGTCGATACTATATATAATGCTCCAGATGGTGAAAATTGTCTCACTGTCATTAGAATTTGCCATCTCTATAATAGATGCATGCATTTTTTACAAGCGTGTATGCATGCAGTGCTTAAGGAGTTAATATCTGTCTCTCCTCAGGCCTAAACAATGTAGGAAGTTTTTTAAAAATTTATTTTAAAAGTTATATTTTTGTTTAATATTGCACTCTTGCTACCAGAAATGTAGTCACAATAACTTAAAAAAAAACTTCATTTTTCAGGAAATTTGAAAAATCATTTCAAGCAGTGGTAAGCTCAATGACCAAGTTGCAAAAACTGCTACTTGATGGTAGGAACTTAAATGCATTGTCTTCTACTTAGGGTGATTGGTAGAAGAATGAAAACCATATAGAATGGCAGACATAACTCAAAAAAGCCCAATTTTATAGTTGTGACACTTTTGTAGCAAGGGTGCAATATGTTAAATATTTTACTAACTACAGCCAGGGTTGGCATGATTTAAATCAACTGATTTTTAAAAAAAAATCATTTGATTTAAATCATTTTTTTGCAATTTCACATGAATGCACATATTAAAGGAAAATTTGGGGTAAAAAGTTAGAAAATATAATGGATAACGATAGAATTACAAAATGTAAAGCAAGATATGAACAAACTATTAATGGCTGTCATTTTGCTGGAGTTTTATTAAGGTTCTTTCTTTTAAATCAAAATGAAATGAAACTTTATGTAAGGGAAAAATAATGAAGATTTGGCATTCATTAAAGAAGATTGTCTAAATCTTCTCATTACTGTAGCACATTTTCAAGCAAAAAATGGCCCATTCCAAAAATTACCATTGCTTGAGAAAAAAGTTTCTGATATTATGACAGTTTATGATTGGTCGAAATCCTTTTATGTAATGGGAGGTAACGAGAGAATCAGCGAAATTGAAATTGAATTTATTTACCAAATAACAACAACCGTGGCTTCATCTACTAGAGTAAAAAGACAATTTTCTTCTTTTGGAGTAGTTCATTTACGCCTTCATAATAAATTAGGAGTAGACAAAGCTTTTAAATTAGTGTTTTTGTTCAAACAATTAAATCCCTGATTTTTTCCCTATTTGCTTAAGAAATATAGAATTAATTGTGATTTTTATCCCTTAATAAATAGCTTGCATTAAATGAATAAAGTAGACTTCCTCAAATCTGCACAGCTTGGGCCCAGAGGTTGTGTGGATTTTAGAATTTTGTGGATTTCTGGTCATGGGTTTGTTTACATTTTTAAACAGTAATTTGATTGTAATTAATAATGCAACTGAAGTTAATGAATGCTTATAATATAGTAAAATATTAAGACAATTATGCAAGTTAATAAACTATAATAATAAAAATTTAGATAATTAAAAATGATTAAAATATTGAAAGTAACAAAGAAGAAGTAAATAATCAATGATGTATAACTAAATATATTATTATAAAGATGAGATGCAATTTTTCCTAAATTATTTAATAGAACTTGCCCATAAAGGTGCACAACTAATTCACATCAATATCATAAAATATAGAAGTTTTATTTCAGGTTTAACCAAACTCTACAACAACAAAAAAAAACTTGATGAATGTATAAATGCATTTTGCAAAAAGATTGTGATCACCACTGATATTAGCAATACCTTGAAATTTTTTCAGAAATAAATTTATTCTTCCTTCATGAAAAAGCATGAATTTAGCAATATTAATGAAAGTTACAGATTAAAACACACATAGAATTGATATAAAAATAAAAAAGTCAAATTTTGTCCCTATAGTTGACCTGAGAGCTTCATTGTTTACATCTGTAAATTATGCGCAGATTTTAGAGAGTTGTGAATATTAGGGTAGCGGAGTTGAAGGAGTCTACTGTATTTAATTTTTTTATTTTTTATTTTGCCAATTTCTATTCATTTACAACATATTTAAATTTATTTCTTATTTGTTATTTAGTATGCACAATTCAATTACAAAATAATAGAATGGCTTTAGATTAAAGCCTATATGTTTAATTTTTAGTATCAATCAGCAACTAGAATATAATATTTTCTTAACTATATAATTACTTATATTATTTTTATAAATTATAACTATTATTTATTCTTTTTTAGTTACTTATTATAAAAAACTGCTTTATGTATTGTAAAAACATAAAAACACAATAATTAAATGTAGGATTCTAAAAAAATCAAATAAATCTGATTTAAATAAAAAAAATCTGATTTAAATCAAATAAATCTGATTTTTTTTTATTTTTTTAAAAAAATCATGATTTTTTTCGAACCCTGACTACAGCATTCAAACAAACTCATTCAAAATTAACACAGGATATCATCATCAGGGTTTGATTTATGATGGAAATATATCAACAATCAATCCAAAATGTTTCTTTAGTACAATAATGCAGATTTTAGTAGTCTGAATAAGCACTTTCCATCAGAACATAAAAAAAATCTATAATATATTAATAAAAAATCCATTTTATTTAAATTTAGTAACCCTATTTTCTATTAGGGACGGTATGAATGTAAAAGTTAATTTTGTTAATCCTTTACTGTTAAGATTTATCAAAGCTATTAGAGCTGTTGTAGAAGAAAAAAAAAATTTCCTTAAATTTTGTTACCCCATTTCGTTTAAGGAGAGTGATATAAATGTAAGAGAAAATTATTACCTAATTTCAACTTTAAAATAGCAACAATGTTTCTTGTTGAATAACAAACTTTTTTACCAAAAATAGAACCGACTTCTAAAACTACTGCAAAGTAAAAAATAATTTTTGTTACAGAATAGTTAATAAGAAATTAAACAAAGAGCATTGTATTTACCATGCGTTTTGTTAGATTTATGTACATTAAATTGATATTTTGGAGTCGGTGCCAGCCAATCCAAGTTCAAAATTAAAGCTAAGTTTCTAATATTGAATAATTACATTTAACTTGGGTTGGCTGGCACCGACTCCAAAAAATCAATTTAATGTACATAAATCTAACAAAACGTATGGTAAATACAATGCTTTTTGTTTAATTTCTTATTAACTATTCTGTAAAAATATTTTTTACTTTGCAGTAGTTTTAGAAGTCGGTTCTATTTTTGGTAAAAAAGTTTATCTTTCACTTTCTAGTTTTTTTTTTTTTTTTTATATATATATTAGTTTATGATTGAGAAAACGGTTACAACAATCAATATTAATTTACCAGAAATCACTAATTTTATTAGTTTTTGCTTAGTTACTAAAAAAGTAGTGAACCAATTTTGATGAAACGGAATTGGTACCAATTCGAGAGCAACCTCTTTCAATAAATCAAAATCCATATAAATCGGATGGATAGTTTTGGAGTAATCTTGGTGAACATATATAGGGTGAGTAGCAACATTTTAGTTTAAAAAATAAGCACCTGTAAGCACACTTTTAGAGAAAAAGAAGCACCCATTTATGTACATATACGCATTACAGGGGTGATTGTGTTCCTGATGTATCCTGGATTTCAGAGTTTTTTGATCGATCCTTTTGGTTTTATGATATCGTTACACTTAGTAAAAAATTCAAACATTAAAAAATATCGCGAATTTTGTCAAAAATTAAAAGAAAAAAAACATGAATTCCTTCAAGGAATCGTGCAGAAAACAAATTTCCTTCTAGAATCCAGGGGTAAAAATGCAAATTCGTTTTTAAAAAGGCAAATTTTGTCAAAAAACGCGAAAGAACGATCAATTTCGTCAAAAAATCGCAAAAAAAAAAAGAAACAATTTCATCAAAAAATTGCGAAAAAAAAGATCAGTTTCGTCAAAAAATCACAAAAAGCGATCAATTTCGTCATATAAGCGTGAAAAAAACGACATATTTCGTCACATAAGCCCGAAAAAACGACAAATTTCTAGAAGAAAAAACATCAAATTTCACAAAAAAATTCGTGAAAAAACAATCATTTTCGTCATTTAAGCATGAAAAAACATCAAATTTCTTGACACGATCACGAAAAAACGGCAACTTTCATTAAAAAAAAAAAAAAAAAAATCATGCAAAAGCAATCTATTTTGTCAAATAGATCTGCAAAAACGGCAAATTTCGTGAAAAGATCTCGAAAAAAAAACGAGGTTTCCTCAAAACATTGCAATAAAACGAGATTTCCTCAAAAGATCACGAAAAAGCCGCAAATTTTATCAAAAGATTGAGAAAAAAAAAAGTCATTGCTGGAGTGGAACTTTCTGTACAAAAACTGTTTTTGCTGCTTTAAAAACTGATTTTATTGCGGCTTTTTCTTCTTAATTTCTTGCTTTTTCTAAAGCTGTTTTTTCTGTTCCAAAATTGTTTGTTTCAAATTTTGTTTTGAGTGAATATGACCTTTGACATTAATATATTTTGCGTTTGATAATTTTCAGGGTTTTTTACTTTGTATTAATTTTCAGGTTTTTTTTTTTTCTTCTTCTTTTCTGGGGTTCATGAAATTTAAGTCTTTTTAAAAATCCTTTGAAGAAATTTGATCTTTGGCAATATTTTGACAAATTTTTTTTTAATTTTTTTGCAGAAAATTTTTGGTTTTCGCAATCTTTTGCGGTTTTATTGTGATTTTTTGTAAAAATTTGTGTACTTTTGCGATCTTTTGGTTTTTTTCGACGTAATTTGTAGTTATTTGAGATCTTTATGCGAAATTTGTGATTTTATCGCGATCATTTGACAAAATGTGCAGTTTTTTCGTGAGTTTTCGTCAAAAATAAGTTTTATCGTGATCTTTTCACGAAATTTTTAATTTTATTGCAAATTTTTTAACAAACTTAGTGTTTTTTAGCGATGCAAATTTCTTCATCGAAATTTGCATTTTTCGTGTTCTTTAATAAAAATTTGAGACGGAATTTTTAAATTTTTTTTGCGATTATTCGGTGAAATTTCAGCAGTTTTTTTGGTTTTCTGGTGAAATTTGTGGTTTTATCGCACTTTATTGATGAAATTTGGGGTTTTATTGCTGTTTTTTGATCAAAATTTGCAGTTTCATTGCCATTTTCGAGGAAATTTGTGGTTTTATTCCGAGATTTTTCTGTAAAATTTGTGTGCGATTTGATCGCATTCTTTTGACAGAATTTGCTTTTTTTTCATAATTTTTTGATGAATGTTTTTGGTTTTTCAACGAATTTTTTCAAAATTTTCTACGATATTTTTAGGTTTCTTTGCGATTTTTTATAAAAATTTTAGCATTTTCATTATCTTTTGACAGCACTGTGTGAAAAGTAGGGGGGGTGGGGGGGAGAAAGTTGCTGACTTAAGTTTAAAATATTTAAAGCTTTCAATTAAGTTTATTAGTATAAAAAGTATTTAAATATTTTTCCCAGTTAGTTTTCCCAGTTTCTCTGCTCGGCCAATAACACCTAATATTTTTCAAAGAAACTTAAAGTTTATTTAAATATGTATTTAAAGTTTCAATATATTGTTTTTGAATGTTAATTACTTACTAAAAGGAAGCTGGACTTTAACTGGTGTAGTACAAAGTGTGTACTTTAATTAAGCCTGTCATGCAACATCACAACTTGCTGTGTTGACATTATGGAAATGGTTGGTTGGACTCATGGTTGAATGGATGAGTGGTATGAAATTTTTTTCAAGTCAGTTAACCTGCAGTTAAATGGTTTTGCAGCTTCTCTTTTACTAATTAAATTTGCATGTTAATCTTTAACTGTATATTTTAACCTCTTTTCTTTTGTATTTAAGCCAGGAGTTTGTTTTCTGAGAGGCAGTCTTTTGTAATGCTTTGCTTATAACAGGGATGCCACTCAGAAAATAGCAAAAAAGAGGAAATAATGCGTAAAGTAAAATTTACGATATTTTTAACAACATTTGTGCGTGAATTTTGTAAACTATATTTTTATAATAAACTAAAAATAATGTTTTTTTTATTGTAAATTTTTAATTTATAAGAGTAAATAATTTTTTTTTTTCTTTAATTCACAGTATTTTACATCAATTAAGGTAACCCAGCAACAGATTGAATGAGATATTTTATGTATCACATCATTTTAAATCAATTGAAATAACCCAGCAATAGATTCAATTCCAAGAGTAAATAGCAAAAATTTGCAAGTTTTTTTTTTTTTTTTTTTTTTTTTTTGAGGAAAATAGCTGTTTTACTTCATGATCGTTTGACAAAAATCGCCGTTTTTTTTCTCGATCATTTGACTAAAATCGCCGTTTTACATCGCGATTGGGTAACGAAAATCACGATTTTATTTCGCGATCATTTGACGAAAATCACGATTTTATTTCGCGATCATTTGACGAAAATCGACATTTTATTTCGCGGTCGTTTGATGAAAGTCGTCGTTTTACATCGCAATCGTTTGTCGAAAACCGACGTTTTATTTCGCGGTCGTTTGACAAAAATCGTCGTTTTATATCGCGATAGTTCGACGAAAATCGTCATTTTACATCGCGATCGTTTGTCGAAAATCTCCGTTTTATATCGCGATCGTTCGACGAAAGTCGTCGTTTTACATCGCGATTGTTTGACGAAAATCGATGTTTTACATCGCGATCGTTTGTCGAAAATCGCCATTTTACATCGCGATCGTCTGACGTAAATCGCTGTTTTACATCGCGATCGTATGTGGAAAATTACCGTTTCACATCGCGATTGTTTGTCGAAAGTCGCCGTTCCACATCATGATCGTTTGACGAAAATCGCCGTTTCAAATTGCGATCGTTTCACGAAAATCACCACTTCGTTTTGCGATGGTGATGATAATTGCTGTTTTATATCGCGCCAGTTTGATGAAAATAGTAGTTTTATTTTGCGATCTATTGACAAAAATTACCGTTATATTTCACGATCTTTTAACGAAAATCGCTGCTATATTTTCACGATCGTTTAACGAAAATAGCTGTTATATTTCGCGATCACTTGACGAAAAAAGCTGTTGTGTTTCGTGATCGTTTGACGAAAATTACTGTGTAATTTCGCAATCGTTTGACGAAAATTCCTGTGTAATTTCGCAATCGTTTGACGAAAATTCCTGTGTAATTTCGCAATCGTTTGACGAAAATTCCTGTTTTATTCGCGATCGTTCGAAGAAAATCGTTATTTTATTTCGTGATCGCTTAACAAAAATCGCGAATTCTTAAAAAATAAAAAAAGCGGAAATCCGCCATTTGGCGGAAAAGTGGCATCCCTGTTATAAGCAGCATGGGAAGTGAGTGCAATAGAGAATGCACTTGTTTATAGCTCCTTGTTGGCTGATTGTTTAATGATATTGTTATGCTGTCAGGCACAATCATATTTTTACTTTTTAGTCACCATTTTAGCCATGATATCAGCCAACCCATGCAGTTAAAGGAATATTTTAATTGTTTTTATTAACCATTTGTTACTGAATTAACTACTTTGTTTTGAATTAATAAATTTGTTAAAGTTCTACAACTTGGCTTCTTCAATTATGGCTTCATACATCAGAAATGTGGACTTAGACATGATTAATACGTAGAGCAGACCCAACAGATGTCGCCCCGGGTACGGAAATTTAGGAGCTACTAAATTTATACCACCAATGTCATTTTTCATCTATTACAAGAAAAAGTTGGGTAGAGGGGCCGTCAAACTTACAATTTGTCCCGCGCGCAGTTCTCTCTTCATGCGCCCTTTCATTTGATAGCTATATATTTTCTTTATTGTTTTACGATATTTGCAACTTATTTTTATCAATTGTTCCACGATATATTCACCTTACTTTGGTATAATAAAAAATTCAAATGGCAATCATGAATAATCACACGTGCACACGAGAGTAACAAAAGAAAAATTCCAGAATTCCAGAAAAGCATGCAGAACGGAGAATTTACGTTCAGAGTTCCGAGAATCAAAGGCTGAAAGATGAGGGAGGAGCTAAAAATGGACAATAGGAACATTTCTGGGGTACGAACGACGCATCATTGGCCGTTCTAGATAAGGAAAAGTTGTAGTTGTTTCGCTTTTATCAAAATAGTTTCGATTCAGGATTGCGAAAATTAAAACAAGCAGTTCGTTCAAAAATAGGCATTTCAAGGGAGAGAGAAAAAAAAAATAAGCACTCTGGGAAAAAAAAGAAGTACCTTGTAAGGACCTGACAAATTTGCTTTCAAAATAAGTACCTTGTAAGCACCTGTAAGCACCGCTACGCACCCGTATATATATAAAAATACATACGTGTCAAATTGTTAACCTCCTCCTCATTTTTCAAAGTCGGTTAATAATTATTAGTATTTAATTTGTAAAATATATGTATAAAAATTATAATGCAGAAAAAATTATTGTACACATATATGTCAGGATTGGGGTTTGAACCTATGCTTTCATTGGAGAACCAGAGTTTAAATCAGGCGCCTTAGACTGCTCGGCCATTCTGACAGTATTCTGTTCGGAGAACTTATTCAACGTCCATGTTACTTTTAATTTGCGAGAAATCATTAATTTTATTAGTTTTTACCTAATTACTAAAAAAGTGTTACTTTTCCCACCAATTCGAGTGATACCAATTCGAGAGTAACTTCTTTCATTTAACACAAATACTCGTTTAATTGGTTGGATGGTTTTGGTGTAATCGGTGAACATACGAAAGGAAAAAAAATAAATATGCATCGAATTGATGATAATCTCTTTTCCTTTTTTTTAAATGTCTGTTTAAAAAAAGCATAATACGCAAAAAAATGCTGTATATTATACACATATGTCAGCAGTTGGGTTCGAACCCAAGATCTCTTTCGAGAACCAGAGCTTAAATCTGATGCCTTACACCGCTTGGCTATCCTGACTGCAATCTATTCAGCGAACTTATTCAATGTCAAGTTTATTTTCGCAAGTCTATTATTTTAGTACTTTTCACTGATAAAAAGATCTCTGATACTCTGTGCTAATGGTTAAATACAAAATATTCTTAATAGCATAATTAGTATTTAATTTGTAAAATACATATGTAAAAATTATAATAAGCAAAAGGTTATTTTATACATGTACATCAGCAGTGGGGTTCGAACCCACCATTTCTTTTAAGAACCAGAGCTTAAATCTGGCGCCTTAGACCGCTCGGCCATTCTGTCTGCACTATGTTCAGCAAACTTATTCAACACTTTTAATTAGCGAAAAATCCTTAATTTTATTAGTTTTTGCCTAATTACTAAAAAAGTACAGAACCAATTTTGATGAAACGGAAGTAGTATCAATTCGAAAGCATTCTCTTTCATTTAAAACAAAAATAACAGAAATCAGTTGTGCAGTTTCTGAGTAATCGGTAAACATACATTAAAAAAAAAAAAAAAAAAAAAAAAAAAACATACATACGCGTTGAATTGATAACTTCCTCACCTTTCTTGAAGTCAGTTAAAAATAAAAACTTATAAATTAGTGTTATTTCCTTTAGAATAATTAGATTACACTATGCTACAAAATAAATATAAATTATAGAATTCAATTACATTTAAGCTGTATATTTGAAAAATTTGTATACTTAATTCATATTTTCCAACATTTTTCAAAATACTAAGAGAATTTACCAATTTTCCAATTCACAATGATAATCATAGAGGAAAATGTCATAAAAAAATCCATTTTTTTTATTATTTATATAGTCACTACATATTTTTATTTTATTTTATTTATTTATTCATTTTTTTTTTTTTTTTTTTTTTTCGTGTTTTGAGTTACTAAGTGATGAATAAATATTTTTAGGTTTAATGAAAAGGATGAAAAATTTATCCTATCAAATTGATGTGAAATATTAAAACTTCATTAATTTTTATTCAAACAATTATGATATAATATAACAATACATAGATAACATGGACAAAAATATAAATGAAATGAGAAATGTAACAAAAAAAATTACTTGAATAATTGAATTTAATGTAGGCAGAATGTTGGATAATCGTTCTTTCAACTTCTTAATCTTTTGAATATATTCTTCTTTAGTAACTTCGGCTTCCTTCAGTTTGACAGCATATCTATTTCACCGAAGAGATGAAATTAACAATACATATATGAATGTATATTAATTTGACATCAAAAGCAAACAACACAACATACATGTCATAAGACAATGAAACTGTTTGTAGAGAGAATAAATATAAAATCAGCAAAAAAGTGATGAGAGAAACAAAGTTGGAACTTCATTAGATGAATACCATTTGGTGCCATATCCAAATATTTACACAAAAAGTATATGTGGAAGGTAACATAACTAGAAGACAAGAATGATAATCCAAATAAAAATACTTTTTTTGCTTTTATATGTATTAAGATTTATTAGCTTATTTGTTATTATTTTTAATTTTTGGTGGGAGCTGCTGTGTCCTACTTATTGGATTGTTACTTAAGGGGAATGCTTAAATTTCTAAAAATTGTTTTCTCGCAACAGCTTAATAGAATGGTTAATTAAAGCAGATATATTAATATTTAAATAACAATGATGAGAATAGTAATAAAAAAGATCCAACAATGAACCAGAAATTAGGAAATAAGAGTTCACTACATTTGGCTCTTTGATGCAAAATTACAACTAATTTTTCTCTAATGAAAAATATCACAAAATCACCTGAGCCTCATTATGAGAAATATTATCCAGTCATAATTTCCATATGGAAGTTAAAAGTATGAAATTTTCTCATAAGACAAACTATTTTAGCTGAAAATCAATTTCATTTTATTCCCATTCAACATGATTGGAAAAATTTAAAAAACTATACTAAATTAAAATTTTTATTTAAAAATAGTACTGTTACAATCAGTCATTAGCAAAAATACTTAGAGCTTTTTTTAAATTTTATTTCAATCATTTTATGATCAACTAAATGAAATAAAACAGAATTATTTATAAATAAAAATTTTACTCATATACAGTTTTTTAATTTTATTTATTTATTTTTTATTTTTTTTATTTTTTAGACAATTTTACTAGACATACTATAAGTCATTAGAAGTAAACAATGGGTTGAATAACCTAATTTATCTGACCCGGATAATTTATTTCATTATGAATCAGGTTAAACTGTAATTTTTTTTAAGGTTTGATTTAACACAATTTTTTCAAAGAATGTTCAAATTTTTTATTGATGTAACAAACAACAAAAATAAAATAAAAATGAAATAAAAATAAATAAATGAGTACACAAATATACCTATTTTTCAACAGGATAAAAGATAAAGTTGATATCAGAGGTAAAATTGTATATTATTTATCTATAATTGTATTAAATAAAGTAGAAAGGTAAAAATAGTTGAAATTACTAAACATTTATAGTTATGTTAAAAATCAAGCCTGATTTTATGACTGTAATTTATATTGCTCTAAAAAATTTCCATTACAATATGTTAATTTGATGTGGAATTTGATTTCGGGAAATTTACTATATCATAATTTAATTAATATTAAGCTATTAATTGGTAAAAGTGTATTTTCAAATTTTATTTCTTATTTATATTTTATCTTTTATTTTTTCATGCTTGAAATATTTCATTGATACAGTTTTACAGTCAGAATATTTTGATGGGCATGGTTTGGCATATGATTAATTTCCTTGTTATTGTAACTCATATACAGCTGTAACCATAAAGAATATTTAGTGAATATCACCTGATAAACGAGAAAATGTCTCAAAATTATTTTATATTGAAGTAATGTCGGATTCAAAAGCCACAATTGTTTTAAGAAATGTTTATGTGCATCTAAAATTTCTAGACTAGATGTTTAAATCTATTCTTTATTTTCAAATTTCATTTATCTTATATTATTATCTTATTTTATTTATCTTATAGCTATAATTCTTTCAAATTTGCATTAAAAACATAAAATTATGGATATACAATTTTTATAAACTGCTAAAAAATACATAATGAGAAAAACTTACCTCTTTCGTTGTTCAAGTTCCCACAATAACCTTGCCATTGTTAATTCATGAGGATCATTTTTTGTTATATCCTGTAAATTTGGTTATTAAACAACATTTTAATCCAAAAACATAATAAGAAGAATATGATAAAAATAAAAGAGAGAGAGAGAAAAAAAAAACACTCATGGAATTAAACATACAGGCCTAGATATACTTTCAGGTGCTTCTTGATAAAATTCTTCAACAGGTACCAATTCAATTTCTTCATCTTTAGATCTAAAATTAATAATTTAATTACTGAATATTTCATTTTTATCAATTAATTGATTAGAATATTTATGTATTACCTGGCCCATTAAAATACACTGCCAATAACACTGCCAATTTGACAACATTAATCACAGTAATTTTAGAAACAACTGTTTATTTAAAATTGTAATATGTATTGTAAGTTGTAGCTAATAATTTGTTGTGTGAAAGTATGTCAACAACATTATATGCATTGTAAAGCATACACACATTATAAGTATCAACCCTATTGAAATCCGTGTGCATATCTATGTAACATCAAAAATTCTGAAACTACAGGGTACAGGAGTATGAAATTTGGCACTGTCTTTTAATCAGTTCTAAATGTTTACTGCAATAGAAGATATACATGCTACGTATGCCACACTGCAATACTAAGAATATCAATTGTAAATGTTTACTGCAATGTGACATATATATATATACAGTAGACTTCCTTAAATCCACACAGCTTGGGACCAGAGGTTGTGCAGATTTTAGAATTTTGTGGATTTCTGGTCATTGCTTTGTTACATTTTTTAAACAGTAATTTGAGTGCAATTAATAATGTAATCGGATTTATAATGAATGCTTACAATATAATAAAATAGTAAAATAAGTAATGAACAAAAATAATAAAAATTTAGATATTTTTTAAAATGATTAAAGTACTAATAGCAAAGGTCATGTTAATAACAAATAGTGTATTGATTAAATATACATTATAAAGATTAAATGTCTTTTTCCAAAATTATTCAACAAAACTTGCCTCATAAAAGTACATCAATAATTTACATCAAAATCATAAAATAAAGTTTAGCCAGGCTTAATAACCAAAAAATCTTGATTAATGCATAAATATATTTGGTAAGTAAGAAGATTGTGATTAACAGTAATATTAAAAATATCTTAAATTTTTTCCAAAAAAATTTATTCTTCCTTCATGAAGAAAAAAAAAAAAAAAAAAAAAAAAACATGAATAGAGTATTATTAAAAAAAAATTACAAATTAAAAAAGATATGGAACTGATACAAACCTAAAAAAATCAAATTTTGTCCCAATATCTGTACTGAAAGTTTCATTGTTTACATCCATAAAATGTGTGGATTTTAGAGAGTTGCAGATTTCTGGTTTGCGAATTTGAGGGAATCTACTGTATGTATATATATATATATATATATATATATATCACTGCAACACTAAGAATATCAATTGTAAATGTTTACTGCAATGTGACACACACACACACACACACATATATATATATATATACATATAATTACATATGTTACATTGCAAGATTAAGTAGCTGTAGCAGGTATGATAATTCTTTTATGTCATATGCAAATAATTAGAGATTATTTAATTATTGCCTTAAAAAAAAAAAAAAAAAAAACATTTTATCACAAACATCAACAAAACTTTTTATGCTATTTATTCTATTATCCCAAAGATATCATTTTATTGTCTACTGGCATAACATGATAAATTAAATTTCATTAAAATAAAATGCACAATAGTAGAACACTATTTTTCTAAATTGAATATTTATTGAACAACTCAACATTTTAACGGGAAGTTCTTTTTTTTTTTTTTTTTTTTTTTTTTTTTTTATTTAGATATTTTAAAGTTGTTTGTTGTCATTGTATTTTTTATGCTAATTTTCACTTTATATTCTATTATTATGATGTCTATTTGATGTAATTTTTTATACATGACATTTTACATTGGATTTTAATTTTAAAAACATAGTAAAATAGAGCAGAGTTTTACATATTTAAAAAAAAAAAGAAAAAAGAAAAAAAAAAAAAAAAACAGTGACAAACTGCTCATGAACTGTTACATATTTGTTTATTTAAAATTTACATATTTTTTCATATTTGATCATAAACTTTAGAATTGAAGTTTTCAAAATAAGATGCCTAAATGTGTAAAAAGTCAATAACAGGTATTGCCTCACAAAAAGAAAGAACTATAAGACAGCATGAAAGGCGAGCTAATGAGACAGAGGAAGAAGCTACTGCAAGAAGACTCGCCATGGCAGAAAGCACAAAGGAAAGACAAATGGGAGAAACAAAGGAAGAAGAGAAGCTGCTGTTAGAAGACTCGGTCAGCAGAAAGAGACAAACAAAGATGAAAGGTACAAATGGAATAAGCACTGCAAACTCAACAAAGAGGTAACAAAGAAGGTACCCAATCACTGGTTATGAGGTAAAATTGCCTACAAGCTGTTGCTTGAATAGTACAAATAATGTCTGAAGATGTGTATTCACCTAACAGTTGAAGAACAGCAATGTAGTGTAAAATAGGAATTTATACTCACTGTTATCATAATGACAAAGCAATTTTGGAATCTCTTCAACCATATCCAAATCAGATAAAAAAGCTTATAGATGCACTGACAGATCATGAACTCATTTTAAAAATACATAAGGTCATAAAACAGTGAGTTGTATTTTGCCTCTATGGGTGCTCATGCTTAAATTACATTGCTTTCTGATTACCGGCTTCTATTGTTTTAGAATCCATAAACAAATTTATGATAATACTTCTCATTTTCATTCATCTGAAGTAGACCAGGAGAAATATACTCAACTGTGTTGGATTCTGATATAGCACTGTAACAGCATATAAACAGAAGAGAAAATTTATAATGTAAAGAAAAAATATTGCGCAAGCTTTACAATGTTATCAGGCATGTTAATTCTTATGCTTCATAAAATGGAAGAACGAGTTATTGCAGAACAAAGATCTGAAGCAGCAGAAAGTGTGTGTATGTATACATGAAATAAAAATGTATCAATATATCAGTATTAAGGCAGATACAATGCACCAAAGTCAAGTAAGATAGCCACAGATTTCAATAGTTTGGATGGTGCATCACCTACCAACAGGTATATCTGTATATATCCAAAAGGTAATAATTGTGTAGAATAAATGCCTAATACCCTGGCTACCCTTACTTATAAAACAAAAAACAAGAGAGAAGAAGTATAATAAAAACCCCATAGAACTTACCTAATTTGATCAACTATTGGCCCAGCCACCCTACATAATAGCAGTCATTTCCAATCTCCCTCTATAATGAACATTCCATAATTTGAACATTTTTGGCCGGTGCTATGAGTGTTCAGAATAGAGAGAGTCCACTATATATACATATAAGAAGGATGTGATGATATGAGGTAAGTATGAAAGTAATAATAACAATAATGCAAAATATTTATATTGTAAGATTTATGTAGCAAAATGTATGCAAGCAGTGCTGCTGTTGTAAAACAAAAACAAAAAGTAGAGGGTACATGCAGGGACCTCGCTAAGGGGAGGGGGACAGAGGGGAGCCTCTCTTCTCAAACGTTTGCAAATGCTGTTACAGTTGACAAATTTACAAACTGAAGTGACAAATTAGTTCAAATCTTTAATAGAAAAACTATAATATACTTTCTACTTCTGACAGATTTGACGAAAGTTACCAACATAATTAGAAATAATATAAAGTTTTTTCTTTTACAAATTAAAAACTATATTACATTTTCTAACTGTGATAACTTAGTTAAATTATAAAACTAGTTGGCAAACGATGAGTACTTTTTATGTTTGCTTTTCACTGAGTTGACCAATACTGAATTTTGACTTGGCAATTAAAGGCTCTCTCTCCCACCAATAAAAATTCTTTGCAGGGCCCCTGTGTACATGCTATAGGCAGAGGACATACACCAACACCAGACAACATAAATTATAGCTAAGAAGGATATATAGAATTACTCAAAAGGTATATGGCTTATACCACCATGTACTCCCCACTACATACCTGCTAGAATACATGTGAGTATGAAGTACCGTAAAATCCCATTAATCCATCTTTCCCGATCAAATGCCCCCTCCCCATTTTATAAAAAATTTTAAATTAAAAAAAAATCCCAAACTCCCCCCCCCCCCCCCACAAAAAGAAAAAAAAAAATCACTGAAAAAACGGAAATTACGTCCAAAAATCATGAAAAAAAAAGGAAATTTTATCTAATAATCACTGAAAAAAAAGCTAATTTTGCTAAAGAATCAAGAAAATAATTACAAATTTCTTGAAAGGATCGCAAAAAAATCATGAATTTCACTGAAATATTGCCAAAAAACCCACATTTCGTCAAAAGAATAAAAACGTGAATTATGTCAGATCTTTAAAAATGAAATCGAGTATCAGTTAAAAAACACAAATTACGTCAAAAAATCTCCCCAAAAATGCTAATTATGTCAAAAAATCCCTAAAAAAAACACACATTATGTCAAAAGATCGTGAATTTCTCAAAGAATCGTCAAAAAGAACACACATTTTGTAAAAAAAAATTTAAGGAAAAACACAAATATGTTGTATCTATAAATAAAAACTCAAAAAATCTCAAAAAACATAAATACTGTCGAAAAAATGCAGAAAGAAGGCGAAAATTGTAAACAAAACCCTTCAAAAAAGTGCAAATTCTATTAAAAAATCTCGAAAAAACTCACATTTCATGAAAGAAATGCTCATCCACACAAAGAATTGTATAAAAAAACCACACATTTTTTCAAGTACTGCGAAAAAACTCTGCAGATTCATCAAATATTGTGATAAAACCCTGCAAATTTCATCAAATATCGCGAAACAATCCTGCAGATATTTCACAAAAATGCCAATTTTGTGAAATGATCGTGGAAAAATCCCGTGTAAGTACCACCCTCTGATTATTTTACGACTTTTCATTACATTGGGGGGGAATGGGGAAATTAACGGTATTTTACGGTAACATATTAAGTTATTACTATCAATTTATTTCAGTTTTTTAAAAACTTACAATTGTTTTTATCACCCTGTCATGAGTAATATGAAAATAGGAGATTTAGTGTTTATGCATTTACATTAATATGAAAATGACAATGATTAAACTTCATTGTCATTTTCAAAATATTTCTTATTCTTTATAATAATCATACCTAAATTCTAAGCACTTTGTTACTTCTTTCTGCAAATGAGTGACTTCATATAATAAGTTTTGATACTGAAGATTCAAGGCATCAACTTTTTGTTTATACTAAAAAAAACAGAACAAATAATTATGTATACAATGTCAAATGATAATTTAATTAAAAGAATAATATTTCAAAAAATGACTATTTTCAAATAAAATGAAATATTTTCAAAAAATGACATAAAAAAAAAGTTTAACTGAAACAATGTGAAACAATAAAAAAGCTAAATCTAGCTCTTAAAAAAAAAACTTGAAAGCAATACAGCCAAATATATGATTTATATTGTAAATGCAGTGAACCATCACACTCTTCACCATGCATCAAAAGTGAGCCAATAACTTTTAACACTTTCCAAGAAAGTTGAAAAGTGTGTCTTCCATCTATCTTCAAACTTTTGTAAATATACTTGAATTCACATGTAATGGATTTATATTATTGTGGTTAGTATGGCATGCATGTTATTGAAAATGAAGTGTGTAGTATTCATGATTCATTTACAGGAGCACTCAAAAGTATTCCATTACATCATGGTCTATGAGGAAAAATGAATTTGAGTGTACTTTGATAGTGTTACACAACCTAAAACATAATGTAATTTATACCCATTATGAGGTGCACTAGAAGATGGTTAATATCAAATGCGCTATTGTAAAGCACATTTGAGTATATGCACATACATATGTGTATGCACTTACAATATGCAATATATATGGAAACTCAAAAGCATTCTTTTATATTACAGTTCATAAAAAAAAAAAATGCTTGAAGCATGTTTTAATGATGTTACTTGGGTTACAAACATAATGAAATTGATATGATTTTTTCGTTTATGGTCTGTTTTAAGTTTAATTAAATTTTTGCACAGTATGAAATGCCTATAAATTTTAAAAGCAATATATAGGACTACACAAATGAATTCTTAGCCATTACTGAGAATGAATGTGAATTGTTTAAAGGTGTTTTTAAAATTTAAGTTAAAAAATGTTTATGAATTTGCCTATGAGTGTCTGTCTGTCCATCCATCTGTCTGTCTGTCTACCCATGCTCTAACCCCTGTAAATATAGTCCTTATTGCATGAAATCTCTAGATGGTTTTAGTTATTATCATGGTATGTTCAGCATTGAAAGTAAAGTGTGTAGCATTTACAGTCCATTTACAGAGACGTTTAAAAGAATGCCATTACATTATAATCTTTGGAGAAAAATCATTTAAGGTATATTTTAATAATATTACACTATTTTAAAAATGCTGACACCTACATATACCACTGAGGAGTGTTGCTTGGAGTTAACTGTAAAATAGGGTACTTACAGAAATCTATTGTTCATTTACAGGGACACCTAAACGAATTTGGCTGCAGAAGAAATTGAAGTTTTGAAGCCTATAAACAATAATTGATGAAAGTATGTTTTCAGATGTGGTATGTGTTTTTAAGATGAAATACATTTTTTAAAGTAATATATGGTGTGCATAAATTTTATAAGTCATACATAAGTCTCCACAAATTTCTCAAACACATTTCAGTTTGTTCCTGGAAATTGCTGAATGGAAAATTTCAACTGTTGCATTCGCTTAACTAAACTAACTTTTAGAATACTAGGTTGTATGCATACAGATCTATGCATCATATACAGAAATGCACAAAAATAACAAAAACGAACATTTTTCCACCAACTGATTGTATTACCAGAAATTAAGTCTTCAAATGCTTTATTTAGTACTTCAAATTTGTTATTTAGATATTATGTTTTAATTTTAATAAACTGCAAAGTTGCATTACTGAATTCTGAATGTGTTGCAAATGTTACATGATCTATACTGGATGTATGATTTTTTATTCTTGAAGTTTAAAAAGGAAAGATAGAGAAATAAAACTATGCTAAAATGGAGAAGACTGTCACCTTTTACCACTTTTGTTCGGCAAAATTGAAACGTATACAGGACATCATTTTGCTGTTGCACGGATTGTTGTATTTTAATTACAAATTACATATATTTAAGTGTGTTTAATGATTTAATTAAATTTAATTAGTTTTAATGACATCTAATCGAGTTTAAATTTACGGAATAAGCCAATTTTACAAAAATGAAGACATTAATACTGTAATAACATATAAAAGCCAGTGTTGAATTCAGGGAGTGGCCCGGTGGGACACCCCATGGAGCAATGAAATGTCCCCCTCCCCCGGAAAATTTGAAATTTTGCATTTTCAAATGGTCAAAAGAGCACAATTTCCCCCTCGGAGCCGCTGAAGTCTCTCCAGGAGAATAGTGTCTGAATTGAACACTGGATAAAGCTGCAAATGATTTGTAGTCAGGGTTGCTAGTATGTCAGCTAAATTTTAAAAGGGCCACACAGATAGATCTGGTTAGTACTGACCTGGCGACTTATCTGGTAGGGAAGGAAAAAAGAAGAATCCTATATTATCTTATGAGAAAAATACTCATCCTTTTTGTTCATTTAAATTTGCATATTTGAACTATATATATATATATATATACACTAGCAGACCCGACAGACATTGTCCTTCCTGGCACCGACACCAGAAAATCAAATAAATGTACTTATATATAGTAATATGCACGATATACACTACGCTCTTAATTTAATTTCTTATTACAATTATGTAAGGAAATTATTTTTCACTCTTCAGTATTTTTTGAAGTCGGTTCAATTTTTGACAGAAAAGTTTGTTTTTTCTCTTTTTTGTTAAAAGTTAACGATTTTTTGAAGTCAGTTAATCAAAATTATAATACAGGCTATATTACTGTAAAGCATACACGTTTGACAGAAGCGGGGTTCGAACACACGATCTCTTTCTTCAAGAAGCAGAGCTTATATCTGGCGCCTTAGACCACTCGGGCATTCCGTCCGCACTCTATTCATCGAACTTATTCAACACTTTTAATTAGCAAAAAATCACTAACTATTAGTTTTTGACTAGTTACTAAAAAAGTACTGAATGAATTTCGATGAAATGTGAATCTAAACCATTCTCGAATCCACTGGAACACACAAGCAAAATTCCATTAAAATTGGTCCAGTTGTTTAGGAGGAGTTCAGTGACATACACACGCACAGAAGATTTATATATATAAAGATTGCGCCGAAGACATCGCCAAATTAGGAAAATGTGAATTATCTCACGAACTACTGGATTTAAACGAATTTGCTTAGTACCATTTGATTCAGAATGAAAAAATGCACTAAAATATGTTATCAGTTGAAAAATATCTACAAAAGCCGATTTTTAAGGAATTTTTTTAAAGTTTGCTCTTTTTTCTACTCCTCTTAGGGGTGGAATTTTTGAAAATCCCTTTTTAGCGGCACTCGATGTTATAAGAAGTATTTTTACCCCAATTTTCAAGATTTTTGGTTCGGTAGAATTTTTTGTGCTGTGATTAAAACAAAATCCTGACTTTCTTTTATATATATATAGATAAGGATTAAAAATTTCAGGTTTTTGCGCCGAAGACATCGCCAAATTGGGAAAATGTGAATTATCTCACGAACTACTGGATTTAAACGAATTTGCTAAGTGCCATTCGATTCAGAATGAAAAAATACACTAAAATATGTTATCAGTTGAAAAAATCTACAAGAGCCGATTTTAAAGGAATTTTTTTTAAGTTCGTTCTTTTTTTTTACCCTCCTTAGGGGTGGAATTTTCGAAAATCCCTTTTTAGCGACACTCAATGTTATAAGAAGTATTTTTACCCCAATTTTGAAGATTTTTGGTTCGATAGATTTTTTTGTGTTGTGATTAATACAAAATCCAGACTTTCTTTTATATTTATAGCACTTTTAATTAGCGAAAAATCACTAACTATTAGTTTTTGCCTAATTACTAAAAAAGTACTGAATCAATTTCGATGAAATGTGAATCTAAACCATTCTCGAATCCACTGGAACGCACACACAAAATTTCATTAAAATCGGTCCAGTCGTTTAGGAGGAGTTCAGTTACATACACACGCACAGAAGATTTTTATATATAAAGATAATACCATTAAAAGTAGACAAGATTCACCAATGGATTTTATCAATAAAACAATAAACCAAAGCAAACAATTAGAATTGAATTGAATAATAATAATAAATAGTGAAACGAGTAAGTATGAATAAATAAATAAATAAAATGAATGCAAATGTAATTTGTAGCTCCAAAAGCAGAATCATCAGGCCCCAAATGCTCTGGAACTACAAATGAAGTTTGCGGTTTCATCCATGTATTAGCCATGAAATAGCAAAATAATACGTATTTGGGGCTACCAGCACACAAAAACCAAATTATTAAACAAGGAACAGAGTAATAAATGGTTGAAAAAATGAAAAAAATATATATATAAATATTAAAACAATAGGGTGCAGCAAATAGTATCAGTAACATAAGCACAAACTAACCCTACTTTTGCACGTGGAAATGATAAACTTTACATTCATATATAAATTGGATAAAAAGTAAGATAACAAAATATTGAGAACAAAATAACTTGTCTGTTTATCACCATTCATGAAGAGGACTTCACAATAAAATTATTAATAAAATATTGATGCAGGAAGCAATAGTTAATTATACAAGCTGACATACTAACACAGGAGAAAAATCAGTTCGCTTGTAATGCACGCATAGGATCTTTGCCAAACCAGTAGGGTTGCTCTATTTAAATAAAGAATGCCAAGCGTGCCAAACGGCTAGATAAATGAGTTGAAAAAAAAAAAAAAAAAAAAAACTTGCTATGATTTAAAGTGATACAAGATGTTGAAGACAATAAAGAAACTTAATAATAGTAGCAGTATACATATTGTTATTTTACAAAAAGGAGTTGAAAGTAAGTAAAATAAATAGTTAAATCCACATGTAGACTAAAAAAGTATCCATAACAAACAAAAAAGAAAAAGCTGAATGGAAATATAATTGAATCGGAGAAAATAATAATCGATCATAACATAAAATTAAATTAATAAAATAATTAAAAGTAGAATTAAGTAATAACATGCATATTAACATATAATTTAAAATACCATTTGATTACTTTAATCAGTAACATTTATTTTGACTTTACATGGTAAAAACTCATTATCTTAATATAGGATAATAAAAAATTAAAAAATAAAAATAAAATAAAATAAAAATATATAAATATTTTAAAATAATAATAGTAATAATATTATTAATAATAATACCAAAATTATATCAATAACATTAAAATAAATTTGATAAATATAATATAGCTATTTAACTATAGATATAACTAGACAAATATCCATATATTGGTGTCAATTAAACAGTATAAAAATTATGTTAAAATAAATAACCCACTCTCCTTTATTTATTTATTTATTTTTTATAATTAATCTTTGCGTTTTTATCCAGACAACACCCCCCTTCTCCGTACTCTAACATCTACCCTCCCAACCAACCTATATATATATTTTTTATTACTTTTTTAACATTTTTAATTTTTTATTATTATTTTTATGTTTTATAATTTTTTATACATTTTTTACACAAAGAATTAATTATGAGATCATGTACTATCTAATTATAAACTAAAGAATATATGAATTTTTTAGGATAACCATTATTTATAACATCACATACAAGCTTTTTAATATTAGTATTAATTAAATGGGAAGAACACAAACATTTTATTCTACATAAATGGTTAAGTATTATATTATGATAAACAGAATTATAAAGATATGATTTAAAATTAGTAAAGGTATTAACTTTAAAATTAAATTCTTTCCTTTTGTCATAAATATCAGTTATAAATTTGTTCTCTTTTAATATAATTTTAATATCTAAGAAGTTGATTGTATTATTAATAAAGAATACTGCCCAGTTAAACTGAAGGCATTGAGCTCACAGGCTACAAATACTAATTGCACATTAAAGCTTTATATTTTCAAGGGTTAATTCCGTTCGAAAAAAAAAAAATTAAGAAGGGGAAACAGCTCTCCCCTTTTCTCTTTTTTTATACTTAATCATTGAACCTCCTATACTATCAAAGACATGCTTTATCATATAAAAAATCTATATCCAAAATTCAGAGCAAATTAGATAATTCTTAATAAAAACCCATTTAGCATTTATATAATTTAAAAAGAGTTATACCCCTCTTTTATACTTAACCATTAAACTTCCAAAACTATTCAGAGATTTGAACGAAATCTGACAATTCTGCTTGAAAAACCCATTTATATAAATTAAGGGGGGGGGGGGACATTAGAACCCTTGTTCCCCTTATTTATACTTATTCAATGAACACCTAATAACAGTCACGGAATCGCCTCATCAGAATGATCCTAATCTAAATTTTGAACGAAAATTAATTCTGCATCAAAATCCCATTTATATCAACTAACGGGGGGGGGGGGGGGGCATTAGAGCCCCTGTTCCCCTTATTTATACTTATTCAATGAACACCTAATAACAGTCACGGAATCGCCTCATCAGAATGATCCTAATCTAAATTTTGAACGAAAACTTAATTCTGCATGAAAATCCCATTTATATCAACTAACGGGGGGGGGGGGGGGCATAAGAACCCCTGTTCCCCCTATTTATACTTATTCAATGAACACCTAGTAACAGTCACGGAATCGCCTCATCAGAATGATCCTAATCTAAATTTTAAACGAAAACTTAATTCTGCATTAAAATCCCATTTATATCAACTAACGGGGGTGGGGGGGCATTAGAACCCCTGTTCCCCCTATTTATACTTATTCAATGAACAACTAATAACAGTCACTGAATCGCCTCATCAGAATGATCCTAATCTAAATTTTGAACGAAAACTTAATTCTGCATGAAAATCCCATTTATATCAACTAACGGGGGGGGGGGGGGGGGGGGCATTAGAACCCCTGTTCCCCCTATTTATACTTATTCAATGAACACCTAATAACAGTCACGGAATCGCCTCATCAGAATGATCCTAATCTAAATTTTGAACGAAAACTTAATTCTGCATGAAAATCCCATTTATATCAACTAACGGGGGGGGGGGGGGGGGGGGGCATTAGAACCCCTGTTTCCCCCTACTTATACTTATTCAATGAACACCTAATAACAGTCACGGAATCGCCTCATCAGAATGATCCTAATCTAAATTTTGAAAACTTAATTCTGCATGAAAATCCCATTTATATCAACTAACAGGGGGGGGGCATTAGAACCCCTGTTCCCCCTATTTATACTTAATCAATGAACACCTAATAACAGTCACGGAATCGCCTCATCAGAATGATCCTAATCTAAATTTTGAAAACTTAATTCTGCATGAAAATCCCATCTATATCAACTAACGGGGGGCATGAGCCCCCCGTTCCCCCTCTTATACATATCGAATGAACTCCAAAAACTAATCAGGGAAGCGCCTTGTCAGGATATATCTACATACAAAATTTCAAGTGGATCGGATATTTTTATCATGAGTTATCGCGTTACGTACATACGAACATACATACAGAACGGACGGGCACATAAGCTCTCAGGCTATGATAGCCTGTGAGCTAAAAAGTAGGTTTTTTGAAAGTTCTAGATTAGAAGGATAATCAACAGGGAATTGAGATATACAGGTGTTATCAGTATCAATTAAAATTACATCATCTATATATTGATATAAATATATTTTATTATTTAAATAATGATGTTCATAGTAATAAAAGTCAGATAAACTACCACCTTGTGGTATAACAATATTTTGAATATATACAGGGTGAGTCATAAATATCGAAACAATAGGCTATCTCCTTAAATATTGCCCCTAGACCCATATTTCCAATTGCAAAAATTCATAAAAAAGGATGAATTTTTTGATAAGATAAGTTGCAACTCCATGGGGGTGTCTGTTTTAAAAAATACGAAAATAAAATTTTTATACGGCCCCCAGAGGATAAAACTTCCAATTAGAAAAAAATTCTTTATCCCTTCCTGAATTGAAAAAAAAAAATTCATCTCGATATCTGCAAATCCCTGAAAGATATTAATATCCAAAATTTTCCAAAATTCCTGACTTACACCACTTAAGCATGCCTCTGAGCGCAGCAAAATCAGTTCATTTGAAGTACAATTAAGGGATCGACCACAAGTTTACGTATTGTTAAATGTCGATCCAAGACAACACTTAGACTTTTAGATATAAAATAAAAGCGTATGGGTTTTTGCTTTACACTTCGATGAAAAATGCTAGATGTCTGCAATATTTCGACCTTGCCGCCAACTTCGTAACTGGCACGACTCATTGAACGGACCGTCTTATTAAACACTTATTAAAAGTGTTATCAAATTAAGTGATATTAATTAAACTCTTATTAAAAGTGTTTTAAAAACTTATTGGCGCAGGCAATAAGTTTAGTAAATATAGTAATAGCGAAAATGACTCGTCTATTAGCGGAATCAATGGAAATATATTTTAATAAATTACATAGAAATATTTTCAAAAATCTACTTTATGCTACAGTTAAATCGCTATAACGGACACTCCCGAATAGCAGACACTTCTATTTGACGGTCTATTTTCCAATCCCCATTCTCAAAACCTAAATTTGTGTATGTTTAACCTCTGAATAACGAAAATAGTGGACACTACTTAAGGCGATAAAGGATGAAAAAGTATTTTTTAAGGAGAAAAAAATGAAAAAAGTAAAAAGGCCTCTAAATTTATCAGGGAATTTTGTGATAAATGAGCTGGGGAAAATCCCCCCCCCCCCCCCCACGTTCAGAGTTGAATTGAAGGGGTTGCCCAGGAGGGACATCTTCCAGAGCATTGAAATATCCCCTCGGAAAATTGAGATTTTATGCTTTTAACAGCCAAAAAGTGCAATCCCCCTCCCCGACCGGAACTCTATAATGTCCAATAATGTCACTTTGAAAAACAAATTACATGTAATCGCAAGCAAAAGTTAACTTTTGTAACAGGGTTTTTTCACAAGCATGTAATGAACAGTGGGTAAAGGCGTGTACAGTTTTATTTAGCCCCATTGCTTAAAAAATAATTTTAATTTCTGATTAATCATATAAAAGAGGTTTTAGGACACATAAAAGTCAATTAATAAAATGTTAAACGTTTCTTAGCACTTTTTGAATATCTTTGATTTTCCCAATAGCGGACACCTCCGAATAGCGGACAATTTCTGCGCTCCTGAGGTGTCCGTTATTTAGAGGTTTTACTGTATTCAGTTTCAAAATTTATGAAGGTTTTAAACCTATTTTTGCTTTCTTCTATCTTTACAAGAAGAAAGTATTGGATTCATGAAAATTTTGAATTCCGGTTTTCGATGGATTCACACGTTTTAGGGTTCAGAGATACCAAAAAACATGTTTTTATGAAATGTTTGTCTGTGAGTCACAGCACAATGAAAAAATTTGAAATCGACGTGATAAAAAAAATAAAGTTTAAATCAACTGACGCATTTAAACAGTAATTAAAGAAGGTAAAAATGGCAAAACTTAAACAAAATCTGAAATCGAAACTATACAGCATTTAAACGTTAGGAGCCCATCTTTGCCCATCTTAAAACTAAATGCATTTTACTGCATCAAATGTTTTTATTTCAGTATTTCTCATTTTTAAACTGACATACGTCAAGAACCGTCGGTTACGGTAATTTTCCAGCTCAGAAAATTTACTTTTAAAAATATGATTTGTTTACAAAAATTACTTTTTTTTTTAATATTGCTATTTTAAATACTTTTATTTTTTAAATAAATATTATTTAAAATGCTGAATTAAAATTGAAAATTAGACATTTTCGTTTAATCAAAAGAAAAAAATTCAACGCGACAAATAATATTTTGAGTTATAACAATTTTAATTTACTAAAATTTTTTTTTTGAAAAGAAAATATTAAGAAGGCTTATGACGTGATAATGCTTACAAATTATACGGTTAACCATCACAAAACATTAAAAATTCCAACTTTATAAATAAATAAATAAATAAAATAAATGTTTCCTGGACCCATTACAGCAACATTGTTTCTTCAATTACACGCATTTCAATTTGTGTCTGATCCCTTGAAACCTCACGATTTATTAAAATTGTCATAACTCTCTGAATTTTGAAGATATCAAGATGAAATTTTTTTTGTTCAGTTCAGGAATGAATAAGGAAAAATTTTCTAACTGGATGTTTTATCCTCTGGGGGCCGTATAAAAATTTAATTTTCGTATTTTTTAAAATAGACCCCCCATGGAGTTGCAACTTATCTTATCAAAAAATTCACCCTTTTTTATGAAACTTTGCAATTGGAAGTATGGGTCTAGGGGCAATATTTAAGGAGATAGCCTATTGTTTCGATATTTATGACTCACCCTGTATATTGTTATCTTGCATGATAAAATTATTATAGATAATGAAATTGGTTAAGGTATGAAAATAATCAGAATCGATATTATGTGATATATCCAACTCGTGTTGATATTTTTAAAAAAGCTCATTTATGATATTATGTAAATCTGATAAATCGATATTATTAAATAAATCTTTAAAATCATAAGTAGTGTTTTTTTTATACATTTAAGATTTTTCATAATATGGACCAGTTCATAACTATTTTTTATGCAATGTGTATTATCACTTTTTTTTGTAATTTTATATATTTGATTAAGAATTGCTAATAGAAGTTTGTTAGCAGCATTATTATAAGTATTGCAACCAATTGTAACAGTTCTGAATTTAACAGGATGCTTATGAAATTTGGGTATAAGGACTAGATAAGGATATTTAAAGTTAGTCGGGTTAATGTCTAATAATTTATAGAATCCTTTAATTTTAAGATTACTGGCAAGTAAGTTATCATTAATTTTTTGGAATGTGTTATTATTAGATATACTAGATTTAAGCAGTTGACGATAAGATTTACAAATAATTGCATAATTATGTGGAGATTTATCAACATAAGTTATTACAAAGTTTTGTTGTAATTTATTGATTTGCTTAAACAGATGCTGTGTATTTACATAATCTGGGTGTGAAATATTATATTTTAAGGAACTGGTTAATTTATCGATAACTAATATTTTCCATTGATTGAAATATTCAATGGGTTTATTATAATAAATTGCAATTTTATAAATAAATATATCTATATCATAGGTGAATTGTTTTATGATAGAATTAATGTTTAATTTGGATGGAATTTTGTACTTAGTCTCATAACCCATAATTCTTCTAAGTTGTAAATCATCTACTATATTAAGATTACCAGTAATAATATGTCCATGATCCTTATTTATATATTTTTGTAGAGAGGGGTCATTGCATTTACAGGGTAATGTGCTAGCATCAAAAGAAGATTTAAAGAAAGAATTATAGTTAAAAATCGTTCTTCCGATAGATATGGGATACTTAAAGGATTTAGATAAATGAATATTATTTATAGGAAATTGATAGTTTTTATCATTTAATATGGAATTAATATTGATTTTATTAAATATTGGATTAGAAAAAGTAATTACCATTTGAGTATTAGTTTGCAGATTTTTAGGTTCTTTTTAGTAAATTTATATTGTAAAGATTGACTCGAATCATTATGAGATCTAAAAAACATCTGAAAAATGTTTAGAGTAACTTTTACTGAGAAAAATATTTAAATATTGTACTATATGTTTCTTTTTTATTCCAAAAATATATTTACGTATTGAAAACCAATTGTAATTTTTTAAATAATTACAATGCAGATTATTAATTTGTTGAATTATAATGTTTTTAGAAGTAATACTAGAAGATGAACCATTTCCTCTTTTGTTACGTGTAGTCTTTTAGGATTTATAAGATGATTTAAACTATGATAAATGGGAGAATAATCTGTAGTATAATTTATAGATGAAAAAACTGTAATGATCTTTATATGTGATGAAATGAATGATGATATGATGAATAGATGTAATGAAATAACAGATCTTTTAAAAACCTCACTATTAAGACCATAAGGATAAATTGTATTATAATATTTCATATATGAAAACTCTAAATACAGATGCTCAGATTTATTTTTTTGAATTTGTATTATTTCAATAGTAGTATTTTTAAATTTATGTTTATGAAAATGCTGTATTTCAGCTGTAGACTGTATATTTTTTGCTAAATTTTATCAGAATCTGACCAATGTTGATTAATGCGTTTATGAAGAGGACCAGAAGTTTCAACAATATATTTCAAATTACAAATGTCACACTTTATACTATAAATTACATTAAAAGCCTTACAAAAAATAGAAATATGAGGATCTGATACGATTTGTGACTGAGAAGCAGATGGACAAGTTTTACATTGGATATCAGAACATTTCTTTATTGCTCCTGTACCAGGCACTACACTGCAAAGGCACTATCTTGCCAGGATCGAGATTTTTACTAAGTACTGCCATAATATAAGAGATATTACAAATAGAATTATATATATATATATCGGCACATAGACAATTAAATTCATTAGTCTTCCATAAGCTTAAATCATTTTAAAGATAAATTTTTAAAATTTGTTTTAAAGTTTCAAAAAAATCTGAAAAGCATAAAAAGTATTCTGTACTTGCTTGAAACTAATGACTGGAAAAAGAAATAAAAAATTTAAGCTTACAGAGGGATAAAGAACATTCCTATCTATATGCTGAAAAAAAAAAAAAAATATATTTTAGAGACTTCCAAATTCGAATGAATAAGTAGGATAAGAATTTTAACCACAGGATAACATGAGATTCTCATTCTTCCTCCCTACCAGATAAGTCTCCTTATCACCTACACTTTTTTTTTTTACTTATTATATAATGAAAGAGAACTATGGTTGATTAATTATCTGTTTAATTACTTAACTAATTTTAAGAGTTATTAATATGAAAGTCTTATTTTATTTGCGCTAAACATTTAAAATCCTACGAAAAGTCATGTAATAAAAATACCATTTTTCATAATCAAAAACAGTATTTTGCATGAATATGCACTCTTTTAAAAGACAAAAAGCTTTTCAAAATTTTAATTCAACAAACTTACAATGCCTTCACAGTTGCTTCTGGTGATGATGAAGAGTTATTTATTTGAGAAAACTTAATAGAAATTGAGATTTCTTTTTAATTGAAAATATTTATAAGTGTCTTAAAAATAAATTAAACCAAAATTAAAATTAATTAGCTATAAACTGACTTTTAAAAAATAAAATATGTCCTTTTTTCAATGACAGCTGACAGCCATCTTTTTCTGAGTTTAAAACTTAAATAATTAAATAAAACTAGCTGGCTTTTAATGGCCTGGCTAAAAGCCAGCAACCCTGATAAATTTAAACATTATTAATAAAAAAATTAAATTGTGCAATTTTTAATCAGTTTTTTTAATCAAGTGATTAAAATCACAATGATTTAAATCAACATACCCTGATACATAATTTGTGCATTTCTACTTTAGTATACTACCAAAATGGGTTTTCTGATCAATTAAAAAGAAAGTCTATATATCATATATATACTACAGTAAACACAAAAAGGCAAATCTAAGACAATTTAACAAATTAAGGTTTTATTATAGGAATTTGATGTAATTATTTTTTTAATAACAATTCATGTACAGCTACTAAAATTTGTGAGAAATCAAAAAAATATTTTTTAATATCAAACTAAGTGAAATAATTATGGAAGATTAATATTAGGAAGTAACAGTTTAAAGTTAACACAAAAACTTAGAAAATAACAAAACATACATCATTTACAGCATCACGAGATCTTTTCCACTGATGCTTATCCAGTCTATTCAGTTTTTTAAGTCTCATAACTAACATGCAGACATCTGTCCTTAATTCTGATAGGTTTACCTGGAAGAAAGAAAATAAAATATATACATGTATTCATACAGAAGAATGTTTCATCTAGAAAAAAACTATAAATATTAAGTGTGTTTTTATAAAAAATCTTTTAATGAGAATCAAATTATATGCGTACAAATTATTTGTTAATGTATGTTTAGCTCAGGGGTGATTCTGGGCAGGGTTGGCAAGTTTCTTCCGCAGTGGAAAAAACCGGCCAGAAGAAATAGGTTTCTTCCAAGTGGAAGAAATGGAAGAAACTGTTTTTCTTTAAGAATTTCAATTTTGTAAGATATAATAAATATCTTCTTCCTATAATCAAATCTAAATTAATTTCACTGGACCAAAACAAATTTAATTAAGTATATATGCTAAAATTAATCAGTTTTTTAGCCAAGGTCGCACACAATACTTATCTAGAGATCTTCAACCATTGGCTAAATGAAAAGAAATTTTATCCAAAATACACAAAATCAGTTAAACATTATCCATTTCAATTTAACCAACATAATTTTTTATTATTTAAATTTCTGAAACTAGTAGTAAATATAAATAGTAGAGATTCTTTACTAATGGTAGAATGAAACCTACTTAAATAAGAGCTTTATATTTACATCAATTTTATTAATGTAAATAATGTATAATAATTATTTTATTAAATAGAGACCAATCAAAAATAGTGTTTCATTTTCGGCCCAAAATCTGAGTTTTGCCAAAAACATGGGCAAAAATTAGGCTAGATCGAAACACTTAGTATTCGAAAAATCTTGTTTCTTCCTTCTGAAATTTTCAATATTAGTTATTGATTTGAACTGTATCGGCTCAAATGAATGTATTGCAATGAACTTCATTGTTTATAAATACAAGTCATGATTTATCAATCATCTCATACAAAAATCTTAGTTTAAACTGCATTAGACTTCAAATATTCTTTGAGAAAGTTCTAGAGTAACAAATGATCATTTACAAAAATCATTATAGAAGAAAAATCAAGATGTATATACTTAAAACTAAAATATATTTTTTAATTAAATGAAATTCGTATAATTAGAAAACCTTTCTGTGTCATGGATAAATTATGTATTATTGCATATAAAAATAAATTTTTTTGATTATTAACAGTTTTACATAATTAATAAATACTATACATGTAATTAATTTCAACTATGTATTTATGTATGTATTCATTAGTTTAAAACATACAATTTAATTACTTAATTTTTTTTTTTTTTTGATGTTATTATTTTCAACCGAAAAGTAGGAAGGTCACCTAAATTTGGTTTTGGCCTAAAAAACCTGTTTCGGTCTATCCTCAGTATTAAAAAAAGTCATTAAAATCTTTATTTTTCTTAGCATGATGCAACATAGTATAGCAAAAAAGTTTTTTAGCAGTAGAATGTTGCAATTAATTTCTCAACTTAATTTTTTTTTAAAGTCCTACACTTCAGGATATCTAAAAAGCATTTTGAGAAACCCATAGATGTTTTTAGAACACTAATCTTTTAAAATCAGTATTGAAACATTCATGCTAGATGAAAAATATAAAAAATTACAAATTTATTTATTTACTGTGTTGCATAGTTTAAAATAATGTACATTTATATGAAAATATATTTTTATATGAAAAAAAAGAAATTGTAGGTAGTTTCTTTTTTTATAAATGGAGCAATTAATAAAAAAAACTTATTCCATAATAAAAAAAAATCCCAACCTCTACAGTAGCAAAAATCCATCACCTGAAAATGTCTGCTGAACCTGAAGTTTGTTATTAAAAAATAACTTATCTTTGCAAAAATAATATTTTTAAAAATAATTAAAATTTCCAATTTAGATTTCATTTTCATGTAATTATATTTTAATTCCTTTACATAACTAATATACTTTAACTTGAAGCATTTGTTTTGGTTTCTGGGGGTTTCTTCCATTTTTTCCAGTTTTTTCCATTTCTTCCAGTTTCTTCCGTTTTTTTCCAATTTTTTCCACTGTCCTGGAAGAAACCCAACCCTGATTCTGGGTGAAATTATTTTTTTCGGAAATTGGCGGCGTGGGGATCCTGCAATCTTCAGACGAAATCAGCGATTTATCTGCGATATTCTAGCGAAACGCAATTTATTGCGCCCTTTTGTTAAAATCAGCGGTTTTCCCACGGTCTTCAGACAAAATCGGCAATTTATTTGCTATATTTTAGTAAAACTGGAGATTTATTGGGATCTTTTGTTAAAATCGGCAGTTTTCCTGCAATTTTTTCATAAAATCAGCATTCCCCCCCCCCTTTTTTTTTTATAAAATCGGCGGTTTTTTTGACGATCTTTAGAGAAAATGTGCATTTTTATGCGATTTTTTTCTTGAAAACGGTGTTTTATCCCCGTGATCTTTTGACGAAATCATTGTTTTTCCTGTGATCTTTTGATGGAATCGCCTTTTTTTTTTTTTTTCCCACGATTTTCTGACAAAATATTTTTAAGCAATCTTTAATCAAAAACGGCTTTTTTTTCTGCAATTTTTTAAATGAAAATGCCGATATACCAGGGTTCGTTGATTTAAATCGGCTTGATTTTAATCATGATTTAAATTACGATTTAAATCAACTGATTTTTTTAAAAAAATCATTGATTTAAATCAGTTTTTCTTTTAAGTTATTTTTTAATAAATTTCAGATGAAACAAACATAATAATGTGCTTTAATATAATTTAGTTTTATATACCATATATAATCAAACGACTTTCAGAAAGATAAAGCTTAAGCTTAGTAAAAAAGTAAAATAAATGTAAAGTTTAGAAAAAAAAAATGCTTTCAAATTTCATTTGAATCAAATTATAAAATAATCTTGCAACGGTAAAGAAATCTAAACAGAAATATACTAAATATTTGAATATTTCCTCATCAGTATTTAGAAAAACTTTTGCAAGTTGAGGTAAAATAAAATTGTATGACATTATGTGCTGTACTTTGGTGAAGCCTGCTATATAAGGATTTGAGCAAAATCTGAATCAGCAATTGATTTATTTATTTAATTTAATATAATTGATCTCAGCCCTTTAGAATGATGGAAGGTATTTTTGTTACAGTTATCGAAAAAGCTCATACTAAAAAGAGAATTAATGATCAACTAGCTTTTTGCTGCAATAGATTTATCTGCTTCAATCGAACAAATGTTTTTTGCCTTTGGTTTGATACTTTCAGAAATTAGAAATCAACAAATAAAACTGTTAAACCGCTGCCATCGAAATGCTCAAGGCCAGAGGACACAAATTGTGAGGTATTCACTAATTGACTTACTTCTCACTTATGTTGGAATTCACACTAGAAAATTTTGAATAACAATTTACTTTTATTTTATTTGTGGAATATCAATCGCAGGGTTGGAAAAAAATCATGATTTTTAAAAAAAAATTAAAAAAATCGGATTTATTTGATTTAAATCAGATTTTTTTGATTTAAATTGGATTTATTTGATTTTTTTAGAATTCTATATTTAATTACTGTGTTTTTATGTTTTTACAATACATGGAGCAGTTTTTATAATAAATAACTAAAAAAGAATAAATAATACTTATAATTTATAAAAATAATATAAGAAATAATTAAACAGTTAAGAAAATATTATATTCTAGTTACTGATTGGTACTAAAAATTAAACATCTAGGCTTTAATCTAAAGCCATTCTATTATTTTGTAATTGAATTGTGCATACTAAATAAGAAACAAATTTAAATATGCTGTAAATGAATAGCAAATGGTAAAATTTAAAAAACAAATTAAATACAGTAGACTCCCTCAAATCCGCCGCACTAATAGCCACAAGTCTCTAAAATCTGTGCATATTTTACAGATGAAAACAATGAAGCTTTCAGGTCAGGTATAGGGACAAAATTTGATTTTTTATTTTTATATCAATTCTATATATATTTTAATCTGTAACTTTCATTAATATTCCAAAATATATGCTTTTCATGAGGGAAGAATAAATTTATTTCTGAAAAAATTCAAGGTATTGCTAATATCAGTGGTGATCACAATCTTTTTTCAAAATGCATTTATACATTCATCAAGCTTTTTTTATTATTGGAGTTTGGTTAAACCTGAAATAAAACGTCTTTATTTTATGATTTTTATGTGAATTAGTAGTGCACCTTTATGGGGCAAGTTTCATTGGAAAAAAAAAAAAAAAAAAAAAAAAAAAAAAAAAAAAAAAATGCATCTCATCTTTATAATAAATATTTAGTTATACATTATTGATTATTTACTTCATCTTTGCAGCTTTCAATATTTTAATCATTTTTAATTATCAAAATTTTTATTTTTTTAGTTTATTACCTTACATAATTGTTTTAATGTTTTGCTATGTTATAAGCATTCATTATAATTTCAATTGCATTATTAATTACTATCAAATTACTGTTTAAAAAATGTAAACAAACATATGACCAGAAATCCGCACAACCTCTGGTCCCAAGCTGTGCGGATTTGAGGGAGTCTAGTGTGTTCATTTAATGCAAGCTATTTATTAAGTGATAAAAATCACAATTAATTCAATATTTTTAAGCAAATAGGAAAAAATCAGGGATTTAATTGTTTGAACAAAAACACTAATTTAGAAGCTTTGTCTACTAATTTATTATGAAGGCTTGAATGAACTAGTCCAAAAGAAGAAAATTGTCTTTCTACTCCAGCAGATAAATGCACGGCTGTTGTTATTTGGTAAATAAATTCAATTTCAATTTTGCTGATTCTCTCTTTACATCCCATTACATAAAAGGACTTCCAGCAATCATAAATCTGTCATAATATCAGAAATTTTTTTCTCAAGCAATGGTGATTTTTGGAATGGGCCATTTTTTGCTTGAAAATGTACTACAGTGGTGAGAAGATTTAAACAATCTTCTTTAATGAATGCCAAACCTTCATTATTTTCCCCTACACTCAGTGAAATTTCATTTCGATTTAAAACAGACGGACTTAATAAAACTCCAGCAAAATGACAGCCATTAATAGCTTATTCATATCAGAATCCCATATCTTGCTTTAAATTTTGTAATTCTATCATTATCTAATACATTTTCTAACTTTTTACCCCAAATTTTCCTTTGATATGTGCATACATGTGATATTGCAAAAAATTGATTTAAATCAAATGATTTTTTTAAAAAAATCAGTTGATTTAAATCTGGATTTAAATCTTGATTTAAATCAGTCGATTTAAATCATGCCAACCCTGATCAATCGTCATATAAAACACTGAACATACTGATTAACTTATGATTAATTACTTCTTAAACTTAAACATGAGAATTTGGAATCCCCCAATAAAAAAATATCCAGATGTGGCAACACTGTAGCATTCCTTCTCTGGCTGAATTTTTATTTAGGGATTCCAAGTTCTTATTAGTGAGTTTAAATAGTTATTGTTTTATAAGATGATAAATATTCCACGAGTAAAATAAAATTGCTATTCAAAATTTTCTTGTGTAAATTCCAACACTACTGAGAAGTCAGTCGATTAGTGATGACATCTCAATTTGCGTCCTCTGGCCTTAAGTATTTTGATGGCAGCAATTGAACTCATTTTTCTCAGTCAACACTTAAAAAAAAAATTAAAAACTTCCAATTTTGTTTAAATTTTTTATGTGTTGCAGATGTTTTTTAATTAAAATATTGAAGGTTGAATTAATTTTTGACATCTGATTTGTAGTTTTTCATGCATTTTGTATAATCAAGATTTTTTTCATAGCCTAAAATTTTACCTTGAAATAATATGAATCATTTATGTAAATTGTGTAATATTAGTAATATAGATAATACTTATAATATGCATGTCTATGTATGTAAACTTTATATTATTTAAATTAAACAAAAAGTCATAAAATAATAATAATGTGTGGCAATTTTTAAAAAAATAAAAAAAATCTGATTTAAATCAAAAAAATCTGATTTAAATCAAAAAAATCCGATTTAAATCAAAAAAATCCGATTGTTTTGATTTTTATTAAAAAAATCAAAAAAATCACGAACCCTGCGATATACCCACAATTTATACCCACAATTTATAGACGAAATTGACGTTTCCCTGTGGTTTTCAGACAAAATCAGCCTTTTATATGCAATATTTGGTGAAATTGCCCTTTTTTCTGCGATCCGCACAGGAAATTTGCATTTTACAGCGATCTTTTGACAAAGTTCGTTGACAAAAACATTGACGAAATCGTGGTTTTCCCCTGAAATATTGACGAAATGTTTGCATTTCTCCACGATTGTTTTTTCTGCACGCAAAACCGTACAAATTGGCAACTATGTGGAACTGATAACCCGATTTCAAATTTTCAGAAGAGGATGCCTTAAATTTTTGGAAATTTCAGACGAGAATCACCCCTGGTTTAGCTAAGTAAATTTTATGATAGTTCCAATAAAATAATTGTCATTTGCATATAATTTCTAATGTGTTACATCGTAATTTCTATAGATAGATGTTTCTTTAGTTCTATAAAACTCAGATTTCCAGCCATACTACAGAATATTTGATTAGATTGAATATCAAAATATTCGATAATAAGCATACATTTTGTTTGGCCAAAATTTGAAATATTCAACCAAACAGAATGCTTAAAAAGTATTTAAAAAATTCTTATACAACTTCTACTTTAAACTATGAATTAATAAAAATATTCAAAATACTTAAGAAACAGAATGATATTTAAATACAAGGGAATGCTTTTACATCATTTATTTATTACTTGAAGAGTAATACTTAAAAAAATTAACTATTAATGATGATCTTTAAAGAAATTAATGATGTACAAATGAATGTTCCTGAATATTGTCTGGTAATATTCGTTTCTTGCTTTTTCAAAAACAGGGTCATTCTAAGCAAAATGGAACAAACTTTCAAGAGACAATACAGATAAAGACAGACAACATTTCTCCAGTAAACAGGATCAAAGTCCACTTATTCAATATGGAATACAATGCACAACACTGTAGATCAAACTTGAGTTTTGCTTGCTCCTTTCACAATAACGAAGACATTATACAATATTTCCAATTGACTTACTAAGCCATTCCATCATTAGCATTGCAAAAAAAAAAAAAAAAAAAAGGCACAATTAGACTATGTATAGACTACCGGCATTAAAACAGATACCAACCTTTCTTATGAAAGATTCACAGGAATTCATGTATATTGCTAGCGCTGGGGCCACTAAATTTTCTCAATGATAAGATTTATTGAGAAAATATTAGGCGATTAAAATGTGTGATGAATATAAACACTTGATGCCATTTGCAATGCATAATGAGACACATCAATTGCAAGCTAAGCTATACATTTCAGTTTATGAGGGGTGGCAGCTACATTTGAAAAAGAGAGTGTTCTGCCAGATCACTGGAATTATGTACAAGTATAGATTGATTGTCATTTTCTCAGGCAGATGAAAAAAACATGATGATCATGTTAGAGCAGTTATGCAGAAACTTACTGGAATTTTGCAGTTAGGTCTGACAAGTGCACAATTGGAGAAAAGTTACTAAAGTTTTTAGAGTAAATGGGGGTGGAGCACATGCCTCAGATGAGGAGAAAATAAGAGTGAGTAAGGTTTTGCAGACCACCAAAATTCAAAATATATTTTACATCTATTTTAGGACTAACAGAATTTTCATTCTTATATTCCAAATTATGCTGAAATTGCTATACCTTTAGTTGAGCTAATTAAAGAAAAAAATAAAAATACTGTACCATGGAATAAAAAGGGGAGAAAAAACAATACTCTAAATAAGTAGTTGTATAAGATGACACATTTGGGTACACCTACAGTAAACTAGAATATCAATTACAAGCTGATGTTTAAGACCTTGTGTATGCAAAAATACAGTAAAGATAAATTTAAACTCATAGCTTTTGCTAGTCAAAAACTATCAGGGGCTCAACATACTTGGCTGAGAATAGAGAAAGAGGCTTAGAGACTAAAGAGTTCTCTTAGATTGCAGAAATTTAAAAAATGGACATATGGGTCTCAAATTGACAGGGTTGCAAAAAACCCATTTACCCCCCTTCCCCCCCCAAAAAAAAAGAAACCTGGGTGGGTTTTGGGGGGTTAAACCCACTCTAAAAAACTCAATAAAACCCACATTAAAGCGGGTTATATATATATAATACCATTACAATTGATGATGCTATTTAGCATATATTTGTTCAGCAGCTTTTATATTAGTTTTTTAACATTTGTATTTAAAAAGTTACACAATAGTATCAAAACAAACTGTGGGTGTACTGCCAACTATGACAAAGCCAAAATTGTCAAAATAAAATAATGTGCTTAATTCTTTTAAAAGCTTGTTAATGTTATGAAAAAAAAAAAAAAAAAAAAAAAAAAAAAAAAAAAAAGGCCAAAATAAATATATGATCAAAATTAATATAGTATATCAATATCAATTACAAAATTTTCTCATAGAGGAAAAATGACAAGATCTTTCAAATCAAGATTTAAAAATGTAAAATTTCAAAATGTAAGTTCCCAACTGTATGTAAATTTGACTAATTCACTTTTGACCAGAGTTGGTATTTTTTTTTTAAAGGGGGGGGGGGGGATTTTTTTCTAAAAAATTCAAATAAACATGTTTTTTTTTGTTCATTTATTTAAATTAGTTTATTTAAATCAGGTTTTTTTGTTCTTCTTTTCCCTTAAATATGATTTTTCATTACATATTGTACCGTTCATGTTTGTTGATAAAAATAAACAATGTTGGATAATATATATTATTACTTCCTTTCAAAATATTCAAACTAAATAATTACAATTGCTTATGTAGATAATTGAAATAATTTGTAAAATATTTTTAGTAACAGCTGTGTATTATGTTCAAAGTACTCTATACAGTGAACCATAGATATCTTTAAAATATTATCTAGCATCATTTGATTGATTTGTTTAAAAAATACGCTCTTAGTGGGGAATACCAATAAAAAGTAATTTATAAAAGTAACTTTTTAATGTATGATATGTGGTTATTATATAATATCATACAATGTCAAATGTAAAAGCTTTTTTACAAGCTTTTACACTGATTTATTTGTGTTATTTCAATAAAGACTACTTGTATATTAAGTTAATAAAAATATAAGATTTCTTAATTTAATATATACTTTCTACAAAAAAGGGACTTCCCTGCTCTCCCCCTTAAAAAAAAAAATTAAACCCTTCCAGCAAAAAAAAAAAAAAAAAAAAACCATCTGTGTTGTTTTTTTTACATAAAAACCCCAGGTTTTTGCAACCCAGCAAATTGAGATGGCAACTGACCACAACCCATTAAAGTTTCTCATTGAAAAATACTTCAAGATTGCACAAACTCATTTGAACAGCTCTTGCCATGCAATGCTAAAATCTGATTATTCCTCATCCTCCAGAAGTTCAACACTTGAGATAGTACAGCCATTATTTTTCAAATGTTATACATGCCAGGGCACTGCCCCGGGGCCTCCAAGCCTGAGGGGCCCCACACTGATGTTAAAAAAAAATTTTTGATTTTAGTTTCTAGTCTAACTTTCTATAAAATGCCCAGCACCTAGCTAAAATTTAGTAATAAAAAAATCAAAGTGCTACAGTAAATGTTTTTGCGTGCCGTCGATATACTCCCAGGGCCTGATTAATGCACGGGCCTCCGGCACCTCGGCCCTTTGCCCACCAATTTCAGGGGCACACAAATTATGTGGTTGATTTTTTCCCCTTAATCAAGTATTCTTCAAATAATACTGTTTTATAAAATATGAAACATAAAACTTAAATTTTCTGAATGACTCAATAAAACTTTTAGAAGCTTTTAACTTAGGTACTTTTTTGTAAAAGTCCTTTTCATTTTGAGAGTACCTATGATTTTCAAAATTTGCCATATCCAGAAGATTAAGTTTGGGGAAAATGCCAAAAACTACATACTATGTCTATTGGTTTCAATAGAAACGAGGATCATACAATGTCAGAATTATAGTTTAAAATGATTACTTGACTGTTAGAGAAAACAATATTTATGATTTTGGATAAGGCAAGCTTTGAAAAAGACGTCCTCATTTATTCTGCAACATAAACTGTGGATCATAGATGCTTGAGAATTATACAAATGCTTATTTGAGAAAATGGATGATAATTCATTTTTTTTTATTATTCTTGTAAGTTTATTTTTTTGTAAACTTGAAACTTTCACCCAAACAACTTTGTCAAATTATCAAATAAACCTGTTTTTTTTTCTGAAGGTGTCACGACGATTGGGGAGGAAGGGGGGGGGGGGGAATTTAACCCTTCACTGCATGGTGTGCCATATATGGAACATATCGATAAAACCCTTCTATTTTTGTAAGGATCTTAAATTTAGGTTATCTGAGCTTTGTGGCATATGTAAAACATTCAAACAAAGAGTTTTGTACCAGTTTTTCTCACTTGTTGGCAGTACCTCACTAGTGATTAAGTTTTTATTTAAAAAACTAGGGGGGCCCCGCCCCCCTGCTTTCTATGCTCACCAACCCCCCGCGTAATCGCTTTGCGATTCCAAATTATTGGCTACCCCTGCTTGCTGCGCTCGCCAATACCCCATGGTATGAATAAGCAGTTGCAGACCTTTCAAATGATGTGTCACACGACTGGTGTTGTAAAGAAATTAAAAATGTGCCCCCCCTGAGGGGCAGAGTGGGGGTGACACATAAGACATCCATAAAATGAATAAACAGTTGCAGACCTTTCAAATTATGTGTCACACAATTTGTGTTGTAAAGAAATTACAAAATGCGCCCCCTCTGAGGGCAGAAGGGGGGGGGGGGTTACACACAAGATATCCATAATATGAATAAGCAGTTGCAGACCTCTCAAATGATGTGTCACACAATTGGTGTTGTAAAGAAATTAAAAATGTGACCCCCCCCCCTGGGGAGAGCAGAGTGTGGGGGTGACACACAAGACATCCATAATATGAATAAGCAGTTGCAGACCTTTCAAATCTTGTGTAACACGACTGGTATTGTAAAGAAATTAAAAATGTGTCTCCCCTGGGGAGCAGAATGGGGGATAACACACAAGACACCCATTATATTAGTAAGCAGTTGCAAACCTCTCAAATGATGTATCAAACGACTGGTGTTGTAAAGAAATTAAAAATTTGGCGAAATATTACAGTTATCGCCAAGTTGGCATCACTTTTGACAACTAATTTTGGTCGCCAAATTTGGCGATATATCGACAAGTTGGCGACAAACTTGGCGATTGTTGGCGATGGTAACCTTTCCTCTCTTTATGGTAACCCATACGGCGATGCATAGACGGAGTCCTTTCCTGATTGGTCTATTCGACTCATGGAAGGAGTGGACAACCCGGATTCGTTAGTTCCGGAAATCTTCCACATCAGCATCATTCTAGGAGTCATTCCTTTTAAGGCTAATTTTTTTTTTACTATAGAAGGATAAATTTCCAATCTGCATTGTACAAAACAGTAGAATTTGCTTCAGCTTTTTTACCCAAAAATATTAAAAGTATTGCACATAGGCGTAACTAGAGAATTTTTCTAGGGGGGGGGGGGCCACGGCCCCAGCTATTTGATAATTTTTAAACAATAATTGCAAAAACTATTATTGTTTGGAAAACAACAATAGTGTGACAATGTTGTTTTATAGTAAATTGTTTGATAATTTCCAAACAATAATAGTATTAGTAACTAGTCGGATGTGGCAATTCCAAAACTTTCTTTTTCTGATTTATTTTAAGATTCACTTTTGCTCTCAAACGCATTAAACTGGGAAATTCTTTTATTTAGAAACTATATTAGATCCCATGACTGCGATTTTTTGATAAATGCAGAAAATATTACAAAAACTGCAGTCAAAGTCCGTCTTTTGAACCAAATTTTCCAAAGCGGGAGATCTGGGAATGAAAAAAGGGGCAAACTGAGAAAATAATTGTCGATAAATCAAATTCTAATGAATTCAGAGAAAAATAAAGTCATACAGCATCTTATAACATATCATAAAAAATTATCTCAGCAAGTTTCACGTTTTTACTTTTAAAAATGAATCTGAAAATGTATAGGAAAATTTTGAGCTGCTGAGAGAGAAAAAACATTTTTTCGAATACACCCTTAATGCGTCAAAATTTGCTATCTCACTCAGTGCCAACATTAAATGGCAATTTATGATCATTGTGACGATTTTAAAGACATGAACTTCCTTCCATTAGTTCTTAAAATAAGACTATTGCGGAAATGTAAAAAAATGCAACATAAAAGCGCCCCTGTTGGGCGATTTATACCAAAACATAATCATCAATAATATTTATCAACCTATACCTGAATCTGAAATTTGGCGAAGTTCGCTGATTAGTTCTTTAAATAGAGCTATTGCTGGAATTGAGAAAAATTCAGCAATGGAGCGCCACTTATTGAGAGATTGACAACAAAACATGAACAAAACTAGTTCATTTCACGGATTTACTGAATCTAAAGTTTGATGAAAATTTCTGTACCTGAGAACCTGAGATAGAGCTATTGTGCAAATCGTGAAAAATGCAACATAGCAGTGCCACCTGTTGAGCAATTTACACCAAAGTGCAAACAACATCGATTCATGTTGAGAACTAACTGAATCTGAAGTTTAAAGGAAATCCGTGTATTATTTAATGATATATAGCTGTTGCGAAAATCGTATAAAATGCATCATAGCAGCGCACCTGTCGAGCAATTTGTACCAAAAACTAATCAGTATCAATCTTATCAAGAACTACCTGATTATAATTTTTAATTAAATTCCATGCGATAGTTCTTGAGATAGAGCTATTGCAAAAATCGTGAAAAATTTAGCATACCAGCGCCTTCTGTTGAGCGATTTACACAGAAACCAATACAATATCAGTTCATGTTAAGTACTGACTGAATCTGAAGTTTGGTTGATATCCGTGCGTTACTTCTTCAGATATAGCTGTTGCGTTAATCGTAAAAAAAAGCAGCGTAGAAGCGCCATCTGTTGAGTGATTTGCAACAAATACTAATCAGTATGAATTTGTATTAGGGACTACCTGAATATAAATTTTTATTACTTTCCGTGCATTAGTTCTTGAGATAGAGCTTCCACAAAATTTATGTCACATATAGACAGAGTCAGATTCACATATACACAAACAGACATTTTGTAAAAACTTGTTCTTACTAAAAACTAGGAATCTCTGATCCCTAAAATGGGTAAATCCGTCAAAAACCGGAATTCGAAAATTTTCACGAATCCAATAGTTTCTTCCGTAAAGATATAAAAAAGTAAAAATAGTTTTGTTAGAACTGATAATACTCAAAGGAAAGCTCACTTGTTAATACATTCCTGAAAACGTATAATCTATCAAAGAAACTGATTGGATGAAACTTCCTTCTGTCTTTAGTGGCTATCAGATTCAAAAAATTTACGAGCAACAAACTTTTCAACCGATTTTAACTCCAACTTTTTCCCGTTCAAAGAGAGAAAAAGGTTATAATTATTTGCACAAAGTTGGAGGAATAGCAAGAAAACCAATGCTACTAGTACCAGCCGTTAATATTTATCGCCTATTCCTATCAATCGCTTATCTCTGATCCGTTGAAATGCTCGATGTACAATGAAAAGTCTCGGCTAGCAGAGATTTTTTTGGAACTGCAGAAAAAAGTTGGGGGACATTGCTGTTTGCTATCACACTAGGTGTTGTGCGGATATTTCGCGAAAAGTTGGAGGAAATCAAGTGTTGGCTCAAAAATCTTTCGAAATGTTGGTGAATCTAATAGTGGCTTTATTTATCAAGTTTTCGATTCAAAACAGTGGCTGGGGGAGATAAAGTTGCTTATAAACAACACAGTCGCCATTTTTTTTTAAAGAAATATATAAATTAGTTAATGAGTTATAAGCAATTTTGATCGCATGGCAACCATTTTTCCTCCTTTTTGTCGCTACCATGTCGCAAATTCGTTTCAAATCATCCACTGTGAGAATCGTCTCCTGAAAGATCTTATCAAAGAATGAAGAACATTTCTCACTTACATAGCTTTTTAATCCTGAATCTAGGAAAAAAAGTTAGAGGAAAAAATGACATAAATTAAAAAAGCGAAAAAAAAAAGTGACACAGGAAAAATGTTACCCAAAACAGGGACAAGGAAAAAAAAGTTACCGGAAAAAGAGTGACAAGGAATTGATTTGGGGGATTTATTGGTTAAGTATGAAAGGGGGGTGGGGGGAGGCTCTTAATTTAGGTAAATGGGTTCTTCATGCTAAATTAACTGTTTTGGTTCAATTTTCGGATATACGTTCATACTGAAAAGACGCTTGTTTGATTAGTTTTGGGAATGGACGATTAACCCTCCCCCCTCCGTTCTAAATAAGATGAATGAGTTTTTAAGAAGAATTATTCAACGTGTGTCAAATTTTGGATATAGGTTCTTTCTGACAAGGCTTATATATAGTAATGTGGTGATGTGTCCTTAGTTTCTCTTTATTCAGTTGGTTTATTTGTTAAGTTCATCAATAATACATTTTTAGTTCAAGTTCTTTATTAGAACTATGGATCAATTAATAAAAAAAAAAATAAAACGATATTACAACTACATAGGAGCCACCTTCAATATTACATTTCGCTTAGCACATCTAAGCCACCTTACATCTATGTACTCTCTAGTAAATTAACAGCACATGTCTCTCTTCCAACTACTTCCTTCCCTCTCTACTAGGGATGGGACGAATACTCGGCCACTATTCGGTATTCGGCCTATTCGGCCCTTTTGCCGAATATTCGGTTGGCCGAATATTGAAGGCTTGTTGACCGAATACTTCGGCCGAATACCTGTAGCCGAATATTTAGAGATATCTTGCCGAATATTGCTAAAATCTCGCCGAATAGTGAAAAATATCTCGCCAAATAAATTTAGGATTTGAAGAATTTCATTCCACACATTTTTTTTTCTCTAATCCAAATTTGCTACTTCATTTGTGAAGTCCTCATTCTTACTAACAAAATATACAGTTATTCAGATACTAAAAAATATACAGCCTTTCTGTTTTTCCTATAAAAGTTAGTGATATTTTAGAAATTGCTGCCCAAGTTTGGATTTAATTGTACGGAAAATGTCTTCATTAGTGAATGATATATTACAATTCAAGATATAAAAACACTTATAGAAAAAATAAAAGAAAAACACTGCCTTATTCTAAAACACTCGAATATTTATTAATGTCTGCAAATTCCATGCACATATAAAGTCTTATGATATTCATAACTTATTTTCTATAAAGTAAGGAATGAAAAAATTCATTCACTAGGTGTATTAACGAAGATTCATTTTCAAAATTAAATATCAAATATCACTATTCCAAATACAACGGTACATCTGAAAACAGTACTGGTGTCAAACTAGATACGCATTAGATGGCACAACTTGCTTTATGAAGATAGTTTTACAAATATTTAAACATAAATTCTAAATAGTGAATAAAATAATTTTTTTATTCTATAGTTTTCGCTTTTAAATAGTTATTTGCATAATTACTGACTTAAATATGCAACATTATTATGTATATATTTTTTATTTACATCTTCCTTCATTCATGTTATCAATTTCTGTTTATTTGTTTAATGCTTGATGAGTAAGTGGAATATTGAAGTTGAATATTGTATGCGCCAATTCAAATGTCAAAGATTTTGTTAACATATGCATTCTACTTTAAGCATAACCTTTTGCTTTAACATAATTTGTAATTTACAGTTTGGCAACTGATTTAGAACGGTCTCGTTCTTACGAATTTTCTTATCATTAGGGATACAAACTCTAAATGATCAAATTTACTTGATTAAAGGTTATTTCATAAAATATCTTCTTGTGAGCTCTGAGAGAGAGATATTAAGAATATTATTGATTTTGGATGCAAGAAATTGTAAAAGTATCATTTGATAGTAAAAGTGAAGTACATTCTTCATAATTTAATGGAAATAACTTCCCATCTTGACTTACTGAAAATCAATTTGATGTACATTAGGATAAAAGAATATAACGCAATTTCATAATTTTTTGTGTTAAAATAAGTTTTTGAAATTTAAAAATACATTTAAAAGCACATTTAAGAGTAATAATTATTAATGCGTTTCTATTTTTTAAGTTATGTATAATCGAAATTAATTTTCATAATTGAAAAAAAAATTGCTATTCGGCCGCCGAATATTCGGTATTCGGCCTAAAATTTGGCCGAATATTCGGTATTCGGCTATTCGGCCAAATCACTATTCGTCCCATCACTACTCTCTACGCTCAACAATCCCACCCCTCAGCTCATTGCCACTAGACCAGTGAAATCTTTTCTAGTTCCTTGAGGTCAATTGCAGCTATTCTTCTCAATTTTAGAATGAAGACACTTTCACCCTTTTCACAATGGGATTTCGCTATCTATCTTCTGGCCAGATTAAAGTTGTCAGTACGTCGTCGCAGTATATAATGTCCGAAGAATTTTGGGAATTTAAGGGTGTTTTCCGATTTATTTTTGAATTCACTTTTGCTCTCAAACACATGAAACTCGCAGATTTTCTTATTTAGGAAGTGCACAAGATGCCATGAAGGTCAATTCTTTGATAAGTGCACAAAATATTGCAAAAAAAGCAATCAAAAAAGGCAATTTGAACCAATTTTTCCGAAGTGGGAGATAAGGAAACGAATAAAAGGGTCTTCCTGAGATGTTAATTGCTTATAAATCAAATTCTAATGAATTGTGCATAAAAAGACATCACACGGCACCTTATACGTCCTTTCAAAAATCCCCTCAGCAAGTTTCATGCTTCTACTTTAAAAAATGTGTCTGAAATTGTATCGGAAAATTTCGAGCTGCTGAAGATGGAAAAGCGTTTTTTCGAATACACCCTCAACGGTAAAGTATAAAAGAGGAACGAGGATAACCTCTCTTAAATTAAATAAATGGCTTTTTACGCAGAATTATTCGATTTGCTTAAAAATTTGAATGTAGGTTCATTATGATAAGGGGTATCCCTGAATAGTTATGGGGTTCTTTTGCTAATTAAAGAGTGGAAGGACGGGCGATTATTCCCCCTTTAAATTTGATAAATTGTTTTTATGCACAATTATCCGATGTATTTCAAATTTTAGATATAGGTTCTTTCTAATAAAATAAAATCCCTGAATAGTTTTAAGGGTTTGTTTACATATCCTCAATAGCTGTTTGCATTTAAAACTATGGCTTATGTTTCTGCATAGCATTTTTCAGTATTTTATAAATATCCTAACAAAGAAAAAAAATACCCTGTTTTTATTAAAATAATTTTTTTTTAAATTCAAATTTGTTTTTTAATTTTTTAAGCTTTCAAACACTGAAGATCTATCAAGAACTACAGGTTTCTAAACAATTAACTTTCTAATTACTAACATAAGCTATTAATAAAAAACTATTATTATTATTATTACTACTACAAATTAATAAGTTCACTAGTTCATTCGTTCGTGACACATAACATAGTTTATACATTAAAATTTTCTAAAATATATTTTTTTAAATGTTTTATATTATACTTTGTGATGTGTAATATGGGACATTTATTAGTAAAAATCCAGTTTTAAATGATAAATATTCGGCGTAAATTAAAATGACAATTACAACAAATGATTTAGCATATTACTTTTTCGCAAGTAAAAATAAATAAATAAATAAACAAATAAATAAATAAACCAGTTTTAAATGCAAAATTAATTGCAATAATTATAAGGAAAAAGGTAAAATGTGCTATGTTTTCTGGCGTAATTGTTTTCAATCATTAAATGAAAAAATAAAGAAAATTTCTTTTTATTTGTTATTTGCGTTCGATTGCATTCAACTTACTTTTTAATTTACTTGGGCATTTTTGTGGCAAACCTTTACCGAAAAATCCCCTGATCGTCAAATTTCCTATGAGACTAGCCACCCGCGATATGCACCGGACATCCAAAATTTGAAGCAAATCTGATAATTCTGCGTAAAAAGCCATTTTTATTTTAATTTAAGGGGGATTATCCTCTGTTTCTCCCTCTATACTTAGCTATTAAATCCTTGAAACTATTCATAGATTCACCTTATCAGAAAGAATTTATATTTAAAATTTGAAATACAGTCGATTCTCGTTAATTCGAACTCGTCGGGACCACAAGAAATGCTCGAATTATCCGAAATTCAAATTATGAAAAGTACGGAATTAAAACATGTTTAATATGCTACTATTACAAAGGAATTAATGTTATAATATTTTTTTAGGTTTCTTTCGTTTATTATCATTAGAATATGACTTAATATTAAATTAAAACATATAAATACATAAATTAATTAAAAAATTAGAAACAAGCCCAATGAAAGAAAAATTTGAAGTGTCACCGATGGACAGATGGGCACTTCGAAAGTGGATATCAAATGCATGGGATTATATGTATATTCGTTCGGAATAGTTTTCACAAAAATGAAAGAAAGAAAGTTATTCAAATAATCTGAAATCCATGAGAAAGAAAAGAGGAATCTAAAATCGGTATTCTCGTTAGTTCGAATTAAACAATGTCAAGAGAAAATGAGTTCGAATTAATGAAAAAGTTTAATGTTATTCTGCCATTGAAAATTTTGGGACTTCATATTTAGTTCGAATTAAGCGAAGATTCGAATTATCCGATTTCGAATTAACGAGAGTCGACTGTACATCAGATAATTGTGAATAAAAACCGACTTATCGAATTTGAGGGGGAAATAATTGCTTGCCCCCTCCTCATTTTAATAAGCATAAGAACCCCCATAACTAATCAGAAATACGTCTTATCATAACAAACCTATGACTAAAATTCGAGATAAATCGGATAATTCTGCGTAAAAAGGCATTTATTTAACTAAAAGGGATTACTCCCCGTTCCTCCCTCTTTATACTTAGTCATTAAACCCTTAAAACTATTCAGGGATTTACCTTATCAGAAAGAACCTATATTTAAAATTTGAAATACATCGAATAGTTCTGGATAAAAACCGATTTATCTAATTTGAGAAAGGGGTAATTACCCGTCCCCCCTTTATAATAAGCAAAAGAACACCATAACTAATCAGAGATACGTCATATCATTATGAACCTATGTCCAGAATTCCAAGCAAATCGGATAATTCTGCGTAAAAAACTATCAATTTAATTTAAAAGAGGCTTCCCCCGTCTCCCTTTTTCTTAACAATTAAACTTCCAAAACTCTTCAGGCATTATAGTATACTGTGTATAATCCTTATCAGAAAAAACCTATATCAAAAAAAAAAAAAAAAAAAAAAAGACACATTGTATAATTCTGCTAAAAAATCCGTGTATCTAATTTAGGTAGGATGGGGTGGGGAGTGGTAATCATATGTTCAAAAATTGAACCAAAGCGGTTAATTCAGCATGAAAAACACATTTACCTAAATTAAGAGCCTCTAATGAATCCCCAAAATCAATTCCTTGTCACTTTTTTTTCCGGTAATTTTTTTTTCCGAGTCACATTTTTTTACGCTTTTGTAGTTTGTTACTTTTTTCCGGTCACTTTTTTTCCGTTTACCCACTTGCCTATTTCGTGCGTTTTCTAAAAAAGAATTAATAAAACAAGTTGGAAATTGTACATGAAGCCTAGCAAATGAGGTGCGTTCGTACGATAACGAAGTTTTAAAAATATTCAGATCTTGCTGTTATAGTAGACAGTACTTCGAATATAGTATAGTAGTCAAAATCTTTTTTTTTTTTTTTTTTTTTTTTTTTTTTTTTTTTTTTTTTTTTTTTTGTGCTCTTGTAAATATACATGGACATACAACTTTTATTACACCTCAGCAACGTATACCATATTCATAAAAGTGAAATAGATGAATATAATTAAAACACGCCCCAAACAATAAATCCTCGTATATCATTATGTAGGAGAATATTTTTGAGTGGCCGTGTAAATTAATAATATACATTTTTTGTAGCATAAATTGTAAAGACAGATAGACTGACAGACTGAACGACGAATATAAGTGCTAGTTTTTTATATAATTACGGACGCACTTAAAATTATTCAGATCTTGATGTAATAGTATACAGTATTTCGGAAACAGTATATTAGCCAAAATCATTTGTGTGACCTGTAAATTTCTTTTATACAGAAAATAACTTGTAAGTCTTCAGTAACATATATCAATCTCATAAAATTTTAAATAGTTTATTACAATTAAAATGCTCACCAAACAATGTTCTCCCTATACCATTATGTAATGGAATACTTTTATCTGGCCTTGTAAATCAATATCAAATGTTCTTTGCACCAAAGATTATGCAAAATACATATTATAATATCTATCTACTCATTAGATGCATATCAATTTTATTGTGTTCGAATGAGTGTAACATCATTAAAATGCATTCCAAACTTTTTCCCATTGACCGTAATATAACAGAAGGGTCATTCCATGTCAAATCACCCAGATTTTTCCAAAAATGGCACCCACCATCACCAATTTTGATAAAATTCAGTGTATTTGTAGAATTTCTAATGCTGATTCCAAAAATATCAATTATATTGAAATTGATCAAACGGTTTATGAGTTATGAGCTTTTAAATAGCTCCCAAGATGGCTGATTTGCCGCCATTTTGAATGGCACATGTGACAACAAAAAAGTCCATAACTTCTTTCAAGTTTAAGCTAGAGCATTCAAATTTTTTTTGTTTTGTTCAGAATAAAGTAAACTTTCATTTAAACAGATTTTTGTGAACCTCATTTTATAAAAATGCTGTCAAAAAATGACTTTTTGTTATTTTTTTAAGTAAAAAAAGCGGCAACTTCAATGGCTGATTTCCCCCAATGTACCCCCTTCAATTTTCATCTAATTGCATAAATAAGCAACTCAAAGTGTGTTTTGATGACTAATAAAAAAAACTTAATGGGCGGTTCACAGGTTTTTGTTTAAAAAAATAAATTCAAATTTACTGACTTTTCACAATAACAAAAAACACAAGATAATATTGATATTTCTTTCATTACCAGAAATATCATACATATTCACATCTAAAAGTTTGATAAGGTTTAATGTTGCATAAAAATATATATTTAATGTGCCTAAAAAATGGGAATCCCATGGGAATAAATAGGAATACCAATAATGGATTCTTGCAATCGGCCAAATTGAAATCTATTGCAGTCTCAGTAAATTATGAATAAAAAGGAAATGATGGAAAAAGTTCTACAAATAGTTGAATTTTATGACAAAATCATACTTTTGTTATTCAAAATACAATAAAATTGCAACTCTTAAATAAAAATTACGGTACTTTAAATTAATACAAAATAACATATCACATACAAAATAAACACATGCTATTAAAAATATACCTACATCAATAATAATTTAAAGTAAAGGTAATTAATATTTTTACAAATCCCTGCCAAAAGGCAGATGTAAATTTTGAAGTTAAATACAGTAGACTCCTTCAAATCCGCACAGCTTGGAACCAGAAGTTTTGTGGATTTTAGAATTTTGCCGATTTCCGGTCATTACTTTGTTTATCTTTTTTTAAACAGGAATTTGAATGCAATTAATAATGCAATCAAAACTAAAATGAATGCTTTACAATATAATAAATGTTAAAATAAGTAATAAATTAAAATAATAAAGATGTAGATAATTTTCAAAGTGATTAAAATATTAAAAGTAAGGATCAAGTTAATAATCAATAATATATTATTAAATATTCATTATAAACATGAAATATATCTTTCCTAAATTATTCAATGTAGTTACTAATGTACCTCATAAAGATACATTACTAATTCTCAACAAAATCATAAAATAAAGAAGTTTTTTTCAGGTTTAGCCAGATTTAGATTTAATAACCAAAAAAGCTTGATTAATACATAAATATATTTGATAAGAAGATTGTGATTACCAATGATATATAAGAAAAATCTGAATTTTTTCAGAATATATTTCTTTTCCTTCATGGGAAAAAAAAAAAAAAAAACATGAATTCAGTACTATTAACAAAAGTTACAAATTTAAATAAAATGGAATTGATATAAAATTATAAAAGTCAAATTTTGTCCCTATATCTGAACTGAATGTTTCATTATTTACATCCACAAATTATATGCAGATTTTTTAGAGTTGTGGATTTTAGGGTTTCGGATTTGAGATAGTTTACTGTACTTGTTTCAGTAACAAAAACCAAAAACTAAATCAAATTTAGATATAAACCTAGTTCAACATTTTTATCTGGTTCTTTTTTAAATTTAATTTTTCTGTAAGAACTGGTTTTATCACAATTATGTTAAGGCAGTGTATATAAAAAAATATTTTTGTACCCTCAACAACTCAAAATTTTCTAACACATTTTCAGATTCATTTTTAAAAATGAAAACATGATACTTGTTGATGTGATTTTTTTTTTTTTTTCAGAGATTTATAAGCGATCTCATGGCTGCTACAAGCAACTATTTTTATATTCTGTGTGCACCAGTATTTTTCTAATATAAAATTTGAAGTATATTTTACTTGCAAATGTTATCAAAGCATCTATTATGGATTTCATTTTTAAGAAAGTGGTTGGTGCCAGTTAGAATTAAAAAATAGTCGCCTGTGGCAGCCTTGCAACCTGTGTTTTTATTTTTTGTTCAATGAATTAGATCTTAATTTACAACAATTATTTTCTCAGTATGACCATTTTTTCCGTTTCCAGTACTATTGCTTAAATTCAATTCAAAATGCCCACTTTGACATCTTTTTTTAATATAATATGCCTTATATATATAGAACCTGCCAATTGAATGTGTTTGTGAGCAAAAATGGATTTAAAAACGAATCAGAAAATCCAATGATTTTGCTTTGCCGAATTGTCCCATTCACATAAAAAGCAAGGCATTTTTGTATACACAGCTTTTTGTGCCAATAATATTAATGTACATTTGAAGTCACTGCTAAACCATTTGTCTATCTCATGCTGAATACAATCAGATTGTATTCTAAAAGTCGTTAGGTAAGTTCACAAGCATCCACAAGTATACATTTACATTATCTGTGACTATTACCTGATGCTTGTTCTCGGCAATGAATCTTAGAAATCACCTCTGGTTAATCGCAAACAAACTATACATGATAGAAGAAAACTAAGAACAGTTGTGTAATTACAGGGCTCCCAACACTTTTTAGTCCTAAAAAAGGGGGAAAGGGGACTGTTTTTATTTAAAAAGGGGACTTTGGGGGACCATTTTTAGCTTAAAAAGGGGACTTTGGGGGACCATTTTTAGCTTAAAAAGGGGACTTTGGGGGACTATTTTTGCTTAAAAAGGGGACTTTGGGGGACCAATTTTATTAAAAACGGAAAACAAATAAGGATCATATATGTGTAAAAATATAACACAAATTTTCCTAAATAAGAAAGTAAATTTTTAAAATTACCCTAGAAAATATGTTAGATGATTATCTTTATAAGATCTCATTAAACAATGTACACAATTTTATTTAAGCACATTTAAATACCCTACTTAAAAAGCATATAAAGCATTCAATATTTCGGCATTCACCTTGATAATTCTCATTACAGGAAAAAGATAATAGTGATTAGTTAATAAAAACAAGTAAGTGGGTAAGTATGATCACAGATCATTCAGAGAGTTTTATTTAATATTCCTTTCAAAACATTAACATTCTAACCTTTAATTAATAAACCAAAATTGTTAATAATTAAATTTGTAAAAAAATAATTGTTTATGATGATTAAATCCATACATAGATGGGGATGATATAAGGCAGTGAGAATGGAGGTAGAGAAAGAGTTAAGAATAACACTAGTATTTACATTTTACATAACATTATTAACATTATAGAATAACCTGGCCTTTCAATTAAGATATTACATGACATATTGTAGATTAAATGTTTTGAGAATTTTTTTCAATAGAGTTCCCTGGCAACAGAAAGGGATGAAAAGATGCTAATTGTTGAGATATGTTGGGCAGATATTTTTTCTTAATTTTTTAAAAAAATTATGGAATGGTAATGAACGTAATGATACATTAAAACATCTGCTAGTGGGGAAAAAATGAGTTAAGATGGTGGGAAATGGTTGCTTAGGCCAAGAGTTTTAAAAGAATGTGTGAAAAAAAATCATTTTCTGATTCCCCATCTCACACACACATGCACATGAAGAAATGCCTCTAATTGTCTGGGGTCAAAATAGACCCTAGCAAAATGTTGAGCTCGATGAGATACCTCGTTCGGTCAACCCTTCAAATGAAATTGAATCTCGCTGTAGTTTAATCAGGGGTTGAGTTAGAAAATTGCTTAAAATACTTAAGTTAGAGTCTGGAGAAGTAAAAAAGAAACTTAGGAATTTAATCCCACTGCCCCCATACACACTTCTTAAAATTTTTTGTGTTATAAAAAATGTCTGTGATTTTAAAATTGATAACTTGATTACTTTTCTTCGATTCATTTTTTCCTTGGTTAAAATTAATATTTGGATTAGTGCTATTTACTACCACTCATAAATAAAAGTTCAATAAGTTCATTTTATATAGTCTATAATAACAAATTAGACATAAAATAATGATAATTAGTGGAGAAATTCTTAGATTTAAATAATATGTCATACAAAAGCATTCCTTTCTTTTTAAAAAGCGATATTTGAATCAAATAAAATCTTAATTTTTACGAAAATTACACATTCAGCATTAGTATAAAAAATAGGCATATATGCACAAGTTTAAAATCTATAAATGCAGTACATGTAAATATCATGTACCCTCAAGAACAGTCCTTCTCAAACTAATTGGATGTGGCAATCCCGAAACTTTCTTCTACCTCATACAAGTTAATATTCAAAATTCACTATCACAGTCCCAAAACTAAATTGCAACTTATGCCCATCATGAGAATTCTAAAGATATGAAATTTTGTGCATTAATTCTTCAAATATGACTATCGCTAAACTTGTGCAAATCCCACAAAATGCAGCTTAGGAGTGCCATCTATTGAAAGATTAAGATCAAAACCTATCCAGTAACAACTTGTGTCAACGTCTAACTGAATCCTCAGCGCTATCTGTTAATGAATTTACATAAAAATGTAAAAGATGTCAATTCATCTTAAGGACTAACTGAATCTAAAGTTTGATGGAATTCTGTGCATTAATTCTGGATATAGAACTATTGTGAAAATCGTAACAAATGCAGATTAACAGTGCCACTTGTTGAGCGATTTATACCAAAATATAAAAAATGTCAATTCATGTCAAGGACTAACTGAATCTGAAGTTTGATAAAAATCTGCATTTTTCTGGAGATTGAGCGATTGCAGAAATCATGAAAAATGCTGCATGGAAGCGCCACATGTCGAGCGATTTACACCAAAAACTAATCAACACCAATTTATAGCAGCAGTCAAAAGATTCTGGTCAGCATAAAATTTTTCATTATTTTGAACGTATACCCATATAAAGAGGAATCTCAAAGTGATTCCCATCTTTTTTATTGACATAATAGTTAGAAACTTATTTATGGAATAACAAATGAATATCAATAAGTACAACTGACATAATTAATTGCAAAGAAAAACGCATGGTTTAAAAAGTTATCACGCATGTTTTCAAAAGCCAAATTAAATTGGACAGCATTTTTTTTTAGCCCGAATTTTGCACTGGCCCTGCTTAAATTTTTTAGCTTTTTCTTTGATGAAAAGAATATGTTTAAGCTAAAGAAACATGTCATGATAATTTGGATATTTAAATATGTAATGAAGTATTATTTTTATTTATAAATTGACATCATTAAACAATTTTAAAATGGTAAGAAAAAAATAATGAGATGCAAAATATATTTCTAATTCTTGATTCAACAGAAAGTTTTCTGTAGAATATACTTTCTTATTTGAAAGAAATTGCATTCCAATAATTAATTAGCCAGATGTGCAAATTAAAAACTTTTACATATCTCATATATTTTAGTAACTCCTGAAAAATAAGGCTTAGCAGTACCACTGATTAGATGATTTATATCAAAATCTAGTCAGCAACAATTTGTCAATTTCTAACAGAATCTGAAATTTGATGAGAATCCACGTATTAGTTTCTGAGGCGTAGTTATTGCAAAATATTAAAAGTTCTGCTTAAAAGCATCACCTTGATGGATGATGTACACCAAAAACTAATCAGGATCAATTTTAATCAGGTAATAACTGAATATGAAGTTTGATGAAAATCCATACATTTGTTCTGGAGATACAACTATTAAGATATGAAAAATGTTGCATAGCAGTGCCACCTGTTGGGTGATTTACACGAAAAACTAAGCAACACTAATCTATAACAGAAAGTAACGAAACCAGAAGTTTGATGAAATTTCATGTATTAGTTTTTGAGATAGACCTATTGCGATATTCATAAATAATACAGGATGGCAGTGCCACCTGTTAAGCAATTTACATCAAAGGATAATCAACACCAAATTATATTAAGGACTAACAGAATCTGAAGTTTTATGAAAATTTGTGCATTAGTTCTTGAGATAGAACTATTAGTGAAATTGTGAATAATGCAGCATAATAGTGTCACTTGTTGAGCAATATACACTAAAAACTAATCAGTTCTAGTTTATATCAAGGTCTAAGTGAATCTAAAGTTTTGTGCATTATCTCTGCATTAGTTCTTAAGGTACAGCACCCACAGAATTTTTTCCACACATACAAACATTTTCTAAAAACTGCCAAATCGTGTTCAGGACCTTCTAAAATGTATAAATCAATCAAAAACTGGAAGCAGTGTTGCCAGTGGGCTACTTTTTTAAAATTCAGATTTCTCGATTGGCATCACTTTTTTGAAACAGTAAATTACCTTTTGTTTTTGCCTTAATTATCATGACATTGAAAAAGGCATATTCTATCATTTGTAAAAAATGGTGCCAATTAAGAATCTGAATTTAAAAAAAGTAGCCCATCTGGCAACACTGACTGGAAGTCGAAATTATTCCATGAATAATTTCGACTTCAATATTTTCTTTTTGTAAAGATAGAAAAAAGTAAAAAATGTGAAAAGGCATTTTACTCCAACCATTTTCTTTAATATGATTCTGAGTTGTGAACTTTAAATTAATTTTTCTTAGTTTTAATCACCTGTTTCCCCACAATTCAATTATTCTTTCCATTCAAAAAAGCTTTTTTTTTTTTTTTTTGAAGGGGAAGGGAGGTTGAAGCATGCCAAGGCCTGTTATTGAAGACTGGTCAAGCAGAAGCTTAATATAATAATTTTCATGTTCTGCAATTTTTTTAAATTTAAGAATTTTAACAAGATTCTTAAAATTTGCCTTTATTTTGTGGTGACTTTTTAACACTTCAATTCATGAAAGAATTTCGGTTACAATGCTTTTTATGCCCATTATAATGCTTTTTTAACGCCCACTACATTTTGACTTCTTGGATTTTTAAGCGCTTTTAGTGATTTTCAGAGTTTTTTTTTTTATTTTGCAGAGATTTTTTTCAGACACAGAAAAGGGGACTTGGGGGACCAAAATACAAAAAAGGGGACTAAAGGGGACCTTTTTCTAAAAAGGGGACTTTTGGGGGAAAAAGGGGACCATTTGGGAGCCCTGTAATTAGCATAGAATTGTGCATTGGTTCTTAATCATCTGATATGTAGACTAGTGTAACTTTTACTTACTGTATTTTTTATTTAAGAGTTTTAATTTTATCACATTTTTTATTATATACAAGTATGATTTTGCTATATAATGTACCTACTTGTAGAGTTTTTTCTATCATTTCTTTTTTACTTATAATTTATTGAAACTCTGCTATAGATTTCAATTTGTCAGGAAAGTACTTCTATGTCTTGCAAAAATCCATTATTGGCATTCCTATTAATTCCCTTTTTTACAGGGGATTCCCCTTTTTTAGCCACATTAAACAAAGTTTGGATGTATAAATATTTCTGGTAATAAAAGAAATGTTAACTCATTATCTTGCGTTTTCTGTCATTGGGGAAAGTCAGTAAAATTGAATTTATTTTTTTAGATAAAAACCTGTGAACTGCCCATTAAGTTTTTTTTATTAGTCATCAAAACACACTTTGAGTTGCTTATTTATGCAATTAGATGAAAATTGAAGGGGGTACATTGGGGGAAATCAGCCATTGAAGTTGCCCCTTTTTTTACTTTAAAAAATGACAAAAAGTCATTTTTTGACAGCATTTTTATAAAATTAGGTTCACAAAAATCTGTTTAAATGAAAGTTTACTTTATTCTGAACAAAACAAAAAAGTTTGAGAGCTCTAGCTTAAACCTGAAAGAAGTTATGGACTTTTTTGTTGTCACATGTACTATTCAAAATGGCGGCAAATTGGTCATCTTGGGAGCTATTTAAAAGCTCATAACTCACAAACCGTTTGATCAATTTCAATATAATTGATGTTTTTGGAATCAGCATTAGAAATTCTACAAATTCACAGAATTTTATCAAAATTGGTGATGGTGGGTGCCATGGTCTGGGTGATCTGACATGGAATGACCCAGAATACTTTTGATTGTACCTGTAATTAATCTATCCATCCGATTTTTCATAAAATTTGAAATGACTTGACAAAATTATGTAACAATTATATATTTTAAATTTCAAACGATTAAAATGCTTGAAACTTCTTTCCCCAGTGACCGTAATGTAACGGAATACTTCTGATTGTCCCTGTAATTGATCTAATAATTATGCATTTTAAATTTCAAACGATTCGGTTGGGTAGTTTTTGCATTGTTATATGCGGACGGATAATTACGAACGCATCTAAAAATTGTTTGAAAATAGCCCCTTTGGATTTGAGAACAAACTCAATAAAAGGATAATATACGAAAACTGTAATGTTTAAGTAAATATCTTTCGAGAAACTTAAATATAAATGAATTATATACTTTTCAAACATACCTGGATTTAATGAATGCTTGAAGAAATTCGAAGACTTAAAAAAATGATCTCATATACCATCTTTTTTCATAATTTTCTTCTCTGAAGAGGATTTAATATTACTCATAGCGAAACGCACAATAAAAGGGGAAAAAAACACCTTAGAACTACAGCAACTAACAACAGAAGCATGCGAGCATGTGTTTTTGTGTTTTTCCTGGAATTTGAGAGTTCAGCCCCGTTTCCAAAAAAAAAAGAGCAAGAAACAGATGCAACTAATTAAGACCCCCCAATGTTGCAGTATTGAAAAACCGGAGACAGTGACAGGAAATGACCATTTCTTTTAGCCTTCGGCTGATTTCCAATTGTACAAATGAATGCAGTCCTCTTTCAAAAGGAGTGACCGGTTTTGTTAAAAGCTGATACTGTTACCATGTGCTGTTGGGGATGATCGATAAGTAAGAAATAATTGTAAAAAAGCGAGAAAAGAGACTAAGTCTGAAAAATATAGAACTAAGACAAATGCAAAAAATAGACAGTTTAGCGTCCCACTCTGAGACATGTATAATCTTTCGAAAAAATAAAATTTTTGCGTTCTAAGATCACCACAAGAGTTTAAAATTCTAGGGGGGGCCGTGGGTTGTTTGGGGTGGGCCCGGCCCACCCGGCCCCCCCGCTAGTTACGCCTATGGTATCGCAAGATAAAATTTTAGACATTCGAGTATATCGCATATTTGTAATTAAGGTTGCTTAAAACTAAAATATTTCAGTACGTCAGTTTGAAATCTTGCTTTTGTGTTTGCGCCAGATATGGAACATAGAGCATAAAGCTCATAAAACATTCTAATGAAAAATGGCACGCAAAGGGTTAATGCAAGGTTAAATCAATGGAATATTATTTGCATCTGATAATGATGACCAGTCTCTTGGAATTTCTGATAACAGCTGGGATTATTCAACATAAATTTCAGCTAAATATAACTGAAAATGCTATTTCGTCATATGAATCAGACGTTGACTGCAACAAATCTGATCCAAGAAATTGATTCAAATACCAAAAGTAGATAAACTTTCACAGTTAATATTAAAATAATTTTAAATTTCATTAAAAGTACTATATAAAAGTTAAAATCAACAAGTGAAATTCAACAATATTGAAGTCAGATGTTTTTCTGCTGGTGGGACATTATTATGTGCCGGGAGTGTATGTGGGGGGGAGAGGATTGAATTTCTAAACTAAACAAATTTTCAAATTATCAGTGTAGTTACATATAAATGTTCTCGATGAATGCTCCCCTCTCCATGACACTCTGAATTCAACACTGAATATATATAATGAGAAGCATCAATTTAGAGAAAGATTGCTTATTCTTTCAGATGCTGCCGATATCCCTACTGGACCCAGTGTTGATAGAAAAAAGTCACAAATGAAGGACAAATATCTGAAGTGCAAATAAAATATAGAGTAAGCAATTCCTTAAGTGCTGAAATTGTGATTCTGGAGAATCCCTATCAATTTTTGCCTTTTTTTTTAACCCTGAACATTTGAATCTTATTTTAGATGAGGGACATAGATATAGCATAGGAAAGGATTCTTCTCAACCTTCACAAATTTCCATTAGAGATATTACTGTAGTGATGTTTTAGGTAACCAAACAATTAAAGGTACAATGTCTGTCAATGAATTTGAAAAGTAAACCGACAATTTTCACATTTTAATGACAATAACTATAGAAATTCCTAAAGGCATGAAGAGCCATGATAGACTTTTAAAGGTCTCTAATAGAGTGCATCAGGACAGTGGAATATATTATGTACCACCTGATTCGAATCAAGACTTGCAGCAGAAGCTTTTAATTAAATTTTATATTTCTGACTTAATACACTAGTATTGTGAGCTTCATCCACATTCGATGCAAAAAGGAAAATATCTCATTATGTTCTTTGGGTCACATATGGACATAGTACAAAAATCCATATTAAAAAAATATATATGAAGTGCGAATTTATTATTTTTCCAGCATTTGTGACTAGCTAAAGTAATCAAAATAATTTTTTCATACAGAAAAGAAAAATCATGCAGTGAAGGGTTAACAAGCCATGGGCCCAACTTTAGCTTGATTAGGCTCTGTATACTCCATATGCTTTGCATGCAAAAGCAGCTCTAGAGCAGACAGCAGAATGTCGAGTCGAATGTGTCATGTCAAGCCAGCATGTTTGCCGATCCCACCGAAGTTAGTATAAAGAAAAAAATATGGACTTCTGATCGGTTGAATAATATAAAAAAAAATCATCTAAAAAATTCCAGAAAATCTTTTTTCTTATCTATAAAATCGAAAAAAAATTCTCAAAATTCATCTTTCAAGAGGTTTTTAAACAGAAATGTATAAGTTACATAAACTCAAAAATGAACCTAAACAAAATGCTCTTTAAAGTATTCAACCAATCAGAAGTCTGTATTTTCTCCACTATGCTAGCTTCAGTGAGATCGGCAAAAATTGCATCGCCGTCAGGTGCCTGTCGAGTAGGGTTGCCCAATTCTACGTTTTTTAGTTATTTGTTTGGTTATCATAAGGTGTACATTTAAACAGCGACGTGCAAAAAAAGTAAAAAAAAAAACTGCAAACCCGGGCAAAGTTTTAATTTGCCCAGGCGCGAGGGGCTCCACTAGTTTGTCCTGGGGCCACCAAGTTTATAGTTATGGCCCTGTATACATGCTGATGTTTCAGACCTAGCAGTGGTGTGCAGTCTTATGTGTGCAAAAAGACAATAAAGATAAGTTTAGACCAGGGTTGGGTTTCTTCCGGAAGAAACCTATTTGTTCCAGGACAGTGGAAGAAACTGGAAAAACCGGAAGAAACTGGAAGAAACCACCAGAAATCAAAACAAATGCTCAAAGTTAAAGTATATAAATTATGTAAAAGAATTAAAGTATAATTACAATTATATAATAATTATAATTATTATAATTAATTTTAATAATAATTAAATTGGAAAATTTAATTATTATTAAAAATATTATTTTTGCAAAGATAAGCTATTTTTTTAATAACAAACTTCATGTTCAGCAAACATTTTCAGGTGATGGATTTTTACTACTCTAGAGGTAGAGCGATGGGGTTTTTTTATTAATTGCTCCATTTATAAAAAAAGAAAAAGAAACTACCTACAAATTGTTTATTTTTCATATAAAAATATATTATTTTCATATAAATGTGCATTATTTTAAACTGTGCAACACAATAAATGAAAAAAATTGTATTGTTTTATATTTTTTATCTAACATGAATATCTCAATGCTGATTTTAAAATATTATTATTCTAAAACATCCATGGGTTGGGTATATCAAAATGCTTTTAAACTGTCCCAAAGTGTAGGACTTGGGGAAAAAAAACTTCATTTTTTGCTTTCATTCAATTTAAGTTGAGAAATTGAGTGCAGCATCCTACTGCTAAAAAACTTTTTTGCTATATTGCTGCATTGTACTAATAAAAATAAAGATTTGAATTACTTTTTTTTTTTTTTTTTTTTTTTTTTTAATTGAGGATAGACTGAAACAAGTTTTTAAGGCCAAAACCGAATTTACTCCTTCCTACTTTTTGGCCAAAAACTATTACATAAAAAAAAAAAAAAAAAAAAAAAAAAAAAAAATTAAGTAATTAAATTGTATGTTTTATAGTAATTAATACATACATAAATATATATAATTGAAATTAATCATATGTTATGTATAGTATTTATTAATTATGTAAAACTGTTAAGAATCCAAAAACTTTATTTTCTTATAGAATAACATGTGATTAATTCATCCATGACACAGAAAAGTTTTCTAATTATACGAATTTCATTTAATTAAAAAATGTTTTAGATTTAGGTATACACATCTTTATTTTTCTTCTATAATGATTTTGTAAATGATCATTTGTTATTCTAGAACTTTGACAAAGAATATTTGAAATCTAATGCAGTTTAAACTAAAAAATTTCTATAAGATGACTAATAAATCATGACTAATAAACAATGAAGTTCATTCCAATACATTTATTTGAGCCAATACAGTTCAAACCAATAACTAATGTCGAAAATTTATGAAGGAAGAAATAAGACTTTTGGAATACTAAGTGTTTCGATCTGGCCGAATTTTCGCCCACATTTTTGGCAAAACTCTGATTTTGGGCTGAAAACAAAACCGTATTTTTGATTGATCTCTATTTAATATAGTAATTATACATTATTTACATTAATAAAATTTATGTAAATTAAAAGCTTTTATTTAAATGGGTTTCATTCTACCATTAGTAAAGAATGTCTACTATTTACTACTAGTTTCAGAAATTTAAATAATAAAAAAATATGTTGGTTAAATTGAAATGGATAACATTTGATTTTGTGTATTTTGAATAAAATTTATTTTCATTTAGCCAATGGTTGAAGATCTCTAGATAAGTGTTGTGTGTGATCTTGGCTAAAAAACTGATGTAATTATTAATTTAGCATATATACTTAAATTTGTTTTGGTCCAGTGAAATTAATTTATATTAGATTATAGGAAGAAGATACTTATTATATCTTACAAAATTGAAAATATATGGTAAATTCTTAAAGAAAAACAGTTTCTTCCATTTCTTCCACTTGGAAGAAACCTATTTCTTCCGGCCGGTTTTTTCCATGGTTTTTTCCACTGCGGAAGAAACTTGCCAACCCTGGGTTAGACTTATAGCCTTTTTCTAGTCAAAGATTGTCAGGGGCTCAGTATACTTGGTTAAGTATAGAGAAAAAGGCTCAGACTGTTCTCTTTAGATAGCAGAAGTTTAAAAGTGGGCATATGAGTCTCAAATTGAGGCCGCAACTGATCACAACCCATTAAAGTTTTTCAATGAAACAAACCCCATGATCGTCCTACTCACTAGAGCGGCTCTTGCCTTACAATGCTGGAATCTGATTATTTCTCATCCTCTAGGAGTTCAATTCTTGAGATAATACAGCCATTAATTTTCAAAAAGTTATGCTTTTTAAATTGTTATAATGTTTTAGGGCCCTATAAATTACATTTAGAAAAAAATTCTTCATGCTCTGACAAGTAAAATAGTAACAATTTCAGTTTTCTATGTTGAAACTCACAAGCCACTTAGTAATAAAATATTAAATTTTATAAAATTTCATTTTTTTTTCTAAATTAAAAATGGACAGAGGATTTTTTAGGGCCAAAAAGCTCTGAAATTTCATAAAATTCTCTGTGAGTTTTGATCATAGAAGAATGAAATTTGATGTCGTCTTTTTAAAGTTGAACATTATAAAAAATTTCAATTTTATAGATTTAAATTATTAAATTTATACAATTAATTTTGAACATCAACATATGTTGTATGAATTTCAAATATAAATAAAGCAACAGAATAATTCAACATACATCTTCTCCTGTTATTTTCCCCTGTTTAACTCTTAAAATTGTTTCAAAGAGATCTTTCAGTTCTGTGCAAGCTTCTTTAAATTTATCATGACAGCCATCAGAATTTTCCTGTTCTTCTAAATGAAAACAATCCACATTGACCTGTAAATGGGGAAAAAAATAATTACAAAATAGGTCATCAAACATATAGATAAATAGAGTTGTAAATTTTCCAGAAAAATTAAAATGAAGGATTTAAAAAAACAGAAAAGTTGGAAAAATTGATTTCTCATATTCTCACAATAGTTTCTCCCAAATAAATTATGTATTTTTAGAGAATATTAAATAATAATTTTTTTTTCATTTCTTTGTATTTAAAAAAAAAAAAAAAAAAATTATAATAGAAAAAAAAAAAAAAAAAAGAAGCAAAGCTTGCTTTTAAAAGTTTTTTTTTTCCAGTCTCAAAATTTTCATAGTACATTCAGGCTTTATTTAACACTACTGTTTGTTATATCATGTCTCTGTACAAATGATTTCTCAGTTACATGTTTAATTACCAATTGAACTAATGTGAAAACCTCAGCCAATGTCTCTGCAGTTTGGAATCAAAAGTATTAAACATCCCATTTACATAGTATTGTTTTTCAGTAAATGATACTAGTTTAAAGAAACAAACTGTTGCAGTTTTTTCATTATTACGAATATCACCATTTAAATTTTCCGTTATCTAAAAAATATATATTTCTACAATATTACATTTTTTTCCCTTACAATTAAAATTTTATTTCCTTTAAAAAATATAATTAGGTCCTTTAAAAAATATAATTAGCTTTCAAATCCAGGGTTGTTTGGTTTAAACCAAGTTGGTTTAAACCGTGGTTAAAACCATGGTTTAAACCAAGTGGTTTTTTTTACCTGGGTTTTTTTATTCTTTTACCTAAATGTTTTATTTTACACATTATTGAAAAATGCAAAATCCAAATTATGAAGAAGCTACAAGCAAAGCTGTAGGAAAATGATGAATTAATAAATTTCTAAAATGACAAACATTTTTAATTAACTTAACTTTTCTTGTAAGCTATAAATCTACATGGCAGAATAACTAATTTTTCTAAAAACGTTAGCTGGTTAGAAAAAAACTAATCAGTTTTTTTTTCTTTTTTTAAAAGGCCTATATATGTTATATATGTATGTAGATAATAGATATATATATATATATTGTTTTTATGATTATATTATCCCCATTTTTCTGTCATATGATATATGAATACTTCAAGTTTTAACTTACCACGTGCTGTATCAGGGTTAAGGTCGTGCATTTGGGATTCATTCTACTTTATAGCTCTTTTTTACTATTATTGCTCTATTTTCTACTTTATAGTTTTATTTTCTCTATATCCACTATACATTACTTGGTATTTCTTTAATAAATTTTGATTTCATGTGTGTTGGTAGTCCCAAAATCGTGTTGTTTTGCTTTCTCATGGCAAATACTAAGATGAAACCACACATTCCATTTGTAGTTCCAAAGTATTTGGGACCTGATGATTCTGCTTTAGTTCTACAAATTCCATTTGTATTCATATTATTTTTTTTCCTTTCATATTCAATATGATATAAGTTATTAAATTCAATGGTCAATTTCAAATGGTTAATATTGTTTACTATTAATGGTCTTATATATATATATATATATATATCCAGAAGACTCGAGTTAAAAATGCACTTTTACTATTTAAATTGCTTGATTAGTTAAGATTTACTAAGGATTTCATGATTCCAGAAAGCCTCAAATATGGCATTCTTAAGTGATTTTCGCCCCAATTTCTTTTTGTTATATATGCTATTAAATAATTGGCAATGAGCTTTTTTTTTGCTCTGTGGTTATCGATTTTAATAAGCCTTTGTTTTTCTTGCATTCCTACATTGGGATTGGGTTTTTTGCATTATGATTTTATTCTGTTACCAGCTAGGATAGCATAGTTCAAACCAATTGGTTTTTTAGAAGAACAAGTCTAATATAATATTTTCTCATTTTTGTAATTTAAGTGTTTTAAATTATTGGATGAAAGTAATTTCTATTTTTAAATCGTATCTCAATAGTCACCATAAGACATAGTAAGTCTAGTCAAGGTCATGTTAGTATGCATATGAAATGCAAATTTAATGCATTGATGAACATATCTAAATCCCTAAAAAAACACTTAAACTATGTAAATTTAGCAAAGATAAAATAGATAAAAAATATGCAGTATTTAGATTTAAAAAATGTTTTCCTTTGAGAAATGCAGATGTACAGATAATGATATAAAATGATCTTTAAAATTTCGGTCAAGCTCTAAAAGAAAATTTTCTTGATTGGAGGGATTATCTTTTAAGAATAAAAAAGAAACTCAAGATATGAAGTCGAATAAGAAGACATTGAAAAATCAGGCACTAGTATAAAGCACCTGTTTACATTTAACTAAAATATGCAAAAGATATATTTAAATCTTCTATTGCATAACCAAATCCATTACTTAGATCAGCCCAGAAAATTGGCAGAAAGGGGGGGGGGGAGACAAGATTTGCTTGAGACATAATAGAAAAAAAAATCTCATAAAAATGCCTAAAAAGATGTAATTTTTAGTTTAGACATTTAAAAATACTAAGTGTTATAATTAAGCATATAGTCTGATGACTGTTTAAATGCTTTAGTGAATGACAGTATTTATAAAACTACTTTATATTTTAAGATCAATGTTTTTCAGTAGTCTAAAAAGCTGTTAAATAAGTATTTGTTTATTTTGCTGTCATCTTTTTTTTTTTTTTTTTTTTTTTTTTAACCATTTGAAAAATGGTTGTTGTTTTCGGGAGAATGGACCCGATGATGTTACCACTTTTGAATGATGTTACCACTTTTGAATGATGTTACCACTTTTGAATTTAAATTAAATTCTTTACTTTTAGAAGAATTTTTATTTGAATTTAAATTAAATTCTTTACTTTTAGAAGAATTTTTATTTGAATAGTAAATTAAAATGGTTAAAATCATTGTAATAAAGGAGAAAACTAACAAATTTAAAAATGGGTAGACGGAAATTAACAGATACGGAAAAAGCCGAAGCCAAAGAAATGAATGAACGTGAATATCGCATTCAATGATATTAAACACAATACGCGTACTTAAACAATCATAAAGTGATTTTTATTTCTTCTTTTGCTATTTAAAATAAAAATTTAGTCAACATGTATAAGTTGCTTATTAGTTTGGCGATTCGTATCATTTGGCGAAATTGGTCGACGGGATAACTGAGTAATACTGTATTTGGTTTGGCGCAAAAACGTCTTTCAATGCAGAAAATGATAAAATCAAAAGATTATTGAGCCGCTGAAAACCAATTACGTGTTGAAAGGCGATCACGAAAAAGGAAGCAATTTAATGCCGAACCGATTAATTGTAAAACATCATGTCGCCAGGGCGACCAATCCACTAGCCATGGCGTTTTACTATCGGTCGGTTCTAACCAGGAAAATTTGAGTGCCAATAGTGATTCTAACAAGCCGGAAAATGTTATAGCTATTACTCTTGATTTTCCACCACCTAAAAAGAAAACTAAAAAGCAATCGGCTTGGGAAAAACTGGGAAAAAACTTTTTTGATTCGATGTCTGATGGACCCATTCACAGATGCATGTGCTGCGATCGATTTTGGTTTAAAACCTCCATCACCAAAATTCTGCTCTGTAAAATCAAACAATATATGCCAAAGTCTTACAAGTATAACAGTATATGCCAAAGCTGTATTTTAATAATGATTACTTTTGCACCAACAATGTTAAATAGTTTGAAATGTTTCTTTCGTCGCCAACTTTTATGCTTGGCGACAATAGAGTGATATAACTTAAACGAACCGTACCTTCAAATTGCAGCATGTATAAAGTCATTTATAGCAGTGGCACGGATAATACACAATAAAACAACTGGTATTTAGCTTAAAATGATAGATGAATGTATCGAGTGAAACATTTTTCAAATGGTTGGGGTAATTTCTTAAATTACAATTTTTTTTTTTTTTTTTTTTTTTTTTTTTTTTTTTTTTTTTTTTTTTAACCTGGTAGTTTCAGAGAAGTGTCAAATAGCAATACACAATACTTGAAGTGTGTTAAGGCTCTACTGCTAAATTCAAATCATTCCAAAAATTCTTTATAAAAAGCCGTATTTTTCAATAAAAGATAATTCATGTAGTCTTCTAACAAAAAAAATCAGACATCATATATAACAAGTATTTCAAATTAATTATTTTGAATAACCATTTGAAAATAATATGTATGAAGTTTTATAAATGAATTTATATCATATATTTATTTATACTGCTAGTAATCAAAAGATTGTTCATTAAGATTTTCAAGGTATCAATGTTCATTATGTAGAACATTTTATTTATGAAGTATAAGACAGCTTTTTCTAAAAATGTTTAAATTTTAAATGATTTCAATTTTCTACATAATTGACTGTATATTAAATAATTATATTGATTTGAATTACTTTTAAATGAAATTATTACTTATCTATTCAAAAATATTTATTTTTGTTGATAAATATGCATTTATATGTAAAAAGAAAACATTTAAAAAAACCCGGTTTAAACCAAAAAAACCTGGTTTAAACCAACAAAACCATGGTTTTTGGTTTTTTTCAAAAAAAACCTGTTTTTTTACCAACCCTGTTCAAATCTAAACTCAAAAAAATTTTGATTTAGTTTTATAATCTAAATTCAAACAAAACTAAGCTTTAGTTTGGCTTACTCAAGTCTGCAACCAAAAGAAAGCATATGCTTTATTGACTGTTGGATTTTTACTCACTAAAACCAGGAAAATATTAAAAACTATCACATCAGATTTTTCATAAAAATGATGTTTTTAGATTAATTACACATAAAATTTCTCTTATTATCCTGAAATCTGGTATCCCATTCTTGAGTAAGAAACCATATCCAATAATGTTTTTATATAGTAATTTCATATTTCTAAGAATGGAACTCAAAAAGTTATGAAAACACAACACTAAAAATAAAAAATGCAAGGAATTTGAGGAATGAACAAAAGCAGTTACACACAGACAGGCCCGGACTGGCTCCTTTGGGGGCCCTCGGCTAGAGACTGAAAAAGGGCCCCTTACGGGAAATTTAGCGAAAACAGAATATTTTATTTTATTTTTAAATTTAGGCTTGGATGGCAAAAAAAAAAAAAACATTTAGACTATTTTATCACTTGGAAAATAGTTGAATAAAATGTAAGCTTTTTGTAATGTTGTTTACTTACTTTCACACCATACCTAAATTAATTCCATGCTAGAAAAAAAATAAGAATTATTCATTTTAAGTGGTTATTACTTAAAAATGAGCGTGAGGTATATTTTTAGTTTTCGGCAATCAAATGACTGTGTTGAAGTCATAAAAATCTAAATCCTACTGTGATACCTAAGTAAATATTAAAAGTGACATAACAGTAATAAAAAAAAGCAAGTAGCGCAGAGTATTTCCTTTAATAAATCTTTCAAAACAATTTAACCCTTAATTAATAAATCCAAATTGTTGATTTATAATTATTAAATTCTTACATAGATGGTAGCATCAATAAATTTAAAGTAAAAGGAAGTTATTTATTTCAATTAAATTAAAAATGTTCAAATTAAATTATTTAAATAAAATTCGAAATGCAAAATTCTTTAAAAAAGCAAAATAAAACGAAAAATAGCGGAAATATAAAAAAAATTTAAAATTTTTAAAAACGAAAAAGAATGTTTAAACGAAATTTAAAATGCTGAATCATTAATGAACAGCTCATTTTTAAAATAAAAAGAAAATTGTAATTAAAAAATATATAATATGAATATTAGTGATAAAAAAAAATAACATAAACCCTTAAATCGGCAAAAAGTACGATTTTTTTTTAAATTCTATCTTACTAAGGAACTGCAAGAAGTGTAATCACCGATTTTGACGAAAGTGGTATCGTTGGAAAAATCTCGTTGTGATGAGTAAAAAACTCAATGGAACTGCCCGTCGGAAATGAGCCATTTTCGAGATATCAGACAATTTATGTCACGTAGCTAGTGAACACTTACTGGGAAACTGCAAAAAAATTTTAGTCTCGATTTTAACGAAAGTGGTATCGCCGAAAAGATATTATTGGGCGGATTAAAAAACTCAATGAAATTACCAGTCGGAAATGAAACGTTTTCAAGATATTCGACAATTTGTATCACGTAGCTAATGGACACTTACTGGGAAACTGCATTAAGTTACATAAATTGTCGGATATCTCGAAAACGACTCATTTCCGAAGGGTAGCTTCATTGAGTTTTTTACTTCTCAAAATGATATCTTTCCAGTGACATCATTTTCGTCAAAATCGAGACAACAATTTTTTGCGGTCCTCTGTTGGTGTGCACTTCCCTAGTATTTACTAGCTACGAGGCTTAAATTATCGGATATCTCAAAAACGACTCATTTCCGATGGGTAGTTCTTTTGAATTTTTTACTCCTCACGATAAGATCTTTCCAACAATAGCACTTTCGTCAAAATCTAAACTAATTTTTTTGAGCTTCCCCAGTAAGTATGCACTAGCTACATTACATAAATTGTCAGATATCTCGAAAATGACTCATTTCTAATGGGTAGTTCTATTGAATTTTTTACTCCTTATAATGAGATCATTCCAACGATACTACTTTCGTTAAAATCGGTGACTTACACTTCTTGCAGTTCCCTAGTTAGTATGAAAACTTCAAATTCCAGCATCACGATTCGAACTGTGAATCTTCTGCTTACTAGAGAGTCTGTTTTCCTAAAAATCTTTCACATACCTTTCCTTGAAGGGCATAGCTGATGCTTTGTTTGTTTATTTTTGTTTTATGCTGGCCAATTATCTACATGTGGTACATAGGCCCTAAGGGGAGGGGTGCCCTCCGTGGGCATCTTTGTAAGGGAACCTAATCCGTATTTACGCAAGGAAATGCAAGTTTCGAAGAAAACCACGGAAAACTCCGAACGGTTAGGCCGACGGTCGCGATTGGGTTCGGATAAAGCACCTACCGCCTACAAATTTGAAGGTCAAAACCTCTCGGCCACTGGTGGGGCCATAGCAACTGCAACTCGTAACAGCAATATCTAGAGTGCTACCTACCATCATGCTGCATATTATGCTATCATATGGGTCTTTTAAAGTAATATTACAGAACATTGAATTTATTATTTGTTGTAGAGGTTTGCATGGGCCCGGGTTTGGCCCAAGACCCGTATCCAGCCCGGTCAGGCAAAGAAATTTAGCGGGAATGCTAAGCCGATAATAATAATAATAATAATAATAAATAGGTAACTTGCCAATCCGATATAAAAACTCAAACGAAGAAGATAAAATATGATCCGTTTTCAGTGAATGACTTTCGCGAGAATGAGTATAAATGTGCTTCACGAGCCGATGCTAGTTTGACACCATCCACACAAAAACGCGGGCATCGGGCAGTTATGTGGTATCAGAGGCAGGGTTTAATGTTTTCAGCAGACTCATACCTAAGGCCGTGATCAGGTGTGCACTTTTTTTCTACGTAGTAGAGTCGGGCCAGAACTGGATTTAAATGTTCTCAGAATGTGTAGGGCTGTTACTATGTTTTTAAAAATATTAATAGCGTAATAATATAATAAACTTCTGTTAATGAAATCTTTGGAAGTATAACTTAGATTGGTTTTCAATCCACTTCTCAATAACGCGAAACTTCTTTCTGACTAATTTTTAACTGTAAATGTATAAAATTGACATGCGTGACTATTAAAGGATTTGGCAATAGAATATTTTTTCCATTTTTGGTAAATAAATTATCAAATGGTAAGATATTTTTGTCGCGTGACTGTAGGTTTTTCCCTTTTTCAATGATATTGCTTCCGAAAATTCAATTCAAAATGCTAACTTTGACAATATTTCTAAAAGATATAATGGCTTTATCAAAAAAATGGAAGACAACATTCGATTACATAGGTTCTGAATAAGAAAAAAACAGCAAAATTTATGTATGTCCGAAGAAAATGTGTCCGAATTTAGAAATGTGTCAGGAATTAACTCCTTTGGGTTTGAAAGAAGTTCTAATAAATGACAGAGAAATATTTTCACAAATATATTTTTTATAATACATCTTCAAAAGTTAATCATGTTTTTACCATTTTTTTTTTCTTTAAATCTAAACTACATTAATTTTATAATGAATCTTTATTTGAATGTTCAGAAATCTAGGCTTCTAAGTAATCATTAATGTTATTATCGTGTATTTTCTATGTTGAGAAAATATCATGATTTTAAAGTATAATTTAAAATATAAAATATTTCATAAATGTATATGTAGTATTCTTTAAAAGGATCTTAATTATATGTTTAAAAAAAACTATTTTTTATTTTTTATTTTTTTTCAAATTGAGTGGAATTGGGTCGTTTTTACTACTTAACCAAGTATTAAAAGTTTTAAACATTTTTCAATGTTTAAAAATTTTCTCATTTTTTTTTTTTTTTTTTTTTCTTTTCTTTTCGTATTGTCGCTTTCGTATAACTGCTTCATGTTGACCGCACTGTGAAATTGCACTAGTTACAACCATACTATACAAGATTGGCAATTGAGCGTCGCGCTTCTGAATCTGATTCTATGAGTACTGCACAAAGGGCGACGTATCAGTCAGAAGCCCCATTCCGTCTGCCCAACGACATGACACGACAAAACTATATAAGTTACCATGAAAAAACTATCAATTGTTTAAAATTTACTGTAAACGCATATTATTATTGAAAATACTCAATTATTTTCTTATGTAAATAGTAATTATAAAATCGTATATTCCTTTTTTGAGTTGCACTTCCGGGGGCCCTCGGCGATCGCCGACCAGCCGACCTGGCCAGTCCGGGCCAGCACACAGAGATAAGCTTCTACTATGCTTCAGACAACTATTAAAATACAAAGTTTAATCAAGAGGGAAAGTATAATTTGGAAAATAGTTACTTGTAATAAAACATTGACTTTTTTTTCATTGTATTAGTACTTTTCCAATGTAAACTGCATGTTTTGTAACAATAGGAGAGAGTGTTGTACCTTGGGACAGTTTTCACATTTTAATTATTTACTTCAATGATTATAATGTGATTTAAAATTCGAAAGCAGCATTTGAATACACCAACATTATTCTTTATAGTATATTTTTAGAAATTAAGGCAGTTTGAAAATAAAAAATTGCCACTCATTTAAAGTGGGGAAGGCAAACTGTCCTAAGGTACAACATCCTGTTGTACCTTGGGACATACTACAGATCTCAGCCAATAGACATTTAACTAATTTATAATTTTGTACAATTAATAGTACAATATTTTGTAGAATAACAATAACTAGTTAGTTAATTATGCACCAACAAAACTTTTTTTTTCCCCAAGGTAATAGGTCAGCTAAATTCAGATACATAGATGAGCATATTTCTCTCTCCCCCCCCCCCCAGGTGCTTTTGTAAGAAAGTAATGTAGTTTCTTGATTTTTTTTTTTTTTTTTTTTTACTTCTAACACATTTGTAGTATGATCATAATCCACATTATCACCATCTTCAGTACAAAATAAAATGAGTTTATCATTAGCAGATTCAAAACTGCTATTTTGTTTCAGGGATGTTCTTTTGTTTGATTTTCTTGCTGTCCCAGTTTCCTGCTTAGCAATAGCAATTTCATCTTTTACTTAAAGAAATTCTTAAAATGCTAATCATTACTGGAAATGTGACATTTTGAGAATGTGAAGTTAAACTTGTTATGCACAGTGTTGATTTCAGGATTTGATCCGGGTGGGACATTCCTTCTTGGAGCAGTGCAATACCCCCCTCCTTCCTTAGAAAGAGGACTTCATATTTTGTGTTTTCAATGGTAACAGCAATGTTCCCCTCTTGCCCGGAGCCACAGAAATCCCTCCCAGAAAAAAGTGAATTCAACATTGATTATGTCTACTATCGATAACACATTTGCTGCTGCAAATTCAGCTGTTTCATTCAACATTTCAATTGAATGAAATGGCTATCGGCAGAGTTATATAATATAGACGCACGTGCGCACGCCATTAGCAGAAAATTTTATGGGCTTTGCAGAAAATTTTAGGAAAGCAGCAATTTTAATTTCTGTAATATTTTTTATACAATAGTAACAAAATTACTATTTTTTTTTTTAAGTTTACGAGATCAAAAAGACCTTGAAAAAATTGCGTAAAAGAAACCCCACATTTTGCAAAGGACCACGTAATTAATACGTATTTCAACAAAAGACTACGCAAAAAACGCAAGTTTGGTTCAAAGACCGCTGGAAAAACGGAAATTTCATACAAAGATCTCGCGGAAAACGGGAATTTCGTCTGTGAATCGCGTATAAAAAAAAAACGGACATTTTGTTTGTGAATTGCAGGAAAAAAAATGGGAATTTCGTCCGTTAATTGCATAGTAAACGGGAAATCCATCTGTGATTCGCATAAAAAACAGAAATCTGTCCGTGAATCGCGTAAAAAACGGGAATCAGGTCCGTGAATCGCGTAAAAAACGGGAATTCCGTCCGTGAATTGCACAAAAAACGCGAATTTCGTTCATGTCAAAATAATAAAACATGCAAATTTATTAAACATTAAATTTGCAGAAAGTTTTGACCTAAAATTTATGTGCGCAGAAAGTTTTTGGTTTTATACAAGTCTGGCTATTGGTTACATTTTATTAAAAGTTCATCGTTGATAAATACATTTTTATCAGTTAAATAAAAGCCTGTTACTTCAGAACCTTTAATGATATTTGATGGTGTGAAAGCTTTTTAAAATGCATTTCCAACAACTTCCAGTACCACATATATTGTGATTAACTGTCTAGAATGGGACATGGTACTATGGCCCAAAGACAGTGTAGGGTGGGAATTGTAAAAAAAAAAAAAAAAAAAAAAAAATTCAACTTCAATGCATTTCTCTGTGTCTGTTGTAAGAATCAAAACATAGCTGTTATGTTATACAAGTACAATACATAAATGCACCTTTTAAAATTGATTCAAAACCCAGAAAAATACACCAGAAAATGTGCTCTTTAGTTTTCTTTCTAAGTTCTTTTGCTAAGTTTCGTTTTCAGCATATTAATTTTGCTTCTATTTAAAGTATCAACAAATCAGTGGGGTCTTGCGGGCCTTTTTTTAACACCTACAAATTCTACTTAAAATCAATCCTTTTTAACCAGACTCGAACACTAAAAAAATATCCCGCAACCCCAATTAAATATACATCTTCAAAAACTCTGAAGTTTTAAACATTTTTTTAACTACTATTATTTACTTATTTATTTTTTTTATCGAATTTTTTATTTGAAGTAATTAAAGAGATCATCATTGGATGCTACATATCTATTGCTTGCAGATGCATAATTTGAAATTATGTTATAAAATTTTTGCATAAATATTTATGCAGTATTTTTTCCTTTTTTTTAATCTATATTTCATATTAAGAAAATTCTCAATTTAAGTAGAAATCAAGTCGGATGAGGCAAGATTTCATTTATTTTTAAAGATTGAAATGGTCCATTCTTAATTCCTAACACAGGTGAAACAGGTGAACAGTATGAAACTTTTAACACATTGAAGAAGTGTTTTGGAAATGAATATCGTTTTTATTATTTTTTTTTTTTTTTTTACAAATGAATTATATCTTGATAAAAAGTGATTGTTGTCCTATGGTGTCACTTTTTACAAACTTCCATGCACTGGAAATTTTATTCAAAGCACCAAATTCGATAGCATTTTTTTTTTTTTTTCTTTGAAAGGTATGTCGAAAACTGGAAAAAACTATTCGATTTACAGTTTTATTTTAGAGTACATACCAATTACTGCATTTATAAGTAAAGAACGATTCAGAAATTTATTAGAAAGTAGTTAGTTTGAATTTGAGAACAGTTAAGGAAAAGGGCAGCACGGCAAAATGAAAGTAAATTTTCAAACAGGCAAGGCCATTAATAAAAAAAAAAAGAATCCGGGGCGAGCGATAAAGGAATAATAAGAAATATAAAGACTAAATGTAAGATTAGTAAAAGGAATTCAGTTTCAAACTTTTGCCTAATATAGTACATTTTATTCCCTACATTTTTGATCTTTTAAAGACTTTTGTTGGGACTTTTCGCTTTCTTCAGGGATTTTTTTCCTGCTTTTAAAAAAAATTTGGCGTCAATGATATTCCGGGCTTACTATAATAAATGTTGCCCTTTGCATTTTTTGAATTTTTAAAGAGATTTTTAGTGTTTTTCAGAATTCTGCAATGATTTTTCTCTGTTAGTAAGAAAAATTCAGATTTAATATTATAGCTCAAAATCATAAATTTTGTTCCCTTTTCAATAAAGTTTAATCGAAATTCGTAGCAATTTTTTTTCAATTTTTAGAGTTTTTGCATGGTATGCGATTATTTTTTAACATTTTAAAAATAATTGTAATTAAAATAAACTGTTTTAATCTTTCTCCCCAATATAGTAAATTTTGTTCCTTTGACTTTTGAAATAAATTTTCCCTTCTTTTATCATTTTTTTTTTCATACTTTTTAAACATTAGTAAAAGAAATCCCATTTCAGTCTCGAAGTCCATTATAGTATATTTTGGAAAAATTCGAAATCTATACAGCGGTTTTTAAAGGTATTCCCCCCCCCCCCCCCACGCCCAGACAATGATGGATGGATCAGCTAGTATAGAAATATTTTATAAACTATTTTAATATATAACTTCAAAAATTATAATATTCTAACCACATTTTTCCTTTTATTTTAAACTATATTAATTTTTTTAGAGTATTTATATCTGAAAGTAATAGTCTAAGAATCTGCCTTTAATCTATGGGTTGAAGGTGATAGGAATAAACAGTTAAAAAGGTTCTCATTGCTCAAATCCTAATTTATTTTATTTTTCAAGTTAAATAATCTTTATTTAAATTTTTATTAAACAATAATATAAATTAACTAATTACTTTATTTTTATAACTAAACGATATTAAAAGGACAACAGACATGATGAACATTAAATGATAATATATAAAACGTATCTTTATTTATTTATAAAAGTAAAAATTAAACTCTTACCTTTTTATTTTCATCTGTAAACTGAAATAGAAAAATGTAAAGTTTTATTTTGTTTCTTATTTTTAACTCTTTGGAAATTCGTTCTTCCCAGCATGTAAACACGTAAATGCCATTATAAATTCGATTAAAGTTCAAATCGATTAAACGATTTGCAACATCGATGATAGGTGGTGGCATAAGTCGTAATCGACTAAGCCGGCCAATCAGATGTTAATTATTCAAGAATTGTGCGATTGCGTCACTACGGGGAATGTTCGAGAATGCGAGAATAGTTGACATGTGCGGTACTTCAAATCATATTTATACGGCGACCAGCCCTGAGTTGATATAGGTGTGTGTTCTTCTTCTTGCTCGTTCTGGCTTCTAAACGAAAGTGTAGCTTTTAATAAATGACAGTAATGTTTGTTAGTGAACGTAATGTGAATGTAGTAAGTTAGTGTTTTTATCGAAAGTTCTCTCGGCCTAGTATCGTACTGTTAAGTCAACTTGTTCTTCATAAAGGTTTTTCCAATGTCCTGTTCCTCTCTGTTTTCACAGCTTGGCATAATAAGTGTTTGGTATGTTGTTTTCAATTGAAATGTTTCTCATTCTACATGTTTAAAATAGACTATTTTATTCTATACATGAACTGGTTTTTAAAAGAAGTTTAAATTATGTTTTTAACTATTTAAAAATTATATTTTTAAATGAAAGTACTTTTAATTATCATGTCAAGAATATGAATAAAAGGAAATTGGATCTCAAACTTCTGACTATTCTCTTAGCCATCTTATCTTACATATCATAGAAGGCGGCAGCCTTCAAGTGACGCAGCTTTAAACCTACCATCGTCATAACGGTAGATGCGGAACTTCATATATACAGCTAACTCAACATCAAAGAAAATCGGAAAAGCCGCCTTCTAATAACTCAGCAAATATTGGTCAGAATGGTCCAATTTTTTTAATATAGTCTTATATTCCCAGTCTAATCCTATCCTATAATTTTTACATTTCTATGTGCCGTATATTTTTAGATCTCGATAACCATTTTAAAACTGTAATCGATGGTGTTTGTTCCTGATAATGAGATCTAGGAAACGGGCTGGGAGATTTTATTAAAACTTATATATAATATGAATCTCTTTAAGATAGAGGTAATAAGACTTGCCTTGTTTCTAGGAAAACTCTTGTTTGTTATATATTGGTCTTGGAAAATTGGACTATATTAGCTCGCGGATTACATGTTATTTTATGGGTTAGCAGACGGAGCCTGAGTGAAAAACCTTATGTACTTATGGTCACAGTTAAAACACCCGAATCGAAGCAATAAATGTTTTTTAAACTACAAAAACATCTTATCATGTGCTTTAAAACATTCAATAAATATATACTAAATCAAATTTCTATTTATTTTGCCTTTATTTTTCGTAAGAAGAAAATATTACGTTTCTTACATTAGATATTTTTGCATTTTGTGGAAAAAATATTTTGAATCCTTTTTTAAAATAGGAAAATATTTTTTAATTATACATATTCAATATACTTTCGACTTATGATTTTTTTTTTAAGTTTTCAAACAAAAATTATTTTAAATTATTTGTTGTTGGAAAGTCATGTATTCATACGCCTAGGGGCGCCACTTGTCTAGTTTTGTTTTGAATCCGAACCCGGCAAGTTACACGTAGCATTTTTCATTCAGGTAGTAATATTCTTACATAATGTCCATTAAATTGATATAGAAAATGCACGAATTAAAAAATATAAACCAGACAAGATAGAATCATTAAGTAATTTTCAGGTTTTAATAATCCACATGTTGTTTCTTGTTACGCCAATTGAATCTCGCAATGTCAATATACAACGAATAAGCTCTGCAATAAAGTTAACCGGAGAATCTTGCAATGGATTAGTAATTAATACAGAATGTGTAACTTTGCAATAAAGTTATTTGCTTGTATTTTTGAAGACTTATGGATTACAGTGTGGAGGCAGGATATATTCAAAATTTTACGAGAATGCCAGTTAAAAATCTGGACTGCATTTTGTTTTGTTGTCAGTAATTTTGGGTGAAATGCAGTTTATTCTCCTTCGCCAAGGAACTTTTTATGTGTATTGTTTGATAAACAAAAAATATATAGAGGTAAAATTGTTTATTTTTTTAATTTTTTCGCTGCTTGAGCAAAGAATAGGTTTGCATTAATCATAATTAATAAACGGAAACTTACTGGCTTGCTTAAAGTATTGTTTTTAAATACAGGGTACAAAATACATGAATTTTCTTAAATCCCAGTTTATTTTATTAAAATTTGTCATTTCATGAAAATAAAATTATTGCATATCTGTTATCTTTGAGTTTAAGTGTTAAAACACTTTTCAATGTTTGCATTTTAGCATGTTTTGCAGATAATACGTTTTGTGAATTTCACAGAGTTGACTGTATTATACTCTATTATAAGCATTCATTATGATTTCTAGTACATTATTACATTCAAATTACTCTTTTTAAAAATGTAAACAAAAGATGAGCACATATTTGTGCAATGTCTGGTCCCAACAATGGAAATTGTAAAGTACACACACTTGATGGACTTTACAATTTCTATATATTGCTTGTTTTAAACTTAAGTGAAATGTTGGCTAAAACATTTTCAGTTTCATAAATTATTTCAATTTGAAATATTTTAGTAATCGCTACTACTGTTATTCCGTCGACCAATTTCGCCAAATTATACATAATCACATATTTTTTTATTTTAAATAATGAAAAAACAAATAATTAGTAAAATATTAATAAAAAGTCGAAATAAAAATCAATGACATTTTAAATATACAAATTGTATTTAATGTCATTGAATGTGACATTCACAATCATCCATTATTGGAATTTAATCTTATAGTTTGGCGATAATTTTTTGGTCGACAGGATAACCTAGTAGTACCTAGCAGGGATGATTCTGGATGAAAATTTTTTTTCGGAAATTCGCATCGCATTTTCGGAAATCGGCGGGGGGGGGGGGGGTCGTGAGTCCCCCCCTCCAGCGATCGTCGGACAAAATCGGCATTTTCCCGCTACCTTCAGACGAAATCAGCAATATTTTACCAAAATCGGCGATTTATTGCGATCTTTTGCCAAAATCGGCAGTTTTTCCGCGATCTTTTTAACGAAATCGGCGTTTTTTCGGCGATCTTTAGACAAAATTTGCTTTTTTACGCGATTTTTTTCTCAAAAATTGCGTTTTATTCCCGCGATCTTTTGACGAAAGCGGCGTTTTTTCCGTGATCTTTTCACGAAATCAGCGTATTTTTTCAAATATTTTTTTGACAAAATATTTTTAAGCGATCTTTTATCGAAAATGGCGTTTTTTCCCGCGATCTTTTAACGAAATCGGCGTTATATCCGCAATCTTTAGACGAAATCGGCGTTTCCCCGCCGTCTTCAGAAGAAATCAACGTTTTATCTGCGATATTTGGTGAAATTGCCGTTTTTTCCGCGATCCGCACAAGAAATTCGCGTTTTTCATCGATCTTTTGACAAAGTTCGTTTACAAAAACATTGAAGAAATCGTCGTTTTTCCACGAAATATTGACGAAATGTATGCTATTTCGGCGATCCTATCACGAAATTTGCATTTCTACGCAATTGTTTTTTCCGCGCGCAAAATCTTACAAGTTGCCAACTATGCGGAACTGATAACCCAATTTCAAATTTTCGGAAGAGGATGCCTTAAATTTTCGGAAATTTCGGAATTTTCGGACGAGAATCACCCCTGGTACCTAGTAATCTATAAAGCTAACAAGTAACATTTATACAACATTTCATTAACTCGATTCTTCTTAAGTAAATTTGAATAAGCGACGGCAAAAATCCATTGCAAGATTCTCTGGTTAACTTTATTGCAGACTTTATTCATTGTATATTAAGACATTGCAAGATTGTATTGGCATAACAAGAAACATCCATGTGGATTATTAAAACCATGAAATATACGTAATGATTCTATCATGTCTGTTCAATGGTTTTCAATTTGTGCATTTTCTTTATCAATTCTATTCTAAATAAATTCTACCTGAATGAAAAATGCTAATAACGCGTTCTGATTTAAAAAAAAAAACTAGACAAGTGGCGCCTTCTTAATATGGAATATAATATAGAATGTATGAAAACTTATGAATTAGAGGGGGGAGGCAGGGTATATTCAAAATTTTATGAGAATGCCAGGTAAAAATCCTGTATTGTACTTTTTTTTGGTTTGTTGTCAAACTTTTTTCTCATGTCTATGAATAAATTACTCCTTGCACCAACATAAGATTTTGTTGTCAGTGGCACAGCCAAGGGGGTGTTTTTGTGAACTACATCCATGAATCGCTAAAAAAAAAAAGCAAATTGCATAAAAAATGGGAATTACGTCCACAAATTGCTTAATGTGAATTACGTCCATGAATCATGTAAAAAAGCGAGAATTATATTCATAAATTGTATGAAAAATGCAAATTACGTCTATGAATCGTGTAGTAAAACATAAATTATGTTCATAAATCGCTCAAAAAACACGAATTTTGGCAGCAAAAAGCTGAAATGGAAATTACCTATATAAAACTCATAAAAATAGCGACTTGCATTCATAAATTGCATAAAAAATGTGAATTACGTTCATAAATCACTCAAAAAACGCAAATTACATCCATGAATTGCATAAAAACGTGAATTACGTTCATAAATCACTCAAAAAATGCGAATCACTTCCATGAATTGTGCAAAAAACACTAATAACGTTCAGAAATTGCAAAAAATGCGAATTACGTCCAAGAATTGGTAAAAAAAAGCGAATTACATTCATAAATCCTATAAAAACACAAATAATGTCAATAAATCGATCAAAAAACGCAAATTTCGTCGATAAAAAGCTCAAAAGATGCATATTATGCCTACGAATCACATAAGTATAGCAAATTATGTCCATAAATCATGTAAAATGTAAATTACATTCATTAATCGCATAAAAATTGCTAAATTATGTCCATGAATCGCTCAAAAAAAGCAAATTGCATAAAAAACATGAATTGGGTCCACAAATTGCTCAAAACTTGAATTACGTCCATGAATTGTTTAAAAAAGTGAGAATTACGTTCAGAAATTGTATGAAAAACACAAATTATGTCTATGAATCGTGTAGTAAAATGGGAATTATGTTCATAAATTGCTCAAAAAACACGAATTTTGGCAGCAGAAAGCTGAAACGTAAATTAAGTTCATAAATCACTCAAAAAATGCGAATCACTTCCATGAATCGTGCAAAAAAATACTAATAACATTCATAAATTACAAAAAATGCGAATTAGGTCCAGCAATTGGTAAAAAAAGCGAATTACATTCATAAATCCTATAAAAACACAAATAACGTCAATAAATCGATCAAAGAACGCAAATTTCGTCGACAGAAAGCTCAAAAAATGCAAATTACGTCTACGAATTGCATAAATGTAGCAAATTACATCCATAAATCATGTAAAATGTAAATTACATTCATTAATCGCATAAAAATTGTTAATTATGTCCATGAATCGCTCAAAAAAAGCGAATTGCATAAAAAACATGAATTGGGTCCACAAATCGCTCAAAACGTGAATTACGTCCTAGAATTGTTTAAAAAAGTAAGAATTACGTTCAGAAATTGTATGAAAAACACAAATTGTGTCTATGAATCGTGTAGTAAAATGGGAATTATGTTCATAAATTGCTCAAAAAACATGAATTTTGGCAGCAGAAAGCTGAAATGCAAATTATGTCTATAAATCGCATAAAAATAGCAAATAGTGTTTTGCATTCATGAATTGCATAAAAAACGCGAATTACATTCATGAATCGCTCAAAAAACACATTACGTCCATGAATACATGAATTACATTCATAAATCACTCAAAAAATGCGAATCACTTCCATGAATCGTGCAAAAAAACACTAAGGACGTTCATAAATTACAAAAAATGCGAATTACGTCCAAGAATTGGTGAAAAAAAGCAAATTACATTCATAAATCCTATAAAAACACAAATAACGTCAATAAATCGATCAAAAAACGCAAATTTCGTCAATAGAAAGCTCAAAAGATGCAAATTATGTCTATGAATCGTATAAGTATAACAAATTATGTCCATAAATCATGTAAAATGTAAATTACATTCATTAATTGCATAAAAATTGCGAATTATGTCCATGAATCGCTCAAAAAAAGCAATTTGCATAAAAAACATGAATTGGGTCCACAAATCGCTCAAAACATGAATTACGTCCATGAATTGTTTAAAAAAGTGAGAATTACGTTCAGAAATTGTATGAAAAACACAAATTATGTCTATGAATCGTGTAGTAAAATGGGAATTATGTTCATAAATCGCTCAAAAGACACGAATTTTGGCAGCAGAAAGCTAAAATGCAAATTACGTCTATAAATCGCATAAAAATAGGGAATAGCATTTTGCATTCATGATTTGCATAAAAAACGCGAATTACATTCATGAATCGCTCAAAAAATGCAAATTACGTCCATGAATTGCATAAAAATATGAATTATGTTCATAAATCACTCAAAAAATGCGAATCACTTCCATGAATCATGCAAAAAAACACGAATAACATTCATAAATTGCAAAAAATGCGAATTACGTCCAAGAGTTGAGTAAAAAAAGCAAATTACATTCATAAATCCTATAAAAACACAAATAACGTCATTAAATTGATCAAAAAACACAAATTTCGTCGACAGAAAGCTGAAAAAACGTAAATTATGTCTATGAATTGCATAAAAATAGCAAATTATGTCCATAAATAATGTAAAATGTAATCATTAATCGCATAAAAATTGCGAATTATGTTTATAAATTGCTCAAAAATGCAAATTACATTCATAAATCGCATAAAAAACACGAATGATGACCATGAATTGCGCAAAAAATGCGAATTACACCCAACATTAAATTAATTTGCAGAAAGTTTTTGGTTTTATACAAGTCTGCCAACAAGAACCTACAAGTTATCCTGAAACCCATTCTAAACCAACAAAAATTTAATGGAAAGATAAATTTGTCCAAGAAAGACAAAATAATTTCCATTGACATACATTGACCAGAATCGAAAAATTCCTATTGAAATCTATCCTATACACTCCAAAACCAGAAAGAAAAAAATCCCTCCAAGAGTAACTCAATCTATCTGCTGCAAAATAAAATACATTGAAATGCAACTGAACCAGGGTCGTACTGGCATAACAGAGAGGGCGGTGGCAAAATGGATAACAAGGGCGCCGATTGCCTTACAAAAGGGCGCAAATCCTTCTATATATATATGTATATATATATAAGGATTTGCGCCCTTTTTTACACACACACACACACACACACACACACATATATATGTATATATATATGCACACACACACATACTACATAATATACGAGTATATTGTTATAAAAACTTTATTCCTGAAATATATATGTCACCCAAAAGAATAATATATAATTACAGAAATGTAATAGACACGAAAATAGTTCTCCGCAAACATTGCACTTTTAAAAAATCTTGATATTAGGCAAGCCAATTTAGAGGGTTTGTTTCCACCGAATTTAGGAAAAAAGTGACCGAAAAAAAAAGGTATCGGAAAAAAAGTGACATAAACTACAAAAGCGAAAAAAAGTGACACGGAAAAAAAGTGACAAGGAAAAAAGTGACAAGGAATTGATTTTAAGGATTCATTGGTTAAGTATGAAAGGGGGATTGGGGGGGGGGGGGGGGGGCTCATAATTTAAGTAAAAGGGTTTTTCATGCTGAATTAACTGTTTTGGATATACATTCATACTGAAAAGACGCTTGCCTGATTAGTTTAGGGAAGGGACCATTACCCCTCCCCCATCCGCCCAAAATTAGATAAATGGGTTTTTATACAGAATTATCCAACGTGTGTCAAATTTTAGATATAGGTTCTTTCTGATAAGGCTAATATGTAGTATATAATGCCTGAAGAGATTTGGGAGTTTAATGGTTAAGCATAGAGGGGGGAACGGGGGAATAACTTCTCTTAAATTAAATTAATAGCTTTTTACGCAAAATTATCCGATTTGCTTGGAATTTTGGACATAGGTTCATTATGATAAGACCTATCTCTGATTAGTTATGGGTTCTTTTGCTTATCTCTCCTCAAATTAGATAAATCGTTTTTTATGCAGAATTATCTGATGGATTTCAAATTTTAAATGTAGGTTCTTTTTGATAAGGTGAATCCCTGAATAGTTTTAAGAGTTTCTATAAGTAAGAAGAGGGATGAAGAAGAAGAATATAACCCCCCTTAAATTAAATAAATGGCTTTTTACACAAAATCATCGGATTTGCTTCAAATTTTGGATTATAGATTCATTATGATAAGGCTTTTCCCTGATTAGATATGGGGTTCTTTTGGTAACTAAAAAGGGGGGGGCAGGTGATTATCGCCCCCCTCAAATTTGATAAATTGTTTTTTATGCACACTTGTCAGATTTATTTCAAATTTTGGATATACGTTCTTGCTAATAAAATGAAACCCTAAATAGTTTTAAGGCTTTAATAGCTAAGTCTTAAATGGGGGGACGGAGGATAACCCCTTTAAATTAAATAAGTTGCTTTTTACGCACAATTATCCGATTTGCTTCAAATTTTGGATGTAGATAAGGCGAATCCTTGATTTGCTGTGGGTTATCCCACATTCACCCCTCTATACTTAGCCATTAAACCCTTAAAACTATTCAGGGATTCACTTTAACAGAAATAATATATAAGCAAAATTTGAAATTGCGTCGGATACTTGTGCAAAAAATTAATTTATCTTTTTTAAGGAGCGGGGGGATAATCGCCTGCTTAGTCTTTTTAATTAGCAAAAGAACCCCATAACTAATAAGGGATACGCCTTATTATAATGAATCTATATCCAAAATTTGAAGGAAATTGGATAATTCTGCGCAGAAAGTCATTTATTAATTTAAGGGGATTATCCCCCTTTCACCCCTCTATACTTAGCCCTTAAATTCTTAACACTCTTCAGGGATTCACTTTATGAGAAGGAACCTATATCCAAAATTCGAAATACATCGGATATGTGTACAAAAAAAGCCCAATTTATCAAATTTAAGGGGGTGGATAATCACCCCCCTTTTTAATTAGCAAAAGAACCCTATAACTAAAGGTACATCTTATCATAATGAGCTTATGTCCAAAACTCGAAGCATATCGGATAATTCTGCATAAAAACAGATTTATCTGGTTTGAGGGGAAGATAATTGCTCGCCCCCCCCTTTATAATAAGCAAAAGAACCCCATAACTAATCAGAGATACATCTTATCATAATGAACCTACGTCCAAAATTCCCAGCAAATCGGATAATTCTGCGTAAAAAGCTCTTAATTTAATTTAACAGAGGTTATCCCCCCATTCCCCCCTCTATGCTTAACCATTAAACTCCCAAAACTCTTCAGGCATTATGTATGTAACCCTTACCAAAAAGAACCTATATGCAAATTTGACACATTTTGGATAATTTTGCATAAAAACCCATTTATCTAATTTAGGGCGGAAGGAGGGGGGTAGGTAATCGTCATTTCTCAAAACTAATCAGGCAAGCGCCTTTTCAGTATGAACGTATATCCAAAAATTGAACTAAAACAGTTAATTCAGCATTAAAAGCCCATTTACCAAAATTATCAGCTTCCCCCCTCGATCCCCCTTTCATACTTAACCAATGAACCCTTAAAATTAATAATAAATCCCCCAAATCAATTTCTTGTCACTTTTTTCCGGTAACTTTTTTTCCTTATCACTTTTTTTCCGGTAACTTTTTTTCGTGTCACCTTTTTTCCGCTTTTGTAGTTTATGTCACTTTTTTCCCCGATAACTTTTTTTCCGGTCACTTTTTTCCATTTACCGTTTCGACCACACTTTTTAAAAAATATATACCTCTATTTTCCACAGGGAGGCCGCGGACGCGCTATAGCGCATAAAATACGCAAAAAATCGGTGACGGGACGCAGAAAAATAGCTCTTATACGTCCCATAGGATGCGTAATTTCGTCAAAAAATCGCAAAAAAGGCGACTTTCGTTAAAAAAATCGCGAAATAACGATTATTTTCCGGCAAATTTCGTCTAAAGATTCGCGAAAAAATCGATAATTTCGTCACAAAATCTTTAAAAAAACGACAAATTTCCTCAAAAGATCGCGAAAAAACGACAAATTTTGTCTAAAAATAACGTTAAAATGGAAATTTTGTCAAAAAATTCACAAAAAGTGCAAATTTCGTCAAAAAATCCCGAAAAAACAGTAACTTTCGTCATAAGATCGTGAAAAAACAAAAATTTCGTCATAGGAGCATGAAAAAAAAAAGAATTTAATTCCGGGAGTGAATTTTCCTGTTCCAAAAACTAATTTTCTTGCTTCAAAATAGTTTTTTTGCTGCTTCAAAAACGGATTTTCCTGCTTCACAATCCGTTTTTAACTGCTCCACGTCTTTCTGAGTAAATTTAACTCCTGAACGCACCCATTCCTTAAATTAAAAATACCCCTTTACTCAACAAGTTTTTTTAGTTCACTAGAAAAAATGTTTCTTTCAATAAATGTGTCTTGATGCCCCTTTTTAAAAGAAATGCTAACAATAGTGACTCTTGTTATCTTCTACGCACAAATAAGCATTATTTTATAATTAAATATATATTTTGCACATTTATTTTTAAAAAAGTAAAGAAAATTTTTCTTAATAATTTAAAAAACTTAATATTGGTTTTAATTAATTATTTATTATTATTAAAATAATTATTGCATTTCATTTTTCTTTTGCAAGTGAACAAGTTTTGCATCGAAAAACATGACTTATTAGTAGTGGGGACCCGCTTTTGTAAAAAAGGATAAAAAAAAAAAAAAAAAGGGACCCAAAATTTTAGAAGTTCTGGGTCCCAGGACCCAGGATTTTTCAAGTCCAGCGGCATCACTGTAATTTCACTCACGTTATCTAATGATAGATTAAATAAGCCGAATATTACTATTGAGAAATAGTGGGGATTTAAATAAAAATATTTGCGAAATTTAAGCATTGTGTTAATTAACTTTAACCGCATTACATCAATTAACATATGTGAAGAAGAATTGCATATTAAATAAATGTATCTGTGATGCCCTAAAAAGTACAGTACAAATCTCAAGAAATATGGAATATTATTAATATGGAATGGATTAATATTTATTGAAAATTATTTAACTAATAAGAAGTAAAATTTGCCTTTAACTATATATTACATTTACTTATATAACTCAAACTTTATCTCGAAAATCTGAATAACAGCATCCATAAAATTATTTCGAAATAAAAAATAAAAATAAAACGAATTAAAACAATTTCATTGGCTCAAAACACAAAAGTTCAAAACATTTTATACAATTCAATAATATTTTATATAATACAATCTCTAGGATACAAATACTAATTACGATGTAAAAAAATTTTCCAAACCGTAATAGGAATTAAGTTTTTTTAATGTGATTTATTATTATTTTTTTAAGGGGGGGGGGTATTTTTTTTTTCTTCATTTCTTCAATAATACGTAAATTAGTTTCAAATTAAATTTAGACTATATACATATATAGATATATGTATGTGTGTGTGTATATATATAAAAAAGTGACTATATATATATACATATCAAAAAAAATTCCCCTATTATGAAATCAATTAATAAAATAACAATGTGACTTTTTTTGTAAAAAATTAAAAAAAAAGGAAATACTAATATAAATACTAATATAAATAATAAAAGGAAATACTATATCAAAAGTGTCTTATAGAATTTTTTTCATAGTAAAAATCACAAGAAATATGGAATATTATGAATATGGAATGGATTAATATTTATTGAAAATTGTTTAATTAATAAGAATTAAAATTTGATTTTAACTATATATTACATTTATTTATTTAATTCAAACTTTATCCCGAATATCTGAATATCAGTCTCTACACAATTATTTCCAAGTAAAAAATAAAAAATTAAAACTAAACGAATTAAAATTAAAATAATAAATTAATTCATTGACTCAAAATTCAAAATTCGAAACACTATTTTTTACGATTCAATAATATTTTATATAATACAACCTCTAGGATACAAATACTAATTTTGGTGTAACAATATTCCAAATCATGGCAAGAATGGCATATATTTTACAAGAATTATTTTTTAAAAGGTCTTTTTTTTTTTTTTTTTTTTTTAAACATATAACATATAAATCAATTTCAAATTAGAAAAAAAAATTCTTTATCTTACAAAAAATTGACAAAATGATAATGTGACTTAAAAAGTTTTTTTTTTTTTTCCCCCTTGTAAACAATTAAACTTTTAAAAAGTAAAATTACTTTGTTTTAGAAGTGCTCTGAATAGAATTTTTTTTTCGCAGTACAAATCTCAAGAAATAGAATCTTTCATTGAAAATTTTCTGGTCAATAACAACCTCTTTCACTCATCTCCCCCAGCTGACTTTAAAATATTATGAATATTAATGGATTAATATTTATTAAAAATTATTTAACTAATAAAAAGTAAAATTTGATTTTAACTATATATTACTTAACTTAGTAAATTCAAACATTATCCCGAATATCCGAATAACAATCACCATACAATTGTTTCCAAATCGAAAATAAATATTAAAATAAAACAATTTAAAAAATTTATTTGTATCAAACTCAAAATTGCAAAATATTATATAATACAACTCAATAATATTTTATGTAATATACGCTCAAGAATACAAATACTAAGTATGGCGTAAAAATTTTGAAAAAAGTTATTTTAGTTCGGGGCGAGATTAATGTTGATTTATGTAAATTATTAAAACAAAAAAAAGTTTTATTTATTTATTTATTTTAACAATAAAATGATATCATATAGAATTTTTGATTTGAATTGTGTTTTTTAAACAGTTTATATATATATATTAATACTCTTGCGAAAGTGATACAATTATTAATAATAAAAAAGTAATAATAAGTAATCTTACCTTACAACGTTTTTCAATGAGCAAATCATAGATCTTGTTATGCAAAATGCATGCAACGTCAGTGGTGATGAAATTTTTAGAGTGCTGTACACTTACACTATTTTAAAAAAGTACGAAGCACGAGCTTATATAGAAAAACATTTAAGATTACAACTAAATATCTAAATAACTCAGGACACAGGGAAATAATGTAAAGTAAAGGCGGAATTGTTCTTTGGAACTGGATCAGTTGAAAATTAGAAACACATATATTTCCGGTTTCTGTGGTGTTTTTTAAATCTTTAAGACTACGACTAAGAGGGAGTTGTTCCTTGACACCAGATGAAAATGAAACGAGAAAAACGAAGCATGTTACACCCCAAGAGCACTTTATGTATACCGTACCGGCTATCGGCTGAAAATTAGAAACACATGCTTTTCCAGTTTCTGTGGAATGGACAATAGATGACTGATTGATTTCGCTACTCTCTTTTCCCTTGGACATAATGTGTTTTGGTAGTATTTCAAATGAGCAGATTTACATTTACAAAGGCTGTGCCAAGCAATAGATTTGCTTGTATTTTCTCAAGAAATCTCAGAATTCGGTATAATAAATAAAAAATGTCACACCTGATATTAATTACTACAGTCACACTGGGTATATGCAGAGCTCATATTCAGTTAACTTGAACCCCCCCCCCCCCCCCCCTGAAATGACAATTTGTCTTCTTGGGAACTCTCGTGTTATTGACTAACAGCTTTGAAAACTGAACACAAACATCTGCGCTTCTCTTAACGACGTTGATTTCCAGGGGTTTATATATTTATATTGATTGCATGTGTATTTTTCATTTTGTAATTTGCGGTGGTGTTTGAAGTTTAAAGAGGTTAAGCAGATCAGATCCAGTATATAAACAGTTTTTAGATATTGGCATTTTTGGATGCTAAAAATTATTGACTTTTCAAAGAGATATAAAAAATTAGCCTATTCTTCTTTCAAAAGCAAAATTTACATAAGTTTCCGTTGCAAACTCTCCTAAAAAATTATTCTTCATAATCTGGCCTATATTATCATTTAATAAATTAATGATAATATAGGTCATTAAGACCTATATTATCATTAAGAAATTATAGAGTGCTTCAGTTTATTAGAACTAGGAGCACTAATTTATGTATGTGTGAGAGGCAGTATAATTACAAAAACAATATAATTGTTTTTTAAAGTTCTTTTCACCAAAGAGCTGAATGAAAGAAAGAAAAGAAAATCTGATTAGGGGCGCCAACATTACGAAAATATTCTAATATATATATTTTTTAATTTATTTTCCTGTGGCGTTGAAAAAAAAAATCAGATCAAGGGCTCCATGTTTACAAAAAAAACGATATTAGTTTTTTGAAAGTTTTTTTACATAAACACGGGAAAAAATCCGACCAAGAGCGTTGTGATTATAAAAACATGATATTTGTTTTTTGAAAGTTATTTTTAAAGAAACACTGAAAAAAAAAAATCTGACCATCGGCGCCATGATAACAAACACACGATATTAATATTTTGAAAGTTATTTTTACAAGAGGCGCTGAAAAAAGCTGACGAAGGGCGCCATAATTACAAAAACCGATATTAGTTTTTTAAAAGTTATTTTTGTAGAGGCGCTGAAAATATCTGTCCAGAGGCGCCACAATTCCAAAAATATGGTATTAGTTTTTTGAAAGTTATACTTAAAGAGGCGCCAAAAAAGATCTAAACAAGGGCGCCATGATCATATTAAACTGATATTAGTTTTTTAAAAAAAAGTTATTTTAAAGAAGTGTAAACAGGTTTTTTTACAGAGGTTTTTTACAGAGGAAAAATCTGACTAAGGGCACCATGTTTCCCAAAATACGATATTAGTTTTTAAAAGTTATTTTTACAAGAGGTGCTGAAGAAAGATGACCAAGGGCGCCATAATTATAAAAACCGATATTAGTTTTTTAAAAGTTATTTTTTGTAGAAGCGCCGAAAAAAGTTTGACCTGGGGCGCCCGATTCCAAGAACATGATATTAGTTTTTAAAAGTTATTTTTAAAGAGGCGCTGAAAAAGATCTAAACAAGGGCGCCATGATTACAAAAACATCATATGTCTATTTTAGGTTATTTTTACTGAGGTGTTGATAATGTCAGACCAAGGGGTTTCCCAAAACACGATAGTAGTTTTTTGAAAGATATTTTTACAAGAGGCGCTGAAAAAAGCTAATCAAGGGCGCAGTAATTAGAGAAACCGATATTAGTTTTTTTTAAAATTATTTTTGTAGAGGCGCCGAAAAAGATCTAAGGGCGCCATGATTACAAAAACATGATATAAGTTTATTTTAGGTCTTTTTTTTTTTTTTTTTTTTTCTTACAAAGGTGTTTATAAAATCAAACCAAGGGCACCATGTTTCAAAAAACAGGGTATTAGTTTTTTAAAGTCATTTTTACAAGAGGCTCTGAAAAAGCTCGCGAGGAGGCGCGAAAAAAATCTATACAAGGGCGCCACGATTCCAAAGAACGTATTATTATTATTTTTTTTAAGTTATATTTAAAAAGGCGCTGAAAAAGATCTAAACAAGGGCGCCATGATTACAAAAACATGATATAAGTCCATTAAAGGTTATTTTTACTGAGGTGTTGGTTAAAGTCAGATCAAGGGCGCCATGTTTTCCAAAACACGATAGTAGTTTTTTGAAAGATATTGTTACAAGAGGCGCTGAAAAAAGCTGACCAAGGGTGCCATAATTACAAAAACCGATATTAGTTTTTTAAAAGTTACTTTTGTAGAGGCACCGAAAGTATCTGTCCAGGGGCGCCACGATTCCAGAAAACATGGTATTAGTTTTTTGAAAGTTATATTTAAAGAGGCGCCGAAAAAGATATAAACAAGGGCGCCATGATTACATTAAAATGATATTAGTCATTTTTAGTTTTTTTTACAGAGGTGTTAAAAAAATCTGACTAAGGGCGCCGCATGTTTCCCAAAATACGATATTAGTTTTTAAAAGTTATTTTTTACAAGAGGTGCTGAAGAAAATTGACCAAAGGCGCCATAATTATAAAAATCGATACTAGTTTTTTAAAAGTTATTTTTGTAGAAGCGCCGAAAAAAGTCTGATCTAGGACGCCACGATTCCAAAAACATAATATTAGTTTTTGGAAAGTTATTTTTAAAGAGCGCTGAAAATGATCTAAGCAAGGGCGCCATGATTACAAAACACGATATTAGTTTTATTTAGGGTTTTTTACAGAGGAGTTGAAAAAAATCTGACTAAGGGCGCCTTGTTTCCCAAAACAAGATATTAGTTTTTTAAAAGTTATTTTTACAAGAGGTGCGAAAAAAACTGAAGAAAGGCGCCATGATTACAAAAACACAATATTTTTTTTTTAAGTTATTCTTACAAAGGCGCTGAAAAAAAATCTGATAAGGATCTTTTAAATTGGCATTCCACCTCTTTTTCTCATCGTTTGTATTTTCACAAAAAAGCAGAATAAATATAAAACTACAGCGCAGCCACCTATGGCGCTAAATGTTTGATAAAAATGCTAAATATGTCATTACCTTTAATTTGCCAAATGAAAATTTTTGAAATTTTATGCCTTACAGAATGCATAACTAATGTAATACTCCCATAAAAAAAAAAAAAAAAAAAAAAAAAAAAACCGTGACGAGGGGCGCACCGGGCATTTGCCTCGTTGCCCGGTGGGCCAGTACGACCCTGAACTGAACAAGAACCTGAAAATTACATTTGAAATCAAACCGAAACCAGATTCAACCCCCCCCCCCCCCAAAAAAAAAAAAATCCAACCATATCTTGATTTGGGAAAGAAAACTTAATTTCCATAGATACGCGTGGTCAGAAATCTGAAAATTCCAATTAGTCTATGGGTTAGCAAACCTTAATTCGATCTGAAAAAAAAAAAAAAAAATTCTGACAATACACACTGACAAGCAGAGTTGTATAATATAGACGCACGCCATGTGCAGAAAATTTTATGAAGAAACAATTTTTATTTATTTATTTCGACAAAGAATTGCATAAAAAAAAAGGGTATCTCAACAAAGAATCATGTAAAAAAACTAGGGATGCACCGAATATTCGGTATCTATTCGGTATTCGGCCATGTTACCGAATATTCGGTTAGGCTGAATATGAAACTATTCGGCCTGCCGAATATTCGGTATGGCCGAATATCAAAGTATTCGGCCGAATCCAATACTTAATAAAACCTTTTCGCTATTTCTACTTTTAACTGTCAATTTTTTAATTTATATTTAAAATAATTAGAAACAAAATCATTTTTAAATAAAATAGAATGTTTTTACATTATTTATTTGCTGTCTGTAAAGTATAACTTAAGAAAATTAACCATGAGAAGGATTAAAATGGTGATTTATTAGGATTCTCCTATGGAATAAATTATGTGCTGATAGAAGTTTCTAAATTTTGTTTAGTAAATAATCTGTTTTTTGCTTTTCCCCAAATAAAAGTCCTTTATAAGAAAAAAAAAAGTTTGAGATAGTAATAGCTATCAAGGCAGACAACTTTTGTTCATGAAACCATAATCAACTTATTGAGTCATAAGTACATTGTATTTCATTTCAGTCTAGGTCATAACTTGTGTGTTTGTTTATTACATTAACATTAAATAAGATAATATATTTTCAACTCCTATGCTTTGATTTCTGTAAAATATGATATGATGGGAAGGGTGGAAAATACCACCATTCATAAGAAAAGAACTATGAGCCAAACATACTTTTATTCAGAATTAAGTTGAAAGTATTTGTATTTTATATTGAAAAAAATCTGCCTTGAGTTATTTTAAAAGGACAATTATCAGACTATAAAATTTTTCTTCAACCATTTTTTCATTATTTGATTTTAAAATGCTTGTTTTGATTCGTGGAAAATTTTTTTAACTTTCATAATTGTGCTTCTTAAATAACTCAAGGCAGATTCTTTTCAATACTAAATGTTCTTATAAAAAGCACATGTTTATCAAAATGTAAGTTTCTTTTATTAAATGTTATGTAAAACTGTTTTAAAAAGTAATATTTTAATACCTATAAATTTTGAAATATAAAAAGTATTTGGAAAGCTGAATATTCGGTATTCGGTTCACCTGTCGGCCGAATATTCGGCAGTCGGTATTCGGCCAAAATCACTATATTCGGTGCATCCCTAAAAAAAACCCAACATTTCGACAAAATACCACGCGAAAAACGTGAATTCCGTGCAAAGACCGCAATAAAAACATTAATTCAATCCATGAATCGCATAAAAAATACAAATTCCATGCATGAATCGCATAAAAATGTGAATTACATGCATGAATCGCATAAAAAATGTGAACTACATCCATGAATCGCTAAAAAAAAGCAAATTGCATAAAAAATGGGAATTACGTCCAGAAATTGCTTAAAATGTGAATTACGTCCATGAATCATGTAAAAAAGCGAGAATTATATTCATAAATTGTATGAAAAACGCAAATTACGTCTATGAATCGTATAGTAAAACATGAATTATGTTCATAAATCACTCAAAAAACACGAATTTTGGCGGCAGAAATCTGAAACGGAAATTACCTCTATAAAACGCATAAAAATACCGGATTGGATTCATGAATTGCATAAAAAATGTGAATTACGTTCATGAATCGCTCAAAAAACGCAAATTACATCCATGAATTGCGTAAAAATGTGAATTACGTTTATAAATCACTCAAAATATGCAAAAAAACATGAATAACGTTCATAAATTGCAAAAAATGCGAATTACGTCCAAGAATTGGTAAGAAAAGCGAATTACATTCATAAATCCTATAAAAACACAAATAACGTCAATAAATCGATCAAAAACACAAATTCCGTCGATAGAAAGCTCAAAAGATGCAAATTATGTCTATTAATGGCATAAGTATAGCAAATTACGTCCATAAATCTTGTAAAATGTAAATTACATTCATTAATCGCATAAAAATCTCGAATTATGTCCATGAATCGCTCAAAAAAAGCGAATTGCATAAAAAACGTAAATTGGGTCCACAAATTGCTCAAAACGTGAATTACATCCATGAATTGTTTAAAAAAATGAGAATTACGTTCAGAAATTGTATGAAAAACACAAATTATGTCTATGAATCGTGTAGGAAATCGGGAATTATGTTCATAAATCGCTCAAAAAACACGAATTTTGGCAGCAGAAAGCTGAAACACAAATTATGTTCATAAATCACTCATAAATTGCGAATCACTTCCATGAATCATGCAAAAAAATACTAATAACATTCATAAATTGCAAAAAATGTGAATTAAGTCCAACAATTGGTAAAAAAAGCGAATTACATTCATAAATCCTATAAAAACACAAATAACGTCAATAAATTGATCAAAAACAGAAATTTCGTCGACAGAAAGCTCAAAAAATGCAAATTATATCTACGAATTGCATAAATATAGCAAATTACATCCATGAATCATGTAAAATGTAAATTACATTCATTAATCGCATAAACAATGTGAATTATGCCCATGAATAGTTTAAAAAACGCGAATTGGGTCCACAAATCGTCAAAACCTTAATTACGTCCATGAATTGTTTAAAAAAGTGAGAATTACGTTCAGAAATTGTATGAGAAACACAAATTATGTCTATGAATCGTGTAGTAAAACGGGAATTATGTTCATAAATTGCTCAAAAAACACGAATTTTGGCAGCAGAAAGCTGAAACGCAAATTACGTCTATAAATCGCATAAAAATAGCGAATAGTGTTTTGCATTCATGAATTGCATAAAAAACGCAAATTACATTCATGAATCGCTCAAAAAACACAAATTACGTCCATGAAACGCATAAAAACGTGAATTACATTCATAAATCACTCAAAAAATGCGAATCACTTCCATGAATCGTGCAAAAAAAAAAACACTAATAACGTTCATAAATTACAAAAAATGCAAATTACGTCCAAGAATTGGTAAAAAAAGCAAATTACATTCATAAATCCTATAAAAACATAAATAACGTCAATAAATCGATTAAAAAACGCAAATTTCGTCAACAGAAAGCTGAAAAAACGCAAATTCTGTCTATGAATTGCATAAAAATAGCAAATTACGTCCATAAATCATGTAAAATGTAAATTACATTCATTAATCACATAAAAATTGCGAATTATGTCCATAAATTGCTCAAAAATGCAAATTAAATTCATAAATCGCATAAAAAACATGAATGATGACCATGAATTGCGCAAAAAATACGAATTACACCCAACATTAAATTAATTTGCAGAAAGTTTTTGGTTTTATACAAGTCTGCCAACAAGAACCTACAAGTTATCCTGAAACCCATTCTAAACCAACAAAAATTTAATGGAAAGATAAATTTGTCCAAGAAAGACAAAATAATTTCCATTGACATACATGGACTAGAATCGAAAAATTCCTATTGAAATCTATCCTATACAATCCAAAACCAGAAAGAAAAAAATCCCTCCAAGAGTAACTCAATCTATCTGCTGCAAAATAAAATACATTGAAATGCAACTGAACAAGAACCTGAAAATTACATTTGAAGTCAAACCGAAAGCAGATTCAACCCCCCCCCCCCCCCAAAAAAAAAAAAAAAAATTATCCAACCATATCTCGATTTGGGAAAGAAAACTTAATTTCCATATATATGCGTGATCAGAAATCTGGAAATTCCAATTAGTCTATCTTAAACCTAATCTGAACCTGAAAAAGGAAATTCCATACAACCGGAGCCCAGTATCTATACAGGACAAAATATTTTCCATTAAAGCGCAACCTGACCAGAACTTGAAAATTCCATTTGAATTGAACCTGATTGAAACCTGAAAAAAATTTCCATCGAACCTTAACCTAATCCGGAAAAGAGAAAATTATTTCTGCCGATACACACTGACAAGAGTCTGAAAGTTATCATGAAACCTAATCCAAACCCGAAAAGGAAAAAATAATGGAAACACAAGTCTGTCCAAGAAAGACCAAATAATTTCTGTCCACATACACTGACAAGAATTTCAATTGAAATCTATCCCAAACCCAGTTCAAGCACTACCCCCCCCCCCCCAAAAAAAAAAAATTCCAATTGTAACCCAATTTATCTGCGACAAAATAATATACTTGAAATGCAACTCAACAAGAACCTAAAAATTCCATTTGAAGTCAATCCGAAACCAGATTCAATCCCCCCCCCCCAAAAAAAAATAATCAAATCGAGATTTTAGAAAAAAAAGAACAGTTTATGTCGATATGTATTGACCTGATCATGGAAATTCCAATAGAAGTCTATCTCAAACCCGATCAGAATAACCTGAAACCCAATCTAATCCCCCCCCCCCCCAAAAAAAAAGTAAAATAAAAAAATTAGGAAATAAAAATCTGTTCAAGAAAGACAAAGTAATTTTTGTCCCCATCCACTGACCAGAATTGAAAACTAATACTTGAAATGCAACTCTGCAAGAACCTGAAAATTCCAATTCAAGTCAAACTGAATCGAGATTCAAACCCGAAAAAAAAACAAAAACAATTATCTAACCAAATCAAGATTTTTAGAAAAAAAAATTATGTAAATACGTACAGACTAGAGCATGGAAATTTTAATAAAATCTTAAACCCGATACAAACTCCTCCCCCTCCCTTACATAACTAACAAGAAGCCTTGATGACCCCACAAAACATAACTAACAAGAACGAAGAGTCATGCATACTGCATCGATTATGATGCATTTTCTGACTCATTCTGAATATTGTAAACTTATTGTCATTCATGTACAATAATTTTACCATTCTGTGCAAAAAAACAAAGCATAATTAACGAGAGTAAAAAATTTTCCTTTAACATGTTTATATACAGTAGACTCCCTCAAATCCGCACAGCTTGGGACCAGAGGTTGTGCGGATTTTAGAATTTTGCGGATTTCTGGTCATTGCTTTGTTTACGTTTTTTAAACAGTAATTTGAGTGCAATTAATAGTGCATTCAGGACTATAATGAATACTTACAATATAATAAAATGTTAAAATAAGTAATAAATTAAAATAATAAAAATTTAGATAATTTTCAAAATGATTAAAATATTAAAAGCAAAGATCAAGTTAATGATCAATAGTGTATGATTAAATATTCATTATAAAAATTAAATATATTTTTCCAAAATTATTCAACAAAACTTGCCTCATAAAAGTACATTACTAATTCACATCAAAATCATAAAATAAGGATTTTTTTTTAAAGTTTAGCCAGGCTTAGTAACCAAAAAATCTTGATCAATGCATGAATATATTTGGTAAGAAAATTGTGATTACCAGTGATATCAGCAATATCTTGATTTTTTTTTTAATTTTTCTTCCTTCATGAAAAAAAAAAAACATGAACAGAGTATTATTGAGAAAATTAAAAATTAAAAAATATATGGAATTGATACAAAATTTAAAATATCACATTTTGTCCAAATATCCAATCTGAAAGTTTCATTGTTTACATCCATAAAGTATGTGCGGATTTTAGAGAGTTGCGGATTTCTGGTTTGCGGATTTGAGGGAGTCTACTGTACTTTCCATTTTATTCTGAATGCTTTAAACCTATCAGTTTCATCTTTGTACAGTAATCTTCCCATCCAAATCTTCCCCCCCCCCCCTGTTAGTTTATATATGTTTTGTGCAAACAGCAAAAAATAAATAAACTAACAAGAATGAAAAGTTACACATACAGTATAGATTATGAAACACTTTCCAACACATTTTCATTATTGTAAACATATCATTTTAATCCATTTGCAGTAATTTTACCACTCTATATAAAGAACAAATCATAATTAACAAGAAAGAAAAACCTGTGTGCACCATAGATTATTAAACACTTTCCAGCATATTCTGAATATTGTAACGGATATAGTCTTAATCAATCTGCAATATTACCAACCTATACAAAGGTTGAAACATAATTAACAAGAATCATGCACGCAGCATAGATTATGAAATACTTTCCAGCACATTCTGAATATTGTATTCCTGATCATTTTAATCCATCTGCAGTATATGTATCATCATGTGTAAAGAATAAACATAGTTAACTAGAATGAGAAATGATACATACAGCATAGATTATGAAATCCTTTCTTAGAAATACAGTGCTGAATGTACATTACTTTCTTATCTTATACTAACGTACTTTACTACAGAGTTGTTTTTAACAAAATCAAGTAGCACAGCATATATTAATAATAAAATATGAAATATCTTTTTTTAAGTGGGTGGGGAGGGGTAATTAAAGGTGATCAGAAATCATGAAAATGAATTCTTTGCATTAGTCTTTAATTTTTTGTTTTTATCTTTTTATTATTAACCTAAAAAAAGCACTGATATCAGTACAAAAAACCCTGAACGGGTTAAAAGCTTGTGACGCAGCACTTTATCTTATATATCTAAGAATTTTAAATTTGGGACTTAAAACTAATGATATCAAAATTTATGTGACGATATGCTATTAATTAATATATACATATATTAAAATTTATTCATTAAGATTTTATCAATTACATCTTTCATAAATTCAAAATATGAATCTTAAAAGATATGATATCAAAATTTAAGTGACGCCTTGACGAGGCTTTAAACAATGTTTTAAAATTCCATTTATTTATTTATTGTCTAAATACATTTTCATATCTAAACAATACTTTTCATTTTCCAATACACTGTTAAATACATCACTTTCACTGAATATATATAATGCACTGAAATTTATTTATTTGAATAAATAGATTTATCTTTTGGGCTACGCTATCCAAAATCAAAAATAACATTTGAATAAATATTTTTTGCGTCATTGCATCCAAAGTAAGTTAAATAGATGCAAATAGATACAATGACGCAAAAAATATGTATTCAAATGTTATTTTTGATTTTGGATAGCGTAGCCCAAAAGATAAATCTATTTATTCAAATAAATAAACTTCAGTGCATTATATATATTCAGTGAAAGTGATGTATTTAACAGTGTATTGGAAAATGAAAAGTATTGTTTAGATATGAAAATGTATTTAGACAATAAATAAATAAATGGAATTTTAAAACATTGTTTAAAGCCTTGTCAAGGCGTCACTTAAATTTTGATATCATATCTTTTAAGATTCATATTTTGAATTTATGAAAGATGTAATTGATAAAATCTTAATGAATAAATTTTAATATATGTATATATTAATTAATAGCATAGCGTCACATAAATTTTGATATCATTAGTTTTAAGTCCCAAATTTAAAATTCTTAGATATATAAGATAAAGTGCTGCGTCACAAGCTTTTAACCCGTTCAGGGTTTTTTGTACTGATTACTATTTACAAATTTCAGACTATTCTCTTAGCCAGCTTATTTTACATATTTTACTATTCACATGATTTTAATTAATGAGCAACTCGTTCCAGCTATATTCCACTTGCCTGACGTGTGAAAAGTAACAGTCTCTGCTGTGTAAGTTAATTTAAACAAGCACCATATGCTTACAGAAGGGGTATAATTTGAAAATATTGAACTTGCATGTGCGATCCTGAAGTCCTGCGTGCAGTGCTTCACAAAATATTTTATTTAATAAATTCATTTGAAAATAATAAAATAGAGATTTTTTTGTCTGCCAGTTGGTTTTATGTAAATTCTTTGAAAACAAGGATCAAATTTAAGTGTCTGAAAGGTTTTTCGGGTATAAACCAAATAATTTGTAAACTACAATTGCCCCTGTCCCTCTGATTTTATTGCTGTTCGAAGATAAATCCAATAAATAGTAGTGATGGGACGAATAGTGATTTGGCCGAATAGCCGAATACCGAATATTCGGCCAAATTTTAGGCCGAATACCGAATATTCGGCGGCCGAATAGCAATTTTTTTTTCAATTATGAAAATTAATTTCGATTATACATAACTTAAAAAATAGAAACGCATTAATAATTATTACTCTTAAATGTGCTTTTAAATGTATTTTTAAATTTCAAAAACTTATTTTAACACAAAAAATTATGAAATTGCGTTATATTCTTTTATCCTAATGTACATCAAATTGAGTTTCAGTAAGTCAAGATGGGAAGTTATTTCCATTAAATTATGAAGAATGTACTTCACTTTTACTATCAAATGATACTTTTACAATTTCTTGCATCCAAAATCAATAATATTCTTAATATCTCTCTCTCAGAGCTCACAAGAAGATATTTTATGAAATAAACTTTAATCAAGTAAATTTGATCATTTAGAGTTTGTATCCCTAATGATAAGAAAATTCGTAAGAACGAGACCGTTCTAAATCAGTTGCCAAACTGTAAATTACAAATTATGTTAAAGCAAAAGGTTATGCTTAAAGTAGAATGCATATGTTAACAAAATCTTTGACATTTGAATTGGCACATACAATATTCAACTTCAATATTCCACTTACTCATCAAGCATTAAACAAATAAACAGAAATTGATAACATGAATGAAGGAAGATGTAAATAAAAAATATATACATAATAATGTTGCATATTTAAGTCAGTAATTATGCAAATAACTATTTAAAAGCGAAAACTATAGAATAAAAAAATTATTTTATTCACTATTTAGAATTTATGTTTAAATATTTGTAAAACTATCTTCATAAAGCAAGTTGTGCCATCTAATGCGTATCTAGTTTGACACCAGAACTGTTTTCAGATGTACCGTTGTATTTGGAATAGTGATATTTGATCAGGGTTGGTATAAAAACCGGTTTTTAAAAAAAAAACCAAAAAACCGGGTTTTTTTGGTTTAAACCAGGTTTTTTTGGTTTAAACCGGGGTTTTTTCAAATCATTATTTAAATAGCATTTGCAAGAAAAATAACTTGAGTTTTAGAAAGTCATGATGATTTTTTGTAATTAATAGTTAATTAATGTTAAATATTCACATTAGTATTTATTTTTTTTTTTTTTGATAATTAAATAACTAAAGCATAAAAATTTATAATTAAATTATCTTATAAGTTTAGGTTTCTATAGGGTAATATTCATTGTGTGAAAAAAAAAAACTATTAATTTATTAGTATACTTATATAAACCTTTTAGATAATAATTTAAGAAATAATTATATGCAGGTTGATAATGAAGAACATAGTAAAGGGCAAACAAACATATTTTACTAAATTAACAGAAATAAGCTGAAATAGAAAACATTTTCTTGTGCATAATTTAGAAATTATTTACAGTATTAACATCAACAAATGATTATTAATCTCTTACTACATATATTTATTTAAAAAATATCAATATGCATTTTATTAATGCTAAAAAATACATGTGTATTGACTTACTTGATACATCAACGAATGCAATGCTTACACAAATTGTGACATAGGCTTAGAAAAATTATTATTATTATTATTATTATTTTTAAATACAAACTTTATTTTTTCTGTTCCTTTGTTCTTCAAAAGGTGAAGATTTAGCATTAAATTTTATTATCTGTGCAAGCATCCAGTTACATGGATATTTTTGTTTTGTAAAATTTAATGTATCCTTTTTTTCTTGTTCACATAGTTCACTTTGACTGTATTGTGGTCAAGCATGTATACCTAAAAGGGCATGGGTGTTAGGGCTATTTTATACATGGACTAAAAAACTATGAGACTTTTTTATTTACATTTTTTTCTCTTAATATTTTTTGAAGACCTGTCCAATTATAAACTGCATTAGTAATGGAACTTATTACTTTAGATATTATCCAGGGCAACTGCAATAGAATTTAACAGTTTAAACATATCTTCAACATTTCTTTTAAAATAAAAATTAGACAGATACGAGCTTTTAAATATTTTTATCAATAACATTCCTATTTTCTACGCAAATTTTAAGTAAAGTGGGGCAATTTTTAAGGTAAACATCTAAAGCATCTGAAAATGAATCAAACCTAGTATTATAAGGAAGAGCTAATTTGACAGCATTTACATTGCATGCAATTTTTACATTTAGCTCTTAAACATGTTTTTGATGTATTTCTTATTCCCTCAAATGAAAACCAGATTATATTTTCCTTTCTTGTAGTTTTAGACATTCTTTTATTTCAATATATATAAGTAGCTTTCTTAAAATAAAATACAATACAAAGTAACTAGAAACAGAAAAAAATAATTTAAAAACTGCAAATCCAATCTAAGAAAAACCAAATCTTGCTAAAACCAATAGCTCTGGAACAGAGAAAATTCATAGCCAATCATTCATTAGCATACAGAACAAGAGTAACCAATGGAAAGAATGACTTATGATTATGTCATTATTGATGCTTTGATACATGATGCAATCCTTAGTAAATCCTAATTTAGCTATCTAAGCAGTAAAATTGCATTTTTGGCTGGCATATGCCATTTTTGCATTTAAAAAAAATAAAAGGTTTAAAAAATAATTAAAACTACCTTTTTTTTAACCTCCACAGTTCACTGTAGAAAAATATTTTGCCATGTCAATTTATAGCTAGTAAGAAAAATTAGATTGATGAAAGATGTTTGTCACTTTAAAAATTTAATTTGCCTTTAGCTTTGCTTGTGGCTACTCCATAACTTTGATTTTGCACATTTTAATAATGTGTAAAATAAATGAAAACATTAGAGAAAAGGGAAAAAAACCAAATTAAAAAAAAACCAGCATGGTTTTTTAAAAAAAACCACTTGGTTTAAACCATGGTTTAAACCATGGTTTAAACCACGGTTTAAACCAGCGTGGTTTAAACCAAACAACCCTGTATTTGATATTTAATTTTGAAAATGAATCTTCGTTAATACACCTAGTGAATGAATTTTTTCATTCCTTACTTTATAGAAAATAAGTTATGAATATCATAAGACTTTATATGTGCATGGAATTTGCAGACATTAATAAATATTCGAGTGTTTTAGAATAAGGCAGTGTTTTTCTTTTATTTTTTCTGTAAGTGTTTTTATATCTTGAATTGTAATATATCATTCACTAATGAAGACATTTTCCGTACAATTAAATCCAAACTTGGGCAGCAATTTCTAAAATATCACTAACTTTTATAGGAAAAACAGAAAGGCTGTATATTTTTTAGTATCTGAATAACTGTATATTTTGTTAGTAAGAATGAGGACTTCACAAATGAAGTAGCAAATTTGGATTAGAGAAAAAAAAAATGTGTGGAATGAAATTCTTCAAATCCTAAATTTATTTGGCGAGATATTTTTCACTATTCGGCGAGATTTTAGCAATATTCGGCAAGATATCTCTAAATATTCGGCTACAAGTATTCGCAGGGTTGTTATGATTTTGCCCAGCCCAAAAAACCCGGGTGGGTTTTTTCTGAAAAAACCCACTTGAAAAAACCCAGAAAAAAACCCAAGTGGGTTTTTTCAAAATTTGAACTTTAAATTACATATATAATGTATTTATATTACATATATAATGTATTTATATTACATATATAATGTATTGTAATACATTTCTCAATATAAGTACACAACTCACAAAATTTATAACCATCACCCCCTTACCCCAAAGAAAAGAAATGTCCTAATTATATCATCACAATTTTTAAAAGAAATAATTGTTAGTTAATCTCTGTAGCATGTGTAAGAAACACAAACAATTTTTTCCCATTAAAAAAATACTTTGATGTGTAATGTGTTCTATGTTATGCAATAGAAACTCATAACAAAATACCATATATCCTTAGAATCCTAATTGAATCATGTAGACATGTAGAATTACTTGGCTTATTCTATTATTTAGTAATAACAAAAAAATAATTTATAAATTATTACTAATAATCAATTTATCTAAAAGCAAAGCATAATTTTGATTACTGTCATTGATTTATATATATTTGTAATCAATTAGCTACTTTAAATTTAGTAATAAGTACATTTTTTTCAAGCATTCTGAACCACCTCCCATAACCCCCAAAAAACCTCGAAAAGCCCTGAAAAAACCCGAAAAACCCTGATAAAACCCGAAAAAACACCAAAAACCCTGATAAAACCCCAAAAACCCTGAAAAACCCCCCAAAATCCTGAAAAAACCCAGTGGGTTGGGTTTTTTCTGAAAAAACCCGGGTATTTAACAACCCTGGGTATTCGGCCGAAGTATTCGGTCAACAAGCCTTCAATATTCGGCCAACCGAATATTCGGCAAAAGGGCCGAATAGGCCGAATACCGAATAGTGGCCGAGTATTCGTCCCATCCCTAATAAATAGTATTGTACAATTGTAGGTCACTCCCTTGCTCTGTCCCACTGTGAAGCTTTTTCTGAATAACTGAGATAAAACTACTAAAATTAAAGAGAGAGAGAGAAATGTTGAAAACTTTCCGCATTGGTAAATGACGTCTGTTGATCAGTCAGATTTACGACCAATTTGAGGCAACAGAAAAAGTGGAAATGTGCTTGTTTTCCGTCTTTTTAGAATATTTAAAGGCATGAAGGAATTGCTCCCCTTTATTTTTAGGGGAGGAGACATACCCATTTTTCACTGGACAAAAAGCAATTGGTGGAAATTTCCCCAGTTTCAGTAAAACCAACAGTTCCAATATCAGAATTGTAGAGTTCGTTCCAAAATTAGTTGAGTGTGTTAATTTTTAAAAAGGTTCTTTAAGTGCTTATTCAGCATCAGCACTAATGCCTTCGGAAAAAAATGAGGGATATCAATATGAGACAATTTGGAGAGAAAAAGTCATCCTATCACCCAGGAAAATGTAGGTAAGTGTTTTGTTTTCTTTTTAAGTTGCAACATTATCGAAATTAATGAAATGAACGAAACTTTTGGGAGAAATAAAAATTCCAGTAAACGGAAAAAAAAGGAGTAATTTTGAAAATATGAACATTGAATGTTAAAAGTGTTAAACTATTTTTACTCTTTTATTTACTAGGGATCGAACCCAGACCTCGGATTTTAGAACACAAGGGAAAACTATTTTTTAATATTAACCCCTTGGGGATTATCGACACATATACGTGCCGCAAAAAGGCTTAAGAATTCTTGTTTATCCTCACCAGTAAAATTTTACTGCAAAATTTGCCTTATTAAATCGTAGCATTTTCTCGATTCAATAAGGCACATATTTCTGTTTTTAAAAACCGGTGACAAAACATTAAACATTTCGTAAAAGGCTCTCGTCGCATAGGGGTTAAAAAATATTTATTTAATTGCCTATTAACAAAATCAATTTTTTTTCTGAATTATCAATTTCACATTCAAATTAAGTTTTGAAATTTATTAAAAACTATACTTTTGTATAAGTTAATGTATAAAAACACCAAAGATTTCGTTATTTACAGCAGTCTTTTTAATTTTGATTCTTTCAATTGTTTGGGCGCGTAATTTGATTACATGTCTGTTATGTTACTGTTTTACTTATTTTATTGTCTCATGAATTTTAAAAATAATTATGAAATATCTGCCAGAAACAAATGCTGAGCTGGATATACTTACCCTTTTCCGACAAGTGTCTTTTACAGAATTTTTAATTTTTTATCATTGGTTTTTAAAAACAGAAATTTTTGCCTCATTTAATCGGAAAAATGCCCTTAATGCTAATGCTATAAAAGAAATTTATAAAGATATTTTGTTTGCATTTTAATATGCTTATTTATTTATTTATTTTCATTGCAGGGCCGAAACTAGAAGGGAGCAGAGGGGGCACGTGCCCTGGCCACCACCAGAACAGAAGATGAAGGGGGTGCCAAATTAAGATTTTGTTTGATATAAAGAATACTTATATGTGGAGGGAGGGGGGCACCAAAATCCATGTTTGTCCCGGGTGCAAAAAAAGGCTAGTTTCGGTGCTGTTTCATTGGATAGTTGATATCGATCTGTAAGGCCGTTTGTTACATTTCTTTAATTTTGATTGCAGATTTTTTATAAGAATGCTTTCATTTTTCGAAACCGGTTATGAAAATCAAAGTGTCCTCATTAAAAAAAATCTGCAATCAAGTAAAAAAGAGTCTTTGTATAGATTGATGTCACATATCTAATGAAAAAAAAAAATCGTTTAAAAATATTGAAATGCAACCGAGATATCTTTATAAAATTCTTCAATAGGATTAGCAATAGTGAACAGGTCTTTTCAGTTGATTAAAATAGCCTCTTAACTTAAATGCAAATGGATTTATCTTTCATAATCTCTATGCAAGGTGGATGATTTTTAAAAATTCATGCTTTAAAATTATTTTAAAAATATTAAATTGCGATATAATTTTCAAACTAATTGCAGTACAGTTTTTAAAATAATTGTAAGTACATTTTTTTTCTATCTGTAGAGGTAAAAATTGATAATATGATATGATTAGAAATTTAAAAAATGCAGTGAAAGCAAAATTTAACTAACTGCATACTGTTACAGACATCAAATGACGTCAACGTTATGGACAAACACCTTTGTCCTTTGTCCTCCATCCAGGTAATATTCAAATAGTCCACATCGCCGTGCGCGGAAATTTAGGGGGCGCCAAATTTATAGTACTAACGCCATTTTTAGTTTGTAATAAGAAATAGTTGGGTGGTGGTGATGAGGGCGCCAAATTGATACTTCGCACACCATTTGTCATATGTGTTGTATAGAGATCGATCAGACACTCTTTCAACTTGAATTTTTAATAATGGGAATCACAAAATTTAGGAAAAATGCGATCAGTCGCAGAAAAAAAAAAAAATAAAAATAAAAAATCCACAGCATTAATGCAAAAAATAAATAACCTAAAAATGTGTAAAAATTATGGTCTGGGGAAATATAAAATTCTAGAAAGAGAAATTAAGAGGATTATTTTATATTGTCACTGCAAAATATTAGGGGGGTTAAAGGGGAAGAAGTAAATACTTTTTGGGGGATGGGGTAGGGGGGAGAGATTAATTAGGTGATTATTTATAATTGCATTAATGTGCCCTTTTTTCCCCAAAGTGCCTTTTTATAGCAAAGCGCGCCCTGCCTGCCCTTAATCCTAGAATGAACTCTGATAAAACAAAAACAAAATATTGAAGTTCAAACTAGATCTTTTTAAAAATGTCTTCCATTATTATTGGCAAACGGCTGTTATCATATAATAACAGATACAGATTGCATTTTCAATTTGAAAGTTCCCCGAGAATGACATGTGTTTATCTAAATTCCCCCGATTTCACTCTTTAAAATAAAATATTAATGAAAAATAAAGTATTATTGTGTTTAAACAAATAAAAAAAACAATGTTTGTTTTAAATAAATACAGTATAGGATCTGTTATCCGGCGTCCAGATATCCAGAACGTTCCGAAAACTGGAATGCAAATCGGTAACTTTTTTTCAGCGATCCCGCGGATGCGTTATAGCACGTAAATTATACAAAGAATCGGCGACGGATGCCAAAAAAAAAAAAAAAAAGCTCTTACGCGTCCCAAGGGAAGCGTAATTTCGTCAAATGATTGCGAAAAAATGCCAAATTTCGTTAAAAATGATGAAATAACGACTAATTTTTGGCAATTTTTGTCAAAAGATTCACAGTAAAATGGGTAATTTTGTCACAAAATCCCCAAAAAAAGACAGATTTCCCAAAAAATTGCGAAAAAATAACAAATATAGTCCAAAAAATCGCAATAAAACTGCAAATTTTGTCAAAAGATTGGCAAAAAACAGCAAATTTCAACTAAAGATCACGAAAAACGTCAATTTTCTTCAAAAGATCGCAGTTAAAGGCAAATTTCTTCAAAAGATCACGAAAAAATAATGGCAAATTTCGTCAAAAAATCCCGAAAAATAGCAGATTTCGTCAAAAGATCCTTGAAAAACTTCAAAATTCATTAAAAATCAAGAAATAACGGCTAATTTTCAGAAAATTTTGTCAAAAGATTAGCGAGGAAATGGGTATTTTCGTCACAAAATCACCAAAGAAGGCAGATTTACCCCCCCAAAAATTGCAAAAAAAAATAACAAATATAGTCCAAAAAATCGTGATGAAGCGGCAAATTTTGACAAAAGAATCTCGAAAAACAACAAATTTCAACAGAAGATCACGAAATACGGCAATTTTCATCAAAAAATTGCAGTAAATAGCAAATTTCTTCAAAAGATCTTGAATAAAAAGGTGCATCCTGAAGCAGAACTCTTAGAAATGGATACTGTGTTTGCAGTGTTTTTGCCTCCAAATCGTATCACTTATCCAACCATTGGATCAAGGAATTCTGAGATCTTTAAAAACTCGCTACAAAAATGACTTCTTAAAAAAAATGCTCACAGACTGCAACAAAGGAACTGGAATAAAAAATTTCCAGAGAAGCTTCACAATCAAAGATGCTGCCATGTGCCCCTTTGCATTATTTTTCAATGACGAAAATGAGCCGGAGTTTGAAGGTTTCAAGATTTCGAAAGAGAAGCAAAGTATTGCTGATCTGTTGGCATATGCCAAAAGCTTTAATAGTCCAGAAGCTAACTTGTTTAGAAGCCAATAAAAACATTCCTGTCACTAATCACATGACTGACAGTGAGATTTATGAAATAATGACAAACATTATATCTGATGAAAATGATGATGAGAAGGACAACCAGCAGAATGAAGCAGTTAATAAGGTATCAAATGAAAAATTAATATTTTATACCGAACAATTAATTTCAGGAATGCAACAGAGGAGCTATTTCCATGAGCAGGAAATCATATCTCTGTACAAAATACAGGAACAATTAGGGTAAGAGACGCGCTATAAGCAAAAGACTATCTTAGAAATGTTTGCTAAATCCCAATCAAAAGATTCTGTTTCAAAATCTCAGAATTAAATTTCATATGTATATGTATGTTTTTTTCATTTATTATAATTATTTTTTTATTTTGTGTAAATAAATCAATAAATTAAGGTATTTACATGTATTAGTATTCATATTGACCTATTTATTTCACTATTTATAAAATTATTTCGTGCATTTCTTATACTTACAGTAAAGTGTTCCGAATTATGAAAGAACCCTTTATCCAGAATACCCTGGGTCCCAAGCAATCTGGATAATGGATCCTATACTCTAATGTTTTCTTTTTGTTCTGCTCAAGAAAAATATCTTTGGTGGTAACTGTTTCTGGTTTGCATAGCAAAACATTATTAATGAAACACTTAATGACCGAGCTGCCACAGCTAAATAAACAAACATGTCATGATAATGGGGCTTTTTTATCAGTGAGTCAAACAGTGGGCTTATTTACGGGTATTTCTAATATTCTTAAAACTTAATAAATTTTAATAAAAATTTGGTAGTCTGTCTAACTTATTATCATTGTCAAATGCTGAAAATTTTAACAAAATCGGTTAATAATGAAAAAAAAAAAAAAAGTTCTTCATTTTTTATAGTAGGAAAGAGTTTTGTTTTAGTTTCATTTTCAGTTCATTATTTCTCTTTGTTACTCGAACATTTTTTTTTCAACATCATAAAACTTTCTGACTTATTCATGGGATCTTTTTTTACTTTTTAAAAGAATACAATTTGCACGAGTATTCAAATTATTTGGAATTAAAAAGCATGTTCCTTTTTTCAATTAATATCATCTTGAATTTAAATACTTTTGGGTCAATCCATTTCAAGTGGTCCAGAAAATATTTTTTTGGTCGCTCGACCATTTTTTAAAAATCTGAAATGTTTTGTACAACAACTCTAATATGATGGAAGTTCAAAATGATTGTTATTTTAATTTTACTATTTTTTCTTTGTGCATGGCGGCCATCTTTGTTTCATCGTGTTCAGCGATTTTCTCAGATACTAGGATACACAAAATTGTAAATATTTCATCTTTTATTTTCCCAATTGAAATGGGGTTTGCAGCATTTTGTTTAGAATAAAATAGGCTAAATGTACGATGGTAGAATAATTTTGAAAAATAAATTTTTACAGGTGAAATTTTAGCACAAAATTTAAAACTTTTTCCAAAATCTATCTATTTGCAAGAGGAAATTTTTTATGCAAGGAAAACTGTCAACCTTACACAATTTTTTCTACAAATAGGTCAAAAGTGCGTGTACTCTTACACCAAGTCCCAGATCTGGCAGTTAATTTCTCTTTGCGAAAAAAATTCCGAAATTCTTCAAAAATTTCAAAAATCGCACTTTTTAGGCTTTGATATCTTTAGTGGAGCACGAGATAAAAATATGAAATTCTGGCCTTTGATAGTATTGTGTAGTGTTATGTACAAAAAATTTCAAGAAGGAGATTTGACTACAAGCTGAGATATGATATGGACAATATGTGAAAACAATACTGCCAAACTATTGTAACCTACTATGTAATTGTTCATACCTCCAAAATTTTAAATTAATTATCTATGGTACAAAGTTAAATGTTAATTACAAATATCTTCTTCAAATGCGTCTGTGTAATTTAAACAATTCAGAATGTATGCTAAGCCAATACACTATTTGTCCAGAGGAACAAACCTACTAGAAATGCTATTGCAACAATTTTACTCTGTACACATTTCAGAAAAAGTAAATTTCAGACAATGGGTTGCAACTGATCGAGTTGACATGGTTTCAGTTATTAAACCTAGAGAATTTCATTCAAGTTAACAAGGGATGACAAGAATTGGGTGACTTCAAATAAAATTTTTAGAAAGAACAGCCTGATGGACTGGTAACAGTAACTGGCCGAACTCATAACATCTCTCGTAAATAGTGTTAAGCTCTTTGTTGAGCATAAATAGTATCTTTGTAAATTAAACATTTATTATTAAACTGTTTTCAACAAACGATATTTTCTGTGTAAATATTGTAATAATTGAGGCTAATCTCATTTCTCCTAATGTACTCATAATAGCATTCCTTAACATTTTTTAATCACCGTATCTTAGCTTATACTCAAATCTCCTTCTTAAAATTTTTTGTACATAACACTACTACACAATATTATCAAACGTCAGAATTTCAGATTTTTATCTTGTGCTCCACAGTGATATCAAAGCCTAAAAAGTGCAATTTTTGAAGAATTTCGAAATTTTTTTCGCAAAGAGAAATCAACTCCCAGACCTGGGACTTGGTGTATGAGTACACGTAGTTTTGACCTATTTGTAGAAAAAATTGTGTAAGGTTGACAGTCTTGTTGAACAATTACATAGTAGGTTACAATAGTTTGGCAGTATTATTTTCACATATTGTCCATGTCATATCTCTGCTTGTAGTCAAATCTCCTTCTTGAAATTTTTTGTACATAACACTACTACACAATATTATCTGAGGCCAGAATTTCAGATTTTTATCTTTTGCCCCACCAGAGATATCAAAGCCTAAAAAGTGTGATTTTTGAAGAATTTCAGAATTTTTTTTCACAAAGAGAAATCAACTCCCAGATCTGGGACTTACATGCACTTTTGTCTATTTGTAGAAAAAAATGTGTAAGGTTGGCAGTTTCCCTTGCATGAAAAATTTCCTCTTGCAAACGGATGGATTTTGGAAAAAATCTTAAATTTTGTGCTAAAATTTCACCTGTAAAAATTTATTTTTCAAAATTATTCTACCACCGTACATTTAGCCTATTTTATTCTGAACAAAATGTTGCAAACCCCATTTCAATTGGAAAAATAAAAGATGAGATATTTACAATTTTGTGTATCCTAGTATCCGAGAAAATCACTGCACATGATGAAACAAAGATGGCCACCATGCACAAACAAAAAATAGTAAAATTAAAATAACGGTATTTTGAACTTTTATCATGTTAGGGTTGTTGTACAAAAATTTTCAGATTTTTAAAAAATGGTTGAGCAACCAGTGCTGGACTACTTGAAATGGATTGACCCTATTTGTGAATTGCAACAAACATTTTAAAAACAATAAAATTCTCGAAAAATTAGAAACAAGTCTAAAAATTCAAAATTTGCAGAAGAAGAAAATGTTAGGTTGAAAATTTTAAACTGGATTTCTTTTACAGATATCGAAAATTACCCAAAACATGTACTAAATCGCACTGAAAATCGCTGATGAATGCAATTAAACTTTATTTTAAAAAGGACAAAATTTGCTATATTGGGATAAGATATTAATTCTAGTTATAGATATAATTTTTATTATTAATATTAATGCATTTTATAAATATTAAAAAAAAAGGTTATGGCAAATTGTGAAATAATATTTATTAATTTTTTTTTTTTTTGGGGGGGGGGGGGGCAAATTAAAAACTGATATAAAAAAATTGAAAATTGTGGAGAACATAATTACTGTTTTATACTAATACTTTAAACATAATTTCTGTTTTGATTTTCGAAAAATATCCGTGAAATGGAAAACAAAAATATTTAAAAATAGTATAAAAAATTCATGAAAAAAAAGGCTGCACAAATTCAAATTAAATTTCATTATAAAAAGTACACAAAATATACTGTATTGTACTAATTATTTGAAATTGGATTCATTTCACAAATGTAAAAAAAATCGCCGCAAAACGCAAAAAAAAAAAAAAAAAAAAGGACTATAACACAATTTTTAACATTTTCGTAAGAGTGGCGCTTACGACGAAATTTTTACGACAGTGGTGCGGCAGTTACGGTGCGTGCGGCAAACACGCCAGAAAATACAGTATTTCAGAGCCCCCCCCCCCCCCCCCCACCTTCTTCCCCTCCTGGCATTACTCACTGGTTATGGTCCTAAAAATATCCGACTTGACTTATAAAAATTGGCAGGGCTATTATTCCCATCGATTTTAAAAATGCCATTCTGAGAAAAACACGCTTAAAGTTTTTATCATTGCTTAGCTGGCTGTGATGGACATGCATTCTGCTTCTATACGTCTAAGATTTTCCTTTAATTTTTTCTTATAAAATTAAACTTTTATGTGCTTAAAAAATACTTTAAGCTCACAAAAACCGTGAAAATTTTAAACCGGTTTAAGTAGTATATTCCTTAAACAAACCTGAAACGTATGATAAAATTTCAAGTGCAATGGTTAGAATAGCTGCTAAATGAACATTTTAACAGAATAAACAATGTAAATTTATGATTTCTGTATAATGTTTGTTATTTTAACAACCTGTTCCTCAATCTTAATGAAAAATTAACAAATGGTTCAATTATAACCGATGCAAATCAGCTGAATCCCGTTATTAGTTTATCGTAAAAAAAATCAATTCCTAAAATAATGTATGGTCTTCCATCTTGAATACAATTGATAAGAACACGAAAATATTTTGTATAAAATATTGCTTCGAATTATTCTTGGCAATACTTCTGATTTATACCCAAACATTTTGAAAAGTATTGCATTATATACACTCACCGGAGCTAAATTCATTATATTCGGGCGAGAATGGTGCGTTTTTACACGCTTGACTTTCTTTTCCTTTGAAGGGGCTTCATGTTTTTCACGTTTATTCATCTTTAAATATTTAACAATATAAATAGCAATTATTATTATATTTCAAAAATTTACACACACCGGAAATTTCAGTAAATATCAACAACACATTACTTCAGTTCATTTCACATTGTTTATACAATGGTGCCTCTATAAGAGAGTGACAATATAAGCACAGTTTTTGGGGCACGAGATTAAAAGCACGTCACTGTGGATGATTTTTAGCTCGTTTCGGTCCAGTCCGGACCAAGGCTAACTTATCATAACCAGGGAAGCGAAATATCTCACCACTCTGTACGATGTGGCGAGGAAATGCTTGGCGGGACTTTACTATAAACGCCAATCAACAGACACAGAAGCGAACGGTAGTGTCTAAACAGCATTGCTAGGAATCACAAAACTGGCGCATGCATATCTATCGTGCTCTCGCTTTCGGCGAAGGCTACTTCTGGTGTTTTTGTATAAAATTTATACAAACTTGCATGCGCGGATCATATTGGAGGATTTGAAAAAAAAAAAAAAAAATTGAATGTTTAAGTTACAAAAAAATATTTTTCAAAGTTTACTGATTAATATAATTATTAATTAATTATATAAATATATTACGTAATTAATTATTATATAATATATTTACATAATAATAAAAATAATTATGTTACTTATATTTAAAAAAACAGTCATTTTTAATTAAAACCACATGCATTTTGTTTTTCAAGCTGCAATTAATTATATAATGTAATTAACATTATTATTAATACCTTATTGCATATTTATTAATATTATTTATTAATTATTATATAATAATATTAATATAATTATATATAATTTACATTGAAAAATCTATTATAGCTCTCTGTAAATAAATACTTTATATTGGTTTAGTATTAATTAATAATTATAAAGTATAGCAATCTAATTAGTATAAATATTTTTTAAGAAGCTATGAACTTTGAATAATGAACATTGATCAAAAGTGAAAAAACGAAAAAAATTTTTTTTGGTTACGCTTATGTGTACATATATTTTGTAATTAATATTTCAAATTAAAAAAACGATTTAAAGAAAATCCCAAATATTTAAGATTAATTTAGCATTCAGTGTAAACATGTATTATTATTTATTTAAAATAAGCTAATTGTATAGCATGAATATAGTTATAATTAGGATATAATCTAAATATTTTTTTATTTTTTATATTAAAAAAATTGTGTAGTATAAATGAAAAATGTATGAACATTTTATAATTGTTAATATTTAACAATATTTATTAAATCAATATAATAAATTGTTAATGATTAATATAATTAAAATATAATAAATGTAATATTACTAATATGAAACTAGAAACAAAAATTTAGTGCAATTAAAATGATTTCAATATTTATCAAAATCTAGCATTCTGCAAATCTAGATAATCTTTTAAAACAGGTAGTAGAGACCACTTTTTTTTTCCAGATATTTAAAAGAAGAATACAGTACATATCACTTTCGAAAAATAACATGTAATTCAATCTGAAATTAGATTTTAGCTGCGACTGAAATCTGTTGAGTAAATCTTTATTTGCAAAATGTCCTGGTATTAATGCTTGAATTACCAATTTTTTAATTCTTGCATGGGTATTATTTGGTTATCCTGTCGATTAATTTTGCCAACATATACAAATCGCCTAACTATCTAAAAAGTTAAACAAACAGACATAATTTTTATTTTAAATAATAAAAGAACAATTAAGTTAGTAAACCAATAATAAAAATATAAATAAAAAGTCAAATTAAAAATCACTTGAAGATGTGAAACACGTTTACCCTGTTTAATATCAAGTGAATGTGACATTTGTGATCATCCATTATTGGCATTTAATCTTATAATTTGTTGATAGTTTTTTTTTAATCGACAGGATAATGAAGTAGTAGTACCTTTGCATGTATAATTTATCAGACCTGTAACAAAAATTATTCACTAAAAATTAAATTATTAAATATTATACACTATTCTATTCATTGAAATGAATAAAATAGTGTATGATACTTTGACATTATATCTTTAAACGTTAAGCTAAAAGTACATAACAAAAAATGCGTAGCCAGATAAGCATGTGACAAGCATATTGACATTTATTTTTGTGTGCTTTTTATGATAGTTGTTGTTCAGATTCTGGAATATTTTTATTTAGAATGAAGTCACCAATTATTCATAGTAAGAAAAATATCAAGACAATAGTTAGAAATATTACAACTGATTTTCTACTATCAGTGTTTTAATAGCATTAAAACTTTTTCCATAAGAATGTATAGCATTAAAACTATTTCATAAGAAAGAGCCCAATATTATATATTTAATTAAAATTAGAAGAAAATAGGGGGAAGGGATATACTAACCCCTAGTATGACATCCATTAAAACAACAATCTAATGTAATTATTCATGTTTTTATTATTACATATTCAATTTTTATAATGATAGAATGGGGGAGAACATGATAAAATTACTTTCAATAGGAGAAAAATCCTTAAGATGACATTTAATATTCCAAAACAAAATATAAATATTTATACTTTAATTACTAAACATTAAAATCTCACAAGACTTTAACAAAGAAAAATATAGTTTAAAAATATATTTTTAAGGGGGGGGGGGGATTACACTCTTTATATCTCTAATAATATACTGTTTTTTTATTCAATGTATATTTAATAATATACTCATATTTTAATTATAATATCTTTATAATACAATTAGTTCCTCAACCAAATAATTGATTTAATGCTTGTTGAATTTAAATGTGTTTAAATCTTCTTAAAAAAAACAAAAACAAAAAACAAACAAACAAAAAAACAGATAATGAAATTAGTAAAATTTTAGACATTTTAATCTTATTCAAATATGTAATACGTTTTTTAATAATTAAGATAATAAAAGTTCACAATGAATTTGAGAATCTAAAAATGTAACTAATCTCTAAATTTAATATTAATAAAAAAATTCATTATGTGATTTTTTTTATTGACCAACACGCATAAATATTGAGTTATATATAGTACATAAAATCCATAGCTCGTTAAATAATGTATTGTAAAAAAACAGTGTAACTTAATATTTTTAAACTTCATTATTTAAAAAAAAAAAAATCCATTTACACGGAGTTGGAGTTCATTTTTATTATTTAAATTTTAATCATTGCACATTGTGAAAAAACAGTGTAACTTAATATTTTTAAACTTCATTATTTAAAAAAAAAAAAAAAAAAAAAAAATCCATTTACACGGAGTTGAAGTTCATTTTTATTATTTAAATTTTAATTATTGCACATTTCCAATGCAAAATTTTTAATAAGTTTTGTGAATTATTTCTGTGCACTGCACGTATTTTTTCTCTACAATTCTTTTAAGTTCAACTATAACAAGTCTGTGAAAATTACAGTTTTGTGAACTTTCGGTGTAAATACACAGAAACTTTCTCATATACTGCTCGAGCTCGTTCTTCTTTACGCGATCAAAATGAACATAAACAGGACTGCTTCACTCTCCGTGAGCGAAAACACCCTCTTAAAGTATTTATCTCAAAATCCAGAAGTCTCGCCAAGCATTTTCTCGCCACATCGTACAGAGTGGTGAGATATTTCGCTTCCCTCATAACCAAGGCTAACTTATCATGATATTATGATAAGGGGGCCTTGGTCCGGACGAGTTCGATTTTGAACTGAGACTAGTGACTCCAAAGTGGCGAAATACGCCTCAGATTCAAGTTAGTCAAGTCTTTAACTTGATAATTATGTCAGGTTCTCCAAGATTTTTATGCATTAATTTTTGTTTAAAATCGTCCGAGCTCTCAGATTAACTAACTTGGTGATTAAATGAGCTATTCCTGAAACTCAATTTATCAAATTTTATTACCATATGTCGCCGCTCTATTATAGAGGTAACCTAGAATAAAAGATGGAAAGAGCATTTTTACAAACACCAATTTTTCTCCTTACTTTAAGTTAGTAAATCATTATTATGTGTACAATAAGCTCTTTATATTTGAATTAAATAATCAATTTCATCTAAAAAAATTTCAGAGATATAAATGAATAATTTCGTCGTGATATGTTGGTCTTGATAACGTGACGTCATTAAAATGATAAATGTGCGCAAATTGATAAATTCATGCGCACTATTTTTAATACTGGAGTAAGCCGGTTCACGTTCCAATAGAAGTTGCGGTGCGGCCATCTTTGCGGCGGGAATTAGCGTTAGAATTTTGTAGCGTGGGCTGGGCGGAGTCAAATATCTGCCGAGTAGTGTTGGTTGTCATTTTAAAAAGTTTATAACGTGTCTCGCCCTTTCTTATAATTATTTACTTGTAAATTGAAAGTTCTCTGAAAATTTCTATAATGGCCGACAGAGACGATAACGTATATAAAGCCAAATTGGCAGAACAAGCTGAGCGATATGATGGTAAGATCTTTAATTTCTCCCATCAAAACACTCAGTTTCGTTTTATGAATAATTCTGAAATTCTATTTTGAATTGAATTCGTTTTAATTTAATGCTGCTTTTTTGCTTTATTAAGAATGTCGTATGTTCACACATCGTAAGAACTATTGGACCACTTTATCACATGTAGCATGAATATTTAGCCTTTTAATATATCATGATCAGCTGTAAATTCTGGAATCTATACTAGGCCTTTTAAAAAAAAAAGGAAAGTTATAATAAATTTTGAAATTATCTAAAATTAGTTAACAGCATTCTATTGCACTGCAACGTATGACTCATGACGGAAGAATGTGTGGCATCCAATATATTTTTTTTTTTTTTTTCAAAAAATGAAATTAAAAGGCCTTATAAATTTCAATTTGAATTGGGGGAACTTAAAACCGGGAACTCCCTCCCTACCCCCTTTTTAAATTGAATATTTAAAAAAATTTTCATGATTTTCAAATACTTAATGTTTATAGGAATTTAGTATTTATTAAATGAGTTTAATAATATGAAAATGCATATTGCTGTTAGAATGTAAGTTTTGCCTTTTTGTTTGATGTACAACTTGAGTTCGAAATGTTTTTTCCAATTATAGGAATGTTATTTGTACACAACAATGCCCATAAAAACTGTTTGTGCTTAACCCATAATGTGGATGATCCAGTCCAAAGTTCCGATTGGAGCATATTAAGTCATAACATTATTCATTAATAAATTTATCTTTCTGTTAAATATATCAACTTTATATATTTTAGATTGTGAACAATAAAAGCAGTTTCTTTGTTTAAATTTGTACTCGTTTTGGCCACCCCAGTATATGATAATAATTAAAAGTAAAGCATTTTTGTGCATCATCTATTTCACCGCACATATGTTTGCTGTATTAAAAAATTTTATGAATTGATAAAACATCAAAAATAATATACTTAAATTGATTTTAATTAGAAATTTTAAATTAAAAAAACAAAATGTGTTTGATTCATAAGAGACAAGAGTCCCAATAGGACATAAAAATCACATTTTAAAAATTTGTATATTTTAATCAGTTTATAATTATCCAGGGTTGGAAAAAATCCACCCCAAGTCGGGTTTATTTTTTTAGAGGTGAGGGCAGGGGAAGTCCCTTTTTAGAAAGTATGTTTTAAATTAAAAAAAAATATATTTTTTTATTAATATACAAGTAATATTTATTGAAGTAACACACATTAGTGTAAAAGACTAAAAAAAGTTTGCTTCTGACATCATAATGATGTCGCATAATCACATTTAAATTTATTTTAATAAATTACTTTTTATCTGTATTTCCCACTAGTACACATTTTTTAAACAAATATTTTCAGGATTAGAGATGGGAATGGTCGGAAAAAAACTGGAAAAATTGGGAAAAAAAAAGTTTTTTTTGTTTTTTTTTTCCGAAGGCTTATTTTTCAATTTTTCCGAACTGGAAAAATTGAAATTTCATTCATAAAATAATATAGTGAAAATTTTGTAATAGCTACATTCTCATAATTTTTATTTTATTTGTTTTTGTGTTGAGTGTCTCACATGAAAATTTTAATGTGGGTAATCTGATCTCTGGGCAGAAATCTGTTTGAGATGACTTGAAAGGATCCTTCACATTTTTTTCTTGTTTGAAACACAAGACCCTTTGCAAAATTTCTCTTGAAAATAGACATTTCAGAAAATGTTCAATCAACAAATTGAATCTTTCGCAAGTGCAGTGATTGGAGAAAAAAAAAAATTCATGCCATACAGCAGCTGAATCTTATTAAGTTGCATATATGTATGTAAATAACCTTATTAAAAATTCCTAAATAGGAACTTAAATATAATAATTATTCAAAAATTCTGAATATATTTTGTACAAAAAGTTCACAATTTCACAAAAACTTGATTACATGAAAAAAAATCTAGATATGTAATTAAATGAAACTTCTCTTTTTAAAAATTCATTCATGTGTAAAATTATTGCAATAATATGGAGATTAATGGAAATGATAAAATTAAAAATTCAACATAAATTTTTGAAATTTTTTATTACTTTAATCTATCTTTTCAAGAAGTAAATATTGAATTCGTGAAAAATTTGACTTCCAATTTTTGGTGTATTTAAACGTTTTAGAAGGTCCTGAATAGGGATGCACCGAATATTCGGTATTCGGCCATGTTACAGAATATTCGGTTAGGCTGAATATCAAACTATTCGGTTGAGCTGAATATTCGGCTTTGCCGAATATCAAACTATTCGGCCTGCCGAATATTCGGTTTGGCCGAATATCAAAGTATTCGGCCAAATAAAATACTTAATAAATATAGCCTTTTAAAACACATTTTTAAAAAACTTTTCACAATTTCTACTTTTAACTGTCAATTTATAAATATATTTAATATAATTAGAAAGAAAATCATATTTAAATAAAATAGAATGTTTTTACCAGGGTTCGTAAATATCATATTTTCCAAAATATCCGATATTTTGATATATATCTGATATTTTCAAAATTTTCAGCTTATTGATTACAAATATTTTTTGATTTAATATAAATTAAAATTTTAATCATATTACAGTTAACATGAAAACATAAACCAATATTCTAAATCTTTTTTTTTTCCTTTGTAAATTTGATGATTAAATAAATGAAGACAAACAATTTTGTGATGTTCAACAAATTACCTTTTCACTCATCAAAACACAAAATACAGAATTCAGTTTCAAGTTTTAAAAAAATTTATTTTTAAAGAACAAGTTTCAAGATACAAAATAATAATAATAATAATAATAAATAAAAAATAAATTATTTTTTTCTATTGAAGAATTTAAACATGAATGTAAGCTTGTCAGCTTTTTCATTCCCTAACCTATTCCGGAGTTTAGACTGAACTAAACCGAAACTGGAAAAGATTCTTTCTAATCCAGCTGTTGAAGGAGAAGCTGTAAACAACTGATTAGTTAAGTTGGACATTTTTTCTTTTATGGGCTGCTCAAATTTAATATTGTCCCACCAAATTATTGGTTCAACCTTTATATATTCAGTTTCAAACATAAAACTTGGAAAAGGAGATTTCTTTGCTAAAAATGTCATTGCCAGGGGCAAAAGTTCTTTGTCTACTGAACGCAAGAAATTAAAAGCACTATGCTTTTGATCTTCAGTTAATTTTTTCCCACAGTATCTGTGGTCTAACATATTAGCAGCTAAATGTGCTGGTGACAATGCCATTTCTTCTCTTGCTAATAATTTTTTCTTGATATCCTTTCCAGATGTTTCCAATTGTTCCTTTAATTTGCACCAAATTTCTACACATTGTGCAATCTTAGTGTCATCTTTTTGCATTTCATCTAATGCATCTGCAATAGGTGTTAAAATATTTATGTAATCTGTGCAATTAACCATTAAGTTGACATCATTCACTAAATTGAAAATTTCTTTATCAATTTCAAGTTTGTGATCCTGACAGACTTGCACCAGTTTTCCTCTGTTATCTAAAAAAGACTTCAGTGTATCGAACATTGTGTTCCACCTTACAGCTTGAGGTATTACTAGCAGTTTTCCACCATTTTTCTTATACCAAGCAGTTGGCAAATGAGTATATTTAAAATATTTAATTATCTTGATGACATTTTTATTTATATTTGGAAATTCTATGTCTTTGGCAAGAAGATTTAATATGTGAGCAGAACAACCATAGTAAATAATATCAAAATCTTCAGACTTAGCAAGCTCTTCTCTCATTTTTTTAACATTTCCAGTATTATCTGTAACAAAACTGCGAACATCTACAGCAAATTTTTCTTTACAATCCAAGATAGATTGTTTTGCCACATCACATAAATATTCTGCAGTATGTGAATGTTCTGATGAATCTATAGTCGAAGTTAGGAAAGTATCACCAGATGTTGTGATCACTGAGGTGCAAATAAGTGACTCGTTGTGGATATTACTCCAGCCATCAAGACTCAGTTACAGTTTCTCCAGAGAGAATTTCCTTTGATTCTTCAACTACTTTTTTGTGTAAATCATCCAAAAGTCCCCTGCTAATCTTCTTTCTGAAAGAGGCGTATAGCCAGGTCGAAGCAAACTACAAAGTTTTATAAATTCAGATTTGAGGGAGTCTACTGTATATATTTTTTTAATATTTCATGATACTAAACCATTTTAAGTCGTAATAAAACTTAATAGAAATCTTATGTATTTAAAAAAAAAAAAAAAAAAAAGTCTTAACTTTTAGAGCATTTAAATTGTGATATAAGAATTCAAAAATATAATCTAAAATTGGTAATGAGAGTAATGTGTAATAAAATCTTATCCGTATTTTTAATGTAGAGATGTAAAGTTAACTCTAAAATGTGTAACTGTTGGCAGCCTTAAAGATTGAATAACCATATTTTAAAGAAAATATTAAAATATAAAACAGAAAAATGTGTAATTACCTGATTATCAATCTGAGCAGAAGAACACAATTCATAATGCTTCTCCATCCTTTTTGGAATTCCTTGCATTTCTTTATCACACATCTTACATATGGCCCATTTGCCACTATTTCCTTCTTTAATTTTACATGTGAAATGATTCCATATAGGATCTTTTATTCTTGGCATAGTGATTGCAATAAAAACTTTAATAAAATTTTTAAGCTTTATATCATTTAAATATAATATCAACAAGAACAAAATAATGACAGCACAGCAAAGAATTGCAAGTTGCAACATATGTAAAATTTTGTTCTTAAAACATGTCTATTCTATGCCTACACATTACACTGCCTGATTGACTATTGAGCAATTCAGATTAGCCAATCATCACCCCTTTTTCCAATTCTAGCAGGTGCAATCTAAAAATAGTTTTTGGAGGTGGGGGATATTTTGTAAGCATGTTTTTAATATTTTAGTTATTTACAGATGGGTTAATTTTTATTAACAATTGAAGAGCTCATTTAGACTTTTGTTGACTAAAAATATTTTGAAAATAAAAATTAAATATATGAAAATATCAAGAATCATGATATTTTGAAAATAAATATCAAATATGAAAATATCGAAAATATCAAAAAGCTTGATATTTTGAAAATAAATATCGGATATATATCATGATATATATCCATTGATTAGGGCTGGGCGATATACCGTAATATCGTTATCTATCGATATTTCTTTAAGACCGCGGTAACGATATTGAGATTTCAATCCTTCCGGTATATCGTTTCAAACGGTATTTCATCCTACTTTCGGAATTACGGAATTTCGAATCTACCTCTGTCGGCGCAAAAGTTGTTTACTTTTGCAAATGTTCGCGCTGTAATCGGCACTTGCGTGATACTTCTGGTTCTGAGCCGGTGTCGCGCACACACCGGAATATGGGCGAACAGTCTACTTTTTGCGCTGGTGTCGCGCACATACCGGAATATGGGCGAACCGTCTATTTTTTGCGTTGTGTCGCGCACATACCGGAATATGGGCGAACCGTCTACTTTTTGCGCTGGTGTCGCGCACATACCGGAATATGGGCGAACAGTCTACTATTCTGATGTACTGCTTTATTTATCAGAGTTCGTTCGAGAATCGAAATTGAAACATTCGTTCGAGGATAGGGCATTTCCGCTACAATCACTTGTTGATTCCATATCGGTGGCTGACTGTTGTTTTCCTGTGAGCTTGTGTACAGTTATTGCTGCCGGAATGCAGAATTGATTGCCATATTTTCAAGAATGTGAGCACAATTAATCGATATTTCTTGTATGTTTGTTTTTCATTTATTAATAGCATTAATAAATAATTATATTAAATCACATATTATTTTACATTTTTATTAATAACATTAATAATTTACATGTATGGTAATTCTATTATGTCATTTAAATAATAAAAGGTTTTGTTTTTCTTCCTCCCCCCCCCCCCTTTTCGTTTGTATGTGCCGTTGAATGTGTTTTTCGCGCACTTAAACAACTGAAACTAGTTGATACTTTCACAAAACCCTTTTTATAAGTTTAAAAAAAAATCGAACAGTTTATCTCTCATAAAAGAATGAGGATAGTTTTGATTTTGAATATCATGGCTCCTTTTTATTTCAAGAGTTCACTAATGCAAAAACATCCGCTCGATGTCAATCTTATTTTTATACCTCGTTTGCATTTCCGTATTTTTGTTTATTTATTTTATTTTTTGTTTTTGCATTGCACATCCGAGGTTGATCTCTTTCAACAAAAGCCGTTTTTTAATATTTGTTTTCAAGTTTTTTTTTTCTTTACTGGAATACTTTCATTTTTGAAACTGGTTTCGAAAGTAAAAGCATCCTAGAAAAAAAAATCTATAAACAAAATCGAAAAAGTAAAAGATCATTATAGAGATTAATTCAGCATTATTATTAAAAGAAGAAGGAAAAAAAAACGGTATTTAGCAAAACGTCCTGATTTGGGATTTTGTACTCTATTAAAAAAATTTAGTGTTTTCTTAAAATTATTTGATTATTCTAATGCTTTCATTTGTATTCTGACTAATAATAGTTATTTATTATAACAACGAAAAGAAGGTGTTCCTTACTGCCCAAAATTGCAGAAATGCAAATTTGTTTTTGTATTGTAATAAAAAAATTCTAAGTTTATAGGTAATTAAAGTATTTTCTTCAATATATCTAATGTCTATTTGTTGTCTTATATACATTTTCTTGTTTCATTTTAATGATTTATAATATTTAACTTTCTAAGAGTTTTCAATAACACATATTTTAGATCAGATTTGCAGGTAAAGGGTTTGCATATTTTGAATCAATACATAAAAATTAAAATTTATGTTCCTTGGAATATGTTAAGATATTGATATTTTTGTTTTTTCTTGATAATTAACATACATACACACACACACACACACACACACACACACACACACACACATATATATATATATATACTATTATGTGTTTGTAGTATTTTATACAGAGGACAGTTACATTTATAACCCTATAATGGAGTGACATATGAATTGAAATATATCGATATATCGAAAATTATCGATATTTGGTCAGCGATATATCACGATATTAAAATTCTGATATCGCCCAGCCCTACCATTGATATATATCACCGAACCCTGGTTTTTACATTATTTATTTGCTGTTTGTAAAGTATAACTTAAGAAAATTGACCATGAGAAGGCCTAAAATGGTGATTATTAGGATTCTACTTAAGAATAAATGATACGAATGCAGATAGAAGTTCCTAAATTTTATTTAGTAAATAATCTGTTTTTTGCTTTTCCCAAATGAAAGTCCTTAAACAAGAAAGAAAAACTTTTGAGATTAGTGATAGCTCTCAGGACAGACAATTTTTGTTTATGAAACCATAATCATAATCAACTTATTGAGTCATATGTACATTGTATTTTATCTCACTCTAGGTCAAACTTGTGTTTTCGTTTCTTGCATTAACAATAAATAAAATATAACTATATTTTAACTCAAATGCTTTGATTTCTGTAAAATAAGATCTGATGGGAAGAATTGAAAATGTCACCATTCATAAGAAAAGGACTATGAGCTAGACATTCCTTAATTCATAATTAAGTTGAAAGTATACATATTTTATATTGAAAAAAAACTGTCTTGAGTTATTAAAAAAAAAAAAAAAACAATTGTGAGACTGTACAGTTTTTCTTCAACCATTTTTTCATTATTCCTCTTTGATTTTAAAATGTTTAATTTGTAGAAGAAATCTTGAAATTTAAAATTTTATTAATTAAAAAAGTCTCACAATTGTGCTTCTTAAATAAAGGCAGAATTTTTTCAATACTAAATGTTCTCATAAAAAGCTCTTGTTTATCAAAATATAAGTTTCTCTTATAAAATATTATGTAAATTTGTTTTAAAAAGTAACATTTTAATAACTTTAAACTTTGAAATATAAAAAGTATTTGGAAAGCCGAATATTCAGTATTCGGCCGAATAGTTACTATTCGGCTGGCCGAATACTCGGTATTCGGCCGAACAATTACTATTCGGCTTGCCGAATATTCGGTTCAGCTGTCGCCCGAATATTCGGCATTCAGTATTCGGCCAAAATCACCATTCGGTGCATCCCTAGTCCTGAACACGTTTTAATCGTTTTTGGAAAATATCTGCCACTCTGTGAGTCTGTATGTGACAAATTTTATGGGCACTCTATCTCAAGAACTGATGCATATAATTTCACAAAACTTTAGATTCAGTTACACCTTGATATAAACTCGAGATGTTAAGTTATTAGTGTATATCGCCAAACCGATGGCGCTGCTATGCTGCATTATTCATAATTTCCACAATAGTTCTATCTCAAACTAATGTATGTATTTTTATAAAATTTCAGATTAAGTTAATCTTTGACATAACTTCGTGCTCATTACTTTTTGGTGTAAATTGCTCAACAGATGATGCTGCTATGCTGCATTATTCATGATTATCACAATAGCTTTACCTCAAGGACGATTTTTTTTTAAAATGAAACTACAGCTTCAGACACTTTCTGATATATATTAATGCTGTTTAGTTTTTGGTGTAAATTGCCCTATAGGGGGCACTACTATGCTGCATTTTTCAAGATTTTGTTATAGCTGATTAATTGAATGTTTTTTCAAGGTGTTGAATCTAAAATTGACCTAAATTTTACCTCCATAATGTACAGTAATGTTGCAAAAACATGGGCAGTTTGAATTAGAAAAGTACAACTGCAATGAAAAAAAAAAAACCATATTTGTAACTATGTTCCAAATTATATTTTCCCTCTTGATTAAACTTTGAATTTTTGTAGTTTTCTAAAGTACAGTAGAAGTTTATCTCTGTATGTGACTGCTTTTGTTAATTCCTCAAATAGTGAGCATTTTCTATATTGTAGTGTTCTGTTTTCATAACTTTTGAGTTCCACTCTTTAGAAATATAAAACTACCATGTGGAAACATTATTGAATATGGTTTTTCTTACTCAAGAAAGAATACCAGATTTCAGGGTAAAAAGAAAAAATTACATTTAATTAAACTAAAAAAAAATTTTCTGGTTTTAGTGAGTAAAAATCTAACATTCAATAAATCCTATGCTATTTTTTAGTTGCAGACCTGAGTAAACCAAAGTAAAACTTAGTTTTGTTTGAATTTAGATTATAAAACTAAATCAAAACTTTTTTGAGTTGAGATTGGAAAGCTATACCACAACTAAACATATTTTATAAAGGAAATAAAATTATAATTCTAAGAAAAAAAGTAATGTAAAAATATATATTTTTTTAAACAAACAATGGACTTTTTGAATACTGATATTCATAATGACAAAACTGCAATAATTTCTTTAAACTAGTATCATTTACTTAAAAACTATACTTATGTAAATGGAATGCATAATTTATTTCATTCCAAACTGCAGACATATTGGCTCAGGTTTTTACGTTAGGTCAATTGATAGTTAAACATGTAACTGAAAAATCATTTCAACAGAGATATGATATAACAAATAATATCGTTTAATAAAAATTCTTAGACTGTTGAAAAAAAAAACTAAACTTTTAAAAGCAGGCTTTGCTACTTTCCTTTTATTTTGTAATAAAAAGTGAAAATAATTTTCATTTAATATATATAAATGGGAAAAAATGTTTATTATTTAATATTCTCTAAGAAAATATAATTTATTTGGGAGAAACAGTTATGAAAAATCAATTTTTCTGTTTTTTCCCAAAAAAAACCGGTTTTTTTTCCGCCACTTATATTTTTCTGGAAAATTTACATCTCTATTCAGGATACAGTGAAACCTCCAAATAAGGGACACTCCGAATAAGAGACACCTCTAATTAAGGGACAAAACTTCCGGTCCCAGTCTTCAGATTTTTTTATTAGTATTAAATTGCTAATGGGTCATTCCATGCCAAATCAACTAGTGACTCAACCTGACCCCCAGTAGCAAAAAGTTATGGTTATGTCTGCGACAACAATGAAGCAGGATGAAAATTGTCTGTGGGAGTGCATGTTATAATTTTCTTATGTACATTATAACTACAGTTCTTACTGATTAATGTTATAAAAATACAACTATATTCCAATTATAATATAACCTGAATAAGTAAATAATAAAATTAAAATTTTTTGGAGAATTAGAATGAATACATAAAGTTGGTTCTTTGAGTTTAAAGTTAAGGCTAAATCTATTTAAAATTAAATTGAAGTATAGTGTACAGCTATTCTCTCCTTGCCTAAGTATTCAAATATCAAATCTACAGAAGAAATAAATGCAATGATATTAAAGAAAAATCATATCACATGTGAAATAGTGATAAAATGAAGAAAACAATTCTAATTCTATTGAACAATAGATGCTATACTGCTTCCTTAAATTCTCAAAACATTTGTTTACTTGTTAAATCGCAATAAAACGTTAAAATATAATAAGGGTACTTCTAGGTTATCCCGTTGACCGAAAAATTATCGCCAACCTATAAGGTTAAAAGCCAATCATGGATGATCGTGAATGTCACATTTAATGACATTAAATTCGATTAACGTGTTTAAAATGTTATTAAGTGATTTTTATTAATATTCAAATTGTTTTTTCTTTATTTAAAATAAAAAATTTTGTCTATATATAATTTGGCTTAGTTTGGTGATTTGTATAATTTGGCGAAATTGGTCGATGGGATAACAGAGTAGTACCAAAATAAGTTTTATAATAAAATGTTCAAATGGGCTTTTTTTAAGGCGACAAAAATCATTTAAAATATCAATCTAAAATTTATTCAAAAAGGCTGCATTGAAAATTTAAAATCGCCATTTCTTTACTATAAAGTATATATGTTATAGTTTTATAGCAGTGATACGTTGAAATACCAAGTAAATATTTTGAAAAAGAAATAGAAAATTTTGAATGATAAATTTTATAAAAACATTGGTTGTGTATCTAAAATTTTGTTAAAATTTGCAGTGCTAATTTGAGGTTAAAAAACTAATTTTGGTGCAGAAAAATACAATTTTTTTAAAATTATTTTTTGCTACCCTTTAACGAAATGTAATTTTTTTTCTTGATTGTTTGACGAAATATGCAACATTTTTGCGATATTTTAACAAAATTTACCATTTTTTCAAGATTTTTTGACTGTCTGCCTTTTTTTGCGATCTTTTGTCAAAATCTGCCGTTTTTCCGCGATGTTTTGGTGAAATTTATCCTTTTATATGATCTTTTGTTGAATCGGCTGTTTTTCGTGATTTTTTGATGAAATCTATCGTTTTTTTTCTCAATCTTTTGATGAAACTTACCATTATTTTGCGATTTTTAAAAAGAAATTTGTTTTTTCAAGACCTAATTGATGGAATCTCTTGTTTTTTCGCGTTCTTCTGACGAAATCGGTCTTTTTTGCGATCTTTTGACAAAATATTCCATTTCTTCAAGATTTTTTGACGAAAGATTCCATTTTATACGTGATTTTTTGACGAAATTAACTTTTTTTTTTTGGGGGGGGGGACAATCTTTTGTCAATCTGCCATTTTTCCGCAATATTTTGATAAAATCTTTTTTTACAATCTTTTGTTGAAATCTGCCGTTTTTCGTGATTTTTTGATGAGATCTATCATTTCTTTGCGATCTTTTAATGAAACTTAGTTTTTTTTCGAGATTTTTTAAATGAAATTTATTACTTTTTCATTACTTATTGATGAAATCTGTTTTTTTACCTGATTTTTTGACAAAATCGGTCTTTTTTTCGGTCTTTTTACAAAATATTATGTTTTTTCAAGATTTTTTGATGAAATTGGCTGTTTTTCATGATTTTTTAACTAAATTTACCATTGTTTCGTGATTTTTTGACAAAATTTGCCATTTTTTTTCTCGATCTTATGTCGGAACCTGCAGTTTTTTGTGATATTTTGATAAAATCTGTTTTTTCTTGCGATCTTTGGATGAAATTTACCATTTTTTCATGTCCTGTCCACTTTTTCCCCCTAAAAAATTAAATATTTTTTCTTTTCCAAGTTGTAAATTTATCTGCAAGGACTGAAATAAATCTGTGATGCACATCGCGCACTTTCTGCTACCAGAACCTGACCCTTTCAGAAATCGTTCTGCCTGATGATATAAATGAGAATATATGTTCATATATTTTTTTTTTTTTTTTTTTTTTTTTTTGCGTCAAAATTTCATATAGTTAATTATTTAAATTTTGAAAAATCATTATTCTTTAGCTTCCTTACATGTTTTTAATTTTGAATTTCTCAAGTTCTATCAAATATAGATTTTATGACCTCTCATTTTAAAGAGGAGTTTATAAGGTTTAATTTAATATGCAAATTGACTATGCATAGTTAAAAAATATAAAATTTAAATTTATTTAAAATTTTTTAGTCATTTTTAAAAATTTTGAAAAAAATGTATGTTTGTTGTAATATTATAAGCTTGAAATTTTTAGAGTGGGATCTCAATGGGATCAGCAGTTATGAAATAAAAGCTAAAAATTAGTGGTGTACCGAGTAGTACTTTGGTCGAGTACAGAGTAGTTGTATAATAAGAAAATAAAACACTGATGTGCGCATAATGTGAGCTTAGGTGTGTTATGCGAGTCTACTCACATAACTAGTGCTAAATTAAATCAAAGCACTTATTCTAATACTTCCTAATATGGAGCAAAGTTTAAAATGCAACAGCAGAAGCAAAGACCCTAAAGTGTATAAAAGAAAAAATGTTTCAAGTTGTAATTAAGCAGTAGGTGTAAAAATATAGACTGAATGATGACAAGTGAATTAATTTAAAACTCAACTTTTATTTAAAATCTTTTTCATATTTAAAAATAACGATGTTTAAAAATATCATTCAAATAAATAACTTATCAATATAATTCTATAACTAAAAACAATAATTGGCTTAACAAATAATTAAAAACCTCCCTCCAGTGCTCATTTTAGAATAATTAACTTTAAATAAAGAAAGTACTTGAAAGACGTAAGTTGAAAAAAAAGCAAACAAAATTAAGTCATCTTCACCGTATCAACCGCATTCCTTTTCAGACTTCACAATATATTAGAAACAAATGGATGACCATCGTATCAACTTCTTATCACTAGCAAAAATATAAACATAACTACACGAGCTTCTGATAAGATAAACAGAAACAGCAAATCAGTCATCTATCCACCTGCAAGCAAACACCACCGTCTCTTATTTATACTCCTTCACAGATCAGCTGGACTAGACCGCACCTTAGACCGGAAGTGGGAAACTCCCACCTTCGCTATTACACGTGCCGAGATCATTAGCATAAGCGCGTGCCGATCTCAAAGCATGCTCCGCAGAGAAAAACATCAGTCACGCCGCCTGTCGATGATTCACGCTACCGTGCAGTCTAAACAAATCTACGGCAAACTCTGCGTGGAAAAACATCAGCAATGAGATCCGATAAGAACGAAATAAGATGGTTTAAAATAAATATTTCTCCGTCTGCAAATTAAATAAAATGAAACAGCTGCATCGATGGAAAAGGTAAGTAATAAATAAAAACTTAGTGGATATTGTATTTGATTAAATAAATATATATTGAATGCAATTGATAAGAAAAATATGGGTATGTGGCTAACAAGGTGTACATATATACAAATATACCTGTGTACACATATCTATACCTGTGTGTACATATATTATACATATTGTTTAAATAAATTAACTTATTAAATTTGAAATTTATTTGTGCACCTTTTAAAGACAAATTTTGACAGTTCAAAACTAATAAGAAAGGAGAATTGATACATGACAGCTACAGTTATTAACTAATACTAAATATACTTCTTATAATAATAACTAAACATTTTTTAACCCTCCAATTTATTCCAACCATTGAAATCTGTTTATCAAAAATAATAATGTTCATCCGTTACTGTAACAATTCATTGAATAATGCAAACATTTCATATTTATTTTGTAACTGTCTGTACCTTATTTTCTTTTGATTAAAAAAAATGTATTGGCTTTGCAATTTCTTTTCATTTTTCATGTGTACAGATTATATTATGTTATTTTAAATTTATTATTTTTTAAATATCTCAGTAAAAAACTAACCTTTCTCAATGAAAATTATAAATGTGTAAATTAAGATTGCCTTAAAAAGCATGCTCTAAAATTGATGAATTTAGATGATCTAGAGCTTGAAAATCCACCAAAGAAACAAAAAATAAATATGAGAATGCTAATGTTGACGAATCAAAAGAGAAAATGATAGCAAAAAGTTCATCTATTTTCTGGCAATGTTTTGAGGAAATTGTGAATGAACAAAAAGATTGTGGCACTTGTATGAAGAATTGGTACAAAATCAATGCAAATCACTGCATGAAGAATTGGTACAAAAAGATATACAGTAGGGATGGGCATTATTTATCGTATTAGGATAAATGTTACTACGCTAGAACCTAATATTGCATTAATATGTTACTGAAAAGTCCCTGTTAAATAAATAACACATGGTTCTTAATGACAGCATCTTCCTTCACTCGTTTTAATCAAGATTTCATTTTTTGTACCTCTAAAATAATAATATTAATTAAAAACGTCCTTAATCGTTTCTTTTGAGACGTTTGCCGAATAGTGTTGAGTGCCCGGACAGCGCCCCCCACCCCTTCCTGCTTGCGCAGACCCATTCACAATTATTTAAAAAATTTGTGCCCCTCCCCCCTTATTAAAACATCCTTAAAAACCCTTATTAAAAAATCTCACAATTATACACTCTAAGATAAAAACCTGTCTAAAACAGAATTTAAAACTGTTTTATAGGCTTCTGTTTTAGAAGGTTTTACTATATAAAATAAGATTGTTTGTATCCACCAAGTACAGCCCGGACAGCCCCCTCCCCCTGCTTGCGCAGACCCATTCACAATTATTTAAAAAAATTGCGTCCCCCCCCTATTAAAACACCCTTAAAAACCCTTATTAAAAAAATCTCACAATTATACACTCTAAGATTAAAAAAACTGTGTAAAACGGAATTTAAAACTGTATTATAGGTTTCCGTTTTAGAAGGTTTTACTATATAAAATAAGATATTGTTTGTATCCAGCAAGTTCAGGTTAAAAATTCTGGGCACCCACCCGTTCAAAAAGCTGGTTACGCCTATGCAACCACAAAAGAAGTAACTCCTTAATATTTGCAAATTCAATAACTGTTAGATTTTTCACCAGTTTTTCAATTCAGTTCAGTTATGTAGTTCTTTTCTGTTAGATTTTCGACCCGTTTTTGAAAAAATGTAGTTTTTTACATTACAAAAGAACATTTTATCACTTCGTAACTGTTTATTATCAAACTTTTTGTCTGAGGATAATGTTGTTATCGTTAACGACTTTTGATTTAAAGTTTCGTTTCCTGTTTGGTTTTCATTCGCGGTTGTTGAAGAAAGAGGATAAATAAAAAATGATTTCGTCTCTTTTTTATTAAATAACAAAGACTGAATTTGAGATTTGTGGATTTGATTTCTAAAGGGCTCTTCTGGAGGGGGGGGGGGGTGTTCCCTATAGGACCATTTTTTTTTGGGGGGGGGGGTTTCTCATTTTTTGATGTAATATGTCTATCGAAAGCTTATGCTTCATACATTACAAATCTAGCATAAAAAAAATTTTCTCCCGTTATTCTGGGTCACGTTACGGACCCATAATGGGTTGAAATTTAAATTTCTTAAACTTCTTCGAGGTTTTTTGCCAAATCGGTATCAGAAAAAAATTGTGCCAACGTGATGTGTGTATGACATCTGCACCATATAAATATTATTCAGTCTTTTTTTATTGCAATTTTTTTTATGTAAAACAATATGCATTATTTTTCATGCACAATTGCACATTAAATGAAAATTGTAATGCAATTTTCGTAGTAGTACTTTAAATAATGTTTTTTTTTTTTATTCATTATTATAAAAGTATTTCCTGCACAATAAAATGTTTCCTGGCGATTACAAAAAAATATCGCCAGGAAACATTGCCTGACAATTCAAAAAATAAAAACGTAATTGTCCAAGTTTTCACTTCTGTCGACACTCCAAAAATGTCACTTTTTTTAGGGGGGGGGGGGGGTGAAAATTTTGTGGAAATAAGTCTTATTTTTTATTTATGTATGGATCCATATATATAAAAAGTATGAGCTAGTGAACTTTGGAACCATTTTAATATAACTCATATTCCAAATATTAAAATAATTGAGAAAAATTATTAAATTATTTTCAATTTAATCATTTTTATACTAAGTAAATGCAATTAAATTTCTTATAAATTGAATCTGGAATGTTTAGATAAGATTTTAATATTTACAAAATATAAAATACAGTACAATATATTAGGTTTACAGCTTTCTGAAAGACATAAAAATAGTAGGATAAAATTTAGATGAGTTCAAAGTATTAGAATATTTTATTTTGCGCAACAATATTACTTTATTAATATGAAGTAAATGGTAGTTAATTTTTTGTAGCACCCTCTTTTGCTTTCATAACAGCATACAATCGATCTTGCATACTATACATATCTGCTATTAAGAAACTAGTAAAAGAAAACTGAGTCTGGAAAAAATTTCATTCTCTACCATCTGTCCTATCTCACAAGTTTCTTTGTCCTATCAGTTAATATTTGTTTTATGTTTTGCAGCCACTCTAGTAGTGGCAGCATGCATTGACTTGCTGTACGAAAATTCAGTAATGCATTTCATCTCAGATTTTAAAACATCAAGTGCTGATTGAGAAAACGCGGTATACGGAAAATGGATTTTTGAAAAATTAGTTTTCCTCTGTATGTTAAAGAAAGTTTTCTTAATATGTTTTCTTGTACTTTCTAATTTTCCGGCTTTTCGTATTTCCTATTGGATACATTATTTTATATTCAAAAATATATGTGCCTATAGATATTTTCTTAAATGTTGTTGCCCTACCAGTGGCTGAGAGATTCTGCCCTCAAAACTGGTAGACGGCAGGCGCTGGATTAGAACAAAACCCAATCGCGGTCGTCAACCCAATCATTCGGAGTTTTCTGTGGTTTTCTTCGAACTTTGGATTTCCTTGCGTAAATACGGGTTGGGTTCCCTTAGAAAGACCCCCCCCCCCCTCCCTCCACGGAGGGCACCACCTTGGGGGCCCATATCTCATGTGTTGTCCGTTTGGGAGCATATTTAGCAATTGTTTATAAATTGTTTATTGTATCCTGTTACAAAAATAACAGGATGTTGGAACCTGTTACCAGTGCTACTGTGGAATGATGTAACCTGTTAACCAAAAATAACCATATTTCCCATCTCTAATATACAGGCTTTTTAACAGAAGACATGTAAAGCTGACACTCCATTTGCATGGTGAGGGGGGGGGGGGGACTTTTCCGATTATGTGCAACTTTGCAAAAAACTCTTATATGCACCTTCAACAACTGTTTATTCTGAACATAATGGAGGTCTTAACAGAAGACATGTAAAACTGACACTCTATTTGCATGGTGAGGGGGGGAAAAAAACTTTTCTGATTATGTGCAACTTTGCAAAAAACTCTTATGCACCTTCAACAACTGTTTATTCTGAACGTAATAGATGCTGGCCAGATTTATAGTAGTAAAAGAAATGCCCTGTCTACTGATAATGTAGAACGTTTGGTGTTTTTGCACCATAATTTGAAATATATTAAATTTAATTATTAATTTTTTATTGCATTTATTGTATTTTCAGTTTCTTTATCCAAAATAAGTCTTTTCTGTTTTCCTATATATAAAAAAGTATTTTTATTTGTATAAATGTGGAATTTTTTTAGGGATTTTGTTCTTAACTTTTTTTTATATTTTGCAGACATATTGTTAAATACAGAGTAAATAGTTTTATGAATTACTACATATATTATACATTGATATTCAAATAACTTTTTTCAGATCAGTTATAAATTCATATGCTTATAAAATGAAATTCTTGCAACTACTCGGTATTGGCCGAGTACTCTGCCAAAATTTGGCCGAATACCGAGTACTCGGCAAATTGGCCGAGTAGGCCGAATACCGAGTATTTACCGAGTACTCGGTACGGCTCTACTAAAAATTACCATTAAAATAATTTAATTCTATCTATTTTGTTATTTAGTTAAAATTTGTATGGTAATTTTCAGCTTTTATTTCATAACTCATGATCCCATTGAGATCCCACTCTAAAAATTTCAGAATCTTAAGCTTATAATATTACAACAAGCATACAATTTTTTCAATTTTTAAAAATGAATATATAAAAAAATTTTAAGCTTAAAAAATATTTTTTTTTAACCATACATAGTCAACTTGCATATAAAATAAACCTTATAAACTCGACTTTAAAATGAGTAGTCATAAAATTTTCTACGTGTGATAGAACTTGAGAAATTCAAAATTGAAAATATTTATACAAGTCAAAAAAATAATTCTTCAAAATTTAAATGATTAACTGTGTGAAAATTTAAAGCAATAAATAAAAATTTAAAATATGCTCAAATTTATATCATCATAGAGAATAATCCCTGGCAGTTTTTTGGCGAAAATTACCCGTCGCACTAGACACGTATAAAGCTACTTTTTGCGTTCCGTCGCTGATTTTTTTTTTTTTTTTTTGTGATTTACACGCTTTGGCGCATTTGGATCATCGCTCAAAAGCTGCGTTTTTTCAAATGTGGGGCAAAGAGGCCGCTATTTTTTTTTTTTTTTTTGAATGAATGAATGACAAGAGGGGCACTAGTTTTTGGATGAGGGGCAAGAGGGGTGCTGTTTTTCAAGCTAAAAGGACAGGAGGAGGGGTGGAGTGCCTCCCTTGAAACCCTCTGGGGAAAACTCTGATATAATATTAACTAGTTATAAAACTGGACATCTGAAACATGATTTTAATTGAATTTCATAAGATTTTAATTTACTTAAAATAACCATTAGTAAGTTAAATTAACAAAAGTAGTTGTTAAAAATAAGTAGTAATATATGCACCGGAAAAAAGCCAATAAAAGCCGGCCAGGCTGGCCTTTTTTAGAAAAGCCAGCTTTTTTGCAGCCCTGCTCAAATCCGCATTCCTAAAATCTGCAATTTTTTTCCTGCAATCGATTGACGAGTTTCGTTGTATTTTTAATGGCGAAATTTCCATTGCCCCCCCCCCCCCCCCTGCACAAAAAAATAACGCATTCAATTCCAAAAATTATGAAACAGTGGTGCCGCGGACACACTATTGCGCATAAATTACGCAAAAGATCGGAGATGACACGCAAAAGAAACAGCTCTTACTCGTTTCACCCGTGTATTCGTAAAAGTTTGCTAAAAAGCGGCAAATATTTTTAAAAGATCGCGAAAAAACAACTAATTTCTGGCAAATTCCGTCAAAAGATTCACAAAAGAATGTCTAATTTCGTCGCAGAATTCTGTAAAATGGCAGTTTTCGTCAAAAAGGTCACTAAAAAACGTCAAATTTCGTCCAAAAATCGCAACAAACGGTAATTTTCATTTTAAAAAAAAAATGCGATCAAACATCAGATTTCATCAAAAGATCATGAAAAAACGGCAAATTTCGACAAAAGATTCACTATAAACGCCAAATTTCCCCAAAATATCACGAAAAACAACAATTTTTGTTAAAAAATCTCAATAAAACAGATTTCATCAAAAGATCGCGAAAAAAGGGCAAATTTCCTCAGAAAATTCGCAAAAAACATCAAAATTCGTCCAAAAATCACAAGAAACGGCAAATTTCGACAAGATTCACTACAAACAACAAATTTTCCAAAAATACCGCAAAAAAACGGCAATTTTCGTAAAAAAAAAATTGCGATAAAACATCAGATTTTATCAAAAGATTGCAAAAAATGGCAATTTTTTCCAGAAAATTTACGATAAAAACGGCAAATTTCATCAAAAATCCTGAAAAAAGGCATATTCCATGAAAAGATCATAAAAAAAGAAAATTTCGTCAAAAGATAGCGAAAAAATGCAGCTTTCGTCAAAAAGAACCTCTCTCTCCTTCCCCCCCCCCCCCCCCCCCCCCCCCCCCAAAAAAAATTGACGTGCCTTTTTTTTTTTTTTTTTTTTTTTTTAAAGAAATGCAAACAATAGTGATACTCCTTATTTTCTACACTCAAATAAGTATTTTTTCATTAAGTTTGTATCTTGCACATTTAAAATACCGAAAAATAACATTATTAATTATAATTATTAATCATTAGAAGTTTTATTATTAAAATAATTAGACCTGTGACAAAAATAATTAGCACCGGGAGGGAATTCATCACCAGTAAAAACTAGACAGTATAAAAGCTTTTTACACATTTCGCATAATTATTCTGAATTGTTGATAAAAATTGCTTCAGTGATATTTTTATGTCTGTATTCTGGTAATTCTTTAAATAGCACATAAAATAATGGCGGATTTTAAACATTTTTTTTCTCCCTCCGAAACAGCCAAACTCCCCTCCATTTATAAATGTTGGTAGGGAGACTCTCCTCCTTCGAAAAATTGAATTTCAAGCCCTGATAAGTTAAGTGGTGGAAATCGGATGAATTTTGAATTTAGAAACTATAGTTCTGATAATTTGTATGCTGTCTTACATTTTAAATGAAGTTTGTGTTAATTTTCATTTATATTTCTACAGAAATGGTAGAAGCTATGAAAAAAGTTGCATCATTAGATGTAGAACTTACTGTTGAAGAGAGGAATTTATTATCTGTTGCTTACAAGAATGTTATTGGAGCAAGGAGAGCATCTTGGAGGATAATCAGCAGCATTGAGCAGAAAGAAGAAAACAAGGGAGCAGAAGGCAAGTTGGAGATGATCAAACAATATAGATTACAGGTAATTTTTAATCGTGAAAGTATGAATCTCTGAACTATGTTTTTAATAAATTTAAAACATTACTTCTATGTTATAGGTATCTTGGCATAACTTAAGTGCAATTTTTGTATAAAATATTATAGTGTCATGAAAATCAGATGGTTGCTGGCTAGAGATGCACCAAACACTTATCTATTCAATATTTGGTTGTTTTATTGAACATTAGACTTAGTTGAATATCAAAATATTTAATCAACCTGAATATTTAAACTTATAAAAAATGTTTGGTACTTCAGGCATGAGTTCCTCCTGGGTCATTCCATGCCAAATCAACCAGTTACTCAACCTGACCCTTTCCGATTTCAATGAAACTGCTAGGGATCATTCTCTATGATGATATAAATTAGAGCATATTATTTTTTGTTTATCGCTTTAAATTTTTATACAATTATTTAAATTTTGAAAAATTATCATTTTTTGACTTGCATAAATATTTTCAATTTTGAATTTCTCAAGTTCTATCAAACATAGAAAATTTTATGACCACTCATTTCAAAGAGGAGTTTATAAGGTTTAATTTGATGTGCAAGTCAACTATGTAAAATTAAAATAAATAAAATTTTTAAAATTTCAAAATTTTTTAGTCATTTTTAAAAATTTTGAAAAAATTGTATGTTTGTTATAATATTATAAGCTTTAAATTCTGAAATTTTTAGAGTGGGATCTCAATGGGATCAGGAGTTATTAAATAAAAGCAAAAATTACCATTAAAATAGCAATTTAATTCTGTCTATTTTGTTATTTATGATTTGTATGGTAATTTTCAGCCTTTAGTTTCATAATTCTTGATCCCATTGAGATCCCACTCTAAAAATTTCAGAATTTAAAGCTTATATTATTACAACATACAATTTTTTTAAAAAAAATTTTAAAAATGACTATCTAAAAAATTTTTAAATTTAAAATTTTCAAAATTTTATTTATTTTAATTATATATAGTCGACTTGCATATCAAATTAAACCTTATAAACTCCTCTTTGAAATGAGTGGTCATAAAATTTTCTATGTTTGGTAGAACTTGAGAAATTCAAAATAGAAAATATTTATGCAAGTCAAAAAATGATTTTTCAAAATTTTAAATAATTGTATAAAAATTTAAAGCAATAAACAAAAAATAAAAATATGCTCTAATTTATATTATCATAGAGAATGATCCCTAGCAGTTTCATTGAAATCAGAAATGGTCAGGTTGAATATTGAATTTTTTTGGTTCATTTGACATGGATTGACCCTCCTAAAGGAAGAATTCTACCCTTTTTTTAGAAGAAATTTTAGACATTCTCTGGATTAGTTTTAAAATGCAAAGAAAATTTTAGAATGATACTAGCGCAACCGACAGACCTTGTCCTGTCACTGACATATGTTGTCCTTCTTGGCACCGACACCAGAAAATCAAATAAATGTACGTAAATATGGTAATACGCAGAATAAACACTACGTTCTTAATTTAATTTCTTATTACAATTATGTAAGGAAATTATTTTTTACTCTTCATTAGTTTTTGAAGTCGGTTCAATTTTTGATAGAAAAGTTTTTCTCGTTTTAGTTAAAAGTTAACGATTGTCTGAAGTCGGTTAATAAAAATTATAATACAGGAAATATTATTGTAAAGCATACACGTTTGTCAGCAGTGGGGTTTGAACACGCGATCTCTTTCTTCAAGAAGCTGGGCTTAAATCTGGCGCTTTAGACTGCTCCGACATTCTGTCCGCACTCCATTCATTGAACTTATTCAACACTTTTAATTAGCGAAAAATAACTATTAGTTTTTGCCTAATTACAAAAAAAGTGTTGAATCAAATTCGATGAAATGTGAATCTAAACCATTCTCAAATCCATTGAAACACACAAAAATTTCATTAAAATCAGTCCAGTTGTTTAGGAGGAGTTCAGTGACATACACACGCACAGAAGACTTTTATATATAAAGATAAGCATTGAAAATTTAAGGTTTTTGAGCCGAAGACATTGCCAAATTAGGAAAATGTGAATTATCTTAGGAACTACTGGATTTAAACGAATTTGCTTAGTACCATTCGATTCAGAATGAGAGAATGCACTAAAATATATTATCAGTTGAAAAATAACTATAAAAGCCAATTTTTAAGGAAATTTTTAAAAGTTCAATCTTTTTTCTATTCTACTTTTCTTTCTCTTTTCTCTATTTGTGTGCTGTGATTAATATGAATTCATGACTTTCTTTTATATATATGGCACTTTTAATTAGCGAAAAATCACTTATTAGTTTTTGCCTAGTTACTAAAAAAAAACAACCAATTTCGATGAAATGTGAGTCTAAACTAGGGGTGCACAACCTTTTCAAGAGAAGGGCCACTTACAAAAAAGACTGGGCAGTCGAGGGGCCACATCAATAACATGGAGATAATTCGATTTCGAAGGTGATCTCTGGCGTATAATCGGATAAAATATTATGTTTTCAGAGAAAAGTGGGAAATACCTCTTTAGGTTTTGCTTAACCAGTCAAAATATCCACTTTAATTGGTAAGTATCTATCAGCTGTTTTTACGTTTGTGTATAACAGATATGGGCGATTCTCAAAATAGAGGACGATTTCAAAAATGAAATCTTAAAAAAATTACTGTTAGCAAAATTTCTGAAAAAAATAGGTGTTGTTAATATAGTATTAGGTATACTTTCCATGTAGTCAGCAGAGCTAAATATTTAAAAATTAACTTAAAAAAATAATTAGTATTTTTTGAGCCATGCTAATGACAAAACGAATTGTATGGAATAAATATATTATGAAATTTTTATTTTCTTCCTGTTTAAATATTTTTTTTTCTATATTTATTAGCCTTCTTTTTCAGCAAATGGTTTCCATTTTTACATATATACATATAAGGAGAATAAAAACATTACCAAAGAGCAAACTTTGTTACTTGAGCAACATTCTGACACTAACAATGTAAGAAGCTGTCTTAGTGATTTTCCTACAGATTTAATGCATATTTCATAGCTGCCAACTTGTACGGTTTGGCCGTACAATGTACGGATTTTGTTCGAAGCGTACGGTTGTACGGATGAACAGTACGATTGTACGTTTTTGCGCATGGAAAAACAATCGCAGAGAAATTCGAATTTCATGAAAGGGTCGTTGAAAAAGTGCACATTTCGTCAATATTTCGTGGGAAAACGCCGATTTCATCAATGTTTTTGTCAACGAACTTTGTCAAAAGATCGCTGAAAAACGCAAATTTCGTGCATGGCTAGCGAAAAAATTGCGATTTCGTCTAAAGATTGCGGATATAACGCCAATTTCCTCAAAATTCGCGGGAAAAAAACGCTGTTTTTGAGAAAAGATCGCATAATAATGCAAATATGTCAAAAGATCGTAGGAAAAAATGCCGATTTCATCAAAAAATTGCGGAAAAACCGCAGATTTTGACAAAAAATCATGATAAAACACAGATTTTGCTAAAATATCGCAGATTTAGTATAAAGATCGCGGAAAAATGCCGATTTCGTCCAAAGATCGTGGATAAAATGCTGATTTCATGAAAAGATCGCGCACATTTCGTGAAAGGGTCGCTGAAAACAGTGAATTTTGTCAAAGAATAGCGGGGAAAATGCAGATTTTATTAAAATATTGTTGAAAAAATGCTGATTTCATCAAAAGATCGCATAAACGCGGATTTTGTGAAAGGATCGCTGAAAAAGTGTGCATTTCATTAAAGATATTCAATAAAAATGCATAATTAAGCCGGTAGATGTACTCACCCTCTCAACTGCTAGAACATTTCAGGAAATTTGCTGTGAATTTAATCTGCCCTTATCTATTACAGATAATCATGCAGGACAGTTTTTTGGAAACATGTTTCCAAAGTAAGAAATTGCAAAAACATTTTCTTGTGCAACCTTATGTTTTTGTTTTTTTTTTCAAAATATAAATAAATATAAAAGTAGCATAGAAAATATTGTTATGAAATATTACTTTTTGCATTGCATATTATGCATTTGCATTGCATGGTATGAATATTTAAGCATATAGAATGCATCATGAAAATTGTAAGGATTTCAAGATTGACATGTTGGCAGGTATGATATTTTAGGGATAAGTGTAATACCTAAATTTATACGTAAAATTAAACTTTATAAAGGATACAATATAAGCACTGGTTACATTTATGTACATAGGAGTCTTTAGCATGGACAGAAAAACCATGTTAATGACACTGATATCTGCCCATGCTAATGACAAATTTTAATTTAAATCAGATTATGAGCCATAATATAATCACAATGCAATATTCCTTTCTGGGGCTTTTTAAAACACAAAAGTTCTATGAAAATAAATAAAATAAAAATTTTAACTATAAAATAAACATGAAAATTATTATCCATTCTAATGACATAAATTGATGTAACCCCCTAATATTCAACTTCTATTCTTAAAATACAATACATGCTTCTATTTTCTGGCTGGTTTAAAATGACTACTTGTTGCCATGGAGAAACTTTATATTTTCAAACTATTGTCATATGTGAAAATGAAATTTTGATTAATAACCAGCTGTTTTAGTATGATCTTGTTTTGAAAATAGAATATGGAGGACAAACTTTAATTCTTTTTATATGTACTATAATTTTATTTTTAAAAAGAAATTTATTGGATAAATCCTTTCCTTGATTAATTTAAAGAAAGAATAACATTTGTTTTATTTTATAAACATGATATTAACTCTTGAAAAAGCTAGTATATATGACACAGCTGCTGTGGACATCCATGCTAATGACATTTTGAACATTTATTCTGTTATTTTAAGGTGTTTTTAACTAAAAAGTGAGTAATTCTTGAGTGCAAATAATGAATAATATTAAGACAAACATATCTAAATATAAAAACATGACAGAAAACCTCAATTTTTTTTATATGCCGAAAGACATAAATTGTTCCCTATTTTGAGAATCACCCATACAGCAAGAATTATTCTCAAGATGTAATATTATTTCTTGACTTTATTCAGAAGAGTAAATTTTGTTTTATTAAAAGTGCTAAGTAAAAAACAAAGATAAGTGGCCGGTGCCCAAAAAAAATATGATCTTTATGAACGAAGTAGAGGGACGGATCCGATCAATAAGATTTTTTCAGTGTCTCATCACTGAAATTCCTGATTTTTTTATGCCCGATCGACAAAATTTGCAGCTTTCCTTGCATGTCGACAAAATTATGGATTTTTATGAATGTGATCAAGAAAATTCGCAATTTTTACGAAACTGATAGAGAAAATTCGATCTTTCTGTGCCTGATCAACAAAATTTGTAATTTGTGATCGAAACCGATCAAGAAAAATCACAATTTCTATGAAACCGATTGACAAAATTTGCAAATTTTACAAGGCAGATCAACAAAAACATGATTTTTTACAAAGCTCAATGACGAAATTCGCGATTTTTACGAAGCCGATCGACGAAATTAGCAATTTTTACGAAGATAATCGGCAAAATTCACGACTTTTTGGCGGCTGATCGACGAAATTATCGATTTTTAGAAAGCCGATTGTCAAAATTTGCAATTTTTCTTCGGTTGATCGACAAAATTATCAATTTTCATGAAGCCGATCGGTGAAATTTGCAATTTTTACAAAGTTGATCGACGATATTTGCGATTTTTCAAAGCTGATCGACGAAATTTGCCATCTTTAAGAAGCCGATCGACAAAATTTGCCATCTTTAAGAAGCCGGTCGACAAAATTTGCGAATTTTACGAAGCCGATTGGAAAAATTCGTGATTTTTACGAAGCTGATCAGCAAAATTCATGACTTTACTGCGGCTGATCGACGAAATTATCATTTTTTACGAAACAGATTGTCGAAATTCGCGATTTTTATGAAGCTGATCGACGAAATTTGTTATTTTTCTCACATGATTGACAAAATTTGCAATTCTTCTATACCAGGTCGACAAATTTCGTGATTTTTACAAACCTTATCGACAAATTTCGTGATTTTTACAAACCTTATCGACAAAATTCGTGATTTTTATAAAGCCGATTGACGTAATTCGCAATTTTTATGAACCTGATCGATGAAATTTGCAATTTTTTTGCAACGCCGATCGACGAAATTCACAATTTTATTTGAGCCTGATCGATGAAATTTGCAATTTTTCTGCGTGAGATCGACAAAATTCGCAAAATTCCTGTATACGATTGACAAAATTTGCCATTTTCGGAACCCAATCAATAAAACTCGCGATTTTTCCGTGTCTGATAGACGAAATTCACGCTTTTCCGCCTTTAACTGACGAAAACTGCATTTTTTTTTACGCGGCACGATGAAATTCATGATTTTTTTCTCTTGAGAATCTTACAAAATTCACGATTGTTCCGCAGTCAATCAACGATATTTTCAATTTTTCAGTGCATTATCGCAAAATTCGTGATTTTCCAGTGCCTTACCAACGAACTTTGTTATTGTTTCGCCCCTGATCGACAAAATTTGCTATTTCTTCGTGGCCAATCAACGAAATACGCATTTTTTTCAAGCGGCAAACCAAGAAAACATTCGAACTTTCCCGCAGCCAATGAGTTTAATTTGCAATTTTTTCGTGCATCTTTAACAAATTTGACGATTTTTTTCTTGGCTGATCAATGAAATGTGCGATTATCCACATGTAATCGACAAAATTCGCAATTTTTCCGTGCTTGATCGACAAAACTCTGGTATTTTCTGTGTACGATCGGTTAAATTTCTCATTTTTTCCCGAGCATCATGGGCAAAATTCGTGATTTTTTCATACCTGATGAACAAAAAGTGCAATTTTTCTAAATTGATCAATGAAATTTGCGATTTTTCTGCGCCTGATCTAAGAAATTTGCGATTCTTAAGTGACTGACGAAATTTTAAATTTTTTTGTGGTAAATGGACGAAATTTGAGATTTTCATCTGAGACTTTTCAACAAAAATTGCAATTTTTTCTAACTGTAAATTTGACGAAGTTCGCGGGCCACTTTTGACCCGCAGGCCACAGGTTGTGCATCCCTAGTCTAAACCATTCTCGAATCTACTAGAACACACACACAAAATTTCATTAAAATCGTTCCAGTTGTTTAGGAGGAGTTCAGTTACATACACACGAAACTATTTTTATATATAAAGATAAGCATTGAAAATTTCAGGTTTTTGCACCAAAGACATCACCTAATTAAGGAAATGTGAATTATCTCACAAACTACTGATTTAAACGAATTTGCTTAGTACCATTCGATTCAGAATGAAAAAATGCACTAAAATATGTTATCAGTTGAAAAATAACTACAAAAGCCGATTTTTAAGGAATTTTTTAAAAGTTCGTTCTTTTTTTCTACACATTGTAGGGATGGAATTTTCTAAAATCCATTTTTAGTGGCACTCGATGTTGATCGGTTCTGAAGCCAGAACTGTTCTAAAATTATATAAAACTAAAGCAGAGATAGAAAAATTAAAATTGGTGACCTGAAATAAATATTGACAATCTGTGGTAGTGTCATAAAGTCAGTAAAGAAGCATTTAATTAAAAGATAATCTAATGTTTATTTTCAAGAAAAACATTCAAAATAAAAATATATGTATATATAAAATAATAAACAATGAAAAACTATATCTGGTAAAATCAACCAAAAAAAAGTAATTTCCGAAATTATATTATCTTTAAAATTAAAGTCATACTTTAACACAATAAAAATACTTAAACAGCATGACGTAAGGTAAAGAAAAATGACCGGTACAGGTTGCAAAATAAACTACTCACTACAGCATAACTGGAAGAAAACAGGCTTCTCATTTCAGGTAATAACGAAAAATAATGTCCGGAAAATGTTCAAAGGAAGTAAAAACCTTGGATGTTAAAACAATTCATGACCACAAAATATTCATCGCGATATTTCCGCTATAGACTAAGATTCATTTCATAAGACACTATCTTTCACCACTTAAACTACAAACTGAACTTTCATAACTAACATTTAAGACAACTAACGGCATTTGCCAGCCTAAACATTGTCATACCACCGGCAGTCAAAACAAACCAACTGCTTTAAATACCCCTCGCTATTCTAGACATCGCCAGAGAGCAACGCCCCCTTTGCGTCTGCCGAAGTTGAGCGAATGCGATCCTGTCTTGCGAAAGGGAGATACGGCTACACGTAAGTTGCGATTTGCGAAGATCGCAAATCGCAATCAGACGGAAGAAAACGATCATGAACACACATGTAAAATGTTCAAATCGAAAGTAAACAAATAAGTAACCGATTAAAAAAAAATGGAATATGCCATGGAACCAGGAAAAACAAAATAAAGGTATTGGAAATAAGATAAAGATAAGATTGGAATAAAATAAAACCCAGCAAGTCATGCTATATTATTCTATTACAATATGTATATGTGCTTATAGAGTGTTAAGGGTATGAGTATGGCTGACAGATGTTATAAGAAATATTTTTACCCCAATTTTCAAGATTTTTGGTATGGTAGATTTTTTTGTGCTATGATTAATACGAAATCCTGACTTTAATATATATAGCACTTTTAAGAGTTCAATTACATACACACGCACAGAAGATTTTTATATATAAAGATGAGCATTGAAAATTTCAGGTTTTTGCGCCGAAGACATCGCCAAATTGAGAAACGTTTGTCAGCAGTGGGGTTCGAACACGCGATCTCTTTCTTCAAGAAGCTGAGTTTAAATCTGGCGCCTTAGACCGCTCCGACATTCTGTCTGCACTCCATTCATCGAACTTATTCAACACTTTTAATTAGCGAAAAATAACTTAGTTTTTGCCTAATTACAAAAAAAGTGTTGAATCAAATTCGATGAAATGTGAATCTAAACCATTCTCAAATCCACTGAAACACACACACAAAATTTCATTAAAATCGGTCCAGTCGTTTAGGAGGAGTTCAGTGACATACACACGCACAGAAGATGTTTACATATAAAGATAAGCATTGAAAATTTGATTTTTTTTGAGCCGAAGATGTTGCCAAATTAAGAGAATGTGAATTATCTCGAACTACTGGATTTAAACGAATTTACTTAGTACCATTCGATTCAGAATGAGAGAATGCACTAAAATGTTATCAGTTGAAAAATAACTATAAAAGCTGATTTTTAAGGAAATTTTTAAGTTATTTTTTCTACTCATCTTGAATGGTGGAATTTTCGAAAATCATTTCTTAGTGGCACTCAATGTTATAAGTATTTTTAACTAAATTTTCAAGATTTTTGGTTCGGTAGATTTTTGTGTGCTGTGATTAATACGAAATCGTGACTTTCTTTTATATATATGGCACTTTTAATTAGCGAAAAATCACTTATTAGTTTTTGTCTAGTTACTAAAAAAAAACTGAACAAATTTTGATGAAATGTGAATCTAAACCATTCTTGAATCCACTGGAACACACACACACAAAATTTCATTAAAATCGTTCCAGTCGTTTAGGAGGAGTTCAGTTACATACACACAAAACTATTTTTATATATAAAGATAAGCATTGAAAATTTCAGGTTTTTGTGCTGAAGACATCGCCAAATTAGGAAAATATGAATTATCTCACGAACTACTGGATTTAAACATATTTGCTTAGTACCAATCGATTCAGAATGAAAAAATGCACTATATGTTATCAGTTGAAATATAACTACAAAAGCCGATTTTTAAGGAATTTTTTTAAAAGTTTGTTCTTTTTTCTACTCATCGTAGGGGTGGAATTTTCGAAAATCAATTTTTAGCGGCACTCTGTTATAAGAAATATTTTTACCCCAATTTTCAAGATTTTTGGTATGGTAGTTTTTTTGTGCTATGATTAATACGAAATCCTGACTTTCTTTAATACATATAGCACTTTTAATTAGCGAAAAATCACTAACTATTAGTTTTTGCCTAATTACTAAAAAAGTACTGAATCAATTTCGACGAAATGTGAATCTAAACCATTCTCGAATCTACTGGAACGCACACACAAAATTTCATCAAAATCGGTCCATTCGTTTAGGAGTTAAATTACATACACACACACAGATTTTTATATATAAAGATTAGGAAGGGGGGTGCCTAATTTTTTTTTTTTTTTTTTTTTTTTTTGGGGGGGGGGGGGGGGTAAATCTGATATTTTGTTTATTCAAATCCTTGGAATTTCTTTAATTCTTGTGAAAAAGAGACATAAAATAAAAAAAAAGCCAAACTTATCTGTGCGTAATGCATATATCATTTTGCGAATGGCAATGCTTTCCCTTGCAATTTCGATTTTGCAATTTTCAATACTGCAAATTTTACTTTTAAACATTGCATATTTAAAATTTTACACTGTCGTATCTGAGAAAAAAATGTACTTTTAAATGCAATTTGTTTGAAAGCTGTATCTCAAATTATTTTTGTGATTTTTAGTATTGATTTTGTAATTGTGGTAACAGAATCACTCCATTTTCTCTCAAAATTTGAAAAATAAATAAATAAATAAATAAATTTGAAATCAAAATGAGTCTGTTATAAAATCTGGCGAATTTCAGCTTTTTCTTTTAATAATTTGAATAATTGAGTTTTATAGCATTTTGTTAATTTTAGTTTAAAATAATATTTGCTTGAGAATTAAACTGACCAATATAAAATGTATTTTTTACTGAACTAATTTTGTAGATTTATTATAGATAAGTTCTTTTTTCAGATTTTCTTTTGTCTAATTTAGACTGTTTCCACCTCATATAAGATATGAAAGTCATGTAAATAAAAATGCTCAAAATGTCTCAAGATTTTTTTTTTTTTTTACTTTAAAAATTCAAAATGAAGTTTTTTGGAATAGAATATTTTGTACTAGTTACAGAACTTAAGGATTATTTCTGTGATATCTTTTTCGAGATGCATGTCTGAAGCAAAGAGTAGTGTTAATACTTTATAAGTTAAAAAACAGTAATATGTACAGTTATATTTAATTTGATTTGTATATGTAGCTGTTAGTATGGCATTGAAATTATTAGTTTGGCATCCCTGTATAGATTAAGGAATTTTTCAACCTTTTTTATCATTTCCAACTTTTATGCTTGGTACTATTTGGCTAGATGGGCACCAGTGGCATATATGTATAGATATGCATATGTTCAGTTGTAGGAAAATTTTCAAAAATCTTACCAAAAATTTATTTCACCAGCCTGCAAGATGTTACATACACATACAGTTAAAAATAGTTGACAAAATTACTTTACTACAATGCATTTTTGTAATTCCTTTTTTTTTTTCTTTCTATAATATTAAGAAATACTAGCAGGGGAGACCGAGCTTAGCTCGGTCAAAATTAACTTTGTGTTCAACTCGATATAGTATTTTCACTGTATCATTAACTCTGTATTATTACTGTAAAACATGTTTATAATAGTATTATTTAGAAAAACAATCAATAAGAAAACTATGTTTTTATGCGCATATTTATAAATTTTATTTTATTTTAAATTTTACAACGAAAGGACATCGATCTAAATCAAGTTTTTAGCTCGACTCTGATTGGTTTAACCATGCATCTCGAATCCTCTTAAGAATGTATAAAAAAATTCTTTACATTCTGAAAGACAATATATTTTGCTAGATATAGCCAAATTTGGAGGCATTCTTTCATTTGGCTCCAAATATGTGTTTTGGTTTTCGTAATTTTTATAGTCGATTTTTTGGCCATATGTCGCCAATATTTTGTCAAATATCACCAAGTTATTGGCTTTTGCCATATTCTCGTGACCCTGACCCGTATTACCCAAAATGAGCCACTAATCAAATTTGATCAAGCATGTGACATAGCTCAATCGTCTTCAGGTAATCAAAAACAGTAGAATATAAAATTGAATCAAAATCGTTCAAGCCATTTTTTAGGTAAAATTAGCTTGGCAGCATTCAGCAATGAAGCGAAATGACCCACTAATATAATTTTGTTTAACATGCGACTCAGCCCAATAGTCTTCTCGTGACAAAAAACATTTTGTTTCAAAATTTAGGTAAAATTGATTGAGTTGTTATTGTATATAATTAGAATGACCCTAGCTCATTAAGACCCAAAATGACCCACTAATAGAATTTTCGCGAGCATGTGTCCAAGCCAAATGGTTTTCTCTTGCTCAAAAACGATATAATACAAAGTATAGTCAAAATGGTGAGTACCATTTTCTATATAAAATTAGCATGACCCATCATGACCAACAAATGACCCTTATAATCGAAATCTCTTAAACGTGTGGCCTAGCTCTTTAGTTTTAGCATGCCGAAAAACATTAGATACAAAATTTAGATAAAATCGATTGAGCTGTTTTTTAGATATAGGTTGGTTTGACCCTGACCCCTTATAATCCAAAATGACCCATTGATCGAATTTTCACAAAAATCTGTCCTAACCCAATGATTTTCTTGTGACCGAAAACGATAAAATACAAAATTTAATCAAAACTGCGCGAAACGTTGTCAAGATAAAATTAGAATGACCCAAAAGTGGCCCACCAATCGAAATTTCCCGAACATGTGACCTACCCCAATGATTTTCTCATGCCAAAAATATGTTGTATACAAAATTTCGTTAAAATCGACCCACCCATTCTTTAGATATAGCTTGACCTTGACCCATTAAGACCCACAAATGACCCTTATAATCGAAAGCTCTCGAATATGTGACTTAGTCCATTAGTTTTCTCGTTTCTAAAAATTGTTACATACAGAATTTCGTTAAAATTGATCCTGCCGTTCTTTAATTATACATAGCTTGACCCAAACCCTTTATGATCCAAAATGACGCATTAATCGAAATTTTTTGAACATGTAACCTAGTCCAATGATTTTATCGTGCCAAAAAAATGTTGCATACAAAATTTCATTAAAATCGATCCACCTGTTCTTTAGATATAGTTTGACCATGACCCATTATAACCCATCATGACCCACAAATGACCCTCATAGTCGAAATCTCTCAAACATGTGATTTAGCCCATTAGTTTTCTCATGTCAAAAAACTGTCACATACAAAATTTCGTTATAATCCATCACGCCGTTCTTTAAATATAAATAGCTTGACCCAGACTCTTAATGACCCATTAATCGAAATTTTTCGAACATGTAACCTAGTCCAATGATTTTATCGTGCCAAAAAAATTTTGTATACAAAATTTCGTTAAAATCGATCCACCTGTTCTTTAGATATAGGTTGACCATGACCCATTATGACCCTCATAGTCGAAATCTCTCATACATGTGATTTAGCCCATTAGTTTTCTCATGTCAAAAAACTGTTACATACAAAATTTCGTTATAATCCATCACGCCGTTCTTTAAATATAAATAGCTTGACCCAGACTTAATGACCCAATATGACCCATTGAAATTTTTTCTCGAACATGTAACCTAGCCCAATGTTTTTCTCGTGCCCGAAAACCATAGAATGCAATTTTTAGTCAAAATTGCGTGAGAAAATCGCTAGATAAAAATAGCATGACCCACAATGACCCCAAGAATGACCCACTTACCGAATTTTCTCGAACATGTTACCTAACCCAATGGTCTTCTTGTAATTCAAAACGATACAATATAAAATTTGGTCAAAATCGTTAGAGCCGTTTTTAGATAAAAATGGCTTGACCCATAATGACCCCAAAATGACCCACTAATCGAAATTTTTCGAACATGTGACCCAGCCCAATAGTTTTCTCGTGCCAAAAAATGATTGGATACAAAATTGCCTTAAAATCCATCCAGACGTTCTCTAGATATAAATAGCTTGATCCTGACCCATTGTGACCCAAAATGACCCAGTAATCGAATTTTCCCTAACATGGGACCTAGCCCAATGGTCTTCTCGTGCCCGAAAATGGTAAAATCCAAATTTTTGCGAAAATCGTTAGAGCCGTTTTTGAGATAAAATTTACCCACACACACACACACACACAATTTTTGCTCGCATTATAGTATAAGATATGCAACAGAGGTAAGCTTAATATAAGATAGAACTTAGTATCATATTTACTCTTTAATAATTTGGAAAGTTAAAATATCTAGATTTAAAAAGTCTCTGATAATGTCTCTATTGCCTACAATTTTTCAAAAATTAAAAATGCACTTACCTTACCAGAAAATCCACTCACTACTGACAAGCATGTGTGTGTGATAAATAAATAAAAAAAAATTGCCATTTTGCCCTCCCTGAGTTTATTCAAACGTTTTATGGAACATACTTTTATTTTCAGTTTCCGTAATGTATTAATATTTTCAATGGCTAAAGTTCTTTTATTTTACTTAACTTGGCATAATCTATTATTTTCTTAAAGAACTAGAATGTTTCTTGAATGCCAATATCTTATTGCGAAATCTTATATTCAGTATACAAATCCATTTTCCTTTTTAGAATTAAAAAACATTTATCGAAACTTTAATTTTATTTTAGTTAATTAATCTGCTGGGATTCAAAAGCCTTGTGCGTGGCCAAATTATGCTATTATGCAATTCGGTAAAGATTCCGTGCATCTAGCCACACCTACCGACCAATGGGAGATAGTGGGTTGGATTATCTATACGTTAAAAACTATCTTAATGGATCTTTAAAAGCTTTGTGTAAAAAGGGGAGGGGCTAGATTGGCTTGGAATTTAAGTCATTTTGCTTTGGAAGAGTGTAGAATGCTTTTAACCTTTGCCCGGATCCCCATCTCATCTTTGGAATAATTTAGAACGTTTGAGATGATGTAGGCTTAGAGCAAGTTGTCTGTTGTAAATTTGTGCAGACTGGTGACATGTGGAATAACTGATGGTCGTACTAAAAAATAACGGACAAAAAACCGATTTTTGCATTTTTATTGCAGAAACTCTCGAAGAACAACTCCATTGCTTCTAACTACGGCTGCTAAACCTGTTTATTTCAAGTAAATCAACTTATTACAGCAAAGATGTTATTCCACGAGAATCGATATATTATTACAGCAAATTGACATATAATGTTCAATCTCACTTATCGCCACCAGAACTTTCAGAGACTTTTTTTAAACTTCAATTAATGATATATTTGGAATAATTAAGTAGAATCATATTTAAATAAAGGATGCTTTTACATTGTTTACTTACTATTTGAAAAATCACATTTATGAAAAATAACAATTAATGCTCTTCAAAAGAATTAATGATATAGAAAAGTGAGTTCCCCAATATGAAGTAGAGAAAAACTGTAAATCCTTTGTATTCCAACTTCTTGTAAGCAGACCTTCCACAATAGTCTCAATTTCCATGCCTCCTTTAACTTATTTCATAAGTTATTTAATTTCATTACCTATTTAAACTAGCAAAAGCCATGCTTTGTTTGGATTTGCGAAGCATTATTTCATTAGATAATTATTTGAAATTAACAATAGTTTTCTTACATTATGTGGTATTACTTGATTATCCCGTCAATTAAAAAGGTACCGCCAAACTAAAAGATTAAATGCCAATGATGATGTTAAAAAATGTCACATTCACGTAATATCATAACATGTGCTCTTTGTGCCATCAAGTAATTTTTAATATGAAGTTTTGTCTGTATTATTATTAAATTTTTATTAATTTGTTATTTTGTTATTATATAAAAAAAAGGTACTACTCTGTTACCAATTTCGCCAAATTATACAAATCGCCAAACTAATAATAATGTCAATTTGCAAAATTATACATATTGACATAATTTTTATTTTAAATAACGAAAAAAAAAAACAAATAGTAGAATATTAACAAAAATATTAATAAAAATTACTTAATGACATTTTAAACACGTGAATCGCATCTAATGTCATCGAATGTAACATTCACGATCATCCATTATTGGCATTTAATCTTATAGTTTGGCGATAATTTTTTGATTGACGGGATAACCTAGTAGTACCTTAAAAAAAAAAAAAATACGTCAATTTGTTTATTTAGGCCAACAGTTTGGCGGTTTATATAATTTGGCGAAATTGGTTGACGAGATAACCAAGTAGTACCTATTATTTTTGCATTTTATTTAACTAAAAATGCTATTTTATGTATTGGAAAATTTTTATTTTAGAAATGTAAATTTAGCCAAATAACTAAAAATTTCCTTGGAATTTTTTTTTAGACATTAGACTGATATAAATATATTTTCAAAACAAAATGTGACATATTTTTTTTTTTTTTTTTCAACTAAAAGCTCTTTTTAAAAAAAATTTTACATTTTCCATCTTGTTTTCTAACAAAAATGGATGCTACTTGGTTATCCCGTCGACCGATTTCGTCAGATAATACAAATTGCCAAACTATTAGCCAAATTGTACAAATTGAAGCAATTTTTTTAAATAACGAAAAAACAAATTAGTGAGACATTAATAAAAATACAAATTAAAAGTCAAATTAAAAATCATTTGACATAATTTTATGTTTAATGTCAAGTAATGTGACATTTACAATAATCCATTATTGGCATTTAATCCTGAAATTTGGCGTTAGATTTTTGGTCGACCGGATAACTAAGTAGCAACTAAAAATGTACTTTGATATAGTATCTATGGAATGACGTAATGAAGTACAAAATTTTGTAATTTATTGATGAAAATTAATAATTTGCCCACTGTATTCAAGCTGGCCACTTTTAAATTGATACAGTAATTACTGGATAAACTTAAGCAGTTAATTTCTCAAGTTAAGCTCTTCAATATTTAGTGCTCTTCAATATGACGACAAATTTTACAAAAATATGATTTTAAATTTTTTGTGCATCTTCGAAATTTGAAACCTTTTTCCGAGCACATGCAGAAGAGATTCGCCACGTCGTCATTTTGGCACAGATGTCATATACGCATCGCATTGACGCTATTTTGTTTCAGGTGCCAATGCCATACGCACCGGGGTACTTAACGGGCGACAAAGTTCGTTATTTTGCTTAACATGGTAGCCCTGATGTTGTATATTTACTTTTATTTTCTTTTTAAAATTATGTAAATTGTTTTGTTCTATAGATATTGTTCTATAGATATAAACTTTTGGCACAGATTTCAGTCGTATATGTACCACATTGGTGAGATTTTTTTTTTCCTAATGCTATTTTGGCGAAAACTTTAGTTTTCAAATACCTGTTACATATTTTTTTAATTATTTTCTATTATTTTAAGAAATAATGATAAATAAAAAAGCTTAGCTAGTAATTATAGAGCAAAACAATTTATATCATTTAAAAAAAGGTATTAAAACTAAATAAACAGTTTATTCTAATAGCCGGGTATAAATTGTGAGGTATAAATTGAACCTTTTTTTCAATCGGGCCAATGTAGTGCGTATATGACATCTGTGTCACTTTTTTTAATTGTTATTCCCATTTTAAAAATATATATGGTAACTGGTATTCGAAAAAAAGGTTTTTGCCAAATTGACTTCCGAAAAAATCACGCCAATGTGGTGTGTATATGACATGTGTGTCGACGTTTTTTACGCTGATAGTTAGCTTCTTGCCTTAAAGCTATATCATATTCGCGTTCTTTTCAACCAGTAAGTACATGTTTTCTAAACATTTTTTATAATAGAATTAATTCATTCTATAAATTGTTTTTAAATAGCAAACTATTTAAAAATATTACATATACCAAAATAATGTTTCATTTGGTTTCATTTTCAACCTTCGAATTCAAATAACTCTTTATATAATGAATTTAACAATTAATTTTATTTGTTTACAATTTTTTGTTGCCAGTTTACCGAAAATAAAATAAAACACAATATAATTCTTTTAATATGCGTAAGTGTCATTAGCGTAAATGATTTTGTCGGAATAAAGAAAATACATTTTATTTATTCAATTAATCATGATTCTATCTATAATTCTTAACTCTGATTTATTTGTTCTTCTGAAAATATGCATATTTCATTTCTTATTTTAAAATGCGTCCGTAATGGAAAAACATGTAAAATAAATTAATTTTTTAAAGGTTATTCCGTAAAAAAAAATTTTTGCGCAAATCTACAGATCATAATTTATTTGTGTTTAATTTCAAGTTAAAATATTGAATAGTTTTTTCGTAAAGTGTACGACAAATTGTAATTTGAGTGGCCTAGTAGAGGATTCGCTTCGCTCATCTTAATAACTGTTTTGTAGTTATTTAAATTAACATTTTATTTTTTGCCATAAAAAAATGATTAATGCATTGGATTAGGAGCAAAAATAGTTTTCTGTATAGTTGAGTTATTTCAAAATCAAAATTTCATTATATTAAGTTCGTCTATGTAGTATGAATTGTAAAAAAGTAATTTTTTCTTTAAATTTTTAAACAAAAGCATTTGATGAACAACTTATACTTCATTAATATTTTTAAATATATATGTAGCTAAATTGGATCAACTTGTGAATGCATTATGGCATTCATTTGAAGAAATAAGGCTTTTTAAATTAATTGAAATATAAAAATATGTTAAATGTTATATAAATCATAGAAGCAAAATGTTTCTAATATGTTAGCAAAGAAAATAGTTTTAAATTAATTGTAAGACAAATTAATTTTGTCTAATTATCAAATATGAATATCCTGCATATCAGAAATTAATTGTAAGCAGGGTTGGCATGATTTAAATCAAGATTTAAATCAATTTTTTTTTGCAATATCACGTGAATGCACATATCAAAGGAAAATTTTGGGTAAAATTTAGAAAATGTATTAGATAAAGATAGAATTACAAACTTTAAAGCAACTTATGAACAAGCTTAATGGCTGTCATTCTGCTGGGGTTTTATTAAATCCCTCTATTCTAAATCAAAATGAAATTTTGCTTAATGTAGAAGAAAATAATGAAGGTTTGGCATACATAAAAGAAAATTGTCCAAATCTTCTCACCACTGTAGAACATTTTCAAGCAAAAAATAGTCTATTCCAAAAATTATACCATTGCTTGAGAAAAAAGTTCCTGATATTATGATTGGTAAAAGTCCTTTTATGTAATGGGAGGTAAAGAGAGAACCAGCGATATTGAAATTGAATTTATTTATCAATTAACAACAGCCGTGGCTTCACCTGCTGGAGTAGAAAGACAATTTTCTTCTTTTGGACTAGTTCATTCAAAAACTTCGTAATAAATTAGAAATAGACAACGCTTTTAAATTAGTATTTTTGTTCAAACAATTAAATCCCTGATTTATCCGTATTTGCTTAAAAAATAGTAAATTAATTGTGATTTTTATCCCTTAATAATAGGGATGGGACGAATATTCGGCCACTATTCGGTATTCGGCCCTTTTGCCGAATATTCGGTTGGCTGAATATTGAAGGGTTGTTGACCGAATACCTGTAGCCGAATATTTAGAGATATCTGGCCGAATATTGCTAAAATCTCGCCGAATAGTGAAAGATATCTTGCCAAATAAATTTTGGATTTAAAGAATTTCATTTCTTGCAATTTTTTTTTCTCTAATCCAAATTGGCTACTTCATTTATGAAGTCATTCTCGTTCTTACTTACAAAATATACAGTTATTCGATTGCTAAAAAATACACAACCTTTCTGAATTTCCTATAAAAGTTAGTGATATTTTAGAAAATACTATCCAAGTTGGAGATTTAATTGTACGATAAATGTCTTCATTAGAGAATTACAATTCAAGATATAAAAACACTTATAGAAAAAAAAAAAGAAAAACACTGCCTTATTCTAAAACACTTGAATATTTATTAATGTCTGAAAATTCCATGCACATATAAAAAATGACTCGTATGAAATTCGTAACTTATTTTCTGTAAAGTAGGAAATGAAAGAATTCATTCACTAAGTGTATTAACGAAGATTCATTTTCAAAATTAGATATCAAATATCACTATTCCAAATACAACAGCCATCTGAAAACAGAACTGATGGCAAACTAGATATGCATTAGAACCCAAAACTTGCTTTATGACGATGGTTTTATAAGTATTTAAACATAAATTCTAAATACTGAACAAAATATTTTATTTTATTGTATTCACTTTTAAATAATTATTTGCATAGTTACTGACTTAAATATGTAACAATATTATGTATATATTTTTAATTTACATATTCTTTCATTCATGTTGTTATCAATTTCTGTTTATCCTTTTAATGCTTGTTGAATAAGTGAAATATTGAAGTTGAATATTGTATGCACCAATTCAAACATCAAAGATTTTGTTACCATATGCATTCTACTTTAAGCATAACCTTTTGCTTTAATGTAATTTGTAATTTAAGGCTTGGCAACTGATTTCAGAGCAGTCTCATTCTTACGAATTTGCTCATCATTAGGGACACAAACTCTAAAAATTTAAATTTTACTTCATTAAAGGTTATTTCAGAAAATATCTCCTCGTGAGTTCTGAGAGAGAGAGAGATTAAGAATATTATTAATTTTGGATGCAAGAAAGGGTAAAAGTATCATTTGATAGTAAAAGTGAACTACATTTTTCATATTTTAATGGAAATATCTTGCCATCCTGACTTACTGAAAATCAATTTGATGTACATTAAGATAAAAGAATGTAATGCAATTTCATAATTTTTTGGGGTTAAAATAAGTGTTTCAAATTTCAAAATACATTTAAAAGCACATTTAAAAGTAATAATTATTAATGAGCTCCTATTTTTTTAATTATACATAATCAAAATTTATTTTCTTTATTGGAAAAAAAGTTGATATTCGGCCGCCGAATATTCGGTATTCGGCCTAAAATTTGGTTGAATATTCGGCTATTCGGCCAAATCACTATTCGTCCCATCCCTACTTAATATCTTGCATTAAATGAATACAGTAGACTCCTTCAAATCCACACTTCTAAAATCTGCACATAATTTATGGATGTAAACAATGAAAAATTCAGTTCAGATGTAGGTACAAAATTTGACTTTTTTAGCTTTATATCAATTCCATATATTTTTTAATTTTGTAATTTTTGTTAATGTTATTGAATTCTTGTTTTTTTTTTTTTTTTTTTTTTTTTTTTCATGAAGAAAAAATAATTTATTTCTGAAAAAAATCAAGATATTGCTGATATCATTGGTAATCACAATTTTACCAAATATATTTATATATTTATCAAGTTCTTTTAGTGATTAAGTTTGACTAAACCTGAAATAAAGCTTCATTATTTTATGATCCTGGTGTGAATTAGTAATGTACCTTTATGAGGCAAGTTTCATTGAATAATTTAGGAAAAACAAATTTAATCTTTATAATGAATACTTAATTGTACATTTTTTATTATTAACTTGATCTTTGCTTTTAGTATTTTAATCATTTTAAAAATTATTTTAATTTTTATTATTTTAGTTTATTACTTATTTTAATAGTTTAGTATATTGAAAGCATTCATTATACTATGATTTCATTATTAAAATTACATTCAAATTACTTTTAAAAAAAGATAAACAAAGCAATCACCAGAAATCTGCAAAATTCTAAAATCCGCACAACCTCTGGTCCCAAGCTGTGGGATTTGAGGGAGTCTACTGTATTTAATTTGTTTTTTTAATTTTGCCATTTTCTATTCATTTATAACCTATTTAAATTTATTTCTTTTTTAGTTTGCACAATCCAATTACAAAATAATAGAATGGCTTTAGATTAAAGCCTGGATGTTTAATTTTTAGTACCAATCAGTAACTAGTATATAAGTATTTTCTTAACTATATAATTATTTCTTATGTTATTTTTAGAAATTATAAATATTATTTATTCTATTTTAGTTATTATAAAAAAATGTTCCATGTATTGTAAAAACATAAAAACTCAACAATTAAAAATAGGATTCTAAAAAAATCAAATAAATCAGATTTAAATAAAAAAAATCAGATTTAAATCAAATAAATCCAATTTTTTTGATTTTTTTTTTTTTAAATCATGATTTTTTTCCAACCCTGATTGTAAGTGATAATGCAGACATATGTATTATAAATTTGCTGTCCTTATTCTAATTTTGCCTGTTTTTTAAGAGATCGATGTTTGTGCTACAGATCTAGTGGTTATTTACAGGTCGAAACTGAATTGAAGGATATCTGTCAAGATATATTGGATGTTCTAGACAAGCATCTTGTACCAACTGCATCTACTGGAGAATCCAAAGTTTTCTATTATAAAATGTGAGTAAATGGTTCTTTAGATAATTAGTATACATATTCTATATTCATATACCTGTTTATACAATTTATTTTTAAAATTTATTACTTATCTGTAGCATGTCCCCCTATCCCAAAAAAAGCAAACCGGCTTTTTTTTTTTTTTTTTTTTTAGCCAGTTAAAACAAAATAACTGGTTTTTATCTTTTTTAAAATGTAGTTTTCATTCTAGGCCATTTTTGAAAGGTGCAGCACCCTGCCCTTTTTCAAATTTGCAAAATGCACCCTATCTTTTTTAAAAATAGCAAAATGCACCATTGGTTTTAACCAGAGATTTTTAATATTTATTTTATTCCATAGTATTTCTAAATTCGTGTGTCCAAAAATAATTTTTTTTTTCATTTCTATAAGAAAAAGAACATCAAACTATTCAATCATGGTTTAATGTAATTGTATTTTTAATTTTTGTATCCTAAAATCAAAATTAATATTACTTAATTTATCTTACTTAAAAATTATGTATTTTCCCGCTTTCTTTTTTTTCCCAAAGGCAATAGCAAATTTTTTCTTGCAAAAGTGCTCAGGGGTGATTCTCGTCCGAAAATTTAAGGCATCCTCTTCCGAAAATTTGAAATTGGGTTATCAGTTCCGCATAGTTGCCAACTTGTACGGTTTTGCGCGCGGAAAAAACAATTGCGTAGAAATGCAAATTTCGTGATAGGATTGCCGAAATAGCATATATTTTGTCAATATTTCGTGGAAAAAAGATTTCGTCAATGTTTTTGTAAACGAACTTTGTCAAAAGATCAATGAAAAATGCGAATTTCCTGTGTGGATCGCAGAAAAAACGGCAATTTATCCAAATATCGCAGATAAAAAGCTGATTTCTTCTGAAGACGGCGGGAAAACGCCGATTTCGGGTATAACGCAGATTTCGTCTAAAGATTTCGGGTATAACGACGATTTTGTCTAAAAATTTCGAATATAACGGCGATTTTGTTAAAAGATCACGGGAAAAAATGCCGTTTTCGATAAAAGATCGCTTAAAAATACTTTGTCAAAAGAATATTTGAAAAAATATTCAGATTTCATCAAAAGATCACGGAATAATCGCCGATTTTGTCAAAAGATCGCGGGAATAAAACACCGTTTTCGAGAAAAAATCACGTAAAAAAGCAAATTTTGTCTAAAGATCATTGAAAAAACGCAGATTTCACTTTTAAAAAAAACATGGGAAAACGCCGATTTCGTCAAAAGATCGCGGAAAAACCACCGATTTTGGCAAAAGATCGCAATAAATCGCAGATTTTACTAAAATACTGCTGATTTCGTCTGAAGATAGCGGGAAAACGCCGATTTTGTCCCCCCCCCCCCCCCCCCCCCAAATTTCCGAAAATACGATGCGAATTTCCGAAAAAAAAATTCATCCAGAATCACCCCTGAAAGTGCTCTTTTCTGCTGCAGTAGTGCCCTTTTTATTTCTAGAGTGAACACTAGTTTACAGATATTTCATATTAAATTTAAATTATTTTTAATAAACTTATATTTTATACCAAAATATAAACTTCTGTTAAATTTTGATAAGTCTTCAAAACTGCTAGAATGCATCAGTGAAGACATTGTCTGAAAAGAAATTGTAATTATTCAGAAGAATATGTTATATAGTGGTAGTGGTTGGAATTATTCATTATATAGCTTTACATAATCACACATTTTAAAAATTATATGAAACAATAAGAAAATGTCATGCATCAAAATATAATTTTTCTTGCATACTGCTATCTACTTTTAAAATTGAATCAAATTAAAATAGCTTATGTGTATTTAATTATTGAAATTATCTTAATACTTGAGAACACTCGCTAATAAGTAATCTATATTGTGATAAGTTATGAAAAATAATGTAAAGTTTTTTCCTTACTAAGCAGTTATGTAACTCTTTTCAGATATGTCCATATGGACAGATTAAAATCCTAGAATCATATTGAAAGAGAAATTGGGAAGAATATAAAATTTGAGGACGTGTAAGTACATAAAATAATGAGAACAAGTAAAAAATATGTGGAAGATGTGTGATCGCAAAAATTAACTAGCATCAATAAAAATAATCTTTATTTTTGAAGAGAAGAAAAAAAAAATCCTGAACCCTCTAATGTTATATACAGTAAAACCTCTAAATAAGGCTTGTTGCATATAATTTTACTCTTAACAGGGCTAGAATTTCATGGTGGGATTCGCACCGGAAATTTTTAAATCCCGTCCAAAAAATATCTTATGCGGGGGAGGCTCCCGCCCAAAAAAGTCCCGAATTTTCCGAAAAATTTTGCATTTTAAAACTACAATTAACTTCCTACTTTTAATTTTGCGATATTTTCGTGCGACTGAATGACATATTTTGCTGTGAAAAATTGTTGGAATTCACGCTATTTTTCCGCAACCAATCGTCAAATTTCTCATCCCCCCCCTTGCGATCAGTTGACAAGTTTCGTGCGATTTACCGTCGTGAGAACGGAGTAATTCTGTTTCATAATTTTTAAAAAATTAACGCATTCAATTTCAAAAGTTATGAAACATCGTTTATCAACTCCGAAATTCGGATAGTTATGTCTAAATTTCCGGGCTAATTAGATTTTTCATTGCTTTTGAACCAAGTTGAATTGCATATTTTCACAATCAATTTCATCAATCGTACGAAGAAAATTTTGTTAAATTGTGATAAAAATGGCAATTTTCTCAAAAATCGCAAAAAAAAGAAAGAACTAGACTTTTCTTAAAAGATTTTGATAAAACACTAATTTCTTAATCACGGAATAAACGTGAATTTCGTGAAATAAACATGAATTTCATAAAATGATTCCAGAATAAACGTGAATTTTGTGAAAGCATCGTGAAAAATATGTGAAAGGATCGCCATATAAACAGTGTCGTGTGAAAAGGGGCAGGTGGGGGCGAAGAGGCTGTCACCCTGGCCGCAGAAACTTAGGGGTGCCGATTTTCTACAACCAACATCATTTTTGACCGGTAATAAGAAAATGAACACTAAATTGAAACTTTGCCACAAGCACAGTTTTCTCTCAGCATGTCCCTGCATTTGAATTTCTATAAAGGATCGTGGGAAAACACCAAATTTATCAAAGGGATGTTTTTATTTTAATTTGCAACAAATTTTTTGAAAAGTTACAGCGGATCGTGTGAAAGGGGGGGGGGGGGGATTTACTTTAGACTCTGTGTTTTCACTCAATCTAAAATCAACCTGAACCAAGGGGTGATTCTCGTCCGAAAATTTGAAATTGGGTTATCAGTTCTGCATAGCTGCCAACTTGTACGGTTTTGTGTACGGAAAAAACAATCGCGGAGAAATGCAAATTTCGTAAAAGAATCTCCGTAAAAGCACACCTTTTGTCAATATTTCGTGAAAAAACTACTATTTTTTTCAACGTTTGTCTCAACAAACTTTGTCAAAAGATTGCTAAAAAATGTGAATTGCCTATGCAAACAGGGCTGCCAGTTGGTCCCTATTTCCCTAAAAGGTCCCTATTTTTTAACTTGGTCCCTAAAAGTCCCTATTTTCACTAAGAGGTCCCTAAAAGTCCCTTTTTTTATCTATACTGTGTCTAAGTTAATTTTTTCTTAACATTTTACCAAAATTTATCAAGAAAATTTACTTTTTTTTAAAATTTAATATTGTAGATGATAGCACATAACTGATCATAGTGGAAGAAATGAAAAAATTATAGTGAAAAAACCTTGCAATTTTAGTCAGTCCTGAAAAAAACCTGCAATTTTGTTCAAAAAATCTCGAGAAAACACCTTTATTGGCAAAAGTTTGCGAGAAAAATTTGATTTTTATCAAAAGATTGCTAGAAAAACGTGATTTTCGTCTAGGAATCGTGAATAAATACTATTTTCATAAGGAAATTTTCGTCTTAAGATTGAAAAGAAACGGGATTTTTATCAAAAGATTGTGAGATAAACACGATTCTTGTTGAGACATCGCAAGAAAAATGCGGTTTTCATCCAAAGATTGCGAAAAAAAAAGCATTATTTTTGTCTAAAGATTGTGAGAAAAATGCATTTTTTATCAAAAAGTCGTGAAAAAACCTGAATTTTGTTCAAAAATCTCAAGAAAACATGTTTATAGTCAAAAGATCGCGAGAAAAATGCAATTTTTATCAAAAGATTGTTAGAAAAATGCTATTTTCGTCTTAAAATGCGATTTTTGCCAAAAAATTGTGAGAAAAATGCGACTTTTGCCAAAATATCCTGAGGTAAATGCAATTTTCGTCAAAAAATCGCAAGAAAAATGGAATTTTTTCTAAAGATCGCGAAAAAATAACCCGCAATTTTTATATAAAGATTGTGAAAAGAACCCAATTTTCGTCTAAAGATAAGCAAAAAAAAAACACTATTTTTGTCTAAAGATTGCAGGAAAAAATTCAAATTTTATCAAAGAATTTAAAATAAAAACTTTTTAAAAGATCATGAGAAAGCTGGTATTTTCCCCTAAGTATCGAAGGGAAAATGCAAATTCCATAAAAGCAGTACAAAAAAAAAAAAACCTTGGGAATGCTGTTGCAAAAATGTATAATTAATGTATGGAAGGATTTCTTCTCTCCCTCTTTGCTGTAACTTTTCATAAAATTTGCTGTGAATTTCAGGGTTTTTTAGAACTTTGAATTTCTTTTGCTACAGAAATTCATTTCATTTAAATTTATTACAAAAAAATCATTTATAACCTTTATTTCAATTATGTTTGTATTCGTAAATGCAAATTATATAAGTGATGATGATTCTGAAAATAATTGTAATAAGTGTTAAATATTGCTGGAAAAAACAAAAAAGTATACTATTCCTGAAACCAGTATTTTAATCCTAAAGTGTGCTAAATATTTCTGAAATAGTCAGGAATGAACTTTAAATAGTTTACTTATGTTATAGTTTTTACATTGTTGATGTCTGTGTTGATACATATGTTAAGATATTAACACATGTGTCAATATATTTACATATAAATGAAATTTCTTATAAAATTCTTATATTTTCTAAAAATTCTTATATTTCCTATAATATTTTTGAAAAAAGTAACTCTAGGCCTGATGGATGTGATGCGTCTGATTTTAGTATATAACTATTATAATGACTGGCCATCCAGGTGGGAAGATTTTAGTTTTATACAGGAAAAACCAAGTGTTCCTGCACATAGATTTATGAAACATGTGCCAAGCAGATGGTTAACTCTAGAACCTGCAGCAAATTGGTTGTTAGAATAATGGAATTGTCTCCATGAGTATTTCTTAAAATATATTTCATCTAGAAAAGAACAAAAGACACTAAATACAGTCAGCTAAAAAAAAAAAAAAAAAAAAGTTTTATATTTGAAAGAGAGAACTATGAAATGTCAGTTACTGTTTATTGTACCTAGTGCCAAACTATTTACCCAGTTTACTGCATTTTTCCAAAGGGAAGATCCTGTGATCCACTTAGTGTATGATGAAATAAAATGCCTTATCATTAAAGTCTCAGTGCATATTTGCAAACAGTCAGCCCTTAAATCTTTCAAGAATGATGTCAATCAAGATCCCTTTGAGAGTAAAAATTTAATCTCTCCAAGAGATATTGTTTTTAATGAAGAATTGCAAAAAGAGTTTTTGCAATTATTTGAAAAAGATAAAGGTTATGTTTTAAGTGATGTGCAACGTCATTATATAGCTTCTGGTAAATATCTTTACAATAAGGATATATTGCAAGATTAAAATTTTAAATATCTCAGTTGCTTAGACCCAGAATTCAAAAGTACTCCAAAAAGTTTTAAAAATATTGCTAAACTAGCACAGAAATTGCCTATAAACATTGAAATTGATGCCCTCTTAGATGAATGGAAAATTTGCAAGCCCAGTCAAGAAGAATCTGAAGTAAATATGATTGATTCATTTTGGGCTACTTCTATTAATGCAAAAGAGGAAAATGGAGGATTAAAATATCCAAATCTCTCTTTATTTTGAAGAGTAGCTTCAGTTTGTACCACGGCAGTGCAGACATAGAACGGGGATTTTCGCTTTCACATCAAATTCTTTTTGAAGACCGGGTCTCTATGAAAGAATGGATGCTAAGTGCTAGGCTAAACATAGCAGATGCTTTAAGACATCATTATGAAAACCATGCCGCTCTAGTACCAGTAACTAGTAAAATGATAAAAAAGGTTAATATTACATATCAAAATTATCAAAGTTACCTAGAAAATGAAAAGAGAGAAAAAGGAAAAAAAAAAAAAGGAAAGTACAACTTGAAGAGGAAAAAGCTACAGAAGAGGAAGAAATCAGAAAAAAAGAAGCTGAAAAAGATAAAAGTACAATTGTAGTTCTTGAAAAAAAGTTGGAAGATTTAAACAAAAATGTGAGTGTAGACGTAACTGTATTGGACAGATTGATCGATGAAGGCAATGAAAGGTTAAAAATTGCTTTAGAAAAGGGAAATTTAACTAAAGCTAAAGTGGTTGAAATTTGATTGCAGCTGGTATAACAGCTAACAAGAAACTGAAAGTAAAAAAGGATAAAGCTGATAGCTTGTCTAGTGTTAAAAATATAAAAGAAAAAATAATTTAATTACAAATTTTATGAGTAACAAACCCAGGGATGTAAGACCTGCGCCAGACTGTGCCGAAACCGCTTTTCTGCGCCAAACTGCTACAAAACAGCTATTTTTTTAAATTTTGCGCCAAACCTGCGCCAAAAGGCACTTAGTCATGGCCAACTTCATTAGAGGCCTTGGAAGCTCTTGGCTGTTAGGACGGAATTTATGACATCATATCATGTTTAACCAATCGGCAAAGACAACTCTTGTTTGTAACGCCCCTTGCAAGGACAACTTCCTCACGAGATTGGATAGACGGAGATTACGTCATTAATTCTGTCCTAAGACCTGCCTAAAAAGCAAGAGCTTCAGAGGCCTCTAATAAAGTTGGCCGTGACTTAGTGCCAAAATGAAGTTTAGCGCGATTTCGTCGTTCCAGGAAACAACAAAAAATAACTTTTTTTAGGCTGTTAATTTCGTCAAAAAACAAAGAAACATTGATAAAGATCTCGAAAAATGCGCAAATTTCACCGAAAAATTTTGAAAAATATGCGAATTCGGTCATTAAAAACACGCAATGTTTTGCGGAGTTTTATCGTGGATCGACGCAAGTTGTTTTTTCCTCGAGTAAACCTAAGTTCATTTTCATCGCAGCCGATCGCAAAGTTCGGAGCGGGACGTCATATGACGTACAGCGCGTGCGTTGAGCTGACGAACGAGAGCTGCTGTAATATGATTCCCAACCAATGGGGGTTGGCCTCTTATGTATTGTACATATTTTCTGTACATTAAGTATTTTCATGTTCTGTGTCTTTCCCGTATCGGCGGTGAATTATTTCTCTCCTCGGCGAATTCTGCTGATAGACGGCAAAACCGAAAGCAGAATGAAAGCGCGTACGAAGATCCGCTACATGTTTGTCAAACAATTACAAAATAAAAAAAATACAATTTTGTCAAAAATTGCTATTTCGTTAAAAAATGAACAAAATGCAGTCAAAACAGTAATGAATTCAGACACTTTTTTCCGGCAGGGACTTCTGTAGCTCCGGGGGGGGGGGGGACATAATAGAGGAGAAAATTGCACTTTCTGACCATTGAAAACCCAAAATCTCAAAATTTCCGGGTGGGAGGATTCCTTTTTTCGGGGGATGTTCGGAGCGGGACGTCATATGACGTACAGCGCGTGCGTTGAGCTGACGAACGAGAGCTGCTGTAATATGATTCCCAACCAATGGGGGTTGGCCTCTTATGTATTGTACATATTTTCTGTACATTAAGTATTTTCATGTTCTGTGTCTTTCCCGTATCGGCGGTGAATTATTTCTCTCCTCGGCGAATTCTGCTGATAGACGGCAAAACCGAAAGCAGAATGAAAGCGCGTACGAAGATCCGCTACATGTTTGTCAAACAATTACAAAATAAAAAAAATACAATTTTGTCAAAAATTGCTATTTCGTTAAAAAATGAACAAAATGCAGTCAAAACAGTAATGAATTCAGACACTTTTTTCCGGCAGGGACTTCTGTAGCTCCGGGGGGGGGGGGGGGGGACATAATAGAGGAGAAAATTGCACTTTCTGACCATTGAAAACCCAAAATCTCAAAATTTCCGGGTGGGAGGATTCCTTTTTTCGGGGGATGTTCGGAGCGGGACGTCATATGACGTACAGCGCGTGCGTTGAGCTGACGAACGAGAGCTGCTGTAATATGATTCCCAACCAATGGGGGTTGGCCTCTTATGTATTGTACATATTTTCTGTACATTAAGTATTTTCATGTTCTGTGTCTTTCCCGTATCGGCGGTGAATTATTTCTCTCCTCGGCGAATTCTGCTGATAGACGGCAAAACCGAAAGCAGAATGAAAGCGCGTACGAAGATCCGCTACATGTTTGTCAAACAATTACAAAATAAAAAAAATACAATTTTGTCAAAAATTGCTATTTCGTTAAAAAATGAACAAAATGCAGTCAAAACAGTAATGAATTCAGACACTTTTTTCCGGCAGGGACTTCTGTAGCTCCGGGGGGGGGGGGGGGGGACATAATAGAGGAGAAAATTGCACTTTCTGACCATTGAAAACCCAAAATCTCAAAATTTCCGGGTGGGAGGATTCCTTTTTTCGGGGGATGTTCGGAGCGGGACGTCATATGACGTACAGCGCGTGCGTTGAGCTGACGAACGAGAGCTGCTGTAATATGATTCCCAACCAATGGGGGTTGGCCTCTTATGTATTGTACATATTTTCTGTACATTAAGTATTTTCATGTTCTGTGTCTTTCCCGTATCGGCGGTGAATTATTTCTCTCCTCGGCGAATTCTGCTGATAGACGGCAAAACCGAAAGCAGAATGAAAGCGCGTACGAAGATCCGCTACATGTTTGTCAAACAATTACAAAATAAAAAAAATACAATTTTGTCAAAAATTGCTATTTCGTTAAAAAATGAACAAAATGCAGTCAAAACAGTAATGAATTCAGACACTTTTTTTCCGGCAGGGACTTCTGTAGCTCCGGGGGGGGGGGGGGACATAATAGAGGAGAAAATTGCACTTTCTGACCATTGAAAACCCAAAATTTCCGGGTGGGAGGATTCCTTTTTTCGGGGGATGTCCCCCCCCCCCGGGCCACCACCTGAATTCAAAACAAAAGGAAAAAACAGTAAATCTCGAAAAAAATGCTCGAATTTCGGCAAAAAATACACATGAATTTTGTCTAAGCATTTCAAAAAACATACGCGAATTTTGTCAAAGGATCTCGGAAAAAAAATAAAACATGAATTTTGTCAAAGGTTCGCTGATTTCGTCACTCAAATTTCACTAATAGATCGTAAAATCATTCGAATTTCATTAATAGATCGTGAAAATTTTGTCTATAAATCGCGAAAAACACTCGAATTTCATCGCAGTGGTGATTCTCGTCCGAAAATTTAAAATTCGGTTGATCGTCGACACAAGAGCACACATTTCGTCAATATTTCGTGGAAAAAAATGAAGATTTCATCAATGTTTTTGTCAACGAACTTTGTCAAAAGATCGCTGAAAAAAGCGAATTTCCTGTGCGAATCGCGGAAAAAACGACAATTTCACCAAACATCGCAGATAAAACGCTGATTTCGTATGAAGACCGCGGGAAAACGCCGATTTCGTTAAAAGATTGCAGAAAAGAACATAGTTTTCGATAAAAGATCGCTTAAAAATATTGCTCTATACTTTCAACTAAATCAGCATAATTGCGAGTGGAAGTCTTTAAAAAGTGTAATGTGGAAGACTTGAGTGAAGACAAAGCAGATTCAGCAAACTTTAGTTTATTCCATAACAGTCAAGATGATTATATACAGATGAGAAAAAATAAGCATAGCTTATGCTTAAAAATAAAATAAACTTAAAACATTTCAATTACTTCTTTAAGCCATTAATAAACAAAACTGCAGCAGCTGCTAAACCAGCAATAATGGCTAGCAAGATGAAGGCAAAGAACATCGAACACAGCTGTCTTTATATACAAACAGAACTCTACTTCACAGATGTTGCCATTCACAATTCAAAGAGAAAAACCAACGTAGAATCGCCATTGGTTGATCCGAACGAAACCCCTTTCCGAACGCACCGCCGATCGAGTTTCCTGAACGGACGTGAACAGTTCAATCACCGGTGATTCAATAAATCACGGCACTGGAACACTCAAAAGTCACGTATTTTTATCTCGGCATGCCGGCAGTTTGGCTGAAATGCAATGGCGATTCAACGAAGTTTTTGTTACACTGGAGAGGGTAAAAACTAAAGTATGTCATGTTCTGTTTATTTTGACTTAACTTTAAACTTATTTTGAACCAACATGACAACAAGCAGCCCCCTTTTTAGCCTCTCCAGGGCATTACAAAAAAATTTACATAAATTTATTCAAAAATACACTTAATCAAAAATACAATATTCAATAAAAAAAAACAGTAATTACTATCGAGTCGGGGAAAATTTTACAGATCACCGGCCAGGTACTAATCAGAAACGACTAAATTGTATAATTTTTTTTTTTTTTTTCATCATCTCCCTATCATTAAACAAACTTTAATTTTATAAAAAAAAAGATAGTCTGATCAATGTCATGTCAATGGACATGGCAATGAACAGAGTAACTATAATTGTGAGTTTAAATTTTGAAAATTTGCCTACAAAATTTCATTAATTGTTCTTTTACTTGCGGTTTTGTAAATGGATCTGCTAAATTTAATTTACTAGAAATATATTTTAATTTAAAAACTTTATCATAAATTAAATTTCTGAGAAATAAATATTTGATGTGGATATGTTTAGTCTTTTGATTTTCAACTGGTGAATTAGAAAAGGAAATTGCTGCCTGATTATCACAGAATAAAGAACATTCAATTAAATTTAATTTTAAACTTTCATTTTCAATTACATTTTTCATCCACATCAATTCCTTTGCTGCTTCTGTGAGAGTAACATATTCGGCTTCCATAGTAGAGAGGCTAATGCATTTTTGCTTAAAGGTTTTCCAAGAAATTGGCGCCCTATCTAAAAGTAAAATGTAACCTCCTATGGAAACCCTGTCATCACGATTTGCAGCAAAGTCTGAATCTGAATAACAATAAAGCTTTAGTTCATTTACTCTGGATAATTCTAATTTAAAATCTTTAGTATACTGTAAATAACCGAGTAATTTTAATAAACTATGCCAATGTCTTATACCGGGATTAGATTGGAATTGGGAAAGTAGATTTACTGCATACATTATATCAGGTCGTGTTCGACCAGCAATAAAACTTAAACATCCAATTAGGTTTCTGTAGGGATACTTAGACATTTCTTCTATTTCTTGATGATTTACAGGAGAGTCCAATTTTGACAAAACAAGTCCTTTAGACATAGGTACAGAGCTTATGGGAAATTTATATTTAGAATACAAATCACAAACCTTATTTATATAAGAAGTTTGGTGTATATACAATTTATCACCATCCTCTTCAAATTCTATGCCCAAGAGCTTCTTTGTTTTCCCTAGAACCTTTAAATTAAAAAATTTCTTTAATAAATCTACACCAAATTCCAAATCACTTTCAGTTTTTCCAAATATGATAATATCATCAACATACAGCAAAAGAACAAGTTTATCTTTTAACATGTAAACACAATTACACCAGTTAAGTTACTGAAAATTTAATTTTAAAAGAACATCGTCAATTTCAAAGAACCATTGTCTTCCACTCTGGTGGAGACCATACAAAGATTTATTTAATTTGCAAACTTTACCTTGTTCTAAAACAAAACCTTCCGGCTGCCGCATATAGATGACCTTATCCAAATCTGCATATAAGTATGCATTGTTTACATCAATTTGAACGTTTAACCATTTAAAAAAACATACAAAAATACTGAAAAAGAGCCTTATTATGGAAAAACTGACAACTGGACTGAATACTTCATCATAACTTAAACCTTTAATTTGGTTATACCCCTGAGCCACAAGGCGTGCTTTGAATCTTACAATTTCATTATTTTGATCTCGTTTTACAGTATAGACCCATCTGTTACCCAAAATTTGTGCATCTTTTGGTGGTTCGACTAAATCCCAAACATTGCGGTCATACATGACCTGCATTTCCTGGTTCATAGCCTCCTCCCACTCAGGTGCTTCAGGGGTTTTAACAGCTTCCTTGTAACTCCTGGGGATTTTAACCTCTACTAAATTTGCTTCATTAAAAAAATTTGAAACTTTACCCGATTGACAATTTTTACCCCTAAAATCAAAAAAGTTTTCATCAAATTTTATGTTATTTGCTGCACAATACTTAACTGCATCATTTGTGGACCTCAATTTAACTCTAGTACCCTCTATACCATAATAAATGTCTGTCCTTGGTTCATTTTTACAAGGAACAGCACTTCTTACCCAGTTAATGGATGTACATGGTATTAAATCCAAATCTCCATCCGTTTTAACTTCTGAAACTATTTTTTCAGGACTCTGACATTTTAAACTACTTTCCTTTAATTCAGACGGGCTATCACATCTATTTTTAGATTCAAAAATTTCATCTATTACAGGAAAAATATCCCCATCTTCAGGAAAATCAAAATATGAAAAAGATGGAAATTTAGATTCTTTTATGACATCCACCCCCCTTTTACTCTCATCAAACCTTACATTTATAGTCTCAAAAATTTTTTGTTCGTCTATTAGCCAAATGCGGTAACCTTTTGTAGTTTGTGCATACCCACACATTATACCCAGTTTAGCTCTCATATCGAGCTTTTTCCTGTTTTGTTTAGGTATACCAACATAAGCTAGACAACCAAACTTTTTAAAATGAGATACAGAAGGTTTTCTCCCACAATATAATTCAAAGGGCGTTTGTTTAAAATTTTTGTGACAGACTCTATTCCACACATAGGTGAAACACAAAAGAGCCTCCGCCCAAAATTTCTGGGATAAACCACTAGAGTTAAGAAGGGTTTTTATTCCATCGAGGGCTGTTAAATTGAAACGTTCTGCGGAACCATTCATTTCCGGAGAATACGGGTTCGTCTTTTCGTGTTTTATTCCCTGATCTTCTAAAAATTTGTCAAATTCTTGGTTACAAAACTCAAGGCCTCCGTCAGTTCTGACTGAGACTACTTTCTTATCTAAAAACCTTTCGGCTCTCTTTTGATATTTAAGAAAGGTCTCAAAAACGTCAGACTTATTTTTCAGGGTATAAACTGTAACTTTTCTAGAAAAATCATCTAGTATAGACAAAAAATAACGACTACCCCCATGAGATGCAACCGGAAATGGGCCGCAAAGATCCATATGCAGCAGCTGGAGAGGAAATTTTGACCTTATGTGACCTGTTGGTTTAAAAGATATTCGTTTTGATTTGGCTAACTTGCAAGAAATACAATCCTCAGTCAATTTTGATAGCATCGGTAAACCATTAACACATTTAAGTTTACTTGTGTTAACTACATATTCGCTGTTAATATGGCAGAATCTTTCATGCCACAATTCATTAACATTTACTTTTTCTATTTGATTTGCTGAAAAATTGACTGAGTTGTTATTTCCTTCACATTGAGTTATGTACTTAGAGGGTTTTAAAAAATATAAGTCATTTTTTCTCAATGCATAAAATAGCTCATTACCATTTTTATCAAATACAAAAACTTTTCCATTTTTACCAGCAAAATTAAGTCCTAATTTTTCAAGCTTTGCTCCTGACAGTAAATTTCTTCTTAAATGGGGGTTAAACAAAACATCTTTTAAAATAATACGATTAAATTTACCATTTTTACATTTTATTAAAAATTGAATTGTACCCTTTCCCTCAACTGGACATTCTCTCTCCCCAACTGCAAGAGACATGTGCAAATCAGATACTGGCTGAAAGTCTAAAAATAATTTTCTATTGCTACAAAAATGCGCTGTAGCGGCCGTATCAAAAACCCATTGGGTATTTCCGTAGCCCAGATCTGAGGAATTTGCCTTGCACAGTTCGGGAGAAAGTTCAATTAAACTACATTCCAGTTCAGAGAAGGTATGATTAAAAGTAGTTTTACATTCAATATTACTGGTTTCTGATTGAAAAGATTTATTTTTAGAATTAACTTTAAAAGATTTATTTTGAAATTTACTTTTAGCATTAGGTCTAGAATAATTACTTTTACTTTTAACTTCAAAATTATTTTTACTATTACTGGATGTGTCAGGAGCATTAACCTTAGAATCTCGGCCATTATTTTTACTTATTCTGAGCTTACAATTAGAAATTACATGACCATACATTTTACAATAAAAACATGGACCAAATTTTTGTTTACCTGGTTTCACAAGAGACTCACTGGCATAAGCAACATTAACATCAGCCAGATCCTTCTGGGACAACTTTAAACGATTCTCTTCCAACAAGAGCTCTGCTTCTATTTTATCAGGTACAAAGTCCTTGTCGCTCCATCTATAAATTGCTTGTACAGTGGCTTGAAAGCTGTCAGGGAGGCTACGGATCATTTGGTAACCCAGGTATAAAGGCTGCAACTGATGACCAACATCTCTAAGACGCTCGGCGGCTTGCTTAACTCTACATAAGAACAGTCCCAAATTTTCACCTGGAACGTATCTCGTACTGAAAAACACATCTAGCAGCTGTATCACACGAGCCCTCGTTGTTGGTTCGAAGTGTTCATGCAGAATTCTCCATGCTGTTGCTCCATCTGTAGTACTGGAAACTAATGGCCGAAATTCTGTACTCAGGGACTGGAAAATTATTGTATAGGCTCTATTTTTCCTCAACTTCAGATCTTGCCTTTCTCTCCAAGTAAGTTGCTCCTCTGGTTTTGTAGGTGTCTCTTTCCCATCATCTCCAGGCTTTGTAGTGTCGGTTTCAGAAGGTACTGAAGCTTTTCTTTTAACAGGCTTCTCACTTTCCTCTGCAGATTCAATAAAATCCCAAGCGCCGAAGTGCAACAGCAAAACTTTTACTTCATGTTTCCATGTCTCCCAGTTGCTGCCGTTGAGCAGGGTGATGTTTTGAATAGCATCCATCAGCCCCCGTCGATTAGAACCTTTGGAATCGGCAAAATTTTTTACAGGAAAAGTCCACAGAGTCAGCCGTCGACGAAGCTCACACCGGGAAAGTATCGGCACAGAGAAAGTTCAACTCCAAAAAATCTTCACTTCCACATTAAAAAACAAATGCATGGTTATTTATCGGGCCTGGGCCCATAACCAAATGCTCTATACTTTCAACTAAATCAGCATAATTGCGAGTGGAAGTCTTTAAAAAGTGTAATGTGGAAGACTTGAGTGAAGACAAAGCAGATTCAGCAAACTTTAGTTTATTCCATAACAGTCAAGATGATTATATACAGATGAGAAAAAATAAGCATAGCTTATGCTTAAAAATAAAATAAACTTAAAACATTTCAATTACTTCTTTAAGCCATTAATAAACAAAACTGCAGCAGCTGCTAAACCAGCAATAATGGCTAGCAAGATGAAGGCAAAGAACATCGAACACAGCTGTCTTTATATACAAACAGAACTCTACTTCACAGATGTTGCCATTCACAATTCAAAGAGAAAAACCAACGTAGAATCGCCATTGGTTGATCCGAACGAAACCCCTTTCCGAACGCACCGCCGATCGAGTTTCCTGAACGGACGTGAACAGTTCAATCACCGGTGATTCAATAAATCACGGCACTGGAACACTCAAAAGTCACGTATTTTTATCTCGGCATGCCGGCAGTTTGGCTGAAATGCAATGGCGATTCAACGAAGTTTTTGTTACACTGGAGAGGGTAAAAACTAAAGTATGTCATGTTCTGTTTATTTTGACTTAACTTTAAACTTATTTTGAACCAACATGACAACAAATATTATGTCAAAGGATCGTTGAAAAAGAACGGCGATTTTATCAAAAGATCGCGGAAAAACGCCGAATTCGTCAAAAGTTCGCGGGGATAAAACGCCATTTTTGAGAAAAAATCGCGTAAAAATGTAAATTTTGTCTAAAGATCGTCGAAAAAACGCAGATTTTATAAAAAAGGGAAAACGCAGTCTTCGTCAAAATATTGCAGATAAATCGCTGATAAATCCCCCCTCCGATTTTTAAAATGTGATGTGAATAGCCAAAAGAAAAATTTTTACCCAGAATCACCCCTGTTTCATCAAAGAATCCAGAGAAAAACGTGAGTTTTGCTAAAGAATGGTTATATCATCAAAGAAAGAGTGAACAGAACATTAATTTCTGGAAAAAGCGCAAGTTTCTTTAAAGTATCCGAAAAACAAGCGTATTTCGTCAAAAAATCACAAAAAAAAAAAAAAAGCGCTAAACACGCAAATTTTAATCGAAAGATCGTGAAGAGTACTTGAATTTCATCAATATATAGCGTAAAACACTCAAGTTTTATCAATAGATCGCGAAAAACACGCAAATTTTATCAAAATCAGGGTTGGCAAGGTTTTGGACACAATGGTTTAAACCACGGTAAAATCCATGGTTTAAACCGTACTGTCCAAAACCCTGCTGTCCAAAACTGTCTTAAACTGTCCAAAACTATATTTTATAGTAAAATTGTATTTTTTTAAAACAATGCTTAAAGTTTGTGCAATTGGCAAAATGATTACAATACAAAAATATTAACAACATAATTACCCTATGTAACAATGTAATTGCATAAAAACGATACTAAATTTAATTCTATGCAATAATTTCTGTTATTGAAATTCCCAAGAGTTATTACTGAAAATAACTGTTAAATAAAAAGTCACGTTCAGCATACTGATTAAATCAGCTCACTGCTGACAATATGTGTATGTTAAGAAATAAATAGCATAAATAAAAATAAGTGATTTAGTTTGATTATGAGATATTTAGATATTGACTATTATTATGACACTATATTATATAACAATATTATTGTAACAATACTATTTAACTCAAGAAATAGAATCTTCACAAGAATTAGATTAAATCAAAATGAAATTTAATTTAATAAAAATGCTACATACTTTGGCTTTGAAAACATGACATGAAATATAAATATGAAAAATACTGGAGGAACAAATGAAAAGGTTTATAAACTCAGAAAAAAAAAAGTAAAAAGAAAAAAGAAAAAAAATCAGTAATCTAATTCTTTTGGTCCTCGTAGCATCCGATAGCACATAACCAGTTTAGCTGCTGTATTAACACCCCGGCGATTTCTGCAAATTCATAATAACAATATATATTTAAAAAAATAACTTCTAGATTTTAAATTAAATATTTGTTTTCTTTTATTATCCAATAATCTAGAAAAGATAATTTACAATGAAACATTATTTAAAAGAAATTTCTTTGTAGCCTTTTCTTTCACATAAATGGAAATAAAAGCATCCCCTTTTTTTCATTTACCAAAGAATTAAAAAAAATGTTCGTAAAATATATTGTGAGATATTTATTCATATGTTTAATAAGTGTGCAGTGGTGAAATGTGGATTTTTTTTTTTTTTTTAAGGTTTTGGACACTTTAGTACAGTTTTGTACACTTTAGTACAGTTTTGTACACTTTAGTACAGTTTTGGACACTTTAGTACAGTTTTGGACACTTTAGTACAGTTTTGGACAGTAAAACCCACGTGTCCTGTCCAAAACCGGTTTTGGGCGTCCAAAACCCCAACTCTGATCAAAATTACGAAAAATACTCGAATTTCATCGAAAGATCGCGAGAAAAACATGAATTTTGCTAAAGAATCGTTACTATTATAAAAAAAAAAAGGAATAAAACACAGTCAAAAGGTAGTAAAAAAACGTTCATTTCTGTAAAACACAGTCAAAAGATCGGGAAAAAAGTTCATTTCTGTAAAGGATTCTGAAAAACAAGGGTATTTCGTCCAAAAATCACAAAAAAACCTGCGAATTTTGTCAAAGGATATCTAAGTTCGTCATAAAAAGAAAAAAATACGGTCAAAAGATCGTGAAAAAAAAACGTTAATTTTTTTAAAGATCATGTGAAAAAAAAACCGAAAATTTCACCAAAATGATCGTAAATTTCATCAATAGATCTCAAAAAATGTGCAAATTTCATCAAAAGGTCATAAAAAAAACCCGCAGATCTATTTAAAAAACTAACAAACAGGGTCAAAAGATTGCGAAAAAGCGTGAATTATGTTAAATGATCGCGAAAAACCACAAATTTCATCAAAAAGTCTAAAATGTGTGGAGAAATTTAATGTGAGTATTTATTCTTGCAAATGTAAAAATATTTTTCAAGATAGCAATTATTGTAATTGTTAAGAGTTTATTAGCATTAGAATATTTCAAATCTGCTCCTAAAACAGCTTTTATTGCTACAAAATTTTATTTTTGCTGCTACAAAATCCGATATTTACGGCTACAAAATGGCTTAAGTGCACTTTCATCCCTGCAAACCTAAAGAAGGTTAATTTAAGAAATTTGTAAATATTATGTTTGATTAAATGAAAGTAAAAAAAAAAATTGGCTTTTGTTAAAAATTGTATTTGATTTGTATAAATATTATGTTTATATTTCAGATTCCTAAAAGGTCCCTATTTCAGACTTTTGGTCCTTAAAAAGTCCCTAATTTTTAATCATTAGGTCCCTAAGTCCTTACTATTTTGTACCAAAATTGCTGGCAGCCCTGTGCAGATCACGGGGGAAAAAATGGTAATTTCACCAAATATCGCAGATAAAATGCTGATTTCGTCTAAAAATTGTGGGGGAAAAAAATGCAGTTTTTGATAAAACATTGCTTTTAAAAATTTTGTCAAAAGATTATTTTAACAAAAAGGCCGATTCATCTAAAGATCATGGGAAAAACGCAGATTTCGTCAAAAAATCACAGGGTTAAAATGCAGTTTTCGAGAAAAGGTCACGATGCAAATATAAAATGCAATGCGATAAAAATGCAAATTTTGTCTAAAGCCAGCCTCTATTACGTTCAGAATAAACAGTTGTTGAAGGTGTATATAAGAGTTTTTTGCAAAGTTGCACATAATCAGAAAAGTTTTTTTTTTTCCCCCCCACCCTGCAAATAGTGTCAGTTTTACATGTCTTCTGTTAAAAAGCCTGTATATCTTTTTGTACCAATTCTTCATGCAGTGATTTGCATTGATTTTGTACCAATTCTTCATACAAGTGCCACAATCTTTTTGTTCATTCACAATTTCCTCAAAACATTGCCAGAAAATAGATGAACTTTTTGCTATCATTTTCTCTTTTGATTCGTCGACATTAGCATTCTCATATTTATTTTTTGTTTCTTTGGTGGATTTTCAAGCTCTAGATCATCTAAATTCATCAATTTTAGAGCTTGCTTTTTAAGGCAATCTTAATTTACACATTTATAATTTTCATTGAGAAAGGTTAGTTTTTTATTGAGATATTTAAAAAATAATAAATTTAAAATAACATAATATAATCTGTACACACGAAAAATGAAAAATTGCATTTTTTTAATCAAAAGAAAATAAGGTACAGACAGTTACAAAATAAATATGAAATGTTTGCATTATTCAATGAATTGTTACAGTAACCGATGAACATTATTTTTGATAGACAGATTTCAATGGTTGGAATAAATTGGAGGGTTAAAGAATGTTTAGTTATTATTATTATAAGAAGTATATTTAGTATTAGTTATTATTAGTTAATAACTGTAGCTGTCATGTATCAATTCTTTTTTCTTATTGGTTTTGAACTGTCAAAATTTGTCTTTAAAAGGTGCACAAATAAATTTCAAATTTAATAAGTTAATTTATTTAAACTATATATGTACACACAGGTATAGATATGTGTTATGTATTATGTACATATATTTGTATATATGTACACCTAAGCTCACATTATACGCACATCAGTGTTTTATTTTCTTATACAACTACTCGGTACTCGGGCGAGTAGTCAGTGGCCGAGTACTCGGCTACTCGGCCAAAGTACTACTCGGTACACCACTATTAGAAACGCAAAATCTCAAATCTTCTGGAGGAAGGACGTCTCATTGGTCTATAGGAGATGTCCTCATCCATGGGGCACACCCTGAAATCAACACTGAATGTACTTACTACTAAAAATAATTATGCAATCTGCCACTGGCTACCAAGCAAAATTCCTTATTTTTGACTAGAGTAAATTGAATTTTTTGACTATATGTTCTAATTAATATGTAAACATCACTTGTGAAATTACTTGCATGAAACTTTCTTCGGTTGAGGAAATTTTATAAAAATGCATTATTGTAATTTTTAGTCATGTTAATTTCAATTTTTGGCTGTTGTCATGCTGGCTTTAAAAGAAAAAAAAAAGAATCCTGTTATAAATGAGCGATTGAAATTATCCCAGAACCTTTTTAAACTGTACTGTTGGAGCATCGATTATCTGAACCTCCAGTTAGACGAATGTTCCAGAAAACAATATTCAAATTTGTATATCAGTTCTTGTAGCAATAAAAAAAGTGATTTTGTGCAGCTACTTTTATTGAAATGTATTAGAGATAACCTCCAAAATTTGATTTCTTGTGCACTCTTTAAAATTTAGCAAATAAAAATAATTTCATGTGAATTTTGCATTTACTTGTAGAAAGAGAATTGTAAGTATGCATAATTAAATACCACAAATTTTGTTTGCAAATGTAACCTCATATATAAACTCTCTGGGGGTTTAAATGCCACATTTTGCCCATTTAAGGTCTAAAAAGTAGATCTTGCAGATTTTTTTGATCAATTTGTTCTTTTCTTCATGTTGTATATATTGTGGCACAAAATACATACCTCTATTTATTATCCAAACATGTTACTTTTCCCCTGACTTCCATTTTTTTTTTTTTTTTTTTTTTTTTCGGCAGTGAATTTTATTATCCTGGAAATATGCATTAAAATTTGTAGGCATTTTTGGGGGGAGAAGAGGGCTAACGGATGAAATACAATAAACACAAGTAGAAACCTTACCAAATTGAACAAACTTCTTCAGAGAATTGCTGGAAAAAACAAATTTCTCCAAAGGATCACAAGAAAAACAATTTGTCAAACAATCGCAGGGTGGGGTGGGGGGGGAGGGGGCTACTATTTTCTTCAAAGGAGCATGGGATGTAACACGATTTTCGTGAAAGTATTGCAAGAAAAGACGCGATTTTTGTTAATGGATCATGTAAGACTCGTGAACAGGTTGCAGCAAAATACTTTAATTTCGTCAAAGAATCGTGAAAAATATGCAAATTTTGTAGGAAGACCGTGCAGAAATATACAAATTTTGCTATAGTATCATGGATAAATGAAAAATTTATTGAAAAGATTGTGGAGGAAAAAAGGTTTTCGTCAAGAAAAACTTTTGTTAAAAGATCGCAAAATAACAAATTTTATCAAAAGACTGAAAAAATGCAAATTTTGTCAAAAGTCTGAGAGATTGTGCAAATTCAGCTATTTTATTGCTGAGTCGGATTGCATATGTGTTATCATTCTTTATTTTACTTTTCTCATATAAACTTTATACTTGTTTTCTTCAAAAATGAGTTTATCCGAATATCTTCTTTCACCTATTAGTTGGATAATTGGTGTTCCCCTGTATTGTTATTGAAAACACCTACCTCAATAAATTTACGTTGCTGTAGGAAAAACATATTTTCTTGTGTGATGCAAAACAGTATAAAAAATGTAGGGGATAAAAGTTGATGGTAAAGGTTGAAATATGAAATGTTTTAACCTGTGAACACTGGCTTAGCATGTAAATAAAATTAAAAATTAAGTAATCTGGATTTAAATCTGTGTGGATATGAAATAAGTCCTGATAAACTGTCATATGCATGAATTGAATAGGATTTCTGTGTTTTACTTACTCATGGTAAACAAAAGTAATAAACATGTGTACTTTAAATCAATGTTATAATTATTAAAATGAGTGTTTATTGCTTTTTATTCACCATCGGTATGCCAAAATCAGAAATAACCACATAGTATTACTACCTTTTTTCCTTTCAAATAATTTGATTATTTTTTACCAGTATTGGAAAAAAATATAAAAAATTCTATCTTTAATTTTTTTTTTTCTTCATTGTCTGTGACTAGATGTAAAAGCTTAAGAAATTTTTTTAGGTGGATGTTAAGTCGAAAGAAGTTTTCTTTGAAATATTATAAATGGGATATTCAGTTACATTTTAAAGCTAAAGAATAGTTTGATAAAGATTTTGAAAAGATCTGTATCTTACAAGTTAAGGGATTTGTTTTTTGCTGACAATGAAGGTCTCCATATGACATACTCCGAAAAATCTGAAAAAAAAGAAATTACAGAATGTTCTTCTCGTGAGGATATATGTTTATGAAAAAAAATTCGGCAGCACCTCCATACCCTGTCCGTAAAAAAAAAAATCAATTTTGTTATTTGGCAATTTATCATCGGTTGGTAATAAAAAGCAATTTCGAAATTTTTTGTCAAATGCATTTTAAAGGAAAAAAGTTTCATCTTCAACATGTTTAGAAGATAAATTAAATATCTTTGGTTTTGTCAATTTTAGTTTAATTTTGTTATATTCAGACATGCTACTTTTCCGCGGAAACGCGGAATTCCGCTTTTTCGGCGACGAATTTTATTATCCCTGGGATCAATGCAAATATGCATTAAAATTTGTTGACATTTATATGTAGGGGGGGGGGGGTAACGATGAAATACAATGAAAACGCGAGTCAAACGGCGCTAAATTAAGAAAATTTCTTCAAAGGATTGCAGAAACAACGCAAATTTCACAAAAGGATCGAAAAAAACTATAAAATCATCAAACAATCGCGGAAAAAATACTATTTTCTTCAGAGGATCGCGAGAAAAAACACGATTTTTGTTAAATGATCACGAACAACACGCGATTTTCGTCAAAAAAGTGCTAGGAAAACACGATTTTTGTGAACAGGTTGTGGAAAAATATTCTAATTTTGTCAAATAATCGTATTTTATCGAAAGATCGCAGAAAATGCTCCAATTTTGTAGAAAGATCCCAGAAAATACGCAAATTTTGACGAAAGATCGAGGAAAATACGGAAATTTTAACAAAAGATCGCAGAAAATACACGTATGTTGACCAAAGATCGCAGAAAACATACAAATTTTGACGAAAGATCGCGAAAAATACGCATATTTTGACGAAAGATCGTGGAAAATACGCATATTTTGACGAAAGATCGCGGGAAATACGCATATGTTGACGAAAGATCGCGGAAAATATGCATGTGTTGACGAAAGATCGCAGAAAACACACATATGTTGACAAAAGATCGCTGAAAAAACACAAACTTTAACGAAAGATCGCGAAAAATACGCATATTTTGACGAAAGATCGCGAAAAATACGCATATTTTGATGAAAGATAGCGGGAAATACGCATATTTTGACGAAAGATAGCGGGAAATACGCATATTTCACGAAAGATCGCGGAAAATAATGCAAATTTTGATGAAAGTTGGAGGAAAATACGGTAATTTTAACGAAAGATCGCAGAAAATACATATATGTTGACAAAAGATGGCATAAAACAGATTTTGACGAATAATTCCGAAAAATACGCAAATTTTGACGAAAGATCGCGGAAAATACGCAAATTTTGACGAAAGATCGTGGAAAATACGCAAATTTTGACGAAAAATCGCAGAAAATACGCAAATTTTGATGAAAAATCGCGGAAAGTACGCATATTTGACGTAAGATCGCGGAAAATATGCAAATTTTGACGAAAAAGCGCGAATTTCGCTAAAGGACTTTGGAGAAATGCAAATGTTCATTTTAAATGTTCATTCATATTTTTATGCAATTCATGGACGTAATTTGCATTTTTTGAGCGATTCATGAATGTAATTTGCGTTTTTTATGCAAATCATGAATGCAAAATGCTATTCCCTATTTTTATGCGATTTATAGACGTAATTTGCATTTTAGCTTTCTGCTGCCAAAATTCGTGTCTTTTGAGCGATTTATGAACATAATTCCCATTTTACTACACTATTCATAGACATAATTTGTGTTTTTCATACAATTTCTGAACGTAATTCTCACTTTTTTAAACAATTCATGGACGTAATTCACGTTTTGAGCGATTTGTGGACCCAATTCATGTTTTTTATGCAATTTGCTTTTTTTGAGCGATTCATGGACATAATTCGCGATTTTTATGCAATTAATGAATGTAATTTACATTTTACATGATTTATGGACATAATTTGTTATACTTATGCGATTCATAGACATAATTTGCATCTTTTGAGCTTTCTATCGACGAAATTTGCGTTTTTTGATCGATTTATTGACGTTATTTGTGTTTTTATAGGATTTATGAATGTAATTTGCTTTTTTTCACAAATTCTTGGACGTAATTCGCATTTTTTGTAATTTATGAACGTTCTTAGTGTTTTTTTGCACGATTCATGGAAGTGATTCGCATTTTTTGAGTGATTTATGAATGTAATTCATGTATTCATGGACGTAATGTGTTTTTTGAGCGATTCATGAATGTAATTCGCGTTTTTTATGCAATTCATGAATGCAAAACACTATTTGCTATTTTTATGCGATTTATAGATGTAATTTGCGTTTCAGCTTTCTGCTGCCAAAATTCGTGTTTTTTGAGCAATTTATGAACATAATTCCCATTTTACTACACGATTCATAGACATAATTTGTGTTTTTCATACAATTTCTGAACGTAATTCTTACTTTTTTAAACAATTCATGGACGTAATTCACCTTTTGAGCGATTTGTGGACCCAATTCATGTTTTTTATGCAATTCGCTTTTTTTGAGCGATTCATGGACATAATTAACAATTTTTATGCGATTAATGAATGTAATTTACATTTTACATGATTTATGGATGTAATTTGCTACATTTATGCAATTCGTAGACGTAATTTGCATTTTTTGAGCTTTCTGTCGACGAAATTTGCGTTCTTTGATCGATTTATTGACGTTATTTGTGTTTTTATAGGATTTATGAATGTAATTCGCTTTTTTTACCAATTGCTGGACCTAATTCGCATTTTTCGTAATTTATGAATGTTATTAGTATTTTTTTGCACGATTCATGGAAGTGATTCGCATTTTTTGAGTGATTTATGAACTTAATTTGTTTCAGCTTTCTGCTGCCAAAATTCGTGTTTTTTGAGCAATTTATGAACATAATTCCCATTTCAAATTTTAACGAAAGATCGCAGAAAATACATAAATGTTGACAAAAGATGGCATAAAACACAGATTTTGACGAATAATTCCGAAAAATACGCAAATTTTGACGAAAGATCGCGGAAAATACGCAAATTTTGACGAAAAATCGCAGAAAGTACGCATATTTGACGTAAGATCGCGGAAAATATGCAAATTTTGACGAAAAAGCGCGAATTTCGCTAAAGGATTTTGGAGAAATGCAAACCTCATTAATAAAGGCTGTGGGAGAAAAAGTGCTATTTTCGTCAATTGGTAGCAAAAAACGCTAATTTCGTTAAAAAATTGCAGAAAAACGCAAATTTCGCCAAAAGTCTGTGAGGCCGTGAAAGTTCAGCTTTTTTCTTGCTGAGCCTGTAGCATGTCTGTATATTGATATTTATATGTAGGGGGAACTGGGGTACATTGATACATGGGGCACATTGATACACCCCCTCTACTGCTCACAGGGTCATTACAGGAAGTTTCACAACAGCTCCAAAAGGTGATGCTAGTGTATTCAACTACATACAGAAAATCTTGGAATGATTCAGCAGTTTGATGAAATGGGACGGGTGATTTATTGTTTTTGTTGTTCAAAAGTAAATTTGAATTGTACAATTGAAATGCTATTATACAACTGTTCCAGTATTTTCAACCAAAATGAATACTCTCCCTGGTAAGTACAGCTACTCTTTATCAGTTCCTCATTATTTATTGTTAGATATATTGTGAAGTGTAAGATTTGAGACTCATTTTATTCAAAATCGCTGTATGGGGCACATTGATACAGTTTATGACGGGGCACATTGATACAGCCTAAATCCTTTAATAGTTCATATTTTCATTATCTTTTATTATTTTTTTTACCATACACTCCTTAATCCAACCTTTTTTTCACGAAAAATTTCTAATATTAGTTTTTATTGAAGTGAAATAGCTCTAATTTCTTTATATTAGAACATTTCATAGTATTTTTGAAAACAGAAGACGTAGGAACTTACCCAGCATCTAGTGCTAGTAGAACTAATAAAAGAAAAGGACGGCATTCTGGCAAATCTCGAATTTATATCGATTCTCCAGAGAAAAAAGTATTTTCGACATGAGAAATGTTAAGTAAGAGAAACAAACAGCAGAACAGAAAATGATACTTATATTATAAACAGAATTTTTAATATAATTATCCTTTATTTTCTGTTTATGAACCTATTTATAAACAGAAAAACTGGTAATTTTTTCATCTTTCATAAGAAAGAAGATAATGCTGGGGTTGAAGTGCTAGATATGACAAAGTTACCACTGCCAACAATCAGACAAGAAACAGCCAGAACATCAGGTCATAATATATTTAATTTTGATTGCTTTAATATTGCATAAAAATAAATTGTGGGTGATTTGAATTTTTATAAATAAATATAAAATGGTTTTCTAACTCATTTTTTATGAAAAATATGCATTGGTATTATTTTGTCGTCATTTTTCTTAAACGTATCAATCTGCCCCTGGGATGGGGCACATTGATACAAATGACTTTTTTTGATTTTTTTAAAATTACATGCAAAAATACTGTATAAAACAATGATTGTATATTTTTATAACATACTACACAAGTTTTGCTGTCACCTCATGGGAAAAAAAACTTGAATTTTCTCCTTTCTTGACACCAAAAAAAATCTTAGAAAAAAACTGTATCAATGTACCCCAGTTCCCCCTATTTACATTCAAATTTAACCATCAAAATTTGAGATTTAAAACAAAATTAAAATTGTTCTAAGTCTTGTTGAGCATTGTCAATTCGATTTTGTTGCTATGGAAACATCTGGCTTTTATTTTTAAATACACTTAAATATATGAAAATAATTTTACTTAAGAATTTATGTATGAAAATATTTTTTCCATGGGTAAATTAAATAACTACAGTAACAAAAAAAAAAAAAAAAAGTATATGCAATGCAATATATATATGTATATAATATATTAAACTCTTATGTTTAAATTCATTAAATACTGTTTACATGGATTCTAAAAATCCAAAAGTTTTCAGTTGAATTAAAATAAATTACTTTTGGCACAGGAAAGTGCTGCTCGCCAAATCGTGTGACATTAGTCTTTTCATGCCAAATATTCAAAAATATTTTATTTTTTTTATGTTTTCTACTGCAATTTTGCCACTAATTTTCACTGATCCTTTATTATGTACATGAGTAGCTTAATTAGTATTTTATTTAAAAAAAAAAAAAAAAAAAAAAAAACTGAGTATGTCCAATATGGAGACCTTCCTTGTGAGTACTAGAAATCTTGTTAATGCAGCAAAACTTTACCTGCACCAATCACTGTGTCAAGTAATTTATTTGTAGATGAACTATTAAAATATTTGGAAATTGTAGAAATGGAAACTGTTTACCACAATTAGATGTTTTTATCAAGTGCAAAAATGGCAATAAACAGTGGATTTTTCTTTCATTGCGCAAAATTTTAAGAATGTAGAGGGTGGTTTACAATTAGCAATCTGCATAATATTGTGAAGCACAAAGAAAATTTTTTAATGGCACACTAAAATTAAACCTTTAATATGCAAATTGTTAGAATATTTATTAAATGACACCTTGCAAATGAGCCTTTATTTGCAGACTGAAATTTTGTCGCTGTCGGATAAGCTTTTTTTTTTTGTTGTTGTTTGTCAAAAGTTTTCATTGCATCTGTTTTTAAAATTTTAATATTTGTTGCTTTCCATTCATTTTCATTCGGCCCTAGAAATTATAGAAAAAAATTGATTAGACAGAGAGAAAACGTGCTTATTTTACCTTCAGTTATAAAGTTTTTGAATTTTTATTGGCTATAAACAAATAAAAGTAAAGAGAAATAATAAATAAGCAAAATAAAGAGAAAAGAATATTATGACTGTCAATCCACTTAGCTTTAATGCTCGGGAAAGAGGTAGTTAAAGAAAGCATCAAAGCTTATATTTTATGATTAAAAAAAAAAAGTATTTGTCATATGTAATTTCTGTATATTTTTTAATGCTAACAAACTCTCATTTATTATGAATGACTTTATTTCTTCTTGTCCAATAGAAAATCTAATTTAATAAATTTTATCAGACCTTTAGTATATGGTAGTTCCTTTTTATATTTACCATCAATTAATATATATTATGATTTTTTTTTTCTTGCAATTAATCTTTTTGCTGAAAGTTTTAGTTTATTTTTTGTCACATTTGTTGTTTGCCCATTATCTAGTTTCTTTTAAAACTGCATGAATGGTTCTTTCTTTGTATATCTTCAAAAAGTATAACACATGTATAATAAAATTTTAACATTTTTGTTGCAGTAGTAACATAATAGCAAAAGGTGTTGAACATACTGTGAATTAAAAATTGCTTTTAAAATGGTAAATTATGGCCAATTTTTCAGGAAAGGAGATTACCACAGATATCTTGCTGAGTTTGCTACAGGAAATGACAGGAAGGAAGCTGCTGAAAATAGTCTTGTAGCCTATAAAGCTGCAAGTGATATAGCAATGACAGAATTGCCTCCTACACACCCAATCAGGTAATTTTTAAAATGTTAATTTTTCTTGTGGAATTCTTTTTACCAATCTTGAAAGAATTTAATGTGTGTTTAATTCTTGTTATTTAGTTATAAAAAATCAGAATTATTTTTACGCTGCATTTTATTGTATTTACAGAGTTTGTACAAACTCCTTAGAAACTACTTAGAAATGAAAATGTTCCAAGTAGTACTTAGAACTACTTAAACAAAATACTTAGAAACTCCTAATTGTATTGCGGTTTTGCACGCAAGCAATATTCCCCCCCCCCCCCCCCCCCCAAAAAAAAAAAATTGTAAAGCGCACGGTAAACCTTTTATGCACGTCATTCATAAGAGTCACAGCAGTGACTGGTTGGGTTCATACTAATAGCCACCAAAGTGATTTAATTTTCATGGCCATAAGGGCAAGAAAAGTAAAAAGAATAATCCAGACACACCTTTTAAGCTTCTAATTTCAGAAAGTGATTACACTGTTTTAATTCCTTCACATCTAGATATACAATTTTGATTTTTTTCTTCGTAATAAGATTAATCATGTTCAATTTTGCTGATAACGATGGATTCAGGGGTGATTCTCTTCCGAAAATTTAACACGCCCTCTTCAGAAAAATTGAGACTGAGTTATCAGTTCTGCATAGTTGCCAACTTGTATGTTTTTGCGCGCAGAAAAAACAATCGCAGAGAAATGAAAACTTCCTGAAAAGATCGCCAAAAAGCACACATTTCATCTATTTCGTGGAAAAATGATGATTTTGTCTGTTTTTGTCAACGAACTTTGTCAAAAGATCACTGAAAAACGTGAATTTCCTTTGCAGATTTGAGGTCTGTACGGGTCGAAATTTCCAGGCCTGAGCCCAGCCCGAGCTTGGCCTGGACCGGAAAAATGTTAAAATTTCGGCCCGAACCTGGCCCGGCTTGAGTGAATTTCTACAGAACATTGATCTTTACTCTGACGGAAGAGTTCATACCAAAAACACTTGTCTTGGTCTTTTTTTTTTTTTCCATGTTTATGAACTCCATTTATGCAGAAGTGCCATAGGCTGTGATATTTATGCTTTTAATGAACCTTTATTTGTTGTATGTAAATGTTTCAGTTATCATTAGTATTATTAATCCATATTCCATTTAATGTAGACATTAAAAAATGGTATATGGTAAAAGTAAAATCTTCTAAGACATTGGAAAGAAAAAAAATAAGCTTCCTTCTGAGCAGATGAAAATGTTTAATACATATTTTTTTTTTCTTGCATATTGTTGTAAAAGACTCCTAGTGATCTACAATTCTTTAAAAAGAATAAATTCTAATGTTTAATTGTAGAACAATGATGACTTAAAAGTATGCGCCTTTTTTGCAAAAATTTTTGGACCAAGCCAAATTTTATTGATTTATGAACAGACTTGGCCACGTCGAGAAAAGGATTTTCATACGGGAAGATTAAACAGGAACTGGTTATTTATTCCGTGAAGACTAGGAAGGAGAAATCAGTCTTGGCTTCATACAGAAAAAATAAGTTAGGCGCAAACCAGCTCGATATTCCAGGGGGAAAAAAAATAAGGCCCGAATGCCGTTAATGGAAATTAGCCCCGGCCCGTGCAGATCTCAGTTAAAACGGCAATTTCATCAAATACCGCAGATAAAATGCTAATTTCATTAAAAGATCGCAGGAAAAAATGCAGTTTTTTTTTTATATAAAAGATCGCTTACAAATATTTTGTCAAAAGATTATTTGAAAAAAAAAAAAAGGTGATTTTATCAAAAGATCATGGAAAAAATGGCAATTTTGTCAAAAGATCGTGGTGATAAAACGTCATTTTCTAGAAAAGATCGTGTAAAAATGCAAATTTTGTCTTAAAAACTTCGATTTCATTTAAAAAAAAAAAAAACCACTTGAAAATGCCAATTTCAACAAAAGATCTCAATAAATTGCCGATTTTGCTAAAATATAGCAGATAAATTGCTGATTTCATCTGAAGATTGCGCATTTCCCCCCTCCCTTTCGCTGTGGTAACTTGCAGAATCCCTGCAGAATTGGGGCTGTCCAAGTGCGTGCCACACACATAACAAAAGTGGCAAGTCCTTAAAATTTTTTGGACTCCTTGGATTTTTTCTTCCGAACTCTGTATGAACCCTGATTTAGATGTTGGATTTAGTTTTTCATTTATTAATTTCCTGTAATTTTTTTTTTTTTTTTTTTTTTAACTCTAAAGGTTTTTCCTACCATTATACATTTTTTAAAAATTCCATATAGTAGGGGTGCACAACCTTTTTGAAGAAAAGGGCTACTTACAAATAAGTCTGGGTTCTCAAGGGCCACATCAGTAACATGGTGAGAAATAAATTTCAAGGAGATGATCTTTGACTATAATCGGATAAAAAATAAGTTTGAGGGGAGTGGGGGGGCGGGGTGCTTATCCAGTCAAAATATCGAATTCAGTTAAGAATATGTCAGCAGTTTTTATGTTTGTATACATAGCAATTATAGCAAGGACTATTTTCATTATGTAATAATATTCCTAGACTTTATTCAGGAGAATAAAATTTGTTTTATGAAAAATGCTAGAAAACAATTATAAGTGGCTGGGGCTGAAAAAAATTTGAACTTTATGAACGAAGGAGAGAGAAGGAGCCGATCAACTAGATTAAGTGCCTGATGAATGAAATTCTGATTTTTCTGCTCCTGATCAACAAAATTTACACCTTTTTACGAAGCGATTAACAAAATTCACGATTTTTCCAAGCTTGATCAACAAAATTAAAGATTTTCATGAAACCGATCGACGAAATTCGCGATTTTTCCATAACGGATCAACTAAATTATAGATTTTTTTGTACTTGATCAACGCAATTCCCTATTTTCACGAAGTTGATGATCGAGGAAATTTGCGATTTTTACAAAGCCGATAAAGGAAATTCGTGATTTTTACTAAGCTGATCGATGAAATTTGCCATTTTTCTTTGCATGATCGGCAAAATTCGCTATTTTTACGAAGTCGATAGAGAAAATTCTCAATTTTTCCATACCTGATCAATAAGATTAGATTTTTACGACGCCAATCGACAGAAGCGCAACTTTTACAAAGCTGATCGATGAAATTTACGATTTTTCTTAGTATGGTCGGCAAAATTCGCGATGTTTACGATGCCTATTGGCAAAATTCACGACTTTTATAAAGCTGATGGACAAAATTTTCGGATTTTTAAGAATCCGATCGATGAAATTCGCGACGTTTACGAAGCCGATCGACAAAATTCCCACTTTTTCTGCGCCTGGTAAATTATATTAGCGATTTTTACAAAGACGAGTGGCAAAATTCGCGATTTTTACGAGGCCGATCGACGAAATTCGCGATTTTTAAGAGGCCGATCGACGAAATTCGCAATTTTTCCGAAGCTGATCGACAAAATGCACATCTTTTACGAAGCCAATTTACTAAATTTGCATATTTTCTTCTCATGATCGACGAAATTCGCGATTTTTACGTGCCTGATAATAAAAATTCATGAATTTTACGAAACTGATCTAAGAAGTCTCAATTTTTACGAAGATGATCGACGAAATGAATTCTTCGCATGACTGTTAAAAATCGCAATTTTACCGTGGCAGATCAACTAAATTCACTATTTTTAAATAACTTTGACTAAATCTTCATGTTTTATGCAGCAAGATAAAATTTGTGATTTCTTTTTCTGTGCATCATCGCAAAATTCAGTTTTTCCATGACTTATTACCAAAATTTGCAATTTTTTCGTCCCTGATCGGCAAAAATTGCTATTTTTCCGAGCTTCATGGGCAAAATTTGCAATTTTTACTCACCTGATGAACGAAATTTTAGATTTTTCAGAGTAACATCGACAAAATTTGCTATTTTCCTGTACCTGATCAATGAAATTCGCAATTTTTCAGTGTCCGATTACGAAATTTGCGATGTTTAAGTGACTGACGGAATATTTTTTCCTGCGGTAATTTGACGATAAGTAAATTGACGTGTTATTTTGTGATTTAATCACAAAAATTGTAATTTTTTCCAGTTGTAAATTATCAAAGTTCGCGGGCCACACGATAACTGGCCCGCAGGCGACAGGTTGTGCATCCCTACCATATAGGTATAAAAGTCTTGAGTATTAATGACTTAATTTTTTAATGCTGGACAATATCTGTAAAATTATATTAAGTACTTCTATTACACTTCTATTTTTATCTTAAAGTTTAACGAATTAACATATCGTTATGTGGTGCATAGAGAACATTAAAAGAATCTTTTATAAATTTTTATCATATTTTTAAAATTAATCTGTTTTAGATTAGATTTTAAAATTTATCAAATATTTTTCTTCCTCTTTAAAATAATCTATTTCTTTTGTAATTACAAATATTGCTTATTATTCACTTAATGCTGTAAAAATTTAAATTGAGCTGATGTTAATAAATCTGCAAAAAAGTCTGAGGTTGTGCAGTCTTCAATATGATCTCAGCTTTATTCAGGTAAGTTAACTTTTGAGGATATTTACTTTAGAATATATTGTTCATATGCAGTTTTTTATTGCAATAATAAAAGTTCATAAAGAGAAATTAATAAAAGTTAATTAAAAAAAGGCTGTTTTAGCATTGTCTGGCACTATATCTATATTTCTCAAGGACACTTCTTTATCCAATTTTTCGAAAGCTATTGGGTCCTGTCTGTCATCTTGGTATTAGATGGTCATTGGGTGAATAATTTAAAAAGTACAGTAGCAAAAAAACAATTTGACATATGTTTCCTCTTTAAATTTTTTTTTTTTACAGCATAGTGATCCATCGAATCCGCATATTTTATTTTGTCAGTATAAAGTTTTGAAAATAACTTTTTTAATAAAGGTGCGATTAAAGTAATTACACTATATGGCCATTGATTATTGGACACTTGCGATTTTAGATATTTTACTAAATATCTAGAAAAATACATGAGGAATCATCTCGAAACTCTTAGTGTATAAATATAATAGTATACGTCATACATCTCCGTGAAGATTTTTTACCAAAACTCCATAGGGGACCGTCGACAAATTAAAAAAGAATGAATATCTTTTGAATAACCCTGTCAAAACTAATGTAGCAAAAGCGCTCAAACTCTAGATTATGATTGAATGCCTTATTGTAATACACTGTGTTTATTTTTATGCAAATAGCATGCATACTCGCAGTGTAATTAAGGTTTTTATAAAAATGGTCCCAAATTTTTCCAAGTTTTTCCCTTATAATTTTCAGAGTTCTTAATATAAAATATTTTTTTCAGAAAATATGACAAACAACATTGCACACAGTACCCTGTAATCAGAATTAAAAAATAAAAATTATATGAAAAATGAATAGGTTTACTAAATAATTTTTTACTGTGCATGCGTCAAAGATATCAATTTCATTTGCATATTATGTTAGCTAAATGTATAGAGAAACTTTTGTAAAAGTCTCAAAATCATAGCTTGAAAATTCTGAAAGTAATCGTCCATAGAAAAAGGACAAAATCCGTTGTTTCCAAAATGAAGTAAAAAAATGAGTGATTTTATCCAAATGTAGTAGTACATCCCGTATTATGTATTCTATATTGACACTAATCAATGAATATATGGATACAACCCCTCTTGTTTTTGCTTCATTTTGAGAATAACGGATTTTCAACTTATTCAATTGACGATTATTTTCAGAATTTTCAAGTTATGATTTTGTGACTTTCACAAAAGTTGCTCTATACATTTAGCTAACATAATATGCAAATGAAATTTTGATATGGTTGACGCATGCGCAGTAAAAAATTATTTAGTAAACCAACTCATTTTGTATACAATTTTCATTAGTTTTTAATTCTGATTACAGGGAATTGTGTGCAATGTTGTTTGTCATATTTTCTGAAAAAAATATTATTTTATATTAAGAACTCTGAAAATTATAAGGAAAAAACTTGGAAAAATTTGAGACCATTTTTATAAAAACTTTAATTACTCTGCGAGTATGCATGCTATTTGCATAAAAATGAAGAAGGCATATTACAATAAGGCATTCAATTACAATCTAGAGTTTGAGCTCTTTTGCTACATTAGTTTTGTCAGGGTTATTCAAAAGATATTCATTCTTTTTTAATTTGTTGACGGTCCCCTATGGAGTTTCGGTAAAAAATCTTCACGGCGGTGTATGGCGTATACTATTGTATTTATACATTAAGAGTTTCGAGATGATTCCTCATGTATTTTTCTAGATATTTAACAAAATGTCTAAAATCGCAAGTGTCCAATAATCAATGGCCATATAGTGTATTTTGCTTGAGTTTATAATACTTTCATTCTCTTTAAAATGTTAAATGTAGATTCAGTGTCTAAACTATATGAATTATTTTTATTCATATTTGGATTTATAATTACAAATTTGGCTTTTATAATATTTTGATATGTATATCTAAGATTAGTGCGACATCATTGGAATTAACAAAAAAATATAAATTTTTGTGCTGCAATCGATACAGAAAATCCTGCTATTGGGTATTTAGGGTTCATATTCCTTAAGGTAATCACTAGAAGTCCTTAATTGTTATTTTCTATATACTCTTATATGCTTTGAATGTGACATGTAGGAAAGAATAAAATTGAAATATTGCTCTGAAAATTTTGTGGAAATGAGTATGATTGGCATTGGTTTTATTTGTAACCTTTTTGTGATAAGTTTTCATACTTTATGTGTTTCATTTGCAAAATGCATGTCTGGTAGTATTGAACTTCTATGCTTTTGGTTGGTTAACTTTCATTGATTAGGTTTCGACTCTTGTGGGTCTGTTTCAGATTGACCTGGTTTTTCATGTGTCTAAAAATACTTTTCTAATTGAAAATCTATGTACAATACTCATAATAATCACTCTGAAAAATGGATACCTCTACCTACTTCTTTAATTCCTCACATTTAAATATTTATTTTTATACCTCTAAATAGCGGACACCTCACTCTCTTCATACATTTAAACTGTTATACATTCAACTAATGTCAACTCTACCAAGAAAAAGAGCATGGTGTTGTTCACTAAAAAAAGGCATTACTGCAGCAGAAAAGGACACTTTTGCAAGAAAACATTTGTTGTCGCCTTTAGAAGGGGAGAAAAAAAGCAGGGTGGGAATATGTAAATATAAAATATAAGAATTAATCTAAGGCTAGCCAAAAAGTTAACTGAAAGCTCTTTTTGTCCCAAAAACATTTAGTAGATTGGCCAAATAGCAGCATCCAAAAAGTATGCTGTATCATTTGAATTTTGTTTCACATTTTGTAAACCTGCTGCTCTTCGCACTGGGGAAAAGAAAAGAAAAGAAAAAAAAAAAAAAAAACTACCTGCTATTAGAGATGGGAATGCTCTGAAAAAAAATTGGAAAAAAAAAAAGTTTTTTTTTTTTCTTGAAGGCTTATTTTTTAATTTTTCCGAACTAGAAAAATTGAAATTTCATTTATGAAATAATGTATTAAAAATTTTATAATAGCTACATTCTCATACTTTTTATTTATTTTTATGATGAGTGTCCCACATGAAAATTTTAATGTGAGTAATATGATCTCTGAGCAGAAATCTATTTGAGAAGACTTAAAAGGATCCTTCACATTTTTTTTTTTTTTTTTTTTTTTTGAACACAAGACCCTTTGCAAAATTTCTCGTGAAAATAGACATTTCAGAAAAAAGTCTAATCTACAAATTGAATCTTTCGCAAATGCAGTGCCTAAAGAAAAAAAATCTCATGCCATATAGTAACTAAATCTTATCAAGTTGTATATATGTATAAATAACCTTATTAAAAATGTTTAAATAGGAACCTAAATGTTCTAATAATTTCTTATTCACAAATTCTGATTATATTTTGTACAAGTATATACAAGAAGTTCACAATTTCACAAAAACAGGATTACATAAAAAAATTCTAGATATATAGTTAAATGCAACTTTTCTTTTTAAAAATTAATTTATGTACAAAATTATTTCAATAATATGCGATTAATGGAAATGGTAAAATTAAAAATTTAACATAAAATTTGAAGCATGCATTTATTACTTTTTTTTTATCTTTACAAGAAGTAACTATTGAATTCGTGAAAAATTTGACTTCCTGTTTTTGGTGTATTTAAACATTTTAGAAGGTCTTGAACACAATTTGATGCTTTTTAGAAAATTACTGTCACTCTGCGAGTCTGTATGTGACAAAAATTTTATGGACACTATCTCAAGAACTGATGCACATAATTTCACAAAACTTTATATTCAGTTACATCTTGATATAAACTCAAGATGTGTAGTTATTAGTATATATCGCCCAACCAATGGTGCTGCTATGCTGCATTATTCATAATTTCCACAATAGTTCTATCTCAAGAACTAATGTAGGTATTTTCATAAAATTTCAGATTAATTAATCTTTCATTTAACTTCGTGCTCATTACTTTTTGATGTAAATCGCTCAACAGATGACGCTGCTATTCTGCATTATTCCTGATTATCGCAATAGCTCTATTTCAAGAACTAAAGGACAATTTTTTTTTTATCAAACTACAGCTTCAGACAGTTCCTGATATATATTAATGTTGTTTAGTTTTTGGTGTAAATTGCCCTATAGGTGGCACTACTATGCAGCATTTTTCAAGATTTTGTTATACCTGATTAATTGAATGTTTTTTCAAGGTGTTGAATCTAAAATTTACTGCCATTTTACCTCCATAATGTACAGTAATGCTGCAAAAGCATGGGCAGTTTGCATTAGAAAAGTACAACTGCGATGAAAATAAAAATTAAAAAAAAAAATAAGTAACTAAGTTCGAAATTATACTTTTGCTCTTGATTAAACTTTGAATTTTTGTAGTTTTCTAAAGCATAGAAGTTTCTCTGTACGTAACTGCTTTTGTTAATTCCTCAAATAGAGAGCATTTTCTATTTGTAATGTTTTGTTTTCATAACTTTTGAGTTCCACTCTTTGAAATATAAAATTAAAATATGGAAACATTATTGATACATTAACATGGTTTCTTATTCAAGAATGGAATACCAGATTTCAGGATAAAAAGAAAATTACGTTTAATTAAACTTTACTCATTGAAACCAGAAAAATATATTTTTTAAAAACCTAACGGTCAATAAATCCTATATTTTTTAGTTGCAGACCACAGTAAGCCAAACTAAAATTTAATTTTGTTTGAATTTAGATTATAAAACTAAATCAAAACTTTTTTGAATTGAGATTGGAAAGCTATACCAAAACTAAAGATTTTTTAAACGAAATAAAATTATAATTGTAAGAAAAAAAATGTAATGTAATAATGTAAAAATATACATATTTTAAACAATGGAATTTTTGAAAACTGATATTCATAATGACGACAAAACTGCAATTTCTTTAAACTATTACTTAAAAAATGTATTTATGTAAATGGAATGCATAATTTATTTCATTCCAAACTGCAGACGTATTGGCTCATATTTTTACATTTGGTCAATTGGTAGTTAAACATGTAACTGAAAAATCATTTCAACAGAGATGATATAACAAACAATAGCATTTAATAAAAATTCATAAACTGTAATTTAAAAAAAAAATCTTTTAAAAGTAGGTTTTTATTTTCTTTTCATTTTGTAATTTAAAGTGAAAATAATTTTCTTTTAATACAAATAAATGGGGAAAAAATGTTTATTTAATATTCTCTAAGAAAATACAATTTATTTGGGAGAAACAATCATGATAAACCATTTTTTCCAACTTTTCAGTTTTTTCCGAAAAAAACCAGTAAAAAAAGTTTTTTCCGCCACTTGTATTTTTCTGGAAAATTTGCATCTCTACCCGCAATTTTTTTCAAAATTCATCCCCTTTTCTCTGAGCGAGTATATTAAGTCTGTTGTTGGGTTTCTTTGTTAGACAAAGATACTGGTGAGTGAATACTAAACCTATGGATAAGTAATTTGATAATGTCTCATTTGTATTTTGACAATTTTTAATATTTTTTCGTATTGGATAGCTAAGGTCCATTTCTATTATTTTTTAATTTTGGTTGTAGATATTTAAAGTTACTTTCCCTTTTTAAAACCAGTTCGAAAATGAAAGTGTCATTATAAAATATATCTGCAAAATATTTAGCATTAGCTCGCCAGTGTTTTTTCATCTGATGGGAACAGGAGTCTTAAATGAGTTTCTTGAACACTAGGTCAGAGTGCTGATACAAAAATCGCAGCTGCTTTAGGCATATATATTTTAAAGTTTTCTTTGACATATTTAATCTTAGAAAAATAAAACTAATAAAATTATTAAATGTTATTGGTATTACAGTTCAACAGACCGCACAAATACTGAAATTCTACCTATGATGCGCTGCCATTTTTGTGCGACTGCTGAGGCTTGGTATTAAGAATGCAGTAAGCTTCATGACGTCATTCTCAAAGAGTACTTCATTTGCATCTGATTCAAATCCAGCATAGGGCATGGCAAATTTGATCATAAAACACATTCTGAGATCATATATAAAGCAAAGTTTTCTCTTTTATTAACTCTGACATTTTTAATTCACAAATATTTTCTATTTTCTGCACGTACAGTTAATGGTTGTTTTGTAACTTGGCAAGTATGCAGCACAAGAATGTAAAAACTGCTGTTTACATCTTATTAACATTTTATTTGTAAAATATTGCATAAAAATGGTATTTATAAGTACACTAAACATATGTATTTGTAGCATAGATATAAATTTAACATTGTAAGACTGGTGCAAAAACTATGGTCAAGAGTTACGGGCAATTTTTCTTTCTATGTTACATGAATAAGAGCCAGATTTTTTTTAAATATGGTTTCTATTAAAGTCATTTTTATATTTCTAGATTGGGTCTTGCTTTGAATTTCTCAGTGTTTTATTTTGAAATTCTGAATGCACCTGATCGAGCTTGCCGGCTTGCCAAAGCAGCATTTGATGATGCCATTGCAGAACTTGATACTCTTAGTGAAGAAAGTTACAAAGATTCAACTTTAATCATGCAGTTATTGAGAGATAATTTGACTCTTTGGACTTCAGATATGCAACATGATGGTAATTTTTTTCTCATTATTTTTTCATTTGTTTCTACAGTTGCAATAGCCCATGTTTTTCTTTTTTTAAATTTGAATACAGTGAAACTTTCATTTATCAAATTCTCTTCATTATGCTTAAACACTTTGTTGTTATGCTTAAACAATTTTGTGAAATGACTGTGAAAAAAAAATTAGACATTTTGTCAAATCATGAAAGTAAAGTTGACTTTGTAAAACAATTGGGGGGGGGGGGGATGCAAATTTTGTCAAGATTGCAGGGGGGAAAAAATTGTCAAAGGATAGTGAAAAAATGTGCATTTTTGTCAATAAATCGTGCAGATAAGGCTAATTTCATTGAAAGAAACTCATTTAGACAAAGAATGAAAGAAATCTTTCAGATTGTTTTGTGAACTTCAGATTTTTTTTTTAAACTTGTAATCATCTATTGTCTAGGTTCATTAAGAACATCCGAAAAAAAGAAGAGAGTATTCATTCATTCTGGTTTGGCTGAATGATGCAGGAACTCAATTTCTAATTAATGTTGCCATAAGCTTAAGTCTTCTAAACAGTTTTTAATATGAAGCAAGTTGTTGCTCAAATTTAAATATCCCATTCATCACAAACACAAGCATGTGAAACAAGAAATGAAGTCATTGGAATGATGGAAATATTGTTTGGGTATGAAATATGCTGACAAGCACAAAAATATTATATATTTGTAATGTTAAAAATATTGCAAGTGTCCTTAAATTTTTCTTAAAATAGGGAAAAATTCCTAGAATTTTGAAAAATCTTAGTGCTAGTTCTAGAAATTCATACATCAATCGCAACAACTTATGTTTGAATATTGTACATGAACTAAAGTTCGATAAATTTTGTAATTAGAATCCCAGGAGCAGAATTGGCACAACATTGCAACGCATGTCGCAGATTCTTGGTAAGGTCTGCAGACTATTTTTCAACTGTTAAAAATTTAGCAAGAATTAAAAAATTTCGGTCCTAAATCCAAAAATTCAGACATAAAATGTGTCGTTACCTTTGACAAAGGTCTTCAAAAAAAAAAAAAATCAATTTCATCATAATCACGAAAAACATACGAATTTCGTGCAAAAATCGCGAAAAACTAATTTTCTTCAAAAGATTGTGATAAAACGGCAGTTTTTGTGTAAAGATCGCGAGAAAATGACAATTTTCGTAAAACAATCACGAAATGACGGTAAATTTCTTTAAAAAAAAAAAAAAAAAAAAAAAATCACGAAAAACAGAACATTTTTTTTAAAGATCACGGAAAAAGAGCAAATTTCTTCAAATGATCACGAAAAAAAAGTCTGTTTTCTGGGGGAAAAAAAAAAATTAAGAAAAAATTGCAAATCTTTTCAAAATAACACGAAAAACGGCAAATTTCTTGAAAGGTCGCGAAAAATGGCTAATTTCTTCAAGAAGTCGTGACAAAACGGCAGTTTTTGTCAAAAGATCGTGAAAAAAGGCAGCTTTTGTCAAAAGATCATGCTAAATCAGCGAATTTATTCAAAAGATCGCAAAAACAAAACCCAGCAAATTTATTCAAAAGGTCTTAAAAAAAAAACTTACAAATTAAGTTTTTCTCTTGTGTTGCAGGCAGCAGAAAAAAATTCTGCTGCTGAGATTGGAATATAATTTTCATAATAAGATTAAGAGTTTAAAATCAACATTCAGCAGAAATATTTCATTAAGTAGAAAACTCTTTTAATTTGAGAACTTTGTTTAGTGGAAGTTCTACCATTAAAATGATAAAACTAGTATTAAAAAAAAAATTAATTTTTAAATCTGATCTTTTTTCTCCAGTGTAAAACTCTGAATAGATAGTTTTTTCCAGATCAATTAAACTTCTATGTTTTAAAGTTTAATAAATTTTAATTATTAGTTCGTAATTACAGAAACTATAAAAAATGCAAATTAGTTTCCTTAGTTAGAATACAATAGTTATACACAATATTTTGTAATAATTATGTAAAACTATATAAAAATACTAATGACTTGCATTCATGATCAACTACTGCATTTAATATTAAATTGTTAACACTACTTACTATAAACAATTATTCAACAGATAATTTTTATATGTATGCATTTTTATGCTTAAACTATTAAAGTGATAATTTAGTATTCATTTTAGAAGAAAAAAAAGATATTACTCCAGAAAAAAGGCCTTGTTTCATAAGAAAATATATCCTATTTAGCAGGGTTGGCACGGTTTAAACCAATTGGTTTAAACCACGGTTTAAACCAATTGGTTTTTTTCTCAAAAAAACCAATTGGTTTTTTTCGAAAAAATCTAATGATATTTTCTCATTTTTCTTTATAATTTAAGACTTACAAATTGTATATAAATATTTTCTACTTTTAACACTTTTTTTCAGCAATAAGTATTAGATATAGTGGGCCTAGGTTATTTTTTTTATGTATAGGATGAAAATCACTATGCATTGGTGAACATATTCCATTGCTGTAAAGAAAAATCTTAGAACATGTGAATTGATCAAAGATAAAATAGATTAAAAATATTCAATATTTAGTATAAAATATTTTCATTAAAAAAATGCAGATTATTTAAAGCAATCTATCATAACATGCACAAGCTTTTGAATATGGAGCTACAAAACTTGATGATCTTTAATATTTTGGTAAAATTATAAAAGAAATTTTTTTTTCTTGGGGAGATAATCTTTAAAAATCAAAATATGAAGTTGTATAAGAGAGTATTCAAAAATTGGGTGCTAGTTATAGTTATAGTATTTTAACAATAACAAACTAATTTTTCCCCCTTTGTTATCCAGGGTTGTTAAATACCTGGGTTTTTTCAGAAAAACCAACCCACTGTGTTTTTTCAGGGTTTTTGGGGTTTTATCAGGGTTTTTTCAGGTTTTGGAAGTTTATTGGAGGTGGTTGAGAATGCTTGAAAAAAAATTTCTTATTACTAAATTTAAAGTAGCTAATTGATTATTACAATTATATGACATATATCAATGACAGTAATCAAAATTGTGATAAATTGATTATTAGTAATAATTTATAAAGTATTTTTTATTATTACTAAATAATAGAATAAGCCAAGTAATTCTACATGTCTACATAATTAAATTAGGATTCTAAGCATATATGGTATTTTGTTATGAGTTTCTATTGTATAACATAGAACGGATTACACATCAAAGTATTTTTTTAATGGGAAAAAATTTGTTACTTACACGTGCTACAGAGATTAACAATTATTTCTTTTAAAAATTGTGATGGTATAATTAGGACATTTCTTTTCTTTGGGGTGGGGGGGGTGCTGGTTATAAACTTTGAGTGGTGTAGTGATATTAAAAAATACATTACAATATATTATATATGTAATATAAATACATTATATATGTAATTTAAAATTGAAATTTTGAAAAAACCCACCCGGGTTTTTTGGGCTGGGCAAAATCATAACAACCCTGTTGTTATCTGCTAAATCTAATGACTATAAATGTTGATTTCAAATTGTCTCTCAAAAAACAAAACCCCCAAGAAGTATCTTTTTTTTTTTTATTATGGAAAATAATATTTACATTCATCAAACTACATCAGATGTTTATTATAAGTAATCAAAAGGTTGTTTATAAAGTTTTTCAAAGTATCAATGTTTCACTGTGTAGAGTAGTTTATTGTTTGGACATAAGACTACTACATGTTTACTAATAACTGTTTAAATTAAAATGATTTTTTTTTTCAATTTTCTGCATAATTCACTAATTATTTAATTTAAATTATTTTAAAATGAATTTATACTACATATAATCCAACAATGTCTATTTTTATTAATAAATATGCATGTATATGTACTAAAAAAGGATGTTTTTAAAAAAACCCGGTTTAAACCAAAAAAACCTGGTTTAAACCAAAAAAACCGGTTTTTTTGGTTTTTTTCAAAAAAACCTGGTTTTTTTCCAACCCTGCTATTTAGTAACAATAAGGGGAGGGGGGGGGGGAGAGGTACATAACTTTTTGTGATAAACTAGTTTTTAAATCCCAAAATTTATCTCATTTTATCTCATCTATCTTAATACTTCCAGAAAAATTAAGCATAGCAGCATTACCATTAAGTGATTAACTCCAGATATAATCAGCAACAAATTATAACTAGTTCCAACTAGGGATGGGACGAATAGTGATTTAGCCGAATACCGAATATTCGCCCAAATTTTAGGCCGAATACCAACTTTTTTTCCAATAAAGAAAATAAATCTTTATTACATATAATTTAAAAAATAAGAGCTCATTAATAATTACCCTTAAATGTGTTTTTAAATTTTAAAAACCTATTTTAACACAAAAAAAAAAAAAAAAAATTATGAAATTGCTTCTTTTATCCTAATGTACATCAAAATGATTTCCAGTAAGTCAGGATGGGAAGATATTTCCACTAAAATATGAAGAATGTACTTCATTTTTACAACTTTTATATGTGTATGGAATTTGCAGATATTAATAAATATTAGTGTTTTAGTATTAAACACTGTTTTTCTTTTTTATTTTCTATAAATGTTTTTATATCATGAATCATAATATAATTTTCTAATTAAGACATTTCCCATACAATTAAATCTCCAACTTGGGCAGTAATTTCTAAAATATCACTAACTTTTATAGGAAATACAGAAAAGGTGTCTATTTCTGAATAACTGTATGTTTTGTAAGAATGAGGAGGACTTTCATGATTTGAAATAGCAAATTTAGATTAGAGAAAAAAAATTGTAAGAAATGAAATTCTTTAAATCCTAAATTTATTTGGCAAGATATGTTTCACTATTCGGCGAGATTTTAGCAATATTCAGCTGCAGGTATTCAATCAACAAGCCTTCAATATTCGGCCAACCGAATATTCGGCAAAAGGGCTGAATATTCGTCCCATCCCTAGTTTTACCTTAATCTGAAGTTTGAAGAAAATCTGTTAGTTTTTGAGATAGAATCATTACAAAAATATAAATTGTAAATAAATCTGGATAGAAACTGTTTATATATATATTTAAAAAAAAAAAAAAAAAACTTATTTATAAGGACTAACTGAATTTGAAGTTTAATGAAAATTTGTGCATTAATTTTTGAGATAAAGGTATTGTGAATATTGTGTTAATACTGAATAGCAGTGCCATCTATGGGGCAGTTTGCACCAAAAGATAATCAAGACCATATTTTATCAAGGACTAAAGGAATCGGAAGTTTTATAAAAAAAATTCGTTCATTAGTACTCAAGATATAGCTATAGCAGAAATAGTGAAAAAGACATCATAGCAGTCCTATCTGTTGATCAATATACACTAAAAACTAATCAGCTCCAGTTTATACAAAGATCTTAAGTTTTGTAAAATTCTGTGCATTAAATTTTGATAGTGCCCGCAAAATTTGTCACATAAAAGCTGACATTTTGTAAAAAAGTTTTCAGGGTTTTTTTAATCTTTTAAAATGTGTTTTATAAATTACGAATTGAAAAATGTTATATAACATGGTTTAGTAATATCCTGTTTTTTTCCCAAGAAATAAACTGATTTTTCTATGATTTTTCTAAAATCAAAGCGGAATGCATGTTCTCAATTTTAAAAAGATCTTTAAAAATGGCTTAGAGAAATAATTACAGAATTAATAACTGCAAGCAATTAATTTCAATAGTTATTAGCACAAATAAACTAACAAATATTAATAACAGCTTGTTTTGCATTTGTACTAAGAAAAAATGTATAACCCGTTTGCGACGATGCATGCATTTGAAGTGTGCATCTGAAATTGGAGTGGGAAAATTTGATTTCATCTTCAGGGTTTAGATTTTGTGAAGATAAGCCCAACTGTTCTAATGTGTTCTACAAAAAAATTATTTTTTCCAGGAAACTTTTTGAAATACAAATTCATAAGATAAGTTATTCAAAACATAAGTTCATACAAAAATTTGAATTGTTTCTCCTATATTTTCTAAGTATTATGTAGCAAAAGCACTATAACTGTAGATTATGATTAAGTGGCTTATTGTAATATACTGTGTTCATTTTTATGTGGATAGCATAGATATTCATAGAGAAATTAGGTTATAAAAACAGTCCCAAAATTTTCAAAGTTTTTTGTTTGTAATTTGCAGAGTTTTTTGTTATTTTCTGAAAATCACATGCAACGTTGTACATACCCTGCCTGATGGCAAAAGTGCTCAAACTGTAGATTTTTGTAAACTTTTCAACTGTAAACTTTTAATTCTGATGAATTAAAAAATTGTATGAAAAATGAACAGGTTTACTAAATTTTTCATTGTGCATGCGTCAACAATATCGATTTCATTTGCATATTGTGTTAGCTAAATGTATAGAGCAACATCTGTAAATATTTAAAAAATATATAGTTTGAAAATTCTGAAAGTGATCGTCTATAGAATCGGTTCAAAATCGTTATTCCTAAAGTGGGACAAAGAGATGAGAGGTTGTATCCATACAGTTGGCAAAAAAACTATTTGTACACTTAATTTTTTTTAAATTATAATGAAATTAAACAAAAGATTTAAGCAAAAAGTACTGTAATACATTAATTTAATGCATTATAATATTATAGAAGCAAAAACAAATTTAAACGAATCTATTTTTTCATTATAATAAACAAACAAAAATATAATGCAAAAAAAGTATTTGTACACTATATTAATGTAATATAATTAAGGAAAATTTAGTAAAATGATACAAATTAATATTTTGTGTGAATTCATTTAGCGTTTGACTACTTCTAGATGGTGTGACATAGATTCCACCAACTTGTTTGTAGCGGTCTGGTTAATGTTATTCTATGACACAATGAGAGCTTCTTTAAAACTGTTTTTTACTGATACATATTTTTTTTTTTTTTTTTTCGGATTTTTGCATCCAATAGCATTTGCAAATTTTCTATTGGATTCAAGTCTAGAGATTTTAGGAGTTACCAGTCGTCTTCGAGTATTGTCGTAACCATGTGCTGGTGATCACAGCAGTATACTTTGGTCGTTATCCTGCAGAAAGTGAAAAGCTTCCTCTACGCATAATTTCTTGGCACGGTTTAATAAATTATGCCGCGACACATCAATATATGTTAAACCTGTCCTTCCATTGTCAATAAATTTTAAATGTCCTGCTCCATTAGAAGCTATACACCCCAAAACTATAATATTCCCCCCAACATGCTTGATAGTTTGAAGTATACGTTTTGGATCTAGAACAGTTTTATTTTTACGCCAATTTTTTCGAATGCTTGGTGGTAAGAAAATTCCGAATTTTCCCTCATCAGAAAAAATTACTGTTTTCCAAAAATCCAATGATTTACTTCTGTATGCGAAAGTGAATACTATGTGTTTTCACCTATTTGTTTCGCTGATGAATGGATTTTTCCTTGAGGTTCTTCCTTTTAAATCTGCATTGAGAAGAATATTTTTTATTGTTTGAGGTATTACTCTGATGCGAGATGTTGTTGCAAGGTCTCTAGCAAATTTTTGAACAGAGCGCATAAAATTTTTTAAAGCTTTTTTTAACAATCCCTTTTTCCCTCATAGTTAGTTTGCTGAGAAGTCCTGGTTTTCATTGATTTTCGATGCTTTTAGTTTATTCATAGTTTCTCACTAATACATTCAATAGTTGTAAATGATAATTTAATAGCTTTTACAAATTCTTGTTGCGAATTTAAATTTTTATTATGGTCAATCATAGGATTTCATATATCTAGAGGTGCCTCTCTAGTTTTAGGTTCTACACTCAATTACTTCAAGAGCAAATTAGATTAAATGTCAGACAAATATAATATGAAGTTAAAAATTATTAACAGTTTCTGTAAAAGTAGTCCTTTGAACCATAAACACTATAAAACACAGTACATATCAGGATGGAGAAATGTACAAATACTTTTTTTGCAAAAAATTTTTAAACTTTTCCTATTAGAAAATTATTTTACATCTTTATCGAAATTTTCTTTTGTGTGATTTAAAACACATGGTAAACAGACTGTATTAAAACTATTTTTGACAAAATATCTGTTTTTATTTAGTTAAAAATAAAAAAATTTTAGGGTGTACAAATACCTTTTTTTTTGCCAACTGTATATCAGTTGATTAATGGCAATATAGAATACATAGTGACATGTACTACATTTAAATAGAACCCCTGATTTTTTTTTTTTTTTTTTTTTTTTTTTTTCCCCTCTTGATTTTGGAAATAACTGATTTTGAGTTGATTCTATAGGATTACTTTCAGAATTTTCAAGTAAGGATGACACAAATATTCAGTTGGCCGAATATTGATGGCTTGTTGACCGAATACTTCAGGCAAATACCTGTAACTGAATATTTAGAGATCTTGCTGAATATTGCTAAAATCTCGCCGAATAGTAAGATATCTTACCAAATAAATTTAGGATTTAAAGAACTTCATTTCTTACAAATTTTTATTTTTCTTTAATCGAAATTGCTACTTCATTCATGAAATCCTTCTCATTCTTACTTACAAAATATACAGTTATTCAGATACTAAAAAATATACAGCCTTTCTGTATTTCCTATAAAAGTTAGAGATATTTTAAAAATTGCTGCCCAAGTTGGAGATTTAATTGTATTGGAAATGTCATCTTCATTAGAGAATGATGTATTACAATTCAAGATATTAAAACACTTATAGAAAAATAAAACCCCACTGCCTTATTTTAAAACACTCTAATATTTGTCTCCAAATTCCATGTACTTATAAAAAAGGCTCTTATTGAAATTCATAACTTATTTTCTATAAAGGGTCATTCCATGTCAATTCAACCAGACCTTGTAACCTGACAGACAGGGATTTGGATGAAACTTTGTGTACACACTAATTGTCTGAGCGTAGTGAAGTCTTATACTCGGAGTACGTAACGATATTAAAAGTCAAAAAGATTCTTTTGTCAAGCAAATCTCAAAGTACTTGTCGGATTTAGATTCTGTTTGTACCAGAAGGTACCTATGAAAGTAATCTGGTGAATGCACCTACTTTTAAAAATTAATTCCAAATAGTTTAAAAATTATATTTAAAAAAGCTTATAAAAAAGCACAATTTATTTGCATACGTCACAGAAATTTGGTGTGCATGATTTTCACCAGCTGGATATTTTCGTAGATAACCGAATCAGTACACGGAGTAAATAGTAATCATTTACGCAGTCAGAAATATTGAACGCAATAAAACATTTTAAAATTTAATCATGCAGGAAAATAACTGTTTTTATATTAAAAAAATGTCATAAAAACTTTGATTTTGAGATTTTGTGATAATCTCTTAATAGCATTTTTTGATCGCTAAAAGAATGTTTTATATATTTCGCGTGTGAAAATTAGAAACAATTACGTTTTTAAATAAAGTCTCTTTTATGACATCATTTTCCCTTTATACTTATTTTTATTGCATTTTTTTTTTAACTTATATTTTGTTTGTGTGTGGAAGTCAATTCTGGTCACTAATTTTTCGGCACGGATACCACAAGTGCATCAGATTTGGCACAATTTTTTTCAAAGCCCATTTGGCGAAAACTCCCTTTTCAAATAACGCTTACATACACATTAAATTTTCTATTTTCAAAAAGAACTTACAGTAAATAAAATAATAATTAATAACTATAAAAAGAAATATTTTATATAATTAAAAAAAGGAAATGAAAGTAAATAAACATTTTATGAGTAAATAAGCAAATAATAAATAAAGCCGAATTACCCATCTCAGGTAAAATAATACCATTTTGACGCCAATTATGTACCCTGGTGCATATGTGACATCTTTTCTCATTTTTCATCCATTTCCTCTTGGCATACAACTTTGAAATTTGGAATATGTATGCATACCTGGGAGCAATACTGGAATTAGACAATGATTTTTTTTTTTTTAATTTGATCCAAAAAGGGGCAACGGGGACTATTTTTTAAAGATTTATACAATTTATACTGCATAAAGTAGCCACTTACCTATTTTTATATACAAGAAGTAAGTGGGTATGTAAAAATATTTATGGTATACATAAATAAAATACTTGAGATAATATACTAGATATAAGCACTAGGTTTGGCAAGATTTTTTTATGACAATTAGGCGAAAACATCATTTTGATTACCAGATACATATAACATGCTAGAAAAACCCAAAAAAAGAATAAACAAAACATTTTCTGTTATTAAAAAAGAAATAACAATCAATAAATGATAATGTTTTTAGAACAATTTATTATAACATTTATATGATAACCAGCATGTTAGGTTACTGAATGCCATTTTGGCACCAATTAGATACCTCAGTGTGTATAGGGCATATATGTGCCATATTTATTTGTAAAACTGAGCATGAACGTTTACCAAGTGTGTTTTCATAGTCGCTTATATCTTTTTTCAACATAGCGCACCTTTCGAAGCCAAAACTGCACAAAAGAAAAAAAAAAAATCAATATTTGTAGTTTTTTTTATGTAACGCACATTTTGTAATCAATAGGCTCGATAATCAGACCTCGTTTTTTTTGCTTTAAAAGATATTTCATACGTCTTTTTTGGATTCGTCATTTTTCCATATTTGATAGTATGCGTCTACTCGTTTTGTAACTTTCTTTATTAACAACGACACTTGGATTTCCTATTTAAATAAAAATTCTCCTAAATACAAAGAATTTTGTTAAAATAAATAAATTAAATGCGGACATCTATTGCTCAAAGCACAAAATTTTTCCTATTGAGTTAATAAAATTCAGTAAAAACATAATTTTTATGATAATAAAAAGGTGACTTATGTAATAAGAGTCATATTATGTACATTATGGATTAAGTATGAATATTTCTCCACCATTTATAATTAATAATAAAATAAAATGCGGATAGACTAAAGTCTATATTTGACTGAAAACAACCATTTTCTAAATGCTTTAAAAAAAATGGCCAGTGAAAAGTGATATTTCAAAAGTATTATGAAATTAGTTAAAAACCATTTATTTTAAACTAAATGAATAAAAGATTTATATTTTTAATGAAATAAATAGGATTTGAAAAATTATTGGAAATTTATCACCATAGATGTATCAATATTACAATCAGTACCTTGTATGCAAAATGGAACAATTAGCAATACTTTTTGTACCCAAAAATGGCTGTTGCTTTTTTTAAGTTTAAAAAGTAGATTACGAAAATTCCTATACAGAGATGCCAAGTCCCCGCTTATTGCACAGCAGAATTTTCTTATAGGAAAAGTTATTTTTTAAATCCGCAGAATGTTCCAATTTAATAAAACATTTTCCGTATTAAAATACCGGTATCCAAAATGTCGCAGACTTGGCAGCTCTGCCTATAACTTTTTAATTAATCATGGTACTTTTTTTTAATCGGATTCAAATTTAGTGAAGACAACATTTTTTTGCCAAAAGCAGCTTTTCCACATGTGTAACTACAATTTCTTGCTGCTGAAATAAAATGTTTTGACTTATGCTATTATTGCTTCCTCTTATTTATTTGAATTTTAAATACGATGACTCAAAATCATGTTTTTTAAACGTACGGAAAGAATGCACTTCGAGAGAGGGTGAAAAAAACAATATTTGGCAATTTATTACCTGCATTTAAGTGTCTTACTACCTTGCATTTAATACTCTTCACAATACTTCGCTGTTATATGGCGCTTTTATAAAAAGCTTGACGTAATACGGGCTTCAGAAAGTGAGTTTTTTACTGAATAATACAAATAAATGAAAAATGAATACTAAGAAATACTAATAAAAGAAAAATGAAGCATTATATTGGTCTATGTATATTTAAAAATGCATCTGCTAGCACTAATTAGATAATTTGTGTATATAATAGGAGATAGCTTTTGATTCTGTATTTCTATTAACGTTTGTGTTTTTCGTTATCATTGGGAGTACCTAGCCGATTTAAAAAATATTGGTAACCATCTTTGCTGCAAAATATACTATATTTTGCGTAAGAACAATAATCACCATCAATGCACGAGTAAAAGCTCTAAAATTGAGAATTCTTTGTTGATATGACTAAAAATTTAAAATCTTTTTTTTTTATGGCAACTTTTAAGATATAATATTCTCGTTATGAACGATTTCTAAAACATTCGACAATTTAATTTCACAAATTAATTTTTTTTTTTTTTCTAGAAAGTTTTAAACCCAATTTATTGAGAATATTGCAATTTCTAGGATACTGTTGGGATCAGAAACTATAACTTTGGCATCACAGTAACTTATAAGATGTAAGTGCTCGTTTAGGACAAATTTAAAAAAAAAAAAGGATTCCTTAACTCTTATCGACAATCTGATTGCATCTGTGGAAAACGGCATTATATTCAACATTATAAACTGTTCGGATGGATTTCGCACCGTATAAAATACACTCCATTCTCTTCAAACATAATAGTTTGTTATTTATAGTTTCTCAAATCAGTGCGAAGCTGTTTATGCTCATGACATTTATTTCAAAGAGTTATATTTCCAATATAGGAAAATTTGGTGTTTTATTTTCTGTATTACTTTTAACATTTTGCATATTTCCAATTTTATATTCATCCATGGTTTGCTTTTCTTTTATAAAAATAGTATATGCAACTTTATATATAAGACTTTGTAATTCTATGATTCAATATGCTTATTTTCATCATATTTTATCACATTGAATGACCAATTAAAGATAACATCTCATTTTCTTTACTTATCGCAAGTTATTAAATGTGTATTCTCAGCAATATCGCTCAGACTAATCCCTCTGAGGGAACTCCTAGTTCTGTCCTTAAAATTGATTCCATCAGAAATTTTTCCTTCCCAGACTTTATAGATTGAGATATGAAGGATCCAATTCTGGAGTTTTTCTCAAATCGCACATTTCTGAGTCTGTATTTTGAGATTGCAGTTCCATCTTCAAAAAATTGTTTCTCTGGATCTAAAACATGAATCACGTTAAAAATATCACTGTAATAATATAAAAAAATACTTAAAAAATTTATTTCTAATATTTGGGTAAAAAAAAAGTCAGCCAAAGTTGAGTTATGATTATTTTTCCAAATGTTTGTGACTTGACGAAAAAAGCTGTACACAGAAAGGCAAAAGAAATTTCCAATTTCTTTTTGTTTTAAATAAAAGTTTACACTTTGGGCTTTCTATCTATGGAATAAAAATGTCTTTCTCATGGCTTATGCAAAAATTTTGGGTACTTTCCAGTTAGCCAGATGCATGTGTTATTCTTACATATGTACGTATATATAGATCTATATAAATTCAGATGTATTATACAGGTACATATGTAAGTATATATACAGTATTGATATATATATATGTATAATACTGGTGCCCGTCTAACCGAAAAGTATCAAATATTGCTTTGTTTTGAAAATCTACACCAATTAAGGGGGGGGGGAATCTAAATTTAGCTGCGGTACTTGAATAATTACTGGAGTTTCTATGTGTTGTTGAATTTAATGGTATTTGATACATTTTTTCCCCCATTATTTGCAAAGTAAGGTTAATGCTTTTTTTTTTTTTTTTTTTTTTTTTTTTTTCCTGATTTAAAAAAAAATCGCAATATGTTTCCCCATTAAATTTAGTGAATAGTCCATATGTTTGATTTCATTCACACTTATTTTTCATTTTATAAATGCAATAGTCTTAAGTAATAAGTTTTTTCTGAATCATAGATTATCAATGTAATTTATTTCTGTTTTTTGTATAGCTAGTTTTGTGACACTCTAAACCAGTCAATACTGCAAGCCTGAAGACTAGTAGGTTTAATATCAGGCTCTATTATAAACCAATAAAGCAAAAAAAAAAAAAAAAAAAAAAAAAAAAATTATAACTATAAAATTTGTAAAAATCAGAATATATTTTTATTAGCACAGTAAAGGTTAGATCATTCTTCTAAGATTACAGACATGTTACTTTTCCGCGGAAATGCAGAATTCCGCTTTTTCGGCGATGAATTTTATTATCCCTGGGATCGATGCAAATATCCATTAAAATTTGTTGACATTTTTATGGGGGGGGGGGGTGTAAGTGATGAAATACAACAAAAACGCGAGTGCAAACCGCTTCAAATTATCCAAATTTCTTCAAAGAATTACAGGAAAAAACGCAAATTTCTCCAAAAGATTGCAAAAAACTATAAATTCTTTGACAATCGCGGAAACAATGCTATTTTCATCAGAGGATCGCGGAAGACGTGATTTCCGTCAAAAAATTGCGGGAAGAGATAGGATTTTTGTTAAAGGATCCTGAACAAGACGCAGTTTACGTCAAAGGATTGCGGGAAAATGCAATTTTCGTGAACAGGTTACGGAAAAATACTCTAATTTCCTCAAAAAATCATGAAAAATACTTCAATTTTATCGAAAGATCGTGGAAAATATTCAAATTTTGTAGAAAATTGCTGCGAAAGTACGAGAACTTTGTCGAAAGATCGTGGAGAATATGCGAATTTTGTCGAAAAAATGGGAAAAATAGGCTATTCTTATCGATAGATCGTGAAAAAAAAAACAAGAATTTTAATGAAAGATCAAGGAAAGTATGCCATTTTTGTCAGAAGATGGTGAAAAATGAGATTTTTGTCGAAAGATCGCGGAAAATACGAGAATCTTGACTAAAATCGAAGAAAATAAACATATTTTGTAGAAAGATCGCGGAAAATAATTGTATTTTGTACAAAAACCGCGGAAAATATGCTAATTTTGTCGAAAAATCACGAGGTTTCTCCAAAGATCTAAGAAAAAAAAGCATATTTTGACGAACGATAGCGGAAAATATGTGAATATTGAAGGAAGATTACTGAAAATTTCCGAATTTCGACGAAAGATCGCAGAAAATATGTGAATTTTGAAGAAAGATAACTGAAATTTTGAGAATTTTGGCAAAAAATCGCTGAAAATATGCAAATTTTCTGGAAAAATCGTGGAAAATAGGCTTATTTTTTAAAAAACATCTAGGAAAATAGGCGAATTTTTTCGAAAAATTGCAGAAAATACACAAATTTTCTAGAGAGAGAAAAACCTTTAATTTTGCTTAAAGATCATGGATAATTGCAAAATTCATTGAAAAGACTGAAAAAAGTGCGACTTTCATCAAATGGTTGCAGGAAAAAGCTAATTTAATTAATAAATTGCTGAAAAACACAAATTTCATCAAAACGCTGCAAAAAAAAAAAATGCAAATTTCATCAAAAGTCTGTGATGCCGTGAAAGTTCAGCTTTTTTTCTTGTTGAGCCTGTACCATGTCTGAAGATAAGAAACAACAGAATGACAATTTGATTAGATTTCAAAACATCTGCCTTGACTAAAGAACTTTAACCTGCCTTTATTAGAAGGTATTTATACAAGGCAGGTGCAATTATCCCTTTGAGCTCTGCTGGGTAAATTTCAATTCAAAATGTCACATTGGCATCATTATTTTGCAAATTAAAAAACAGGTTAACGATATACACGAAAAAATGCATTAAACCTTTATCAAATTTGGTTGCATTTTCTGGTGCCGTTGTGACATTTTGGAATTAAAATTATATGGTAGAAAATTCTACCATCAGAGCTCAAGGGGTTAAATCTTTCAGACTGTAAAAACAAATTGAAGTTCTGTTAAACATTTGTGTATTTAAACGTGTCAAAAAATATTTAAACTGATTAAAATTACACAAGGGAAAGAAATACAAGGTTCTGAGCATTTTTTAAATACAAATAATTGATATATAAGCATTCAAAAGAAAGAATGGAAATGTGAGAAGAAAAAAATTATTTATTTTATACTGTACAAAAATAAATCTGTTTTGAATTAAATTATTGAAAACAAATGTAAGAAATTCTTTAGATTAGCAGAAAATGCCCACTATTAAATAACTAAATGAAATATATGGACCATTCACTAAATTTAATAGGGAAACATATTGCAGTCAATTTTTTTTTTATCGGAAAAAGCAAAGCATAAACTTTACTTTGCCCCCCCCCCCCCTCAAAAAAAAAAGAAACAAAAATATTAAATTAAATAACTCATAGACTCCAGTAATTAAAGTACCACAGCTAAACTTAGTCAGATTTTTTCCTCCTTAATTGGTGCAGATTTAAAAAAGGCGGGGGGGGGGGGGGCAAAATTTTGTACTTTTCGGTTAGACAGGCACCAGTGTTATATATGTATATCAATATACTATATATATACATACATATGTACCTGTATAAAACATATGTAAAAATAAAACACGCATCCGGCTAACTGGAAAGCACTCAAAATTTTTGAATAAGCCATAAGAAAGACATTTTTATTTCATAGATAGAAAGCCCAAATTGTAAACTTTTATTTAAAACAAAGAAATTGGAAATTTGCCTTTTTGTGTACAGCCTTTTTCGTGAAGTCACAAAAGTTTGGAAAAGTAATCATAACTCTACAGTTTGGCTGACTTTTTTTACCCTAAATATTAAATTTTTTTTTTATTATTATTTATTTTTTTTAATTAAAATTTGCATCTTTTTATATTCTTGCAGTGATATTTTTAAGATGATTCATGTTTTAGATCCAGAGAGACAATTTTTTGAAGATGGAACTGCAATCTCAAAATGCAAACTCAGAAATGTGCAATTTGAGAAAAACCCAAGAATTGTATTCCTCATATCTCACAAACTATGAGGTCTGGGAAGAAAAAATTTCTTATGGAATCATTTCAGGATAGAATTAGTGTGTACACAAAGTTTCATCCAAATCCCTGTCAGTCGGGTTACAAATCGTGAAAAAATTGGTTGAATTGACATGGAATGACCCTAAAGTAAGAAATGAAAAAAAATTCATTCACTAAGTGTATTGACGAAGATTCATTTTCAAAACTAAATATCAAATATGACTATTCCAAATACAACGGTACATCTGAAAGCAGAACTGGTGTCAAACTAGATACGCATTAGATGACACAACTTGCTTTATAAATATAGTTTTATAAATATTTAAACATAAATTCTAAATACAGTAGACTCCCTCAAATCCGCACAGCTTGGGACCAGAGGTTTTGCGGATTTCTGGTCATTTTATTGTTTACATTTTTAAAAAAGTATTTTGAATGTAATTACCATGAAATCAAAAGTATAATGAATGCTTACAATGTACTAAAATATTAGAATAAGTAACAAACTAAAATAATAAAAATTTAGATAATTTTTAAATGATTAAAATACTAAAAGCAAAGGTCAAGTTAATAATCAATAATGTACAATCACATTCATTATAAAGATGAAATGTATTTTTCTTAAATTATTCAATGAAACTTGCCTCATAAAGGTACATTACTAATTCACATCAGCATCATAAAATAATGAAGCTTTATTTCAAGTTTAGCCAGATTTAATAAGTAAAAAAGCTTGATTAATACATAAATATATTTGATAAGATTGTGATTACCAATGATATCAGCAATATCTTTATTTTTTCAGAAATAAGTCATTCTTTCTTTATGAAAAAACATGAATTCAGTAATCTTAAAAAAAATTATAAATTAAAAAATATATGGAACTGATATAAAACTAAAAAATCAAATTTTGCACCTACATTTGAACTGAATGCTTCATTGTTTACATCCATAAAATATGTGCGGATTTGAGGGAGTCTACTGTACTGAATAATTTTTTTATTCTATAATTTTCACTTTTAAATAATTATTTGCATAATTACTGACTTAAATATGTAACATTATCATGTATATATTTTTAATTTACATCTTCCTTCATTCATGTTGTTATCAATATCTGTTTATCTTTTTAATGCTTGTTGAGTAAGTGGAATATTGAAGTTGAATATTGTATGTGCCAATTCAAATGGCAAAGATTTTGTTAACATATGCATTCTACACTACTCAAAACAATTAAAGGATATTGCAGTTTTAGGTGGATTTTGTATCTGGGAAACTTTTTAGCTGATTGATACATGGTCGACAGACATAGTAGGTTATATGAGAATAAATTACACATGTTTGGCAGAAAAAAATGCATTTTATTGCGCATTTGTGTACAAAAGGAAAAAACACAAGTTGTGCATATGAGAAAAAAAGAAAAAGAAAAGGTGTTTTCGTCAAAGAAAATCATTTTCAGTAAGGGGTATGGTTTCCACGGGCGGCCAGCAATGTTGAACACCTTTGAGGCATGGACTCAATGAGGCTATTAATGACGAGGTGGGGTATTCTGTCCCACTCTTCCAGAAGAACTCTTTCGAGTTCTTGGAGAATTTGTGGGGGTTGTTGGCGGCCAGAAACTCGTCTTTCTAGAGCGTCCCAAACGTGCTCGATTGGATTCATGTCTGGAGAACACGCTGGCCATTCCATTTGAGCGATTCCTTCCTCGAAAAGGAAATCCTCCACCAGGTTTGTACGATGTGGCCTGCAGTTATCGTCCGTTAAAATGAAGTTATCTCAGATTGCTGCAGCGTAAGGGACTACAATAGGTCTGAGGATTTCATCCCTATATCGGCGACCAGTCAGAGCTCCATCTCGAATGATGTAGAGGTCAGTGCGCCCGTCAATGGAGATGCCACCATGCACCAACACTCCTCCACCGCCAAATCTGACACTTTCGTGCACGAATGCAGGATTATTCCTACTGCCACGGTCCCTTCAGATGAAAATACGCCTATTATCCGGATGCACAGAAAAACGGGACTCGTCAGAAAACAGAATATTGCTCCATTCATTTCTCCTCCAGTTGACATGCTCGGTTGCCCACTCCCGGCGGTCGCGACGATGCTTTGATGTTAATCTAACACATACCATCGGTCGGCGAGCATACAGACCTACAGCATGGAGCTGGTTTCGGACAGTCTGAGTCAATCGTGGTGCCTGTAGCCGAGCGAAGGTGTTGTTGTAGAAGAGTAGCGTTCATGTTTCAGTGTCTCCAAGCTGTTAACGCTAAATACCGATCTTCATTGGGCATTGTTGCCCGTCTACGACCTGGCCCTGGTCTTCGGCCTGCACATCCACTTTCCAAAAAACAGTTCCAGATCCTGGAAATGACCCTTTGTGACACTCTAATGGCTTGTGCTACTTTGGCTTGAGTTTGGCCCCTTTCTAACCTACCAACAATTCTCCAAGCTTCTGAATCTATCAAATGACTTCGCTGAGACATCGTACTCATCGAAACAAAGCAGTCACTGAATGCCGATCATCCTTGTCTTCATTCTCTTTTATCCAGTTGAAAGTCAAATTTCATTTGCTGCCGCTGAAGCGATGTTTTTGACGTCGAACTCAAAATTTGCATACGCCACAGTTTGAAAACCAGAAAAATTTGCATTTGTGATTCTCTTCTTCCATTTTCAGCAAAAAAATTTGTTTATATCTTTATTTTATATAAAACTTCAAATATCCTTTAATTGTTTTGAGCAGTGTACTTTAAGCATAACCTTTTGCTTTAACATAATTTGTAATTTAAAGCTTGGTAACTGATTTCAGAACAGTCTCGTTCTTACAAATTTGCTTATTAGGGACACTCTAGATGATCAAATTTATTTTATGGTTGTTTCAGAAAATAGCTTCTCGTGAGTTCTGAGAGAGAGAGAGATTAAGAATATTATTGATTTTGGATGCAAGAAAGGCTAAAAGTATCATTTGATAGTAAAAGTGAAATACATTCTTCATATTTTAATGGAAAATATCTTCCCATCCTGACTTACTGAAAATCAATTTGATGTACATTAGAATAAAAGAATATAATGCAATTTCATAATTTTTTTTTTTTTTTGTTTTTCAAATTTAAAAATACATTTAAGAGTAATAATTATTGGGCTCCTATTTTTTTAAATTATATATAATCAAAATTTATTTTTTTTATTAGAAAAGAAAGTTGCTATTCGGCCCCTGAATGTTAGGTATTTGGCCTAAAATTTGGCAGAGTATTTGGTTACTCTGCCAAATCACTATTCGTCCCATCCCTATTTTCAAGCCGTGTTTTTGTAACTTTTACAGAAGTTGCTCTATACATTTAGCTAACACAATAGGCAAATGAAATTTCAATATTGTTGGTGCATGCATAATGAAAAATTTAGTTATTAAACCTGCTTATTTTTCATACAATTTTTATTTTTCAATTCTGATGACAGGGTATTGTGTGCAAAGTTGTTTGTCCATATTTTCAGTAAAGATCATTATTTTATATTATGAACTCTGCAAATTATAAGCAAAAAACAAAAATTTGGGACTGTTTTTATAAAAACCTTAATTTCTCTGCAAGTATACATGCTATCCACATAAAAATAAACACAGTACATTACAATAAGCCACTTAATAATAATCTACAGTTTGAAAACTTTTGCTATATTGGTTTTGTCAGGGTTATCCAAAAGATTCGTTCTTTTTCAATTTGTTGACAATCCACTAAAGAGTTTTGAGAATCTTCACAGAAATGTGATCTATTATGTTTACGTACTTAGTTTCAGAATAATTCCTCATGTATTTTTCTAGATATTTAACAAAATATCTGGCATCGCAACTGGGCAGTCATCTTTGGCCATATAGTGTATGTAAAATTAGCATCTGATTTTGAGAAAAACATGCTTTATAAAGTTCATTAGACTTTATAGACGATATGGTTGAACTTTAAAAATTTTGTGTCTGTCTGGAATAGGTTCAGGGACTGAAATTTCTACATGCAATCTGCTGTGTGTTGCATTAGTTTGATAAAATTGGAAGTATTGATCCATTTTAAGTAATCTTATGCTGACTCAAAAGTCACATTGAGTTATAAATAATATTTGTTTGATGCTTTAAATTAAAAAATTTAAAGTGTTTTCCCTTAAAAAAAACCTCATAAGATGTTATAAAATGCAACCCAATAAGATGTTATACAGCTAATATTAAATAATTGTGAAAGTGTTTAAAAATTGCTTGAATATATAAGTTGCCAGAAAGTATGACCTTTTTCTTCTCTTTCCGAAAGTGCCTTAATGATAGCCAAGGCTCTTATAAAGAGAAAGCATCCAAAGTCAAGGAAGTAGGTCAAAAATCATAGAAATTACTTCATAAAACTGTGGGTGAATAGAATTGAATTTTTTATTAAACTGTATTTCTAAGAAATTTCTAAATTTATGAATAGTTTATTATTGCAAGTTCCTGTGGCTTTGAAATTCAGTTTGACTACTTTTATAGATTTACTCTTAAAATTCTGATCAGTATTTATGCACAATGTACTTAAATATTTGTGAATTAAGTTAAAATGAATTGTAGTGAGTTATTGCACAAGAAGCCAGTGGTGATTCTGTTCTGAAAATTTAAAGCATTTGATTTAAAAAAAAATTTAAATTTTGGACTTAAAATAATTGCAAATTTTGACTACATATCTATTATAGTTTTTAATCTGAAATAATATACAGAATTAGCTTTTGAAAAGATCTGGTTGACCCAAACTTGCTTTACAGCAATCTACACTGTCTGAAATAGGGATGCACCAAGTATTGATCTTGGCTGAATATTCAGCTGACAGGTGAACTGAATATTTGGCTAGCCAAATAGTAATTGTTGGGTCAAATGCTGAATATTCAGACAATACGAATAGTAACCATTTGGCCAAATATTCAACTGTCTAAATACTTCTTATATTTCAAAGTTTAAAGTTATTAAAAACATTTTACATTATTTAATAAAAGAAACTTTCATTTTGATAAACAAGAGCTTTTCATAAGTACATTTAGTAATGAAAACAATCTGCCTTGAGTTAAGGACAGTTATGAGACTTTTAATTAATAAAATTTTTAATTTCATTGTCTCCTTAAATCAGAGAAATAATAAAAGGTAAGAAAATTTTTACCATTTCATAATTGTTTTTAATTAACTCTAGGCAGATTTTTTTTTTTCCCCCCAGTGTAAAGTTTACTTATAAAAAGCTCTTGTTTATCAAAATGGAAGTTTCTTTTATTACTGTTCGTCATAAAGAAACTAAAGTAAAATTAAATGGTGGTAATGGAATAGAAATAACTTTTCTACTTTGTTTGCTTTAGCAAGTAAGTTTTTTAAAAGCGTCTTACATCAATGTCTGGATCTGGAATAAGTGGTCATTTTCAGATATTGTAAACATCCAGGTTTTTCTTAAAATCTTGCAATAAACTTTCAATACATGGTCAAGACAAACATTTTAACAAAAAACATCTCAATCCATTTATTTCAACAATATTACAACACATTTAATCAAATATATACTGGGTGTGAAACAAGCCAAAACTGAATAATTATTCATAATTTTTATCAATAATGAAGATATTTTAACAAAATTTGTTTCATATTAAATTTCTTTGTAATGAACAGTGTTGGGTATGAACGCGCTCACTGAACAAAAACTCAAGAGTTTCGCTCACTATTTTATAAACGAGTTTGAACTGAACGGAAACTCAAAAAAATAGACAAGTTTGAACGAAATTTACGTTAAATTTTTTCATAATTTATTTAAAATTTTTCCAGGCCTTAGTACACTTTTTCCCTCTTTCAAATGACATTTAGAGGCCTACACGAGCCTCAGGATATCACTTCTCTGGGTAGTATCCTAGTCTTACTTCTTCTGCAGACTCGGGTCGCGCCGAACCAGACCTGGGCTGTATACAATTTCGCCGAAAATAGATATATACAGTAAACTCTCTGAACAAGGTGCATTGTGTAAGGCGGAAATATGTATAAATCGGAAAGATTTTAAAGAAATCATAAAGATTTTAAAAGAAAGCATAAACATCGCAGCCTATGGCACTTCTGCATAAATGGAGATTATAAACAGACTAAGGTAAGTTTTTTTGGACAGAACTCTTCCGTAACTGTAAATATCAATGTCCTGTAGAAATGTATTCGGGGTCGGGCCAGGTTCGGTGCGAAATTTCAACTTTTTTTCCGAGCCAGGCCAAGCTCGGGCCTTGTTTTTAGCTATATATCGTTCCTAAAAGTCCCTATTTTAAATCTATTTTGTGTCCAATTAAATTTTTTTCAGATTTTTTACAAAATTTATCATGAAAATTTAGATTCGTTAAAAATTTAATGCCCTAGATGACAGCACATAACTGATCATAGTTGAAGAAAGGACCAATATCATATTTTGAAGATGAATTAGAAACCAATAATATTCCTAAGTTATACATCCTTTGGCCCGTAGGAACTTTTCTTATTTTAACAATCTGATCTGTCTCATTCTATATTAATTTGTTTTTTAATAATAGATTTAAAAAGTTAGATGAACAGATATCTGAGAAGAGAATGTACCTATCGCCTTTTTTTACTTCTGCAAAGGATTGTCAATTGCCTGAGGAAGATTTTAGCTTTGTACAGGAAAAATTAAGTGTTCCTGCACATAGGTTTATGAAACATGTATCAAGCAGATGCTCTGTAATCTGCGGCAAATTGGTTGTTAGAATAATAGAATTGTCTCTACGTGTATTTCTTGAAATATATTCTATCCAGAAAAGAACAAATGACACTAAATACAGTCAGATACAAAAGAACTGTGGAATACTTGAAGGAGAAAAACAATGAAATGTCAGTTACTGTTTATTGTATCTGGTGCCAAAACTATTTACACAGTTAATTGCATTTTTCCAAAGAGAAGATTCTCTGATCCACTAAGTATATAATGAGATAAAATCCCATATCATTAAAGTTGTAGGACATATTTACAAACAATCAGCCATTAAAGCTTTCAATATTGATGTCAGTCAATATCCCTGTGAGAGTAAAAATTTAATCTTTCCAAAGGATGTTATTTTCAATGAAGAATTGCTAAAAGAGCTATTGCAACTATCTGAAAAAGATAAAGGTTATTTTTTAAGTGATGTGCAACGTCATTATGTAGCTTCTGATAAATATTTTTACAATAAGGTTTTTTGCAAAATAAAAACCTTGAAATATTTCAGTTGTTTAAACATAAAATTCAAAAATACTTCAAAAAATGTAAACAAAAATTGATTATAACAGACATGTCACTTTTCTGCAAAAATGCAGAATTCCATTTTTTCGGCACTGAATTCTATCATTCTTGGAATCAATGCAAATATGCATTCCAGTATAATGAAATTTTCTAGTGGAGGGGTTACGTAGCAGTAGCGGATGAAACAAAATAAGAAATAAGACAACAGAAATAAGAGTATGAAGTGCATTAAATTTGAAAAGAATATTCAAAGGACCAAAAAAAAAAAAACCCAAAAAAGTAGCCAAAGAATCACAAAAATCATGAAAATAGATTTTTATCAATAGATCAAATATACAGGGGTTGGACAAAAATATGGAAACACCTTTTGAAAAGCATGTTTGAAAAGAAAGATTGATTTTAATGAACTATATGGATGGCGCTGGCGTTTTCGCCTACTGACGCCACCTATACAACTTCGTAAAATTGCTGCACCGTTCAGTCGTTGTTGGAGCACTGTTATGTGAGGTTGTCATTGCATTATGTCAGAGTTAACCGACTTCGAACATGGTCAAATTGTTGACGCGCGTATGGTGGGTACTTCCGTAAGCAAGGTAGCCGAAGTTTTTAGTGTTTCAAGAGGTACTGTGTCGAAGATTTATTCTGCATATTTGAAATGCGGAAAAACATCATCCGCTAAATCACAGCGCGGACGAAAGTGTGTGCTGAGTGATCGTGACAGATGATCATTAAGGAGGATTATCGCGAAAATTAAAAAGACCACAGCTGCAAAAGTTACTGCTGAAATGAATGTCGTGTAGCCAAACCCTGTGAGTACCAAAACAGTTAGAAGGGAGCTTCATAAACAGGGAATTGCTGGCCGTGCTGCAATTGAAAAGCCATTACTCAGTGATGCTAATGCCCGTAACAGGAAAAAGTGGTGTTTAAGTCATAAAGCCTGGACTATAGAGCAGTGAAAGAGAGTAATATGGTCTGATGAGTCTTCTTTCACATTGTTTCCCACTTCTGACCGAGTTTACGCCTGGAGAACGCCATCTCAAGCCTATAATAGAGACTGCTTGTTGCCAACAGTGAAACATGGCGGAGGATCGGTGATGGTTTGGGCAGCCATATCGTGGTTCTCTTCTGGCCCCATGATAACTCTGTCAGGGCGTATTACTGCTCAGATTTATGTGAACATTTTGGCCGATCAAGTCCATCCAATGGTACAAACTTTAATGCCCAATGGGGATGGTGTCTTCCCAGGCGACAACGCCCCCGTTCACACAGCTCACATTGTCCAGGACTGGTTTTCTTAGCACGAGGATGAATTGTCGCATCTCCCCTGGCCACCACAGTTACCAGACCTGAATATTATTGAACCTTCGTGGTCTAAATTGGAGCGGAAAGTGCGTTCTCACTATCAACCGCCAACATCGTTATCTGAATTTGCCATCGTTTTGCAGGAAGAATGGTACAATATTCCCTTGCCAAACATACAGAAACTGTATTTGTCCATTCCGAGAAGACTGCAATCTATTTTGAATAACAACGGGTACCCTATACCATATTACGCAAGGAAACGTGTTTTTTTTTAAGGTGTTTCCATATTTTTGTCCAACCCCTGTATATATATTCAGTCTTCATCAAAGGATCACTGGGGGAAAATGCAATTTTCTTTAAAGAATCGCAGCAAAGACATTTTCATCAAAGGATCGTAGAAAAAGATGCAATTTTCGAGAAGGATCGCAGGAAAAAATCCCACGATTTTTGAAGAATGGTGGGAGAAACATGATTTTGCGCAAAGGATTGCAGGAGATACACGATTTTCATCATCAAAGGATTGTAAGAGAAATGAGATTTTCATCAAAGCATTGTGGGAAAAATGTAATTTTCGTCAAATGATTGCAGCAAAAACCACACTTATCAAAGGATTGTATACCATATACGATTATCATTGGAAGATCTTGTAAAATACACAAATTTTGTCAAAGAGTTGCGAAAAAAAGGAGATTTTTGTCAAATGATCTGGAAAATTGCTCTATAATTTCATCAAAAAATCAAGTTAAATATGTGAATTTTGGCAAAAAAAATTGTAGATTTGTGAATTTTATAGAAAATCATGGAAAATATGCGAACTGTGACAAAAGATTGTGGAAAATACACAAATGTCAAGTGCAAATGTCATCAAAGAATTGCGAAAAAATGTGAATTTGATCAAATAATTGTTAAAAAGGACTAATTTCATCAAAAAATTGTGGAAAATATTTTGCTGAAAAATCGTGGGAAAAACCTCAAATTTTATCAAAAGATCATGCAAAATTCGTCAAAGGATCGTGAAAAAATACGTTTGCGTGAAAATGCCATGGAAAAATACGAATTTAATCAAAAGTCCGTTTCGCTGCAGAAGTTCAGCTTTTTCTATGCTGGGTCTATGCCTGCTATAAATATTGTTGTAATTGATGCCCTCTTGGATGAATGGAAAATTTGCAAGCCCAATCAAGAAAAATCAGAAGTAAATAGAATAAATTCATTTTGGGCTATTTCTATCAATACAAAAGAGGAAAGTGGAAGACTAAAATATCCAAATCTCTCTCTCTTTTTTGAGTATTAAATTTGTACCATAGCAAAGTGGATGTAGAGCGAGGATTTTTGCTTTCATATCAAATTCTTTCCGATGACTGGGTCTCTATGAAAGAACGAATGCTTAATGCTAGGCTAAACATAGCAGATGCTTTAAGACATCAATATGAAAATCATGCTGCCCTAGTACCAATAACTAGTAAAATGATTAAAAAAAAAGCTAATTTAGCATATCAAAATTATCAAAGTTACCTAGAAAATGAAAAAAGAGAAAAAGAAAAAAAAAAGAGGGGGGGGGGGGAGTACAACTTGAAGTGGAGAAAGTTACAGAAGAGGAAGAAATTGGGGTGGGGGAAGTTGAAAAATATATATAAGTGCAATTGTAGATCTTGAAAAGAAGTTTTAAACAAAAATATGAGTGAAGAAGTAACTGTATTGGACAGATTGATCAATGAAGGCAATGAAAGATTAAAAATTGTTTTAGAAAAAAGGAAACTTAACTGAAGCTAGAGTGGCACAAAATTTGATTGCATCTGGTTTATAACAGCTAACAAGGAACTGAAAGTAAAAAAGGTCTAGAGTCATAAATAAAAGAAAAAAAATAATTTAATTAAAAATTTTATGAGTAAGAAACATAAAAAAGGTTAATTTTAGAAATCTGTAAATATTATATTTGGTTAAAAAAACAAAACAAAAATGACTTTTTTTTGTTAAATTGTTTTATTTTGTATAAATATTACGTTTATTTTTCAGGTCCCTAAAAGGTCCCGTCCCACCAGTAGCCGAGAGGTTGGGACCTCTCAACTGGTAGACGGCAGGTGCTGGGTTCGAACCCAATCGCGGCTGTCGGCCTAACTGTTCAGAGTTTTCCGTGGTTTTCTTCCAACCTTGCATAAATACGGGTTAGGTTCCCTTAGAAAGACCCCCACGGAGGGCACTCCCCCTGGTCCTATATCCCTAGCGTAGATAATCGGACGACAAAAAATCAACCAACCAACCAACCAACCCTAAAAGGTCCCTATTTAAGACTTTTGGTCCCTAAAAAGTCCCTACTATTTTGCTGGCAGCCCTGAATAAGTTGACTACGATTAAGATTTCATGAACAAAAATTGTCTGTCTTGATAGCTATTATCAATCCCAAAAGGTTTTCTTTCTTGTTTACTTATTTGAGAAAAGCAAGAAATTGATTATTCAGCTTAACAGAATATTAGGTAACATGGCCGAATACAGAATATTCAGTGCATCTCTAGTCTGAAATAGACCTGAATAGTTAACAGTTGACTTGAAACTATAATTTTTTTTTTCACCAGTAGGTAATCCTCCTCCTGCTTTAATGTAACCTTTCACAAAATTCTCTTTGAATTTAAGAATTTTCATTTTTTAAATGTCCCTGTTTTTAAACTCTAAAGTTATTTTTTTAATGTTAAACAAAATATTATTTATCTCAGCATAAATTTGTGATTCTATGTTTATTGCGGAAGATTTCAGAATACTAAATATCATATTTTTTGTAGGTGAAGGTGGTGAACAGAAAGAACCAGCTCCGGAAACTGAAGATCAAGATGTTTCTTAAAAAAGACTGATTTATTAATCTCAAATAACTTTGAAAAAAAAAATGTGAAAAAGACTGTATTTTGCATTGGTTGCCCTGTAGAGTTTTCCTTTGCTCATCTTGTGAATATCTTATTTCATTTTTTTACTTATTGCTGCATCCCTCAAATAGGAACCTAGGCTGTTTATCCATTTTTATGATTGCCTTTACATTGAAATCTAAACATTACTACTCTTTTGGTTTGGAGCCAAAATATTTATAGTTAAATTTTCTCCCATCTTCTGAAAAAAATGTAAATTAGGTCATGTACATTGCTCCAAACCTTTAAATTTTTTGCCATATAAATAATGGTTATGTAGTTTGTATATGAATCTCTGTAGTTTTTAATTTTTAACATTATTGAATATCCAGTTGTGTATATGAATGTAATGCTGCATGTATCATCTCAAGTGCAGGGGCAAAATTATTAAATTGTTTGATGCAGCATTTTGGACCAAAAATTAATACCTGTGCTTGTAAAACATTTCCCCTCCACTCAAAAATAAACCGCCCCTGATTTTGGTATCTGTATAGAAATGTCTTTTGCGATCAGTTAGCTGCATTCCATTTTTAAAGCAAGTGGTGTGATTTGTAGTGTTTTGTTTATTACTATTAAAAAAAAATAAGTTAAGATTTTTCTCCTGGTCAGTCATTGTTGTAATGATCAATGTTTGAAACCAAAGCTCTGTAAATTTCTTTTTATATATTTAATTTCTTATTAAGGGGGCAATGTATTTTAGTGGGAGGGGGGGATTGATATTGTAAATTTTGTTCCACTGCCAACATTGCATCATTTGTATACTATGCTTTGTGATGATAGTTCCAAGCATGTAAAAATGTATTTATTTTAAACTGAGATTTTTGACTTTTCTTACTTTTCACAAATTTTTACTTTTCTATAAAAAGCTAGCTTTTTAAGTCTTTCCCCTGCTTTATTTACTGTCCCTCTTTTGTACCTATCTTGGTCATTTAGTGCTTATGAGTACCATTGACTTCTGATGCACTGTAGTATATTTAACTATGTGCTGTGTATCTGTCTTTCCAAAATAAATGCTGTTTTCTGTAGTCACTTTTTTTTATGTTACTTCAATCTAATGTAAATATTAAGTTTTTGTACCTCATTGTGCAATTTTTAAAAAATCTTTAAATTGAGCTATTCTTGATTTGTGTTTTTAAGTGTTGCATTCATAATTTTAAGGACTTTCAAAAGCACATTGAGACAAACATTAAGTTTATGTAACCATTAAATATGAAACTAACTTGCTCTGGTTCAAAATAAATTTTATTCAGAAATTGTAATAGAAAACTTTGCTACTTGTGAAACAAAAAGGTAGTCCAAGTTTCTTGGTATTCTACAAAACTTAAAAAAATCAGTATATATGTTTATTGTTGGGAAATATAAAGAAAAATATCCTGTCTGTTATTGAAGGCTTTGAATGTTGGTAAATTAAAGAATCTATGGGGTATCCTTCAGAGTTGGGGTTTTGGACGCCCAAAACCGGTTTTGGACAGGACACGTGGGTTTTACTGTCCAAAACTGTACTAAAGTGTCCAAAACTGTACTAAAGTGTCCAAAACTGTACTAAAGTGTCCAAAACTGTACTAAAGTGTACAAAACTGTACTAAAGTGTCCAAAACCTTAAAAAAAAAAAAAAAATCCACATTTCACCACTGCACACTTATTAAACATATGAATAAATATCTCACAATATATTTTACGAACATTTTTTTTAATTCTTTGGTAAATGAAAAATAGTTCAAACTTTTCTAATATCTCTACAGCATAAAAAGTTCTGTTACTGTTAAATTTGTGCAATAATAATAAGCAATTCTTTAATATACTACATATGTAGTTGAAAGGGGATGCTTTTATTTCCATTTATGTGAAAGAAAAGGCTACAAAGAAATTTCTTTTAAATAATGTTTCATTGTAAATTATCTTTTCTAGATTATTGGATAATAAAAGAAAACAAATATTTAATTTAAAATCTAGAAGTTATTTTTTTAAATATATATTGTTATTATGAATTTGCAGAAATCGCCGGGGTGTTAATACAGCAGCTAAACTGGTTATGTGCTATCGGATGCTACGAGGACCAAAAGAATTAGATTACTGATTTTTTTTCTTTTTACTTTTTTTTTTTCTGAGTTTATAAACCTTTTCATTTGTTCCTCCAGTATTTTTCATATTTATATTTCATGTCATGTTTTCAAAGCCAAAGTATGTAGCATTTTTATTAAATTAAATTTCATTTTGATTTAATCTAATTCTTGTGAAGATTCTATTTCTTGAGTTAAATAGTATTGTTACAATAATATTGTTATATAATATAGTGTCATAATAATAGTCAATATCTAAATATCTCATAATCAAACTAAATCACTTATTTTTATTTATGCTATTTATTTCTTAACATACACATATTGTCAGCAGTGAGCTGATTTAATCAGTATGCTGAACGTGACTTTTTATTTAACAGTTATTTTCAGTAATAACTCTTGGGAATTTCAATAACAGAAATTATTACATAGAATTAAATTTAGTATAGTTTTTATGCAATTACATTGTTACATAGGGTAATTATGTTGTTAATATTTTTGTATTGTAATCATTTTGCCAATTGCACAAACTTTAAGCATTGTTTTAAAAAAATACAATTTTACTATAAAATATAGTTTTGGACAGTTTAAGACAGTTTTGGACAGCAGGGTTTTGGACAGTACGGTTTAAACCATGGATTTTACCGTGGTTTAAACCATTGTGTCCAAAACCTTGCCAACCCTGGTATCCTTATCTTTTTTTCTGTTTAAAGTTCTTTTCCAGAATTTGTTGAAAGCAATTTTTTTCCATCCATAACATATATAAGAAAACTGAATCTTACGGCTTCCTGCAAATTCTTGAGTATAAATAACTATATTTTAAACATTTTTAGGGGCATGAAGATTAAGCTTTGTGTCATTGCTGAATGTTTAATTTTCTATCCAAGACCTTTTTAAATAAAATTAATCTTGAAACAAATTTTAAATGTTAATGATACATTTTTAAATGTTAATGCATACTTTTGGTATTGGACTCTGCTTCTGATATAAAATTTTTCAGATCAAAGTGGGAGATTGTTTTTAGGATGTACCAACAGTCACAAGAATTTACCACTGCTTTATCAAATGTAAAGAATTCTCATTTGGACTAATATGTTGGCTGCTAACATGCAAGAAAACTAGCTAACCTGTTATTCAAAATGCCCTTAAGCATTGACATTTGCTGAATTCTAACAAGGAAAGTCTCCATACTAAGCGTACTCAGATTTTTTTGAAAAAAAATACTAATTAAACTGCTCATGTATGTAATAAAGGATCAGTGAAAATAAACGGCAGAATTGCAGCAGAAAACATTTAAAACAATAAAATTTCAAATATTTGGCGTGAAAAGATGAAAGTGTCACATGATTTGGCGAGCAGCACTTTTCTCTGCCAAAAGCTAAAGACTTTAATGAAACTGAAAACGTTTAGATTTTTAGAATCCTGTGTAAATGAATTGAAACATAAACAATGAGAGAGTTTAATATATAAAAATTTTAAATTGTGTGTGTGTGTATGTATGTATGGTTATTTAATTTACCTCTGGGGAAAAAAATATTTTCATATATTAAAAAACAATTCTTCAGTAAAATTATTTTCATACATTTAAGCATATTCAAAAATAAAAGCCAGATTTTTCCATAGCAACAAAATCGAATTGACAATGCTCAACTGGGCTTTGAACTCAAAACAGTTTTAATGAATTTGAATTTAGTTTTAAATCTTAAATTTTGATGGTTAAATTTGAGTATAAATACATATAAATATCAATATAACGAAATTATACTTTAAACAAACTAAAGCTCATAAAACAAGATATCTATACACACGGCAATGTGTCAGCCAAGTTCACAAAGTAAAAATATGTAACACTGGCCATGCATTATATTACACAAACGATTTTGGGCCATTTTCGACCCCCCCCCCCCCCCAAATAACTTAAATTCTATTTGATCTAGGCACTTGCAAAAATTGATAAGTCCCACTGCTGCTGTATTCCTGGACATTGAAAAAGCTTTTGATAGAGTATGGATTTATGCACTAATTCATAAATTATTTCCCTCCCTTTTTAACTAAACATATTTTTCAGTACTTGATAGAAATTTTAATGTTAAAAATAATTTATCTTTTTGCCCCTTTTGGAATACCTCAAGGATCCCGTATCTCGGGTATTTTAATCTTTTTATTAATGACATGCCTGATCATCCTTTCACCCACCTCCTGAAGTTTGCTGGTGATACTTGTGTTTTTACTACCCATAGAAATAGAAAATTTGCTATTTTAACCCTTAATCGCCACCTTAAATTATTAATTAAATGGTTCCAAAAATGGAGAATTAAAATAAATGTTAATATAACTCAGGCAGTCCTTTTCTGTAATTTACATGAGAATAACTTAAATATAAAATTAACCTTAATAACAATGAGTTGCCATGGTCTAACACTTGTAAATATTTAGGAATTATACTTGATCAAAGACTCACTTTTAGGTAGCTTTCATTACAAAAAGTAAAAAGCTACCTATTGCAGCTGTCTGGAGGAAAGCACTTCCAGAAAATTTTGGTATATTTTCACTGATCCAGACCCCAAAACCCCTCCTCCGTTCAAATGTTGACACATATATATATATAAAACCATATATATATCTGATTTTTGTGGTGCGATAACTGTCGTATTTATGAACCAATTTGAATGAAACTTGGTATGTACATGGTACATACAAAAGTCTCGACCAAGTTCGTTAGCCAGCATCATCCGCCATCTTGTTTCAAAATTTCGGCAATTTAAATTTTTTTTAAAACATTTAAAATTCAAAATTAAATGTGAAAAAATTAAAAGTTGAAAATTATTTTTCTTTTATGTGTTAGAACGTAAAACAACAATTCCAGAAGACTTTATTTTGTCTATATCTGAAAAAATGATTGAGTTTTAGCACTTTGAATTTTTCCTATGGTTGACATTTTGAAACGATATGATTTTTGTCACGTGATAACATGCGTATTTATGAATCGATTTGAATGAAACTTTATATATATATAGTACATACAAATGTCTGGATAGAGTTCGTTAGCCAGCATCATCTGCCATCTTGTTTCAAAATGGCGGCCATTTAGTTTTTTAATAAATTTAAAATTAAATGCGAAAAAGTGAGAAATTGAAAAAAAATTTTCTTTTATGCATTTAAGCTTGATACAAAGATTCCCGAGCATTTTTTGTTTCGTCTGTATCTTAAAAAATGGCTGAGTTACAGCACTTTTAATTTCTGGTGTTGCTCACATTTTAAAATTATCTGATTTCCATCATGTGATAACACGCGTATTTATAAACTGTTTTCGGTGAAACTTGGTGCGTACATAGTACATACCGATGTCTGGACAGAGTTCGTTGGCCAATTCCATCTGCCATCTTGTTTCAAATTGACGGAATATTATTATTTTTAATTAAATTTTAAAATTAAGTGCAAAAAATAAGAAATTGAAAAAAAAATTTCTTTTGTGTGTTTGACCTTCATACAAAGATTCCAGAGCATTTTTTGTTTCATCTACATCTTAAAAAATGGCTGAGTTATAGCACTTTCAATTTCCAGTATGGTTAATATTTTGACTTTCTTAAATTCGTCACGCGATAATACGCCAGGGTTGCCACGCCACCTGGAAAACCGGGAAAACACAAGGAATTTTGATTCTCCTCCCAAAACAGGGAAAATCCAGGGAATTTCTTTAAAAATCCTAAAAAATCTGGAAAACACAGGGAATTTGGTAATGGCAAATTATAATATTTCTAATTAGCCTTCATACACGCATATATTTTTTCGCACTCAACATGGAATAAATGCATTGCTGTACAGGGAAAATACAGGGAATTTTTTTCAAGAATAGAGTGGCAACCCTGTACGCATAATTATGAGCTGATTTGTATATAATTCCGTGTGTACATAATACATATCAATGTCTTGATAGAGTTCGCTGTCCAACTTCATCCGCCATCTTTTTTCAAAAAGGCAGCCATTTAGTTTGTCAAAAAAATTTTTAAATGTATAATGATGTACAAACAAATTTTTGAAATTGAAAAAAGATTCTTTCTAAAGTATTTATTTTAATAATAAATTCCGGAGTATTTTTTGCTTTATCTTAAACACCTGAGATATAGAAGTTTGAATTTCTATTGTGGGTGACATTTAAAAAAATATAAATAAATTTTCCTGCGAGAGCACTCGTATATATTAATAGATTTCGATATGAGTGGCATGTGCACATGAATTAAGATTTCGACCAAGTTCATTGGTTTGTTTTATCCATGTTGCTTTGAAATGGAATACACTTCATGATATCATGAAATTTGGTGACTCTAAATCGCTGAAAATGAAACCAGTTTGAATAAAATATGACTGATTTCTAAGTATTCCTATTAATATTCAGTTTTGACAAAAAGTAGCATTCAATCTTATAAAATCATGTTCTACTAATTTGAAATTCGTATGTTTGAATATTATAACTTAGTTTAAAATAAATAAATAAGTATATGAAAGCTACCTCTTCCTCCCGGCATTGCCGGAAGGACTTTTAAACATCACATACAATACTCGCGTAATAAATCTCGAGCTGTTAGAAGACAAATTACTATTTCGAGCAATTAGGGGGAAAATTAATCTATTAAATAAACTGCTGCTTTACAACACTTTTCTTAGACCAATTTTAACTTATTGATGTCAAATTTGGAGCTTCGCTGCTTTCTGTCACATCAAATCACTTATACAATCTCAAAATTCCACCTTAAGAATAATTTGATGTGCCGTATTATGTTAGAAACTTTCATCTTTTATAAAGAAATTAAATATCCAGAATTAAACACTCACATTCAAGACTTAAATATTAATTTTCACCTCTCCTTGGAAAACCATGAAAATAGTGCTTTAAATATTTTTGCAGCGTACGATATTTTTGACATTCATAATAGAAAAAGACCTAAATTAGGTATGATATTAAATGCAATCCATAATTTTGAAACTTAATTGTTTTTTAATCCTTTTTAATTGATTTTAATCTAGTTTTCTGATGAAAACTAGATTGAAGTTTTCTGATGAAGTTGCCTGTTCAATCCAGTGTGAGTCATCACTTTTCTCTGCCTTTGGATCCAGCCCTCTTGGCCAGAGCCAATATAGATGTTCGGATTTTTAAATTAATTTAAGCAACAGCCACCAAACTTTAATATGCAGATTTTTATTTTATTTTTTCTTGTTTTTCACACAAGCTCAAGAAATAGGTTTTTGTTAATTGTTAAACTAATTTGTGCCGCTCGTTTGCCAGGAGTGAGAGTTCCCATTAGTGGTATTCTTGCTATGTGTTGGGGATGTGGAGTCCTGGTCCCAGGCTCCTCTAAAAACCGTTCGAACTGCTGCTAGACACTTGCAATTTTTTGTATCATGTAAGACCATCTTCTAACTACGAAATCCTATAAATTAAAGAAAAAAAAACAAAAAAAAATCTCTTAACATTCACAAAAATTTGACGCCCGAAAATCTCTATTTTTACCACTGGCTCGCTCATCAAAATGTTTGACAACTACTAGGGGGCTTAGGAAGTTGAAATTTGAAGAGGTAGGTTATTGGATTTATAGAGAAAAATCAGAAATCACCACATTAAACATTAATAGTTGGTTAAAGAATAAATTATTGGATTACAATGGGAGTTTATGGGAATTACGCAAAATATCAGAAATAGTGCCAAGTTGACGTCACCTTTGGCGAGTATCGGGGCTGATCTATGAAACTACAGAGCCGGTTTGAAAAGTAATAGTATCAAAATGATGGTATTCATCCTGGTTCAAACATAAGCTATATCTTATGTCAGTGCCACTAACCTAAAAGGGGATACAGAAGCAAAAATTTCTTAAAATGTGATTTTTGTGTTACTGAAAGGCCTAGAAACATAAAATTTGGCATGTTAATTACTTATAAGATATAAATTATCATTAAGAGCATTTGCTAAAAAATATAAAACTTAAAAAAGTTGAAAATCCATGAAAAGCGTTCTAAAAACATTCTAAATAGTGATTTTTAAACTATCTCGGCAAATAACGAACCCATTTTAAAAGTAATGATATTAAAATGATGGGGACAGTCCTTGCTCCAACATAGGTTACATCTTATGTCGATGCCATTAACCCAAAGGGGATGCAGGAGCAAAAACAGTTCTAAAAAAGAGACTTTTGTCTTAGTGATGGACCTAAAAATATAAAATTTGGCATGTTAATTATTTACAGGTTATAAATGATCTCTAAGGGAATTTGTTAAAAAATACGGAATTTAAGAGGTGAAAATGCACAAAAAGCGTTCTAAATTGTGATCCTTTAACAATCTCAGCAAATAACGAACCATTCTTAAAATTAATGATATAAAAATGCTAGTGACACCAACAGTCCTTGCTCCAACACAGGCTATATCTTTTGTCAGTGCAGCTAACCCAAAGGGGTTTCAGGAGCAAAAAACGTTCTAAAAAATGTGATGTGTTACTGAAGGCCCTAGAAACATAAAATTTGGCATGTTAATTACTTATAAGATATAAATGATCACTAAGAACATATGTCTTACGTTATACATAAGGTCATTATATGTGCAAATATTTGTTAACATATACAAAATTTAAAAAGGGTGAAAATGCACGAAAAGAGTTTTAAAAAATTTATAAATAACTATTTTTAAACAATCTTGGGAAGCAGGCCCGGACTGGCGAGGTCGGCGATCGCCGAGGGCCCCCCACCCAAAGGGGCCCCAGTGGTGCACCCCAAAAAAGGATTATACGATTTTATAATTATTTACATAAGAAAAATAATTGACTATTTCCAGTAATTATATGCGTTTACAATAAATTTTAAGCAATTGACAGTTTTTTCATGGTAACTTATATAGTTCCATCATGTCATGTCGTTGGGCAGACGGAATAGGGCTGCTGACTGACACATCGTCCTTTGTGCAGTGCTCATAGAGTCAGATTCAGAGTGCATCGCCATGCTCATTCAAATCTCGTACAGTATGGTTGTAACTAGTGCAATGTTACAGTTGTGTCAACATGAAGCATGTATGACAAAGTGACGGTACGAAAAAGAAAGAAAAAAAGAGAAAATTTTTAAATGTTGAAAAATGTTTAAAAAGTTTTAATACTTGGTTAAATAGTTCCAAGATTCTTATCAGTCGCACTGGAAGATATGTTGTTCAATGGTTAATTGATGTAGTTTTGTTTATTGGAAAACAAGTCATTGCTTACAGATGAGATAAAGCAAAAGGAGATTGCACTTGATTCTGTAGATAGCTATAATATTTTTCTGGAATTGGTCATTTTGGTTGTAAATTGTGATGTGTTTTCACAAAAGCATGTCAAAAAGTTAATTGAAGACAGCAAAAGAGGAGAATTAAAATAGTAAAAAAAAAAAAAAAAAAGCCACAGGAAAGTTAGTTAAAGCTGGACGAGGCTTTTTGTCGAAATTTTTGTTGAAAATCTTTATGAACAAGTTCGAAGTCTGCACGGGCCGAAATGTCCATGACTGGGGATCGTCTAGGCTCGTTTGTACTTTCACAGTTCACGTCCAAAGCCTGTACAAAAATCAGTTAAAAAAACGACTCAATTGCCACAAAAAAAAACCAGTTTTTCTTAACATACAATTAAGATCTTTTTTAAAGAATACGACATACACATTTATGAAATATTTTATATTCTAAAATTTTACTTTTAAATCACGATGTTTTCACGACACAGAAAATACACAATAGTAACATTAATGATTAGTTAAAATCCTAGATTTTTGAACATTCAAATAAAGATTCATTATAAAATGAACGTAGTTTAGACTTAAAGAAAAAAAAAAGACGGTAAAAACATGATTAATTTTTGAAGATGTATTATAAAATAATATATTCGTGAAAATATTTCTCTATCATTTATTAGTTTCTTTCAAATCCAAAGGAATTAGTTCCAGACACATTTCTAAATTCATCTTCTTCGAAAATGCATAAATTTTGCTGCTTTTCCTTATTTAGAACATATGTAATCAAATGGTGTCTTCTTTTTCTTTCTTTTTTTTTTTTTTTTTTTTTTATAAAGACATTATATCATTTAGAAATACTGTAAAAGTTAGCGTTTTGAATTGAATTTTTGGAAACGATATCATTGATAAGGGGAAAAACCTGCTGTCAGGGGCGTGCAAAGAAAAAACTGCGTCCGGGGCAAAGTGTCAATTTGGCGCCTCCCCTCCCCCCAACTTTTAGTTGTAACAGCCCAAAAATGACGTTGGTAGCATAAATTTCTGCGACCGCTCCCCTTCGATTTCCCTATCGCACGGCGCTGCCTGCAGTCACATGACAGAAATCTCTTACATTTTGATAATTAACTTATCGTTATTGAGAAGTGAATTGAAAATTATCTTAAGTTATACTTCCAGATAGTTTGTTAACAGACGGTCGACAAAATCTGACCTATAAATTAATCTACTTTCAAATAGAAAACATAGGTATTTTGTTTAATGAAAGTAGATTAATTTATAGGTCAGATTTTTATTTGCAACTTTTTATTAGAGAGAGTATTGAAATTTACGTCAGAAGCTCAATGGCCTGCAATGACTCTGTCATTTCAAATCCCAAATATTTGGATTGAATTGTTAAATAATTTTAAAATTAAGCAACGTGATACATAATTAAAATATAACGCGCGTGATTTTTAGTTTGTAAAAAATTTTTTAATTTCATTTGTAATAGTTTGTCAACTTCCATCTTTGTGTTTATTTGTATTTTGTTTTTCTGATGATGATTGAGTAAATTCAATCGAAACATGTAAAAATTATTAAGATCTTTTAATGTTTTTATTAGTATTTGACATCCTTTATAGCAATTAAATATTTTAATGCATATTTTTGAAATTTTTTTTTCTTTTCTATTTAGAGTCTAATGCATAGGGGTCGTAAGTTAAGACTTTTGACGCCATTCTTGATCGCTTATCAGTGATAGCCCTATCGCGCAAGAGAGTTGGACTGTTCGGGACGTAGGTAGGGGTCGTGAACGAAGATTGGCCGCTCACCGCGGTGGTTAAGCAATTAAGAGATATAGTCCATCTTTTTTCCTCTTTTTTTTCTGCTGGTGAAAAACTCATTTTGATCATCAGGTGATGAGCCATCACCCGTTTAAATATTCCCATCAGTTAACATGGCAGTTAAAGCACCCAATCTATTTTTCAAGTGGGTGGACAAACATAAGAAAAATGGACGGGGGCCTTCTTTTATTTTGGTGTCGCCTTTGAAATAATGGGCGAATCCACATAATTAATAAAATGAGATTGATCACATCCTCTCACCATGAACAAGCGGAAATGAATAAACGTCGATAAGAAGGAATTAATTAATAACCCAGGGAAAAGAAAAATTATCAAACATTCCATTCTTGGGAATGTGACGTGACCTATTTTCGGCATGTTGATGCCTCTCCAATTTATTAATCGTCACTATATGGCTGAAAAAAAGTTATGCGAATAAAAGTTCTCAGTATTCTTTACTGGCATTTAAAAACAACAATCTAATGATGGAAAATATACAGTTACTTTTGCTTAACAGATTGCTTCGCTTCACACTTTGTGGTTAAACAATAAATTTTTCACGAGAAAAATTTACCTAGTTATGATACTTTGAATTTCATGGATTTCCAGGATTTCGGAAAATTATCCGACTTTTTTTTAGCAGCCTTTTATACAGGGTGTTTCGCTACCAGACCGACAAACTTTGAGGGATGATAGTAGACACGAAGATAAACATTATTAAATAGGAAACCATGGGGTGCAAACGTCTTCTGTAGGAGTTAGGGGCCATTAAAAATTAAGGTCCGAAATTTCAAACGATGATAAAAAACGAAAAAAAGGGTCGATTCGTTTGTGGTTTTTACTAAAATCATCTTTATATCACGATTTTTTTAGAAAAGTATTTTAAAGGTTACGTTCAAAAATTGTCGATAGAGGGCGCTTTAGACTTTAGAGTAACGAACAACTACTTTTTACCGTTATTTTGTGCATGGGGTTGAAATTATTCTAAAGTTTAGACTTTAACTTAAATTTTAAGCCCAAAATCGGAAACATTGGGATCGGCTAACTAGCGAAAATTAAACTGTGAACAGAGGGGGAAATTTTAAACGCTCATAAATATTGGACAAACAAATCGAATTTGTTGTAGTTTGCTTGTAAGTCATTAACTTGGTAATTATTTTATTCAAAATGACGTACAGCTTTGGCGCCCTCATTTTTTTTATAGAGGGCTCTTCCGACACATCTCGGATATTTCAAAGGCATTACACCTGGGTGTTATACTACCAGACCACCGTACTACCATAGATTTGCAACATCATCAAATGAAATTCCCATTTCGTACTTGTCTTTATCAATTAAGCTCCAATATTCCTCAAAGTGTTTAAATAATGCAACTTCAGGTGAAGTTTTGACTCCCATGCATACTTCAAATACAGTACTAATTATCAGCTCCATAATGTGGTGTCTGCAAGCTAATGATAAGAGCTCTTTTTTCAATTTATGTTCTAAAAGAACACATGCACCAGAATTATAACCAGTGTTTGAGCTGGTAGTGTCAAAGCACATTGCACGTATATTATCTGCTATTCCCTAGTCTTCAAAGACTGCTATTTGCTAAATGCAGTTTATTGTTTTAAGTATTATTGTGTGTAGTACAACCATCTATGAATAAAAATGTAAAGCTAAATGCATTTTAAAAGATAGAATTTATTTTCTATGACATAGCATGCGAGTACGCATATCTTTATCATTGCTCATACATTAGAAACTTCTACATCATTGAGCTACCTCTAAATATTGTTCAATTGAGCTAATATTTTACCAGAATTATTTTTTCATAAAAAGGAACAAATTTAGAGGGTGAGAAGATTACATTTTGAAACTTGAAAAATAAGGTCCACCCTACCCATTGCTCACTCCTAGCTACGGCCCTGTAAATATATATTGATAAGTTAACAACTTTACAAAAAGCTTACATGTTACTCAACTATTTTCCAAGTGACAAAATAGTCTAAATGTGGTTTTTTGCCATCCAAGCCTAATATTCTGTTTTCGCTAAATTTCCCGTAAGGGGCCCCTTTTCAGTCTCTAGCCGAGGGCCCCCAAGGGAACCAGTCCGGGCCTGTTGGGAAGTTAATGAACCGATTTAAAAAATATTGATGTCAAAATGATAGTGACAATCCTTGCTCCAACAAAATTATTGGATAAATTATGGGAATTTGGCAAAATACTAGAAAGAGCACCAAATTAGCATCACTTTTAGCAAGTAATTTATGTCGCCAAGTTCGTGACACTTTTTTTGTCAACGGGATAATCAAGTAGTACCGAATTGCACAAAAGAAATATTATTAGTGGGATTTAAAGGAACATAAGCTGCCCTATATTATTTTTAAGTAAGAATAGAATTTTTTCAGAAACATTCCTGTAATAGGGCTGAATGAGCAATGCACTATAACGTTACAAATGAGCAAGAAAACATAGAAAATGACAGCGGAAAAAAAAAAAAAAAAACATTGTGTAAATGTAGGGAAAAGTTGGAAGATTAATATTAAATAAAAGTAATTTAATATTAAGCCTATTTATTTCAAAAAGGAGATATAAACTTACTTATTTGACAAAAAATATCCCATCAAAAACATAAATGTGAAAAATGCCTAGTTCATTAACGGTTTCGCTATTAAAAGAAGGGAGATCGAACTGGAAACAAAGTTCTTTCGAAGCTCCTTAAATTCAGCCACCAAGTTTTATCTTTGAGGCTGATTATAATTTAGTCTAGTATGCCATTGGCAAAGATCTAGTCAATCAAGTATTCGAATAAGTATATCAAAGTTAGGATATTGATAAGTTAAGGAAGCGATTAACTTTAAGTTATGATCAATTAAATACAGAAATTTGAAAAGAGAACTTGCCAAGTAGCTCCAAATCGTTTTAAGCTATCGAAGAACATTACGCATGACAGGAGCTATGATTTAAGGAGCTTCGAAAGAACTTTGTTTCCAGTTAGATCTCACTTCTTTTATTAACGAAATTGACATTCTTTCACATTTGTTTTTGATGGGATTTAATTTATCTAAACACATTGAACATGAAACTTTTTCCCTTTAAAATGCATTTGACATAAAATAAACATTTCTTGAATTTGCTTTTCATCTTCAACCGATGATAAATTGCCAAATAACGAAATTTTCATAATTTTTTTTACAGACAGAGTACGGAGGTTATGGTAATTTTTTTTTTTTTTTTTTTTTTTTTTTTTTATAAATGTATATATCCTCATGAGAACAACATTCTGCAATTTTTTCAGAGTATGCCCATATGAAGACCTTCCTTGTAAGATACAAGTTCCATAATCTGGTTTACAGCCATGGTGAAACACTAGTGATGTTGCAAGATAATGGGAATGTGTATATTCAAATATGTGAACATACCTCATGTAATTATCCAAACAGCAATTATATGAACATTTAAATTCACAAGTAATTTTTTTTTTTTTTTTTGCACATGCGTACAAAGAAAACCTGCTGAACTATGAAATTAAATTTGCATCAAGAAACTCAAGCAATTAAAAGAAGTTATCCAAAATCACAAAAGTTAATTTTCACTGAAATTAACTAATTTTATTTACTGAAATTAAATGAATATAGTTGCTGCTGAGCTAAGCATTAAGAGCACACACTAGTCATGCGGTTCTACGGGAGCATTCTTTTCAAATATCTCGCTCAAATTTTAATACTTTTATACGATTTTTTTTGCATAGGATAGGTGAGGACGATCCACAACCGGCCTAGTTTTTACTTTTTCAATTTTGGTTTCAGATTTTTTTAAAAAAATTACTTTAATTTTCAAAACCGGTTCTGAAATTGAAACTATCATAATATACAAAATATATAAGCAAAATCGGAAAAGTAAAAACTAGGCGGGTTGTGGATCATCCTTAGCTATTCTATGCAAAAAAAAATCATGTAAAAATATTAAAAATTTGAGCGAGATATTTGAAAAGAACGCTCTCATAGATTTTACATTATCATCTGGGTCTTTTTGAGTGCTTTTTCTGTGACTATTGTGGGGCCTTAAAGACTGTCACGTGAGTAACAAGTCTGAGTAAGAAGAGTCTGTTGTTGATAATAGGGCTGAGGGTAATGAAGAGTTTTTCTTCCTATTGCTTTTGTGGAGAATCAAGAAGGATTCCATCTCCTCCTAATACTTCTCTACCTTAACAAAGGTCCATTATTTTGGCAGTATGCCAAGGCAAGTCTTTTTAAGTTGATCAAACGGTATGCTTACTTTTATGACAGTAGCCTAGAGGTCTGCACGGGCCGGGCCGGCGGAATCGTTTCGAATTTTCTAACGGGCCGGGCCGGCAGATTTAGAATAGTTTTTTCAACGGGCCGGGCCGGGCCGACAAAAAAATTGAACGGGCCTGACGGGCCGGGCCTGGCCGATAAAAAAAAATTTCGGGCCTGCCGGTCCGTTCTGAAGATTTCAGTTGAAACGATAAAATATGAGCTATTTTCAACGAAAATGGTTTTAACGAGAATAAGTATAAATGTGGCCATACTAGTTTGACAGCATCAATATAAAAATGCACAGTGTATCGGCATCGGAGAATTACATTATGTGTAATCCATTTTAATATTTTTTTAGCTGACTCATGCCGGTCCGAGATCACGCTTGCATTATTTTTCTACATACAGACTGGCCGGTCCGGTACTAGACTTAATTATTGGCAAAACATGATTTGTAAAATTATTAACAGCGATAAAGAACTTTTGTTAGCTTAGTCTTCGGATATATCTCGATGAATTTAAATTAATTTCTCAATAATGCGAAAGTTTGGCACATTTTCTGTTTAATTTTTAATTGTAAAAGTATAAAAGTGATAAGCCTAACTATTGAAGGAATCGAATAGCGTTTTTCATTGTTGGTAAATAAAATACTTGTTGAGATATAATAGTTTCTCAAATGATTGCAGGTTTTTCTCCCTTCCCTTGCTATTGCTTCCGGAAATTCTATTCAAAACGCTAATTATGACAGTATTTTATTGTTTGCAGTATTCTTAAATTGCTTGTATCAAAAAATGGATAACGCCATTCGATTATATAGTTTCTGAAAATAGATATCTGCTAATCTTATGCGTTTCTGAGGGAAAAAAAAAATGAATTTAGAAATGTAACAGAAAGGACTTCTTTGAATTTAAGAATAAATTTGGATTTGAAACTTATAATAAAATAATATAGAAATATATTTATAAATCCTTTTTTATGAAACAGCTTCAAAATTAACGATGTTTTTAACTTTCTTTCTTTTTTCTTTTATTCTAAGCCATATTAATTTTTTAATGAATCTTTATTCGAATGTTGAAAGCCTAAGAATCTAAGTAATCATTAATGTTGTTAATGTGTATTTCCTGTAAAATATACTGTAAAATCATTCCATAGATATGTATGCAGCATTCTTTAAAGAAATCTTATTTATATGATAAAAATCTGAATTTTTAAGAAATCGTAGAAATTGTAACGGGCCAAAACGGGCCGGGCCTGTTTTCGCTGATTTTTGTACGGGCCGGACCGGGCCTAAAATATAGAAATTTAAACGGGCTGGGCCGGGCCCGGGCCGAACTTTTGAGTTTTACAACGGGCCGGGCCGGGCCGAAATAACTTTCCTACGGGCCGGGCCGGGCCGGGCCTGGAAATTCCGGCCCGTGCAGACCTCTACAGTAGCCTAAGGAAGAATTTAAAGACTTTTGGAAAATGTCCGATTGTATAAAGATAGAAAATGCTAGAAAATTACCGTGTGTGTTCAATCTCAAAATATTAGTTCTGAAAATTTGTCCCTGGTTTGAATAAAGAATGTAGCATATGTTTAGAATAAAAGAAAAATCGATGTTTTTTAACAATAATTAGGAAAACTTTTAAGGGTAACATCTCGTGAAATAAAATGAAAATTTTTGCAAAATATTTAGCATTTTTAAAATTTTTTCACTAAATATGCACTTTATTGTAGCCCATGTATAAATTTAAAGAAATTAAATTTTATCGTAAGTTAGCTTTCGGGGACTAATTAACTTTTTATGCCTCTATGAAAATTTTTTTGAACAATTGCTGTTTGATACACTTTTCTAAAAACTGTTGAATGTATTCTCTTAAATTTTCTTATGGTGTCATAAAACATACTATTTGAGAATAAGATTTTCGTTTTGGTTTAAAAGAAATAAAATTTAAAAACATTTTACTAAAAATTTTGAAAATCTTAAGTTTTTAGAACATTTTTCAAATCAAAAATATTCACTTAAACTTATGTTAGATATTATTTGTAAACTAACAAGTTACACAATTTTGGAAAGTTTCAACTGTTCACCTAAAATAGAATTTTAGAAAAATGTACCAAAGCATAAAAAAAAATAATTTTAGATAATTCTTTGAAAAACAAGACATGGGTAGAAAAAAACTCGGAATTTTATCACATTTTGACCATTTAATAAACCAAAATAAGATTCAATCATCGTATTGGTCAAACAACAAAAATGCTGCGGAGGGAGAAAACACTCCATGGTTATTGTATCCGATTATATGTGACATGATAAATGTACAGTAATAACATATTTGAAATTAATAGTTCATGAACTAGAATCTAACCTTAAACAATATGATATATATATATTTCTAATGGATAATCAAATTAATAGAAACAAATATTCATGTTTTTTTTTTTTTTTTTTTTTTTTTTGAAAAGAAATATCATTTAGTGTTTTTACATCACAAGTGATGGTAAACATGCCATTAATGGGACTGGCATGGTGGTGTTTACAGCAGTTAGAGAAGTAAATTTTCTGGGAAAATTGAAGTGGCAAAAAGAAAAGTTGTAAAAATTGATTTTTTAATTGTTTCTCCCAAATAAATTATATTTTCTTAGAAAATATTAAATAATTAAAAAAAAAATTTTTTTTATTTATCTTTACTAAAAGAAAATTTTCACTTTATATGACTGTTACAAAAGGAAAAAACCAAGCAAAGCCTGCATTTAAAAGTTTAGTTTTTTTTTTTTCTTTCTTCAGTCCTTGGATTTTTATAGTAACATTCACACTTTAAGACATTTTAATTGTTTATTAAATCATGTTTTTGTTGAAATGATTTTTCAGTTACTTGTTTAATTACACACTGACCTAAAATAAAAACTACAACCAATGTTTCTGCTGTTTGGAATCCATGTTTTATGCATCTCATTTGCATAGTATTTTTTTAAATATGTAAATAATACTAGTTTAAAGAAACAAATTGTTGCAGTTTTGTCATTATTATGAATATTAGTATTCAAATATTTTATTGTTTAAAAAATGTATTTTTACAATACATTTTTATTCTTAGTCATCATTTTAATTTCCTTAAAAAAATATATTTAGTTTTGGTATAGCTTTCCAATCTCAACCCAAAGTTTATAGTTTTTTAATCTAAACTCAAACAAAACTAAGTTTTAGTTTGGATTACTCAGCTCTGCAACCCAAAAATAGCATGGGTTAGGTTTTTATTCACTGAAATTGGAAAAACATTTATATATATATTTTTTAAATTATCACATTGGGTTTTCAAACAAAAATGATTTTTTAAAAAAATTAAATGTAAAATTTCCCCTTTCATCTTAAAATCTAGTATCTTGAGTAAAAAACCATATCTAATGTTTCCATATGGTAGTTTCATATTTCTAAGAGTGGCACTTAAAATATGAACTATAAAATAACACTACAAATAGAAAATGCGAGAAATTTGAGGAACAAGCAAAAGTAGTTACGCACAAAGATAAGCTTCTACTATGATTCAGACAACTACTAAAATTCAGAGCTTAATAAAGAGGGAAAGTATGATTTGGAACACAGTTACTTGATATAAAATGTTGATTTTTTTTTTTTTTTTTTTTTTTTTTTTTCTTTGCAGTTGTACTCTTCTAATGTAAACTCCCCATGTTTTGCAACAATACTGTATGGAACGGAAGTCAATTTTTAAATTCACCACCCTGAAAAAACATTCAGTGAATCAGCTATAGCAAAATCATGAAAAATGCAGCATAATAGTACCATCTGTTGGGCAAAAGCTAATCTAAATTAATGTACATTAGGAACTGCTTGAATCTGAAGTTTGATGAAAAATTGTTTTTTAGTTCTTGAGATAGAGCTATAGTGATAATCATGAATAATGCAGCATAGCAAAATCACTTGTTAAAAGATTTGCAGGAAAAAGCAAGCAACACCAAATTAAATCGGGGATTAATTGAATCTGAAGTTGTGTGAAAATCCTTACCTTAGTTCTTGAGATAGCTATATTGTGGAAATCATGAATTACGCAGCAGAGCAGTGCCATCTGTTGGGCGATGTACACCAATATCTAAACATCTTAGTTTATATCAAGGTGTAACTGAATCTAAACTTTTGAAAAGTTATGAGTATTAGTTCTTGAGATAAAGTGCCCACAAAATTTTAGTCACATACAGAGTCACAGAAATTTTCCAAAAACCGTCAAATCGTGTTCAGGACCTTCTAAAACATATAAATCCACCAAAAACCGGAAGTCAAAATTTTGCACATTCGATACTTATTTCTTATAAAGTTAGAAGAAAGTAATAAAAATATGCTAGAAAATTTTAAGTTAAATTTTAATTTTACTATTTACATTAATCGGCATATTAATGAGATAATTTTGCACATTAATTCATTTTTAGCAGAGAACTTTAATTATGTTTCTAGATTTTTTTTTTTTTTCATGTAATCCTGATTTTGAGAAATTGTGAACTTTTATCTATATTTGTACAAAATATAATCTGAATTTGTGAATTAGAAATTATTACTATATTTAGATTCCTATCTAGACATTTTTTATAAGGTTCATCATACATATATACAACTTGAAGATTCAGCTGTTATATGGCATGAGATTCATTTTCTTCAACCATCGCATTTGCGAAAAATTCAAATTGGAGATTAAACATTTTTCTGAAATGTCTATTTTCAAGAGAAATTTTGTACAGGGTTTTGTTTCAAAGTAGAAAAAAATGGGAGGGATCTTTTGAGGTCGTCTCAGATTTTCGCTGAGAGACCAGGTTACCCCCATTAATGTTTTCATGTGAACACTCAGCATTAAATAAAATAGAAAATATCAGAATGTAGCTATTAGAAAATTTTCAATATATTTTACAAATGAAATTTAAAAATAAGCCTTTGGAAAAAATCGTTTTTTGGGGGGAAAGGTCATAAAACTATACACCATCAATGCTTATGTTTTTAAAACTTCCAGCACCATAATTTTTTTAGCTCTATAGGCTGATAATGAAATACTCAAATTTTAATTTTATGTTCTGTTTGTCCTTAAACTCTAAACATAATTGTAAACATAATAATAAATGTATAGACACACTATCACCATTAGATGCCGATATCAACAAAAATAATTACTAAGATAATTCCATGAAAGATGTCTTATTAATGATGCCAGGGTGTCTAGAGTTACCTGTAAACATGATTATGGAACTTTTCTCAATCTACTTATTGAATCCACAACACTTAGTTACAGAATCTTTTAAATGTGCAATAAACTCTGTAAGATCTTTTTTTCAATGATTCATGTATTGTTTTACAATTAATGGTATTATATAGGGGAAGATGGGGATACTTGAGCCATTTTTTGAATTTTAATTTTTTTTAATTTTTTATATTTTTTTAGAATAAAATAAAATATTGAAAATGAAAATTTGATATTTTTCCTTCAACTAAAAACCACTTTCAATAAATTTTGAACTATTTTTCTATGTATAATAAATGTTTATTTTTTGTTTTACATCATGGCTCAAGTATCCCCATGGCGGGGATACTTGAGCCATAGTGAAGGGATACTTGAGCCACTACGGAAAAATACCTACAAAAGTAATTTTTTTCGCTTTATTTTTGCACAAACATTTTACAGAATGATAAATTATGAAACGTAAAGTCTTTCAAAACCAATTGAGAAAACAAAGCTAGTAATACGATCATTTTTTGTCGTTAAAACTGGTTGTCGAAAGATAATTTGAACTTGAGTTATAACGACGGTGGAAACATCCTCAGTTCAGAGCCATTTAAATTTGGAATGTGCAATTCTTCGGACAAATTTCATTTTCAAAATATTAAGCACTTATCCAACAAATATTTTTACAGTTTTCTTTCTGGCATATTTTATTAGTAACCAACCATCAATAGAAGGTTTTCTTTCACATCATCACCATCATTGACAGAATTTTCCTCTAATGATATTGTTGAACTCATGCTTTTAGTTTAGTAGCTGTCGGAATTTAAGCCAGATGTATCATTCTACTATTTCAAACACTTTTTTGATTTCACAGGAAAAGATTTTGTCTTCCTCTTTGGCTCCATGTTGGTAAGTTTGAACTGGGATTTTTTTGCTTTTCTTGTTTTTGTGCGCTCTTTTTACCAATTTTTCTTCAATTTTCTTAGTTAAAAAAAGTTACAGCAACAGAGGTTACGATTTCAATATAAAATACTAATCTTAATATGTTATATTAAAAAATAAATATCTTAATATGTTGGACCTAACTAATTAAAGTATTAGAGATTATAGCCTGTAAAACCGTTTTAAAAAGTTATTTTCATTTAATGAAAGTTAAATTGAAAACTATGTTTACATTTATCTAGACAGGCTATTTTGTTAGTCAAATCGAAAAATAAAATAGACATTTTCATTTAAAAAATATACATTTTTAAACATTTTTAGGTCGTTATTTTTTTAAGAAAAAAAAAAAAATAAAATGAAAAATTATTCTCCCTTTTCTCCAGAAAAATATCTATTAGTGAATATAAGGATGGAATTTTATTTTTTGTTTGTTTCACCCATGTTTAATTTCTAGTGGGGATGGTTCAGACATGGCTCAAGTATCCCCACTCTCATTGGCTCAAGTATCCCCACTATCACTATTTTTGTTTCCCAGAGTTTTACTAAATAAAGCATGCAGCAATTAGAACTATTTTAGACTCAAAATACAATTGAAATTATGCTTATTGAATGTATGTATAGAGTTGCAACTTTAAACAAAACTTTGATTACAAAAAAACCATTCACCCAAATATTTACTTCAGATAGGGAAAAGACAACTATTAATCACTATACTTTCAAAATGGTACCAAGATGTGTGATTTCTTTTTTACGTGTTCAGAACTATAAATATGTTATCATATTGGCAGTTTTAGAAAGAAAAATTAACCAACTGTAGAGATAATAGGGGTGGCTCAAGTATCCCCTATGCTCAAGTATCCCCACTCTCCCCTATATATACATAAACTTTATTTCAATAATGCACATAGTCAACTCTGTAATATTTAAAATATTTTCAATATACTCAACCACCTTCCTAATACTGTGTTGGCCGACCTTTGGTGCACAAAACAGATGCCATGGCTTGGATCCCAAAAGTTCTTTGTAGATGGCTGGAGATAAATTGTATTAGTTGTTCAAGTAGCGGGCATGCATATCTATGATATTATAAAATAATTGATGTCTTTTTAGCTCTGGGATGCCGTTGAATGACACCAGAAATGTGCTTTGTCGGATTGAGATATGTTGAGTTAGGTGAGCAGGACGTTAACCAAAATTCAATATTATGTTCTTGAATCAATCACAGTATTCATGTGGCATGGAGCGCAAAGATGTTTTGCACAAAGATTGCATTTCCATTTTGGAAGACTGATAACATGTAATGCTGCAAATCCGCAGTGATGTTCAGACAGTCCATGGCGTTCATGCTCTGTTCTACAAAAAACATAGGACATATGGGCACCCATGAGTGCATTACCCAAATCTTCATATCGCCACAATTGACCTGTTGAATAATGGGGAGTAACAGTTTGCATAAAAGACGGTTTATCCAAAAATCACCATGCCGTGTTAAAGAATACAGTAAAGCATCGTTTATACGACGATCGTTAGTTAGTTAGACGAACGTTTATACGACATTTACATTTATACGACGTTTTAATGTGGTCCCGACTCATTTCTATTCATTTTAATGTAAAAATGTATCTTTTATACGACGCCCAAAATTGTTTATCCGTCGATTTTACGATTTTGTATAGGTTTATTTTTGTTTATTTTTCTTGTGTATTTTACGAACGAGCGGAAGTTGGCAGCTATGAATGGCACCAAAGATCGTGTTTAAATGCACTCTACATTATAAAAATGTGGGCTGTGTTCGATTAGTCTGAAAAATCAGCTTACGTGTAACAGATTACATTTGGAGGGATCATTCTTTTTTCAGGGATGGTCAGCTTTCCCGACCTGTTTTAAGTTGAAAATAGACTATTCTTCTAACTCTTATCAGTATTGGCGACTTTTAGTTGGCCACGCTGGGTTTTTGAGCTATGACTTTAAATGGAAAGGAAATGATGTACTGCAAATGAGGAACCTTTCGGTGAAACATAAAGGTAAGCATATTTAAATTGCTTTCTAATCCCCTCCCCGTTTTTTTTTTTTTTTTTTTTTTTTTTGTTTATTTTACAAATTCATGCAAATCATCACGTTAAACATTAAAATTAAATGAAAACAAAATTAATTCTAGTTTTGGAAGTGAAAATCGATTATACGTCGTTATCGTTTATACGACGTTTTTCTGTAGTTCCTTCGGCGTCGTATAAACGATGCTCCACTGTTTATACGATGCTCCACTGTTTATACGACGGAGCTTTGATACCGTATGTTTGAGACGAAACATACTTTGTTTTTCATCCGACGAGGCAACTTTCTACCGATCTTCCATAGTCCAGTCATGATGTTCTCAGACCTAGTGTAAGAGTATTTGGCGATGATGCTTGATAAACTGGCACTTATGAGTGGGAGGTTAACCACATAGTCTCGTATTTAACAGTGCCATCTGAACTGCATGCTTCGAAAGAATTCTATTTGGACCTGCATTGTCATGGGATGTAAATTGAACCAGTCTCTGGTGTGCCAATTTTGCTTTATCATTTTTCTTTTTTTTTTTTTTGGGGGGGGGGGGGGGCGGAGAATTTCCTATGTTCTCCTTATTTGATAATGCCTGAACGTTCAATGCGATGGCTTCTACGGATGGTTTTATCGTCATTCATCCACTTTGTATAAGTACTGTCAACAATATATCTCGAATAACCCATGACACGTGCAGTTTCGAAGTTATTCATTCTGAGTTGGGCGACTGAATTCTGCCCTATGTCAAAGTAGCTTAAATCAGCATCCTTTACTCTCGCAAGCATATGTCAGCACAAAATGATTCTGAGACTCCCTGGCAGCATTTAAATACCATTACTATTGGATAACGTGCCTTCCATGTTATCCAGGTAAGTTCATTGTAAAAGGTGGGGGTGATTTTAGTCTTTTGGTTATTGAGTATAGTATCAATTTTATTTAATCCCATTTTAACCACTGACTTCAACCCAGATAATTTTATAGCACTTACAAGATAAACATCTGCAATTGTATCTCTTCTAGGGAAAAATAAAAAAGTTAGTTGGATCAAGCATAACACGATGAAGAATAATCTCTGAGATTTTACAATATCAAGTAATTATATATTCAGTCACTATAATCCAATATTTGTTGGTGGCTAACAATCTATATCTAAATTAAAACTTAAGCATCCCGGACTTAAGATATTTGAAATAACTTTCTTTCATTTTTGTCAGAATTGTTCCAAGTATACATGTAGTCCCATGCATTTGGTATCCACTTTTTTAGTGCCCCATCTGTCCATCAATGACAACGCCACCTCATCTTCATTTTGCTTGTTCCTAATCCCTTAATTAGTTTATGTAATTATATCTTTTATTCAATGTACCCCTCTCATACTTTCCATAATTTCGAACTCTGAATAGTTTCAACATTTCTTGTGTTCCAGACGAGTTCAAATGAACGAGAGCCGACCGTACTGAAATTGAAAATGTTTCTTGCAATATCGGGAATTTCCAAGAAGCGACTAAATACAATTAGCAGTTACGCAGTTTTTTTGCGAAAAAGAAAGATATTTCAAAGAAGAATTAAAATTACAGATAGTTATTCACAGGGGCGTAGCTTGAAATTTTTATTGGGGGGGGAGACCAAAACTTGGCGCCTTTTAATGTTTTGCCGAACTTGAATTATTTGTAAACTTTTTAGGAGAGGGGGGGGTAGTTATGCTACTTTTTATCTTTAGTTACTTATTCATGGTAATGACATCTATTTAGGTGATGTAAGTGATGCAGCCATGGTTGGATTTCGATTTTAAGAGTGCTTGCAACTGTGCTGATAAAATATCTCTCCCAACTCTTGTTTTTTTCAAAGCTAAAAAGGCAATGTGGAATGTTTATAGAGAAATCGAATACTGGATCCTTAAATCCATTTTCCTGACATGATAAGAACAATTGTATTTGGAAGAGAAATAAAAATATAGAACTCAAAGTTAATTACAATAGAGTTATAGGGGTTTCAAAACTGCACCTCCCGCCCGAAACTTGCTGGTCAATATAATGAATTTAGCCTTCAATTTTCAGGTGCGTTCGTAATTATGTAAATACGTAGCACCTGTAATTGTCGTTCAGTCCGTCCGTCTCTCTGTCCGCATGTAACAACGCAAAAACTACCCAACCGAATCTTTTGAAATTTAAAATATATAATTATTACATAATTTTGTCGAGTCATTTCAAATTTTATAATAATCGGATGGATAGATTAATTACTTGGGACGATCAAAAGTATTCCGTTACATTACGGCCAATGGGAAAAAATGTTTCAAATGCATTTTAATCGTTTTAAATTTACATTACATACTTATTACATAATTTTGTCAAGTCATTCCAAATTTTTTGAAAATAGGATGCATAGATCAAATACAGGGACAATCAAAAGTACTCCGTTACATTACAATCAATGGGAAAAAAAAGTTTCAAATGCATTTTAATAACATTACACTCATTCGAACATAATAATATTGATATGCATCATAAAGTACATATTATAATATAGATTTTGCATTATCTGTTGTGCAAAGAACATTTGTTATTGATTTACAAGGACACACAAAATTATTCCATTACATAATGAGTATAGAGAGAACATTGTTTGGTGCGCATTTTAATTGTAATTAACTATTTACGATTTTATGAGATTGATATATGAGAGTGATATTTTTAAAACTTCATTATCATACGAACGCACCTCATTTGCTAGGCTTCAGGTGCAATTTCTAACTTGTTTGTGGTGAGATCCTCCGATATCGGGCCCACTACTATCACTTCTATCAATGTAAAAAAGGAATGTTAAACCTCTCGCTGAACATTCGACTCTTTTCAAGGATGTAACGGTGGTATATATACCAAATATACTGAATATTCCAGTTTCTGTAAAATGAAATGACATATTTTTCCATTTATTATCTTAGTTCCCCAGATGTAAAGAAGAAATAAAATATTTTGCTACTTTCAAATGTAGTTTTAAGGCTCTATGGCCTGATAAAGATGTATTTTTTTTTCTCGGAAATTATTGGAAGGATTTCTATATGTATAGCAAAAAAAGATAAATGCTATAAAATTTTGTTTTTTAAATTTATCCGGCTTAAGAAAAAAAATGCTATCAAAACATCACTTTCTTGACCCTTCTTCTAATTTTATTGTACCCACTTGGAATCCCATGTCTAATGGATATTGCATTACTTGCTCACATTTCTTTTCAATCATTCTTTTATTCTTAACCTAATAGACATTTCATGTATTACCCATTTAAACAATTAAAGGGCAGCATAATGCAATTATAAATTGTTTATTTATAATTTAAATAAATAAACAGGCGCGGATCCACGGGGGGGGCGATAGCCCCCCCCCCCCCCCCAAAACCAGTGTTGAATTCAGACTTTTTCCCGGAAGAGATTTCTGCGACTCCGTCGGAGACAGTCTTTTGTTCCGGAAAAAACGCGAATTTTATTAAAATGTCGCTAAAAAGCGCTAATTTTGTCAAAGTGTCGCGGAAAAAGAGCGTATTTTGCCGAAGATCGCGGAAAAAGCATGAATTTTGTCGAAGGTTGCGCAAAAAAAAAAAAGAATTTTGACAAAGGATCGCTAAAAAACGCGAATTTTGACACAAGATCGCTGATCGAGTTTTGTCAAAGTGTCGAGGAAAAAGCTCGAATTCCGTGAAAAGGTCGAAGAAAAGCACGAATTTTGTCAAATGTTTGCAAAAAAACGTTAATTCAAAGTATCGCGGAAAAAGAGCAAATTTCGCCAAAAGGTCGTGGAAAAAGCGCTAATTTTGTCAAAGGGTTGGAAAAAAGGAAGGCAAAGTATAGCGGAAAAAGTACTAATTTTGACATACGATCGCTGAAAAAGCGCGAACTTCGACATAGGATTGCTGAAAAAGAGCTAATTTTGGCAAAGTACCGCGAAAAAGCGCGAATTTCGTGAAATTAATACGTAAAAAGCGCGAATTTCACCATACGGTCGCAGAAAAAATGCGAATTTCAACAGAAATTCGCGTAAAAAACGCAAACTTTGACATAGGATCGCTGAAAAAGCACTAATTTTGTCAAAGTATCGTGAAAAAGCGCGAATTTCGTCAAATGATCACTGAAGAAGCGTGAATTTCATGACAGGGTCGCGGAAAAACGCGAATTTCGACAGTGGATCGCGTAAAAAACGCGAACTTTGACATAGGATTGCTGAAAAAGCGCGATTTTTGTCAAAGTGTTGCGCAAAAAGTTTGAATTTCGCCAAAAGGTCGAGGAAAGAGCGCTACTTTTTCAAAGGCTTGCAAAAAACTGCTATTTTTGTCAAAGTACCGCGGAAAAGGGCGAATTTCGTCAAAGGGTCGCGGAAAAAATGCGAATTTTGAGAGAGGATCGCGTAAAAAGCGCGAACTTCGACATAGGATTGCTGAAAAGACGCGATTTTTGTCAAAGTGTCATGTAAAAAGCTCGAATTTCGTCAAAATGTCGCGGAAAGAGAGCTACTTTTTCCAAAAGGTTGCGAAAAGGGAAGGCAAAGGAACTCGGAAAAAGTGCGAATTTCGACATAGGATCGCTGAAAAACCGTGAACTTCGACATAGGATTGCTGAAAAAGCGCTAATTTTGTTAAAGTATCGCGAAAAAGCGTGAATTTCGTCAAATGATCACGGAAAAAGCGCGAATTTCGTCAAAGGGTTGAGAAAAAAACGCGAATTCTGACGTAGAATCGCTGAAAAGCACTTATTTCGACATAGGATTGCTGAAAAAGCGCGATTTTTGTCAAAGGGCTGCAAAAGAAGCGCTAATTTTGTCAAAGTATCCCGAAAAAAGAGCGAATTTCGTCAAACGATAGCGAAAAAAGCAGGGATTTCGTCAAACGAAAATCTCGGAATCGCCCTCCCAAAACGATTTCCTGTAAATAAAACATACAACAAATCACTGAATGTGTAATTTGGATTAAGCATTTATGTCATACTCATTTCTTATTCCATCAAAATATAGATTTTTAAGATATTTTTTTGCAATTAAATTTAATATAGCAAAAATAAGAAAAAATACAATTTAAAATGAATGTATAATAATATTACAAAATGCTAATTGTCGCAGATTGTTTTAATTTTTCTATTTTTTTAAGTATTCCATTTCGTCACAGCTGAGGTTAGGTCCATTGTTTCTGCCAATGATTTTTCACATTTTAGTATCATTAAATTATTCAACCGTTCATCTGTCATTGTTGTTCGTAAGGAATGTTTAATGAGCTTAAGTTGACTGAAAGAACGTTCATTTGAACCAGCTGTTATTATAAATTTTATTATGCGAAAATTTTCTTTGAGTACTGAACGTAATTTTTTAGATTCCTCAATAACTTCATTTAATGTATTGGAGGTTCTACATCGGTCAAATAAAATTTCCATTTCAGCCTGTAAGATACATTTATCTGGTTTTAAAACAGATGGAGGCATCATGGAAATCACAGCTTCGACATTAGAAATTTCTAAATTTGTTTTTGAGAGTGGAAAGTTAAAAATATTGAATATGGGTGTGGCGGAATCAACAACAGCTGTTATATTACACTTTAATTGCATAATTAAAGTATCCAGAACGCATTTGAATTATTTTTGGTAAAATGTATGTATTAATAATGTAAAAGTTTCAAAAATCCCCATTTATCAAAAAATAGCGATCTGTTTAGGAAATAAATAATAAAAAAGGCTTGTCATTCGCCAAGTTTCCTTTGACTGCAGTACAGGGGGCGCTGAACTACATGATTTTCACGTTGGTAGCGCCATCTAATGTTAGAAACTGAAATGTTTTCCATTATTTCCTATGGGATTATTAGCAGTAGTATGCACCAGGTGGCATTACATACGAGACAAAGTCATATAATAAGTTGGCAAATATAGGGACAATTTCAACAATGGATTTTCTCCTGAATGCGAGGCCTTGATATTATGATGGGGCCTTGATAAAAACCATTAAAACTTAAGGCACAGATGTCATATACGCACCACATTGGCGCGATTTTTTTTCTGACGCCAGTTTGGAAAAAACTTCGTTTTCAAATATCAGCTACATACATATTTTTTATTATTTTCAATTATTTTAAAAGGGAAATACTAATAAACTACAAAAGTTTAAATAATAATTATAAAGCAAAATAATTTATATCGATTTATAAAAGAAAATGTAAAGTAAATAAACAGTTTATTAATAAATAAACAACAATGGCCAGGTTACCATATGAGGAAAAAAAATCGCCATTTTGTTGCACTCACGCAAATGTGGTGCGTATATGACATCTGTGCCAAAATTAAATTTAACGGAAAACTGAGAATGCTGTTCGATTTTTTCTACTAATAATAGAAATGATAATAAATGAACTCACAACTGCGTCAGAAATATAAACATTGTACTTTAAGAACATGCTTAACTAAAGGAAAATATGTATATTTTTTACATTCCACTGCATCATCATTTTTCATCCACTTTTTCATAAATTTCCATCCTTTATCCGCTTTATAACTCCTTTTACTTACCCATCATACGTAGTATAGGGTAAGTCTTGCAATCGTTTTGAAAATCGAAAAAAAATTTTTGACGGATTTACACGTTTTAGATAGTGGAGATTCCGAAAAACATATTTTTAGAAAAAAATTTTTTGCCGTCCGTCTGTCTGTCTCTCTGTCTGTAAACGTTCTATCTCCCGAACAAATTGAGATAGAGACTTGAAATTTTGTATGTAGTTAGTATGTAAGAATGGGACGAACCCTATTTAATATCAGCAACCTTGATTATCCGGAACTATTTTTTTCGGACTCTCGAAAAATTCGTTCTGATGAAAGGTATATAAAAACTTTCGAATTTTTTTGTTTTAAGGAATGGACGTAAAAGGCAATAAAATAACACACATTTTGCATATAGAACGAAGTCGATCGGATTATTAGTTGCCGAGATATGTGTAATCTTGTTTTCCACATTCTTCGATTTTTCATGACCCTGTATTTCATTCAAATTTCAATTCAGAAGTATATTTTAATTGGAAATGAGACGCTTAATCCGACGCAGTTAATTGTTAGTTAATAGAATTATTGTTTTTGGAGTTATAAGGATGTTTCTTTTACGCAGTTCGGTACTACTTGAGTAGTTTGGCGTTTTATATAATTTGTCGAAATTTGTACATCAGCAGTTCTTTAATACAGCATTACTATGTAATATTAACAATATTTAAATTTTGTTTATGAATTGCAATGCATTGTATAAATAGTTTTCACATGTTTTATTTTCATATACATATCCATGATGGGTAAGTATTACGGTGGCCCCCAACGACTAGTTTTCTGTTTTATTGTCTGTAGTAAGATCCTGGCTTTTTGTTTTTATGTTTTATTTCAGTCAGATCACTCATGACTGAATTTCTACTCTCTGGACGGCTACGAAAGACAGCTTTTTATTTTTATTTTAAAAATTGAACGAAATAAATCTCTAGTTTTAAAAAGTCGCACAATCAGCTTCAGTATGACAATCTGACAATACAGGATGCTGGACAACCAAGATGTGTGTAGATGACGCCCTGAAATTATCTAACCTACACACGGAAGGGCATAAGAAGTGAGTTAAAACAGTCTAAAGGTCAGATGACCCTCTCGAGGACCATCAACCTTGGATTGGAGGGGAGAGGTTTTCTCCGAAAGATCAAGCTACATGTAGTGATCGAACAATGCCCATTTCCGGAATGTGTTCTTGTTTTCGCACTAGGGATAGCGCCTGGTAGTAATCTTAAAATGTCTCAAATGTAATGGATCTCCTATATATTTTTTGAAACCATAATTTATTTTCTTATAAATTTACTGTAATATTAGTTCCAAATCATGTTTCTGTTATCTCATTTTTTTTTTTTTGTGTGTGTAAATAGGAATGTCACATTAATAATAAAAATTTTAGGTGTCTAACGGCGCCCTTAAACATTCCATCGCACCCTTTTTGAAACCCCTTATTTTAGGTGCCTGACTGCGCCCCTAAACCTACTGAGGCGCCCTACTACTAAAACATATTATATAAACATTCCATCGCGCTCGTTTTGAAACCCCCTTATTTTAGGTGCCTGACTGCGCCCCTAACGTACTGAGGCGCCCTACTACTAAAATATATTATACAATCATTCAAACACACTACAGTCGCTTCCACGCTTATTTTCCCTTTCTATCTATTTCTAAGAGTGACCAACAACTACTATAAGAAACTAGTTGGATGTGCCAATCCCAAAACTTTCTTCTATCTCGTACGTACATTTTAATATAAAAAAAATAGTTACTCATTTTAATGCTTTAATAATTTTAATTCAATACCGTCTCTACACGAGCCGATGGACTATAGAATGATAGACAGATTTTTTTTCAAATTCAGGGAGGATCTACTTGCCTTACCAAAAAATAATCATATACAAAAAAATTAGTTCAGTTCTATAACTAACTACATACACTTTTATGCGGTGCAATATTGAATATGACATAAAATTCGCTATTGCAGCGCCCCCTTCCGGCGGATTTTTTTCAGATTCATGGCGATCCAACTAGCCATAGCCATACACTTACACAGAAAATTTTGTTCAATTCGTTGCATAACTTCATGTTCTTTTGATCGGTAAAATATTGAAAATGGCACAAACATCGCGATTGCAGCGCCTCCTTCCGATGGATTATTTTCAAATTCAGGGAGGACCAACAGGCCATAGTCATACACATGCACAAAAAATTTGGTTCCATTCGATGCATAACTTCATGTACTTTTGGTCGGTACAATATTGAAAATGGCACAAAAATCGCGATTGCAGCGCCCCCTTCCGACAAATTTTTTTCAAATTCAGAGAGGACCAACTAGCCATAGTCATACACATACACAAAAAATTTGGTTCAATTCGATGCATAACTTCATACACTTTTGACCGGTACAATATTGAAAATGGCACAAAAATCGCGATTACAGCGCCCCCTTCCGGCGGATTATTTTCAAATTCAGAGGGGACCAACTAGCCATAGTCATACACTTACACAAAAAATTTGATTAAATTCGATGCATAACTTCATATACTTTTGGTCGGTACAATATTGAAAATGGCACAAAAATCGCGATTACAGCGCCCCCTTCCGGCGGATTATTTTCAAATTCAGAGGGGACCAACTAGCCATAGTCATACACGTACACAAAAAATTTGATTAAATTCGATGCATAACTTCATATACTTTTGGTCGGTACAATATTGAAAATGGCACAAAAATCGCGATTGCAGCGCCCCCTTGAGGCGGAATATTTCAAAAATGAAGGAAGACCTGCTTGCCCCAGCCAAAAACATTCACAAAAAATTTGGTTCAATTCTATTCATAACTTCATACACTTTTTGATGGTAGAATGGCGACATACACACAGACAGACACACACACAGACACACGGACAGACAGACATTTTGTAAAAACATGTTTTTTGGAATCTCTGACCCCTAAAACGTGTAAATCCGTCGAAAACCGGAAGTCGAAAAAAATTTCGATTACAATACTTTCTTCTATTGAAGATAGAAGAAAGTAAAAAATAACTGTATCAGTGCCGAAACTAGCCTTTTTTGCGCCCGGGGCAAACATGGATTTTGGTGACCCCCCCCCCCCATCCCTTACATATATGCATTCTTAATAACTAACACACCAAAGAAAATCTTAATTTGGCGCCCTCTTCACCTTCTGTTCTGTTGGCGCCCGGGGCACGTGCCCCCTCTGCCTCCCTCTAGATTCGGCTCTGAAGTGTATATCTATCCCGGAATAGATTACAAGTCTGTTTTCGAAATTTTTATTTCAGATGCATAAATTTTCTTCGGGATAGGAGTGGGAGATAAATGTAGTAACAAGTCTAAAATTAAATGCCTTATTTATGTTTTGTAAGTGAAAAATAACTTACTTTGTAATTTTACATTTAAAATTAAGGTATTTTATAATTACTTTTAACCACTAACAAAGTCTTTTTTACGGGCGCCTAGCGGCACCCTTAAACCTTCTCTGGCGCCCTATTGCATGAACATATTGGGGGGGGGAGGCTCCCCCCCCTCCCCCCCCTAAAGCTACGTCCCTGGTTATTCACTTCACATTGAAACACAAATTACATGGTAATCGCAAACAAAAGCAAACTTTTGTAACAGATTTTTTTTCCAAAAAATGTCGTAAACAGTGGATAAAGGTATGCAGGGTTCGTACAGACTCCTTGGACTCCTCAGAAACTACTTAGAAATGAAAACGTTCCCAAGTAGTACTTAGAACTACTTAGATAAACAAAATTCTCCTTAGAAACTCCTTAAACTGTATTGTGGAACCAAAATGCGGTTGCACATGCACTGCTTCGCGTGCATATTGCACACGAGCGATGTAACCCCCCCCCCCCTCTCCAAAAAAAAAAAAAAAAAAAAAAAAAAGAAATCACGATTGTAAAGCGCTTGGTAAACCCTTTATGCACATCATTCATCAGAAGCACAGCAGTGACTGGTTGGGATCATACTAATAGCCACCAAAGTGATTTACTTTTCACGGCCATAAGGGAAAGAAAAGTGAAAAGAATAATCCAGACACGCTTCTAATTTCAAAAAATGATTACACTGTTTAATTCCTTCACAGCTAGATATACAATGTGTTTCAAAATAACGTGGACAAATTGATATGACAAATCAAGCATACGACAAGGATAAAAAAATCACATAGGAACATAGGGCCGCAAATCACTTATTGAGCCACAAATACAGGGTGTTTCATCCTAACTCCATTTGGGTTGACGGTAATAAATTTCAGAAAACTGAAGTATATTATGATAAAACATTTAACAGACATTCTCACCTTTGTTTTAAGTGTGATAACACCAAACAAAAGTGGTAGATATTTGAATTATGCGCACCAGCAACATGCATACCAGCAATATGCGCTTGACACCTCACATTTTGGACTGTCATAATCAGTTTATGCAGCATCATCAGTTGCTTGAGCAATACGTTTTTCGGTATCTGTTCGTAATGTTATCACATTTCACACAAAATAAGGTATATATCGTTGCATTTTCATAACAATATTTTCTTTGAAATTATTACTTTCGAACCGGGTGTAGCTGGAATGAAACACCCTGTATTTGTGACCCAAGAAATAGTTTGCGACTCTATGTTCCTGTGTGATTTTTGATCCTTGTTGTAAGGTTCCACAATTCAAACTTTGACTTTTTTAAAAAAAAAAAAACAATGGTTGGCGTCGCCAAATAAGAGATAGACTATTGCCAAGTGGCGCGCCCTCGACGAAAGAGAGAACTGCGTTCGGCAGTCGGGGCCGTGGTGTGATTGGAGGAAGTCCAGAATCGCTCTTCGTGTGTCGCGAAGAAGCATTGTTCTAGTGGAACAATAATAATAATATTCTTGTAAATGTATTCAACTTCTGTTTTAAGGTGTCCGTATGTTATTGTGTGATGTTAATAAATGTTGTTCGTTTTCTACATTTGATACATTTGATACTACATTGAGTGTTCTACATTTGACGGTCGTCACAGTGCAAGCAACACAAAGTTTGATGTTTTCCGAATGTTTTTGGGAGTTAGAACGGCGATCCGTATTGGCGCAGCCGGTAGGATTATGAATCTACAGGTAAGAAGTTCTTGTGTCGTTAGCCCAATAGAAAAATATATATCTTTATATATTTTATATATATATTAATATAATATCTACAGAAAAACATAATAAATTAAAAAAAAATTTAAAAAAAAAAATCTCTTTTCTCTTCTAGTGGATGAAAAATGAAATAAAAAAAAAAAAAAAAAAAGAATTGAAAATAGTAGGTTCTGTGTTATTATTTTCTGTGCAAATGAAAAATATCTTTCATGATCATTAAATTGAAAAAAAAATGTGTTTTTGTTTAATCGATAAATTGTATTAGAATATTATCCATTCGACAATTACGAAATATTGTTCTCGAAAATGATTTTTTTTTGTTGTGTTACTTATGAAATAATTTGGAACGAATGGCTGGAATAGGAATTTTTATTTCAGAAGTGTTAAAAGGGTAAAATAAAATAAAATAATTATTGTTTGGTTTTTGCAACGGAGTACCGTTGATTGAAAAAAAGTAATAGGGATTGGTTGTTGGTGTTATAGATTGGATAATATATATATATATGTACATATTTTTATTATTTTTTTTGCATTCATTGTCTAAGTTCGGTAAATCGAAACTAGTGTTATGAAAGAGTTCTTTTATGAAATATTTTTGGAGATAATATGAAATATCTTGTAGTGCAACCGACGTTATGATTTCAATAATATAAACGTATATAGAGTGTTATAAGAAATGAATAAAGGAAAATTTATTTATGAATTTTGAATGGTTGCCAAAAAATTATACTCTTGGTAGTAAAGAATTCTTTTTTTTAATTTGCAATTTCGTTTCTGTCTACAGAGTGATTAAAGAAAAAAAAATTAAAATTATATTGATGGTATTTTAAGAAAACAAACAAAATATACATAGATATTATTTTTTTCGGTTGTTTTTTTTATGTTGTTGTGGTGAAATATATGATATGAGTGTAGTGTTATGACAACATTGAATGTTCTTAAGGTTTGTGATTTTTTTGGGGGGTATTGTGAACACTATTAAATGTTCATTAAGAGTAATTAATTAATAAAATTAATTGTTTTGAGAAAATATTGGTACACTTAGATATTGTAGAATTGTTTTATTATATTATGTTGAGTGATGAAAACGAAATCGAACGATTGATTATTGAATATACTATTGTGTTGTGATATACTATTGATGTATATGGTTTCTAGAACTATTTTATTTAAAATTTTCTTTTTTTTTGATAAAGTATTAAGTTTTGGTTACTTATGCTGCGTTTTTTTTTTTTTTTTTTTTTTTTTTTTTTTTTTTTTTTTTTTTTTTTTGAGTAGAAGTAAATAAATGAAATAAATTATTATTTGAGCGATAGATTATATTGTCGTGGTTGTAAATATGTTTCCTGAAGGGAATGAATAACTCTTGGGGGTTATTACACTGTTACTGATTATTACAATTACTGGGATTTCGTTTCTTTTTCCGGGTTACCATGGCATCATCTTTCTTGGGTAAGGGTCGCAAGGAGGATCTGGTCGAACTGGCCACCGAACTGGGGTTAAAAGTTAACTCAGATCTAACGAGGGCTGAAATTAGAAAGCTAATCGTTGACAGTGGGAATTTCATTGAAGATGAAGCCAAAGTTTCTTTGAGCAGAATAATAGAAGACAGACTTAGGCGTGAGAAAAAAGAAGATGAAGAACGAATTTGGGAAAAAGAAAGAGAAGATCGAATCCAAACAGAGGAGCGAGCCCATGAGATTGAGTTAAAACGCTTGGAATTATTGGGGAATAACGTACATTTGGGTGAAGTAGTGGAAAATTCGAATGAAACAAGGTCTAAAGTACAGCTAATGCAGATAACCCCAAAGTACGATGAAAAGGTAGACGAAATGCAATTGTATTTGGTAAATTTTGAACGTCGGGCGGCAATGGCGTGTGTACCAAAAACCGAATGGGTGGCATATTTATTAGGACTTTTACCAACCGAGATAGCTAACAATATAGCCCGGTTGCCTCCTGAGAGAGCATATGATTATGATTTCATAAAAGAAATGTTGCTTAAACGCTATAAACTGAATCCTGAAAAATTGAGACAGCTATTTTTCCGACATCAAAAGGGACCAGAAGAATCTTGGAGGAGTTACTGTCATGCATTGAATAGTTATTTTAACGAATGGATAAATGAATTAAAAGTCGAGGATTTCGACCAATTAAAGAAGCTACTGGTTGCGGCCCAACTAAAACGCAGAGTTCCAAACGACATAAAAGAACATTTCTTGGACCAATGGAATAAAATGATCGATCCTTTGGAGGTCGCAGAAAAGGTTGATGAATACGAAAGTTTGAAGGACGGTTTGAAGAACAATCCAGTGCACAAAAAGCTAAGGGATGTTCCCAGATGGCAATCAGAAGAGAAAAATAAGTGTAAATTCAAGGAAAGGTTCGAAGGCAATAAAAATAATCATTTAGCAGGTGTAACCAAATATGGCGGAAATGACAAGCAAGTTGACAGAACAAAATACCAAGGAGGATATCAAAGGGACAGGGGTCCTAGAATATCTAAAGTCACATGCTTCGTATGTGGTGATCCAACGCATTTTGCACGAGCTTGTCCTAAGAATAATAGCCAAGGAAATCGGGGCAGAATCGAAAATGTTCGTAGCAATTCGGTCACTACAGAAAAAGTCATAGAGAATAAAGAGGTATTGACTGCTCGAATTTCCGTGCCTATGTCATTCCCTCTCAAGGCAAATTCTGTGAAGTGTGATGAACTGAAGGAAATAGAATTGAAATGTGGTTCTACGATTCTTAACGGCATTTTAGACACAGGGGCTCAAATTTCAGTCATAAGACATGACCTGGTTCCTATTAAAGAAGGCGATGGTGAAGGAACTGTAAAACTAGTATGTGCATTTGGATCAACTGAAACAGCCCCGTTAGTAGTTTTTAAAATGAAAATAAATGACTCGCGACATTGTGAAGTCCCTGTCGTATGTGCGGTATCCAAAAAATTAGTAAGCGATATGCTGATATGTTCTACAGCGTTTGACTCACTAAATGATGGAATTCAAGAATGTCAACCCGTGACTTCCCCTCCTGTGCAAGAAGATGAACAGAAACAAAGCTACAGTCTGAATGAAATTGTAAAGAGTGATGAAGAAGAAGAAGCACTTGAGATAGAAAGTCCTGCTATCTCCAGTGAAGAAAAGGGTTGTAAAGAAAGTAGATCAGAGTTTATAAAGCTACAACGGGAAGATGAATCCTTAACCAATATTTGGAAGCTTGCAGAAGAACGGAGAAACGGATTTGAGTTAGAGGATGGACTGTTGTTACACTCTGAATGGGTGTGTGGCGAAAAAATAAAGCAAGTGGTGTTACCCTACAGCAAGCGAGATTTCGTATTGAAAGTTGCCCATGAAATTCCCCTGGCTGGACACCTGGGTGAAAAGAAAACGAAAGAGCGAATAAAGTACTCATTCTTTTGGCCGACTATCAAAAATGATGTCAGGAAATTTTGTGAAAGTTGCAAACCTTGTCAAGTTAGAAGAACTGAAACTTACCGAGATAGAATTCCGATCCAACCAATTACCAGGCCAGAATACCCCTTTGAAGTTTGGAGCGTAGATTGCATTGGCCCCTTAGAACCTCCTTCCAGAAGAGGACACAAGTATATCATTTGCGCGATTGATTTATGTACCAGATGGGCGGAAGCAATACCGACTAGAAATATAAACGCTAAAACTACGTGCAATGTGTTGATGCAAATTTTCAGCCGCACTGGTTTCCCTAGAATGATATGTACAAATCAAGGTCCAAATTTTACCGCAGAACTGACCGAGGCTTTTATAAATTTAATAGGAGTATCACCAAGATTTTCAACGCCGGGTCATCCCGAGAGCATGGGTGCTGTGGAGAGATGGAACAGAACTTTAAAGAATATGCTGAACAAAAATGTTCAGGAATATGGAAATCAATGGGATATCCACATTCCGCATCTCTTATTTGCGTATAGAGAAGTTCCTCACTGCACGACTGGTGTGTCCCCATACCAATTAGTGTATGGACGAATTCCTAAGGGACCGACCGCATTACTTAAAGAAATTTGGACAGGTGAGAAAGTGATACCTACAACGGCTTCTAGGTCGGTCGAAAAATATTTAGAAGAGTTAAGAGAGAATATAGAAAACGCTCATAGAATTGCAAATGAGAATGCTGAACTAAATCAACAAAGTTATGCCCAAATGCTTACCCCATGAAACATGCTAATGAACTGCTGTATGAAATAGGGAAAGCACAAATAATCACCGTACTTGATCTTACTAAGGGATATTGGCAGATTCCCATGAAAGAAGAGTGCAAACATTATACTGCCTTCGTAACTCACTCTGGCCATTACCAATGGAGAGTCATGCCATTTGGCCTGAAGAATGCTGGTAGCACCTTTCAAAAGTCAATGGATAAAGTTCTGATTCCGCATAGAGATTACTGTCGATCCTACATTGATGATGTTGCAATTTTCTCAAAAACATGGGCAGACCATTTGAAACATATTAGTGCAGTTTTACAAACTCTTCGTGAAGTAGGTCTTACTGTTAATTTAGAAAAATGCGATTTTGGAAAGAAAGAAGTAAAATTTTTAGGGCATATAGTTGGGTCAGGAAGACATGCCCCGGACCCTGAAAAGGTGGAAGCTATGAAGAAATTAGCGGCACCTACTAACAAGAAAGAATTGCGAACGGTTGTGGGGATAGCAATTTATTATAGAGACTACATTCCGAATTTTGCGAGTATTGTATTACCTTTGACTAATCTGACGAAAAAGAGAGTTCCCAAAGATATCCCTTGGGGAAAGTTGGAAGAAGAAGCCTTCCAAAAACTAAAGGAACAGTTAGTTAAAATGCCATCTTTATATACTCCACAATTTGAAAAACCCTTTCAGCTTTATACCGATGCTTCCGCTACAGCCGTTGGAGCGTGTTTATCACAGTTAGATGAGAATGGGAAGGAGCATCCTATAGCTTTTTACAGCAAAAAGCTTACCCCATGCCAGACCAGGTGGTCTACTATAGAAAGAGAGGCTTACAGCGTTTTAGCTGCGCTTCAAAAATTTGATACTTGGATCTTCGGATCGCAAGTTGAAGTGATTTCAGATCATAATCCTCTTTCTTACCTTACCCAGGGCTTGCCACATGGTGCCAAACTAGCACGGTGGGCTTTAGCACTCCAAAGATACAACCTGAAAATTACTTATAGGAAAGGAAGCAAACATGGTAATGCTGATGCACTTTCCAGGTTCCCCTAGGGAAACATATAAGATAATTATGTAAATAATGCATTATTATTCATTATAATATTTCATGTTGAATATTTCATATTGTATCTACTTATTAGTATTAATATTATTGTATGTACATATATTTATATTGATTCATTTAAGTATTAAATGTTGGGCTAGCGAACGAGTTCTTCTTTTACGTTTGTGAAATATGCTAAAAAAAAAATTACTCTATGGTTTTTGAAAATTATCTAAAAATAAACTTACAGTTGTTTGAAATATGCTAAAAACATTCCTTAGCAGCATAGTCTCTAAGGAGAACTATGTGCTCTTTATGGAGGGACATGTAAGGTTCCACAATTCAAACTTTGACTTTAAAAAAAAAACAATGGTTGGCGTCGCCAAATAAGCGATAGACTATTGCCAAGTGGCGCGCCCTCGACGAAAGAGAGAACTGCGTTCGGCAGTCGGGGCCGTGGTGTGATTGGAGGAAGTCCAGAATCGCTCTTCGTGTGTCGCGAAGAAGCATTGTTCTAGTGGAACAATAATAATAATATTCTTGTAAATGTATTCAACTTCTGTTTTAAGGTGTCCGTATGTTATTGTGTGATGTTAATAAATGTTGTTCGTTTTCTACATTTGATACATTTGATACTACATTGAGTGTTCTACATTTGACGGTCGTCACAGTGCAAGCAACACAAAGTTTGATGTTTTCCGAATGTTTTTGGGAGTTAGAACGGCGATCCGTATTCTTGTTGTATGCTTGATTTGTCGTATCATTTTGTCCACGTTATTTTGAAACGCCTTGTATACAACTTTGATTTCTTCTTTATAATACGATTCACCATGCTCAATTTTGCTGATAACAGTGGATTCAGGGGTGATTCTCGTCCGAAAATTTAAGGCATCCTCTTCCAAAAGTTTGAAATTGGGTTATCAGTTCCGCTTAGTTGCCAACTTGTACGGTTATACGCGTGGAAAAATGCGAATTTCGTGAAAGGATTGCTGAAAAAGCACACATTTCGTCAATGTTTTTGTCAACGAACGTTGTCAAAAGATCTCTGAAAAACGTGAATTTCCTGTGCGAATCGTGGTTAAAATAGCAATTTCACCAAATATCGCAGATAAAACGCTAATTTCGTTAAAAGATCGAGAGAAAAAATGCCATTTTCGATAAAAGATCGCTTACAAATATTCTGTCAAAAGATCACTGGGGAAAAAAAAAGGCCGATTTCATCAAAAGATCACAGAAAAAATGCCGATTTCGTCAAAAGATCATGGGGATAAAACGCCGTTTTCGAGGAAAAATCGTGTAAAAATGCAAATTTTGTCTAAAAATTGTCAAAAAAACTTCAATTTCATAAAAAAAATAATTAAAAAAAACTCGGGACAACGCCGATTTCGTCAAAAGATTGCAGAAAACCACCGATTTCGACAAAATATCGCAATAAATATCTGATTTTGCAAAAATATCGCAGATAAATTGCTAATTTCGTCTGAAGATCGCGGTTACTCCCCCCCCTGTCATGGGGGGGTAACTTACTGGGGGTGGCAAGTGCATGGCGCATAGATAACAACAAAAGTGGCAAGTCCTTAAAATGTTTTGGACTCCTTGGATTTTTTCTTCCGAACTCTGTATGAACCCTGGGTATGCACAGTTTTATTTTAGTTTTATTGCTTAAAAAAAATATTTTAAATTTCTGATTAATCATGTAATAGAGGTTTTAAGACATATAAAAGTCAATTAATAAAACATTAAGCATTGCTTAGCAATTTTTTAATCTCTTAGACTATCACAATATCGGACAATTTCCATGCTCCCGAGGTGTCTGTTACTTAGATATTTTATGGTATCACTTTTTTATAGACGCGATAACTTCTATAATTCTGCTAAGATCCCCTCCAAGTTGATACATAACATTTCGATCAAGTATGTTAATGGGCAAAATTAATCGAAAACGCCTCATTTTCGACGGGTGATTCCATTGAGTTTTTTAATTCTCGCGATGATATCTTTTCAACGATACCACTTTCGTTAAAACGAGGCTAGAATTTTTTGCGGTCTCCCATTAAGTATGCACTAATTACGTGACATAAATTGTCGGATATCTCGAAAACGGCTGATTTGCGACGGGTAGCTCCATTGAGTTTTTTACTGCTCACAATGAAATCTTTCCAACGATAACTTTCGTCAAAATCGGTGACTTACACTTCTTGCAGTTCCCTAGTAAGTAACAGAACCTATCAATTGAATGCGTTTGAGAGCAAAACTGAATTTAAAAATGAGTCAGAAAAATGCGATTTTGTTTGAATACCTCAATTTTCAATCACGATCGCTTCGGGAAATTCTGTTCAAAGTACCCATTTTGGCAGCCTTTTTAAAAATATATTATGCCTTTATCAAAAAAAACTGGCCAATACATCACATTATATGCTCTGCCTAGAGGTCTGCACGGGCCGGAATTTCCAGGGCCGGGCCCGGCCCGGTCCGTAGGAAAGTTATTTCGGCCCGGCCCGTTGTAAAACTCAAAAGTTCGGCCCGGGCCCGGACCGTTTAAATTTTTATATTTTAGGCCCGGCCCGGCCCGTTTTGACCCGTTACAATTTCTACGATTTCTAAAAAATTCGATTCTTATCTGTCGAGTTTTGTTGTAAACATGGAACGGGCACCAGGAATAAGATGTGGTGGCCCCTTGGGATGATGGAACGTTTCTCTAAACGACGTTCCGAAACAAGAAATTAAAGTGTGTGATCGTTTTTAGTAGTACACTGCATTGACTTGGCCGCAAAAGACCATTAGACATGAAGCGACACAGATCAACAACTTTTTGAATCATTTGCAGGAAAATATAATTGAAAAATAAAAAATAGAGCTTACCTGCATAAACTTGAATTAAGATTGTGAGCAGAGACAGACAAGAGAATAAGTTCAGAGCATTTTCTCGTAAAGAACTTTTATTATTATTATTTTTTTTATGAAGATAAATGAATATAAATTTTTGAGAATAGTATAACTTTTAGAAGACATGGCTCTCTTAATTTTAGAGCCGGGCATGGAAGGCACATTTTCATTTGTACAAAAATTTATAAATAATGGAAGTACTTATTTTCAAATGATTATACCTTTTCTTGATTCTCCTGGAGAGTGAGGGGAAACATGTTAACATACGGAATAAAACGAAGAAGTATTCTTTTCTGTATAGCGCATATAATGTACCACGAGCGGAAACTATAGATGAGCAATGTTCCAATAGCTTTTTTAAAAAAAGGCATTCTTTCAAGAACATAAAGTATTGTCTCAAATCGAAACACACCTTTTTTACGCAATTTTACTTTTTTTTGAAATCATAGGTTGTATTTCTCTTGAACGAACAAATCCTTATATATCTCCACGAAGGGATAAATGTTTTTTTTTTGCCTTTTAAAGACTTCCATCTTTCGCATTTTAAAAATGCTGAACGTTAATCGTAAAAAAACGAACAAACCATTTTTATTGGGATCCCACACATCATTTTCGCAGGCGTTTATTACCGTACTTCTGCAGACGTCCGCTCCGCTCAGAGTCGAAACCGCTTCCCTTCTCTTCTGACGAAACGACAGTGGCCGCTCCGGAAAGAAGGCAGGGGTTGCCATAAAATTAAAAATACGCCAACTGGCAGGGCAAAAGGAAGTGGCGATTAAATAGAGAGGCCAAGCGCAACACCACGAATAGGGAAACAGTACTTTTAGAATAAACTTTTATATCAACAGAAAGATGCGGAGCCAAAACTTGATATCAGGACGCATTTATTTTTAAATTACGCATCAGAAGAATAGTACCTGATTGGACAATAGGAGGAGTCATAAAACGGAAGAAGACACCCCATCGAACATTCTAGAAAAGACAGGAAACTTCTACAACCGGGAGGAACAAAATTTCTAACTGATTTCAACATTTGAAATCAACAAAAAGTTAGGTAATAAAAAGGACTTTACAGGGGAGATTAAAAAAAGCGAAAATTAAGATAATTTTTAGAATGCGAAATATATAATAAATGAATAAAGATTAAAACAAAAATAGACGATAAATTAAATTAAATAAAAATATGGCAGTGGTTAAGAGTAACCACAACATATTACCCCGGCTTCCCCAAAAGAAAATATTGGTGAGATGTACAAATTAAATAATTTTTACATCGAGACAATATTTTCTAAATTATGCACAATGAACATATAAAACAGTCATTAATATAAATAAACTAATAAGAATCACATGATTATCAATAATTGTCTTGCATGACATTCAATAATAATAGAACAAAATTACTATCATAGTTATAGTTCAAATAATAATGCACAATACACTGGCAAAAATTTAGAATAACTGTTTGTTCACAAAAAAGAACATATCTTGTTTCAAAAAAAAAGTTTAGTACAGTATATGTATTTATAGAAAATGTTCACAGTCTTTAGATGAGAGTCTCTTGACTGAATTGTGTAATTACAAGTACAATAATATAAATTTACCAGCATATATAAAAATTGTTGCGTATAATAAGAACATACATATATGGTCAGTATATTAAAAAGAAAAAGAATTTGTAATATTGTACATATAAGCAAATGATATTAAAATTCACAAATCAATAATCATGTTAAATTCAATAAATTCAATTTTTCAGAATTCAATTTTTCAAAATTTTCTTATGACAGAAATTGGAAAATGTATACAAATGGTCAAGAGAGAATATTTAGATTCTCAAGAAAAATATATATATTCATATACATACAATACTTTCCAATATATCAACTTATCTTGACATAATAGATTTAATGTTATGTAATTCAACAATATCTTCAAAGTAAATAAAAGATGAAAATCAACAAGAACATTTTCAAAGTAAATAAAGGTAAATACAGTAAAACCCCGATAATTCGGATTAATTGGGACCAGACCCAATCCGGATTATCGAAAATCCGGATTATCCGGAGAATTAGAAAAAACTGAAATAAAATAAAACATACTTACAGAAAACCACCTTTATATTAAAGTTATTGAATATTTACAGACAGTAAAAATGTTTACTTTATTTAATTCTTTCGAAAATGTTTCAGAAAAGGATTTTTCTGTTCAGAATACGACGATGAAACCAGTTAATGTTATGGAAGTTAGCCAATCGCTTCTCAAACTTGAAAAAATAAAGGCCCAAACCGGTCCGGATTATCCGGAGATCCGGATTAACGGGGTCCGAATTTGCGGGGTTCTACTGTACCAAAGAGAGACAGGGGCGTAGCTTGAAATTTTTATTGGGGGGGGGGGAGACCAAAACTTGGCGCCTTTTAATGTTTTGCCGAACTTGAATTATTTGTAAACTTTTTAGGAGAGGGGGGGGTAGTTATGCTACTTTTTATCTTTAGTTACTTATTCATGGTAATGACATCTATTTAGGTGATGTAAGTGATGCAGCCATGGTTGGATTTCGATTTTAAGAGTGCTTGCAACTGTGCTGATAAAATATCTCTCCCAACTCTTGTTTTTTTCAAAGCTAAAAAGGCAATGTGGAATGTTTATAGAGAAATCGAATACTGGATCCTTAAATCCATTTTCCTGACATGATAAGAACAATTGTATTTGGAAGAGAAATAAAAATATAGAACTCAAAGTTAATTACAATAGAGTTATAGGGGTTTCAAAACTGCACCTCCCGCCCGAAACTTGCTGGTCAATATAATGAATTTAGCCTTCAATTTTCAGGTGCGTTCGTAATTATGTAAATACGTAGCACCTGTAATTGTCGTTCAGTCCGTCCGTCTCTCTGTCCGCATGTAACAACGCAAAAACTACCCAACCGAATCTTTTGAAATTTAAAATATATAATTATTACATAATTTTGTCGAGTCATTTCAAATTTTATAATAATCGGATGGATAGATTAATTACTGGGACCAGTGGCGCACCCAGGACGAAGCTTTGGAGGGGGCTAGCATATTTTAGATATCTACAGATCTGATCTAGCCCGGAATGTCGGACGAGCTGGAGCGCGATTCTGGCCTTAGCGGAACAAGCCTATTCGGAACCAACCGATCCGAGAACTGGTAACGATATTCGTCTGTTCGCGATTCTGCCCTTTAAGCGGAATTTGCAAGCAACCTTTAACCCCTTCCTATCAAGGTTAACCAGTTTCGACCAAGGACACACGTAGTTTGTTTATTTACAGGGGATCTAAACATGTGTGTTTGCAAGTAGCAAGCCCTTTAAAAAAAGACCGCAGTATTATTAAATACCTCTGTAAGGGAATGATATAATACCGCTATAAACAGTATAAAAAGTTTTAACAGGTGGGATGAGTTATAAGTAATTTTCGAAGTTTTAAGATACAATTATAAAAATTTTATTGTTATTTAGAGAAACAAATTAAAAAATATTAAAAATAAAACATCTTGCAATAACAATTTTAGATTAGCTTAATTTTTAATATTCTAAAAAATATATTTCAATATGATTTTTTTTCTTTTTCTAATATAAGCTTCAACATACAAACTATATGTCAGCGAAAAAATTTTAAACTTATTTCACTCATTTACAATTATAAAATTTTTATTAATATTAAAGTTAAAATCAAGGAATTATTTAATTGAAAACTATTTGTAATTATTCTTTTGAACTAATACAGTGGATTTTAATCTTCTCAAATATACATTTAAAAAAAAAAAAAAAAAAAAAAAAAAAAAAAAAAGTGAGTATACTTTATTAAAATTACAATTTTAATTCAAATTTTTTTTTTGTCAAGTTTTATAATACAGGCTATAATAGTTCAATAATTGAAAAATCATGCTTCATCATATGTTGTACTTATAATTACAAAATTCTTATTTTTATTTAACCCTTTATCTACCGACGGTACTTATAAATACCATTAAAATTACTTATTATAAAATTCTTTTAATACGTCAGTTAGTTAGTAATACTCTTTAGGATAAGTAACAGATACATTACTTTATTTTGCTCCAAAAGCATTATTGATTACACAAAACAGAAATAATTTTAAAGGGATGGTTTCTTTTGCCTTTGAGCTCTCTTGGCACTGAGGGAGGGGGATGGGGATTTTTCAATTCGGAAATCTTTCTATATTTATATTGTAAGAACATCATGTTTGTACATTTTCTACTAAATGCTAAGAAAACAATTTAAAATAAAAAGATTTGAGTGGGGTTATAAATATTGCACAAAACCCCTGTAAATTCAAATTTAATTAATCCTTTTAAATCCTTCAATCCTTCTACAATCCTCCAAAAATTTATTAAATGATTATGTAAATCTTTTAATTTAGTTTAAACAATTTAAATAAAATGCTTTAGAATGTAAAATTTTCATGGATTCATAATTCGGTACATAAAGGATAAAAAGGACACAGTATGTTGAAATTGGTTAAAATATAGATTTTCTTTTTTTAACATTAACTGAAAGCTTCTTTAGTTGTGATTATTTTAACACCTCATTTTTATCTATACGACAATTATGTCATGAGATATTGTAAATATTGTTAATAGATCCAGCGCAATTACCCATACTTAATAAAAACTTTAGACTGATTTTTCTCCCTGTCCATATTTTTATAACATGCTTGTTCGATAAACACTAAGGCTTTTTTGCTAATGCAGATAGAGGTTTCATTTTTTATTTTTTACATGTTTTCCATAGGCTATTTAATATTTTTGTTTATGGATTTAGCATTCAAATGTATAGTTATTCTTTAAAAAAATATTTAAATTAAGGTTTTGTTGAATTTCCTTCATTTTTTAATATGCATGAGAGAAAAAAAAACATATTAAATGTAAAATCCCATACATCTAAAAATCCATACATAGCTGCATGTAGTATGTTCCAATAAATTCGGGAAAACTAATCGAAGCCAAAATGTTCTAATTTATAAAAATAGTAAAGATTTTTAAAAAATTGTATTTTTTTTTTTAGTAAAATATGCTTTTTCACTTAATAATAATAATTTTATTGGATTTTTAGTATTAAGTATTGTGACACCACACATATTACAAATATACTCAAAATTGAAGAGATGGTTTCAAATGTATTCCCCTTAAAGTAAAATCAAGGAATTACTCGTATTTAAACAATATATATTTGTAAATACTCTTTTAGATTAGTAAAGTAAGTCTTAATCTTATCAAAAATATATTTTAGCATGGTTTTTTCCCCCTTAAATACAAGTTGTGCCAGTCAAAATATAATTGTTTTATTATTTAGAGTATAATCAAGATATTATTTAAACAAAAACTATTTGTAACTGTATACTTTTTGATTTCAATAAATTTTAATTTTCTCAATAATATATTTTAGCATTTTTTTTTCTTTTCTTAAATACAAGTTGTGCCAGTCAAATAATAATGGTTTTTCTATATTTAGAATAAAATCAAGGTATTATTAAAAAAAAAAAAAAAAAACTTTTTATAAGCACTTTTTTGATTCAATGCAATCAGTTATAATCTTCTCCAAAATATATTTTAGCTGAAAGTTTTTTTTTTTTTTTAAATACAAGCTTTAAAATATAATTTATAAAATACGAGCTATATCAGTCAAATATGAATGGAAAATTAGACTTGTTATAATTATTTTACATTTACAATTATATATTTTTTTACTGTTTCGATCAAAATAAAGGAATTTTTTACGCATCCTTTTGTAATTACGCTTTTGTTTTACCCCACAGTGGCCGAGAGATTCTGGGTACGAAACTTGTCGACGGGAGATGCTGGGTTCGAACCCAATCGCGCCCGTCGGCCTAATCGCTCGGGGTTTTTTCGTGATTTTCTTCGAACCTTGGTTTTCCATGCTTAAATAGGAGTTGGTTCCCTAAGAAAGACCTCCAGAGAGGGCACTCCTCCACTTTGGGCATATATTCCTCGTGAAAAATCTCCGCCCCACCTAATTGACTTAATTTGTTTATTTTTTTAATTATTCAATCGCTGAAATTATATTTTTTTTTATTAATGTTCTCAAAATGTTTTTCTTTGAAAAATAGTAAGGATACAAATTAGACTTACAGGAGCGCTGAAAAAATGTATAGTTAAATTTCTCGCGAAAAAGAATTTCCTTCATATTTTGCCATCTGGCTTAATGTCTTGAATTGATAAAACACCTTTACTAAAATGTATGCTTTTCTTTAAATTGTTTTATGCACTTTGAATAATTAGCAATTCCAATGTTATTTATAGTAAATACAACAAGAACATAGAAGAAAATATTTTAATAAAATTATTTATAAAATATAATTGTAATAATTTGAAAATTTTGCTTAGAAAAACAGAATTTAATTTTGAATTATCTTTAATCATTTGCTCCACCCCCCCCCCCCCCCCTCTCTCTTATCCTTCCCACACGTGCACACTAAAAAAAGAAAATTATATGCGTTATTTTGCTAAAAAAAATTTGAGCCCACTCAATATTTTTGAAAAGTTGGCGCTACTGTTTTGATACCTCATTTTTACCTTACTACAATTATATCGCGAAATATTGTTAATTCTGTTAATAGATCTAGCGCAATTACCCATATTTAATAAAAATTTAAACTGATTTTATTCCCCTGTTCATATTTTTATAACTTGCTTGTTTGATAAACACTAATGCTTTTTTTCTAATGTAGATAGCGTTTTTATTTATTTTTTTTTTCACTTCATGAGGTATTTAATATTTTTGTGTAAGTACTCTTTTTGATTTAGTGCAATAAGTTATATTCTTCTCAAAAATATATTTTAACATTTTTTTTTTTTTTTTTTTTTTTTTTTTTTTTTTTTAATAAATACAAGTTTTTTTTCTTTTTTTTAAAATACAAGTTTTAAATTATAATTTTTAAAATACGAGCTATATCAGACAAACATAATTTTAAAAATATGTTTGACTTTTTATTATTTTACATTCACAATTATATATTTTTTATTGTTTAGATCAAAATATTGGAGTTTTAACTATTTGTAATTACACTTATATATTCCCTCATCAGCGACCGAGAGGTTCTAAAAACGAAACTGGTAGTTTTAGAACCTTGGTTTACCATGCGTAAATACGGCCTAGGTTTCCAAAGAAAGGCTCCCACAGAGGGCACTCCTCCACTTAATGGCTATATTCTTCGTGAAAAACACCGAAAACACAGGCGATAATGAATAAATAAAATAATGCACTTTGTAAAAATCATCATAAATAAAAAATAAAGGAGTTGCTTTATTTTTATTTATGGTGATTCTTACAAATTGTATTATTTTATCTATATTCCCCTTGTTGATAAATGGCCGTAATAAACACAATCAACTAACCTACACTTTTGCATTACTCCAATAAGTTTTAATCTCAAAATATAAATTATTATATTTTAGCATAAATAAATAAATATATATTTAAAAACACGTTTTAAAATACAAACAGCTTTAACTCAAATAATTAAAAAAATATGCTACAATCACAATTAGTTTATATTAAATTGAAGCTAAAATTACTGATGAACATAACAAAACTGAATACAAAAAAATACTAATAATAGAATGCGAATATACATTTAATAAAAAATAAGTCTCTATCTTCACATAGAAGATCTGCTAATATAAACGCCGCCATTTTAAACCGACATAGATAGTGGGTTTCCGGCTGCCTATAGCAGTCGGAGGAATTACGAGAAAACAAGCCCGTCAAACCGGAGGGGATTCCGAGACGATAAGGGCAGAATTAGAAATTATCACTCCGTCGGAGGATTTCGAGAAAGTCGTCCGATCCGACAGGGGCAGAATTCGCCCGCTCAGTTTCGTTTTTAGAACCTCTCGGTCGCTGATGAGGGAATATATAAGTGTAATTACAAATAGTTAAAACTCCAATATTTTGATCTAAACAATAAAAAATATATAATTGTGAATGTAAAATAATAAAAAGTCAAATATATTTTTAAAATTATGTTTGTCTGATATAGCTCGTATTTTAAAAATTATAATTTAAAACTTGTATTTAAAAAAAAAGAAAAAAAACTTGTATTTATTAAAAAAAAAAAAAATGTTAAAATATATTTTTGAGAAGAATATAACTTATTGCACTAAATCAAAAAGAGTACTTACACAAAAATATTAAATACCTCATGAAGTGAAAAAAAAAAAATAAATAAATAAAAACGCTATCTACATTAGAAAAAAAGCATTAGTGTTTATCAAACAAGCAAGTTATAAAAATATGAACAGGGGAATAAAATCAGTTTAAATTTTTATTAAATATGGGTAATTGCGCTAGATCTATTAACAGAATTAACAATATTTCGCGATATAATTGTAGTAAGGTAAAAATGAGGTATCAAAACAGTAGCGCCAACTTTTCAAAAATATTGAGTGGGCTCAAATTTTTTTTAGCAAAATAACGCATATAATTTTCTTTTTTTAGTGTGCACGTGTGGGAAGGATAAGAGAGAGGGGGGGGGGGGGGTTGGAGCAAATGATTAAAGATAATTCAAAATTAAATTCTGTTTTTCTAAGCAAAATTTTCAAATTATTACAATTATATTTTATAAATAATTTTATTAAAATATATTCTTCTATGTTCTTGTTGTATTTACTATAAATAACATTGGAATTGCTAATTATTCAAAGTGCATAAAACAATTTAAAGAAAAGCATACATTTTAGTAAAGGTGTTTTATCAATTCAAGACATTAAGCCAGATGGCAAAATATGAAGGAAATTCTTTTTCGCGAGAAATTTAACTATACATTTTTTCAGCGCTCCTGTAAGTCTAATTTGTATCCTTACTATTTTTCAAAGAAAAACATTTTGAGAACATTAATAAAAACAAATATAATTTCAGCGATTGAATAATTAAAAAAATAAACAAATTAAATCAATTAGGTGGGGCGGAGATTTTTCACGAGGAATATATGCCCTAAGTGGAGGAGTGCCCTCTCTGGAGGTCTTTCTTAGGGAACCAACTCCTATTTAAGCATGGAAAACCAAGGTTCGAAGAAAATCGCGAAAAAACCCCGAGCGATTAGGCCGACGGGCGCGATTGGGTTCGAACCCAGCATCTCCCGTCGACAAGTTTCGTACTCAGAATCTCTCGGCCACTGTGGGGTAAAACAAAAGCGTAATTACAAAAGGATGCGTAAAAAATTCCTTTATTTTGATCGAAACAGTAAAAAAATATATAATTGTAAATGTAAAATAATTATAACAAGTCTAATTTTCCAATTATATTTGACTGATATAGCTCGTATTTTATAAATTATATTTTAAAGCTTGTATTTAAAAAAAAAAAAAACTTTCAGCTAAAATATATTTTGGAGAAGATTATAACTGATTGCACTGAATCAAAAAAATGCTTATAAAAAGTTTTTTTTTTTTTTTTTTTTTTTTTAATAATACCTTGATTTTATTCTAAATATAGAAAAACCATTATTATTTGACTGGCACAACTTGTATTTAAGAAAAGAAAAAAAAAATGCTAAAATATATTATTGAGAAAATTAAAATTTATTGAAATCAAAAAGTATACAGTTACAAATAGTTTTTGTTTAAATAATATCTTGATTATACTCTAAATAATAAAACAATTATATTTTGACTGGCACAACTTGTATTTAAGGGGGAAAAAACCATGCTAAAATATATTTTTGATAAGATTAAGACTTACTTTACTAATCTAAAAGAGTATTTACAAATATATATTGTTTAAATACGAGTAATTCCTTGATTTTACTTTAAGGGGAATACATTTGAAACCATCTCTTCAATTTTGAGTATATTTGTAATATGTGTGGTGTCACAATACTTAATACTAAAAATCCAATAAAATTATTATTATTAAGTGAAAAAGCATATTTTACTAAAAAAAAAATACAATTTTTTAAAAATCTTTACTATTTTTATAAATAAGAACATTTTGGCTTCGATTAGTTTTCCCGAATTTATTGGAACATACTACATGCAGCTATGTATGGATTTTTAGATGTATGGGATTTTACATTTAATATGTTTTTTTTTCTCTCATGCATATTAAAAAATGAAGGAAATTCAACAAAACCTTAATTTAAATATTTTTTTAAAGAATAACTATACATTTGAATGCTAAATCCATAAACAAAAATATTAAATAGCCTATGGAAAACATGTAAAAAATAAAAAATGAAACCTCTATCTGCATTAGCAAAAAAGCCTTAGTGTTTATCGAACAAGCATGTTATAAAAATATGGACAGGGAGAAAAATCAGTCTAAAGTTTTTATTAAGTATGGGTAATTGCGCTGGATCTATTAACAATATTTACAATATCTCATGACATAATTGTCGTATAGATAAAAATGAGGTGTTAAAATAATCACAACTAAAGAAGCTTTCAGTTAATGTTAAAAAAAGAAAATCTATATTTTAACCAATTTCAACATACTGTGTCCTTTTTATCCTTTATGTACCGAATTATGAATCCATGAAAATTTTACATTCTAAAGCATTTTATTTAAATTGTTTAAACTAAATTAAAAGTTTTACATAATCATTTAATAAATTTTTGGAGGATTGTAGAAGGATTGAAGGATTTAAAAGGATTAATTAAATTTGAATTTACAGGGGTTTTGTGCAATATTTATAACCCCACTCAAATCTTTTTATTTTAAATTGTTTTCTTAGCATTTAGTAGAAAATGTACAAACATGATGTTCTTACAATATAAATATAGAAAGATTTCCGAATTGAAAAATCCCCATCCCCCTCCCTCAGTGCCAAGAGAGCTCAAAGGCAAAAGAAACCATCCCTTTAAAAATATTTCTGTTTTGTGTAATCAATAATGCTTTTGGAGCAAAATAAAGTAATGTATCTGTTACTTATCCTAAAGAGTATTACTAACTAACTGACGTATTAAAAGAATTTTATAATAAGTAATTTTAATGGTATTTATAAGTACCGTCGGTAGATAAAGGGTTAAATAAAAATAAGAATTTTGTAATTATAAGTACAACATATGATGAAGCATGATTTTTCAATTATTGAACTATTATAGCCTGTATTATAAAACTTGAAAAAAAAAAGTTTGAATTAAAATTGTAATTTTAATAAAGTATACTCACTTTTTTTTTTTTTTTTTTTTTTTTTTTTTAAATGTATATTTGAGAAGATTAAAATCCACTGTATTAGTTCAAAAGAATAATTACAAATAGTTTTCAATTAAATAATTCCTTGATTTTAACTTTAATATTAATAAAAATTTTATAATTGTAAATGAGTGAAATAAGTTTAAAATTTTTTCGCTGACATATAGTTTGTATGTTGAAGCTTATATTAGAAAAATAAAAAAAAATCATATTGAAATATATTTTTTAGAATATTAAAAATTAAGCTAATCTAAAATTGTTATTGCAAGATGTTTTATTTTTAATATTTTTTAATTTGTTTCTCTAAATAACAATAAAATTTTTATATTTGTATCTTAAAACTTCGAAAATTACTTATAACTCATCCCACCTGTTAAAACTTTTTATACTGTTTATAGCGGTATTATATCATTCCCTTACAGAGGTATTTAATAATACTGCGGTCTTTTTTTAAAGGGCTTGCTACTTGCAAACACACATGTTTAGATCCCCTGTAAATAAACAAACTACGTGTGTCCTTGGTCGAAACTGGTTAACCTTGATAGGGAGGGGTTAAAGGTTGCTTGCAAATTCCGCTTAAAGGGCAGAATCGCGAACAGACGAATATCGTTACCAGTTCTCGGATCGGTTGGTTCCGAATAGGCTTGTTCCGCTAAGGCCAGAATCGCGCTCCAGCTCGTCCGACATTCCGGGCTAGATCAGATCTGTAGATATCTAAAATATGCTAGCCCCCTCCAAAGCTTCGTCCTGGGTGCGCCACTGGTCCCAGTAATTAATCTATCCATCCGATTATTATAAAATTTGAAATGACTCGACAAAATTATGTAATAATTATATATTTTAAATTTCAAAAGATTCGGTTGGGTAGTTTTTGCGTTGTTACATGCGGACAGAGAGACGGACGGACTGAACGACAATTACAGGTGCTACGTATTTACATAATTACGAACGCACCTGAAAATTGAAGGCTAAATTCGTTATATTGACCAGCAAGTTTCGGGCGGGAGGTGCAGTTTTGAAACCCCTATAACTCTATTGTAATTAACTTTGAGTTCTATATTTTTATTTCTCTTCCAAATACAATTGTTCTTATCATGTCAGGAAAATGGATTTAAGGATCCAGTATTCGATTTCTCTATAAACATTCCACATTGCCTTTTTAGCTTTGAAAAAAACAAGAGTTGGGAGAGATATTTTATCAGCACAGTTGCAAGCACTCTTAAAATCGAAATCCAACCATGGCTGCATCACTTACATCACCTAAATAGATGTCATTACCATGAATAAGTAACTAAAGATAAAAAGTAGCATAACTACCCCCCCCCCTCTCCTAAAAAGTTTACAAATAATTCAAGTTCGGCAAAACATTAAAAGGCGCCAAGTTTTGGTCTCCCCCCCCCAATAAAAATTTCAAGCTACGCCCCTGTGAATAACTATCTGTAATTTTAATTCTTCTTTGAAATATCTTTCTTTTTCGCAAAAAAACTGCGTAACTGCTAATTGTATTTAGTCGCTTCTTGGAAATTCCCGATATTGCAAGAAACATTTTCAATTTCAGTACGGTCGGCTCTCGTTCATTTGAACTCGTCTGGAACACAAGAAATGTTGAAACTATTCAGAGTTCGAAATTATGGAAAGTATGAGAGGGGTACATTGAATAAAAGATATAATTACATAAACTAATTAAGGGATTAGGAACAAGCAAAATGAAGATGAGGTGGCGTTGTCATTGATGGACAGATGGGGCACTAAAAAAGTGGATACCAAATGCATGGGACTACATGTATACTTGGAACAATTCTGACAAAAATGAAAGAAAGTTATTTCAAATATCTTAAGTCCGGGATGCTTAAGTTTTAATTTAGATATAGATTGTTAGCCACCAACAAATATTGGATTATAGTGACTGAATATATAATTACTTGATATTGTAAAATCTCAGAGATTATTCTTCATCGTGTTATGCTTGATCCAACTAACTTTTTTATTTTTCCCTAGAAGAGATACAATTGCAGATGTTTATCTTGTAAGTGCTATAAAATTATCTGGGTTGAAGTCAGTGGTTAAAATGGGATTAAATAAAATTGATACTATACTCAATAACCAAAAGACTAAAATCACCCCCACCTTTTACAATGAACTTACCTGGATAACATGGAAGGCACGTTATCCAATAGTAATGGTATTTAAATGCTGCCAGGGAGTCTCAGAATCATTTTGTGCTGACATTTGCTTGCGAGAGTAAAGGATGCTGATTTAAGCTACTTTGACATAGGGCAGAATTCAGTCGCCCAACTCAGAATGAATAACTTCGAAACTGCACGTGTCATGGGTTATTCGAGATATATTGTTGACAGTACTTATACAAAGTGGATGAATGACGATAAAACCATCCGTAGAAGCCATCGCATTGAACGTTCAGGCATTATCAAATAAGGAGAACATAGGAAATTCTCCGCCCCCCCCCCCCAAAAAAAAAAGAAAAATGATAAAGCAAAATTGGCACACCAGAGACTGGTTCAATTTACATCCCATGACAATGCAGGTCCAAATAGAATTCTTTCGAAGCATGCAGTTCAGATGGCACTGTTAAATACGAGACTATGTGGTTAACCTCCCACTCATAAGTGCCAGTTTATCAAGCATCATCGCCAAATACTCTTACACTAGGTCTGAGAACATCATGACTGGACTATGGAAGATCGGTAGAAAGTTGCCTCGTCGGATGAAAAACAAAGTATGTTTCGTCTCAAACATACGGTATCAAAGCTCCGTCGTATAAACAGTGGAGCATCGTTTATACGACGCCGAAGGAACTACAGAAAAACGTCGTATAAAGGATAACGACGTATAATCGATTTTCACTTCCAAAACTAGAATTAATTTTGTTTTCATTTAATTTTAATGTTTAACGTGATGATTTGCATGAATTTGTAAAATAAACAAAAAAAAAAAAAAAAAAAAAAAAAAAAAAAAAAAAAAAAAAACGGGGAGGGGATTAGAAAGCAATTTAAATATGCTTACCTTTATGTTTCACCGAAAGGTTCCTCATTTGCAGTACATCATTTCCTTTCCATTTAAAGTCATAGCTCAAAAACCCAGCGTGGCCAACTAAAAGTCGCCAATACTGATAAGAGTTAGAAGAATAGTCTATTTTCAACTTAAAACAGGTCGGGAAAGCTGACCATCCCTGAAAAAAGAATGATCCCTCCAAATGTAATCTGTTACACGTAAGCTGATTTTTCAGACTAATCGAACACAGCCCACATTTTTATAATGTAGAGTGCATTTAAACACGATCTTTGGTGCCATTCATAGCTGCCAACTTCCGCTCGTTCGTAAAATACACAAGAAAAATAAACAAAAATAAACCTATACAAAATCGAAAAATCGACGGATAAACAATTTTGGGCGTCGTATAAAAGATACATTTTTACATTAAAATGAATAGAAATGAGTCGGGACCACATTAAAACGTCGTATAAATGTAAATGTCGTATAAACGTTCGTCTAACTAACTAACGATCGTCGTATAAACGATGCTTTACTGTATTCTTTAACACGGCATGGTGATTTTTGGATAAACCGTCTTTTATGCAAACTGTTACTCCCCATTATTCAACAGGTCAATTGTGGCGATATGAAGATTTGGGTAATGCACTCATGGGTGCCCATATGTCCTATGTTTTTTGTAGAACAGAGCATGAACGCCATGGACTCTCTGAACATCACTGCGGATTTGCAGCATTACATGTTATCAGTCTTCCAAAATGGAAATGCAATCTTTGTGCAAAACATCTTTGCGCTCCATGCCACATGAATACTGTGATTGATTCAAGAACATAATATTGAATTTTGCAGTGGCGCACCCAGGACGAAGCTTTGGAGGGGGCTAGCATATTTTAGATATCTACAGATCTGATCTAGCCCGGAATGTCGGACGAGCTGGAGCGCGATTCTGGCCTTAGCGGAACAAGCCTATTCGGAACCAACCGATCCGAGAACTGGTAACGATATTCGTCTGTTCGCGATTCTGCCCTTTAAGCGGAATTTGCAAGCAACCTTTAACCCCTCCCTATCAAGGTTAACCAGTTTCGACCAAGGACACACGTAGTTTGTTTATTTACAGGGGATCTAAACATGTGTGTTTGCAAGTAGCAAGCCCTTTAAAAAAAGACCGCAGTATTATTAAATACCTCTGTAAGGGAATGATATGATACCGCTATAAACAGTATAAAAAGTTTTAACAGGTGGGATGAGTTATAAGTAATTTTCGAAGTTTTAAGATACAAATATAAAAATTTTATTGTTATTTAGAGAAACAAATTAAAAAATATTAAAAATAAAACATCTTGCAATAACAATTTTAGATTAGCTTAATTTTTAATATTCTAAAAAATATATTTCAATATGATTTTTTTTTATTTTTCTAATATAAGCTTCAACATACAAACTATATGTCAGCGAAAAAATTTTAAACTTATTTCACTCATTTACAATTATAAAATTTTTATTAATATTAAAGTTAAAATCAAGGAATTATTTAATTGAAAACTATTTGTAATTATTCTTTTGAACTAATACAGTGGATTTTAATCTTCTCAAATATACATTTAAAAAAAAAAAAAAAAAAAAAAAGTGAGTATACTTTATTAAAATTACAATTTTAATTCAAACTTTTTTTTTTCAAGTTTTATAATACAGGCTATAATAGTTCAATAATTGAAAAATCATGCTTCATCATATGTTGTACTTATAATTACAAAATTCTTATTTTTATTTAACCCTTTATCTACCGACGGTACTTATAAATACCATTAAAATTACTTATTATAAAATTCTTTTAATACGTCAGTTAGTTAGTAATACTCTTTAGGATAAGTAACAGATACATTACTTTATTTTGCTCCAAAAGCATTATTGATTACACAAAACAGAAATATTTTTAAAGGGATGGTTTCTTTTGCCTTTGAGCTCTCTTGGCACTGATGGAGGGGGATGGGGATTTTTCAATTCGGAAATCTTTCTATATTTATATTGTAAGAACATCATGTTTGTACATTTTCTACTAAATGCTAAGAAAACAATTTAAAATAAAAAGATTTGAGTGGGGTTATAAATATTGCACAAAACCCCTGTAAATTCAAATTTAATTAATCCTTTTAAATCCTTCAATCCTTCTACAATCCTCCAAAAATTTATTAAATGATTATGTAAATCTTTTAATTTAGTTTAAACAATTTAAATAAAATGCTTTAGAATGTAAAATTTTCATGGATTCATAATTCGGTACATAAAGGATAAAAAGGACACAGTATGTTGAAATTGGTTAAAATATAGATTTTCTTTTTTTAACATTAACTGAAAGCTTCTTTAGTTGTGATTATTTTAACACCTCATTTTTATCTATACGACAATTATGTCATGAGATATTGTAAATATTGTTAATAGATCCAGCGCAATTACCCATACTTAATAAAAACTTTAGACTGATTTTTCTCCCTGACCATATTTTTATAACATGCTTGTTCGATAAACACTAAGGCTTTTTTGCTAATGCAGATAGAGGTTTCATTTTTTATTTTTTACATGTTTTCCATAGGCTATTTAATATTTTTGTTTATGGATTTAGCATTCAAATGTATAGTTATTCTTTAAAAAAATATTTAAATTAAGGTTTTGTTGAATTTCCTTCATTTTTTAATATGCATGAGAGAAAAAAAAACATATTAAATGTAAAATCCCATACATCTAAAAATCCATACATAGCTGCATGTAGTATGTTCCAATAAATTCGGGAAAACTAATCGAAGCCAAAATGTTCTTATTTATAAAAATAGTAAAGATTTTTAAAAAATTGTATTTTTTTTTAGTAAAATATGCTTTTTCACTTAATAATAATAATTTTATTGGATTTTTAGTATTAAGTATTGTGACACCACACATATTACAAATATACTCAAAATTGAAGAGATGGTTTCAAATGTATTCCCCTTAAAGTAAAATCAAGGAATTACTCGTATTTAAACAATATATATTTGTAAATACTCTTTTAGATTAGTAAAGTAAGTCTTAATCTTATCAAAAATATATTTTAGCATGGTTTTTTCCCCCTTAAATACAAGTTGTGCCAGTCAAAATATAATTGTTTTATTATTTAGAGTATAATCAAGATATTATTTAAACAAAAACTATTTGTAACTGTATACTTTTTGATTTCAATAAATTTTAATTTTCTCAATAATATATTTTAGCATTTTTTTTTCTTTTCTTAAATACAAGTTGTGCCAGTCAAATAATAATGGTTTTTCTATATTTAGAATAAAATCAAGGTATTATTAAAAAAAAAAAAAAAAAACTTTTTATAAGCACTTTTTTGATTCAGTGCAATCAGTTATAATCTTCTCCAAAATATATTTTAGCTGAAAGTTTTTTTTTTTTTAAATAAAAGCTTTAAAATATAATTTATAAAATACGAGCTATATCAGTCAAATATGATTGGAAAATTAGACTTGTTATAATTATTTTACATTTACAATTATATATTTTTTTACTGTTTCGATCAAAATAAAGGAATTTTTTACGCATCCTTTTGTAATTACGCTTTTGTTTTACCCCACAGTGGCCGAGAGATTCTGGGTACGAAACTTGTCGACGGGAGATGCTGGGTTCGAACCCAATCGCGCCCGTCGGCCTAATCGCTCGGGGTTTTTTCGTGATTTTCTTCGAACCTTGGTTTTCCATGCTTAAATAGGAGTTGGTTCCCTAAGAAAGACCTCCAGAGAGGGCACTCCTCCACTTAGGGCATATATTCCTCGTGAAAAATCTCCGCCCCACCTAATTGATTTAATTTGTTTATTTTTTTAATTATTCAATCGCTGAAATTATATTTGTTTTTATTAATGTTCTCAAAATGTTTTTCTTTGAAAAATAGTAAGGATACAAATTAGACTTACAGGAGCGCTGAAAAAATGTATAGTTAAATTTCTCGCGAAAAAGAATTTCCTTCATATTTTGCCATCTGGCTTAATGTCTTGAATTGATAAAACACCTTTACTAAAATGTATGCTTTTCTTTAAATTGTTTTATGCACTTTGAATAATTAGCAATTCCAATGTTATTTATAGTAAATACAACAAGAACATAGAAGAATATATTTTAATAAAATTATTTATAAAATATAATTGTAATAATTTGAAAATTTTGCTTAGAAAAACAGAATTTAATTTTGAATTATGTTTAATCATTTGCTCCACCCCCCCCCCCCTCTCTCTTATCCTTCCCACACGTGCACACTAAAAAAAGAAAATTATATGCGTTATTTTGCTAAAAAAAATTTGAGCCCACTCAATATTTTTGAAAAGTTGGCGCTACTGTTTTGATACCTCATTTTTACCTTACTACAATTATATCGCGAAATATTGTTAATTCTGTTAATAGATCTAGCGCAATTACCCATATTTAATAAAAATTTAAACTTATTTTATTCCCCTGTTCATATTTTTATAACTTGCTTGTTTGATAAACACTAATGCTTTTTTTCTAATGTAGATAGCGTTTTTATTTATTTTTTTTTTCACTTCATGAGGTATTTAATATTTTTGTGTAAGTACTCTTTTTGATTTAGTGCAATAAGTTATATTCTTCTCAAAAATATATTTTAACATTTTTTTTTTTTTTTTTTTTTTTTTTTTTTAATAAATACAAGTTTTTTTTCTTTTTTTTTAAATACAAGTTTTAAATTATAATTTTTAAAATACGAGCTATATCAGACAAACATAATTTTAAAAATATGTTTGACTTTTTATTATTTTACATTCACAATTATATATTTTTTATTGTTTAGATCAAAATATTGGAGTTTTAACTATTTGTAATTACACTTATATATTCCCTCATCAGCGACCGAGAGGTTCTAAAAACGAAACTGGTAGTTTTAGAACCTTGGTTTACCATGCGTAAATACGGCCTAGGTTTCCAAAGAAAGGCTCCCACAGAGGGCACTCCTCCACTTAATGTCTATATTCTTCGTGAAAAACACCGAAAACACAGGCGATAATGAATAAATAAAATAATGCACTTTGTAAAAATCATCATAAATAAAAAATAAAGGAGTTGCTTTATTTTTATTTATGGTGATTCTTACAAATTGTATTATTTTATCTATATTCCCCGTGTTGATAAATGGCCGTAATAAACACAATCAACTAACCTACACTTTTGCATTACTCCAATAAGTTTTAATCTCAAAATATAAATTATTATATTTTAGCATAAATAAATAAATATATATTTAAAAACACGTTTTAAAATACAAACAGCTTTAACTCAAATAATTAAAAAAATATGCTACAATCACAATTAGTTTATATTAAATTGAAGCTAAAATTACTGATGAACATAACAAAACTGAATACAAAAAAATACTAATAATAGAATGCGAATATACATTTAATAAAAAATAAGTCTCTATCTTCACATAGAAGATCTGCTAATATAAACGCCGCCATTTTAAACCGACATAGATAGTGGGTTTCCGGCTGCCTATAGCAGTCGGAGGAATTACGAGAAAACAAGCCCGTCAAACCGGAGAGGATTCCGAGACGATAAGGGCAGAATTAGAAATTATCACTCCGTCGGAGGATTTCGAGAAAGTCGTCCGATCCGACAGGGGCAGAATTCGCCCGCAGTTTCGTTTTTAGAACCTCTCGGTCGCTGATGAGGGAATATATAAGTGTAATTACAAATAGTTAAAACTCCAATATTTTGATCTAAACAATAAAAAATATATAATTGTGAATGTAAAATAATAAAAAGTCAAATATATTTTTAAAATTATGTTTGTCTGATATAGCTCGTATTTTAAAAATTATAATTTAAAACTTGTATTTAAAAAAAAAGAAAAAAAACTTGTATTTATTAAAAAAAAAAAAAAAAATGTTAAAATATATTTTTGAGAAGAATATAACTTATTGCACTAAATCAAAAAGAGTACTTACACAAAAATATTAAATACCTCATGAAGTGAAAAAAAAAAAAAAATAAATAAAAACGCTATCTACATTAGAAAAAAAGCATTAGTGTTTATCAAACAAGCAAGTTATAAAAATATGAACAGGGGAATAAAATCAGTTTAAATTTTTATTAAATATGGGTAATTGCGCTAGATCTATTAACAGAATTAACAATATTTCGCGATATAATTGTAGTAAGGTAAAAATGAGGTATCAAAACAGTAGCGCCAACTTTTCAAAAATATTGAGTGGGCTCAAATTTTTTTAAGCAAAATAACGCATATAATTTTCTTTTTTTAGTGTGCACGTTTGGGAAGGATAAGAGAGAGGGGGGGGGGGTTGGAGCAAATGATTAAAGATAATTCAAAATTAAATTCTGTTTTTCTAAGCAAAATTTTCAAATTATTACAATTATATTTTATAAATAATTTTATTAAAATATATTCTTCTATGTTCTTGTTGTATTTACTATAAATAACATTGGAATTGCTAATTATTCAAAGTGCATAAAACAATTTAAAGAAAAGCATACATTTTAGTAAAGGTGTTTTATCAATTCAAGACATTAAGCCAGATGGCAAAATATGAAGGAAATTCTTTTTCGCGAGAAATTTAACTATACATTTTTTCAGCGCTCCTGTAAGTCTAATTTGTATCCTTACTATTTTTCAAAGAAAAACATTTTGAGAACATTAATAAAAACAAATATAATTTCAGCGATTGAATAATTAAAAAAATATACAAATTAAATCAATTAGGTGGGGCGGAGATTTTTCACGAGGAATATATGCCCTAAGTGGAGGAGTGCCCTCTCTGGAGGTCTTTCTTAGGGAACCAACTCCTATTTAAGCATGGAAAACCAAGGTTCGAAGAAAATCACGAAAAAACCCCGAGCGATTAGGCCGACGGGCGCGATTGGGTTCGAACCCAGCATCTCCCGTCGACAAGTTTCGTACTCAGAATCTCTCGGCCACTGTGGGGTAAAACAAAAGCGTAATTACAAAAGGATGCGTAAAAAATTCCTTTATTTTGATCGAAACAGTAAAAAAATATATAATTGTAAATGTAAAATAATTATAACAAGTCTAATTTTCCAATTATATTTGACTGATATAGCTCGTATTTTATAAATTATATTTTAAAGCTTGTATTTAAAAAAAAAAAAAAAACTTTCAGCTAAAATATATTTTGGAGAAGATTATAACTGATTGCACTGAATCAAAAAAATGCTTATAAAAAGTTTTTTTTTTTTTTTTTTTTTTTTTTTTTTAATAATACCTTGATTTTATTCTAAATATAGAAAAACCATTATTATTTGACTGGCACAACTTGTATTTAAGAAAAGAAAAAAAAATGCTAAAATATATTATTGAGAAAATTAAAATTTATTGAAATCAAAAAGTATACAGTTACAAATAGTTTTTGTTTAAATAATATCTTGATTATACTCTAAATAATAAAACAATTATATTTTGACTGGCACAACTTGTATTTAAGGGGGAAAAAACCATGCTAAAATATATTTTTGATAAGATTAAGACTTACTTTACTAATCTAAAAGAGTATTTACAAATATATATTGTTTAAATACGAGTAATTCCTTGATTTTACTTTAAGGGGAATACATTTGAAACCATCTCTTCAATTTTGAGTATATTTGTAATATGTGTGGTGTCACAATACTTAATACTAAAAATCCAATAAAATTATTATTATTAAGTGAAAAAGCATATTTTACTAAAAAAAAAATACAATTTTTTAAAAATCTTTACTATTTTTATAAATAAGAACATTTTGGCTTCGATTAGTTTTCCCGAATTTATTGGAACATACTACATGCAGCTATGTATGGATTTTTAGATGTATGGGATTTTACATTTAATATGTTTTTTTTTTTCTCTCATGCATATTAAAAAATGAAGGAAATTCAACAAAACCTTAATTTAAATATTTTTTTAAAGAATAACTATACATTTGAATGCTAAATCCATAAACAAAAATATTAAATAGCCTATGGAAAACATGTAAAAAATAAAAAATGAAACCTCTATCTGCATTAGCAAAAAAGCCTTAGTGTTTATCGAACAAGCATGTTATAAAAATATGGACAGGGAGAAAAATCAGTCTAAAGTTTTTATTAAGTATGGGTAATTGCGCTGGATCTATTAACAATATTTACAATATCTCATGACATAATTGTCGTATAGATAAAAATGAGGTGTTAAAATAATCACAACTAAAGAAGCTTTCAGTTAATGTTAAAAAAAGAAAATCTATATTTTAACCAATTTCAACATACTGTGTCCTTTTTATCCTTTATGTACCGAATTATGAATCCATGAAAATTTTACATTCTAAAGCATTTTATTTAAATTGTTTAAACTAAATTAAAAGTTTTACATAATCATTTAATAAATTTTTGGAGGATTGTAGAAGGATTGAAGGATTTAAAAGGATTAATTAAATTTGAATTTACAGGGGTTTTGTGCAATATTTATAACCCCACTCAAATCTTTTTATTTTAAATTGTTTTCTTAGCATTTAGTAGAAAATGTACAAACATGATGTTCTTACAATATAAATATAGAAAGATTTCCAAATTGAAAAATCCCCATCCCCCTCCCTCAGTGCCAAGAGAGCTCAATGGCAAAAGAAACCATCCCTTTAAAAATATTTCTGTTTTGTGTAATCAATAATGCTTTTGGAGCAAAATAAAGTAATGTATCTGTTACTTATCCTAAAGAGTATTACTAACTAACTGACGTATTAAAAGAATTTTATAATAAGTAATTTTAATGGTATTTATAAGTACCGTCGGTAGATAAAGGGTTAAATAAAAATAAGAATTTTGTAATTATAAGTACAACATATGATGAAGCATGATTTTTCAACTATTGAACTATTATAGCCTGTATTATAAAACTTGAAAAAAAAAAAGTTTGAATTAAAATTGTAATTTTAATAAAGTATACTCACTTTTTTTTTTTTTTTTTTTTTTTTTTTTTTTTTTTTTTTTTTTTTTTAAATGTATATTTGAGAAGATTAAAATCCACTGTATCAGTTCAAAAGAATAATTACAAATAATCTTCAATTAAATAATTCCTTGATTTTAACTTTAATATTAATAAAAATTTTATAATTGTAAATGAGTGAAATAAGTTTAAAATTTTTTCGCTGACATATAGTTTGTATGTTGAAGCTTATATTAGAAAAATTAAAAAAAATCATATTGAAATATATTTTTTAGAATATTAAAAATTAAGCTAATCTAAAATTGTTATTGCAAGATGTTTTATTTTTAATATTTTTTAATTTGTTTCTCTAAATAACAATAAAATTTTTATAATTGTATCTTAAAACTTCGAAAATTACTTATAACTCATCCCACCTGTTAAAACTTTTTATACTGTTTATAGCGGTATTATATCATTCCCTTACAGAGGTATTTAATAATACTGTGGTCTTTTTTTAAAGGGCTTGCTACTTGCAAACACACATGTTTAGATCCCCTGTAAATAAACAAACTACGTGTGTCCTTGGTCGAAACTGGTTAACCTTGATAGGGAGGGGTTAAAGGTTGCTTGTAAATTCCGCTTAAAGGGCAGAATCGCGAACAGACGAATATCGTTACCAGTTCTCGGATCGGTTGGTTCCGAATAGGCTTGTTCCGCTAAGGCCAGAATCGCGCTCCAGCTCGTCCGACATTCCTGGCTAGATCAGATCTGTAGATATCTAAAATATGCTAGCCCCCTCCAAAGCTTCGTCCTGGGTGCGCCACTGGTCCCAGTAATTAATCTATCCATCCGATTATTATAAAATTTGAAATGACTCGACAAAATTATGTAATAATTATATATTTTAAATTTCAAAAGATTCGGTTGGGTAGTTTTTGCGTTGTTACATGCGGACAGAGAGACGGACGGACTGAACGACAATTACAGGTGCTACGTATTTACATAATTACGAACGCACCTGAAAATTGAAGGCTAAATTCATTATATTGACCAGCAAGTTTCGGGCGGGAGGTGCAGTTTTGAAACCCCTATAACTCTATTGTAATTAACTTTGAGTTCTATATTTTTATTTCTCTTCCAAATACAATTGTTCTTATCATGTCAGGAAAATGGATTTAAGGATCCAGTATTCGATTTCTCTATAAACATTCCACATTGCCTTTTTAGCTTTGAAAAAAACAAGAGTTGGGAGAGATATTTTATCAGCACAGTTGCAAGCACTCTTAAAATCGAAATCCAACCATGGCTGCATCACTTACATCACCTAAATAGATGTCATTACCATGAATAAGTAACTAAAGATAAAAAGTAGCATAACTACCCCCCCCCCCTCTCCTAAAAAGTTTACAAATAATTCAAGTTCGGCAAAACATTAAAAGGCGCCAAGTTTTGGTCTCCCCCCCCCCAATAAAAATTTCAAGCTACGCCCCTGTGAATAACTATCTGTAATTTTAATTCTTCTTTGAAATATCTTTCTTTTTCGCAAAAAAACTGCGTAACTGCTAATTGTATTTAGTCGCTTCTTGGAAATTCCCGATATTGCAAGAAACATTTTCAATTTCAGTACGGTCGGCTCTCGTTCATTTGAACTCGTCTGGAACACAAGAAATGTTGAAACTATTCAGAGTTCGAAATTATGGAAAGTATGAGAGGGGTACATTGAATAAAAGATATAATTACATAAACTAATTAAGGGATTAGGAACAAGCAAAATGAAGATGAGGTGGCGTTGTCATTGATGGACAGATGGGGCACTAAAAAAGTGGATACCAAATGCATGGGACTACATGTATACTTGGAACAATTCTGACAAAAATGAAAGAAAGTTATTTCAAATATCTTAAGTCCGGGATGCTTAAGTTTTAATTTAGATATAGATTGTTAGCCACCAACAAATATTGGATTATAGTGACTGAATATATAATTACTTGATATTGTAAAATCTCAGAGATTATTCTTCATCGTGTTATGCTTGATCCAACTAACTTTTTTATTTTTCCCTAGAAGAGATACAATTGCAGATGTTTATCTTGTAAGTGCTATAAAATTATCTGGGTTGAAGTCAGTGGTTAAAATGGGATTAAATAAAATTGATACTATACTCAATAACCAAAAGACTAAAATCACCCCCACCTTTTACAATGAACTTACCTGGATAACATGGAAGGCACGTTATCCAATAGTAATGGTATTTAAATGCTGCCAGGGAGTCTCAGAATCATTTTGTGCTGACATTTGCTTGCGAGAGTAAAGGATGCTGATTTAAGCTACTTTGACATAGGGCAGAATTCAGTCGCCCAACTCAGAATGAATAACTTCGAAACTGCACGTGTCATGGGTTATTCGAGATATATTGTTGACAGTACTTATACAAAGTGGATGAATGACGATAAAACCATCCGTAGAAGCCATCGCATTGAACGTTCAGGCATTATCAAATAAGGAGAACATAGGAAATTCTCCGCCCCCCCCCCCCAAAAAAAAAAGAAAAATGATAAAGCAAAATTGGCACACCAGAGACTGGTTCAATTTACATCCCATGACAATGCAGGTCCAAATAGAATTCTTTCGAAGCATGCAGTTCAGATGGCACTGTTAAATACGAGACTATGTGGTTAACCTCCCACTCATAAGTGCCAGTTTATCAAGCATCATCGCCAAATACTCTTACACTAGGTCTGAGAACATCATGACTGGACTATGGAAGATCGGTAGAAAGTTGCCTCGTCGGATGAAAAACAAAGTATGTTTCGTCTCAAACATACGGTATCAAAGCTCCGTCGTATAAACAGTGGAGCATCGTTTATACGACGCCGAAGGAACTACAGAAAAACGTCGTATAAAGGATAACGACGTATAATCGATTTTCACTTCCAAAACTAGAATTAATTTTGTTTTCATTTAATTTTAATGTTTAACGTGATGATTTGCATGAATTTGTAAAATAAACAAAAAAAAAAAAAAAAAAAAAAAAAAAAAAAAAAACGGGGAGGGGATTAGAAAGCAATTTAAATATGCTTACCTTTATGTTTCACCGAAAGGTTCCTCATTTGCAGTACATCATTTCCTTTCCATTTAAAGTCATAGCTCAAAAACCCAGCGTGGCCAACTAAAAGTCGCCAATACTGATAAGAGTTAGAAGAATAGTCTATTTTCAACTTAAAACAGGTCGGGAAAGCTGACCATCCCTGAAAAAAGAATGATCCCTCCAAATGTAATCTGTTACACGTAAGCTGATTTTTCAGACTAATCGAACACAGCCCACATTTTTATAATGTAGAGTGCATTTAAACACGATCTTTGGTGCCATTCATAGCTGCCAACTTCCGCTCGTTCGTAAAATACACAAGAAAAATAAACAAAAATAAACCTATACAAAATCGAAAAATCGACGGATAAACAATTTTGGGCGTCGTATAAAAGATACATTTTTACATTAAAATGAATAGAAATGAGTCGGGACCACATTAAAACGTCGTATAAATGTAAATGTCGTATAAACGTTCGTCTAACTAACTAACGATCGTCGTATAAACGATGCTTTACTGTATTCTTTAACACGGCATGGTGATTTTTGGATAAACCGTCTTTTATGCAAACTGTTACTCCCCATTATTCAACAGGTCAATTGTGGCGATATGAAGATTTGGGTAATGCACTCATGGGTGCCCATATGTCCTATGTTTTTTGTAGAACAGAGCATGAACGCCATGGACTCTCTGAACATCACTGCGGATTTGCAGCATTACATGTTATCAGTCTTCCAAAATGGAAATGCAATCTTTGTGCAAAACATCTTTGCGCTCCATGCCACATGAATACTGTGATTGATTCAAGAACATAATATTGAATTTTGCAGTGGCGCACCCAGGACGAAGCTTTGGAGGGGGCTAGCATATTTTAGATATCTACAGATCTGATCTAGCCCGGAATGTCGGACGAGCTGGAGCGCGATTCTGGCCTTAGCGGAACAAGCCTATTCGGAACCAACCGATCCGAGAACTGGTAACGATATTCGTCTGTTCGCGATTCTGCCCTTTAAGCGGAATTTGCAAGCAACCTTTAACCCCTCCCTATCAAGGTTAACCAGTTTCGACCAAGGACACACGTAGTTTGTTTATTTACAGGGGATCTAAACATGTGTGTTTGCAAGTAGCAAGCCCTTTAAAAAAAGACCGCAGTATTATTAAATACCTCTGTAAGGGAATGATATGATACCGCTATAAACAGTATAAAAAGTTTTAACAGGTGGGATGAGTTATAAGTAATTTTCGAAGTTTTAAGATACAAATATAAAAATTTTATTGTTATTTAGAGAAACAAATTAAAAAATATTAAAAATAAAACATCTTGCAATAACAATTTTAGATTAGCTTAATTTTTAATATTCTAAAAAATATATTTCAATATGATTTTTTTTTATTTTTCTAATATAAGCTTCAACATACAAACTATATGTCAGCGAAAAAATTTTAAACTTATTTCACTCATTTACAATTATAAAATTTTTATTAATATTAAAGTTAAAATCAAGGAATTATTTAATTGAAAACTATTTGTAATTATTCTTTTGAACTAATACAGTGGATTTTAATCTTCTCAAATATACATTTAAAAAAAAAAAAAAAAAAAAAAAAGTGAGTATACTTTATTAAAATTACAATTTTAATTCAAACTTTTTTTTTTTCAAGTTTTATAATACAGGCTATAATAGTTCAATAATTGAAAAATCATGCTTCATCATATGTTGTACTTATAATTACAAAATTCTTATTTTTATTTAACCCTTTATCTACCGACGGTACTTATAAATACCATTAAAATTACTTATTATAAAATTCTTTTAATACGTCAGTTAGTTAGTAATACTCTTTAGGATAAGTAACAGATACATTACTTTATTTTGCTCCAAAAGCATTATTGATTACACAAAACAGAAATATTTTTAAAGGGATGGTTTCTTTTGCCTTTGAGCTCTCTTGGCACTGAGGGAGGGGGATGGGGATTTTTCAATTCGGAAATCTTTCTATATTTATATTGTAAGAACATCATGTTTGTACATTTTCTACTAAATGCTAAGAAAACAATTTAAAATAAAAAGATTTGAGTGGGGTTATAAATATTGCACAAAACCCCTGTAAATTCAAATTTAATTAATCCTTTTAAATCCTTCAATCCTTCTACAATCCTCCAAAAATTTATTAAATGATTATGTAAATCTTTTAATTTAGTTTAAACAATTTAAATAAAATGCTTTAGAATGTAAAATTTTCATGGATTCATAATTCGGTACATAAAGGATAAAAAGGACACAGTATGTTGAAATTGGTTAAAATATAGATTTTCTTTTTTTAACATTAACTGAAAGCTTCTTTAGTTGTGATTATTTTAACACCTCATTTTTATCTATACGACAATTATGTCATGAGATATTGTAAATATTGTTAATAGATCCAGCGCAATTACCCATACTTAATAAAAACTTTAGACTGATTTTTCTCCCTGTCCATATTTTTATAACATGCTTGTTCGATAAACACTAAGGCTTTTTTGCTAATGCAGATAGAGGCTTCATTTTTTATTTTTTACATGTTTTCCATAGGCTATTTAATATTTTTGTTTATGGATTTAGCATTCAAATGTATAGTTATTCTTTAAAAAAATATTTAAATTAAGGTTTTGTTGAATTTCCTTCATTTTTTAATATGCATGAGAGAAAAAAAAACATATTAAATGTAAAATCCCATACATCTAAAAATCCATACATAGCTGCATGTAGTATGTTCCAATAAATTCGGGAAAACTAATCGAAGCCAAAATGTTCTTATTTATAAAAATAGTAAAGATTTTTAAAAAATTGTATTTTTTTTTAGTAAAATATGCTTTTTCACTTAATAATAATAATTTTATTGGATTTTTAGTATTAAGTATTGTGACACCACACATATTACAAATATACTCAAAATTGAAGAGATGGTTTCAAATGTATTCCCCTTAAAGTAAAATCAAGGAATTACTCGTATTTAAACAATATATATTTGTAAATACTCTTTTAGATTAGTAAAGTAAGTCTTAATCTTATCAAAAATATATTTTAGCATGGTTTTTTCCCCCTTAAATACAAGTTGTGCCAGTCAAAATATAATTGTTTTATTATTTAGAGTATAATCAAGTTATTATTTAAACAAAAACTATTTGTAACTGTATACTTTTTGATTTCAATAAATTTTAATTTTCTCAATAATATATTTTAGCATTTTTTTTTCTTTTCTTAAATACAAGTTGTGCCAGTCAAATAATAATGGTTTTTCTATATTTAGAATAAAATCAAGGTATTATTAAAAAAAAAAAAAAAAAAAAAAAAAAAACACTTTTTATAAGCACTTTTTTGATTCAGTGCAATCAGTTATAATCTTCTCCAAAATATATTTTAGCTGAAAGTTTTTTTTTTTTTTTAAATACAAGCTTTAAAATATAATTTATAAAATACGAGCTATATCAGTCAAATATAATTGGAAAATTAGACTTGTTATAATTATTTTACATTTACAATTATATATTTTTTTACTGTTTCGATCAAAATAAAGGAATTTTTTACGCATCCTTTTGTAATTACGCTTTTGTTTTACCCCACAGTGGCCGAGAGATTCTGAGTACGAAACTTGTCGACGGGAGATGCTGGGTTCGAACCCAATCGCGCCCGTCGGCCTAATCGCTCGGGGTTTTTTCGTGATTTTCTTCGAACCTTGGTTTTCCATGCTTAAATAGGAGTTGGTTCCCTAAGAAAGACCTCCAGAGAGGGCACTCCTCCACTTAGGGCATATATTCCTCGTGAAAAATCTCCGCCCCACCTAATTGATTTAATTTGTTTATTTTTTTAATTATTCAATCGCTGAAATTATATTTGTTTTTATTAATGTTCTCAAAATGTTTTTCTTTGAAAAATAGTAAGGATACAAATTAGACTTACAGGAGCGCTGAAAAAATGTATAGTTAAATTTCTCGCGAAAAAGAATTTCCTTCATATTTTGCCATCTGGCTTAATGTCTTGAATTGATAAAACACCTTTACTAAAATGTATGCTTTTCTTTAAATTGTTTTATGCACTTTGAATAATTAGCAATTCCAATGTTATTTATAGTAAATACAACAAGAACATAGAAGAATATATTTTAATAAAATTATTTATAAAATATAATTGTAATAATTTGAAAATTTTGCTTAGAAAAACAGAATTTAATTTTGAATTATCTTTAATCATTTGCTCCAACCCCCCCCCCCCCCTCTCTCTTATCCTTCCCACACGTGCACACTAAAAAAAGAAAATTATATGCGTTATTTTGCTAAAAAAAATTTGAGCCCACTCAATATTTTTGAAAAGTTGGCGCTACTGTTTTGATACCTCATTTTTACCTTACTACAATTATATCGCGAAATATTGTTAATTCTGTTAATAGATCTAGCGCAATTACTCATATTTAATAAAAATTTAAACTGATTTTATTCCCCTGTTCATATTTTTATAACTTGCTTGTTTGATAAACACTAATGCTTTTTTTCTAATGTAGATAGCGTTTTTATTTATTTTATTTTTTTCACTTCATGAGGTATTTAATATTTTTGTGTAAGTACTCTTTTTGATTTAGTGCAATAAGTTATATTCTTCTCAAAAATATATTTTAACATTTTTTTTTTTTAGTAGTGGGCCCGATATCGGAGGATCTCACCACAAACAAGTTAGAAATTGCACCTGAAGCCTAGCAAATGAGGTGCGTTCGTATGATAATGAAGTTTTAAAAATATCACTCTCATATATCAATCTCATAAAATCGTAAATAGTTAATTACAATTAAAATGCGCACCAAACAATGTTCTCTCTATACTCATTATGTAATGGAATAATTTTGTGTGTCCTTGTAAATCAATAACAAATGTTCTTTGCACAACAGATAATGCAAAATCTATATTATAATATGTACTTTATGATGCATATCAATATTATTATGTTCGAATGAGTGTAATGTTATTAAAATGCATTTGAAACTTTTTTTCCCATTGATTGTAATGTAACGGAGTACTTTTGATTGTCCCTGTATTTGATCTATGCATCCTATTTTCAAAAAATTTGAAATGACTTGACAAAATTATGTAATAAGTATGTAATGTAAATTTAAAACGATTAAAATGCATTTGAAACATTTTTCCCCATTGGCCGTAATGTAACGGAATACTTTTGATCGTCCCAAGTAATTAATCTATCCATCCGATTATTATAAAATTTGAAATGACTCGACAAAATTATGTAATAATTATATATTTTAAATTTCAAAAGATTCGGTTGGGTAGTTTTTGCGTTGTTACATGCGGACAGAGAGACGGACGGACTGAACGACAATTACAGGTGCTGCGTATTTACATAATTACGAACGCACCTGAAAATTGAAGGCTAAATTCATTATATTGACCAGCAAGTTTCGGGCGGGAGGTGCAGTTTTGAAACCCCTATAACTCTATTGTAATTAACTTTGAGTTCTATATTTTTATTTCTCTTCCAAATACAATTGTTCTTATCATGTCAGGAAAATGGATTTAAGGATCCAGTATTCGATTTCTCTATAAACATTCCACATTGCCTTTTTAGCTTTGAAAAAAACAAGAGTTGGGAGAGATATTTTATCAGCACAGTTGCAAGCACTCTTAAAATCGAAATCCAACCATGGCTGCATCACTTACATCACCTAAATAGATGTCATTACCATGAATAAGTAACTAAAGATAAAAAGTAGCATAACTACCCCCCCCCCCCCTCTCCTAAAAAGTTTACAAATAATTCAAGTTCGGCAAAACATTAAAAGGCGCCAAGTTTTGGTCTCCCCCCCCCCAATAAAAATTTCAAGCTACGCCCCTGTCTCTCTTTGGTACAGTAGAACCCCGCAAATTCGGACCCCGTTAATCCGGATCTCCGGATAATCCGGACCGGTTTGGGCCTTTATTTTTTCAAGTTTGAGAAGCGATTGGCTAACTTCCATAACATTAACTGGTTTCATCGTCGTATTCTGAACAGAAAAATCCTTTTCTGAAACATTTTCGAAAGAATTAAATAAAGTAAACATTTTTACTGTCTGTAAATATTCAATAACTTTAATATAAAGGTGGTTTTCTGTAAGTATGTTTTATTTTATTTCAGTTTTTTCTAATTCTCCGGATAATCCGGATTTTCGATAATCCGGATTGGGTCTGGTCCCAATTAATCCGAATTATCGGGGTTTTACTGTATTTACCTTTATTTACTTTGAAAATGTTCTTGTTGATTTTCATCTTTTATTTACTTTGAAGATATTGTTGAATTACATAACATTAAATCTATTATGTCAAGATAAGTTGATATATTGGAAAGTATTGTATGTATATGAATATATATATTTTTCTTGAGAATCTAAATATTCTCTCTTGACCATTTGTATACATTTTCCAATTTCTGTCATAAGAAAATTTTGAAAAATTGAATTCTGAAAAATTGAATTTATTGAATTTAACATGATTATTGATTTGTGAATTTTAATATCATTTGCTTATATGTACAATATTACAAATTCTTTTTCTTTTTAATATACTGACCATATATGTATGTTCTTATTATACGCAACAATTTTTATATATGCTGTTAAATTTATATTATTGTACTTGTAATTACACAATTCAGTCAAGAGACTCTCATCTAAAGACTGTGAACATTTTCTATAAATACATATACTGTACTAAACTTTTTTTTTAAACAAGATATGTTCTTTTTTGTGAACAAACAGTTATTCTAAATTTTTGCCAGTGTATTGTGCATTATTATTTGAACTATAACTATGATAGTAATTTTGTTCTATTATTATTGAATGTCATGCAAGACAATTATTGATAATCATGTGATTCTTATTAGTTTATTTATATTAATGACTGTTTTATATGTTCATTGTGCATAATTTAGAAAATATTGTCTCGATGTAAAAATTATTTAATTTGTACATCTCACCAATATTTTCTTTTGGGGAAGCCGGGGTAATATGTTGTGGTTACTCTTAACCACTGCCATATTTTTATTTAATTTAATTTATCGTCTATTTTTGTTTTAATCTTTATTCATTTATTATATATTTCGCATTCTAAAAATTATCTTAATTTTCGCTTTTTTTAATCTCCCCTGTAAAGTCCTTTTTATTACCTAACTTTTTGTTGATTTCAAATGTTGAAATCAGTTAGAAATTTTGTTCCTCCCGGTTGTAGAAGTTTCCTGTCTTTTCTAGAATGTTCGATGGGGTGTCTTCTTCCGTTTTATGACTCCTCCTATTGTCCAATCAGGTACTATTCTTCTGATGCGTAATTTAAAAATAAATGCGTCCTGATATCAAGTTTTGGCTCCGCATCTTTCTGTTGATATAAAAGTTTATTCTAAAAGTACTGTTTCCCTATTCGTGGTGTTGCGCTTGGCCTCTCTATTTAATCGCCACTTCCTTTTGCCCTGCCAGTTGGCGTATTTTTAATTTTATGGCAACCCCTGCCTTCTTTCCGGAGCGGCCACTGTCGTTTCGTCAGAAGAGAAGGGAAGCGGTTTCGACTCTGAGCGGAGCGGACGTCTGCAGAAGTACGGTAATAAACGCCTGCGAAAATGATGTGTGGGATCCCAATAAAAATTGTTTGTTCGTTTTTTTACGATTAACGTTCAGCATTTTTAAAATGCGAAAGATGGAAGTCTTTAAAAGGCAAAAAAAAAACATTTATCCCTTCGTGGAGATATATAAGGATTTGTTCGTTCAAGAGAAATACAACCTATGATTTAAAAAAAAAAGTAAAATTGCGTAAAAAAGGTGTGTTTCGATTTGAGACAATACTTTATGTTCTTGAAAGAATGCCTTTTTTTTAAAAAAGCTATTGGAACATTGCTCATCTATAGTTTCCGCTCGTGGTACATTATATGCGCTATACAGAAAAGAATACTTCTTCGTTTTATTCCGTATGTTAACATGTTGCCCCTCACTCTCCAGGAGAATCAAGAAAAGGTATAATCATTTGAAAATAAGTACTTCCATTATTTATAAATTTTTGTACAAATGAAAATGTGCCTTCCATGCCCGGCTCTAAAATTAAGAGAGCCATGTCTTCTAAAAGTTATACTATTCTCAAAAATTTATATTCATTTATCTTCATAAAAAAAATAATAATAATAAAAGTTCTTTACGAGAAAATGCTCTGAACTTATTCTCTTGTCTGTCTCTGCTCACAATCTTAATTCAAGTTTATGCAGGTAAGCTCTATTTTTTATTTTTCAATTATATTTTCCTGCAAATGATTCAAAAAGTTGTTGATCTGTGTCGCTTCATGTCTAATGGTCTTTTGCGGCCAAGTCAATGCAGTGTACTACTAAAAACGATCACACACTTTAATTTCTTGTTTCGGAACGTCGTTTAGAGAAACGTTCCATCATCCCAAGGGGCCACCACATCTTATTCCTGGTGCCCGTTCCATGTTTACAACAAAACTCGACAGATAAGAATCGAATTTTTTAGAAATCGTAGAAATTGTAACGGGTCAAAACGGGCCGGGCCGGGCCTAAAATATAAAAATTTAAACGGTCCGGGCCCGGGCCGAACTTTTGAGTTTTACAACGGGCCGGGCCGAAATAACTTTCCTACGGACCGGGCCGGGCCCGGCCCTGGAAATTCCGGCCCGTGCAGACCTCTAGGCAGAGCATATAATGTGATGTATTGGCCAGTTTTTTTTGATAAAGGCATAATATATTTTTAAAAAGGCTGCCAAAATGGGTACTTTGAACAGAATTTCCCGAAGCGATCGTGATTGAAAAATTGAGGTATTCAAACAAAATCGCATTTTTCTGACTCATTTTTAAATTCAGTTTTGCTCTCAAACGCATTCAATTGATAGGTTCTGTTACTTACTAGGGAACTGCAAGAAGTGTAAGTCACCGATTTTGACGAAAGTTATCGTTGGAAAGATTTCATTGTGACCGTTAAAAAATCAATGGAGCTACCCGTCGCAAATCAGCCGTTTTCGAGATATCCGACAATTTATGTCACGTAATTAGTGCATACTTAATGGGAGACCGCAAAAAATTCTAGCCTCGTTTTAACGAAAGTGGTATCGTTGAAAAGATATCATCGCGAGAATTAAAAAACTCAATGGAATCACCCGTCGAAAATGAGGCGTTTTCGATTAATTTTGCCCATTAACATACTTGATCGAAATGTTATGTATCAACTTGGAGGGGATCTTAGCAGAATTATAGAAGTTATCGCGTCTATAAAAAAGTGATACCGTAAAATATCTAAGTAACAGACACCTCGGGAGCATGGAAATTGTCCGATATTGTGATAGTCTAAGAGATTAAAAAATTGCTAAGCAATGCTTAATGTTTTATTAGTTGACTTTTATATGTCTTAAAACCTCTATTACATGATTAATCAGAAATTTAAAATATTTTTTTAAGCAATAAAACTAAAATAAAACTGTGCATACCCAGGGTTCATACAGAGTTCGGAAGAAAAAATCCAAGGAGTCCAAAACATTTTAAGGACTTGCCACTTTTGTTGTTATCTATGCGCCATGCACTTGCCACCCCCAGTAAGTTACCCCCCCATGACAGGGGGGGGAGTAACCGCGATCTTCAGACGAAATCAGCAATTTATCTGCGATATTTTTGCAAAATCAGATATTTATTGCGATATTTTGTCGAAATCGGTGGTTTTTCTGCAATCTTTTGACGAAATCGGCGTTGTCCCGAGTTTTTTTTAATTATTTTTTTTATGAAATTGAAGTTTTTTTGACAATTTTTAGACAAAATTTGCATTTTTACACGATTTTTCCTCGAAAACGGCGTTTTATCCCCATGATCTTTTGACGAAATCGGCATTTTTTCTGTGATCTTTTGATGAAATCGGCCTTTTTTTTTTCCCCAGTGATCTTTTGACAGAATATTTGTAAGCGATCTTTTATCGAAAATGGCATTTTTTCTCTCGATCTTTTAACGAAATTAGCGTTTTATCTGCGATATTTGGTGAAATTGCTATTTTAACCACGATTCGCACAGGAAATTCACGTTTTTCAGTGATCTTTTGACAACGTTCGTTGACAAAAACATTGACGAAATGTGTGCTTTTTCAGCAATCCTTTCACGAAATTCGCATTTTTCCACGCGTATAACCGTACAAGTTGGCAACTAAGCGGAACTGATAACCCAATTTCAAACTTTTGGAAGAGGATGCCTTAAATTTTCGGACGAGAATCACCCCTGAATCCACTGTTATCAGCAAAATTGAGCATGGTGAATCGTATTATAAAGAAGAAATCAAAGTTGTATACAAGGCGTTTCAAAATAACGTGGACAAAATGATACGACAAATCAAGCATACAACAAGAATACGGATCGCCGTTCTAACTCCCAAAAACATTCGGAAAACATCAAACTTTGTGTTGCTTGCACTGTGACGACCGTCAAATGTAGAACACTCAATGTAGTATCAAATGTATCAAATGTAGAAAACGAACAACATTTATTAACATCACACAATAACATACGGACACCTTAAAACAGAAGTTGAATACATTTACAAGAATATTATTATTATTGTTCCACTAGAACAATGCTTCTTCGCGACACACGAAGAGCGATTCTGGACTTCCTCCAATCACACCACGGCCCCGACTGCCGAACGCAGTTCTCTCTTTCGTCGAGGGCGCGCCACTTGGCAATAGTCTATCTCTTATTTGGCGACGCCAACCATTGTTTTTTTTTTTAAAAAGTCAAAGTTTGAATTGTGGAACCTTACATGTCCCTCCGTAAAGAGCACATAGTTCTCTTTAGAGACTATGCTGCTAAGGAATGTTTTTAGCATATTTCACACAACTGTAAGTTTATTTTTAGTTAATTTTCAAAAACCATAGAGTAATTTTTTTTAGCATATTTCACAAACGTAAAAGAAGAACTCGTTCGCTAGCCCAACATTTAATACTTAAATGAATCAATATAAATATATGTACATACAATAATATTAATACTAATAAGTAGATACAATATGAAATATTCAACATGAAATATTATAATGAATAATAATGCATTATTTACATAATTATCTTATATGTTTCCCTAGGGGAACCTGGAAAGTGCATCAGCATTACCATGTTTGCTTCCTTTCCTATAAGTAATTTTCAGGTTGTATCTTTGGAGTGCTAAAGCCCACCGTGCTAGTTTGGCACCATGTGGCAAGCCCTGGGTAAGGTAAGAAAGAGGATTATGATCTGAAATCACTTCAACTTGCGATCCGAAGATCCAAGTATCAAATTTTTGAAGCGCAGCTAAAACGCTGTAAGCCTCTCTTTCTATAGTAGACCACCTGGTCTGGCATGGGGTAAGCTTTTTGCTGTAAAAAGCTATAGGATGCTCCTTCCCATTCTCATCTAACTGTGATAAACACGCTCCAACGGCTGTAGCGGAAGCATCGGTATAAAGCTGAAAGGGTTTTTCAAATTGTGGAGTATATAAAGATGGCATTTTAACTAACTGTTCCTTTAGTTTTTGGAAGGCTTCTTCTTCCAACTTTCCCCAAGGGATATCTTTGGGAACTCTCTTTTTCGTCAGATTAGTCAAAGGTAATACAATACTCGCAAAATTCGGAATGTAGTCTCTATAATAAATTGCTATCCCCACAACCGTTCGCAATTCTTTCTTGTTAGTGGGTGCCGCTAATTTCTTCATAGCTTCCACCTTTTCAGGGTCCGGGGCATGTCTTCCTGACCCAACTATATGCCCTAAAAATTTTACTTCTTTCTTTCCAAAATCGCATTTTTCTAAATTAACAGTAAGACCTACTTCACGAAGAGTTTGTAAAACTGCACTAATATGTTTCAAATGGTCTGCCCATGTTTTTGAGAAAATTGCAACATCATCAATGTAGGATCGACAGTAATCTCTATGCGGAATCAGAACTTTATCCATTGACTTTTGAAAGGTGCAACCAGCATTCTTCAGGCCAAATGGCATGACTCTCCATTGGTAATGGCCAGAGTGAGTTACGAAGGCAGTATAATGTTTGCACTCTTCTTTCATGGGAATCTGCCAATATCCCTTAGTAAGATCAAGTACGGTGATTATTTGTGCTTTCCCTATTTCATACAGCAGTTCATTAGCATGTTTCATGGGGTAAGCATTTGGAATAGTAAAACTGTTTAGTAGTCTGAAGTCAACACACAACCGCACGCTGCCATCTTTTTTAGCAACGCACACTAACGGATGGGCCCATTCACTATCGCTTTGTTCTATGAGTCCAGTTTCTAGTAGCTCTCGAATTTGACGATCTACTTCATTTTGGAGGACTATAGGAATTCGATACGGTCGAAGTCTTTTCGGTGAACAATCAGGTGTAACCTTAATCACATGCCCTTCGACTTTCGCCATTCCAGGTTTAGTATTGAATATGTCATGGTATTTACAAAGTAAGTCGCTTAGATCATGCCGTTGCTTAGCATCTAATGGGCTGGTCTTATCCCGGACATGTTGCTCTACTTCATTTTTATTGACAGTCATTTTCTCGGTTGGAGCAGAATGTAATTGTCCAAAATCTTTATCCTGTTCAAAAACAAGACCTATGTGTTGGACACGAGCCACATATGGAAATTATTGAAATGTAGTTCTTTTCTTGTACCATCATCAAATTCAACAATGGCTGAATGTGGCCTGCTCAATTGAACCACAGTCGCCGGTCCTGACCAAGTTTTCAATAGCTTATGAGATGATTTTGGCAGCAGGATCAGAACCCTGTCGCCTACTTGAAAGGTTTTCTCTCGAGCTCTCAAGTTATACCTTTGGGCATAACTTTGTTGATTTAGTTCAGCATTCTCATTTGCAATTCTATGAGCGTTTTCTATATTCTCTCTTAACTCTTCTAAATATTTTTCGACCGACCTAGAAGCCGTTGTAGGTATCACTTTCTCACCTGTCCAAATTTCTTTAAGTAATGCGGTCGGTCCCTTAGGAATTCGTCCATACACTAATTGGTATGGGGACACACCAGTCGTGCAGTGAGGAACTTCTCTATACGCAAATAAGAGATGCGGAATGTGGATATCCCATTGATTTCCATATTCCTGAACATTTTTGTTCAGCATATTCTTTAAAGTTCTGTTCCATCTCTCCACAGCACCCATGCTCTCGGGATGACCCGGCGTTGAAAATCTTGGTGATACTCCTATTAAATTTATAAAAGCCTCGGTCAGTTCTGCGGTAAAATTTGGACCTTGATCTGTACATATCATTCTAGGGAAACCAGTGCGGCTGAAAATTTGCATCAACACATTGCACGTAGTTTTAGCGTTTATATTTCTAGTCGGTATTGCTTCCGCCCATCTGGTACATAAATCAATCGCGCAAATGATATACTTGTGTCCTCTTCTGGAAGGAGGTTCTAAGGGGCCAATGCAATCTACGCTCCAAACTTCAAAGGGGTATTCTGGCCTGGTAATTGGTTGGATCGGAATTCTATCTCGGTAAGTTTCAGTTCTTCTAACTTGACAAGGTTTGCAACTTTCACAAAATTTCCTGACATCATTTTTGATAGTCGGCCAAAAGAATGAGTACTTTATTCGCTCTTTCGTTTTCTTTTCACCCAGGTGTCCAGCCAGGGGAATTTCATGGGCAACTTTCAATACGAAATCTCGCTTGCTGTAGGGTAACACCACTTGCTTTATTTTTTCGCCACACACCCATTCAGAGTGTAACAACAGTCCATCCTCTAACTCAAATCCGTTTCTCCGTTCTTCTGCAAGCTTCCAAATATTGGTTAAGGATTCATCTTCCCGTTGTAGCTTTATAAACTCTGATCTTCTTTCTTTACAACCCTTTTCTTCACTGGAGATAGCAGGACTTTCTATCTCAAGTGCTTCTTCTTCTTCATCACTCTTTACAATTTCATTCAGACTGTAGCTTTGTTTCTGTTCATCTTCTTGCACAGGAGGGGAAGTCACGGGTTGACATTCTTGAATTCCATCATTTAGTGAGTCAAACGCTGTAGAACATATCAGCATATCGCTTACCAATTTTTTGGATACCGCACATACGACAGGGACTTCACAATGTCGCGAGTCATTTATTTTCATTTTAAAAACTACTAACGGGGCTGTTTCAGTTGATCCAAATGCACATACTAGTTTTACAGTTCCTTCACCATCGCCTTCTTTAATAGGAACCAGGTCATGTCTTATGACTGAAATTTGAGCCCCTGTGTCTAAAATGCCGTTAAGAATCGTAGAACCACATTTCAATTCTATTTCCTTCAGTTCATCACACTTCACAGAATTTGCCTTGAGAGGGAATGACATAGGCACGGAAATTCGAGCAGTCAATACCTCTTTATTCTCTATGACTTTTTCTGTAGTGACCGAATTGCTACGAACATTTTCGATTCTGCCCCGATTTCCTTGGCTATTATTCTTAGGACAAGCTCGTGCAAAATGCGTTGGATCACCACATACGAAGCATGTGACTTTAGATATTCTAGGACCCCTGTCCCTTTGATATCCTCCTTGGTATTTTGTTCTGTCAACTTGCTTGTCATTTCCGCCATATTTGGTTACACCTGCTAAATGATTATTTTTATTGCCTTCGAACCTTTCCTTGAATTTACACTTATTTTTCTCTTCTGATTGCCATCTGGGAACATCCCTTAGCTTTTTGTGCACTGGATTGTTCTTCAAACCGTCCTTCAAACTTTCGTATTGTTGTAGCGTATATTGGGTTCTTTTGATCTTATGGTTAGCCAACTTCAAACTCTTGCTTATAGAAAAGTAGAAAATAATTTATTTACAGAACTTCAGAACAACAGAGTCTTCGAAACTCACAAATATTACAAGATATTCCAAAATAACTGTTTAAATCTATCGAACAAGTACAAATATAGGTCGCAGAGACTCTTTATACAATGTCTCAACACTATATCACATTCAAAACAACGTAGATAAAACTCAATACATCAAGCAAACTTGCTTAAACCTAGAAGTTCACTCTATGACTGACTGGTAAATAATAACAACAGCTCGCATCGCTTCTCTTCTTATATAGGTTCGGAGCATGTGCTAGAAATTTCTAGAACCTACTCGAAAAAATCCACGGAACAACAAACAATGTATCAGTATATCTAAGGGGGGTTACCAGAGAGGAAAGGGTTACCATCGCCAACAATCGCCAAGTTTGTCGCCAACTTGGCGATATATCGCCAAATTTGGCGACCAAAATTAGTCACCAAAAGTGACGCCAACTTGGCGATATCTTCATTATTTCGCCAATCTGCCGCAGACATACACTGAAAATAATGGACAAGTTTGCTTGATAACAGAGACAATGTAACAAAAACTAATATAAGTAAAGGAATGGAGCTTAATAAGATTATTTACATTATTTTACAGTACAAACACTAACTATTTACAAAATTCGTAACACTACCCCCTCCTCAAAGACTGCACGTCCCGGGCAGTGCAATCCTTGAGTTAGAGGAGAACACTTAAAATAAATAAACAAATAAATAAATAAATAAATAATAACAATAATAATAAAATTTACATAAATAAGAACTAATTACTATTTACATATTTACAAAAAGTGACTTTCATGACCATGGTCTAAAATTCTAGTTTTGAATTTCTAATCACTTTGGCCAAAATAAGGGGCTAGCCGGTTATAGTGTACGACCTTGGGTTTGGCGTGTGGCGATTTTCGTATGCGTACGACGACGTCATTCAGCCTGTTGACGACTATGTAAGGACCGTCCCAGTTTCTTTGTAATTTTGGCGACAGTCCCTTACGACGGATCGGATTCCACAACCAAACTTTGTCACCTTCGTTGAACTCATGTCCTGTTGCCTTTGTGTCGTACCGTGTCTTCATCTTTTCCGTTGCCAGTCCGATTCGGTTCCTCGCTAGACGATGAATCTCCTCAATCCGCGCCTGGAGTTTATCGACATATTCCTCAGGCGATGAAGGAGCATCAGGAGGACGGCCAAACAAAAGATCAGCAGGCAGACGAAGATCACGACCAAAGAGCATTTGAGAAGGGGAGTAACTAGTGGCCTCATGAGTGGCACTCCTGTAGGCAAGCAGGAAAAGAGGCAATTTCTTGTCCCAGTCCTGTTGGTCTCTAGACACCAGGAGAGAGAGGCTATTTAGGATGGTACGATTGAAACGCTCCACCATGCCGTCCGATTGAGGATGTAGAGGTGTAGTTCGAGTTTTGTCCATGCCGAGTAGTCCGCACATTTCCTTAAACACAGCCGAATCAAAGTTTCTTCCTTGATCGGAATGGATTTGAAGAGGAACTCCGTATCTGGAAACCCAGTGTTGAACTAGTATGTCTGCTACGGTTACCGCCTCTTGATTAGGAATGGCATAGGCTTCAGGCCACTTAGTGAAGTAGTCCATGACAACGAGGATGTACTTATTGCCATCAGATGTTCTAGGAAGAGGACCCAGGATGTCTAGTGCAATTCGTTCGAAAGGAGCTCCTACATTATAACGCTGCAGTCGCCCACGGGTGCGCCTCTTTGGACCTTTACGTGCTACACAGGTGTCACAAGTTCGACACCATTTCTCTACATCACTGCGAACATTATTCCAGTAGAAACGCTCTCGAACCTTTTGCAGGGTCTTCATTACACCAAAATGACCTCCTGTGGGACTACCATGCAGTTCTTGAAGGACCATAGAAATTCTAGACTTAGGGAGTAGTAGTTGCCATCTACATGTCTTTCCATCGTCAGACTCCCATTTTCGGTACAAGATGCCGTTCTTCAAGTGTAAGGAATCCCAGAGAGCCCAATAACGTTTAGTCGTAGGATGGTAATGGGCCATGTCTTGCCAGCTGGGCTTCCTGTTGGACTCCTCTTTCAGCTCTAGAATTGGCTTAATTTCAGGATCAGCAAGTTGATCTTTACGCAGGCTCTCGTCACTCCACGGATCTTGCGATGATGTAGACCCAGTTGTAACTTGTCTTACTATAGGACCTTTGACATTAAATTTCTTCTCAGCCCGGTCGCAGTATCTACAATTCTCTGAGCAGGGTCTTCTTGAGAGAGCATCTGCATTTCCATGTGATGAGCCTTTTCGATGGCGTATCTCCATATCGTACTCTTGAAGCTTTTGTATCCACCTGGCTATCTGGCCTTCAGGGTTCTTAAAATTCAATAGCCAAGTTAGAGAAGCATGATCAGTTCGGATCAGGAACTTTCGACCGTAAAGATAGTGATGAAATTGGTCTATGGCTTTCACTGCAGCAAGAAGCTCTTTTCTTGTTACGCAGTAGTTTCGCTCGGCCTTTGACAAGCACTTGCTGAAATAGGCGATAACACGCTCCTGGCCGTCGATTTCCTGGGACAGTACAGCGCCAATGCTTTCGTTGCTTGCATCCGTATCAAGTATAAACTGTTTATCGATTTGAGGATACGACAGAATTGGAGTGGATGTCAAGGCCTCCTTAAGCTTTTCGAAAGCAGCGTCACATTCCTGTGTCCACATAAATTTTTGATTGGCTTCTGTTAATTTATGAAGTGGTCTTGCAATCATCGAGAAGCCTTTGACGAATTTTCTGTAATAGGTGCATAATCCTAGAAAACTTCGAAGCTGGTGAACATCTGCTGGACGACTCCAATTTTTCACGGCCGATATCTTCTCCGGATCAGTCCTAACTCCTTCCGCCGAAATGATGTGTCCAAGGTAGGCGACTTCATTGCGAAACAAACTGCACTTCGAAGGGCTTAACTTCAAATTAGCTTCCTTTAATTTTTGTAGCACCCGCCTGAGGTTGTTCAGATGTTCATCAAAAGATTTTCCTATGATTATGATGTCATCTAAATAAACAAGACATGCTTCATACGACAGCCCCCGGAGAACCGTTTCCATAAGCCGTTCGAAAGTTGCAGGTGCGTTACATAGACCAAAAGGCATTACCTTGAATTGCCATAATCCTTGTCCCGTTGTGAAGGCAGTCTTCTCGCGGTCGTCGGGATGGATCTCTACCTGCCAGTAACCACTCTTCAGATCCAGAGTCGAGAACCAAGTGTTGCCCGCAAGTGTGTCGAGAGTGTCGTCGATCCTTGGTAGAGGGTAACTATCCTTTTTAGTGACGTCATTCAGTCGGCGGTAGTCTACACAAAATCTTGTTGAACCATCCTTCTTTCTTACTAATACAATGGGAGACGCCCATGGACTTGTCGATGGTTCGATGACGTCATTTTCTTCCATATCTTTAATTAAATTCTGCACCTCTTCTTGCTTGGCAAAAGGTAATCGTCTAGGGTGCTGTTTAATAGGAGAGTGATCTCCCGTGTCAATTCGGTGTTGTGCCATTTTAGTTCGTCCAAAGTCTTCAGATGTTTGGGAAAATAAACTTTGGAATTCTCTAATTAAACTTTCAGCAGCATCTCTCTGGTTTGGATCTAAGTCCGTATTTTGTAACAAATCCTTGACTAAATTATCTGAAGATTTCTGAGAGTGATAGGAATTTTGACTTACGCACGTCACAGGAGCACATGATGCTATCACCTCTCCTTTCTTGATAGTCCTCGTCTTATCACTGATGTTAGCAATTCTGACTGGAATGGTCTTTTTCGAGAGGTCTACTACAGAAGAAGCCACCAATACTCCTGCTTGTGTACTATTGTCTACTGGATAATCTATATGGCCAAATCGGTAATTAGTTTCATTTTTAATTTCAGCTGGAACTAAAAATTCTGTTCTTGGATCTAGATTAATGTCTTCTTTGGCTATTACTATTTGTTTACATTCAATTTCGTTATTTAATCCAAAAAGACTTATTTCTTCAAATTTTGAGATCATTTTGTTATTTTTGAAATCAAGTCTGAAGTCAAACTTCTTCAGAAAATCTAGTCCGATTAAGCAAGGATCTGTTATGTCAGCCACATATGCCGTATGGTAATATTTCGTTCCTCCAAAGTTGATAGTTAAATTGGCCTTTCCATATATGCCAATCTTGTCGCCCGTCACAGTTTGCAGGGTAACGCATGGTGGAGTCCAGATGAGTTTACATTTCAATTTTCGAGTCAAATCTTCTCTTATTATTGTCACATTGGCTCCTGTATCGACAATCATACGGCACTGAATTCCGTTAATAAAGCCTATCACATATAATTCGTTATCACCGCCGCTCATTTTTGATATCTGGAGGATCTTCAGGTGGGGCTTTTCATTCTCTGGCAACCTCCGCCCCGCGAGATGGCCAAAATTTAGTTTCCCTGCTGACTGTTTGAATTTATCTCACGTTCGTGGATTTTGGGGCAATTTCTTCGGAGATGTCCTGTATCACCGCATCCCCAGCACGTGAGATTCTGTCTTCTTGAGCTTGTTCTTCCGTATTTCAAAGCTTCAAGCTCTTGATTTATTTTCCTAATTTCTTTCAAGATGTCGATTTCATTGTCTGAGCTTTTGTTCACCGTTGCCCCTCGGACTGAATGATGATCTCTTCGGCTGGCTTGTGTAGCTGCTTCCAACTTTAAGGCATATAGTAGTGCAGCCTTTAAATCCTGTACATCTGCCATTCGTACCGCTCTTTGCATTTCTGGATCTTTTATTCCGTCCACAAAATATTGCAGTGAGAGCATTTCCCGTACATTTGTTGGACAGTCACTGAATGCTAAATTTGCAAGTCGTTCAATTTCCGAGGCAAACTCTTGAAGGGTTTCACTCGATTTTTGATGGCGGCTCTTCATTTGTATTCTCGTATAATCCTTGAAGAATTTTTCGCCGAATCTCATTTCAAGTGCACAACTTAGAGTCTCAAAATTGAGTTGCGTCATATCGGGCAATGTTTGCAGCACGTCGGCGGCTTCTCCTCTTAAAGATGCTGCCAGTTGACAAGCTTTCACCTCGTCACTCCATTTGTTCGCTTCAGCTACAATAGTGAATTGGGTCTTGTAAACTTGCCAGGAACTCTTTCCATCGTATGTCGACAGCTTAATGTGCACGGGAGAAGCAGGCGGATTCCTAAATTCTTCATAATTACCACTAGACGCTGAAAGTTTCTTCTCAAGATCTTGTACTTTTTTATTTAGCTTTTCATCTACTTCACCTAGTATTTTCTCTTCAACGTTACTGATTTTGTCTTCAACGTTACTGATTTTCTCTTCAAAGTTACAAACTTCATTCTGAATTTTCTCTTCTACTTCCGCCATTTTCTCTTCTACCGAGCCTATTCTTCTCTCTACCGATGAGAACTTTTCTTCTAAAGTTTTCTTCATTTCTTCTTGGCCTTTATTAATCTTTTCAGTCACATCTTCTTGGCATTTGTCAATTTTATTTGTCAACTGTTCCATTCTTTCTTCGTTTTTATTCATTTTTTTCGCCAACTCTTCTTGGCCTTTATTCATCTTTTCCGCCAACTCTTCTTGGCCTTTATTCATCTTTTCCGCCAACTCTTCTTGGCCTTTATTCATTTTTTCTGCCAACTCTTCTTGGCCTTTATCAATTTTATTTGTCAACTGTTCCATTCTTTCTTCGTTTTTATTCATTTTTTCCGCCAACTCTTCTTGGCCTTTATTCATCTTTACCGCCAACTCTTCTTGGCCTTTCGTCAATTCTGCCTTTATTCCATTAATAGCTTCTAACAGTTCTTTCAGTTGACCGTCCATTGTTCTTGTTTTCGCCATAAGATCCCGACTCCTGACACCAAATGTTGTAGCGTATATTGGGTTCTTTTGATCTTATGGTTAGCCAACTTCAAACTCTTGCTTATAGAAAAGTAGAAAATAATTTATTTACAGAACTTCAGAACAACAGAGTCTTCGAAACTCACAAATATTACAAGATATTCCAAAATAACTGTTTAAATCTATCGAACAAGTACAAATATAGGTCGCAGAGACTCTTTATACAATGTCTCAACACTATATCACATTCAAAACAACGTAGATAAAACTCAATACATCAAGCAAACTTGCTTAAACCTAGAAGTTCACTCTATGACTGACTGGTAAATAATAACAACAGCTCGCATCGCTTCTCTTCTTATATAGGTTCGGAGCATGTGCTAGAAATTTCTAGAACCTACTCGAAAAAATCCACGGAACAACAAACAATGTATCAGTATATCTAAGGGGGGTTACCAGAGAGGAAAGGGTTACCATCGCCAACAATCGCCAAGTTTGTCGCCAACTTGGCGATATATCGCCAAATTTGGCGACCAAAATTAGTCGCCAAAAGTGACGCCAACTTGGCGATATCTTCATTATTTCGCCAATCTGCCGTAGACATACACTGAAAATAATGGACAAGTTTGCTTGATAACAGAGACAATGTAACAAAAACTAATATAAGTAAAGGAATGGAGCTTAATAAGATTATTTACATTATTTTACAGTACAAACACTAACTATTTACAAAATTCGTAACAGTATTCATCAACCTTTTCTGCGACCTCCAAAGGATCGATCATTTTATTCCATTGGTCCAAGAAATGTTCTTTTATGTCGTTTGGTACTCTGCGTTTAAGTTGGGCCGCAACCAGTAGCTTCTTTAATTGGTCGAAATCCTCGACTTTTAATTCATTTATCCATTCGTTAAAATAACTATTCAATGCATGACAGTAACTCCTCCAAGATTCTTCTGGTCCCTTTTGATGTCGGAAAAATAGCTGTCTCAATTTTTCAGGATTCAGTTTATAGCGTTTAAGCAACATTTCTTTTATGAAATCATAATCATTGGCTCTCTCAGGAGGCTCCCGGGCTATATTGTTAGCTATCTCGGTTGGTAAAAGTCCTAATAAATATGCCACCCATTCGGTTTTTGGTACACACGCCATTGCCGCCCGACGTTCAAAATTTACCAAATACAATTGCATTTCGTCTACCTTTTCATCGTACTTTGGGGTTATCTGCATTAGCTGTACTTTAAACCTTGTTTCATTCGAATTTTCCACTACTTCACCCAAATGTACGTTATTCCCCAATAATTCCAAGCGTTTTAACTCAATCTCATGAGCTCGCTCCTCTGTTCGGATTCGATCTTCTCTTTCTTTTTCCCAAATTCGTTCTTCATCTTCTTTTTTCTCACGCCTAAGTCTGTCTTCTATTATTCTGCTCAAAGAAACTTTGGCTTCATCTTCAATGAAATTCCCACTGTCAACGATTAGCTTTCTAATTTCAGCCCTCGTTAGATCTGAGTTAACTTTTAACCCCAGTTCGGTGGCCAGTTCGACCAGATCCTCCTTGCGACCCTTACCCAAGAAAGATGATGCCATGGTAACCCGGAAAAAGAAACGAAATCCCAGTAATTGTAATAATCAGTAACAGTGTAATAACCCCCAAGAGTTATTCATTCCCTTCAGGAAACATATTTACAACCACGACAATATAATCTATCGCTCAAATAATAATTTATTTCATTTATTTACTTCTACTCAAAAAAAAAAAAAAAAAAAAAAAAAAAAACCGCAGCATAAGTAACCAAAACTTAATACTTTATCAAAAAAAAAAAAAAAGAAAATTTTAAATAAAATAGTTCTAGAAACCATATACATCAATAGTATATCACAACACAATAGTATATTCAATAATCAATCGTTCGATTTCGTTTTCATCACTCAACATAATATAATAAAACAATTCTACAATATCTAAGTGTACCAATATTTTCTCAAAACAATTAATTTTATTAATTAATTACTCTTAATGAACATTTAATAGTGTTCACAATACCCCCAAAAAAAATCACAAACCTTAAGAACATTCAATGTTGTCATAACACTACACTCATATCATATATTTCACCACAACAACATAAAAAAAACAACCGAAAAAAAGTAATATCTGTTAATAATTTTCGTAATATTTAGATGAAATTATAATATTTTGTACGATAAATATAACTTCTTCTATAAATACAGAAAACATTTATTAGACGTTCACATCACCGGACATATATAGAAAAAATAATATCGAAAAACAAAGAATAATAATAATAGCATATCAGCATCATCTCACGTTCATCGTCTGAAAATAAAAAACCTAATACATGGAGTCATGAAATAATGTCTATTGTCCAAAGTTCTTTTAAACAAAAAGCAATTTAATTATTGCCATGCGATTTCACTTACAAATCCCTCCTTTCGCATGTCAATAATGCTCAGCAATGCCCAGACTTGTAATATGTTTTTTCATGACATCATAACTCAAATTCTTAGTCATTATATCTGCCTCCAGTTCAGATGAATTTACATATTTTGTTTCAATTTCTCCTTTAGCTCTTTCATCTTTCACAAAATGATATTTTCTATTGATATGTTTGTTACGATTATTCACCCTTGGGTTTTTGATCCAATCAATTACGGACTGACTATCAGTACTGATTTCTATTGGACGCTTTACCATTTCTTCTTGATTTAATTCTTCCAAGAGACCCATTAGCCATTTTCCTTCACAAACTGCATCACACAAACTTAAAAGCTCAGATTCCATTGTAGAAAGCGCAACCAGTTTCTGCTTATTACTTTTCCATCCAATTAATGATTCTCCTATTTTTACGATACATCCACCAAATGATTTTGAATCTTGTGTAGTACACCAGCTAGCATCAGAACAAAGTGATAATTGACCCTTTTTACCTTTAATTCGAAGCTTGTAGTTTTTTGTGCCTTGGATATAACGCAAAACTCTCTTCACTGCCTGTAAATGAATTTCTCTAGGATCTTTTGCATATTGAGACAAATTACTTAAAGTGAAAGCTAAATCTGGCCTTGTTCCTCTTACTAGATATCCTATATTTCCAAGCATTTCTTGATATATTGTTTCATCAATTTTATTTTCACATTCATATTCATCTAAATTTATTCCGAGTACACCAGGGGTTTTCACACTTTTACAATTTTCCATATCAAATCTTTCTAAGATCTTTTCTGCATATTTAGTTTGCCCTAATAAAAATTCTCCGTTATTTTCTTCAATATCAATACCAAGGAATTTTATATTTTTCTTTTGCTCTTTAATTTTCGCTTCTTTATTCAATTGTTGTATGAATTTATTTATAAAATCTTCGGATTCACTAACGACTATCCCATCATCTACATAGATTCCAACTGTAATAAATTCATTATCTTTTTTATTGACAAATACACAAGGGTCTGCTTTGCATGGTTTTAATCCAATTTTATCAAATATTTTAACCAATTTTTCATACCAGCATCTTCCTGCTTCAGGCAATCCATATAAATTTCCTGTCACGAGTAATATCTTCCCTCCTTCAATTTGTAGTCCTTCAGGTGGATTCATATAAACAGCAGTTTCTAGATCTGCATTCAGATAAGCTGTTTCTACGTCAAAAAATCTAGTTTTGTAGCCTTTCATTGCTGCGACTGCTAATAAAGTTCTAAATGATTCAGTTTTCATTACTGGACTGTACGATTCTTGATAATTTGTTCCAAATTTAAGTCTTGATCCGTCTGCTACTAACCTAGCTTTATATTTTACATCTTCACCGCTTTCTTTTACATTAAAAATCCATTTGCTTCTCAGTGCTTTCACATTGTTTGGTCTGTCAACAATTTTCCATGTTTTGTGTTCTTCTAACGAATGCAATTCCTTTTTGATTGCTTCTATCCATTTATCTTTATTTTTAGAATTTAATACATCTTTGTAATTCTTTGGAACTTCCTCGTGCACAAGATTTGCTAAATACTTTGGATTCGGTTTCCTAATTCGTGATGATCTTCTAGGTTCTCCAGAAAACTTATTTTGATTACTTTCTTTTTCTTGTTGTTCTTCATTTTCACTAATTATATTATTTATTTCATTTTCCTCTGTCTCAGGAACATTCGTATCATTTGTCAATCTAATTGTTTCTTCTTCCCTTTTTAATTCTTCATCATTTTCATCGGAATTGTTCTCTTCTTGTTCATCTATTATATTCTTATTACTGATAATATTGATGTATTCAAATTCATCAGTCATTTCTTCTTTATTTACTATATCTTCATATCCCATTTTTTCTTCTATAAACACAACATCTCTGCTTTCACGTATTCTCTTTTCCTTTAAGTCATATAATCTGTATGCTCGACGATCTCTTGAATATCCGATAAATACTGCAGGTTTTGCTCTTACATCAAATTTCTTTCTATTGATGTCATCGCTGCGATAAAAAACTTTACATCCAAATACTTTCATATGTTTTATTGTAGGCTTATTTCTTGACCATAATTCTGATGGCGTTTTCTTTCTTGTAGCCGTTGGAGTAACATTATGTATGTAAACTGCTGTTGACACTGCTTCGGCCCAAAAAGATAAAGGTAGCTTTGCTTCTATCAGCAATGTTCTTGCTGTATTAATAATTGTACGATTAGCTCTTTCAGCAATCCCGTTGCTTTGAGGACTATGAATTGTTGTTCTTTCATTCTTAATACCCTTTCTTTTATAATAATTCATGAGCTGTTCGTTAGTAAATTCTCCACCGTTATCTGATCTCACTGCTTTTACTTTCTTGCCAGTTTCATTTTCTCTTCTCTCTATTATATTTATAATTCTTTCTTTTGCTTCATCTTTACTTCTTAAAAAATCTACAAAATATCTTCTACTATATTCATCTACTACCATTAACATGTATTTATTTCCTCCTAATGAGTGTACTGTCATTGGTCCACATAAATCAACATGTAGCCGCTCTAAAATACGTGTTGTTCCTTCATTCACTTGATTAAATGGCGTTCTCGTTAATTTTCCTTGAATACATATTTCGCATTTTGTTTCTTTACCATCTATCTCTTCTAATCCCCTTACAAGATTTTCTCTTGACATTCTTTGCAAGTATGCATAATTTATATGCCCAAGTCTTCTATGCCATAGTTCTTTCTTAGATTCATTTGTCTGTAAACAAGATTCGTTTCTATCTTCAATTATTTCTCGTAAAGCTAAATTTATTTTAAATGTATTATCTTCAAAAGTTCCTTGAGCAATTAATTCGCCTGTGTTCTTTTCATAAATGGCTGCTCCTTCATTATTAAATATCACATATTTTCCTTTTCTGACTAAACTTGGAACTGACATCAAATTTTCTCTTAAATTAGGTACACAAAGAACATCTGTAAGTTTAATATTTGATTCGCCAAATTTCTGATCACAAGCAGTAACATGAACATCTCCGCGATATTTTGCTTGTATTGATCGCTCGCTCTCAGCAGTTGCAATTTCTACATCTTCAGGTTTTCCCTCTACAACGATATCTTCTCTATGCGTCATATGCGAAGTGCAAGCTGAATCTAACATCCAGGTTATTTCCCTATTATTTTCAGATTCTTTACACTCATTTTTATGAAATTCATCTAAGTGCAATGCATGTTCATTTGTAAAACATGTATATTCCTTTATTTTCTTGTTTGAAACATTATTATTCTTGTTAAAATTCTTATTGTTCTGTGAATATTCTCTCATATCCTGAAATGCTTTAACTTTATTACTAGAAAAATTTTGAAAATTTTTGTCTGGTAAATATTCTCTATTATTTCGCGAGTGTGTCATATTCGATTTATTATAACAATTCCGCGCTACATGATTTGGCTTTCCACACGCGAAGCAATAAATTCTTTTCTTTTCATTAGCCCTAAATGCTTTAAAATCGCTTTCGTGAAATCTATAATATTTTCTTTCATATCTCAATAAAGTTTCTCGCATCACTTCGTAAGTAATATTTGGGTTTGACGATATCGCAGTTGTTACCTCACTATATTTCTTTGGGAGTCCTTCTATAATAAATCCTATTAATTCGCTTTCATCAATTTCTGTACCCAATTCTAATATTTCGTTTGCGATACCTTGAGCTCTTATTAAATATTCTTCAATTGTTTCCTTTTCATTTTTTTCTATTCTCGCCAGATTAATTTTTAATTGAATTTTTCTTTGATTCTCAATTCCTGCATAACGCTTTTTAAGTAGTTCCCATAATTCTTTAGCTTTCTTAACTCCTCTAACTGCCATTGTTTGTTCTGCTGACAACGTTAATATAATTATACCATATACTTCATCATTTTTCTCTAACCATGTTTTATGCACTTTTAAACTAGCGGGATCCTTTTCGTTTTTTATCGGTTCATCATTTTCGATAACATCAAATAAATGCTTCGACTTAATTAATGCTTCAACCCTCATACTCCATAACGTATAATTTTTACTTGTTAGGGGTTCTATTCTGGGAATTCCAAACATATTTGACTCAGACATAGTTAAAATACTTTATCTTCCTGAATATTTTAAGTGCATATAAAATTCTTACCTCTTAAACTTATCCTATTGGCGGTTATTCCAATCGGAGAAATTATTTTCTTCCATTAGGCCTCATTTCACTCAATTCATATTTTTTATTTCATTTATTTATGCACTCAAAACACAATCATTTTCTCTAAAACCACCGCTCTTCTACCAAAATGTTAATAATTTTCGTAATATTTAGATGAAATTATAATATTTTGTACGATAAATATAACTTCTTCTATAAATACAGAAAACATTTATTAGACGTTCACATCACCGGACATATATAGAAAAAATAATATCGAAAAACAAAGAATAATAATAATAGCATATCAGCATCATCTCACGTTCATCGTCTGAAAATAAAAAACCTAATACATGGAGTCATGAAATAATGTCTATTGTCCAAAGTTCTTTTAAACAAAAAGCAATTTAATTATTGCCATGCGATTTCACTTACAATATCTATGTATATTTTGCTTGTTTTCTTAAAATACCATCAATATAATTTTAATTTTTTTTTCTTTAATCACTCTGTAGACAGAAACGAAATTGCAAATTAAAAAAAAGAATTCTTTACTACCAAGAGTATAATTTTTTGGCAACCATTCAAAATTCATAAATAAATTTTCCTTTATTCATTTCTTATAACACTCTATATACGTTTATATTATTGAAATCATAACGTCGGTTGCACTACAAGATATTTCATATTATCTCCAAAAATATTTCATAAAAGAACTCTTTCATAACACTAGTTTCGATTTACCGAACTTAGACAATGAATGCAAAAAAAATAATAAAAATATGTACATATATATATATATTATCCAATCTATAACACCAACAACCAATCCCTATTACTTTTTTTCAATCAACGGTACTCCGTTGCAAAAACCAAACAATAATTATTTTATTTTATTTTACCCTTTTAACACTTCTGAAATAAAAATTCCTATTCCAGCCATTCGTTCCAAATTATTTCATAAGTAACACAACAAAAAAAAAAATCATTTTCGAGAACAATATTTCGTAATTGTCAAATGGATAATATTCTAATACAATTTATCGATTAAACAAAAACACATTTTTTTTTCAATTTAATGATCATGAAAGATATTTTTCATTTGCACAGAAAATAATAACACAGAACCTCTTTTTTTTTTTTTTTTTTTTTTTTCATTTTTCATCCACTAGAAGAGAAAAAAAGATTTTTTTTTTTTTAAATTTTTTTTTAATTTATTATGTTTTTCTGTAGATATTATATTAATATATATATAAAATATATAAAGATATATATTTTTCTATTGGGCTAACGACACAAGAACTTCTTACCTGTAGATTCATAATCCTACCGGCTGCGCCAATACGGATCGCCGTTCTAACTCCCAAAAACATTCGGAAAACATCAAACTTTGTGTTGCTTGCACTGTGACGACCGTCAAATGTAGAACACTCAATGTAGTATCAAATGTATCAAATGTAGAAAACGAACAACATTTATTAACATCACACAATAACATACGGACACCTTAAAACAGAAGTTGAATACATTTACAAGAATATTATTATTATTGTTCCACTAGAACAATGCTTCTTCGCGACACACGAAGAGCGATTCTGGACTTCCTCCAATCACACCACGGCCCCGACTGCCGAACGCAGTTCTCTCTTTCGTCGAGGGCGCGCCACTTGGCAATAGTCTATCTCTTATTTGGCGACGCCAACCATTGTTTTTTTTTTTTTTAAAAAGTCAAAGTTTGAATTGTGGAACCTTACAACAAGGATCAAAAATCACACAGGAACATAGAGTCGCAAACTATTTCTTGGGTCACAAATACAGGGTGTTTCATTCCAGCTACACCCGGTTCGAAAGTAATAATTTCAAAGAAAATATTGTTATGAAAATGCAACGATATATACCTTATTTTGTGTGAAATGTGATAACATTACGAAAAGATACCGAAAAACGTATTGCTCAAGCAACTGATGATGCTGCATAAACTGATTATGACAGTCCAAAATGTGAGGTGTCAAGCGCATATTGCTGGTATGCATGTTGCTGGTGCGCATAATTCAAATATCTACCACTTTTGTTTGGTGTTATCACACTTAAAACAAAGGTGAGAATGTCTGTTAAATGTTTTATCATAATATACTTCAGTTTTCTGAAATTTATTACCGTCAACCCAAATGGAGTTAGGATGAAACACCCTGTATTTGTGGCTCAATAAGTGATTTGCGGCCCTATGTTCCTATGTGATTTTTTTATCCTTGTCGTATGCTTGATTTGTCATATCAATTTGTCCACGTTATTTTGAAACACATTGTATATCTAGCTGTGAAGGAATTAAACAGTGTAATCATTTTTTGAAATTAGAAGCGTGTCTGGATTATTCTTTTCACTTTTCTTTCCCTTATGGCCGTGAAAAGTAAATCACTTTGGTGGCTATTAGTATGATCCCAACCAGTCACTGCTGTGCTTCTGATGAATGATGTGCATAAAGGGTTTACCAAGCGCTTTACAATCGTGATTTCTTTTTTTTTTTTTTTTTTTTTTTTTGGAGAGGGGGGGGGGGGGGTTACATCGCTCGTGTGCAATATGCACGCGAAGCAGTGCATGTGCAACCGCATTTTGGTTCCACAATACAGTTTAAGGAGTTTCTAAGGAGAATTTTGTTTATCTAAGTAGTTCTAAGTACTACTTGGGAACGTTTTCATTTCTAAGTAGTTTCTGAGGAGTCCAAGGAGACTGTACGAACCCTGCATACCTTTATCCACTGTTTACGACATTTTTTGGAAAAAAAATCTGTTACAAAAGTTTGCTTTTGTTTGCGATTACCATGTAATTTGTGTTTCAATGTGAAGTGAATAACCAGGGACGTAGCTTTAGGGGGGGAGGGGGGGGAGCCTCCCCCCCCAATATGTTCATGCAATAGGGCGCCAGAGAAGGTTTAAGGGTGCCGCTAGGCGCCCGTAAAAAAGACTTTGTTAGTGGTTAAAAGTAATTATAAAATAACTTAATTTTAAATGTAAAATTACAAAGTAAGTTATTTTTCACTTACAAAACATAAATAAGGCATTTAATTTTAGACTTGTTACTACATTTATCTCCCACTCCTATCCCGAAGAAAATTTATGCATCTGAAATAAAAATTTCGAAAACAGACTTGTAATCTATTCCGGGATAGATATACACTTCAGAGCCGAATCTAGAGGGAGGCAGAGGGGGCACGTGCCCCGGGCGCCAACAGAACAGAAGGTGAAGAGGGCGCCAAATTAAGATTTTCTTTGGTGTGTTAGTTATTAAGAATGCATATATGTAAGGGATGGGGGGGGGGGTCACCAAAATCCATGTTTGCCCCGGGCGCAAAAAAGGCTAGTTTCGGCACTGATACAGTTATTTTTTTCTTATAGTAGTTGTTGGTCACTCTTAGAAATAGATAGAAAGGGAAAATAAGCGTGGAAGCGACTGTAGTGTGTTTGAATGATTGTATAATATATTTTAGTAGTAGGGCGCCTCAGTACGTTAGGGGCGCAGTCAGGCACCTAAAATAAGGGGGTTTCAAAACGAGCGCGATGGAATGTTTATATAATATGTTTTAGTAGTAGGGCGCCTCAGTAGGTTTAGGGGCGCAGTCAGGCACCTAAAATAAGGGGTTTCAAAAAGGGTGCGATGGAATGTTTAAGGGCGCCGTTAGACACCTAAAATTTTTATTATTAATGTGACATTCCTATTTACACACACACACACACACAAAAAAAAAATGAGATAACAGAAACATGATTTGGAACTAATATTACAGTAAATTTATAAGAAAATAAATTATGGTTTCAAAAAATATATAGGAGATCCATTACATTTGAGACATTTTAAGATTACTACCAGGCGCTATCCCTAGTGCGAAAACAAGAACACATTCCGGAAATGGGCATTGTTCGATCACTACATGTAGCTTGATCTTTCGGAGAAAACCTCTCCCCTCCAATCCAAGGTTGATGGTCCTCGAGAGGGTCATCTGACCTTTAGACTGTTTTAACTCACTTCTTATGCCCTTCCGTGTGTAGGTTAGATAATTTCAGGGCGTCATCTACACACATCTTGGTTGTCCAGCATCCTGTATTGTCAGATTGTCATACTGAAGCTGATTGTGCGACTTTTTAAAACTAGAGATTTATTTCGTTCAATTTTTAAAATAAAAATAAAAAGCTGTCTTTCGTAGCCGTCCAGAGAGTAGAAATTCAGTCATGAGTGATCTGACTGAAATAAAACATAAAAACAAAAAGCCAGGATCTTACTACAGACAATAAAACAGAAAACTAGTCGTTGGGGGCCACCGTAATACTTACCCATCATGGATATGTATATGAAAATAAAACATGTGAAAACTATTTATACAATGCATTGCAATTCATAAACAAAATTTAAATATTGTTAATATTACATAGTAATGCTGTATTAAAGAACTGCTGATGTACAAATTTCGACAAATTATATAAAACGCCAAACTACTCAAGTAGTACCGAACTGCGTAAAAGAAACATCCTTATAACTCCAAAAACAATAATTCTATTAACTAACAATTAACTGCGTCGGATTAAGCGTCTCATTTCCAATTAAAATATACTTCTGAATTGAAATTTGAATGAAATACAGGGTCATGAAAAATCGAAGAATGTGGAAAACAAGATTACACATATCTCGGCAACTAATAATCCGATCGACTTCGTTCTATATGCAAAATGTGTGTTATTTTATTGCCTTTTACGTCCATTCCTTAAAATAAAAAAATTCGAAAGTTTTTATATACCTTTCATCAGAACGAATTTTTCGAGAGTCCGAAAAAAATAGTTCCGGATAATCGAGGTTGCTGATATTAAATAGGGTTCGTCCCATTCTTACATACTAACTACATACTAAATTTCAAGTCTCTATCTCAATTTGTTCGGGAGATAGAACGTTTACAGACAGACAGACAGACGGACGGCAAAAATTTTTTTTCTAAAAATATGTTTTTCGGAATCTCCACTATCTAAAACGTGTAAATCCGTCAAAAATTTTTTTTCGATTTTCAAAACGATTGCAAGACTTACCCTATACTACGTATGATGGGTAAGTAAAAGGAGTTATAAAGCGGATAAAGGATGGAAATTTATGAAAAAGTGGATGAAAAATGATGATGCAGTGGAATGTAAAAAATATACATATTTTCCTTTAGTTAAGCATGTTCTTAAAGTACAATGTTTATATTTCTGACGCAGTTGTGAGTTCATTTATTATCATTTCTATTATTAGTATAAAAAAATCGAACAGCATTCTCAGTTTTCCGTTAAATTTAATTTTGGCACAGATGTCATATACGCACCACATTTGCGTGAGTGCAACAAAATGGCGATTTTTTTTCCTCATATGGTAACCTGGCCATTGTTGTTTATTTATTAATAAACTGTTTATTTACTTTACATTTTCTTTTATAAATCGATATAAATTATTTTGCTTTATAATTATTATTTAAACTTTTGTAGTTTATTAGTATTTCCCTTTTAAAATAATTGAAAATAATAAAAAATATGTATGTAGCTGATATTTGAAAACGAAGTTTTTTCCAAACTGGCGTCAGAAAAAAAATCGCGCCAATGTGGTGCGTATATGACATCTGTGCCTTAAGTTTTAATGGTTTTTATCAAGGCCCCATCATAATATCAAGGCCTCGCATTCAGGAGAAAATCCATTGTTGAAATTGTCCCTATATTTGCCAACTTATTATATGACTTTGTCTCGTATGTAATGCCACCTGGTGCATACTACTGCTAATAATCCCATAGGAAATAATGGAAAACATTTCAGTTTCTAACATTAGATGGCGCTACCAACGTGAAAATCATGTAGTTCAGCGCCCCCTGTACTGCAGTCAAAGGAAACTTGGCGAATGACAAGCCTTTTTTATTATTTATTTCCTAAACAGATCGCTATTTTTTGATAAATGGGGATTTTTGAAACTTTTACATTATTAATACATACATTTTACCAAAAATAATTCAAATGCGTTCTGGATACTTTAATTATGCAATTAAAGTGTAATATAACAGCTGTTGTTGATTCCGCCACACCCATATTCAATATTTTTAACTTTCCACTCTCAAAAACAAATTTAGAAATTTCTAATGTCGAAGCTGTGATTTCCATGATGCCTCCATCTGTTTTAAAACCAGATAAATGTATCTTACAGGCTGAAATGGAAATTTTATTTGACCAATGTAGAACCTCCAATACATTAAATGAAGTTATTGAGGAATCTAAAAAATTACGTTCAGTACTCAAAGAAAATTTTCGCATAATAAAATTTATAATAACAGCTGGTTCAAATGAACGTTCTTTCAGTCAACTTAAGCTCATTAAACATTCCTTACGAACAACAATGACAGATGAACGGTTGAATAATTTAATGATACTAAAATGTGAAAAATCATTGGCAGAAACAATGGACCTAACCTCAGCTGTGACGAAATGGAATACTTAAAAAAATAGAAAAATTAAAACAATCTGCGACAATTAGCATTTTGTAATATTATTATACATTCATTTTAAATTGTATTTTTTCTTATTTTTGCTATACTAGGAGGGCTCCGCCCCCCTGCTCGCTACGCTCGCCAACCCCCCGCGTTTCGCGATTAAAATGTGGTAGGCTACCCCTGCTTGCTGCGCTCGCCAATACCTCATGGAATCACTTCGCGATACTTTATTTTCCATACACTCAATTTTGGTATTCCTCTCATAAACGTACACTTATTAAAATACCGAGCAATAAATATCCATAAAAACCAGGAAAATCTACCAAAATAGCATCATAGGGGGAAAAAAAGGAAGTGTACTCATTTCCAAGTCTACCCAGGAGGTAAAGTACTGGACTCGTTTTAGCCCAGGTAATGATAAAAAATGAGTTGTCACTCTAAATGTGAGCATTTTAAAATTTTTTATTTTTACCTTTACAGCTAACTGATGCAAAGTAAGGGGGTTCTCCAACTTCTGACCATTCTGAAAGAAAATCTTGATATTATTTGAAGAAATGCATTGTGATAGTGCCATATAGAACTGAACTTGTGCAAAACTTCAACAATCTTGATATTTTTACGTTACAATACTTCCTTGTATACAATGTTCTCCAACTTGTGACCATCCTTAATGAAAATCTTGATATTATTTGAAGAAGTACATCGTGATAGCGCCACATACAACTGACCATGTGCAAAAATTGGCCGGTCAATGTAAAGTCCAACTCTTTCAAATGTTTGTCCTTGGGATTTATTAATTGTCAATGCATAAGCTAGTCTAACTGGAAACTGTCTGCGATATAATACAAATGGCAGCTGGGCATGACCTCCTGATGTATCTAGTTGAATTCTTGGAATATTAACTATAGTTCCAGTTTGATCACCAGTAATAATTTTTGCAGTTAAAATCCTAGCATGAATATTTTGAACAAGTAAACGTGTTCCATTACATAATCCGTCAGCTACTGATAAATTTCGAATCAACATGACTATGCATCCGACTTTTAATTTTAACTTGTGAGGTGGCATACCACTAGCGTTGCGAAGGTTAGAAAAAACCCGGTTTAAACCCGGGAATAAACCGGGTTTTTAGGAATAAACCTGGAAAAAACCCGGGAATTTTTGGAATAATTCGGTTTTTTGGGAAAAAACCTGGGAATAAACCTGGTCTATTGGAAATAAACCCGGGAATAAACCGACTTTTTGCAACTCTACATACCACAAGGGGTGAGTGAATGCAAGTATTCATCAGGATATCTGAGTGTTGCTTCTTCTTCTCGAGTGTCAGTTCTGTCGATTCCAGTCAAAGTTGCCTTGTCAATGCTGTAGCAAATTATTTCTTTTCCAGGTATCTTATCTAAAATTTTTTCATTAACTCTGTTAACTTCATCATTTTGAGGAGACAATATAATTCTTGACTGAAGATCAATAGCAAAATCTGTGACATTTTCAAAAAACCACTGTACCAAGTTGGAACAAAAAAGAGCAGATGATGTTTCAATTTCAAGCTCATTGACATCTCCATTACCAATCTGTAGCAGCCATTTTGAAAAATTCCCTGTCTCAGTTGCTACACGCATGTTAATCTTCAGATGATGAATTTCAAACAGTTTCCAAAGGGTGGATGATTTCAAACACTGAGAAATAATTTGTGCGCGGGAAGCTTTCTTTACAACTGGTAGAACTTGTCTGAAATCCCCACCAAGTATAATTGTTTTTCCTCCAAAATGTATATCACAATTCATAACATCACGTAATGTACGATCAATAATCTCCAATGCTTTCCTTGGAATCATACTTGCTTCATCCCAAATAACTACATCAATTTCTTTTAGTCTAAGCTTGTCACGCTTCTTAAGAAAGCAAATACCATCTTCTCTAAGATCTATAGGCAAGTTGAAAAATCGGTGAGAAGTTGTCCCACCTGGTAATAAAATGGATGCAATGCCAGTCCATGCAATACATATGACTTTCTTCTGCAATGTTATAAGTTTGTGATACATCCCATTATACAGAAAAGTTTTCCCAGTTCCACCTGGTCCATCTATGAAGAAACACTGAGCTTGATTTTCACTAATGCAATGTATGATCCTGTCATAAACCTTTCTCTGATCCACATTAAATTTACTCTCAATGTCTGTGCATTTCCTTAGATGACTATCGAAAGAAAAATGATCTGGAGGATTGAGGAAAGAATGTGGTTCTGGCAATCCAAATTCCTTACAAGACCTATTATCTGCATGAAAATGAGCTTCAATCTCAAATAAAGCTTCAGATTCACTACTGTTTCGATCAGTTAGATGATGCTTGAAAGTATCCCACAGTTGCAAAGCATTAGACGGTTCATCTCCTATAACATAGTATACAAAGAACTTTCTGAACTCTCTTGGCATTAAAATAGATGCAGCTTCTTGTAACACAGCAGTAGTTTCTTCACTGGTTTCTGTTAATCCCATTGCAATTGCTGCTTCTCTATAAGTGCAATAAATTACTCCTTCATGTCTGCGAAGATCTTCAAAGCATGTCGCTCCAGCAACTCTATTTAAAATTAGCTTTAGGAAGAATCGTTCTGAATCTTTTGGGGAAACATTAACAATCCGTCCAATTACTTTATCAGCTCTCTTTCTTGGAATCCACTTTTTGCTTCCTGCATTCCAGGAATAATGTTCAGGTATGTTACAATAATGTATTTTTCTTGCAGATTCGCATTCTTTATTCAAATTGAACCATCCAAGTAACATAGTTTTGCAATCTTTATTTAGAGCTATTTGTTCTGATCCTTCTTTAAATGTGACGTACTGTTGATTCTCAAGGTGCACTGGTAGTCTTATAACAGTGTGACTTCTATCATGCAAGGGCAGTGAATTTAATCTCCAAGCTGCTTCCATGGGACTTATATATCGACTGTCAATATATTTTTGAACCTCATTAGTGTCTCCAAGCTTCATCTCCATTCTTGCACGATCATGTCCCTTATGAATGTATTTATGAATATATTTAACTGCCATAACTGAAGCGCAGTATTCCACATTTAAATGACAATCAAACTTCTTCAATAAGTATGGGTTATGTGGAACAACCATTCTGTTGTCAACATAGTGAACTTTGCCATTTACTTTGGAATGATATGCATAAAGTCTATCTGTATTGTTTCTTCTTCTGTACTTAGGAAAGCCATCTCTACTCATATCAGTCTCTTCGCAGAAATTTTTTGGAAATTTTTTTGAGCATTCATTCTTCTGTTTATCCCAACAAAGAAGACCTTTTACATGAGGACCATGCATCATGTGTCTCAGTTGGTAGTAACGTAGAGAAGAGTCCTCATCAGATAATTCTGCACATACAAATCTATCTACATCCTGTGGCTGAAGAAGCTTGCAATCAGTTCTCAATGCTGCTAAGATATGAGCATGTGGAAGACCTCGTTTCTGGAATTCGATTGTATACACATATGCAACAATGGGTCCAAGCAACTGTCTTTCTACAATATCTTTAATCAATTCCTTTACTTTAGCCTGAAAAATATCTGTTACTATAGTTGGAATATCATTTACAGTTGTTCCAGGAGAAAAGTAATTTTTAAGAACGTTTGTAATCTCTGTCCATTTTGGGTTACAAGTCATTGTTATAAAAAAGTCGGGTCTTCCAACCTTTCGGCATATTGCCATGGAATCTTGATACAATTGTTGTAAACTTCGAGGAGAACCAATATAAGTTGCAGGTAGAATAACAGCATTACCAAGTCGTACTGTATTTTCCTCATTTAATACACTTCTTTCTAAGTGATCGACTAATCCCTGGTAACATTCCGATCTGAGTTGTTGCTGGTTGAATCTTATGAAATCTAAACGTTGACGTTCAACTAATACATAACAATTAATGATATACTGCTGTGTAAGTTTTCCAGCATTTAGCAAAGGATTAAATTTATTCTTCCGTAATGCTAATCGATGACCAAAATATTGTAAAGGTGTAATCTTTGTACCCTTTTTCGACAACATATTGTAAGTCCATCCTAGATCACCATGAGGAAATAATATGGGAAATGTCATGGGATCTGCATGTTGCGAGGTTTGACTGATAATGGTGGTCTCAGTGCCATTTTCTTGTTTTGAATAAACTTTAAGATCCACACATGGGATACAATTATCTTTTGACTCAATTATAAAAGCAACTTCTGAAGTTGTTGGTTTATTATACCTTCGCTGATCATCAAACTTGTAGGTTATAAAATTTAAAACGTATTCCGGTCCATCAGTTGTATTTAATTCACGTAACATTCTGTAATTTTTTGCATAAGGATTTATACGTCTGAGAAGTTTTTCAACTTTAAGATTAATTTCTGAATATTCAGAATTCATGCGCAGATTTGCTGCCTTTTCTTCATCATCATAAATATAAATCTGTCCATTTCGAGGTCGATTTCCTTTAAAGTTTTCAAGTGAAGTAGATGCATAATGATAAACCTGACCTTGAATTTTAATAAGGGGAGGACCTCTTCCTTGCACATCTTCGATATTAGCTGCAAACATAGCAAAAGCAAACGATGAGTTGTAAGCCCTAATGTTTGCTCTAAAATGTTTTGCGTCTGGATTATTTGATGTAAGTAAATCTTTAAGTTCCGTTGGATACTCAGAAAGAGGAGGTATATTAACAACACCACCATGACAACAAGAATTCACAGTTCTTCCTTTCTGTTCTTTAAAATGAATAGCTCCACAGTGAATACATTCCATATTATATTCACCTAAAGAATGTTTTTCAACATTGCATACTGAGCAAAGACTGATATCTGCAGCAAAAAGATATTTCTTTTTAGAGACTCTGATTTTTTTTTCTTTATGAGAAATAGCTTTGTATTCTTTATGAGAAATATTTCTGATAGAACTGTTTAACGGTTGCAATATTATATAATTGTGTGCAGAGTGTCCAACTTTTTCTTCTAGAACATTTATTCTGTCTTGAGACTGAGCTGCTACAATAAAATTTATATTTCTTTCTTGTGTTACTACTTCAGACATTGTCTCCTCAAAATGTGAAAAATTGGTTGTTTTTTCTGTAAGATTTGTAGCATATGTTGTAGTACCCAAAATATGAAGTCTATTTGCTGCTCTTGCTTTTTCCCTATTTGCAGCTAGTCGAGCCTTTGCTTCTTCAGAAGGTTCATTTTCTGCATAAATTTTCAAACCTTTATGCCTTTTTTGTACTATTTCTTCAAGAGAACTTTCAATAAACTTCGAATAAGGTTCAGTGTTGCATATTATAGAAGGACCTACTTCAGGAAAAACTGTTGTATTTCTACATGATGTGCCTGCATTTTTGAATGGCAGCAATATTATTGAATTTGAAGAATGTGAATCTTTTTCTTTTACATTTATTGACTCCTGCGATTCCACTATGCATTCTGCAGCACATATTGAAGAGGTCAAAACATGAAGTTTGTTTGCCGCTATTGTTTTTTTCCTGTTTGAAATTAATCGAGTCTTAGCCTCTTTATAAGGTTTCGTTTCAGCACTTATTTTTAAATGTTTAAATCTTTTTTGTTCCAATTCTTTTGCAGTATTTTCTAAATAGCTAGTGTTGCACAATATTCCAGAAGGACCTACAGCACATGTTTCAGAAGGTAAAACAGAATGTCTTTTTGCTGTTGCTTTTTTCCTATTTTCTGCTAGTTGTGCCTTTGCTTCTTCAGAAGCTTCACAATCAGCAATAATTTTCATACTTGTCCATCTTTTTTGTTGTATTTCTTTTCCAGCATATTCAGTAGAATTAAAAATTTCCTGATATTCTTTATTAGAAGCATTTGTCACCGAACTGTTTAATGGATGCAGCATTGCAGAATTGTGTGTACACCCTATTTCTTCAAGAGCACCATTTCTAGAGGGACCAGCATTACACAAAATATTACTTGTACTTTCATTAGAAATCTCCACTTCTACAATATTACTTAATTTTCCAGAAGGATTCTCAATAGATTGCTTGAAAGATATGTTTTTCTTTTTGGCAGCATACCGAGCCTGTGCTTTTCTACCTTGAGCTTGTTTTTTTTCTAAAATATTGTGAGATATGTTCTGTACTCTTCTATTTGTACATATTGTTTCTTTAGATTTGTCAGTTAGTTTTGCCCTCCATATTTTTTTATATTCATTGTTTAATATTCTTTTTTGTTGAATCTTCCTTTCTTTTGTTATTTCTTCAGAAGAAACTGCTTCTTTAAAAACTGGAAAAGTATTTGTTTGATTTATTTTGTCTGTTTTATTTTGAAATTTTTGTTTTTCTCTCCATCTCTTTTGACGTTCACTGGATAATCTTCTTTTTCTTTGAATCTCTGTTTCATCCATTTTAAATACAATAGATAATCTAATAATTAGCTGAAATGTATAGTGGGGAAAAAAAGCTTATATACAATGAATGCATTGTGAGGAAGAACAAGAATAAGTGGGATTCCATGGTAACCAATGTCCTGTTTGATATTTTCGCCAAACTGACATAAAAAAAATCTCGCCAAACCCAGTATTGTCGGGTTGCGTGTTATTTATTTTAAACTATTAAAAAGATCATTCGTTTATATAAAATATTATAGTTACTTACAGACGTAAAAATAGCCACCTCTCTCATGGATGACTCTTTAGAACAACAAAAAATAAAAAGTCAGTTGCCATGCAAGGAAAACAACTTAAATATTAAAAGAGAAGTGCGTGCCGATAAACAAACCATGGACGCAACACCCAGTGCTTGTATCGCTTTGAGCATTTTATTTATGGATAATATCATTGTTTTATATACCATTTACTTCTTCTTGTATATAAAAATAGGTAAGTGTCTTTCTTGCGCAGAAAAAGTTGTATAAATCTTTAAAAAATAACCCCCATTGTACCAATTAGTTGTCGAATTAAGAAAAAAAAAATCAATGTCCAATTCCTGTATTGCTCCCAGGTATTCATACGTATTCCAAATTTCAAAGCTCTACAGCAGGAAATCTGGTGAAAAATGAGCACAGATGTCACATAATTGGCGTGAAAATGGGATTATTTTGTCCGAAATAGTAACCCGGCTAATATTGTTTTTTCCTAATAAAATGCTTATTTATATTCATTTTTTTAATTATATAAATTATTATTTTTCTATAGTTATTAATTATATATTTTTTTATTTACTGTAAGTTCCTTTTGAAAATAATAGTAAATAATTTAAAATGTATATGCAAGCGTTATTCCACAACGACGTTTTCGCCAAATGGGCTTTACAAAATATTGCGCCAAATCTGGTGCATCTATGACAAACGTGACGAAAAATAAGTGACAAGAATTGACTTCCACACGCAAACAAAATGTAAGTTAAAACGAAACATGCACTAAAAATAAATAAAAAAAGAAAATGATGTCATAAAAAGCAATATTTTATTAAAACACGTAATTGTTTCTAATTTTCACACGCGAAGTATAAAAAAATCTTTTAGTGATTAAAAAATGCTATTAAGAGATTACCACAAAAGCTCAAAATCAAAGTATTTTTTTTTTTAAAGTAACAGATTTATTTTCCTAGTTGATTAATTTTTAAAATGTTTCATTGATCATCAGTATTACTGCGTGCGTATTTTTATTATTATTTTTTTTTTATAATTACTCCATGTACTCTAATTAGGTTGTCGACCGAAAACACCAGCCAGTGAAAAATGACGCACACCAAATTTAACAACCCCTCTCCTCATTAGTCGAAGCATAGCATAACCCCCCCCCCCCCTCTTTGATTTTCAATAGATTGATTGAAAGATATGTTTTTCTTTTTTGGCAGCATACCGAGCCTGTGTTTTTTTACCTTGAGCTTTTTTTTTTCTTTCTAAAATATTCTGAGATATGTTCTAAACTCTTCTACTTGTACATTATTGTTTCTTTAGATTTGTCAGTTAGTTTTGCCCTCCATGTTTTTTTATATTCATTGTTTAATATTCTTTTTTGTTGAATCTTCATTTCTTTTGTTATTTCCTCAGAAGAAACGGTTTCATTAAAAAGTGGAAAAGTATTTGTTTCATCTGTGGATGTTACACCAGATATTTCTAAAGGCAAAACATGAAATAAGTTTCTTGTTTTGTTTTCTTTCTTATTTACATGTACCTGAAGCTTTGGATCTTCCGAAGGTTCAATATGATCACTGATTTTAATACGTTCAATTGTTTTATTTTGAAATTTTTGTTTCTCCATCCATCTCTTTTGACGTTCATTGCATAATCTTCTTTTTCTATGAATCTCTGTTTCATCCATTTTAAATACAGTAGATAATCTAATAATTAGCTGAAATGTATAGTGGGAAAAAAAAACTTATATACAATGAATGCATTGTGAGGAAGAACAAGAATAAGCAGGATTCAATGGTAACCAATGTCCTGTTTGATATTTTCGCCAAACTGACATAAAAAAAATCTCGCCAAACCCAGTGCTTATATCGCTTTGAGCATTCTATATACGGATAATATCATTGTTTTACATACCATTTACTTCTTCTTGTATACAAAAATAGGTAAGTGTCTTTCTTGCGCAGAAAAAGTTGTATAAATCTTTAAAAAATAACCCTCATTTTACCAATTAGGTGTCGAATTAAAAAAAATCAATGTCCAATTCCAGTATTGCTCCCAGGTATTCATACGCATTCCAAATTTCAAAGATCTACAACAGGAAATTTGGTGAAAAATGAGCACAAATGTCACATAATTGGCGTGAAAGTGGCATTATTTTGTCCGAAATAGTAGCCCGGGTAATATTGTTTTTTTACTAATAAAATGTTTATTTATATTCATTTTTTTTATTATATAAGTTATTATTTTTCTAAAGTTATTAATTATATATTTTTTTATTTACTGTAAGTTCCTTTTGAAAATAATAGAAAATAATTAAAAATGTATATGCAAGCGTTATACCACAAAGACATTTTCGCCAAATGGGCTTTAGAAAATATAGCGGCAAATCTGGTGCACCTATGAAAAACGTGAACACACAAGACATCCATACAATGAATAAGCAGTTGCAGACCTTTCAAATGATATGTCACATGACTGGTTTTGTAAAGAAATAAAAAATGTTCACCCCCCTCGGGGAAAGAGTGGGGTGGTGACACACAAGACATCCATAATATGAATTAGCAGTTGCAGACCTTTCAAATGATGTGTCACACAATTGGTGTTGCAAAGAAATTAAAAATGTGCTCCCCTGTGGGGCAGAGTGGGTGGTGACACACAAGACATGCATAATATGAATAAGCAGTTGCAGATCTTTCAAATGATGTGTCACACGACTGGTGTTCTAAAGAATCAAAAATGTGCCCCCCTGGGAGGCAGAGTGGCTGGTGACTCACAACACATCCATAATATGAATAAACAGTTGCAGACCTTTAAAATGATATGTCACATAATTGGTGTTGCAAAGAAATTAAAAAGTGCCCCCCGGGGGGCAGAGTGGGGTGGTGACACACAAGACTTCCATAATATGAATAAGCAGTTGCAGACCTTTCAAATGATATGTCACATGACTGGTTTTGTAAAGAAATAAAAAATGTTCACCCCCCTCGGGGACAGAGTGGGGTGGTGACACACAAGACATCCATAATATGAATTAGCAGTTGCAGACCTTTCAAATGATGTGTCACACAATTGGTGTTGCAAAGAAATTAAAAATGTGCTCCCCTGTGGGGCAGAGTGGGTGGTGACACACAAGACATGCATAATATGAATAAGCAGTTGCAGATCTTTCAAATGATGTGTCACACGACTGGTGTTCTAAAGAATCAAAAATGTGCCCCCCCTGGGAGGCAGAGTGGCTGGTGACTCACAACACATCCATAATATGAATAAACAGTTGCAGACCTTTAAAATGATATGTCACATAATTGGTGTTGCAAAGAAATTAAAAAGTGCCCCCCGGGGGGCAGAGTGGGGTGGTGACACACAAGACTTCCATAATATGAATAAGCAGTTGCAGACCTTTCAAATGATGTGTCACACAATTGATGTTGTAAAGAAATTTAAAATGTGCCTCCCTGGGGGGGACAGAATGGGGAGACACAAAATACATCCATAATATGAATAAGCATTTGCAAACCTTACAAATTATGTGTCACACGACTGATGTTGTAAAGAAACTAAAAATGTGCCACCCCTGGGGGGGCAGAGGGGAGGATGACACACAACACATCCATAATATGAATAAGCAGTTGCAGACCTTTCAAATGAAGTGTCTCACGACTGGTGTTGTAAAGAAATTAAAAATGTGCCCCCCCTAGGGGGGCAGAGTGGGGGTGACACACAAGACATCCATATTATGAATAAGCAGTTGCAGACCTTTGAAATGATGTGTCACACGACTGGTGTTGTAAAGAAATTAAAAATGTGCCCCCCCTGGGGGTGCAGACTGGGGGATGACACACAAGACATCCATAATATGAATAAGCAGTTGCAGACTTTTCAAATGATGTGTCATCCGACTGGTGATGTAAAGAAATTAAAAATGTGCCCCCTGGGGGGACACAGTAGGAGGGGAAACACAAGACATCCAAAACATGAATAAGCAGTTGCATACCTTTCAAATGATGTGTCATACGACTGGTGTTGTAAAGAAATTAATGTAAAATGTGTAACAGTAAAATGTGAAATAGTAAAATGTGCCCCCCAGGGGGGGCAGGGGGTGTGAAACACAAGACATCCATAATATGATTAAGCAGTTGCAGACCTTTCAAATGATGCGTCACACGACTGGTGTTGTAAAGAAATTAAAAATGTCTTCCCCTGGGGGGGGGTAGAGTGGGAGGTGACACACAAGACATCCATAATATTAATAAGCAGTTGCAGACCTCTCAAATGATGTGTCACACGATTGGTGTTGTAAAGAAATTAAAAATGCCCCCCCCTGGCGGGGAAGAGCGCGGGGGTGTGACACACAAGACATCCATAATATGAATAAGCAGTTGCAGACCTTTCAAATGATGTGTCACACGACTGGTGATGTAAAGAAATTAAAAATGTGCCCCCTGGGGGGACACAGTTGGGGGGGGGGAAACACAAGACATCCAAAACATGAATAAGCAGTTGCAGACCTTTCAAATGATGTGTCACACGACTGGTGTTGTAAAGAAATTTAAAATGTGCACCCCTCTGGGGGGTAGAGTGGAGGGTGACACGCAAGACACCCATAATATGAAGAAGCATTTGCAGACCTTTCAAATGATGTGTCACACGACTGGTGTTGTAAAGAAATTAAAAATGTGCCCCCCTGGGGGTCAGAGTGGGGGATGACACACAACACATCCATAATATGAATAAGATGTTGCAGACCTTTCAAATGATGTGTCACACAACTGGTGTTGTAAAGAAATTAAAAATGTGACCCCCTGGGGGGCAGAGGGGAGGTGACACACAAGACATCCATAAAATGAATAAACAGTTGCGACCTTTCAAATGATGTGTCACACGACTGGTGTTGTAAAGAAATTAAAAATGTGCCCCCCTGGGGGGCAGAGTGGGGGATGACACACAACACATCCATAATATGAATAAGCAGTTGCAGACCTTTCAAATGATGTGTCACACAACTGGTGGTGTAAAGAAATTAAAAATGTGACCCCCTGGGGAGAGCAGAGTGTGGGGGTGACACACAAGACATCCATAATATGAATAAGCAGTTGCAGACCTTTCAAATCTTGTGTAACACGACTGGTGTTGTAAAGAAATTAAAAATGTGTCCCCCCTGGGGAGCAGAATGGGGGATAACACACAAGACATCCTTTAAATGAATAAGCAGTTGCAAACCTCTCAAATGATGTATCAAACGACTGATGTTGAAAATAAATTAAAAATTTGGCGAAATATTACAGTTATCGCCAAATTGGCGTCACTTTTGACAACTAATTTTGGTCGCCAAATTTGGCGATATATCGCCAAGTTGGCGACAAACTTGGCGATTGTTGGCGATGGTAACCTTTCCTCTCTTTATGGTAACCCATATGGCGATGCACAGACGGAGCCCTTTCCTGATTGGTCTATTCGACTCATGGAAGGAGTGGACAACCCGGATTCGTTACTTCCGGAAATCTTCCACATCAGCATCATTCCAGGAGTCATTCCTTTTAAGGCTAGTTTTTTTTTACTATAGAAGGATTAAATTTAATTGCAAAAAAATATCTTAAAAATCTATATTTTGATGGAATAAGAAATGAGTATGACATAAATGCTTAATCCAAATTACACATTCAGTGATTTGTTGTATGTTTTATTTACAGGAAATCGTTTTGGGAGGGCGATTCCGAGATTTTCGTTTGACGAAATCCCTGCTTTTTTCGCTATCGTTTGACGAAATTCGCTCTTTTTTCGGGATACTTTGACAAAATTAGCGCTTCTTTTGCAGCCCTTTGACAAAAATCGCGCTTTTTCAGCAATCCTATGTCGAAATAAGTGCTTTTCAGCGATTCTACGTCAGAATTCGCGTTTTTTTCTCAACCCTTTGACGAAATTCGCGCTTTTTCCGTGATCATTTGACGAAATTCACGCTTTTTCGCGATACTTTAACAAAATTAGCGCTTTTTCAGCAATCCTATGTCGAAGTTCACGGTTTTTCAGCGATCCTATGTCGAAATTCGCACTTTTTCCGAGTTCCTTTGCCTTCCCTTTTCGCAACCTTTTGGAAAAAGTAGCTCTCTTTCCGCGACATTTTGACGAAATTCGAGCTTTTTACATGACACTTTGACAAAAATCGCGTCTTTTCAGCAATCCTATGTCGAAGTTCGCGCTTTTTACGCGATCCTCTCTCAAAATTCGCATTTTTTCCGCGACCCTTTGACGAAATTCGCCCTTTTCCGCGGTACTTTGACAAAAATAGCAGTTTTTTGCAAGCCTTTGAAAAAGTAGCGCTCTTTCCTCGACCTTTTGGCGAAATTCAAACTTTTTGCGCAACACTTTGACAAAAATCGCGCTTTTTCAGCAATCCTATGTCAAAGTTCGCGTTTTTTACGCGATCCACTGTCGAAATTCGCGTTTTTCCGCGACCCTGTCATGAAATTCACGCTTCTTCAGTGATCATTTGACGAAATTCGCGCTTTTTCACGATACTTTGACAAAATTAGTGCTTTTTCAGCGATCCTATGTCAAAGTTTGCGTTTTTTACGCGAATTTCTGTTGAAATTCGCATTTTTTCTGCGACCGTATGGTGAAATTCGCGCTTTTTACGTATTAATTTCACGAAATTCGCGCTTTTTCGCGGTACTTTGCCAAAATTAGCTCTTTTTCAGCAATCCTATGTCGAAGTTCGCGCTTTTTCAGCGATCGTATGTCAAAATTAGTACTTTTTCCGCTATACTTTGCCTTCCTTTTTTCCAACCCTTTGACAAAATTAGCGCTTTTTCCACGACCTTTTGGCGAAATTTGCTCTTTTTCCGCGATACTTTGAATTAACGTTTTTTTGCAAACATTTGACAAAATTCGTGCTTTTCTTCGACCTTTTCACGGAATTCGAGCTTTTTCCTCGACACTTTGACAAAACTCGATCAGCGATCTTGTGTCAAAATTCGCGTTTTTTAGCGATCCTTTGTCAAAATTCTTTTTTTTTTTTTGCGCAACCTTCGACAAAATTCATGCTTTTTCCGCGATCTTCTGCAAAATACGCTCTTTTTCCGCGACACTTTGACAAAATTAGCGCTTTTTAGCGACATTTTAATAAAATTCGCGTTTTTTCCGGAACAAAAGACTGTCTCCGACGGAGTCGCAGAAATCTCTTCCGGGAAAAAGTCTGAATTCAACACTGGTTTTGGGGGGGGGGGGGCTATCGCCCCCCTGTGGATCCGCGCCTGTTTATTTATTTAAATTATAAATAAACAATTTATAATTGCATTATGCTGCCCTTTAATTGTTTAAATGGGTAATACATGAAATGTCTATTAGGTTAAGAATAAAAGAATGATTGAAAAGAAATGTGAGCAAGTAATGCAATATCCATTAGACATGGGATTCCAAGTGGGTACAATAAAATTAGAAGAAGGGTCAAGAAAGTGATGTTTTGATAGCATTTTTTTTCTTAAGCCGGATAAATTTTAAAAACAAAATTTTATAGCATTTATCTTTTTTTGCTATACATATAGAAATCCTTCCAATAATTTCCGAGAAAAAAAAATACATCTTTATCAGGCCATAGAGCCTTAAAACTACATTTGAAAGTAGCAAAATATTTTATTTCTTCTTTACATCTGGGGAACTAAGATAATAAATGGAAAAATATGTCATTTCATTTTTCAGAAACTGGAATATTCAGTATATTTGGTATATATACCACCGTTACATCCTTGAAAAGAGTCGAATGTTCAGCGAGAGGTTTAACATTCCTTTTTTACATTGATAGAAGTGATAGTAGTGGACCCGATATCGGAGGATCTCACCACAAACAAGTTAGAAATTGCACCTGAAGCCTAGCAAATGAGGTGCGTTCGTATGATAATGAAGTTTTAAAAATATCACTCTCATATATCAATCTCATAAAATCGTAAATAGTTAATTACAATTAAAATGCGCACCAAACAATGTTCTCTCTATACTCATTATGTAATGGAATAATTTTGTGTGTCCTTGTAAATCAATAACAAATGTTCTTTGCACAACAGATAATGCAAAATCTATATTATAATATGTACTTTATGATGCATATCAATATTATTATGTTCGAATGAGTGTAATGTTATTAAAATGCATTTGAAACTTTTTTTCCCCATTGATTGCAATGTAACGGAGTACTTTTGATTGTCCCTGTATTTGATCTATGCATCCTATTTTCAAAAAATTTGAAATGACTTGACAAAATTATGTAATAAGTATGTAATGTAAATTTAAAACGATTAAAATGCATTTGAAACATTTTTCCCCATTGGCCGTAATGTAACGGAATACTTTTGATCGTCCCAGTCATTGGCGCACCCACGGGGGGAGCTAAGGGGGCTGAAGCCCCTCTCAGAACGAAAAAATGAAACTAATTATTCAAAATTTTCTAAAATTATGAAAGTTCAATTTTTATTATTTTTAATAAATTCTGAAAAAGAGAAATTTTGAAAAATAGTAATATTTTCATATTTTTTTTATTCATAATTTTTTTTATGAAATTTGAAATATCAGTATTTTTAATATTCACCACTTAAGAGAATATTTTCTTTTTTTTTTATTTATCAAAGCGGTTTAAGCCTTCAGAATTAACCCCATCAAAAAATATTAGAGCCCTTCCCCCTGGTTTCACTGATTTCCCCGCCCTCCGTCCTTTAACTACCCATCTTCGTTCTATATCAAGTCAATAGAAAAATGGGTACTGCTTGGTTATTCCGTCGACCAATTTCGCCATATTATACAAATCGCCAAACTACTTGCCAAATTATACACATTGACATAATTTTTATTTTAAATAATTAACGGAAAAACAAATAATTAGTAGAATAATTATAAAAATACAATTAAAAAGTCGAAATAAAAATCACTTAATGATGTTTTAAACACGTGTATCGTATTTAATATCATTGAATGTGACATTTACGAGCATCCATTATTGGCATTTAATCTTATAGTTTGGCGATCATTTTTTGGTCGACGGGATAACCAAGTAGTACCGAAAAAAGTATGTCTGGGAACTTCTCGTCTTTTATAAATACAATGTTTAAAAAAAATCGGACCCAGCGGGCGAATTCTGCCCCTGTCGGATCGGACGACTTTCTCGAAATCCTCCGACGGAGTGATAATTTCTAATTCTGCCCTTATCGTCTCGGAATCCTCTCCGGTTTGACGGGCTTGTTTTCTCGTAATTCCTCCGACTGCTATAGGCAGCCGGAAACCCACTATCTATGTCGGTTTAAAATGGCGGCGTTTATATTAGCAGATCTTCTATGTGAAGATAGAGACTTATTTTTTATTAAATGTATATTCGCATTCTATTATTAGTATTTTTTTGTATTCAGTTTTGTTATGTTCATCAGTAATTTTAGCTTCAATTTAATATAAACTAATTGTGATTGTAGCATATTTTTTTAATTATTTGAGTTAAAGCTGTTTGTATTTTAAAACGTGTTTTTAAATATATATTTATTTATTTATGCTAAAATATAATAATTTATATTTTGAGATTAAAACTTATTGGAGTAATGCAAAAGTGTAGGTTAGTTGATTGTGTTTATTACGGCCATTTATCAACACGGGGAATATAGATAAAATAATACAATTTGTAAGAATCACCATAAATAAAAATAAAGCAACTCCTTTATTTTTTATTTATGATGATTTTTACAAAGTGCATTATTTTATTTATTCATTATCGCCTGTGTTTTCGGTGTTTTTCACGAAGAATATAGACATTAAGTGGAGGAGTGCCCTCTGTGGGAGCCTTTCTTTGGAAACCTAGGCCGTATTTACGCATGGTAAACCAAGGTTCTAAAACTACCAGTTTCGTTTTTAGAACCTCTCGGTCGCTGATGAGGGAATATATATGTGTAATTACAAATAGTTAAAACTCCAATATTTTGATCTAAACAATAAAAAATATATAATTGTGAATGTAAAATAATAAAAAGTCAAACATATTTTTAAAATTATGTTTGTATGATATAGCTCGTATTTTAAAAATTATAATTTAAAACTTGTATTTAAAAAAAAAAGAAAAAAAACTTGTATTTATTAAAAAAAAAAAAAAAAAATGTTAAAATATATTTTTGAGAAGAATATAACTTATTGCACTAAATCAAAAAGAGTACTTACACAAAAATATTAAATACCTCATGAAGTGAAAAAAAAAAAATAAATAAAAACGCTATCTACATTAGAAAAAAAGCATTAGTGTTTATCAAACAAGCAAGTTATAAAAATATGAACAGGGGAATAAAATCAGTTTAAATTTTTATTAAATATGGGTAATTGCGCTAGATCTATTAACAGAATTAACAATATTTCGCGATATAATTGTAGTAAGGTAAAAATGAGGTATCAAAACAGTAGCGCCAACTTTTCAAAAATATTGAGTGGGCTCAAATTTTTTTTAGCAAAATAACGCATATAATTTTCTTTTTTTAGTGTGCACGTGTGGGAAGGATAAGAGAGAGAGGGGGGGGGGGGGGTTGGAGCAAATGATTAAAGATAATTCAAAATTAAATTCTGTTTTTCTAAGCAAAATTTTCAAATTATTACAATTATATTTTATAAATAATTTTATTAAAATATATTCTTCTATGTTCTTGTTGTATTTACTATAAATAACATTGGAATTGCTAATTATTCAAAGTGCATAAAACAATTTAAAGAAAAGCATACATTTTAGTAAAGGTGTTTTATCAATTCAAGACATTAAGCCAGATGGCAAAATATGAAGGAAATTCTTTTTCGCGAGAAATTTAACTATACATTTTTTCAGCGCTCCTGTAAGTCTAATTTGTATCCTTACTATTTTTCAAAGAAAAACATTTTGAGAACATTAATAAAAACAAATATAATTTCAGCGATTGAATAATTAAAAAAATAAACAAATTAAATCAATTAGGTGGGGCGGAGATTTTTCACGAGGAATATATGCCCTAAGTGGAGGAGTGCCCTCTCTGGAGGTCTTTCTTAGGGAACCAACTCCTATTTAAGCATGGAAAACCAAGGTTCGAAGAAAATCACGAAAAAACCCCGAGCGATTAGGCCGACGGGCGCGATTGGGTTCGAACCCAGCATCTCCCGTCGACAAGTTTCGTACTCAGAATCTCTCGGCCACTGTGGGGTAAAACAAAAGCGTAATTACAAAAGGATGCGTAAAAAATTCCTTTATTTTGATCGAAACAGTAAAAAAATATATAATTGTAAATGTAAAATAATTATAACAAGTCTAATTTTCCAATTATATTTGACTGATATAGCTCGTATTTTATAAATTATATTTTAAAGCTTGTATTTAAAAAAAAAAAAAAAAACTTTCAGCTAAAATATATTTTGGAGAAGATTATAACTGATTGCACTGAATCAAAAAAGTGCTTATAAAAAGTGTTTTTTTTTTTTTTTTTTTTTTTTAATAATACCTTGATTTTATTCTAAATATAGAAAAACCATTATTATTTGACTGGCACAACTTGTATTTAAGAAAAGAAAAAAAAAATGCTAAAATATATTATTGAGAAAATTAAAATTTATTGAAATCAAAAAGTATACAGTTACAAATAGTTTTTGTTTAAATAATAACTTGATTATACTCTAAATAATAAAACAATTATATTTTGACTGGCACAACTTGTATTTAAGGGGGAAAAAACCATGCTAAAATATATTTTTGATAAGATTAAGACTTACTTTACTAATCTAAAAGAGTATTTACAAATATATATTGTTTAAATACGAGTAATTCCTTGATTTTACTTTAAGGGGAATACATTTGAAACCATCTCTTCAATTTTGAGTATATTTGTAATATGTGTGGTGTCACAATACTTAATACTAAAAATCCAATAAAATTATTATTATTAAGTGAAAAAGCATATTTTACTAAAAAAAAATAAAATTTTTTAAAAATCTTTACTATTTTTATAAATAAGAACATTTTGGCTTCGATTAGTTTTCCCGAATTTATTGGAACATACTACATGCAGCTATGTATGGATTTTTAGATGTATGGGATTTTACATTTAATATGTTTTTTTTTCTCTCATGCATATTAAAAAATGAAGGAAATTCAACAAAACCTTAATTTAAATATTTTTTTAAAGAATAACTATACATTTGAATGCTAAATCCATAAACAAAAATATTAAATAGCCTATAGAAAACATGTAAAAAATAAAAAATGAAACCTCTATCTGCATTAGCAAAAAAGCCTTAGTGTTTATCGAACAAGCATGTTATAAAAATATGGACAGGGAGAAAAATCAGTCTAAAGTTTTTATTAAGTATGGGTAATTGCGCTGGATCTATTAACAATATTTACAATATCTCATGACATAATTGTCGAATAGATAAAAATGAGGTGTTAAAATAATCACAACTAAAGAAGCTTTCAGTTAATGTTAAAAAAAGAAAATCTATATTTTAACCAATTTCAACATACTGTGTCCTTTTTATCCTTTATGTACCGAATTATGAATCCATGAAAATTTTACATTCTAAAGCATTTTATTTAAATTGTTTAAACTAAATTAAAAGATTTACATAATCATTTAATAAATTTTTGGAGGATTGTAGAAGGATTGAAGGATTTAAAAGGATTAATTAAATTTGAATTTACAGGGGTTTTGTGCAATATTTATAACCCCACTCAAATCTTTTTATTTTAAATTGTTTTCTTAGCATTTAGTAGAAAATGTACAAACATGATGTTCTTACAATATAAATATAGAAAGATTTCCGAATTGAAAAATCCCCATCCCCCTCCATCAGTGCCAAGAGAGCTCAAAGGCAAAAGAAACCATCCCTTTAAAAATATTTCTGTTTTGTGTAATCAATAATGCTTTTGGAGCAAAATAAAGTAATGTATCTGTTACTTATCCTAAAGAGTATTACTAACTAACTGACGTATTAAAAGAATTTTATAATAAGTAATTTTAATGGTATTTATAAGTACCGTCGGTAGATAAAGGGTTAAATAAAAATAAGAATTTTGTAATTATAAGTACAACATATGATGAAGCATGATTTTTCAATTATTGAACTATTATAGCCTGTATTATAAAACTTGAAAAAAAAAAGTTTGAATTAAAATTGTAATTTTAATAAAGTATACTCACTTTTTTTTTTTTTTTTTTTTTTTAAATGTATATTTGAGAAGATTAAAATCCACTGTATTAGTTCAAAAGAATAATTACAAATAGTTTTCAATTAAATAATTCCTTGATTTTAACTTTAATATTAATAAAAATTTTATAATTGTAAATGAGTGAAATAAGTTTAAAATTTTTTCGCTGACATATAGTTTGTATGTTGAAGCTTATATTAGAAAAATAAAAAAAAATCATATTGAAATATATTTTTTAGAATATTAAAAATTAAGCTAATCTAAAATTGTTATTGCAAGATGTTTTATTTTTAATATTTTTTAATTTGTTTCTCTAAATAACAATAAAATTTTTATATTTGTATCTTAAAACTTCGAAAATTACTTATAACTCATCCCACCTGTTAAAACTTTTTATACTGTTTATAGCGGTATCATATCATTCCCTTACAGAGGTATTTAATAATACTGCGGTCTTTTTTTAAAGGGCTTGCTACTTGCAAACACACATGTTTAGATCCCCTGTAAATAAACAAACTACGTGTGTCCTTGGTCGAAACTGGTTAACCTTGATAGGGAGGGGTTAAAGGTTGCTTGCAAATTCCGCTTAAAGGGCAGAATCGCGAACAGACGAATATCGTTACCAGTTCTCGGATCGGTTGGTTCCGAATAGGCTTGTTCCGCTAAGGCCAGAATCGCGCTCCTGGTAGTTTTAGAACCTTGGTTTACCATGCGTAAATACGGCCTAGGTTTCCAAAGAAAGGCTCCCACAGAGGGCACTCCTCCACTTAATGTCCATATTCTTCGTGAAAAACACCGAAAACACAGGCGATAATGAATAAATAAAATAATGCACTTTGTAAAAATCATCATAAATAAAAAATAAAGGAGTTGCTTTATTTTTATTTATGGTGATTCTTACAAATTGTATTATTTTATCTATATTCCCCGTGTTGATAAATGGCCGTAATAAACACAATCAACTAACCTACACTTTTGCATTACTCCAATAAGTTTTAATCTCAAAATATAAATTATTATATTTTAGCATAAATAAATAAATATATATTTAAAAACACGTTTTAAAATACAAACAGCTTTAACTCAAATAATTAAAAAAATATGCTACAATCACAATTAGTTTATATTAAATTGAAGCTAAAATTACTGATGAACATAACAAAACTGAATACAAAAAATACTAATAATAGAATGCGAATATACATTTAATAAAAAATAAGTCTCTATCTTCACATAGAAGATCTGCTAATATAAACGCCGCCATTTTAAACCGACATAGATAGTGGGTTTCCGGCTGCCTATAGCAGTCGGAGGAATTACGAGAAAACAAGCCCGTCAAACCGGAGAGGATTCCGAGACGATAAGGGCAGAATTAGAAATTATCACTCCGTCGGAGGATTTCGAGAAAGTCGTCCGATCCGACAGGGGCAGAATTCGCCCGCTGGGTCCGATTTTTTTTAAACATTGTATTTATAAAAGACGAGAAGTTCCCAGACATACTTTTTTCGGTACTACTTGGTTATCCCGTCGACCAAAAAATGATCGCCAAACTATAAGATTAAATGCCAATAATGGATGCTCGTAAATGTCACATTCAATGATATTAAATACGATACACGTGTTTAAAACATCATTAAGTGATTTTTATTTCGACTTTTTAATTGTATTTTTATAATTATTCTACTAATTATTTGTTTTTCCGTTAATTATTTAAAATAAAAATTATGTCAATGTGTATAATTTGGCAAGTAGTTTGGCGATTTGTATAATATGGCGAAATTGGTCGACGGAATAACCAAGCAGTACCCATTTTTCTATTGACTTGATATAGAACGAAGATGGGTAGTTAAAGGACGGAGGGCGGGGAAATCAGTGAAACCAGGGGGAAGGGCTCTAATATTTTTTGATGGGGTTAATTCTGAAGGCTTAAACCGCTTTGATAAATAAAAAAAAAAGAAAATATTCTCTTAAGTGGTGAATATTAAAAATACTGATATTTCAAATTTCATAAAAAAAATTATGAATAAAAAAAATATGAAAATATTACTATTTTTCAAAATTTCTCTTTTTCAGAATTTATTAAAAATAATAAAAATTGAACTTTCATAATTTTAGAAAATTTTGAATAATTAGTTTCATTTTTTCGTTCTGAGAGGGGCTTCAGCCCCCTTAGCTCCCCCCGTGGGTGCGCCAATGACTGGGACGATCAAAAGTATTCCGTTACATTACGGCCAATGGGGAAAAATGTTTCAAATGCATTTTAATCGTTTTAAATTTACATTACATACTTATTACATAATTTTGTCAAGTCATTTCAAATTTTTTGAAAATAGGATGCATAGATCAAATACAGGGACAATCAAAAGTACTCCGTTACATTACAATCAATGGGAAAAAAAAGTTTCAAATGCATTTTAATAACATTACACTCATTCGAACATAATAATATTGATATGCATCATAAAGTACATATTATAATATAGATTTTGCATTATCTGTTGTGCAAAGAACATTTGTTATTGATTTACAAGGACACACAAAATTATTCCATTACATAATGAGTATAGAGAGAACATTGTTTGGTGCGCATTTTAATTGTAATTAACTATTTACGATTTTATGAGATTGATATATGAGAGTGATATTTTTAAAACTTCATTATCATACGAACGCACCTCATTTGCTAGGCTTCAGGTGCAATTTCTAACTTGTTTGTGGTGAGATCCTCCGATATCGGGCCCACTACTATCACTTCTATCAATGTAAAAAAGGAATGTTAAACCTCTCGCTGAACATTCGACTCTTTTCAAGGATGTAACGGTGGTATATATACCAAATATACTGAATATTCCAGTTTCTGTAAAATGAAATGACATATTTTTCCATTTATTATCTTAGTTCCCCAGATGGAAAGAAGAAATAAAATATTTTGCTACTTTCAAATGTAGTTTTAAGGCTCTATGGCCTGATAAAGATGTTTTTTTTTTTCTCGGAAATTATTGGAAGGATTTCTATATGTATAGCAAAAAAAGATAAATGCTATAAAATTTTGTTTTTTAAATTTATCCGGCTTAAGAAAAAAAATGCTATCAAAACATCACTTTCTTGACCCTTCTTCTAATTTTATTGTACCCACTTGGAATCCCATGTCTAATGGATATTGCATTACTTGCTCACATTTCTTTTCAATCATTCTTTTATTCTTAACCTAATAGACATTTCATGTATTACCCATTTAAACAATTAAAGGGCAGCATAATGCAATTATAAATTGTTTATTTATAATTTAAATAAATAAACAGGCGCGGATCCACGGGGGGGGCGATAGCCCCCCCCCCAAAACCAGTGTTGAATTCAGACTTTTTCCCGGAAGAGATTTCTGCGACTCCGTCGGAGACAGTCTTTTGTTCCGGAAAAAACGCGAATTTTATTAAAATGTCGCTAAAAAGCGCTAATTTTGTCAAAGTGTCGCGGAAAAAGAGCGTATTTTGCCGAAGATCGCGGAAAAAGCATGAATTTTGTCGAAGGTTGCGCAAAAAAAAAAAAGAATTTTGACAAAGGATCGCTAAAAAACGCGAATTTTGACACAAGATCGCTGATCGAGTTTTGTCAAAGTGTCGAGGAAAAAGCTCGAATTCCGTGAAAAGGTCGAAGAAAAGCACGAATTTTGTCAAATGTTTGCAAAAAAACGTTAATTCAAAGTATCGCGGAAAAAGAGCTAATTTCGCCAAAAGGTCGTGGAAAAAGCGCTAATTTTGTCAAAGGGTTGGAAAAAAGGAAGGCAAAGTATAGCGGAAAAAGTACTAATTTTGACATACGATCGCTGAAAAAGCGCGAACTTCGACATAGGATTGCTGAAAAAGAGCTAATTTTGGCAAAGTACCGCGAAAAAGCGCGAATTTCGTGAAATTAATACGTAAAAAGCGCGAATTTCACCATACGGTCGCAGAAAAAATGCGAATTTCAACAGAAATTCGCGTAAAAAACGCAAACTTTGACATAGGATCGCTGAAAAAGCACTAATTTTGTCAAAGTATCGTGAAAAAGCGCGAATTTCGTCAAATGATCACTGAAGAAGCGTGAATTTCATGACAGGGTCGCGGAAAAACGCGAATTTCGACAGTGGATCGCGTAAAAAACGCGAACTTTGACATAGGATTGCTGAAAAAGCGCGATTTTTGTCAAAGTGTTGCGCAAAAAGTTTGAATTTCGCCAAAAGGTCGAGGAAAGAGCGCTACTTTTTCAAAGGCTTGCAAAAAACTGCTATTTTTGTCAAAGTACCGCGGAAAAGGGCGAATTTCGTCAAAGGGTCGCGGAAAAAATGCGAATTTTGAGAGAGGATCGCGTAAAAAGCGCGAACTTCGACATAGGATTGCTGAAAAGACGCGATTTTTGTCAAAGTGTCATGTAAAAAGCTCGAATTTCGTCAAAATGTCGCGGAAAGAGAGCTACTTTTTCCAAAAGGTTGCGAAAAGGGAAGGCAAAGGAACTCGGAAAAAGTGCGAATTTCGACATAGGATCGCTGAAAAACCGTGAACTTCGACATAGGATTGCTGAAAAAGCGCTAATTTTGTTAAAGTATCGCGAAAAAGCGTGAATTTCGTCAAATGATCACGGAAAAAGCGCGAATTTCGTCAAAGGGTTGAGAAAAAAACGCGAATTCTGACGTAGAATCGCTGAAAAGCACTTATTTCGACATAGGATTGCTGAAAAAGCGCGATTTTTGTCAAAGGGCTGCAAAAGAAGCGCTAATTTTGTCAAAGTATCCCGAAAAAAGAGCGAATTTCGTCAAACGATAGCGAAAAAAGCAGGGATTTCGTCAAACGAAAATCTCGGAATCGCCCTCCCAAAACGATTTCCTGTAAATAAAACATACAACAAATCACTGAATGTGTAATTTGGATTAAGCATTTATGTCATACTCATTTCTTATTCCATCAAAATATAGATTTTTAAGATATTTTTTTGCAATTAAATTTAATATAGCAAAAATAAGAAAAAATACAATTTAAAATGAATGTATAATAATATTACAAAATGCTAATTGTCGCAGATTGTTTTAATTTTTCTATTTTTTTAAGTATTCCATTTCGTCACAGCTGAGGTTAGGTCCATTGTTTCTGCCAATGATTTTTCACATTTTAGTATCATTAAATTATTCAACCGTTCATCTGTCATTGTTGTTCGTAAGGAATGTTTAATGAGCTTAAGTTGACTGAAAGAACGTTCATTTGAACCAGCTGTTATTATAAATTTTATTATGCGAAAATTTTCTTTGAGTACTGAACGTAATTTTTTAGATTCCTCAATAACTTCATTTAATGTATTGGAGATTCTACATCGGTCAAATAAAATTTCCATTTCAGCCTGTAAGATACATTTATCTGGTTTTAAAACAGATGGAGGCATCATGGAAATCACAGCTTCGACATTAGAAATTTCTAAATTTGTTTTTGAGAGTGGAAAGTTAAAAATATTGAATATGGGTGTGGCGGAATCAACAACAGCTGTTATATTACACTTTAATTGCATAATTAAAGTATCCAGAACGCATTTGAATTATTTTTGGTAAAATGTATGTATTAATAATGTAAAAGTTTCAAAAATCCCCATTTATCAAAAAATAGCGATCTGTTTAGGAAATAAATAATAAAAAAGGCTTGTCATTCGCCAAGTTTCCTTTGACTGCAGTACAGGGGGCGCTGAACTACATGATTTTCACGTTGGTAGCGCCATCTAATGTTAGAAACTGAAATGTTTTCCATTATTTCCTATGGGATTATTAGCAGTAGTATGCACCAGGTGGCATTACATACGAGACAAAGTCATATAATAAGTTGGCAAATATAGGGACAATTTCAACAATGGATTTTCTCCTGAATGCGAGGCCTTGATATTATGATGGGGCCTTGATAAAAACCATTAAAACTTAAGGCACAGATGTCATATACGCACCACATTGGCGCGATTTTTTTTCTGACGCCAGTTTGGAAAAAACTTCGTTTTCAAATATCAGCTACATACATATTTTTTATTATTTTCAATTATTTTAAAAGGGAAATACTAATAAACTACAAAAGTTTAAATAATAATTATAAAGCAAAATAATTTATATCGATTTATAAAAGAAAATGTAAAGTAAATAAACAGTTTATTAATAAATAAACAACAATGGCCAGGTTACCATATGAGGAAAAAAATCGCCATTTTGTTGCACTCACGCAAATGTGGTGCGTATATGACATCTGTGCCAAAATTAAATTTAACGGAAAACTGAGAATGCTGTTCGATTTTTTCTACTAATAATAGAAATGATAATAAATGAACTCACAACTGCGTCAGAAATATAAACATTGTACTTTAAGAACATGCTTAACTAAAGGAAAATATGTATATTTTTTACATTCCACTGCATCATCATTTTTCATCCACTTTTTCATAAATTTCCATCCTTTATCCGCTTTATAACTCCTTTTACTTACCCATCATACGTAGTATAGGGTAAGTCTTGCAATCGTTTTGAAAATCGAAAAAAATTTTTTGACGGATTTACACGTTTTAGATAGTGGAGATTCCGAAAAACATATTTTTAGAAAAAAAAATTTTGCCGTCCGTCTGTCTGTCTGTAAACGCTCTATCCCCGAACAAATTGAGATAGAGACTTGAAATTTTGTATGTAGTTAGAATGTAAGAATGGGACGAACCCTATTTAATATCAGCAACCTCGATTATCCGGAACTATTTTTTTCGGACTCTCGAATAATTCTTTCTGATGAAAGGTATATAAAAACTTTCGAATTTTTTTGTTTTAAGGAATGGACGTAAAAGGCAATAAAATAACACACATTTTGCATATAGAACGAAGTCGATCGGATTATTAGTTGCCGAGATATGTGTAATCTTGTTTTCCACATTCTTCGATTTTTCATGACCCTGTATTTCATTCAAATTTCAATTCAGAAGTATATTTTAATTGGAAATGAGACGCTTAATCCGACGCAGTTAATTGTTAGTTAATAGAATTATTGTTTTTGGAGTTATAAGGATGTTTCTTTTACGCAGTTCGGTACTACTTGAGTAGTTTGGCGTTTTATATAATTTGTCGAAATTTGTACATCAGCAGTTCTTTAATACAGCATTACTATGTAATATTAACAATATTTAAATTTTGTTTATGAATTGCAATGCATTGTATAAATAGTTTTCACATGTTTTATTTGCATATACATATCCATGATGGGTAAGTATTACGGTGGCCCCCAACGACTAGTTTTCTGTTTTATTGTCTGTAGTAAGATCCTGGCTTTTTGTTTTTATGTTTTATTTCAGTCAGATCACTCATGACTGAATTTCTACTCTCTGGACGGCTACGAAAGACAGCTTTTTATTTTTATTTTAAAAATTGAACGAAATAAATCTCTAGTTTTAAAAAGTCGCACAATCAGCTTCAGTATGACAATCTGACAATACAGGATGCTGGACAACCAAGATGTGTGTAGATGACGCCCTGAAATTATCTAACCTACACACGGAAGGGCATAAGAAGTGAGTTAAAACAGTCTAAAGGTCAGATGACCCTCTCGAGGACCATCAACCTTGGATTGGAGGGGAGAGGTTTTCTCCGAAAGATCAAGCTACATGTAGTGATCGAACAATGCCCATTTCCGGAATGTGTTCTTGTTTTCGCACTAGGGATAGCGCCTGGTAGTAATCTTAAAATGTCTCAAATGTAATGGATCTCCTATATATTTTTTGAAACCATAATTTATTTTCTTATAAATTTACTGTAATATTAGTTCCAAATCATGTTTCTGTTATCTCATTTTTTTTTTTTTGTGTGTGTGTGTGTGTAAATAGGAATGTCACATTAATAATAAAAATTTTAGGTGTCTAACGGCGCCCTTAAACATTCCATCGCACCCTTTTTGAAACCCCTTATTTTAGGTGCCTGACTGCGCCCCTAAACCTACTGAGGCGCCCTACTACTAAAACATATTATATAAACATTCCATCGCGCTCGTTTTGAAACCCCCTTATTTTAGGTGCCTGACTGCGCCCCTAACGTACTGAGGCGCCCTACTACTAAAATATATTATACAATCATTCAAACACACTACAGTCGCTTCCACGCTTATTTTCCCTTTCTATCTATTTCTAAGAGTGACCAACAACTACTATAAGAAAAAAATAACTGTATCAGTGCCGAAACTAGCCTTTTTTGCGCCCGGGGCAAACATGGATTTTGGTGACCCCCCCCCATCCCTTACATATATGCATTCTTAATAACTAACACACCAAAGAAAATCTTAATTTGGCGCCCTCTTCACCTTCTGTTCTGTTGGCGCCCGGGGCACGTGCCCCCTCTGCCTCCCTCTAGATTCGGCTCTGAAGTGTATATCTATCCCGGAATAGATTACAAGTCTGTTTTCGAAATTTTTATTTCAGATGCATAAATTTTCTTCGGGATAGGAGTGGGAGATAAATGTAGTAACAAGTCTAAAATTAAATGCCTTATTTATGTTTTGTAAGTGAAAAATAACTTACTTTGTAATTTTACATTTAAAATTAAGTTATTTTATAATTACTTTTAACCACTAACAAAGTCTTTTTTACGGGCGCCTAGCGGCACCCTTAAACCTTCTCTGGCGCCCTATTGCATGAACATATTGGGGGGGGAGGCTCCCCCCCCTCCCCCCCCCCCTAAAGCTACGTCCCTGAAGAGAGAATATTTAAACTCTCAGAAGAAAAATGCTATTCTGCAATAATACTACTTTCAAAATTACCAAAAAGAGCAAAGAGAGGATATTTACACTCTCATAAAAGTATTTAAATAAATATATCAATCCAGTACATAACTTGAAAAATGTCACTTTACAAAAATTATCACATAAAATATTTATAATATGTTGAATACCTGTTGAACATGTTTAAATCAAATATTCAAATTCTTGTAAATAACAGGTGATCATGTGGTTATCTGCAAAATAACAAATATTTTCTTTTCTATATACAAGTAATGATTTAAAAAATATATCTTTGGATCCAAAGTATATACTTATTATATATATATAAAACTTTTTTTTTTTTTCGAATATTTAAACACTTAGATACACAGAGATACCTATTCTCAATCATCATTTTTTTTTTTTTTTTTTTTTTTTTTTTTTTTACAATATATCAAAAATTCAAGTAGAGTAAATTAGCATGCACAATTTTATCATAATTTTTTTGAAATGTTAAAAAAGGTTAGATGTTAGAGCATGCATAATTTGTCAATAATGAAAAAGTAACATTTCAGTTATTATAATAGTCACAATAGGGAAATTTTATGACATGAGTACTCATGTTTTACCTTATATCAATAACTGTTTATTTATTTTTAGAATAAACAATTATCGAAATAATTCAATAAATGACATATTTTCAATTATTATTTCAAAAACAAAATATTTCTCATTATTTACCAACTATTGAATGTATAGACTTTGAAAACTGAAAAGTACCAATACATTTTACGTATGAGATGAAGCATAAACAAAGAAATTTAAGTATGGTTGTGAAGAAAATATTTCAATGAAAAACAGAGTGAAAAGAAACAAATTTAAAAAGGTACATACTTTTATAGGATGACAATTTCATTGTCTCAAGGAGAAGATGAATTAAAAAAAAAATTACACTAATGCTGCCTGCAGCTTTGGTAGAAGAAAGCAAATAAATAAATAAAATATTCAAACATCATCTCTTACAATCCAAGACAGCTAGCATGACTCAGACTCTGCAACAACGCTAAAGTCATCCTAAAAAAGAAATGAAGATTAGTTTAAGTTCTATAATGTTTATGGGTGCGAGGCCGAAGATCATAATGATCTTTGTATTGAGTGGATTTATTTAGAAGAGCAGTGGGAGTTTTATCACCAGATGCCTGTGAATGCACTGAATGATATGAATGCGAAGATGTTTGTTGGCACTTAGAAGAAATAGGAATTTGAGGAGATGTATTACAAGCAGAATCACAATTAGAAATTTGAACAGGAACATGTTGTTGCACAGGAGAAGAAGATGCACTATCAACAGCTGGTTGATCATGTGTTGCACCTTGAGAAGAATCCGAAGGATACCGCAATGCTTCATCTCTTTTTTGAAGTTACAAGATTCTGTTAGTATGTATCAACATTGGTGATGCTTGATTATTATTGCAATCTTGAATTTGAATAAGTACAGGTGAAATTATTTTCTTTACCATGTAAGGGCCTTGTACTTTTTCGTTAAACACACTGGGAAATTTTACATAAACAATATCATTAACTTTGATATTAGCAAATTTTAACTTTTCCCTTGATTTTTGGTATACCTTTTGTCTAGAAGACTCGTTATTTTTGTAAGCTTGATAGTATATCTTTTCAATAACATCCATTAATTTGTGAATTTCATAAACTGTGTTAATAATTTTCCAGGAAGATTGGGTTTTATAATTGGCATAAATATAATTTACTTCTATTCCAAAATGAAGAAGATTTGGAATGAATTTTGTAGCTGGATGAGGCGTCGCGTTGTATATGAACTGGTGGATTTTTAAAGCGGTTGGAACATCAAATCCTTGGGAAGCCATTGTATTGACAGGCGACTTTATTTGAGTATTACATCGCTCACTTAATCCGTTAGCCTGGGGATGGGCTACAGAACTGTGTTCCAATTTTATGCCAAGCTTTTTATTGAAATAAGAAAACATATCACTAGTGAACTGAGAGCCATGATCAGTAAGTGTTAATTCGGGCTTTCCATGAGTAGAAATGTAATGTAATAGAGCTTTAGTAACAGATTCAGCGTTAATGTTATTCAAGGCATATAATTCTAAATGACGAGAAAAATGATCAATTACTGTCATCACATATTGGCGATTTCTCAATGGGCCAAGTAAATCCATTGAAACTTTTTGATTCGGAGCAGTAGGTAGTGGTGCTGGTAAATATGGAGCGGTGTTTTTTTATGATTTTTGTTTACTAAACAAATTTCACAAGAGTTGACATAATTAATGGCATCAGAAACAAGGGTTTTCCAGGTAAATCTTTTCTTTAAATTAACAATAGTTTTATGAATTCCAGTATGAGTAATATGAGCAATTCTTAAAGCTTTTGCTCTAAGTGACGAAGGTAAAACAGCTTTATGTAGCTCAATATCTTCCGAAGAAAAATGTCCATTGTAACAAAGTAAATCATTATTTGGATTAATATAATAGCCATTTAAACATTTAGATTTTTTGTTAGCTTTAAGATCTTCATAAATTTTATTAATTTTAGGGTCTTTTTGTTGTTCAGAAAAGATGGTTTGATCAAAAATTTCTAATAATGGGTCTTCTTTATTATCATTATTTGGAGGTGGAGAGTCACTTTGAAGATGACAGGTGTGGTGTGTTTTGCCAATTAAACCACATGGAAAGTGAGCAATTTCATTATGTAAATCATTTTGATCATCAACAATTGGTAGTGGTTCTTGCCTAGAAATAAGATCTGGATTAGTATGGAGATCTTCAGTAGGAACGTGAGGGGTTCTGCTTAGAAAATCTACTAAGACATTCTCTTTGCCTGGTATATGCTGGAATGTGTATGAATATTCAGATAGTTCTAACATCCAGCGAGTAGTGATGTCAGCAGGTGATGTTGCTTTTTTGTAATTATTAAGGGGTTTAGCATCTGATAAGAGAATGAAGGGTCGACCAAAAATGTAATATTTAAAAACTGTTACTCCTTTATAAATGGCATAAAGTTCCAATTTGATAGCTGGATACTGTTTTTCAGACTGAGATAAAGTTTTGGAATAATATGAAATCGGTCGAAGTTCACCGTCAAATTTTTGCATAAGAACAACTGAGATTGCTGTCTTTGATGCATCAGTATTAACATAGAAAGTCTCATGTAATATTTAAAAGCTGTTACTCCTTTATAAATGGCATAAAGTTCCAATTTGATTGCTGGATACTGTTTTTCAGACTGAGATAAAGTTTTGGAATAATATGAAATCGGTCGAAGTTCACCGTCAAATTTTTGCATAAGAACAGCTGAGATTGCTGTCTTTGATGCATCAGTATTAACATAGAAATTCGCATTCCAATTTGGGAGATTTAGCATAGGTTTTTGAAAGAAAATTTCTTGCAATTTATTAAATGCATTTTCTTGTTCAGATTTCCAACAAAACTTATTTTTAGGTTTGGTAACTTCAATAAGAGGAGTAATCAATTTAGAAAAAATAGGTATAATTGACTTATAAAATGAACATAATCCAATGAAACCTTTTGCCTGCCTCTTGGTTTTAGGCTTTGGGAAGGAAGTGATTTTTACAATATTACTTGTAATAGGAAGAATTTTATGATCTGTGAGTTGGAAGCCTAAAAAGTTAATACTAGTTTTCGTGAATGAACATTTTTCAGGAGAAAGAGTGATGTTATTAGCAATGAGAGTGTCTAAGAGCTTTGTGAGTTTCGTAACCATCTCTTCAAAGGAATTAGCGCCAACCACAATGTCATCTTGGTATGCATAACACGAGTCAATTTCAGATAATTGAATAACTGAATCAATTAATTGTTGAAAAGTGCTCGCAGCTATCTTCAAGCCAAAGACGAAGATAGGTAAAAATTCCCCATGGAGTAGTAAAACTGAGTTTATCTTGCATTTCTTTAGGTACTGCAATCTGCCAGTATGCAGACGGCAAGTCAAGAGTAGTATAATATTTAAATTTTGATAACTGTACTAATAGATTTTGAATTCTAGGAAGAGGATATGATGATGGTATGATGATGGAGTTTAGCAATCTTAAATCTAGGGCCAAACGATATTTCTGATGTTTCGACATGTCAGTTCTTTTCTTTTTAACTAGAAGCATAGGGCAAGCCCAGGATGAATTTGATCTTTCTATAATACCTGCATTTAACATTTGATTAATTTGGTCAAGAGCTTCTTGCTCGAGTGCCTGTGGCACAGGAAAAGGTAGGGTTTTTACAGGATGAGAGTTCAACATTGAAAACTGAGGATTCACTAAGTCTGTATGACCTAAAGTGTCCAAAGATTTAGAAAATGCAAGAGCTTTACTGCACAATAATTTTGTTAAAGAGTCACTTTCATGAGGGGGTAAGTGTTTTAGGTCAAAATCATTTGGTGAAAGTTCTTGGACACGTTTTCTCTTAATTTCTTCAGAAGGTAAAATTAAATTACAATATTCATTTTCAAAATCTAAATCAAAAGAGTATTCCTCAATATCCTTCTCAACATCCTTCAACATTAATGCATTCACCAATAATTGTATTTTTATTTAAATGAATGTCCAGTTTGGATATATTCTGACATACAACCAAAAATAAATTATTTTGAATTGAAGAGTTAGAATGCAGTGATTCATGCAAAACAAGACCTTTATTTTTTAAAGCAGGCTTAAAAATAAAATATTCAGATGGAGAGTTCAAGTATTTGACATGTAAATAAACAAAAGAATTGGGAGGGATTAATTCTCTATTAACTGTTTGTACCATGTTGGAATTCACCAAAATTTTATTACCATCATTCAAATTAGTATGCTTTTCACCAATATAACTAATATCATTAGCACTTTCAGATGTGAAATTTTTGTCAGCCATATTATTATTAGAAGATAAATAGTTTACAACATTACCATAATCAGTTGGAAAATAGTTAGGAAAATAAGTAAAATTACCATCAATATAGGGATTATGATAATTCATAGCAGTACTAGCAACATTATTTATAAATAAATCACTATTTTGAAAATTATAATTGTAAGGGTAGGTTGCATAATTATTGACTGATTGTAAATTGTTGTCACCAGAATTTCCATACACCTTATCAATATAAGTACCATTACTTAGATTATTTGATATAGAATTTTCATAAAAAGGCATTTTGTGTGCATCAAAAGAATATGGCACATTTATATTATCATAAGTACACTCAGAATTCATATAATAGCAAGTAGGAGATTCATTATGACTGTGAAAAGGGATATGTTTATCTTTGATTAATATAGACTTAAAAGTTGGAGAAATGGTTATGGAATGCTTATTAATAAATTCAAACCCAAGTATGGCTTGAAAATTGACATTCTTTATATCAGTAAGATAAAAGACATGATGGAAAAAGTACTTGTCAATTTTAAATGAAATTTCAATACATCCTTTAAAGAAAACCTTAGAATTTATAGTAGATACTGAAACATTTCTAAACAAAACTTTGTAATGAATTTTAGATTTAATGCTATTAAAGCATTCTTGATCCAAAAGAGATAAAGTTGAGCCTGTGTCGATAAGAGTTGATATTTCATTACGTTGTACATTCATAATTATGCATGGCAAGGTATAAGAATTATCAAAGGAACTATAAATGATGTGTCGTTCTTGTACACATTCATCAATTTCAGAAGGATGATTCGATGCCAAAGAATTATGAGAACAGCAAGACTTATTAAATTTAGGATGCACTGGGGATGTTTGTACAGCAATGGTTGACAATAATTTGGTTGAAGAACTTTTGACAATGTGACGCTTGTTTTTCTCGTCACAGCAATGTACTGACCCTGAAGAACATGAACGGGAGAGAGGGCGGTCAGTAAAACCAATCTCCCCTATTTGTTTAAATGATAGATCTTAACATTTTTATTTTTTGAAAAAGAAGTGGAGTTTTTCTTTCTGTGAGAATCAGATGAAAAGTTCGACGTATAATTTTGTTTAGGTGCGTTGAGAATCCTTTTAAATTTATAACATGTGTCCATACGGTGATTGAATCGTCCACAAAATGCACATTGAATGATATTTTGTTTGGGGTAGGAATCCGTATAACTTTTCTTGTGAGAAAATCTGTCAAATGTAGGTTGAAAAAAAGGTTTATTTTGACGAGATTTTAGTTGACGAGAGTTTGTTTTATATTTATCCGTAATATTTTGTTTGACAGGTGAAGGTGAATTAACTCTAAGTTTTCTCTTAACATTATTAAAAGTGTACGATTTTCCATTGTTTTTTTCAGGTGGTGAGAATGCATTATGTGAATTTTCAAAAATTCTATCCCTTGTACGTCTTACAGGAGTTTGTTGGACCATATTCACAAGAAAAGTAGAGTTTTCATTAGTATAGTCACTATCCATACAATAAATTTGATCAAAATCTTTATGAGAATTTCGAGAAGGTGAAGAGTCATAAATTTCTTGTAGAAAGTGTGCTCGTTCAAGAGCTAAATCAAATGTGGAAATATTTTCTTCGATAATTTTTCTTCTGATTTGTTTAGGCAAAGCCTGAAGAAAATGAGTGAATTTTAGAGAATCTAGAGCAGCTGGATCCAATTTGGGATAGGCAAGCCGAAGTTGTTTATCCAGGCGGAAAGAAAAATTTTTAACAGATTCATTAGATTCTAATTTTAAATTTTGCAGAGATTGGAGTGAGTTGACTTTTCTTTTGGGCATAAAATAGTCTAAAAACACTTTTCGAATGGCTTGAAAGTTAGCATTCTTGAATTGAGACTGTGTTTCAAGAAAAAAGTTTAAAGCGCTGCCCTCTAGTTTTGATTTAAAGAGAACAAAAAGTTCTTTATCTGAAAAATTATTTAATTCTTGTAAATCTGATAATTGATCGAAAAAAAATTCTACACTTTGTGGATTTCCATCAAACGGCTGAATCGCAATATTTAATTTCGATTTCGGAGGCATGATGAGAAAAATTGAAATAAACTCTCACTAAATGTGATAATAATATGTTATAAATTAGTTACGTGAAAAATATATGAACTTAATTTGATATATATTTTAAAATAAGTACGAACTTCATTTATGTTATACATCATTTTTATATGTTAACAAAAATATAGCAAGAAAATAAGGAAGAAGAAGATGCCAACATATTTTTCTGAGCATCAGATCAAGAAAAACAGACCCTAATATTTCTTTTTAGTTTCTAATCTCCCAAGTTTGGAAGAAAAAAAATATTAGATTTCAGAATGTTTATGTAAACAGGATAACACATGTTCTCAAACTTGTCAAAACAAGATAAACAATTCACTTTGAAGTAATGAGTTCTTAGAATACACCTCCTTCCATAATAATTATGTACCATCTGTTCTCACATTTATGAAAACAAAAATAGCAAATTATATGAAATTGATTACTTATATGAGCAAGGTTAAACAACAACAACAAAAAAAAAAACATGATAAATAAATTAAAAATGTAAGCATTGCATGATGAGAACATATTCACTTCTGAATTTGTAAATTGAGAACATTTTTACTTATATATTATTATTTTTTTTTATCACTTCAATATAATAAAGAAAACATATGTTGAAAAAAAAATGTCATGTCGAATGGTTTCGACAAGATCACGGTACCAGGAATAATATGTCGAGTTTTGTAGTGAACATGGAACGGGCACCAGGAATAAGATGTGGTGGCCCCTTGGGATGATGGAACGTTTCTCTAAACGACGTTCCGAAACAAGAAATTAAAGTGTGTGATCGTTTTTAGTAGTACACTGCATTGATTTGGCCGCAAAAGACCACTAGACATGAAGCGACACAGATCAACAACTTTTTGAATCATTTGCAGAAAAATATAATTGAAAAATAAAAAATAGAGCTTACCTGCATAAACTTGAATTAAGATTGTGAGCAGAGACAGACAAGAGAATAAGTTCAGAGCATTTTCTCTTAAAGAACTTTTATTATTATTATTTTTTTATGAAGATAAATGAATATAAATTTTTGAGAATATTATAACTTTTAGAAGACATGGCTCTCTTAATTTTAGAGCCGGGCATGGAAGGCACATTTTCATTTGTACAAAAATTTATAAATAATAGAAGTACTTATTTTCAAATGATTATACCTTTTCTTGATTCTCCTGGAGAGTGAGGGGCAACATGTTAACATACGGAATAAAACGAAGAAGTATTCTTTTCTGTATAGCGCATATAATGTACCACGAGCGGAAACTATAGATGAGCTAATAGCATGAGCTAATAATATGTTCTAATAGTTTTTAAAAAAAAGGCATTCTTTCAAGAACATAAAGTATTGTCTCAAATCGAAACACACCTTTTTTACGCAATTTTACTTTTTTTTTTTTTAAATCATAGGTTGTATTTCTCTTGGACGAACAAATCCTTGTATATCTCCACGAAGGGATAAATGTTTTTTTTTTTTTTTTTGCCTTTTAAAGACTTCCACCTTTCGCATTTTAAAAATGCTGAACGTTAATCGTAAAAAAACGAACAAACCATTTTTATTGGGATCCCACACATCATTTTCGCAGGCGTTTATTACCGTACTTCTGCAGACGTCCGCTCCGCTTAGAGTCGAAACCGCTTCCCTTCTCCTCTGACGAAACGACAGCGGCCGCTCCAGAAAGAAGGCAGGGGTTGCCATAAAATTAAAAATACGCCAACTGGCAGGGCAAAAGGAAGTGGCAATAAAATAGAGAGGCCAAGCGCAACGCAACGAATAGGGAAACAGTATTTTTAGAATAAACTTTTATATCACCAGAAAGATGCGGAGCCAAAACTTGATATCAGGACGCACCTATTTTTAAATTACGCATCAGAAGAATAGTACCTGATTGGACAATAGGAGGAGTCATAAAACGGAAGAAGACCCCCCATCGAACATTCTAGAAAAGACAGGAAACTTCCACAACCGGAAGGAACAAAATTTCTAACTGATTTCAACATTTGAAATCAACAAAAAGTTAGGTAATAAAAAGGACTTTACAGGGGAGATTAAAAAAAGCGAGAATTAAGATAATTTTTAGAATGCGAAATATATAATAAATGAATAAAGATTAAAACAAAAATAGACGATAAATTAAATTAAATAAAAATATGGCAGTGGTTAAGAGTAACCACAACATTATCATATGACTAAGATTCTTTTAAAGAATACTGCATACATATCTATGGAATGATTTTACAGTACATTATACAGCAAATACACATTAACAACATTAATGATTACTTAGATTCTTAGGCTTTCAACATTCGAATAAAGATTCATAAAAAAATTAATATGGCTTAGAATAAAAGAAAAAAGAAAGAAAGCTAAAAACATGGTTAATTTTAAAGCTGTTTAATAAAAGAAGATTTATAAATATATTTCTATATAATTTTATTATAGATTTCAAATCTAAATTCATTCTTAAATTCAAAGAAGCTCCTTTCTGATACATTCCTAAATTCATTTTTTTCCCTCAGAAACGCATAAGATTAGCAGATATCTTTATTCAGAAACTATATAATCGAATGGCGTTATCCATTTTTTGATACAAGCAATTTAAGAATACTGCAAACAAATAAAATACTGTCATAATTAGCGTTTTGAATAGAATTTCCGGAAGCAATAGCAAGGGAAGGGAGAAAAACCTGCAATCATTTGAGAAACTATTATATCTCAACAAGGTTATACAAGTATTTTATTTACTAAAAATTAAAAACGCTATTCGATTCCAAATCCCTTCAATAGTTAGGCTTATCGCTTTTATACTTTTACAATTTAAAATTAATCAGAAAATGGTGTCAAACTTTCGCATTATTGAGAAATTAATTTAAAAATCATAAAGAAGTATATATCCGAAGACTAAGCTAACATAAGTTCTTTATCGCTGTTAATAATTTTACAAAGCATGTTTTCTGCCAATAATTAAGTCTAGTACCGGTCCGGCCAGTCTATATGTAGAAAAATAATGCAAGCGTGATCTCGGACCGGCATGAGTCAGCTAAAAATATATTAAAACGGGTTAGACATAATGTAATTCTCCGATGCCGATACACTGTGCATTTTTATATTGATGCTGTCAAACTAATATGGCCACATTTATACTTATTCTCGTTAAAACCATTTTCGTTGAAAATAGCTCATATTTTATCGTTTCAGCTTAAATCTTCAGAACGGGCCGGCAGGCCCGAAAATTTTTTTTATCTGCCCGGCCCGGCCCGTTGAAAAAACTATTTTAAATCTGCCGGCCCGTCTGAAAATTCGAAACGATTCCGCCGGGTACGGGACACGGGCCAAGCCCGGGCCCGTGCAGACCTCTAGCTCTGCCATTTGGATGCTTTTAAAATCAAAAATGAATTTGAAAATTAGTCAAAATATAAGCAGTTTGGATTAGAGGTTTTTTTTTCCCAACTCCTATTTTTATTTAATTTATTTTTGCTATAATAATTGGTTCTATGAAAAACTTATTAATATAAAAGTTGTAGATATTATTGAGAAAATGTAAAATAAATTTAATATGATTTGATAGCTTAAGAATTGACTATGTTATGGATTTTTTTCTTTTTTCACCCCCCCCCCCTTTTTTTCTTTTCATTTTTATTGTTTTTCATCGGTAAAAGTTGGTCCTATCAAAAGCTTGTAAATACAAAAGTTTTAGATAATTTTAAGCACAGTTATAAAAAATTTAGTTGGATTTGATATCTTCAGAATTGGCGAAGTTACGAATTTTTTTCTCCCCAAAACCCTGCTTTTTTCGCTCCTTGAGCCCATTTTTAACTTTTTCAAAAATCTGTCGCATAAACTTTTGGCCCATTTTTTAGAAATAATATAAACTTTAATCTGATCCAATTTCTATTTTAATTAAGAAGTTATGGCGTTTTTTCCGTTTTCACAAAATTGGAGAAGAATTATAGAAGTTATCGTGTTCGGAAGAAAGTGATATATACAGGGTGTATCTAAACTATTGGGCAAAACTTTAACGGGTGATAGTACACATCAAGACAAACAATATTAAATGGGAAACTAAGGGTCCCAAACGTCTTCTGAAAGTGATACGCGCCATTAAAGTTTAGGGTCCAAAATTTCAAATAAACATAAAAAACGGGAAAATTGGTCCATTCATTTGCGGTTTTCACTAAAATTATTCTTTATGTCAGTATTTTCATGAAAATAAATTATAAAGATAAATTCCAAAAAATGTCGATAGAGGGCGCTTCAGACTTTGGAATAACGAACAACTATTTTTTGCCGTTATTTTTTACATCTCATAAAATTTTTTCAGAAGCTTAGACTTAAATTTTGAGCTCAAAATCTGAAGAGTTGGGCGTGATTAAGTCGCGCAAACTGAACTGTGTTCAGAGGATCAAATTTTAAATGATTATAAAAAACGGAAAAATTGGTCGATTCGTTTGTGGTTTTCGCTAAAACTACTGTTTAAATCAGTATTTTCTTGAAAATAAATTATTAAGTTAAATTTCAAAAAATGCAGATAGAGGGCTCTTTAGACTTTGGAGTAACGAACAACTATTTTTTACGGTTATTTTTTGCATCACATAAATTTTTTTTCGAAGCTTAGACATAAACTTAAATTTTGAGCTCAAAATCTGAATCTTTGAGAATGGTTAAATAGCGCAAACTGAACTGTGTTCAAGGGGGGGGGGGGGGGGTGTTCAAATTTCAAATAATTATTTAAAAAAAAAAAAAAAAAAAAAAAAAAGGAAAAATCAGTCGATTCGCTTGCGATTTTCGCTAACATTATTCTTTATGTCAGTATTTTCTTGAAAATAAATTTTTTAAATAAATTTCAAAAAATTTCTTTAAAGGCTTTTTAAATTTAAGAGTAACTAACAACTATTTTTAATCATTAGTTTTTGTATCTAATTAAATGCTTGCAAAAGCTTAGACTTAAATTTTGAGCTTAAATTCTGAATCGTTAGGAGGGGTTAAGAAGCGCAAATTGAACTGTGTTCATTAGTTGAAATTTAAACCTCACCGTCCTCCCTCCCTCCAATACAGTTCAATTTTGCGCTACTTAATTACGCCCAACGATTCGGATTTTAAGCTCAAAATTTAAGTCTAAGCTTTTGCAATCATTTAATGAGATTTAAAAAAAAGTTAAAAATAGTTGTACGTTACTCCAAAGTCTAAGGTGCCCTCTATCGACATTTTTTTAAATTTATCTTTAAAATTTATTTTCAAGAAAATACTGATTTAAAGAGTAGTTTTAGCGAAAACCACAAACGAATCGACCAATTTTTCCGTTTTTTATAATCATTTGAAATTTGAACACTCCCCTCCCCCCCCTCCCCCACCTTGAACACAAGTCAGTTTGCGCTGTTTAACCATTCTCAAAGATTCAGATTTTGAGCTCAAAATTTAAGTTTATGTCTAAGCTTCTAAAAAAATTAATGAGATGCAAAAAATAACCGTAAAAAATAGTTGTTCGTTACTCCAAAGTCTAAAGAGCCCTCTATCGGCATTTTTTGAAATTTAACTTTAAAATTTATTTTCAAGAAAATACTGATTTAAAGAGTAGTTTTAGCAAAAACCACAAACGAATCGACCAATTTTTCCGTTTTTTATAATCATGTAAAATTTGATCCTCTGAACACAGTTCAGTTTGCGCTCTTAACCACGCCCAACTATTCAGATTTTGTGCTCAAAATTTAAGTCTAAGCTTCCGAAAGCATTTAATGTGATGCCAAAAATAACGGCAAAAAATTGCTTTTCGTTAATCCAAAGTCTAAAGCGCCCTCTATCGACATTTTTTGAAATTTACCTTTATAATTTATTTTCATGAAAATACTGACATAAAGAATAATTTTAGTGAAATCCGCAAATCAATCGACCAATTTTTCCGTTTTTATGTTTATTTGAAACTTTGGACCCTAAACTTTAATGGCACATATCTCCTTCAGAAGATGTTTGGGACCCTTAGTTTCCCATTTAAAATTGTTTGTCTTCATGTGTACTATCCCCCCTTAAAGTTTTGCCCAATAGTTTAGATACACCCTGTATATATATATATATATATATATATATATATATATATATATATATATATATATATATATATATATAAACTTTTTTACTGATGGTAGTTTTGGGGTCTAGAGATCATGATCGGCGTAGATCTGCAAAAATTTTTCAGAAATTCCAACATAGGAGCGACCGCAATAGGTAGTATTTCATACGAAATCTACCTAATATGATTTAATGCTTAGTATACATTCAAGGGAGACCAAATTGGTCGCCAAAGGCGGCTAGTTCTTCAAAAGCGGTTATATAAAATTGTTAAACATGGTTTATCTCTGATTATATTTTATTTTTTATTTTAGAAATGTGCATTTATCTTGGAAATTTACCTCCGCTTATAGGCCAAGCCGACAGGGATTTTTCGAATAGTGAAGCCGGTAGTGACATCAAAAGTTGCGAAAAAAGAAAATAGCAACAATAAAATAATAATAATAAAAAAGTAGTTTTCGATCTTCAAATCTTCTTTGCTTAAGGTTTCCGGAATGGCCACCGTTTGCCATTTTGAGAAAAAAAAGCAAATTTTTGAACAGTTAAAAAATTTTCATACAAAATTAAAAAATATATCCAAAAATTAAAAAATTAATTTCAAGGTGCACAACTACCGACATATGTTTACCTTCCTGCCAAATCTGGTAGTTCTGGATGCAACGTTCTCCTTGAAATACAGCGGACATACAGATTCTTACTTTATTACTGTTTTACCCCTTCCCATATTTTTTGAATTACTACATCTCTGAATAGCTTCGGTAATTTCTTTGTGCATAATATGACATTAAAATTACGAAAACAATGGATAGATACGAAAACAATTTAATAAAACCGAATTCCCCCTTTCACTTTCCGGAACGTGACATTTGCTAATGATTCTTCATTTGCTGAATCAAACAAGGTGTGATTTTCAAACACACAAATGCCAGTCGTTCAATTAACTAGATTGAAAATAAGTAAGGAACGGATTCATAAGAAAAAGCCGGCCGGGCTTTCGAGTTTTATGGTTCACAATAAGGAAATGCTTTAGGAAATAACGGAACAAGAAGCGATGCAAATGTGACGAGAAGGCGGAAACAAGTGAGATATTCTCTCGGGGTTATTGTGTCTCTTCTGGGTGGCTTTCAGATCAGAGGGTCGACCGATCCGGAAGTAATTATCGGAAGCAAGTTCCGCACGCACATTTATGAAACAGAAATCGGTCGCAAAAATATGGAAGAAGTGTGGTATAACTATAGAAAAATATGATTTATCTAAAAAAATTGCGGGTAAAGCATGCATTGCTGTTATTATTGTTTATAACCAGTGTTGAATTCAGACGCTTTTCTCCGGGAGGGACTTCACTGGCTTCGGGGAGGACATTATAGAGTTCCAGGAGAGGGGGGGGAGGGGGTTATACTTTTTGACCATTGAAAACGCAAAATTTCAAATTTTCTGAAGGGGACATTTCATTGCTCCGGAGGGAGGATGCCCCCTCGGGCCATCCCCTGTATTCAACACTGATCTCGAACTATTTATCCAGAATGCATTTTGTAGAGTACCGCATCGGATCGGGTAACCCTCATTTACCCGACCGGCGGGCTGGTTTGGCGTTATATTTTTTATTCTTTCGTTACAGATCGGGCTGACACTATATTTTTTTTTCGTTGAGGGTCGAGTTAAGTTTCATGTTTTTGCTGCGAGTCAGGTTGACGACTTTCATTGATTGGGTTTTGACCCCTTGCAAGTCAGCTTCGAGTTTTAAAACAATGCTCCAAATATATATATATATATTTTTTTTTTGGTGAAAAATCTATATATAATAAAACTTCCATAGTGAATACTCCCTAATAGCGGGCAGGGCACCTCTGTTTAGCGAATACTTTTCCAATTAATATCATATTTTACCTGTGAATAGGACACTACTGAATCTACCCACGCATAGCGTGTTTTGTAAATTATTATATTTTTATTTGTTTTATTTGTATTTTGTGAGTATTTGTACATTAACTATCACAAAGGATACATTTGTTTTTGTTTATGCCAAAAACGAAATTTTGGTAATATTTTTTACATATTCCGAGATAAGAATTGTACTGTACTTACTTAAATACTTGTACTATAATTACTTAATTGTACTATAAAAAAAGAATGACATATGTTCGCATTTCTTATATAAATTTTATTTCTCTTGCAACAAATTGAATATACGCGGGTATATAGTAAAGCTTTAATTTCAGGTGTTATATTGTATTCGCACCTTTATTTATTTATTTATTTATTTTTTAAATACACTTCGTAGTATATTTTTCTTGCACATATTTGTTTTTGCTATACTAACATAACATTTTTGTTTTTATTTATTAAATTTCTTTTCTCTGTGGCCACCAGCCATGTCTAAACATTACTATGGCTCCCATTGCATTGCAAAACACTCCTACCTTGCTACACTGGATGTTAAGTTGCCCTGTATCTAGGGAATCCAAAAAATGACTACATTGTTCCATTGTCCAATATTTGTTCTCAAAGCGTATGTAAAAGATTTTTGTTTTGAAGAGGTAGCATTAAAAATATTCACCTGTAATTGAAACTAAGCAATACCTCTTCGTATATAAACAGAATATATTCGTATACAAATATGTATTTATTTCCATCTGGCACATAGTTATGTCACATTTTATGTAAAAATTCCAAAAACTTGACTTTGCAAAAACCAGGCGCAAGAAAGAGTCTAGGAGTAAACCCGACCAGTTTTAAGAAAATTTGAGTCATCTTGATTAAAAAAAAAGATAAAGTAGGGACTATTCGATCCGATGCAGGATTGTTTTTACCAATTCTAAGATTCCTGCAATTCAGAGATTTTACTATACAGTCAACGAAAGCTGTGAAATCCGCACACTTAGGGACTGCAGTTTTTCCGGATTATATATTTTGGTGGATTATAGATCATCCCCTTGATTACATTTTATTTTTGACACAACATAATGGTAGTTTTCTGTTTTGATTTGTTGTCTATATTTTTAGCTCCTAGCTCCGAGATAAAATTTTGTTACTCAATGAGATTTAAATATTTATATCCAATTTATACTTAAAATATTTATTCCCAGAAAAATTGATAATTGAAAAAAATATGTACCAAATTTAACTTTATGTGTTCAACTATGACTATCATAAGAAAAACTGGCAGGGTTCGTTGACTTAAATCAGCTTGATTTTAATCATGATTTAAATCAATTGGTTTTTTTAAAAAAATCATTTAAATCAGTTTTTCTTAACAGTTATTTTTGAATATAAGTTGTAAACAAACATATTAATATACTTTAATGTAATGTAATTTTATGTAATACAGATAATCAAACAGCTTTTAGAAAGATAAAGCTTAATCTTTGTCAAAAAATAAAATAAAATATGAAGTTTAGAAGGAAAAAAGAAAAAAAAAAAAAGCTTTCAAAGTAATCTTGCGACAGTAAGAAAATCTAAGGAGAAATATATTTATTAAAATATTTGTTATTTATTAGTATTTAGAAAAACTTCTGCAAGTTGAGATAAAATAAAACTGCATGACTGTGTGTGTTCCACTTTAGTGATGCCTATTATACTAAAGTTTGAGGTTTGAGCAAAGTCTGAACCATTGAATGATTTTTTTGTTTGAATCTAATATAATAGATCTCAACTTTTTAAAATGATGGAAGGTGAAGTATTTGTTGCAGTTATTGGAAAGCCTGATACTCAACAACTTCTAGAATTCATGATCAACTAGCTTTTTACTGCAACAACTTCTTTTATTTCATTGGAACAAATGTTTTTTGACTTTGCTTTGGTACATTCGAAAAGTAGAAATAGATTTATGAAGTTTTCGAACTTCTTTTTTTGTATCAGCGTGATCCCCGTGATCCCCGTTTGTTTCCCCGATATTGTTTCTCCGTGAAGCCCCCCCCCCCCCCTAGAGTTTCGCGGTATCTATGCAGATTTTCATTTGTCCTTTGGTATCTACATAGATTTTCATTGCTCTATTTCCAAATCGTTATTTTTATTACATATAGAAGGATATTTTTTCTAAATGATCTTTTTTGTAACGAAAATATCTGCATTATAGTAACTGTTTTGACTTCGGAAATATTCAAATAAAGGTGTGATATTGTTTTAACATAAATTTTGTTACAGTTTATATAATTGTTTATGAAAAGTATGCATTTTTTGTTTCGAATGACGTCAACTTCAAAAATGCAAAAATCTAACATTAGAATCTGAATTTTTATTGACCTATAAAAAAATTATTGTGCTGTTTTTAGTTGGTGGCAGCTTGAAAGAAAGATTAAATTAGAAATTAAAAAGGCGAAAGTTTTCTATAATATTAAATTATTGAAGGAGTAGCGCTGTAAAAAATTTAAATGGATGTCATTTCTTTAATATTGGATATTTTTTGACAGGACTTTCGAAAAGCACATACCTAAATTAAAAGCTTTCGAACAAGCTATTACACGTCGCTGAATGTTTCTTGGTTCGGGTTATAATTGAGTTATTTGCCCTTTTATCCTGTTTCACGTAGAAAAAGAGACAAAACAGGGGTTCTGACTCTCCATAACAAATCGGTGGATCTGGATGGAATTTTATAGACTTTGAGGTCTTTAGTAGGACACTACGCCTTTTCAATTTCGTCGCTATCTGATGATAGAGTCCAAAGTTTTTAAGGGGCAAACTTTGGACTTTAACACTAAAGATGCATCTGAGCTCTACTATACAGCACTATCATGTAGTGCGGATAATAGCGAACTGCGGATTATATATTGGCGGATTTCACAGAGTCTGTATTTGAATATTAAAAAAGATCGGTATGTTCATAATTCTAAATGCAAATATTAGCTGACCCGCAGACCGTTGATTGGGTTTGAAATCAGAAAATAAAATTAGTAATCACAATATATCTATACTATCTATAAAAAGTTATATCTTGGTGGAAAACATCTAAAAAGCCCCGATTTTAACGGTTGACTCGTAGGTTTAGCATTGTGCTTTTCTGCACCAAAAAGTATGGAAACATGGAGAATTGGGAGCAGGAAAACATAATGATAAACCTATGAGTCAACCACTAAAATCGTTTTTTTAGGTGTTTATCACATAGATATGACTTGGCAGACCGATTGCGCTATAATATGCGAATCGAGACTTAAATAATCCTAAATTTTTCATCCGTGAACTCATTAAAGAGATTGTCTGTGCTGCCGCCTCCCGGTCTATATCTGATAATTTTTTATTCTGAAATGGATCTATGTTGTTTCGAAAACTACGAGGCTTATAGAATAAGATATAGGCGAAACGATAAGTATACAATTCTTTTAACATATATTTATTCCAGCCAGAACGAGTAACTCATTTATAGATTGTACATGGAATAGTCATTTCTTTAATTTTCCCACGTCTAAATGCATTTCTTACAATTACCTAACAAATATGATAAATCACTCTCTTCTTTTGTTAAAACCTTGCAGTTCTATAGTTTTAAAATCAACTAAATAAATCAAACAGATATTTGCATGGTGTGACCTCGGCAACTATCTGGTCGTTCGTTCTTCATCTGGTCAGGATAAAAGTTCATTCGAATATCGCAAAACTTTTTCGGTGTTCCGCCCATCAAACAAATAGAAAACAATCGTCTGAAGATTCCAGAAACGCCCTGAACTTGTTCATCAGTATTCAACGAGCCGTATTTAAAAAAGATGATAGTTTTGAACTTGCCGGGAGATCTTACACAACACACCTGAACTCGACTGACTCAGGAACCAGCCAGCCTCGTTGTATCCCTCAGAAGGCCTCCGTGATATTGAAAAGTTGCGAAATGTTAAAACGACGAGACCATCGTTAATTTCGCTCTGGGGTGTTACGTGAACTGGGGGGCACGTCAGACATTTTTAACCTTTGCGAATTGCGTGAAAAGGACGTAATCGTGAGACCTTTCCCTGAACTGACCTCATTCAAATGTGAAAGTAAACTTGGTGAATGAATGACATTGTCTCTTTTTTGACACTTTCCAGTGTAAAACTTAAATAAGAAAGTTAAAAAAAAAAAAAAAAAAAAAAAAAAAAACCATGCGCCCAACATAGATTATGAAACACTTTCCAAAGTATTTAGAATAATGTACAAGTTTCGTACTGGTCCTGCAATTTACAGACCAGGAAATTCTATAGTATCAGTATTTTTTTATAGAAAATCATTACTTTAAGGTATCCGCACACCTTCGGAAGTGATTTTTTGAAATTTTCTCTTGTTATCCATTTTTTATAATGACATTACTTTAAAACTTTGAAAAAAAATATATATAAACATTTCAGCAATTACGCAGAAATATCTTTTAAACCCTTTCCGGCACGGACAAAATCAGTACTAAAATGAGAAATTATCGACTGACACCGGAATTCACAAACGAATTTTTTAAATACTTTGAATTCCTTAATTTAAGCTTTTATTGCAAAAGCAAAATTTTACTAAAATATTACTGGTGCCGTTTGCAAGTTTGAAATTAAAATTAGGTATTCCAGACCGGACACAGTGTGCCGGAAAGGGTTAAAAGAAAAATAATCAAAATTATGTCAAAAGTTGACATTTCTGCAAATCATGATAACTAAGAAATAAAACAATGTATTGGCATTTTGTAAATTGCATAATAAACAGAATAACTTTCTCTAGGAGTTAGATTACACATATTACAATCACATCTCTATCTCAGATGATATACACTGCTCAAAACAATTAAAGGATATTGCAGTTTTAGGTGGATTTTGTATCTGGGAAACTTTTTAGCTGATTGATACATGGTCGACAGACACAGTAGGTTATATGAGAATAAATTACACATGTTTGGCAGAAAAAAATGCATTTTATTGTGCATTTGTGTACAAAAGGAAAAAACACAAGTTGTGCATATGAGAAAAAAAGAAAAAGAAAAGGTGTTTTCGTCAAAGAAAATCATTTTCAGTTGGGGGTATGGTTTCCACGGGCGGCCAGCAACGTTGAACACCTTTGAGGCATGGACTCAATGAGGTTATTAATGACGAGTTCGGGTATTCTGCCCCACTCTTCCAGAAGAGCTCTTTCCAGTTCTTGGAGAGTTTGTGGGGGTTGTTGGCGGCCAGAAACTCGTCTTCCTAGAGCGTCCCAAACGTGCTCGATTGGATTCATGTCTGGAGAACACGCTGGTTATTCCATTCGAACGATTCCTTCCTCGAAAAGGTAATCCTCCACCAGTTTTGCACGATGTGGCCTGCAGTTATCGTCCATTAAAATGAAGTTATCTCCGATTGCTGCAGCGTAAGGGACTACAATAGGTCTGAGGATTTCATCCCTATATCGGCGACCAGTCAGAGCTCCATCTCGAATGATGTAGAGGTCAGTGCGCCCGTCAATGGAGATGCCACCATGCACCAACACTCCTCTACCGCCAAATCTGACACTTTCGTGCACAAACGCAGGATTATTCCTACTGCCACGGTCCCTCCAGATGAAAATACGCCTATTATCCGGATGCACAGAAAAACGGGACTCGTCAGAAAACAGAATATTGCTCCATTCATTTCTCCTCCAGTTGACATGCTCGGTTGCCCACTCCCGGCGGTCGCGACGATGCCTTGATGTTAATCTAACACATACCATCGGTCGGCGAGCATACAGACCTACAGCAGGGAGCCGGTTTCGGACAGTCTGAGTTGAAATCGTGGTGCCTGTAGCCGAGTGAAGGTGTTGTTGGAGAAGAGTAGCGTTCATGTTTCGGTGTCTCCGAGCTGTTAACGCTAAATACCGATCTTCATTGGGCGTTGTTGCCCGTCTACGACCTTGCCCTGGTCTTCGGCCTGCACATCCACTCTCCAAAAAACAGTTCCAGATCCTGGAAATGACCCTTTGTGACACTCTAATGGCTTGCGCTACTTCGGCTTGAGTTTGGCCCCTTTCTAACCTACCAACAATTCTCCAAGCTTCTGAATCTATCAAATGACTTCGCTGAGACATCGTACTCATCGAAACAAAGCAGTCACTGAATGCCGATCATCCTTGTCTTCATTCTCTTTTATCCAGTTGAAAGTCAAATTTCATTCGCTGCCGCTGAAGCGACGTTTTTGACGTCGAACTCAAAATTTGCATACTCCACAGTTTGAAAACCAGAAAAATTTGCATTTGTGATTCTCGTCTTCTATTTTCGGCAAAAAAATTTTCGTTTATATCTTTATTTTATATAAAACTTCAAATATCCTTTAATTGTTTTGAGCAGTGTATATGGCAGTTTAAGTATTAATGTAATGAAAAATTCGCAAAATTTGTCTCAAGTTTGTCATTTATACCAATGTAAAAAATAAAACTGTTTAATATATTATCATGAATGTACACACTAAAAAAGAAAAATCTGCAAAGTTACTAAAGTTTTTCTAGCAAACATGTATTCCAATAAATTTTCAAATAACGAGATAATAGTAAAATTTCATGTAACCGAGTAAGGTTACATGAGTCTTTGCTGTTATCTCGTTTTATGAAAAGTTCTCGTAATACAAGTCTACTAGAAAAATCCTAGTAGCTTTACAAATTTTTTTTTTTTTTTTTCAGTGTAACACACTAGAAAAATCGAGCTATTTCAGCTATTGTCTACAGTTGCAAAATTATCTGAGCAGGCCTGTGTACGATATATAGATTTCTATCTATAAATTACACGCACTCCGCCAAAATTCCATTCAGTCAGACAATACATTCCATAGTTTAAAATTCCTGTTCAGCAATTTCCGCTAATAAGGAAAATGGTGTGTGAATTCTTTTGAGCAGTCCTATAGACAAGGTACAGAATTCATACACAATAAGTGAAATGCAAAAAATTAGTTAAATTTAAAAGCGCATACCTAAATAGAAAATGCAAGCATTATTGCTCGCAAATAATATTGTAACCGATTTATTTTATGTGCCCCTGTAAATGAGCGATAAATGCTACGAATGCCCTGTTGTATATTAATCATATCGTAGTAAAATTCAGTGATTTATAATCATTTTCAATGCTTTTGAAACAGTATAATGTCATTATACAATACACTGCAAACACCTTTTTTCCGAATTTTCCTCATGCTAGAGATTTTTTTTCACGTAATTCTTTTGCGTGGTCCTGTAAATGAACTATGAATAGTATACACTTCATTTTAAATACCGAACATGTCATGGGAAACATTGACATAATCAATTGCATGAAAATCCGAGTTTATTTACACGAATTAGAACATAGGCCGACAGACAGACAAACAAACCGAATTCATAAACAATTTCAAAATTTGTTGGAAAGTGTTAAAAACACATTTTTAATTTTTAACAAGGGTAAATGTAAACTACTATTGTAAAATATCGAAATTTCTATTCTGTATTAAACGTATGGGTTTCGAATAAATTTGCATTTTCAAATTTCTCTTTTGAAAATTAAAATTTTCATCATCTTTTTTCTGTGTTATGTATTGCTTACTATATATATATATATATATATTTACTTTCTTCTATCTTTACAAGAAGAAAGTATTGGATTCATGAAAATTTTCGACTTCCGGCTTTCAACGGATTTATATGTTTTAGAAGGTCCTGAACACGTTTTGACTATTTTTAGAAAATGTCTGTCTGTGAGTCTGTCTGTCTGTCTGTATGTGACAAAAAATTTGTGGGCGCTCTATCTCAAGAACTAATGCTCGAAATTTAATAAAACTTTATATTCAGTTAGACCTTGATATGAATTAGTGCCTATTGGTTTTTGGTGAAAATTGACCTGCAGGTGGCGCTGCTATACTACGTTTTTCATGATTTTCAAGATTGCTATATCTCAAGAACTAATGCACAGAATTTCACCAAACTTCAGATTCTGTGACCCCTTGATGTACATAGACGCTGATTAAGTTTTGGTGTAAATTGGCCAGCAGGTGGCGCTGCTATGCCACGTTTTTCATGATTTTCATGATAGCTATATCTCAAGAACTAATGCACAGAATTTCACCAAACTTCAGATTCTGCAATACCTTGAGATACATAGCCGCTGATAAGGTTTTGGTGTGAACTGCCCTATAGGTGGCGCTGCTATGCTACATTTTGCGCGATTTTGCGATAGCTATATCTCAAGAACTAATGCAGACAACTTCATCAAATTTTAGATTCTGTTACGCTAGAATATATAACATAATTAGACGCTGGTTACATTTTGGTAATAACCTTGCAACAGGTGGTGCAGCTGTGCTGCATTTTGCACAATTTTTCCGATAGCTATATCTCAACAACCAACGCACAGAATTTCATCAAACTTCAGATTTTGTTACAAAATGACATATAACATAATTACACGATGATTACGTTTTGTTATAAATCCTTCAACTGATGGTGCTGCTGTGCTATATTTTACACGTTTTTTTTTAAACTAGCTATATCTCAAGAACTAATGCACAGAATTTCATCAAACTTCAGATTCTTTTACACCATAACATAATTAGACGCTTTTTTACGTTTTGGCATAAATTGTTCAAGATATGGTGTTGCTGTGCTACGTTTTGCAATTTTTTTGTTATAAATATATCTCAAGAACTAATGGACGAAATTCCATCAAATTTCAGATTCTGTTAGGTCTTGACATAAATAGATGCTTATTAGGTTTTAGTATAAATTACCCAACATGAGGCACTACTAAGCTCATTTTCTCAGAATATTAATTAAATTTTGCGTTTTAGGCTTTTCGGATACCAGAATCTCATTAGGCTAGATCAAATGTTCGAGGAAATTCGATAGTGGGTAACTTTGGAGTCACCACGTTTTTTTTTTTTTTTTTTTTTTTTTTTTTTTTTTTTTTTTTTAAATATTAAAATGTACTTATGAGATAGAAGAAAGTTTTGGGATTGACACATCCAACTAGTTTTTTTTCTTTTTGGAGGATATTTCTTTCTTTTTTATTTGATAAAATATTTTATTGTATTATTTTAAGTGTTAAAATTTTATTTGCAACTCGTTCGCTCCACTTAGATTTTAACATTTAAAATAGAAAATTACGTATGTATTTTATAAACATTTTCCCCTTATATATATATAAAAAAAATAGTAATGATTTAGAAATGTACTAATGAAAATCTGCATAGATAACCGATGGACCAATGAAAATTTGCGTAGATACCGCAAGGAACTGGGCGCGGTTCTGTCGCCAAATGTTGCCAAGTTTGTCGCTAACTTGGCAATATATCACCAAACTTGGCGGGCAAAATTAGTCGTCAAAAGTGATGCCAACTTGGCGATATCTCTAATATTTTGCCAAGTTCCCATAGACATCCAGTGGAAAACAGTAGGTTTGCTTGTTTGCAGAAAATCAACAGAGACATTTTAATGCAACAAAATCTAATTTCAGCTTATGAATAGAGCTTAATAAGATTATCTGCATTATTTTTGAGTACAAATACTAATTATTTACAAAATCCGTAACAATATACTTATGTGAACTTTTCAGACAAATAAATCCATATGCTAAAAATTATAGAATGTTGCATGAATTAACTAGAATTGATGGGAAAGAATTTGTTTTAAATTTTATAAAATGCATTTCCCAAAATGCAGATCGCTTGACGTTTCCAATTATATTTTCTCATGGTAATCTAGGATGGATATAAAATTTTGACACAATTCTGTGTCAAAAAAAGATAAGAAGATTACACCTTTACAGTACTTTGGACATCGTTTAGAACTGGGGAAAAAATGTTTCAACCCCTTACTTAACTCTGTTTATTTAATTCAATTTACATTAGCTTATTTTTAAAAACATTCTTTTTTAATCAAAGACGAGAACAAACATTGTATCTCTTAACAGCGGCTGATTTGGCCTTAAAAGTCTCCAATCAAAGGAAGATTAATGGAAATTCGTTTACAGTGAGATCACCATTTTCTTTTAAATTATAATTCAATATTTTTAAAACCGATAAAATTAGCGTGCTTTTAGAATTTGGGGTGTCTGAATGGGGGTTGGCGAGCGTAGATCGTAGTGGCAGAGCCCCTAGGCATATAGAAGTTGGTTAGATACCCCTCTAGACATTGAAAAGAAAAACTATGTTAAAAAATCTTTGTCAGGCATGTAGATTGGAAGTATTTTATGTCAACAAACAATGAATTCTAACAACGATTGTAATTTAACTATCGAAAAATACATTTTAAATTGAAAATGAATTATAATTTCACAGAAAGATAGAATTGTGTGTTTCAAAAGAATCTTCTAAAATCGTAGTTATTAGCAACTATCTTTTTTAGAGTTATTAACTACATAACTTGAACTCCGGATCATTACTGATGTATAACAAATGTTTTATTAACTATTAAAATTAGCAACACAAATTTCCAAAATATACTACACATGTCGCTTTATCATGACTAATTAAAGAAAACGAATATAAATGTATTTATGTGAAATATAAATGTATATACACGAGTTTTCCCAATCCCGAACTACATGATACATAGGGTAAATATCGACCGACAAAGATTCTGTGTACTGTTTACTTAATTTATTTCATATTAGCTTGTTAAATTTCAAATTTTTAACTAATTTTTTTAATAAAAAAATCAGACGAAAACAGATTTTGTATCTCTTATTACCTTTGTATCTCAAATTTGGCGTTAAAAATCTTCAATCAAAGAAAAATAAATGAAAATAAAAATTCATTTACAGGGAGATCGCCATTTTAAAAAAATTGTAATTCAAAATTTTTAAAGCCGATGAAATTAATATTCCTTCATAATCTTGGGTGTCTGAAGGGGGGTTGGCGAGCGTAGCTCGTAGGGGGCAGAGCCCCCCCCCCCCAGTGTTAAATAAAAAAGTAACATCGTTCATGAAAAGCATAGAAAAAAGTAGGAAACAATTTTAATTTTCACAGGAGAAATTTGAAAAGCATCCACGCCCATAGGTTTACTATTAGAGAGGGTAATAATTACTTTCTTCTACCTGTACAAGAAGAAAATTAATTTCCTCTATTTGTACAAGAAGAAAATTACTTTTCTCTATCCGTACGAAAAGAAAGTACTGGATTCGTGAAAATTTTCCGGTTTTCGACGGATTTACAAGTTTTAGGGGTCAGAGTTTCCGAAAAACGTGTTCTTATAAAATGTCTGTCTGTATGTGACATAAATTTTGTGGGTGCTCTATCTCAAGAACTAATGAACGGAATTTATTTAAACTACAGATTCAATTAATCCCTAATATATTGTTGCTAATTACATTTTGGTGTAAATCGCTCAACAGGTGACACTGCTATGCAGGGCCATCGCTAAGACTTTTTATTGAGGGGGGAGAGGACCTAAAATTGCCAAGTCAAATTTCAATATTTGCCAACTCATTTTACAATTTTGCCAACTTACCAAAATTAGAAAATGTAATATAGCCCTTATCTTTTAAAAGGTTAACAATATTCCCAATTAGTTTTGTAATTTTTGTCAATTCTATCAAAAATTGAAAATATATTATAGTTTTTATTAAAATTTTAAAGGAAATTTGCCAACTAAGTTTGTGAATATGCCAAGTGCAACAACATTCATGAATGTTTTGGGGGGGGGGTTCCCCCCACCCCCCCCCTTTTAGCGAGGCCCCTGTTGCTATGTAGTATTTTTTTTTACATTTTCAACAATAGCTAAATCTCAATCTCAATCTCATAAAACTTCAGATTCGTTAATTCTTGATATAATTTGTTGCTCATCATTTCTTTGGTGTATATCCCCCAACAGATAATGCTATTATACTGCATTATTCATAAGATCGCAATAACTATATCTCAAGCATTAATGCAAGAATTTTCATCGAAGTTAGATTCAGTTAGTCCCTGGTATAAATTAGCATTTTTTTAGTTTTTGGTGTAAAACGTGTGGCGTTGATAGGTTGCATCTTTCACGATTTCCACAGTAGTTGTATCTCAAGAACTAACGCATAAATTTTCATCAAACTTCAGATTTAGTTAGAGCAGACTCAGATTCAGATTCAAACTACATTATCATGAATTAGATGTTGCATTAACAATAAATTAAAAATTCGTCAATTTTGTTTCCTTATTGCAGTACATTATACTTAAATGAATTAAAAAATTTTAAGTAAAATTTAATTTAATTAATCGCTGATTCTAAATATTCAGGAAAACTAAAATGCGATTTTTGATTTCAGTTATTTAATCCGTTTCAAAGATTAATTCTGTTAATCAGTTTTATGTATAAGCAATCTAAGCTTGCAGTATCATTTTATGTAAAAAAAAAAAAAAAAAAAAAAAAAAAAAAAAAATTAATGGTAAGAAAGTTGGGATTTAGAATTTAATAATAAATTACACCATAACAAACCAACAGTCATGACTTGGCTTGCGAATTATCCAAGGAAAACAGATGTCCTTCTGACTCGTCTAAAAATTGGACACTTTAGAATCACTCATAAACATCTATTATACAGGGAGGATGTCCCCATGTGTTCACATTGCTTTTTTTTTTATTACCTGATCATTCATGATCTTTTAACTGAATGTCCGGGCCTCAGGCACTTGTACAGAACATATTTTAATTCATCATCACCAATCTTGACAAATCTCACTGGGGATACACCTCATGGGGCACTCTTTACCTTTTTAAAACATGCAGGATTTTATTTTGAAATATGAACTTTTTATCTCTATTATTACTTTTATGACTCGAACTCGCTTTGACGTGCTAACGGAAATTAGATGGGAATCTATCCAAATTGAACTTTCTATTGATTTAATTTTGTTTTTATATTATACTGTATTAACACTTTAAATTTTAAATCTCCTTCATTTGCTTAGCTCATAGCAGCGCCACCTGTTGAGCTATTTATTCCAAAAACTAAAGAAATCTAATTTATATCAGGGACTAACAGAATCTGAAGTTTGATGAAAATTTTTGCATAGAAATTGCTATTACGATAATCACGAATAATGCCGCTTAGCAGCGCCATCTGATGAGCTATTTACTCCAAAAACTAAAGAAATCTAATTTATATCAGGGACTAACAGAATCTGAAGTTTGATGAAAATTTTTGCATAGAAATTGCTATTACGATAATCACGAATAATGCCGCTTAGCAGCGCCATCTGATGAGCTATTTACTCCTAAAACTGAAGAATGCTAATTTACATAAGGGACTAACAGAATCTGAAGTTTGATGAAAATTCGTGCATTAGTCCCTGAGATAGAGCTATTGTGATAATCACAAATATCATACCACAGCAATGCCATCTGTTGTACGATTGGTAATAAAACGTAATCAGCATCATGTTATATCAAGTACTTACTAAATCTAAAGTTTTATGAAAATCTATGTACTAGTTCTTGAGATATGGCTATTGAAAAAATTGTGAATAATGCAGCAAAACACATCACCTGTTGAGCGATATACACCTAAAACTAATCAGATCTAATTCATATCAAGATCTATCAGAATCTAAAGTTTTGTGAATTCTGTGCATTAGTTCTTGAGATAGAGTGTCCACAAAATTTTTGTCACATATGGTCAGACTGACTCACTCACAGACAAACAATTTGTAAAAACATGTTTTTCGGGTTCTCTGACCCCTAAAACGTGTAAATCCGCCGAAAACCGGCATTCGAAAATTTTCACGAATCTAGTATTTTTATCATATAAAGAAAGTGATAACTCATTTGTCCATCTCATGCCATTTGAAGTAAGAACAAAACCAATTGCATAAAACTTCAATTAATACTGATGAGTCAAAATGATATGTTAATTCATAATTAAATGGGTAAGGAAATGAAGCCAATGATTATTTTTTAAAATAGTTAATCAATCACGATTAATTATTCCGCTGGGCATTTTCATATAGGAAGTGCATGTGAACCGTTATTTTGAAGTCTCTACTCTAGTATAGTAAGCTGAAGTTAACAGTTATACAGGAGAAAGGCAGTAAAATAAATTTTTACAATTTCACATATATGAAAAATAATATTAAAAATAGTATTTTAAAGTATACTATATGACCAAAGGTGACCAACGACTTTCTATTTTATACATTTTATTAAATATCTAGAAAAATACGCGAGGAATTAGCCTGAAACTCCAACTGTGGAAACATAATAGTACAGGTCATGCATTTCCGTGAAGATTTTTTCCCGAAACTCCGTTGGGGACCGCCAACAAATTGAAAAAGAACCTTTTTCTTTTAGATAACCCTGTCAAAACTAATTTAGCAAAATCGTTCAAACTGTAGATTATAATTAAGTGGCTTATTGTAATAAACTGTGTTCGTTTTGATGTGGATAGCATGTATTCCCATAGAGAAATTGAAGTTTTTATAAAAACTGTTCCAAATTTTCCAAGCTTTTTGCTTATAATTTGCAGAGTTCTTGATATAAAATAACGTTCTTTAACGAAAAGATGACAAACAAACTTGTACACAATACCCTGTAATCAGAATTTAAAAATAATAAAAATCGCATGAAAAATGAACAAGTTTACTAAATAATTTTTCACTGCGCATGCGTGAACGCTATCAAAATTTCATTTGCATATTGTGTGTGTGGAATAACATTTGTAAAAGTCTCAAAAACATGTCTTGAAAATACTAAAAATGATTGTTGATAGAATAAGCTGAAAATCCGTTATTCCCAAAATGAAGCAAAAAAATGAAGGACTGTATCTATATATCAATTGATTAGTGTGAATATAGAATACACAATATGACACAGATTACTAGATTTTGATGCTACCCTTTATTTTTTTGCTTCATTTTCGGAACAACGGATTTTGAGCTTATTCTATTGACGATCATTTTCAGAATTTTTAAATTATGTTTTTGAGACTTTCAAAAAAGTTGCTCTATACATTTAGCTACAACAATATGGAAATGAAATTGATTTTCTGCATGCGCAGTGAAAAAATATTTATTTAACCTTCTAATTTTTCATAAAATTTTTACTATTTCTTAATTTTGATTGCAGGGTATTATGTACATAATTGTTTGTCATTTTCTCTGGAAAGAACAAATTTTATATTAAGAACTCTGCAAATTATAAGCAAAAAACATGGCAAAATTTGGGACTTTTTTTATAAAAACCTTAATTTCTTTACGATTATACATGCTATCCATACAAAAATTAACACAGTTTATTACAATGAGCCAATTAATCATAATCTACAGTTTGAACGCTTCTGCTACATTAGTTTTGACTGGGTTATCCAAAAAATTTCGTTCTTTTTCAAATTCTTGACGGTCCTCTATGGAGTTTCGGGAAAAAATCTTCATGGTAATATATGATCTGTACTATTATGCTTACACGCCTGGAGTTTCTGGATAATTCCTCATGTATTTTTCTAGATATTTAAGAAAATATCTAAAATGGCAAGTGGTTTGTCACCTTTGGCCATATAGTGTACATACAATTTATCTTATTCAAATAAAACATATAACATAAAAATTTTCTTCAAAAGTAAAAAAAAAAAAAAAAATCCTAAAGGGTTTTTTCTGTCTTTTGTCCCTTAGACAAAGCTTTTAGATTAGTATGCTTAAGAGAAAGTAATTAAACTCACGTGTCCCGAACATATGATTCACGATTGGAGGAAAGTTCTAGAGCGGAAGCAAGGATCATCGCGTTACGACATCTTAAGATGATAAAGAAAGGGCAATAGAGATTGCCATCTCAATGTAACGAGACATTTGATTATGCTCCTGGGGGCGAATTATGAATGGTTGAAGTTGGAATTTCACATTAAATTCATGAGAGTGGATGGCGCAATTGTTGCCAACACCTTTTTGAAATAAAGAAAAAAATGAAACAAATATACATGAGAGTGAAAATAGGGAAAGTAGGATTGTTGTGCGATTCGCTGTCGTTTTTGATAATGCAAGTCGATGGGTTCGGAAACGTTCACTAGGTCAGTAGGAGAATGGTATATAAAAGGCACCATTTCCCGTATTCAAACAAGCCATAAACTACTGGTGTGATCAGGCTATTTGGAGAGGTAGGAATGTTTTTTTTTTATTTGTTTATATTGAAAGTTCTTTCACCCACGATCATAGAACAACATACATAAATTATTAATAACTCATTTTTCATTTCACTTTTTTTATGTTAACGGTTAGGGGTAAATGCCCCAAAGAAAATACGTGGTGAAATGCATTTAACCATCATATATATTATTTCTGTTGTCAACAATCCTTTATATCAACTAATATGGGGCATACCGCGTTGAACGAGGTATTATTGGACAGGATTTTTTGCCCACATTTGGCACCGCATACTGAATTTAATTAATATGTAGCTTACAATAATGAATGAGGTATCATTGAATTTATACTACATACTAGGGATGGGACGAATAGTGATTTGGCCGAATAGCCGAATACCGAATATTCGGTCAAATTTTAGGCCGAATACCGAATATTCGGCGGCCGAATATCAACTTTTTTTTCCAATAAAAAAATAAATTTTGATTATGTATAATTTAAAAAATAGGAGCTCATTAATAATTATTACTCTTAAAAATGCCTTTAAATGTATTTTTAAATTTGAAAAACTTATTTTAACACAAAATAAGTATAATTAATTTTTAACACAAAAAAAAATATGAAATTGCATTATATTCTTTTATCCTAATGTATATAAAAATGATTCTCAGAAAGTTAGGATGGGAAGGTATTTCCATTAAAATATGAAGAATGTACTTCACTTTTACTATCAAATAATACTTTTACCCTTTTTTGCATCCAAAATCAATAATATTCTTAATCTCTCTCTCTCAGAACTCACAAGAAGATATTTTCTGAAATAACCTTTAATAAAGTAAATTAGATCATTTAGAGTTTGTGTCCCTAATGCTAAGCAAATTCGTAAGAACGAGATTGTTCTGAAATCAGTTGCCAAGCTTTAAATTACAAATTACATTAAACCAAAAGGTTATGTTTAAAGTAGAATACATATGTTAATAAAATCTTTGATATTTGAATTGGCGCATACAATATTCAACTTCAATATTCCACTTATTCAATAAGCATTAACCCTTTCCGGCACACTACTCTTTAAAGTTGGAATTTAAAGAAAATAAAAATTAGGCAATCTATTTAGGTCTAGAGGAGTACACAGTTATTGTTTTGTAAAGATTGCACTAACCATTTTAGTTATACAGCTGTTGCCGAAGTGGTAACCTCCCATAAGTAAAGCATTGATAAGCGCAGTGAGAAGAGCATTGCTGTGAAGCACGTATTACAGTAAAACATTTTACCTATTATTTAAAAACAGTAGAGTTTGATCTCTGTGGTGCTGCCATCTAGAACTCATAAGAAAGATTTAAAGTAGCCATTAGAGTATTTTTTTGAAATATTCACGGAGTTTTTGTGTCTCTAAACAGGGAGAACTTTAGGTGTTGCCGACCCGGCAACACTGCACGTTAAGGGGTTAAAAGGATAAACAACATGAATGAAGGAAGATGTAAATTAAAAATATATACATAATAATGTTACATATTTAAGTCAGTAATTATGCAAACAATTATTTAAAAGTTAAAACTATAGAAAAAAAAATTATTTTGTTCAGTATTTAGATATGTTTAAATATTTATAAAACTATCTTCATAAAGCAAGTTGTGTCATCTAATGCGTATCTAGTTTGACACCAGGTCTGTTTTCAGATGTACCGTTGTATTTGGAATAGTGATATTTGATATTTAATTTTGAAAATGAATCTTCGTTAATACACCTAGTGAATGAATTTTTTCATTTCTTACTTTATGGAAAATCAGTTATGAATTTCATAAGAGCCTTTTTCATATGTGCATGGAATTTGCAGACATTAATAAATATTCAAGTGTTTTAGAATAAGGCAGTGTTTTTATTTTTCATTTTTCTATAAGTGTTTTTATATCTTGAATTGTAATATATCATTCTCTAATGAAGATATTTCCCATACAATTAAATCTCTAACTTGAGCAGCAATTGCTAAAATATCACTAACTTTTATGGGAAATACAGAAAGATTGTATATTGTTTAGTATCTGATTAACTGTATATTTTGTAAGTAAGAATGAGAAGGCCTTCATAAATGAAGAACCAAATTTGAATTAGAGAGAAAAAAAAAAAGCAAGAAATGAAATTCTTTAAATCCTCAATTTATTTGGCAAGATATCTTTCACTATTCGGCGAGATTTTAGAAATATTCGGCAAGATATCTCTAAATATTCGGCTACAGGTATTCGGCCGAAGTATTCGGTCAACAAGCCTTCAATACTCGGCCAACCGAATATTCGGCAAAAGAGCCGAATAGGCCGAATACCGAATAGTGGCCGAATATTCGTCCCATCCCGTCTATGAATTTTTATTAAAGTACTTCGTTTGTTTGAAATTTCATTTAAATTAAAAACTGAGGATATCCGGTGGTGCAAGATAAAATAACAAGGGCAGGAAAAATAACAAAGAGGGTAATCTGAAGCAGTAAAGAAACTCTTATGTAGAAAGGAAAACTTAATGTTCTTAAAAAGGTTTAGGGACTGTGTTTATATAACGCATCCATTAAAGGTAAAGAGGGGGAGGGGGAGATGTGGCGCATGATATCTTAACACCGGGAGGGGTTTGTATTAATGTTGTATGTATTGATGTTCTGCCTTTTGGTAAAAATACTTATAAAGCAAATTAATATTTTAATACGATTTAGAAAATTTATCTGTGTCTAATTCGATCAAACAGTACGATTTCTAGCGAAGTCTGAACAATCACTCAGATATGACATTTGGATATGGTTACCGAAAATCTCTACTTAAAAAAAAAAGCCGACCGACTTTCTTCCGACAAAAATATGAACATGATGTTGTAATTTTTAAACTGCTTTTCTTTAAAAAAAAATCTATATTAATAATGCAATAAGTGATTTCGAAAATTGAATTTCAGAAAGTTATACTGCTGTAAATTAAAAAAAAAAAAAAAAAAAAAAAAAGATTTTAACAGAAAAAATTTATTGATTCTCAAACTTCTTAATGTAGAGCTTTAAAATGCACCAGGTCTCAATGACAGGTGCGAACATTACTAAAAGAGAAATGTAGAAGAATATATGAATCATTACAAATCGGGACATTTAGCATGCGGCGCAGGGTTTCGGTGGGACGGGTCTTGGAGCACTGAAAATCGGGATGTACCGCATAAATAGCGACACCTGGTAGTACTCCATCGTCAGTTACATTATAAATTACGAAGTGAATATACCAGCGTTGTTTCGACGCAGATCGTAATCATTTCCAGGAGTTCTTAGGATGTTAACACATTTAATGGAAATTAAAGCAGGTCTGTTGAAAATATCGGTAAAATATTTTCATCATTGCTAAGGCTGTGAATAAAATTATTTGTATTAAAATCATTTTACATAAAACATAAAATTTTCTGGTTTCATAATGCTAAATCCTATTGTTTATGTTTTGTGGTGTAAAAAGCAAATTTTGTGTTTTCTATTAGTTTAAGTTATAGTAAGTATTAGTTATTTTCTATTAATTATTTAATTTATAAACTATGATAAATTTTGTTAAGTAAATGAAAAAAATATATATATTGTTTTATTAAATTTCATGCTAAATTCAATATGTGTTACTTTTTAATTTGTGTTAAGTCTGAAAATATGCGTTAAAAAGGTAATAAATTGTTAAAGAGTTGACCCGTTTGAGAAAATCGGATCTATATTAAAATGTCGGATATTTTTTATATTTACGAAGCTGTTGGAATATTTGTTTATAAGTTACTAAAGATAATTATAAAATGCGTTAATGTTATCAATATTAACTTTAAATGAAGATAGAAAGGCAGAACATATAAAATCTTTATTTAAAATTGGGTTAAGCCAAAAAGAAAAAAAAACATTTAAACTTAATTAAATATAATTTAATTTTACTTACTTAAAATAAAAAATAACCTCTTTAACATATAGATGTACATTTTCATTTAATCTCATTACATGTATAACTTTGTATTTATTGATGGATGTTAAAAACACTATTCTGACAAAAAAATTACATGTTTGATATATTAAAAAAGTTAAAAATAAACAGATATTCTTAAGGCTTTATTATACTATCTCCCTGTAAATAGTGTTAAACTTTTTTAAATATGAAGAAACATACATTAGGATCCGTCCATAAATGATGTCACGATTAGAGATGAGAGGGGTTGTTCGTGAAATTGTGACAGTTTGAAATAAGGGGGTGGGAGGGGATCAGAAGAAATGTGACATCAGACAGTTTGGTTAAAATAAAAACAATAAAAATCAACAGATTAAATTTTGAAGTTATTTTGAAATTAAATTATTTTGGTGTTCATACTGTAAAGATAAAGTTTAAAGACAAATGTATCATAGAATTCCATATCAAACTCCAAAATACTACTGCTTTAAACTCCTCTTTTATATTAATATTGTATGTATAATAATAATATATTTTTATTTTATATTTATTTATTTATTTTGTAAACCTGAATCTTATTTCATACAAAATAAGTGCACAAATCATTTTGATTGTTATTCTCACAAAAGTCATTAAAATATACAGTTAAAGCTTAAAAATAAAATTTGATATATGATTTATAACATAGTTCTTTGTTTCTGATCTGCAAGCATATGTTTACGTAATATAGCACATGTGACAAGGAGGGATGGGATACTATGAAGTATGACACTTTGTGACAAAAAGGAGGAGTAGGGGGGTGGTCAAAAAATGTGTGATATCGTTTAAGGACAGAGGGACAGATTCTTATAGAGAAGGAAGAGGCATCGTGCTTTTACTGTGGCTTTTGTAGAGCGTGGCCAATAAACTATTGGGAACCACTGATCCTGACTGATTGTATATACAGTTTGTTACTGAAAGAAAAAGTTTGATTACATTTCTTTTGAGTTTAATTTTATATTTTGAATCGATATTAATTAGGAAAGCAAAAAATATCTAATAATATAATAATATTATTTTTTTTTTTTTAATAAACAAAAACAAAAATATTCCATGAATTAAATTAAAAAATACCCTATTCAATTGCTAAATGAAAGCATATTCAAATATTTTTATTTAAAAATTTGATCACCTAAAGAAAGTTTCTTTTTTAACATTTTTTAAAAAGCTTTTAAAAATTCGTTTCAAATGGTGAACTCACAGCATTTTAATGTTCAACTACCAGTAAATTTTGAAAGAAAAAAAATGGTTGTTGGTTGATTGTGTTTTATGACGGCCGATTATCAACAAAAGGGATATAGGCCCTAAGGATGAGGTGGGAGTCTTTTTAAGGGAACCTAACTCGTATCTTTTCAAGGAAATTCAAGGTTAGAAGAAAACCACGTAAAACTTCGAACGATTAGGTCGACGGAGGTGATTGGATTCGAACCCAGCATCTCCCGCCTACCAGTTTCGAGGGCAGAACCCCTTGGCCACTGGTGGGGCTGAAAGAAAAAAAAAATAAATATTTAATTAAAAAAATTAAAGTTAAAAAAATTCTATTTAAAAAAATTCTTACTGCTTTTTAAATGTTTATATTATTTACCCAATGTTTTTTTTTTTTTTTTTTTTTTTTTTTTAAGATTCTCGAATGTTTATTACACACTGCTCATGGATTCTTAGATATACCTAATATTATGTTTAATATACTTTTTTAATGATATATATACAGTAAAACCTCCATAACGGACACTCCCGAATAGCGGACACCTCTATTTAACGGACAGTTTTCCAATCCCCACTCCCAAAACCTAAATTTTTGTATGTTTACCTCTGAATAACGGACATTCCGAATAGCGGACACTTTATTCGGCGACAAAGAATAAAAAAGTATGTTTTAAAGAGAAAAAAAAAATGAAAAAAAAAAAAGCAAAAAGGCCTCTGAATTTATCAGGACAACGTGTCACAAATTTTGTGATCATAGATAAATGTAGATAAAGAGCAGGGGAAAATCTCCCCTTCCCCCCACGTTCAGTGCTAAATTCAGGGTGTTGCCTGGGAGGAATATCTCCCAGAGCATTGAAATGTCACCCAAGAATATTTTGAGATTTTATGCTTTTAAAGGTCAAAAAATGCAATCGTTCCCTTCCTGCCCAGAACTCTACAATGTCCAATAACGTCACATGGAAAAACAAATTACACGTAATCGCAAGCAAAAGTAAGCTTTTGTAACCGATTATTTCACGAGAATATAATAAACAGTGGATAAAAGTGTGCACAAATTTATTTCAATTTTATTAATTAAAAATATTTTAAATTTCTGATTAATTATATAATACAGATTTTAGGACATATAAAAGTAAATTAATGAAACATTAAGTATTTCTTAGCGATTTTTGAATCTCTGAGGTTTTCCCAATAGCGGACACCTCCGAATAGCGGACAATTTCTGCGTTCCCGAGGTGTCCGTTATTTAGAGGTTTTACTGTATATATAATATATATATATGATAATGATATATATATATATATATATATATATATATATATATATATATATATGTAGGAGAAAACTATGAAATCTAACATTTTATATATTTATATTGAAAAAAAAAATAAGAAAAAAATTGAAAACTTATTCTATGCATATATTTAACGCATATATAATAAATAACGTACGCAAAGAAAGTTTAACTATCTATCTATCTCTAAAACAGGTAAAGGACGAAAATATGAATATGGAGAAAAAGTGATCTTCTTCTTCTTCTTCTTCTTCTTCTTCTTATTATTATTATTATTATTATTATTATTTTGTGTGTGTGTGTGTGCGTGCGCGCGCATTTATTTTAAAATGATTTATTACTATCTACAGTAGATAAAAATTAGATTCAATAGTGCAAATTTAAAAATAAAATATCTATAAATTGAATAAATATATGCATAAAACATTAAATATATTAACAAAAAGCACATCAAAAGCTTTCTTTTTTAAATATTTATCTTTCTTTTTTTTTATAAGTGATATAAAATATAGATTAATCAATCTTTCAAGCTATATAAGGTAAATATAGATTTTCTAAAATTATAGATTTTATAAATTATTGTGTTTTGTATTTGTAATCGATCGTGTATATATATATATATATATACCCTGCTTATATTATTATTTAATTCTATTTTTACTGTAAATTCTATTTGTTTCTACAATAAATTTTATTGGATTTTTAATCCTGTCTTTTTGACTAGTTCTATGCATTTATGTACTTTATAATTTGTTACCATTATATTACACATTTTATTTGATAATTGGCCAATTTACACTCCACACTTTAAGTTCATACATAAATGAAAACAACTTTCAATATGCGGCCTATGCTGTCGTGTGTGGTGAAGTTTTCTTTCGGTCTGTTGTAGTGTTGTAAGGGAGAAAGTACTTTTACAGTGAGCCCGTTCACACCTACTTTGAAGAACGTATGCTGTTACTTTTCATGTAATACTAATAATATTAATGTCAACAACTGTCTTTTTTGTACATTTTTATAATATAAAAAAGTGGCTATAACTTCATTATTTTCTTTGTCTGTAATTTCCAGAGGCTGTTAAAAAGCAAAAATGACTGCATAAAATTTGAATAATAATAATAATAATAATAAATCACCACCTAAGAATAATTTTAAAAATATATGTATTGTTTTTATTATCATTATTGTACTTTGTTTTTAATGTGTATTTTTGCACATTATTATTATTATTATTATTATTATTATTATTATTATTATTATTATTTTTTTTTTTTTTTTTGTTCCTTGTATAAGAAAACAAAGCACATTTTAGATATGCTTAAGATTCGGTCCCTTTTTTTAAATATGAGTAGCTACTTTCTTTTGAGTGTGTGTGCGCAAAAGTATATTTTAATCAGTATTCATAACTGGAATTTGAATTTTTTTCAAAAGCGCGAAACAAAACAAAACAAAACAAAAAAAAAAAACAAACAAAAAAAAAAAAACACTATGCATTATTTTTTGATATGTGTACCTGTACATGAGACGTGCTTTTGATAATAGCAATTGCACAATTTGAGGAGAAGAAAGGGAGGGGGGGGGGAAAAAGAAATATATCTGAATGACATTCCTACTGAAGCTTCTGGTAGTGTTTTTTAAATTAAATACTTAAGTTAATTAAAGATATATTATTGTTTTAAAATTAAAATGTTTTTTTACGAAGTTGAATAAAATATGTAATAGTATTTTTAATTTTATTTTGCAAAAACAATAATTAACATTAATAGCAAAGAGCAGAATGTCTTTAAAATTTATTTATTCATCATAATGGATAAATTTTAACATTGTGTAATTATTTAACAAGAAAGTCTTTAACTGTGGAGATGTTTTAAATTGTAGTATAAACTTATTTAATCTAAATAAAATAACAGTAAAACGCATATAATAAATTAAAAAATTATACAGAATTTTATGATTCTTATATTTAATATAGAATGCTAGAAAAACAACCAATAATTTCTCATGTATGCCAATCCCAAAATTTTCTTCTGTTTCATACAACTTAAAGCATTAATTTCGAAGCATCGAAATTCGCTATCATAGTGCCAAAATCAGATGTCAATCTTTGACTATTACGATTATTCTAAAGGATCTATTCATGTGATATATATTAATGTATATACATCACATAATTGATTACATTGACATTAGATTGATATATTAGTTTTTTTTTCAATTATTTTTAATTTTTTAAAAATATTATATGATTATTTTTAAATGAAACATGTTTCTTAAAGTATCGTTGTAAAATTTTTATTAAAATAAATATATATTGTTAAACGTATTGAAAATTATAGACATTATGTTCATGCTAAAAATTTCAAAGTAAAAAAATGGAAGAAAACTGACATTTCATTAATAAGACAAGAATGAAAACAGATTGAAATGAAAACTCATTGAAAGAAAGAAAAATTAGAGAATGTTATCCTGGGATTTATTTTATATGACATATATAGTAATTAGTATTTTTTTTTAATTTTCTCTTTTAAAGTTTTAAACCAATATATATTATTATACTATTGAATACTAATTTTTATCTAACTGTAGATGGTAATAAATCATTTAATATATATATATAAATATATATAAAATATATATAAAATCCAGAACTAGATTCCGCGAATAATAAATAAAAACAGTATATTCTCAAAAACACATTATTATTTATTAACATTTCATTAATTAGTTTTCATCATAAAACGAAAAAAGGTAATTTGATTTGAGTTTTTTAAGTATCACAGGATCAAAAAATAAATTTTAATTATTTTACAAATAAATCAATTTATTTAGAACACAAGTGTTTGTTATATGTATATATTACATGATTTCCTATATATATAGAATAAAATTTTCTGTGTATCATTTCAGAATATCTTAAAGAAATAATGGAAAAATTGGTATTAATAAGGAGTAGTATCGTATAAATTCGAGGAACTGCTGTTCAAAATCTATTATTTTTCTTTTACAGAATATCTACAATAAAGTACTATTTCTATTAATTTTAACTTCTCACATCGTTGAAAACTAAGACATGGTTTATTTAATCTATAGTTTATTTAAAAATAAAATAATACGCTGCCTGTAGATAAATAATTAAGATAAATAATAACTAATCTGTGATAACCGGTAATACTAATCTTTTTAGAATTTAAGATTCTATCCTTTACGAAATGAATGATTTTGAAAATCGTATCATTTTGACACAATTCGCTTTCTCTCCTCTCCTCACTCTTTTTATTTTCCAGTTTTCTGCATAAAAATAATGCTTTGAGTTGCATGCTTTTCGAAATGACGTAATTTTCACATTATATCATTTTTTTTTTCTTTTGGCATCTAATTGCAGAGCTAATGGCGCTGAATGAAAAAGTCTAAAGAGGACATCGTTTTAGAAATTATAGGAAAATGTCATAATTTCATGTTTTTAAAAGGGTGATTTAAAAAAAAAAAAGAAATGATTGTTAATTTTTAAGATTGTTGATCTTCTTGGTGATCTTAAACGTCTTGTCGTCTACTGAGATAAAAAAAAAAAATAATAATAATAATAATAATAATAATAATAATAATATTTTCCATTGTTATGAGGAAACGGCTCAATTAAGGTATAAAAAATAAAGCAACATAATTTTATTTTTTATTTGACTACTGACAATCTGTTTGCAGTATTTTGAACAATTTTCAGTAAAAAAATAAAAATAAAATATGAAAATATAAACTTAAAAAGATTGTTATTGCAGGTTCATCTATAAATGAATAGCTTTCATTTAAAAAGCAAATAGTTAATTGATTTAAGTTGAAAGCTCAGGAGAGATGACGTACACTGTTAGGAAAATTTTCTATGAAATTACAGAGACTCTACGGCTAATCCATTATTTTAAATCTTAAGTAAAATTACAGAGATGAGAAAAACAGAGATTCTGTTAGCTAGCAAAAAAATCATTTGGTAAATTTACAATAGACTCTGTAAATTAAAATCGTTAAAAATACAAGACTGTATAAGTTTATTTTGATAATAATTTAATTTAGTTTTCAAAATCAGTAAATCACTCAATCTTCAGTGAGCCTGAAAGAATTAATATGAAATTTGTGAGAAATTTTGAGTTGCTGTATTATTTATTATTTTTTTGCAGATCTTTTTTTTCTGCCACCTTGGGGTTTGAACCCAAGAACTCTTGATAGTGGAAGAATACTTTACTGCCTAAGCTATATGTTAAGCTATTATGTTCAAAATGAGTCTTTTATGAGTGAGAGAGGAAAAATCGATAAAAATCCCCGCTAACACAGAGGAGGTGATTTTTCCCTTTATAAATTATTCTAACTTAACAATAAAAAACAATTTTTAAACATTTTTTTATATTTATAAGATTATTTTAAAATAATTTTATAAGTGTGTAATTTAAATTATAAGTTTTATCAAAAATAAAAAAATCTTTGAATAAAGACGAAATCCCTACAGGGAATTAGATATAATATAAGGGTAAAATGATGACCAAGAAATTCGATCGTATGAATTTAACCGAGAACTAGCGTAAATTTACAGAGAGTCTCACTTTTTTCAGTGTTTTTACAGAAATTTTTAACAGTGTAAAAAACCGACTTGTTTTCATTATATAATTCTTGTAAATCAGATTTGACTACAAATAAACTGATATCATATAGCTGCCAGCAAGAAATCAAAAGTTGAGAAAGATGGAACTGGTGTCTCTGTGATCTCCAGATAAAAATTGGCAAAATTTTCAAAAAATATATATTTTTTAAACCGTGGACGCTTTGTCTTTCACTGAACCTGTTTAAGATAATTTTCAAGAACAAGAACATAGAAAAAAAAGGGTACCCCCCGTTATTTTATTTTTATCCTTTCATTATTTAAAAAAAAAAAAAAAAAAAAAAAAAAAAAAAAAAAAACTGGTCTAACGGCAGTTTTGAAGATGAACTACATTTCAAAAACCGGAGTTTCCCTGGAGATTCAGCTTAGCAATTAGTTCTACTAATAGCATTTTAACGCAGTTTGGAAAAAAAAAAAAAAAAAAAAAAAAAAGCCAAACCACAGATACATTTATTTCTTGCTCTCTTAATGTTTAACTATTTTAAATTATTTGTACAGAATAAATTTCTCTATTTTCAGAAACATCACTGATAAAAAAAAAAAAAAAAAAAAAAAAATCTCTTAGTGTTTAATTATTTTAAATTATTTTAAAAAAGTAAATTTTAATATTTATTTTCGAAAATCATTAGAAATAAAGGAAATATAGCTAATTAAATTTTGAAGATTTAGTATGGAGTCATGAAGGAATGAGATAGGTGGAGGTGAAGTAAGCCTCAAAAAAGGTTTGCAATATGAAACGATTTATCGCTCAAATTTTAATGTTCCAATCAAAAAGACATGGAAGGGATTTTGTATTATAAGACGAATTGAAAGAAATGATTTACAGCTAAAGCATATTTTAAGAAGAAAATAGCAAATTTTTAAAATGGTCTTTGTTCTATTATTATTTATTAAAATAAATGTTCGCTTTTAAAATAAAAGAAATTGGAAAATTAGCAACAATTAAATGTCAATTTGAAATTAAATAAGATATTGAAAACATTGATACGAACTAGAAATTATATTACTAAAAGTTTCCTAATTTAATGTAATTTTAAATACTTTATAACGTAGATGAAAAATGATTATGACTTAATAATTGCATGTCAATAAATATTTAAAATATAATGATGAAAACATTCTTTTAAAACCATGTATGAAAACTTAAGGAATAAATATTAAACTAAAATAAAGATTTCCGACTGCAAACGGTTTTAAGATACTAACAAAAGAATGTTATATTTTTAAGTAAAACGTTAAAAGAATTTTCTATATTGATATTTAAAACACATATGATAAAATAATTGATAAATTCTTACCGGTGAAGCGATAAATTAGTTCTTTTTTAAAGAACGAGAGAAAAAAAATACGTGTTTAAACCTGTTTCAATTGATAGGCGTATCAAAGCACGTGGTTTTGTTGGTACTTAATTGTACTTAATGTAGGGTTACTTTTTTAGCATCACCCCCAGACATAATACTTCCACTCCACCTATCTCATTCCTCCATGATGCTGACTCAATGATTTTTATTTATTGTAAGAAATATGCAGGTTTCATTATCATATAAAAAAAAATAAAAATAAATCCATATAAAAGAAAAATAGTATATTCTACGAAATAATATAATTTTTTAATCATTTGATAAGCAAACAATATTGTCCGAATCTACAGATCATATTTTATTTCTATCAAGTCCAAAAATATTTCTTTCCTTAATTGTCGAAACGCCAGTGAAGGCTTACTTTGGAGACACGAAATTTTTTGGTTTCTGTCTGCATGTCTGTTTGTCTGTCAGTCATTCTGTCTGTTCCGCGATAATTAACCCAAAAAACATCCGATTGGCTTGAAATTAAGTGGGTATGTTACTGAGGTACTGGGATTAAGCTGTATAGTTTTTTGTTAGATTTGATTCATTCGTTCGGAAAATACAGAATATTTTATTTTGCGCAATAATGCTTTTCTATGGCAAATCCAATGATTTTCATTTTTTTTTTTTTTTTTTTTTTTCTTGAGAGAAAATGACACATTTCGTTAATGGAATTCAATGATAAATGGATACTGAAATTTACCGGTTAAATTATTCATATTGTTTTGAAATTTTGTGTACGCATTTGTTAGATTTTTAAAATTATTACTGTAAATTTTGGAGATTTTTTATAAATGTGTTCCAATAATATAAACTAATTTGTTTTAGAGATTTACTTATTTCAAATATATTTATTTCACTTTCTTTATTTTCTTTTAATGGTTGCTAAGAAACCATTCATCCTAATCCTTATTTTTATAATGTTATAAATTTGAATGCGTGTACGAAAATGTAAATGAAGTCAACGTCAAAACTGATGAATTAATTAATGTTTTTGTATCTTTGGGTATAAATATAACATAGCCCAGAAAAGAACATAGGCTATGTTTTATTAATTTTATTCAAATATTTTCCTTAATAATTCAAAATTTCCTTCTTTTTCATTCAGAATCAATAGCGATCTTTTAGAAAAAATTTAACCAATTTCCTTTATCGTTGCCAAAAAAAAATCAAAATCTGGAATAATTTTTCAATGGCAATAAGTTTCAATTGAGCAATTTCTATTCGAAAAATTAAACTAAGAAAAACTAAATATGACGTCAGAATAAAAATAAAAATATAAATAGTACTTTGTTAAATATTAAACACGGAAATTTGTTTCGTTAATAAGAATTTTTCTGACAAAATGGGGGCATAATTAGAAGTAAAAGAATTAAAAAAAGAATTATATTTCTAACAAATATTTCACTTGGTAAAATTTGACGTCATAATTGAAATAAAACAGGTATTTTATAGTAGTCGTTAAAAATACAAGAAACATGGATAGCAATAACTCATGAATAATGACGTCATTGCCGAAATTTCAGTGAAGGCTTATTTTGGCGACACAGAATTTATTGTTTTCCGTCTGTCAGTCTGTTCGTCTGTCTGTCTGTCCGCGATAACTGCCACAAAATGCAATCAAAACTAAAACCTTTTTTTTTTTAAACAAAATTGTAAAACCCTAGATTACTGAGTTTTACACTTTCAAAAGTTCCTGACACATCAGATATAGGTGTTTGTGATGGGCAGGTATGTAGACGTATGAGGATAATGAAAAATGCTTATTAAAACTGTTACTTATCCTTATAAATGAAAATGTATAAAGAAATAAAAGATATACGATAACCATTAGCAAATTGATAGAAATTTACAAATTTAAATTTAATGTAAGGGGGGGGGGGGTCAGGGGGCTCCGCCCCCCTGAAAAAATTTACTATGTTATAATAATAATAATAAAAATAAAAAATAATAGATCATGAAAACTTCAGAATATCCTAACATAAGTAAATCTTTAATTTAACGCTTTTGATGGCTTAAAAACTTCTTATTCTTATTTTATTCTTATAAATAATTACGTAATTCGAAAATTTTAGATTACAGTTTCCAGGAAGTTGAATATTACCCATAGTGTGTTTAAAAAAATAATGTGCAAAGCTGACGTTGAGGCTCCTGATCTGCAGATTTACTAGTTAAATTTAAAAAACAGTTTTTGAGATATTTTGGCTGAATGATGAAAACATATTTTATTTATTTAATTAATCATAGTTCATTCTATAATTACTTATTCCACGATTTATTTTTTCTTTTGAAAATATGCATGTTTCATTCTTTGTTTGCAAAAATGCGCCCGTATTGGAAAAACATATAAAATAAATTAATTAAAGTAATAAATTTTTAAGGTATTCTGTAAATAATAATAATAATAATAATAGTAATATTCTACATATCTACAGATCATAATTTATTTTTATGCCTAATTTCAAATCAATTTTTTTTTTTGGGGGGGGGGGGGGGAAAGTGTGCAACAAAATGTAATTTATGTAGCCTAAGTAGACGATTCGCTCCGCTCATCATAATAAACAGCTCATGGGTGCTGCCAAAAAAGGGAGGCACTTACTCTATACTAAGGAGGAATGAGATAGGTGGAGTGGAAGTATTATGTCTGGGGAGTAATGCTAAAAAAATAACCCTACATTAAGTACAATCATCGAACCAACAAAACCACGTTCTTTGATACTCCTATCAATTTAAACACGCATTTTTTTTTCTCTCGTTTTTTAAAAAAGAACTAATTTATCGCTTCATCGGTAAGAATTTATCAATTGTTTTATCATATGTGTTTTAAATATAAATATAAAAAATACTTTTAACGTTTACTTGAAAATATAACATTCTTTTGTTAGTATCTTAAAATCGTTTACAGCCAGAAATCGTTATTTTAGTTTAATATTTATTACTTAACTTTTCATACATGATTTTAAAAGAATGTTTTCATCATTATATTTTAAATATTTATTGACATGCAATTATTAAGTCATAAACATTTTTCATCTACTTTATAAAGTATTTAAAATTACATTTAATTAGGAAACTTTTAGTAATATAATTTTTAGTTCGTATTAAATGTTTTCAATATTTTATTTAATTTCAATTTGACATTTAATTGTTGCTAATTTTCCAATTTCTTTTATTTTAAAAGCTAACATTTATTTTAATAAATAATAATAGAACAAAGACCATTTTAAAAATTTGCTATTTTCTTCTTAAAATATGCTTTAGTTGTAAATCATTTCTTTCAATTCGTCTTATAATATAAAATCCCTTCCATGTCTTTTTGTTTGGAACATTAAAATTTGAGCGATAAATGGTTTCATATTGCAAACCTTTTTTGAGGCTTATTTCACCTGCACCTATCTCATTCCTCCATGAGTCAGCATAAATGAGTAAAGTCATGAATGATAAAGTATATGGAATATTATCGTGCGTCAAAATTCCCCATTAAAAATAAATAAATAATTAAAGGAACCTATATATCTGCATTTTGCGAAACCAAAGTATTTACAAAATATTGAAAATAACTGCAGAATTTATATTTCAAACCGTAAAAAAATTTAAACTTTCTTATATTAAAAATGAATAATATTTTAGAAGAAAATTTACATTTCAATAGAACATTTTATTAAGATTGGTTGGAAATCGTCCATATTTTGATGCCCATTCCTTTTAATCATATAATATTTTCACGATTTCTTTTATGAAATTTTTGAAGTACCTTTTTTATGAAAATTAGAGCGTAATTTTAATAAATTAAAATTTGTCGAACTTCAATTACTTACATTCAATTATAAAAGTGCTTTTCAGTGTTAAGAATTTAAATACACAATTTATTCTTATTATATGAAATCATTTGCGCAGACGATACTTATAATGCATTTTAAAATAATTATATAGTATATATATATATATATATATATATATATATATATATATATACATGTATTTGTAAAGTGGCAACAAAAGAATTGTAAACAAATAAAATTGATTAATATTTTGTAAAATTTTACTTCGAAGATATTTTTATTTATACCAGTCTTATGTCATGAATAAAAATTTCCGAGGAAATTCTTAGTTATTAAATTGAATGTACATTTCCAAAATTAAAATTTGCCATCTATGGAAATTTATCTTATGAAATAATGCTTCGCGAATCCAAATAAAACATGGCTTCTGCCAGTTATATTGCATTTAAATTAATTTCCAAATTTCTGTTGCAGATCCGGTTACCCCTTACTCCTGAACTAACCAACGGCAAAAATGAGATTCTTCTTTGTCGCCGTTCTTGCTCTTCTTGCTGTTCTCGCCTTCGTCCGAGAAGCCGACTCACAGAGTGTCGGTGACCAGATAAGATGTCTGTCCTGCCCGGGCAACGATGCTGACCACAAAGACTGCTGCGCCAAGACCCGCATGTGCTGCGAGGGAAGGGTCAAGTTCGTGGGCAACTTCCCCAGACCTGCCACAACTGCTTATGGCCGATAAACTGACATCTCATTTCTTATTTATGTCATCGATCCTGTATTTGTGTACATAGATTTTGTGATATGTGTAAATAAATTATTCTTCATTTCTTCTTTACACACTCTGTTTTAATGCTTTTTTTTTTTCATAAAAAGTTTATTAAGTCCATTAGATTTTTAGATCATAAGATTTTAAGAAATTCATCTTTTATATTACCACATTTCAAAACAATTTTCAACTGCTCCCATCTACAATTGGAAAATTATCCGAACTATATGATATAAAAATTTGCATCTATTAACCCCTTGGGGACGAGCGACACGTATACGTGCCGCAAAAAGGCTTAAGAATCCTTGTTTATTCCCACTCGTAAAATTATACTCTAAAATTCGCCTTATTCAATCGAAGCATTTTCTCGATTTAAGAAGGAACAAATTTCTGCTTTTATCAACCAGTGAGAAAACATTAAAATTTTCGTAAAAGGTTCCCGTCGCGAAGGGGTTAACAATACGCATTCCAAAATTTAGTTCATTTAAGAGATATACAGGGTGAATCATAAATATCGAAACAATAGGCTATCTCCTCAAATATTGCCCCTAGACCCATACTTCCAGTTGCAAAAATTCATAAAAAAGGTGAAATTTCTGATAAGGTAAGTTGCAACTCCATGGGGGGTCTATTTAAAAAAAAATACGAAAATTAAATTTTTATACGGCCCCCGTAGGGCAAAATTCCCAATTAGGAAATTATTCCTTATCCATTCCTAAATTGAACAAAACAAGTTTCATTTCCGTATCTAAAAATCCCACAGAGATATTAAATCCCAAAATCCTCAAAAATTCCTTACTTACACCACTTTTCCCTGCCTCTAAACTGTGATTTCTTGACTCAGTTTCAACGCTTGTTAGGGAACATTCACAAATTGCAATTTAATAAAAATCGGTTTAAGATAGCGCTTTTTCTTTGGACATAAAAGCAGCGTATTTGGCAGCGTATAGTTTTTATGCTAAATTGGTATACCAGACGTCTGCCCGGGTCAAAATATCTAGGTCAGGTCCCAAACAGACCCATAGGGGTAAAAGTTCGGCGTGGCCTGAAAAAATGTCAACATCATTACCCGGAACGGTCTGGAAAATAGTTTAAATCATAGCCCGGTTCAGCCGCAAATTTCTACATAGTTTTTTAATTCGGCGTGGGAAAAAAAATGTTTCATATGGAGGAGTTCTGACCAAAAAATTCTTTTATAGCTTTTCGTTTTTTATATTTATACTTTTTATTATTAAAGAAGCGCCAAAGGCTGTAATATACAGGGTGTCCCTAAACAAATGGTATATACGCTAGGGGGTGATAGAACACATCAAGTCGAGTAATAGTAAATAGGAAACCAAGGGTCCCAAACGTTTTCCAAAAGAGATAGCCGCCATTAAAGTTTGGGGTCCAAAATTTCAAATACACATAAAAAACGGAAAAATTGGTCGATTGATTTGCGGTTTTCACTAAAATTATTCTTTATGTTGGAATTTCTTGAAAATAAATTATAAAGATAAATTTCGAAAAATGCCGATAGAGGGCGCTTTAGACTTTGACGTAATGAAAAACTATTTTTTGCCGTGATTTTTTGTATCTCATTGAATGGTTTCGTAAGCTTAGACTTAAACTTAAACTTTGAGCCCAAAATCTGAATAGTTGGAAGCGGTTAAGTAGCTCAAACGTAACTGTGTTCAGAGGGTTTAAATTTCAAATGATTATAAAAAACGGAAAAATTGGTCGATTGATTTGCGGTTTTCACTAAAACTATTCTTTATTTCGGTATTTTATTGAAAATGAATTATAAAGATAAATTTCAAAAAATGCCGATAGAGGGCGCTTTAGTCTTTGGATTAACAAAATAATACATTCTAATACTATTTTTGCCGTTATTTTCTGCATCTTATTAAATGGTTTCGTAGGCTTAGATTTAAACTTAATTTTGAGCTCAAAATCTGAATAGTTGGGAGTGGTTAAGTAGCATAAACTGAACTGTGTTCAGGGGGTTAAAATTTCAAACGAAACTGAAAACTATAAAAAAAAAAAAACGGAAAAATTAGTCGATTTGTTTGCGGTTTTTGCTAAAACTACTCTTTAAATCAGTGTTTTCTTGAAAATAAATTTTAAAGATAAATGTCACAAAATGGCGAAAGAGGACGTCTTAGACATTGGAGTAGCGTACAACTATTTTTATCCGTTATTTTTTTTTATCTCATTACATGCTTTCAAATGCTTAGATTTTAAATTTTGAGATCAAATTCTGAGTCGTTGCGAGAGTTTAAGTAGCGCAAAAGTGAACTGTGTTCGAAGAACTGTGAAAGTGAACTGTGTTCTATCACCCCCTAGCGTATATACCATTTGTTTAGGGACACCCTGTATTTAATTTATCAATAAATCTCTATTTATATGTAAATGTTTCACTTATACTTTAATATCGTTAATCCATTATCCCATGCGTTGGAGACTCTGAAAAATGTTATACACTAAAACTTTTTAAGACGGAATCACATAGGAAAGAAAAAATACGCTATAGGCAGATGCTCTCCCTAGAAGATGTAATTGGAGCTTATTTTCTTTTCAGGTACTATTGCATTTATTTTGCATGGATCAACATATTTTCCATTTAAGACAGAATTCCATTATAGGCGGATTTTTTTTTCACTGGTTTTATTGTATTTAATTTTTTTAGCCTTTGAATAATCTATTTAAAAAAATAAATTTTAAAGTGTTTTTTTTTTTTGTTATTTTTTTTTTTTTTTTTTTTTTTTTTTTTGTAAAATAAAGATTTTAAAATCTATGTTTTTCGTAAAAAATTCGATTGAGCCGAATTTTATTTATTTTATGCACGTATTAAGTCAGTCAGAGACAGTGATTTTAATACGGGTTTTGTCGATATCGGATTTGAAAATTTCATCCAGAGTGCACCTAAGTTGAAGGAAGTAGTCCCCTCCTTTATGAAAAGTACGCTAGGCCCGGCCTGGTGGGTCTTCAGAAAAAAGTAACATCTCGATCCTGGCCCTACCTGGGCCCAGAATACAGATTTTTTAACATCCTCTGAAGGACGATAAAAAGCCTGAAGTTGTCAGAGGTAAATTTAAAAAGAAAAAAAAAAAAAGACTTAATCTGCATCTTAGAAAAAGCATTTTTTTAAAATAACTGATGGACATTTAAACAATACACTTCGTTTTTCTGCATAATGAATTTTTTCCTCTATTTCTTGTTTTTAAATTATTAAATGTTAAGAATTTTTAAAAGAAAAAAGAACTTGAAACACGTCATTTTTGATTTTTTTTAACATTAGTTTTGTTTCGGCAAATTTGAAAAAATGTTTACTTTTGAAAAAATGTTTACTTTTAAAAAAATGTTTGCTTTTGAAAATATGATTTTTTTAAAGTTATATTATTTTTCAATAAACATTTTTAATAGTTTTAAAATTAATATAAAAAAAACCTTGGAACAAAACTAAAATCAGATTTTTATCTTTAATTAAAAATCTATTATCTTTTTATCTTTAATTGAAATCCGATATATAATGTTACGAGTTATAACGATTTTTGATTGTCCTATTTAAACCACATGAAACTTTTATAAATTGTATGAGAAATTTTAGAATGCGATTTTTTTTTAGCAAATTATAAGGCTAACCATCTCAAAAAAGTAAAAAAATCAAAATTCTAACTCAAGAAATAGATTTTTTACGCGTTTTCTAGAACTGTTAAAGTAACATTGTTTTTTGAATTGCGCGCATTTCAATTTGTGCCTAATCCCTTAAAACCTGATGAATTTTTTAAACGGCTATAACTTTGCGAATTTTGGAGATATGAAGATACAACTTTTTGTGTCTTATTCAGGGCTGAATAAGAAAAGTTTTCCTAATTGAAATTTTTGTCCTACGGGACCGTATAAAAATTTAATTTTCGTAACTTTTCAACAAACCCCCCTCATGGAGTCGCAATTTATCTTATCAAAAATTTCACATTTTTTTATGAAATTTTGCAATTGGAAATATGGGTCTAAGGGCAATATTTAAGGAGATAGCCTATTGTTTCGATGTTTATGACTCACCCTGTATAGGTTTTATGTCACTTCTTACGTGATTTCCGAAACGGCATCTCTTACACTAATTTTATTCGGTTAGTACCACTTTTTTTTATATAAGAAAGACTTTTACTTGTACTTTGACAACTTGTGTATGCTACAAAATTTATTTTAAAAATATAGTGGAGCAAACAAAATTTAAAAATCGAAATAAGTATAAAATGTAAAATTAATGTGAATGGGCTTGACATCCGAGTCGATGTATCCTCTGCAATTTTTACGATTATTTCTTTCGAAATAAAACAAAAAATCAATTTTTTCAAAAATAAATAAATAAATAAATAAATACTCATGTCTCTTCTCAAATAACTGAAAAGCTTTCCAGAAATTATTCTTCATATTCATACTAAAACTATAGAAAAATACTTTTATCCGCTCCTGTCAATGAAGGATAAATCATATGCACAGCACACCAAATGCTACAATAAACGCTTGTAGTACACCTCAGTGAAACATATAATTTTCAATATGCTTAAACTAGTATAATATCTTTAACTTCTTCGGTTCCTGAGACCCCATTTGGGGAGCTTTGTTCTTTTTCCTATAAAAATTTAAATGTCAGATTTTTATACGAATTGAATGCTAATTTGTTGCTTACTAAACTGTAAAAGGAATAAATCGAAGTTATAGAAAATTGGATATTTATTTTAAAAAATCAATAATTTTCGTTCATTTTTTTAATTTAACAAAAAAAAAAAAAAAAATAAAAAAAAATAAATAAATAAAAAAATAAGGATATATATTTTTTTAATCATTTTCTGTAATTTCATATGCATATATAAAAGTTTATACAATTGCATCAGACAGAGTTAGCTCTAATAGCTCAGCTTCATAGGTATGAACATTGTCCTATGTTTCTTAGCCATCATTTTAATCTTTTGAATTATCTCACATTCCTCCTATGTTTAGGACACCACCTGTCACAACATCTTGATCAATGGAAACATAATCGCATGTTGCATCCTTTGCTATATGCAACCATTTTTCATCTGTATTATGGTCGCCATCATCAACACAAACAGCACAAATGAGTTATTTTACTTAGTAAAAGAAGTAATTCCAGTTTGTATATACAGTAAAACCCCGATCTATTGTTCCTACATTGTTCCCGCATCCATCGTTTTCCCGCATTCATCGTTTTATTTCTATGGTCGCTGCACAAATTATATTTAAATAACGTTAACGAAATCCACGTACATCGTTTTTTAAAAAGTTGTTTTCCACCTTCATCGTTGTAAAATGTTAAAATGAAATTGAAAGTCATGCGTATCCATATGACATACAAACTGGAATTACTTCTTTTATACTAAAATAACTCATTTGTGCTGTTTGTGTTGACAATGGTGACAATAGAGTGGTTGTATATAACAGAGGATGCGCTTATATTTCCATTGATCAAGATGTTGTGACATGTGGTGTTCTAAACATAGGAGAAATGTGTGATAATGCGAAAATTGCAAATAAAGGCGAAGACGGCATTTATAACTATATGAACTTTTAAAAATACATATGAAATTACAAAAAATGACCCGAAAAATGTTGTATGTCTTTCAAATTTAGTTTTTTATTTAAAAAAAAAAAAAAAAACTAACGAAAATTCAAACAATATTATTGATTTTTTAAAATAAATATAAAATTTTCTATAACTTCGATTTATTTCTTTTACAGTTTAATAAGCAACAAATTAGTATACTGCATACATTGCCACTGCATTTTAAATGCATAAACATTGTGCTTTTTCGTATTTTGAAGTTAATCCGCATTCATCGTTTTTTTTTTTCCTGAACCTCTTAAAAAATGATGGATCGAGGTTCTACTGTAATATGGATTCGCATGACTTGTGAGGAGAAAAATTTTACAACGATGAATGCGGGGAACGACTTTTTGAAGAACGGTGCTTGCGGGTTTCGTTAACATTGTATAATTTATGCAGGGACCGTAGAAATAAAACGACCAAAGTGGGAAAACGATGGATGCGAGAACGATAGATCGGGTTTTACGGTATTTAGAATTGCTTTCATTTTAAAGAAATTATTTGCATTTAGAATTCGTTTTCTGTAAATTTTTAGATTACAAAATTAGACAACTTAAATTAATTACTTCTCAACAGAACTCAGTTTAATCTAAGAGTATATTGGAGAATTAAACATTGAATCTATTGGTAATTAAAGTAAAATCTAGATAACGAACCCCTCTATTAATTGACATTTTCTCAATCCCCATTCTGTATATACTCTTACATATTTATACTTTTTAGACACTGAATAGCAGACAATTTCGATCTCCCCGAGTTCTTCGTTACTAGAAATATGCTACTGTACATCTCAAGATTATTATTATTATAGCCCAATGCAATAATTACAATAATAAATTAAATTTATACGGTGTATGATTATGTATAAAGATGTTAAATACAAAAGCAACTCCTTGTTACATCATTCATTTCTATATATAGTTTGGTTTTCGTGCCTTCCGGGTAAAAAAAAAAAAAAAAAAAAAAAAAAAGGCAGTTGGATGCGCACTAATTCCAAAATTTTCTTCTATCTCATACATATATCTTTATATTTCAAACAGCAGCTACACATGTTAATATTTTAATATTATTATTTCAATACTATACCAACTTCAATTTTCATCTTAAATATCTGCTTCAGTCAATTAATCGGAGAAAAAAATGAGTTAATAATGATTATGATATTGATTAAAATCAATAGTTTTCTCTTATTCTGTTATCAGCAGCTGTTTATAAATAGCCGCCTTTGCAGGACGCGTGTTCCCATCTCTGCACGAGCCGATAGACAATAGAAAGATGAAGAATCGAGTGAATGATACAATAAACGCTATCACACACCTCCTTTCCCATGGAATATTTCCAAATTAAAGGAAGATCTGTTGGCTATAGCCAAAAATATACACAAAAATTTTGGTTAATACAATAATTTATTTAATTTAAAATACACATAAATTTATGCACTTTTCGTGGTAGAATATTGAAAGTGGCACAAAAATCGCTTTTACAAGGCTTCCTAGCTGTGTATATTTTTCAAATTCAGGGAGGACTTGCTAGCCATGGCAAGACACACAAAGAAATTGGTTTAATTTTATGTATATCTTCATACACTTTTCGATGGTACAGTAGCGACATACGGACACACGGACAGACAGACATTTTGTAAAAACGTGTTTTTTGGAATCTCTGACCCCAAAAACCTATAAATGCATCGTAAAAAAATCGATCATAATATTTACTTCTATTGAAGATAGAAGGAAGTAAAAATGTAGTTTAATTACATATTTTAATCTAATCATCCCGAGACTTTAGTATCCAAATTCAAACTAGTGGAAATGTAAAAAGTAAAAAAACAAAACAAAACTGAAACGCAGTCAAATGGTAAATAAATAGAACAGCATTTTTAACTACTTTTTAAAATATCTCTAACCTGAAACTTGTTTCTACAGAAAACAAACTTTTTCAAATTTCCGCGGCCCTTATATATATACAAAAAAGTTTTTAATTTCTGGTAATGTTTAATGTGAAAGTAGGACGCTAAATATTTAATTAAAATTATAATATTAACAAATGTGAATTTAGGTTAGGAGACAGAAAAAAAGAAGACAGAATCGTACGCATATGATTTTTACAGACACGGAAAATTTTAATCAAGAAAGTTGAAAAAAAAAAAAAAAAAAAACTAAAAGATAGTGTTGTATAGGCTGCTTATACAATAACAAACTTAATATTTATATGCATTCTCATCATTGAGGTAAAAGTAATGTGTTCATAAACCTCGTTTAATCTTTCTATGCCTAATTTTGCAGTCTTTCAACTTCAATATCAGTCGTACAGATAAAATTTCTATTTCTATCTCATTTTCTTTATTATAAGTTAAAATCTGAAGATTTGCATTTTAAGTAGGTGTTTTTGTAATTATGTAAAAACGTAGCACATATAGTTGTCACTCAGTCCGTCCGTCTGTCCGCATATAACAACGCCAAATCTACCCAACCGAATTATTTGAAACTTAAAATATACAATTATTACACAATTTTGTCGAGTTATTTCAGATTTTATGAAAATCGGATTCATAGTTCAATTACAGAAACAATCAAAAGTATTCCGATACATTATGGTCAATAGGAAAAAATAGTTTCAAGTACATTTTAATGATGTTACACTCTTTCGAATATAGTAGAATTGATATGAATCTATGAAGTATGTACTAAAATATACATTCTGTACAATCTATGATGCAAAGAATATTTTTTATTAATTTACAGGGCCACACAAAAATATTATAGAACATAATGAAATACGGGGAAACATTGTTTGATGCGTGTCTTAATTATATTAAACTATTTCATATTTTATGAGATTGATAAACGTTGCTGAGATTTAATACAAGTTACTTCCTGTTCAATAGGGAGGAGATAGTATTTACAGGAAAACACAGAAGATTTCGATCATAATACTGAATCCGAAGTACTGTATACTATAGCAGGAAGAGTACGATCGCACCTCATTTGCTACGCTTCATATGCAATTTCCAACTTTTTTTTTTTTTGGGGGGGGGGGGTATTACTTCAACAGTTACATTATTTATCAAGAAGATATTTTAGATTATAAAGCAAAAATATGCTTGTGAATAACTCTCATACACTACATGGCCAAAAGTGACCGGTCACTTGCGATTTTACTAAATAATGTTTCACTGCGCATTCGCGAATGCAATGAAAATATAACGTGCATAATGTATTAGCTAAATGTATAGAGAAACTTTTGATAAAGTCTAAAAAAAAAGAAATAGCTTGAAAATTCTGGAAATTATCGTCGATAAAAAAAAGCTCAAAATCCGCTGTTTCCAAAATGAATTTTTAAAAAAATGAGGGGTTGTGTCCAAATGTAGCAGGACAAGCATTTGTGTATTCTATATTGACACTTATCAGTGGGTATATACGGATTACAGCCCCTTATCTTTTTGCATCATTTTGGGAACAAAATATTTTGAGCTTATTCTGTAGATGATACTTTTTCAGCTATATATTTTAAACTTTCACAAAGTTCGTTTGATGCATTTATTTAACAAATTCTATACATTATATTTTGATTGCATTCGCGCATACACAGTGAAACATTTTTTAGTAAAATTGCTCATTTTCCATACAATTTTTATTATTTTTCAACTTTGATTAGTGGGTGTCTCATACAATTCTGTTTGTCATATTTTCTAAAAAGAAACATTTTTTTAATATAAAGAATTCTGCAAATTATAAGCAAAAAACTTGGCAAAATCGGGGACTGCTTTTATGAAAACCTTAATTTCTCTAAAAGTCTATCGTTCAGTCTATCGTCATAAATATGAACGCAAATCAATGCAATAAGCCGCTTAATCATAATATAAAGTTAGAACGCTTTTGCTGCATTAGTTTTGGCAGGGTTAATAAAAAGATTCCACTATATAGGGAAAAGTTGTGAATTTAACACTGTTAAATATCAAAGCTACTCAACAAAGAAAATAGTGGGCATAGTTAGCGTATAGAATACCGCTTCTTATGCAATTGCAATAAAACACAATGAAATTATGAGAACAATGTTGTTTTGAATAAGTTCGATGGATGTAATATAATTAAGAAATAAACATGCGGAAAAAGACATTCAGCAATCAGAGTAGACTTATAATTACTCTTCATAAAGTTAATGAAAGTTGACAAAGAGTATAATTATTCATAATGGTAGCGATCATCTTTTTTTAAAGTGAGAAAATGCAAAAGCAAGAAAAATGGTACAAACAAACGCTACTAACTTCCTTTTATTAATAACTACTAAAGACATAATGAATTTTTCTTTTCGCCACAAACTGCCATGCCTTTACTTCCGTAGATTCTCGTTTCTTCCTCTAACCTTTCATTAATTTTTTTTTATATATTTATTTCCTTTCACCTTAATTGCTTTTTATTCTTTTCACGTGGATAGCGAATCTCTGTCTGCTCTAAAGTTCCGGTGTGCGATGTTTTCACTTTAGATATTAATTATTCTACGCACGTAAGCCATTGTCTTTAACCATTTGCCGTCTCCATGTACAAAATATTATTTCGTTGATCATTTGTTGAACAATCTGGAATGATATAGATAAAATAGAATATTGCTGTGCTGTTACTTCTCAAGAAAAAATTGCAGTGAAAGTGCGAGAAACCGTGTATTTTCACCCAATAACAATGTAGCTCAAAGGAAGAGAAATGAAGTTTTTGTACGTCTATGTACAGTTCTAAATAAATAAATAAATAAATTTTATTCATTTATTTTATTAAATGCGAAATTGTCGTAGAAGAAAACGAAAACAATCATTCTTCTGGGATTTATATCAAGGCAACACTAGATACCGGACTTGCTCATTCCTTATCATGACGTCACAAAAGGTGGCTGGTCGCTGTAAATGACAATCAGCGATTGGTACAAAACGATAGGTGTGTCATTTTGAGCCCTGTTTGTACCAATCGCTGATAGCGGTCAGCCACTTTTTGTGACGTCGTGATAGGGAATGAGCAGGCTCGGTATGTTATATTTTCTTTTAATTTATGTTAAACTATTAAATTCAGGGAAATCGTCTTCAGATTTCAACTCAGCGACATGCACTTAAAAATTTGAAACTTTTGCTGCATCGTCACTCCACTGTTTTTATCGAAAAAAATTACTTTACTGTATTATGGAGAATTCTCATTGGTCTAAATAGAGATATTCTATAAAAGCGGTGGAGTGATGATGGAGCAAAAGTTTCAAATTTTCAACAGTGTAGCATTGATTTTGTATAAATTAATCCTAAAAAACATTATCAAGAAATATTCCAAATTCTCCACTCCTTACAATTCCACTCAATAAGGAAAAGTTCTGAAATTATCTGTTAAATATAGAAGTTGCTCAACAAAGAAAATAATGGACATAGAATACAGCTTCTTATACAATTGCAATAAAATGCAACGGAATTATGAGAGCCATATTGTTTTGAATAAGTTCGATAGGTGTAGTATAATTAAGTGATAAATATACGGAAGAAGACATTCAGCAATGAGAGTAGACTTATAATTACTCTTCATAAAGATAATGAAAGTTGACAAAGAGTTTAATCACTCATAATGGTAGTGATTATCCTTTTTTTTTAAAGAGGCAAAATGCAAAAGAAAAAAAAATGGTACAAACAAACGCTACTAACTTCCTTTTATTAATAACTACTGAAGAAATAATGAATTTTTCTTTTCGACTGCTAAGCCTTTACTTCCGCAAGGTGGATTCTCGTTTCTTCCTCTGACCTTTCGTTATTTTATTTTTTATTTTTTGCAGTTCATTTCACCTTAATTGCTTTTTATTTTTCTCACGTGGATGACATGGAGTCTCTGTCTACTCTAAAAGTTCCGGTGTGCAATGTGTTCACTTTAGATGTTAATTATTCTAAGCACGTAAGCCATTGTCTTTAACCATTTGAAGTCTCCATGTACAAAATATTACTTCGTTGATCGTTTTTTGAACAATCTGGAATCACATAGATAAAATAGAACATTGCTGCGCTGTTATTTCTCAATAAAAAAATACTGTAGAAGTGGGAGAAATCATGTATTTTTACCCAATAACAATGTAGTTCAAAGGAATAGATATGAATTTTATGGATGTCTAGGTACAGGTCGTAAAAAAAAACAAATAAAAAAATAAATAAAACTTACTTATATATGAAAATTGCCGTACAAAGAAAAACAATAGCCATTTGACTGGAAATTATATCTTCTTTCAGTTTATGTTAAACAATTGGGTTTAGGGAAATCGTTTTTAGACTGAAATTCAGCGGCATATGTACATAATATGTAGGGCTCCCAAATGGTCTCCCTTTCCCCCCAAAAGTCCTTTTTTTAGAAAAAGATCCTCTTTAGTCCCCTTTTATGCATTTTGGTCGACCAAGTCCTCTTTCAGTGGCTGGAAAAAATCGACGCAAAATAAAAAAGAACTCCAAAAACTCGCTAAAAGCTCAAAAATTGTAGAAGACAAAATTTATTACAGTGGGCTAAAACGTTGTAATTAGAATTTTTTCTCTGATGTTAAAAAATCCCCACGTAATACAAATTTTAAGAAACTCATAAAGAAATCGCATTAAAATTTCTAAAAATTAAAAAAATTGTAGAACAGAAAACTTGCTATATTAAGCTATTGCTTGACCAGTCTTCAAAGATAAACCTTGAGCATGTTGCTCAAGGATAGACTTAAAAGGCTGAAATTTGCATTAAAAATTTGTGAAAGGTTTTTAAAATGCTGTACAAATTTCATTTAAACTATATTTAAAAGGAAGAATTGAAAAGTTATTAGAGTAGGCTAAAAAATAAAAATCTCATTAAAGAAATAATTTTTTAAAAATACAAAAACTAACTTAGACATACAGATACCATCCTGTCAAATCTTTTTGTTGTTGTTGTTGTTGTTTATTTTTCTTATTCTCTCTTCAGTACAAATTTCTAAATTCTGAAAAAAAGGAGCTAATTCTGTTACCGCCACTGCAGTCAATGATTTTTTTTTTTTTTTTTTTTTTTTTTTTTTTTTTTTTTGGTGACCAGAAGTCTTTGCTAATGTTAAGGAAACTATTGCATACAAAAATATGAGCATTGGAAAACACACAGTTTTTAAATTGAAGAATTTTTTAAAGAGATGTTCAATGTTAAAGTTGATTTGAGTGTTCATCAAAATCATTCATTAAAGTTTTATAGCTGAACAAAAATTATGCATAGGAATTTATTTTTTTTCCTTCTAATAATATTACATTATAAGCTTGTGATGTACAGACTGCATTTATTTACTTATTTATCGACTAATTTTTTTAAAAAAATTAAATTTTCATTTCAATAGATATTTTTACTCACATTAAGAAAAAAATCAGTCTTTTAAATTGCTGTCAATTGTGAAAATAGCACAAAAAATATATTAAAAATATATTTGCATATGATTATTAAAAAATAGAAATAAAATTTTAAAATAGGAATTCAGTGATCACATTTTAAAAGCAGGAAAATATTTAAAATGTCCTCACAAATACTGTATTTACTTGTGAATATTTAAAAAGAAAGATTTTTTAAAAATTAGAATTAATATCTGTTAAAACAATAAATAGGAAAAATTACATAACATTTAAAATGCCTAAGTAATAATATTGCAAAATAGTTTAAGTTTAAAAATATTTTTACGCAAGAAATTTGTTTCGTATTTTTTGTGATCTTTTTAGGTGCGTTCGTAATTATGTAAATACGTAGCACCTTTTGTTGTCGTTCAGTCCGTCCGTCTGTCCGTCCACATATAACAACGCAAAAACTACCCAACTGAATCGTTTGAAATTAAAAATACATAATGATTACATAATTTTGTCGTGTCATTTCAAATTTTATGAAAATCGGATGCATAGATCAATTACAGAGACAATCAAAAGGATTCCGTTACATTACGGTCAATAAGGAAGAAAGTTTCAAATGCATTTTAACCGTTTGAAATTTTAAATACATAATTATTACATAATTTTGTCAAGTTATTTTAAATTTTATCCAAATCGGATGAATAGTTCAACTACAGGGACAATCAAAAGTTTTCCGTTACATTACGGTTAATGGGGAAAATGTTTCAAATGCATTTTAATGGTGTTACACTAATTCGAACGTAATAAAATTGATATGCATCTATAAAGTACATATTATAATATACATTTTGCATAATCTGTGGTGCAAAGAATATTTGTTATTGATTTACAAGGCTACACAAAAGTATTCCTTTGCATAATGGTATAGTGAGAACATTGTTTGGTGCGCATTTTAATTGTAATTACACTATATTGCCATTGATTATGGGACACTTGCGATTTTAGACATTTTACTAAATATCTAAAAAAATACATGAGGAATCATCTCGAAACTCTTAGTGTATAAATATAATAGTATACGTCATACATCTCCGTGAAGATTTTTTACCGAAACGCCATAGGGGACCGTCAACAAATTAAAAAAGAATGAATATCTTTTGAACAACCCTGTCAAAACTAATGTAGCAAAAGCTCTCAAACTCTAGATTATGATTGAATGCCTTATTGTAATACACTGTGTTCATTTTTATGCAAATAGCATAAACACACGCAGAGTAATTAAGGTTTTTATAAAAATGGTCCCAAATTTTTCCAAGTTTTTCCATTATAATTTTCAGGGTTCTTAATATAAAATAATATTTTTTTCAGAAAATATGACAAACAACATTGCACACAGAACCCTGTAATCAGAATTAAAAAATAATAAAAATTGTATGAAAAATGAGTAGGTTTACTATATATATAATTTTTTACTGCGCATGCGTCAAAGATATCAAAATTTCATTTGCATATTATGTTAGCTAAATGTATAGAGCAACTTTTGTAAAAGTCTCAAAATCATAGCTTGAAAATTCTGAAAGTAATCGTCTATAGAAAAAGGATAAAATCCGTTGTTTCCAAAATGAAGCAAAAAAATGAGGGATTTTATCCAAATGCAGTAGTACATCCCATATTGTGTATTCTATATTGACACTAATCAATGAATTTATGGATACAACCCCTCTTGTTTTTGCTTCATTTTGAGAATAACGGATTTTCGACTTATGCAATTGACGATTATTGTCAGAATTTTCAAGTTATGATTTTGTGACTTTCACAAAAGTTGCTCTATACATTTAGCTAACATAATATGCAAATGAAATTTTGATATCGTTGACGCATGCGCAGTAAAAAATTATTTAATAAACCAACTCATTTTTTATACAATTTTCATTATTTTTTAATTCTGATTACAGGGTACTGTGTGCAATGTTGTTTGTCATATTTTCTGAAAAAAATAATATTTTATATTAAGAACTCTGAAAATTATAAGTAAAAAACTTGGAAAAATTTGGGATCATTTTTATAAAAACCTTAATTACTCTGCGAGTATGCATGCTATTTGCATAAAAATGAAGAAGGCGTATTACAATAAGGCATTCAATTACAATCTAGAGTTTGAGCTCTTTTGCTACATTAGTTTTGACAGGGTTATTCAAAAGATATTCATTCTTTTTTAATTTGTTGATGGCCCCCTTTGGAGTTTCGGGAAAAAATCTTCACGGAGATGTATGACTTATACTATTACATTTATACACTAAGAGTTTCGAGATGAATCCTCATGTATTTTTCTAGATATTTAGTAAAATGTCTAAAATCGCAAGTGTCCCATAATCAATGGCAATATAGTGTATTTACAATTTTATGAGATTGATATATGAGAGTGATATTTTAAAAACTTCGTTATCGTACGAACGCACCTCATTTGCCACGCTTCATCTGCAATTTCCAACTTGTTAACAATTGTTGCCGAATCAAAAGCAGCACAAATAATAAAACTTCCTTTCTAACAACAAAAATATTTCACATGAATGTTAAAGAGATATGTAAATTTTTGATGAGAATTACATCAGATTTAGAGCAATATATTTAAAATGTGTTATTTAAGACAATTTTCTTATAACATTAAAAAAATTTAAAAAGCCAGTATCTTCTAAGCTGATTTTCAAATGCTGTTTACATGTCATTTTTAATCAATCATAAAAGCAACCATTAAATGTCTCAACAGCAGCTGATTATACATTAAATTCCCTCAGTGAGGTGGAAATGAATGGAAATCTGTTATTCAATCGCTCCACCAGTAGTTAAGAGATTTTGCTCTTGAAGCCATAAGGCAAAAGGTGCTTTGTTCGTACCCAATCCAATCGCGGTTGTTGCCCTAATTGTTTTAGGTTTTCCGTGGTTTTCTTTGAACCTTGCATTTATTTCATAAATATGAATTAGTTTCCTTTAGAAAGATTTCCACAGAGGTTTCTCCTCCAACTCTTAGGGCCTATATCCCTCATATTGATAATTGACCGTCATAAACACAACCAATCAAACAACTGTTAGTGTTATTCAATCTTTCATAATATTTCTAAAGTGAATCAAATTAGGGTGTTTTAATCTGTAGTGTTTCAATGAGATTTGGTGAGCATAGCTTGTAAGGGGCAGAGTCCACTAGTTTATCAGAACGTATTGCTGTCAGAAAAAATATTTTCCTTCCCTATTTGTGATACAAAATTTGTAGCCACTTTATCTCCAAACTACAGCATGAAATTTCATCAAATGCCACATTTAATTATACTTTAGTACACATGGATGCTGATTAGATTTTGGTGCATATGGTCCAACAGGTGGCATTGCTAATGTTGCATTTTTCGCAACTTACATAATAATTATACCTTAGCACCGTAAGGGTGAAATTATATCAAATACTACATTCATTTAATGAATGACATAAATTGGTACTGATTAAATTTTGGTGTATTTTGTGACAGGTGGCTTTACTGGATTGCAGTTTTAATGATTTCTGTGAAAACTAGATCTCAGCATGTTTGGAGTTGAATTTTACCATATTTGACATCCTTTTTGATACTAATTATGTGACATTTAAAAATTAAGATGTTAATATTTATATTTTTATATTATCTATCGATGGCTGTGTTTGCAGTTGAAAATATTAAGTATTACAGTAATTTTAAACCTTTTTTTTTTTTTTTTTTTTTTTTTTTTTTTTTTTTTTTTTTAATTTCATGTTTTTAAGTAATTTACACGTAGTGCAGTTTTAAGTAAAAAAAAGAAAAAAAAATCCTTTTTGTGATTTGTTTACAGTGAAGTATAAAAACTAGGAGACATTTAATGTCATATATTTTAAAGCCCACCGCTCAGTGATTACAGACACTGAAAGCGCCCCAGCACAGATTGAGATAATTCTTATTAATATACATAATTTTTTAAATACCCATTCAACAGTATTAAACACCTATAAAATTTAAAACCAACAATCATAATAATAATAAAATTATGAAATTGTAATAAAAAAATCCAAATTTTAAGGCAACAACATTCTTGTTAAAAACAAACACATTAATAAAGACACTGATTCATTAACCAAACAACCCCTATTAAATAATTTAGAAAATTACTGTTATGAAACATCTTTTCCAGTCTCGTTTTTAAATAAAGGAAAATTAGAAACAAAATGTCATAGTATTATTAGGATACTGTTTATTTAATGTAGCCTTTTGAACATTCATCGGATAAAAATAAAATATTTTTGCATTCATTTGGTATCATATTTTACGGTAGTCTATAATGGAGTCAGCTGATCTATAATGTGAGTACTTAAAAAAAGCGGAACAATATTTCGCCGCAAACAATACCCGCATTCTTCAGAGCGTCGTTAAACAAAATTTTTCTTTTTCATCTTAATTGATTTAGTGAAGCTTGGACATATCCGTCAACATTGTGTATCATCAGTATAGAAAAAATAATCCTTTTTTTTATGATTTGTTTATAGTTATGAACATAAATTAGAAGGCGGTTGTGATGTCGCTTGTTCTAGGGCCCACCGCCCAACGATTACAGTGACTGAAGACCCCATGACACAAATTGAGGTAGTAGCTGGGCCCGAGGTTAAAGTTCTGGCTTCCGTATGAAAAAAAAAAAAAAAAAAAGTAAAATGGTGAGTACGATGTGCCATTTCCACCGGAAGGTGATTTTATTTTCGATTTGGGATTCTAAACAGCATGTAAATAATCCAAATTACTTTTTTTCCCCCTGCTCCCTATTCTTTCACTGATATTTTGTGGTCGATTTCTAAACTCATCGTGTGGAAAAAACCGCGCGAAAACTGGGTTGGGTTGTAAGAGATCCTATAAAAGGCAATAGCATGGAGAAAAAGGCTAATATCATTTGACAATCGTGAGCATTTTGTGGAGCTAGCATCATTTCAACAATTTTTCCAGGTAAAGTCTTCCTTTCTTACTTATTGTAGCTTTCTCCCAAACTTGTATACAAAAGAATTGTTTTTAGAGATAATTTATGTATTTCTTGAACTTTCGCATGTGGCATTATTTGTGTAAAATATGCAGTAATATCAATTAATAAGGATGAAACCATTATTGGATGATTGTTTTTTCCTTTTACTGAAATGATAGTAACTTAAGGAGTCAGTTAAGAAATCAACATGTTGACTGTAGTGACTGTGGTTTATTTAGACCTATATCAATGCCCTGTTCTGAATAGTATTTTTAAAAGAATCATTTCTTTTTCCCACGAACTTTGCTTATATTATGAGGTACTTTTCCAATTTTTGCGACCATTTTAGAAAAATGGAAAATATCAATGCATTGTCGACAGCTATGTCAAGGAACATAGAGGGCACTGCAGTCAAGGAATTAACACAAGTATTCAAAAGATTCAACCCTTCCAAATTGCACTCTCCAGTGTTGTTATCTGTAAGAAAAGTAAAAAATTAAATAAAATAAATAGAATATATTTATTTACTGTTTAAGTTATTAATCCATCAGTTCGACATTAATATGCATGCACACCCATACATCATGTTTTCATTTGAAAATATGAGATTATGAAAAATGAATTTTAAAAAATTATGCTTAAAATTTATAAAATAGCATTTGTTTATAATCAATAACATTAAATTATGCAGTCTTCATTACAGGGAAATTTGAAAAATATTTTTCATTCAAGTATTAAAAAAATGGAAAAACAGTTATTCTTATAATTAAATAATTCTGAATAGTTTTCATTGTAGTATGAAATAAATAAGTAGCATTGATCATTTTTAGAATATGGCGGTTTTTTCTTATAAGAGGTTATTTACTAAAATTGCGATATATTTTAAGTCTTATTCCTCATGAGGACAACCAAGCCCCGAAAATATATATCCCTATAACAGTTAAGATTTTGCTCGCTATTTATATTTATGTGGGGTTTTATAACTTATGAATTCCAATACAAATTAAATAAATTTTAAACAACGGAGTAATATTAGATTAAGCAAAGTTAAGGATAAGTGAAAGATTATATAACCCTTATCCCACATAAATATAACTTATTTTCTAGATCTTAGTATAAATGTTAAATGAATATGTTATTTTGTAAAACTATTAACAATATTTTTTATTTCGAAAATGCTCAGTTAAATTGCTTGTATGAAAACTGACCGTGTTTTCAAATGATCATACTTTCTAAATTTCTTCTGAAAAAAAAAAAATCATTGTATTAATATGAAAACTTATAAAAATATTTGTCACGATGGACCTGCATACATATCACCTATTTTTGTTTAACGAATGACCATTTAAAAGTTAGTTATTACATATCTATGTTGTATATATAGGATTAATCTTTTGCGATGTTCTAACTTAATTTTTGATGATGATGTTAGATATGATGAAAGTTAAGGATAAGTGAAAGATTATATAACCCTTATCCCACATAGATATAACTTATTTTCTAGATCTTAGTATAAATGTTAAATGAATATGTTATTTTTTAAAACTATTAACAATATTTTTTATTTCGAAAATGCTCAGTTAAATTGCTTGTATGAAAACTGACCGTGTTTTCAAATGATCATACTTTCTAAATTTCTTCTGAAAAAAAAAATCATTGTATTAATATGAAAACTTATAAAAATATTTGTCACGATGGACCTGCATACATATCACCTATTTTTGTTTAACGAATGACCATTTAAAAGTTAGTTATTACATATCTATGTTGTATATCTAGGATTAATCTTTTGCGATGTTCTAACTTAATTTTTGATGATGATTTGTATGACATATAACTATCATTTTAATTACTGTTTCAAGTCTTAAAAATAAATAAGTAAAACTCCGAGATGCATCTATTCCTAAGAAAATTAAAAATAAGGATGAAATTCCATTTCGTAACGATTTTTTAAAACATTGAACATGATTATATTTTTTCAGATTTAAAATGCTTCATATTAATGAAAATATAATTTAATGCGAGATGAAATGAACGACTGCTCGAAACTGACAAACAGATTTTTTCACTCCTCTGTTTTATTATCTCTAAATAATAAAAAAATAATAAAAGTAAAATGAAAGTAGGAATCGAAAACAACAGCAGAACAAGTTATTGTTAAGAGCTGGTCTCAAAATTAAATCAAGCCACCACTTCACGTCGTACAAAAGTATTTAGGCTACCTCAGGAAATCCAAATAACAAATCAAAAATAATTTAAATGCAACAGGAAAACTGGTCGAAAAAAAAAGTAAAAGAGAATTGTGAACTTAAATAATGAAAAAACAAAATCATTTAATTGAGTTGTCATGTCTAGCTATTTTTAATTTAAAACATTTAACAATCGCACTACGAAAGATATATTTGATAGAGCAATAATAGAATAGTATTCAAATACAATTAAATCATGCGCTGTTACTGTTCCTCAGGTAAAATTTATTTCATTCAATTAATGAGTAATCAGACAAAAAAAAAAAAAAAAAAAAAAAAAAAAGGAAATGCTATATGGTTTTATCTTAAGGAATCACTATTAAATGTTACGCTTAAACAATCAATCATACTTGTTTTCCAATTATGTTACATTATTAACAAACTAAATGACAGGCGGAAACATTTTGGAACATCCAGGATGCTACCTTGAATAGTAATGTTTTATTATCCCAGTCTGATCTCAGGAGAAGTAATATGCATAGGAACTTTATCATTAGACTTTCATACTTTGAAGATTATGTGTTACATGGGAGCTGTTGGAAATCAAAAATGGTATTAAATCGCATTTTAAAGGCTAAAACGTAACTTATAGATTTATTATAGTTAAAAAGAGTATGAATAAATTGTAAAGAAAAAGAAATAAAATAGTATAAAGTGTTAGTACCGCTACCTTTCCTTTTACAAATCTACTTCATAAGGGAATGATGAAATAAATGTTTAATTAACTGACAATTGAATTTCGTATATCATTTCATTATCCTTCTACATATATGTTTTTTTAATTACTTGGTAGAATTTTTATTTCAAATGTGTTCATGAATCATGATTTGGTAAAGTCGTAGCTCGCTAAAAGATCCTTAATAACTGACTTATTAAAAAACTTATAATTTGAATAAAGCAATTCAAAGATGTATTTACAAAAGAAAGTTTATTCTATGAACCTCCTTCATTGGAAATAATATTACAATCTCATGCGTACTGATGCTGCTTCGCTTTTGCATAATGTGTAGTGTCGACCAGTAATCTTTTACCCAAATATGTTTTCAATTACACTGTTTAACAAAATTTTAACTTCCTCATGCCACACGAACTTTTTTTGTATTTTTTTTATAATATGGAGTGTTGTGAATAAAAATAAGCAGATCAATTTTGTTTTTATCACCCATGAATTTTATTTATATAGCTATCATGGATTATAAAGAAAAAAAAAAGGAAGTTCTCAAAATAATAATAATAATAATAATAATAATAATAATAATAATAATAATAATAATAATGAAACAAAAGTTACTACGATTTTCTGGCATATTTGGCTTCCGGTTGGTCTCTTTTAATTGTCCAGCAGTAGTCGGTCAATATTCTTGGACTCCATTTACCTCGATAACGCTTTTCCATGGTTGAAATGTCCTGATGGAACCTTTCTCCATGCTCATCACCACAGGCATTGGCAAACTGAAGTCATGTGGGACAGGTCTTATTGCTGAAAGCAAATTCGGGTATTGAACTGTGTGTTTTGCTTTTGGGTTTATGCCTTTTACTGTAGTAACACAGAAATAGCAATCCGAAACCTGATCTCTAGGCTTAGTTCATATCATGCAAATAGCAAACGGCATATCTCGTAATCCTTTCTTCCAATCTATTAAATTTTTTACACATGTGTTACAACAAATGTGTGGGGCCCAAGCTTTGTCTTGATGAGCAACCGAAAAAGAAAAATGCTCGCGATAACACTGCAATATCAGATGTGTAAAATTACGTCTTTCTGTTTTGAAAGTCAGTTCACCACAAACATAACAAAAAGAGTTAGGATCGTTAATACACTTTCTTGACATATTCGAACAAGCAAAGTACTTCATACAAAATACTTCACTTAAACCAAAGCACTTTAAATTAATAAAGAAAACGAATATAATTATCATTGTTTTTTACGAACGTTCACATGCATTTATCGCTATAAAGCCAATAATGAACTTCACTTATCACAGGAAAACTGAAGGTGATTGAAACGAAATAAGTGCATTTTCGTAATAAGGGTAGGTAGTTAAAATGCGATTACCTACCAGAGTTCGTGTGGTATGACCACTGTTGACTAGTGTTATTTTATAATGAAAAAATGTCATTACAGGGGAATACGTTAAAACAGTTTTGTTTTCCAATCTTTAACATTATGGAAATTCGGAAAATATAATTCTCATTGTTTTCTTCAAAAATTTCAGTTAAATAAATTGGACGATTTGTATGAAGCTATTTTTAAAAATTTTATTTGAATGAATTAAATCCCAATTTTATATTATTCCAATCCGGAAAATTGAATAAATTTTAAACATTTCCTAAAAATTGTGTTTTCTTTTTTTTTCTTTTTTTCTTTTTTTTTTTTTTTTCAAAATTGAATGATAAAAAGATATTTGTGTAGAATCTTGATTTTCGAATGTTGGCTGTAATTCAGTTTTTATCTTGACTGATATTTAAAGGTGTTTGGTAATGTTAACAAAAATTTTGGAGGAAAATCAAACCCTACCCTCATAGCATGCATGGTCACAATGACGTCACTGTGAGTCACTGTGGTCACATCACATCTGTGATGACATACTGACGCTTACAGCGCCATCTGTCGCTAAAATTTGGAACTTTTTTTGGTTCATGTTCTTTCCCCATTCTTAAATAATACGCTGTTAAATTTTGACGCCATTCTAACGAGTGGTTCGCTTTTTAGAGCGTTTTGAAACTCGGACTTTAATTATAATCACCCTGTACTATATTGCCAATGATGATTTGAGATTCACTACGATGATCATTTGCGATTTTAGACATTTTGTTAAATATCTACAAAATTACTTGAGGAATTATTCTGAAACCCCAGGTGTGTAAATAGAACAGTATAGGTCATATACTTCCTCGAAGATTTTTTTTTTCCGAAATGCCATAGGGGACCATCAAAAAATTGAAAAAGGACGAATATTTTTTCGATACCCCTGAAAAAACTAATGTGGCAAAAGCGTTCAAACTGTAGATTATGATGCAGTGACGTATTGTAATAAACTGTGTTCATTTTTATGAGGATAGCATGTATACATGCAGAGAGATTGGAGTTTTAATAAAAAGAGTCCCAAATTTTGTCAAACTTTTTGCCAAATTTGTAGAGTTCTTTATATAAAAATGTTATTTTCAGAAAATATAATAGACCACATTTTACATAATACCCTGCAATCAAAATAAAAAAATAATCCAAATTTTATGAAAAATGAGCAGGTTTAGTAAATAATGATTCGCTGCACACGTCCGAATGTAATCAAAATATAATTTGCATAATGTTTTAGCTAAATGTGTAGAACGATTTCTGTGAAAGTCTCAAAAACATAGTTTAAAAATTCTGAAAATTATCGTTGATAAGATAAGCTGAAAATGTATGCTATATTAATGGATCAACTAATCAATGGATATATTAATACAACCTGTTCATTTTTTTTTGCTTTATTTTGGGTATAACGGATTTTCAGCTTATATAATTTTGAGCTCGACGATAATTTTCAGAATTTTCAAGCTATGTTTTTAAAACTTTTAAAAAAGTTGCTCCGTACATTTAGCTAACACATTATGTAAATTTTATTTTGAGTGTATTCGAGCATACATATACAATATAACGTTATACATAGTATTATTAGCATCAATATTAGTTGTATAATATTGATGCTAAACTTGGATAGCTTTTTTAATTAAAACTGATATAATAAATCGGTATCTCTACAGCTCTTTTGTAATATAATCATAAGAATAATTAAATTAATTAACACAAATATATGCACACTATATGGCCAAAGGTGACTGGCCATTTGCGATTTCAGACATTTTGTTAAATATCTAGAAAAATTCATGAGGAATCATTCTCAAACATGTGTAAGCATAATAGTACAGGTTATATATTACTATAAAGATTTTTTCCCCGACACCCTATAGGAAACTTAAAAAAATTGAAAAAGAATGAATATTTTTTGGATGACCCTGACAAAACTAATGTGGTAAACTCATGCAAACTGTATATTATGATTAAGTGGTTTATTGTAATAAATTGTGTTTATTTTTATAAAGACAGCATGTATAAACTGTAGAAAAAATAAGGTTTTTTATAAAAACAATTCCAAATTTTTCAAAGATCTTTTTTATTTATTTATTTATTTATTTATTTATTTATTTTTGCTTATAATATGCAGAGTTCTTAATATTTAAAAAATATTCTGTTAAAAAATTATGACAAAAAACGTTATACACCATACCTTGTAATCAGAATTAAAAAATAATTAAAACTGTATGAAAAATGAGCAGGTTTACAAAATAATGTTTCCTGCACATACGTGAATGCTATCAAAATTTCATTAGCATATTGCGGTAGCTAAAGTATAGAGCAACTTTTGTGAAAGTCTCAAAAACGTAACTTGAAAATTCTGAAAATTGTCGTCGATAAAATAAGCTCAAAATCTGTTGTTTCCAAAATGAAGCAAAAAAATGAGGAGCTGTATCCAAATTAGTACGTGCAATATTGTGCATTCTATATTGACACTAATCAATGAATATATGGATACAGTCTCTCATCTTTTTGGTTCATTTTGGGAATTTTTTTTTCTTCAAATTTCCGATATTTTTTCAATAGATATAGTGTTGAAAATTAAGTATGTTCTATTCTGAATTAGAAAGTACAAATTATTTTCGACATTAAGCAGTTTTTTGTTTGCACTACCTAAGGTCGTACACTGTAAAAAAAAAAAAAAAAAAAAAAAAAAAAAAAAAAAAAAAAAAAAAAAATCTGTAAAGGTACTAAACATTTTCTAGGAAACTGGGATTCCAAGAACTTTTACTGTTACGGTAACAACAAAAATTCAAGTTTTAGAATCGGTTACATGAATTTTTCTTGTTATCCTTACATGAAAAGTTCTTGGAATCCCAATTTCCTAGAAAATGTTTAGTACCTTTACAGATTTTTTTTTTTTTTTTTTTTTTTTTTTTTTTTTTACAGTATACATGTAATATCCCATTTATTCATTTCCAGTTTTTCATGCAATGCACCCAAGTTTTGAATTAAAATAAATAAATAAATAAATAAATAAATAAATCAAAACTATTGGCACTGTAGAAAAAAAATTCTGTTAAGTTACAAAATTTTTTCTAGAAAATTAAGATTCCTAAAATTTCTTATGTAATGGTAATATCAAAAATTCGTGTAACAGAATTTTTTACATGAATTTTTGCTGTTACCATTACATAAAAAATTCTCGGAATCCCAGTTTCCTGGAAAAAATTTAATACTTTACAGATTTTTTTTTCAGTATATTTTTATCTATTTAAAATGAATAACTGCATGAAAAAATGTTAAAATGTATAAAATTTTTTTTGGGAGAAATTGTTTTACAGTCCTACCCTGAAAGCAGCATTTCAATCTTTCTTGGCCATAAGGGGAAAAAAATGCATTGAAATCATTTATTGCGTTCTCTGACTGTGGTTTCATCTTTGAATGTATCATTTTGACTTCCAACAATAGCTAAAGAAAGCCAAAATTACAGAAAATGCGAACAAAAATATTAAGACAAAAATAAAAAAGTAAAAAAAATCTGTAAAGTTACTAAAAGTTTTCTAGGAAACTGGGATTCCTAGAACTATTTATGTAACGGCAACAGCAAAAATTCCTGTAACAGATACAGATTTGCTCTGAAAATCAAAAAATATGTAAGGTTACTAAGAACTTTTTTAGCAAGCTTGGTATTCAAGAATCTTTTATGAAAAGAGTTTACAGATAAAATTTCAGCAAGATAACTGTAATTTTAGTATGTACGTTTGTAAAGTTACAGATTTCTGTAGTTTTACAAAAATTAGTTTTGTAGATTTACACTTTTTCTTGTACAGTGTACAGATGAAATGTTTGTGTACAAAGAGATTTTGGCAGCTTTCCAACTGTAGGATTACAGATTTTTTTTACAGTGTAGGGCTACAGTTGCAATAATCACAAAAAAAAAAAAAAAAAAAAAAAAAAAAAAAAAAAAAAATCGAGGACTATAACGTGACGAATTCGCTTTCAATTATGCATTTCCCCCCCTTCCTTACATGATTTATCTGCATGATTACATCCTCGCCGCACAAAAAAGCGAAGCATGCACTGTAAAGAAAAAGAAAAAAAAGTAAAGTTCTTAGATTTTTTATAGGAAAGTGGTATTCCGAGACCTTTTTAGGTGCGTTCGTGTTTACGTAAATGCGTAGCAGGTGAAAGTCGTAAACCGGGACCCTAATGCTTTTCTATTTATTATTGTGCACTATGTGAACAAAATAGTCAAAATTTGTATCAAAACGATAAATTGATTCCTTGCGAAAAAAAAAGTACTCATTCAGTCGCGAACAACAGCAATTGAGATCGTAACAACACTGTTTTTCGAAATGTGCAATGTTCCAATTTTCTCCGACCAAGTCGGACAAAACCGGGAACTGGAAAAAATAATTAAAAGCACATTGTAACTTTGCAATAATACTATTTATAAAAGGAAAATTGACATATTATACTTAAAGAATGTGAATCTATATCAAATCTACGTAAAATAAAAACGAGTTAAGCTATGCTTTAAGAAACCCTCTCCGTTGCCTGGAAGAATCTTTTCAGCATTGCTTCATAATTAAGTTTATTATTTAATTATTATTATTTTATATATATATATATATATATATTATGTATACAATTTTTCAGGTTTATCCATGTGTGTTTATAATTGTAAACTATTTATTTTTTTATTTTTATGTATTTTTATTGTAATTTTTTTTTCTTTATTACTAATTTATATATTTTTGCGTACATTTTATTTCTGTTTAATCTCTCCTTTTAGTTAATTTTTTTAATTTACCCCGCTTTTTTCCCATTTCCCTTCCCCCCTTCTTCCTTTCCTCTCCTTCATTGTCTATCTAGTTTTGTTTATGCTCTTCCGTGATTCGCTGTTGTCTTCTTCTTTCCTATTGGCTGTTCTTTCTGCTTGCTCCCTCTCCCTCCCGCATTCCCCTTCAGTCGTGCCGCTACATTCATTGTGGACGCACGTCTTTTTTGCGCCTGACGAAGAAAGACTAAGTTCTTTCGAAAGGCCTTGCGCAGTTAACTTATTTTATGGTGTTTAAAGAAGTTTTTTTCATTTCAATTATGCTTTAAGAGTTGAAATTGTTAGACACAAAAATCACAAAAGATCGATCTAGTTCATTTGCATTGCTGAATGCTTCATGTGCCAAGCCTCTGCAATCAAGGCACTGTATTCAACTCTTCTTAGGTTTAGATTGTTCATGTATACCGTTGCAAAAAATGCATGCTTCTATTTCATTTTCTTCCTCGTTTCATGTCAAGGTTTTTTTTTTTTTGTTGTTGTTTGTTTGTTTGGACTCTTCTTTTTCCCACCAGTTTTTCTAATTTTCTTGTCTGTGATCATGAAAAGTTTTTGCTTATGGGTGAAGTTCTTCTTCTTTTATTTTTCAATTCTTTTTTTCTTTTCTTTTAATTTGTAGAGGGTTGAAATTAGGATAGATGTTGGAATACAAATGACTAAAAATAGTCTTCTATGTAACAACTTAATTTAAATAATATTTTTAATATATTTTTTAAATATATTTATAGATTGTGAAACAATGAATAAAAAATTTCATTCTATTTCAATCATGCAAATAAATGAGTTGCCCAAAACCGGAAACTTCTCGGTTATGTCCGACCATCTATCTGCAATTTGGTTTTGTACGACCACGCCATTTTGATGAAATGTTACTGTAGTGTTGTTCAGATAACTCGTAGACATCAATACATAACGTTAAAATAACGAGTTAATAATGGACTATAATACTTACCTAAACTAAATCTTAAGGTATTTAGGATTAGTAACGTAATATTGCAGACATCAAATTTTTAACTTTTTCTCGAGAAATCTTTAAAAAATCATCACTCCGAAATGGGTTCTTTTACATAACTTCTGCTCATTGGAAACTAGATGTCGCTCACCTAGAAATAATTCTAGAAGTTTTTGCTAGATACCTCCACAAATAAAGCCATAAAGCCCGGTTTTATCCAACTTTCCCCTACCTAGAGTCATCGTTCAATCCGTCCGTCTGCCCGCATATAACAAAACAAAAACTACTCAACCGATTATTTGAAATTTAAAATGTACAATTGTTGCATAATTTTCTCGAGTCATTTCAAATTTTTATGAAAGTCGGATGCATAGTTTGATTACAGGGACAATGAAAATTGTTTCGTTACATTACGCAATGAGAAAAAAATGTTTCAAGTTCATTTCAATGGTGTTACAGACTTTCAGGCAGGATAAAATTGATATGCATTTGCTGAAGTGTACTAAAATATACATTTAATGTGCAATGTGTGGTGCAAAAAATGTATATTATTCTATTACAGAGCTACACAAAAGAATTTCGTTACATAATAATACATGGGAAAACATTGTTTTCGGCGTATTTCAATCTTGTTAAATTACTTCATCATATACAGGGTGTCCCCTCTCAACGGTGGCCAATGGCTAATTTCTAAACCGTTGGTCATAGACATATAATTCCAATTGCAAAAATGCTTTTAAAAAGGCAAAGAATTGTTTTTTAAGCGATTTTGGTCAAAAAAATGTTTTACTAGAAAATTACGAAAATTAAATTTTTATACGGTCCCCCGGTCCTATAAATGATATTTAGTAAAATTTTTTCAACACTCTAGCAAGAAATACAGAAACGGTCCCATTCATGTAACATTAAAATTGACCGAGTTATGAAACTTTAAATTTCATGACTTAAACCACTTTTCTATAGCTGAAAACGGATGAGTTCGACTGAGCTTTAAGGGAACGTACACTAAGTGCTTAAAGTATTATAAAGGGAGTCGATTTTCAACACTGTTCAAAGGCTACTTCCTAAACTATTTATCACAGACATATAGTTCCAATTACAAAATGTTTTAAATGAGCGATTTAACTGAAGGCACTGTCACCGTATAAGTTTTACGGTAGTGTTAATTATAATTAATTAACTTCTAGATTGGTTATTAAAATAACTGAAGACATGAATTTCAAAATTCTCTTTATCGAAAAAATCAAATTTTGGGAAATAGCGAAAAAACTTTAAATGCATCTATTGGTTTTCATTATAAATTTTGAGATTGCATTGTTACAATAATGGAGGTTAGTATAGACTGATATAGAAATCAAAAAGCGATAAATGGAGTTTTGAAATTCATATCTTCTATTGTATTTTTACGTATGTTTTATTTTGTAAGCAAATGAAGCTGATTCTTTTCGTGATTTTATTTTAAAAAGGTATGTTACTTTTATAAGCTTTTATTTTATTCATAGTTTTTTTATGTAAATTTTCCTAGTTCAAAACTTATATTCAAATTTTAACTCACTTCCAAATATCTGATTGAGGTTCAATTACCATACTTATTTAAACCCGATGACAATGTAATATTAATACGATTTTAGGTGCGTTCCATTTATTTATTTTATAGGACTATATCAAATTCTATTAGGTTGAGTAATCTAATAGAGCTTTAAATATGTATCATTTTGTAGCGATTTGTGACTGTTGCTTTTCATAGTTTAATTTAACAAAATTTTTGTTATTTTTTTTACTTATATTTTTAGCACAAATTGCATATTTTACTTTAACATGTAAATCTCAACAAAAATTCAGAAACAACATTGTAAACATTTTTTTTTACTCTCAATGTTTAAAGTTAAATTTTCTATCTGATGTTTATTTTTATTTCCAGTAAATTTGTGACTGACCCCTATTTTGCAGCAAAAAATATGCTTCAACTTTGAACAGCTATAACTCAGTCAATTTTGATCGCAGAGGAATGGAACTTTTTTTGTCTTACTTGTTAGAGTAGTGGTAAAAATTTTCTAAATATCACTTATAGGACCGGGGGACCGTATAAAAATTTAATTTTCGTAATTTTTTAGTAAAACATTTTTTTGACCTAAATCGCTTAAAAAATAATTCTTTACCTTTTTTAAAGCATTTTTGCAATTGGAACTATATGTCTATGACCAACGGTTTAGAAATTAGCCATTGGCCACCGTTGAGAGGGGACACCCTGTATAATGAAATTGATATACATTGCTGAGATTTATAACAAGTTAATTCCTGCATAATAGAAAGTGCTAAAAGTATTTAGAGGGACTCGCAAAAGATTTCGGATACTATACTGTACCAGAAATACAGAAATGTTACAGATCTTTACCGGAAGTGCATTTTTAATTGTGATATGAGTTTTTAAGTTTAACTATATTTTTGTACATTACGTTGTGTGTACAAATGCTGTAGATCATATACAGGGTAACGCAACAGAATCTGTAAGAGTAACAGTGCAATGAATGAAAGTAGCTTAATAGTATTTTCGAATGAGTTACGCATTTTTACGATACTCCATGATAAGTAATGATTCTAGGTTTGCCATATTCATTACGGCCTATTTAATATTATGTCTTATTATTTTCGTGTTATTGAATTGAAAATATATAATCGTATCAAATTTTGTATTCATGCATTTTTGCATAAGAGTTTAACAGCTAATGCATTAAGTTCTGAATATTTATAAAATTAATTATAGTACGAACGCACCTCATTTGCCACGTTTAACGTGCTATTGGAAACTTTTTATGTAAAGGCAACGACAAAAACTCAGGTAACAGATACAGATTTGCACTGTGAATGAAAAAATCTGTTAAGTTATTAAGCATTTTTTTTAAAAATTGGGATTCAAAGAATTTTTTATATTATACCAACTCGGGTTACAGATAAAATTTCAGTAAAATTACTCTAATTTTTGTAAATTCTTCTGTAAAGTTAAAGATTTCTGTAGTTTTGGTTACTAGTTTTGTAGATTTACAGATTTCTTTTCTTTACAGTGTAATGGGACGCCCAGTAAGAAGTTCAAGAAAAGTATCTTATTGTATTATTTATCAGATTATGCGGAGCTTTTTAAACACAATTTCTATTTTGGAACGTGTTTGAATTGAGTCAGACTACAGTCAAAAGCGGATCCGAGGAGGAAGTCATAAAGGTTATCCCCCCCCCCCCCCCCACCGGACGAAAAAAATTTCTAAAAAATTTTTAAAAAATAATATATATATATATATTAAATTCTTTAAAATCTACCCCTTGCTCAACAATGAGAATTATTCTGATTTTTTAAAATTCTACTTAAATTCAAGATAATTTCTGACACATACAGGAAGTCATTTTCATTCTCAGATGCAAGACATTTGAAAGTACACTTATTTAGAACAAATGTGATTAATAAACGTTTTCCATTTCTCAATAGAGACAAATAATCTTTCAAGAAATATATGTATTATGTAGGGTTAAAAAAAATGTCAAGTCGTAACAGCCAATTTCTCCGTCGTGATAGCATTTTTGTAGCTGTCAAGTCCTAAAAGTTGGCTTAAAATGCTCAATGTCCGAATTATTCTTTTTTTTATACGAAAATAGAAAATTCTTCAATCTTTTAGTATCTAATAAAATGTGTAAAATTTAAATTTTTACGAATAATAATACAATTTCTTTGCAATTACAAATGAAAACGACTTCCCAAAAGTATAAAAAAGTAGCCATTTTGGATATGGGAACAATTTTCAATATAAAAATTGAATATTAAGTGATGTGAAAAACTCCTTTTTTTAAAAGACATGACCCCAGTGGCGTAGCTAAAATGGGTGTCACCCCTACTTACTAGGGTATCACCCCCCTGCCCCATCCGTCATATTTTTTTAATCATAATTCTATGTTATTACAACAAATGACCATACCATTGCTTATTTACCTTTTGTCCTCTTGTATAAAAAAAACAAACAAACACAGGAGCGATTTATTACTTAACCCATAATCCGCGTAAGTCAGTGTGCGGTGTCTGTGTGTAGAAGATAAGTTTTCCTTTCAATGTTTGCTTTCGCTACCCATTCGTTAGATAGGTAAGTTTTTGTTTTCTGGTGCATATCTTATTCAGAGAATTTTCACATTCTTAAAGAAAAGAAAATTAACTCTGTTGCGATCGTGTGCTAGAATTTTCCTTTTATTTTAGAATTCTTTTCCAAAATCTTATAAGATTATATATATATATATATAGATAGATTTGAAAAAAAGAGATTGGGTGTCACCCGTTAGAGGGTGACACTCAGGACGGACCGCCCCCTGCCAGTCCCTTATTATCGCATGGGCAAATCGGGACTATGCACATGGACCCCAGACCTTAAGAGGCTTAAATCCCTACATTAAACTGTAAAATATTTATTTTCTTTTCTCAATTTCAACTCTTTCATATGTTGAAGTTATTAACCTCTTCGCTACTGGCGATTATTACAGTATTTTTAATTATTACTGAATTATTTCTTCTCTCGTTTGACTTCAGAGCGAGATTTTTGTTTTATTTTGATTAGCTCGAATCTTAGAATTCGAAACATACTATTCTTATATCGAAATTTCATTTATTTTTGAGTATCATTAATAAAATGGGACAAAACTGATGAACCCATTTGGGTACTCAGGGACTGAAGAGCTTAAACTTATCTTAAAGTAATATAACAAATTGCTAAAGTTATATAAAAGAATTTTGTTTTGTGCAAAGGGAAAAAAGGAGTACTTTTAAAGAATTTTCTTTATATACAGGGTGATTCATAAAAGATGGGCAGAACTTTAAGGGGTTATAGTACACTTAAAGACAAATAATATTAAATAGGAGACTAAGGGTCCCAGACATATTCCCAAGGAGATAGGGGGCATTAAAGTTTAGGGTCCGAAATTTCAAATGATTATAAAAAATGGAAAAATTGGTCGATTCGTTTGCGGTTTTTGCAAAAAAATTTCTTTATGCCAGTATTTTCTTGAAATAAAATTTTAAAGTTCAATTTCAAAAAATGCCGATAGGGGGCGCTTTAGACTTTGGAGTAACAAACAACTATTTTTTAACGTTATTTTTTGTATTTCTTTAAATGATTTCGAAAGCTTAGACTTAAACTTAAATTTTGATCTAAAAATCTGAGTCCTAACGAGTAGTTAAGTCGCGTAAACTGAAATTTGAAATTTGAAACCCTTCTCCTCCCAGAACAAAAATCAGTTATTACCGATCTTTGTGTCGTAGATTGGGCTCTAACTACTGCCGCGTTTTGCTAAAATTATTCTTTATGTCAATATTTTCTTAAAAATAAATTTTAAAGAAAATTTTCAAAAAATTCCGATAGAGGGCGCTTTAGACTTTGGAGTAACGAACAACTATTTTATACCGTTATTTTTTGTGTCTCGTTAAATGCTTTCTAAAGCTTAGACTTAAATTTTCAGCCCAAAATCTGAATCGTTAGACGTGGTTAAGTTTCTGGGGAGAGGGGTTTGAAATTTCTACTCCTGAGCACAGTTCAGTTTACCATGTCCACACATTGTGTGCTGTGATACGAGGTAAAAAGACACAAATTAGGATTATGTTACCAAAGCATATTTATTAACATGTAATTACAATAAATGTTCAAAATTGTGACCACCAGAGGTTATGCACGCAGAACAACGGCGAAGAATGGAACGGCGAACATTCGCGAAAACATCAGGCTTTTCGAGCACTTCCCCTACAGCGGCGGAAAGTCTGGCGACCAGTTCCTCGGGGGATTCAATGGGTGTCTCATACATAAGAGCCTTCAATTTTCCTCAAAAAAAGAAATCGAGGGGTGAAAGATCTGGCGAGCGAGCAGGCCAAGCAACAGGACCACCTCGACCAATCCATCTGTTCGGAAATGTGATGTCCAGATAGTTGCGGACGTCTCGTACGTAATGGGCTGGCGCTCCATCGTGCTGGAACCACATGACCCGCCGGATGCGTGGAGGAACAACGTTTAACAGGTCTGGCAGCACATGTTGCAGAAATGTGAGGTATGTTTTACCGTTGAGGCGTTCAGGAAGAAGGTCCGGTCCGATTAGGTGGTCTCCAAGGATTCCTGCCCAAACATTGATGGAAAACCATCTCTGATGAGCATGTGGATACGTAGCATGTGGATTGACATCCGCCCATACATGTGCATTGTGTGTGTTAAATGTACCTTCACGTGTGAAGGTACATTCATCGGTGAAAAGCACAGTTCGTCCAAAATGTGGATTTAGCGCGTTCTGCTGCAGAAACCAGCGGGCGAATTCAATACGATTTGGATAATCAGCTGGAGACAGTTTCTGGACTCGTTGCACATGAAACGGGAGCAAATGTTCATCCTTCAGTACCCTCCAAGTCATGGACTGTGAGGTATCCACCTGCCTAGCCACTGTTCGTGTACTTGTACTTGGCTGCGCCGCTACTACATCCAGAATGGCTTCTGCAACAACTACTGATTCGTCCTTTTTTGCACGACCTGCATTCGACCGGGAAGCGAAAAATGATCCCGTCTCACACAACTGTCTGTGCAAGCGCTCTAAAGTTTTGCGGTTAGGCAACCGCCTGTTGGGAAATCGCTCTCCGTACATTCGTTGTGCCTCTGCACCATTTCCATCTGCCGCTCCGTAAATTAAATGCATCTCAGCCTTTTCCTTATTCGTGAAGGGCACCATCTTCCGATTCATTACTACAGCGACTTACACTTGACTCACCGTTCAGTGGTTTTTATGCCTGAATCGTGTCGAAATTTTGCATACGTGTTCTTCTTCTTCCCCATTTGACATTTGCATACTTTCTGTCTCCTTCTTCACCCGGTGACTAGCGTCAGGAATGGAGCTTTAACGTTTGCATGAGCGACGTTTCCAACTGTGCCAGTGCCTTTATGAGTGAATTCCGACTATGCAGTCCTTGACGAAAGTTGTATTTTTGCCTCGTATCACAGCACAGAATCGTTGGGCATGGTTAAGTAGTGCAAACTGAACTATGTTCAGAAGTTGAAATTTGAACCCCCTCCCCTCGCTACTGAACCACGCTCAGTGATTCAGATTTTAAGCTGAAAATTTAAGTTTAAGTCTAAGCTTTAGAAAGCATTTAATGAGACACAAAAAATAACGGTATAAAATAGTTGTTCGTTACTCCAAAGTCTAAAGCGCCCTCTATCGGAATTTTTTGAAACTTTTCTTTAAAATTTATTTTCAAGAAAATACTGACATAAAGAATAATTTTAGCAAAACGCGGCAGTAGTTAGAGCCCAATCTACGACACAAAGATCGGGAATAACTGATTTTTGTTCTGGGGGGAGAAGGGTTTCAAATTTCAAATTTCAGTTTACGCTACTTAACTACTCGTTAGGACTCAGATTTTTAGATCAAAATTTAAGTTTAAGTCCAAGCTTTCGAAATCATTTAAAGAAATACAAAAAATAACGTTAAAAAATAGTTGTTTGTTACTCCAAAGTCTAAAGCGCCCCCTATCGGCATTTTTTGAAATTGAACTTTAAAATTTTATTTCAAGAAAATACTGGCATAATGAAAATTTTTTGCAAAAACCGCAAACGAATCGACCAATTTTTCCATTTTTTATAATCATTTGAAATTTCGGACCCTAAACTTTAATGCCCCCTATCTCCTTGGGAATACGTCTGGGACCCTTAGTCTCCTATTTAATATTATTTGTCTTTAAGTGTACTATAACCCCTTAAAGTTCTGCCCATCTTTTATGAATCACCCTGTATAAGGTGTGGAAATGTGTTTGTGCATTACACATATGTGTGGCTATTTGAATAACGTTGCAATGATTCGAAAAGAGCCCTTATCTTTGCCCAAGGTCCCAATTAGTCATAATCGGGCCCTTTCCCCTGCTTGCTACTCCTCTGCATGACTCTCTTCTAAAAGGAGGATTAAATCCGTCTTTGACTCCGATAGAATACAGAAATGTTGACATCTATGCATAAAGAATTAAATGCCTTCTTCAAAACATTAATTCATTTTGTATTCATTCCAGGTTTCTCTTCTCCCAGCAGCAATCAAAGAAATGAGATTCTTGTATCTGGCCATTCTACTGTTCACCGTCGCCTTCCAGACATTCTGGACCCCGTCCGAAGCCCAGACGGATTCCGGGAGCCAACGTCTCAGTGCCCGCGTCGACAGGATGATCTGCCAGACCGGCTGCGCCTTCTTGTCCAGCACCCACAGGGATGGATGCTGCAGACGATACCATTTCAGCCGATGCTGTTGATCCCCGACCGGACCTTAGCATAATTATTATCTGCCAAAGCTCTCTTTTGTTGTTACTATATTACTACTATTATGGAATGGTTTTCTTTGGTGATCAGAAGGTTCTCGTAACCTTCGAATAGAGCAACATGTGAATGAATGTGTAAATAAAATTGTTACTTTTTTTTTGTTTTCATGAACGGTTGTTGTCTTTTTTTTATAGAATATGCAAACTACATTTAAAGGGGTGTGTTTCAGCGTAAAACCATTTAGTAACAAGCAACCGGTAACGCCTATTAAAGCTGTTCTTCGTAGAAAATAACGTGCGAAATCGCGAATTTTTTTTAATTGCTATTTCTTGTTTTAGTTCCAAATATCACCTATAGACGTCGCTTTTTAATCTGAAAGTCTTAGAATGTTCAAAATAACGTTTAAATATGGATCAAAATGCACCCAGTTTTTAATTTTCTGTTTTGTTTAGATGTTAAAAAGTAAAATAAAAAAAAAGTATTTCGTCTTAAAATTTAAAGTTATTTTGAGCAGCATGACAGTTTGAGCAGATCTCGGAGCCTTGGAGTAAATATCTAGTTGAGAACCCCTATAACATTGTTTGGATCTACAATTTGTACTATCCTTGAGAAAAAAAAATACCTACTTTTAGTTTTGAGAGTCTTCGTTGGAGGTGGAGCTCCTTTGGGCAACTGCATTGTTTTCCCTTCCAATAATCAAACTTTGAGTTTAAGCCAGTGCTGCACCATCTATCATGATATTTGGAACTAAAACAAATAAGCGTTGTAAAGAAATTCCTGCCTTCACACTTGTTCTACAAGAATAGCCTCAACAACTATCACCATTTACGTGTAATTGAATTTTAGAAAGTTCAATCCATTTAGTACATCATAATACATGTAACCTAAACAGGTGGTTTCATTGTATGCGCTTATTAAAATATCAGGGGTAGAAAAGTTAAATGAAAAGTAGACATTTATTAAATTATACCAAACTTCATAAAAAAAACACCAGGCAACGTGTCTTTAAAGAAATATTTTTCCCTTTAACTGAACTTAGTACAGTACACTCGTGATTTTACGACCCTCGATTTAGCGACCATTGGATGAGGTCCCGACTATTTTTCAATATTTACAATGTTTTTTTGTCGCTCATTTTAACGACCCGCAAATAATCCAAACCTTAATTTAGCGACCTTTTCACATCCTCCAGATATTTAAAATCTAGAAACAGTAAAGATAGTTTTACTTCCCAACAAATGTTCCATGCGTTTTACAGCGTTAAATGTTATGCAATTTTAAAAAGAGGTACCGAGGAAACCATGGTATTTGAATGTATAAAAGTAAATAAAAGTAATGAAAGTAAAGAAAATTCATAAAACGAATTCTTAGTGACTGATAATGTCACTCATGTTAAATGTTCAAATAATCAGTTGCGAGTGCAAATTAGTTTAAATAGTTTATTAAATCGCCACATTGGATATTTAAAAAAGTATGCAGAGCCAAAACTGAATTATTCCACAAGAAAATGCAAAATTAGCCAAGATTATATATACTCTTTAACAGAGCCATGAAACTATAAGTTTTCTGTCTGGTGACAGAATCAAGACTGAATACTTTTCAAGGAAAAATATAATAATAAGAAAAAAGCATCAAAATACATTTACATCATCATAAATAAAATAATTTTTATTAACTTGATATAAAATAATTAAAACCAATAAATATATCTTAACGATTCAAAATCAATTAACTTGTTAATTTATCAAGAAATCAAACATTAATTTGACATAAAATAATTATAAGACCGATAAATATCTCTTAATGATTTCAAAATCAATTAACTTGTCAATCTATCAAGAAATCAAACATTAATTTAATACTAAATCAATCAAGAAATCAAACATTTAATTATAAAAACAAATAAATCAGTATTAAGTAGTTTGAAATCATTATTTTACCCATAAATATTAATCAAGAACTTTTATTTGACACAAATTACATTTTTGTCAAGGTAATATCCATTATCCTGTCAATAAATTTCTTTATTAAGGCATTGCCTAAACAGTGGCTATATTCATCCAGAAAATGATGTTCTGCCAACGGTTTCTCAGGACACAGTTTTGCTTCTATCCTGCTAGATATTTAAAGAACAAAGCTTGGGAACTTGAATCTGCTGCACAGGGGTTGAAAAAACAAAACACCGCAACTGAAGAATCCGATCATCTATCATACAAGCATTGCAAAACCATGTTGTATGGTTAAAAAATCTCACATTTCAAGATTATGCTCACGTTGATTATAAGTTTAAAACTGAGAAAACATTTTCAAACTATGATTTAATATGCAGCCTTCTCAATGCTGATTGGACATCCTAGATGATTCTTACGACAGGAAATTGACGATTTTCTTATATACCTATTGTATAAAAAAGCAGAGGATGGCATCAAATTGTATGGAACAATTACATTAAGTTGTATGGAATGGAAGGAAACGAAATTCTAACGACTAATTTTAGAAGTTTTTTAACTGCCATTTAAAGCAAAAATACAGGGTGAGTCATAAATATCGAAACAACAGGCTATCTCCTTAAATGTTGCCCCTAGACGCATACTTTCAATTTCAAAGTTTCATAAAAAAGGTGAATTTTTTGATAAGATAAGTTGCAACTCCATGGGGGGTCTATTTTAAAAATACGGAAATTAAATTTTTATACGGCCCCCAGAGGATAAAACTTCCAATTAGAAAAATTTTCCTTATCCATCCCTAAATTGAACCAAAAAAAAAAAAAAAAAAAAAAAAAAAAAAATCATCTTGATATCTTCAAAACGCAGAGAGTTATGACAATTTTAATAAATCGTGAGGTTTCAAGGGATCAGACACAAATTGAAATGCGTATAATTGGAGAAACAATGTTGCTGTAAGATGCCCAGAAAACATTTATTTTATTTTTTATCTATAGAGTTAGGATTTTGAATGTTTTGTGATGGTTAATCATATAATATGTAAGCGTTATCACATCATAAAACTTCTTAATAAAATATTTTTTTCAAAAAATTTAGAGTAAATTAAAATTGTTATAACTCAAAATATGTCTTGTTGAATTATTTTTCTTTTGATTAAATGAAAATGTCTAATTTTCAATTTTGATTCAGCATTTTAAATATTTTTTTTAAAATAAAAGTATTTAAAATAGCAGTATAAAAAATGATGCAATTTTTTGTAAACAAATCATATTTTTAAAAGTAAATTTTCTGAGGTAAAAACTTCTTTCGGCGCGTTGGGCATTTTTTTTTCTGGAGATGTTAAAAAAAATATTGAACTCGCGGGACTATTACCGTAACCGACGGTTATTGACTTGTGTCAGTTTAAAAATGAGAAATGCTGAAATAAAAACATCTCATACAGAAAAGTGCATTTAGTTTTGAACAAAGATGGGCTCCTAATGTTTAAACCTTTTTAAAAGTTTCTAGGTGATTAACTCCGCCCTGCATAGTTTTTATTTCAGATTTTGTTTAAGTTTTGCAATTCTCGCCTTCTTTAATTACTGTTTAAATGCGTCAGTTGATTTAAACCTCATTTTTTTATCACGTCGATTTCAAATTTTTTCATTGTTTTAGCCCTGTCAACTTCGTATTTTTCTTGTTAAAACAGCTATTACACGATGCGTAAAAGGTGCCTCTAACTAAGGGCCTCCAAACTGGTAGACGGTACACTGTTAAAACTAATGGTGACACATTGCCCCTTTTAGGGGTGAAAGGCTTGTCTCTCTGATGACACCTTTTATTAGGGTGAAAAGATGGCACCCTTAATCCAGAGTGCCCAATAATAAAAAATTAAAAAGTAAACAAACCGACTTTTGGCCGTCGAAGGATTCGAACTCACAACGTCTGATTACAAGCTCAGCGTTCTAACCGCTCAGCCATCGAGCACATCTTCAATCGCTCATAGCCATAGATTTTACTTGCCGTCACAGAAAACAGAAAGACACACGTCACAGCGCATGCGCATGGTTCCAGTCACCCGATGAGGTTCCACATTGCTGCCAATACGAAGTGCATGGCACTTTATTCAGCTCCAATCACCCAGTAAGAGACCTGTCGGCACTGGAACTATATATCCAAGCTCCTATGGCACCCTAGGGTTCCAAATGCCCCGGGTTCCAATGGACCCTAGAGCCTTTTCACCTCCGGCTCCCAAATGGCACCGGTTTGTCACCTTCACTTTTACCAGTGTAGGTACTGGGTTCGAACCCAAACGAGACAGTCGGCCTAATCGTTCGAAGTTTTCCGGGGTTTTCATCGAATACTGGATTTCCTTGCGTAAATACGGGTTGTACTCCCTTAGGAAGACCCCCCACGGAGGGCACCTCACCCCTCAGGTCCGATATCTCTAGTGTAGATAATTGGCCGTCATAAAATAATAATAATAATAGTAATAATAGTAATAATAATAATAATAATTACGGGCGACACACTGTTAATCTATGGCTAGAGTTGTAAAGTAATCTTTGACATATTTAATTTAAACATTTTAATTTGAAATTATTCAATAGAATTTCTTAAAAGATTGTTTGGTTCGAACGCATTAAACCTTGATCAATTAAATACACTTATGACGGAATATTAGTGGGAGCTTAGCATAAAAAAATACGCAACAGAAACGTTATACTCTTAGATTTTAGCATTCGAATAAATATTTTTGTTTTTTTAAATGTCATTTGGAATGAATAAACTACTCGGATGTAGCAATCTGAGGACTCTAAAGATACGAAAATCCGTGCATTAGTACTTGATATCACTGAAATCGTGTAAATTATATAAAATTCAGTTTAACAGCGCCACCCGAAAGAAGATTGATACAAAAAGTAAACAAAACCAATTAATCTCAAGAAGTAACTGAATCTGACTTTTTATGAAAATTCCTGTATTAGTTCTTAAGACAGAACTATTGCATAAATCTTAACAAATGCAGTGTTGCAGCGCCACACGTGGAACTATTTACAACAAAATATAAACAACATCAATTGATGTCAACGACTAACTGAATCTGAAGTTTGATTATATTCCTTGCATTAATTCGGGAGATACAGCTATTGCGGAAATCGCACAAAAGCCTATACAGTAGGGTGGAGCGAAAAAAATTATTTTTTTTTAAATCAAAAACGGGTAAAGGCCAAAAGTTGCCTTTATACTAGTACATCAACTGTGTGAAATTTTACCGCTGAAAAAAAATGGCTTGAGTCTGCGCTTTTGCTCATAAAATCGAAATTTTGGGTAAAATTTAACGTTTTTTGACATTTTTCAAAAAGGAAAATTAAAATTCTTACAGAGTTGGTTATTAATTAAAAATTCTATTTAAACCTTTGTTATTATTTACTTAATAAAATTAAACTATAAAACAATATCTTTATTACGTGCATCTGGAGCAAAACAGACAACTTTTGGTCAGAAAACGGCATTATCCACTCTATTGGGACATACAACGAATTGTTTTTAATACAGCTCTTTTTTTCAACACTACTTTGGTCATACGTCCTAGAGGTGGCTATATTTCATAACCCATCCGTCTCAACTACTGGATCATCTTAATGCAGTGTTTTATTATTGATTTGTGATTTTCTTTATCAAAATTTAGCATGTTTTCGATGTATCCATCTACTTTATCGGTTCTTTGAATCCATCCGCTGCTGTGATTATCTTCATGTATATTTTAACAACTTGTACAAAAAAAAGACAAGCAGAGTAATGCACAGGAATATTATTAAAGGGATCTATTCGGCCAAAAATTATTTTTTATCAAACTTTCATCCAGTTGATGAATAGCGATTGGAAATTCTGTTACGACAACATTTTTCAGTCAATTATTTTTTTTACGTAATGATCTGCTTCAAAGATGATTTCAGATATTTCAACTATAAGTATGCCATCATTTATTCTAATTTTGCATTTTTTATATTGTTGAGAAGCGAGCTGTTTAATGCGATGGTGGTCATCAGAGAGAATTGCAATGAGAATTTGTTCTGCATGTGCAGAGCAACCGTTGTTGTAAATAACTTTTTTTGCATTAGTTTTAAGTCGTTTCCTAAGCGTTTTTGTAGCCAGGTAATTTTCCATTAACTTTTAGTTCCCCTTTTTGTAAGTGGACAACATTTGATGGCGAACTGTCCTGGGCATAAACTTATAATGCATAGTACTTTTGAGGAAATGTACAGACTCTAATCGACAATAAGTACTTATTTAAAATTAGTAGAATTCTATTTGTCGCTGTGAACCATTTTGCATGGGGTAGGCTTAGAATTGTGTATAATAATGGATCATATGCTACTTGAACTCCAGTGAATTTCCTCTGCGTCAATTATTAGAGAAGTATATTTAAAACATTCTAATCCACATGGATACACCGGATCAATAGGAAAATCTTTATCTACGTACTATTCACTTCCTATTGCAATTTTTTAATAACATAAAGAATTATTTTGAAAAATTATTTTCTCAAATTGAGAAAATGATACTCAGAACAGACTAGAAATTTCTGCCGGAGATTGCAGAGCTAATTCATAAGGAAAGCTATTTCTCAGAAAAACTGGGGAATAGGAACCGATTCCAAGACATTAAAAATCCTTTTGGTCTAATCAAGGAAGCCAATCATACGAATCCAATCATACATTGTCCTTTAGCTATCTCAAAAGTTCACGTGATAAAATCTCTCAAAAACTATTCGTTGTTGATTATTGTATAGATATTTAAAAACATCTGGCTTCGATTATTGATCGAAGTTATTTTATCTTTTGAATTTTTTATAACGCTTACAGTTACAAAGATTAAAGCTATAAATCGGTTTTTAGAATAACGAAAACTATATTTATTTAAAAAAAATGAGTGGAATAATAAAAACTGCTTTTATCAAACAAATAGTAGGAGTACTGAAAATGAAATGGGGGGGGGGGGGTGTTTTTATTCAAGCGTACGTGAACTTAATGAGTGACGCTTGCAGATTATTAAAAAGAAAGGAGGTAATGTCGGCCATCTTTGGTCATAATTTTAATGGGAAGGAATCTGCGTTTGAAAAATGGAATTAAAGAGATATACGGATTTAATTGTTGCTAGAAAGCTGTTTTATCGCACGGGGTATAATCTTTGGTTGGTGTAGTTAGATGAGTAAAACGGTGGCAATCTTTGACTTTGAATATTTAAAAGGGATATTACTTTGTACTCATGGTATTTGGGGAAGGGGGGTATTCTGGCGCTATGATTTTTTTTGAAATAAAGTGTTTATTACTGGGGTTTTTTTATTATTATTTTGTCATTATTGCGTCGTTAGAAAATACGAATTGGAAAACATTATTTTTGGAATTTTATTTTATTGAAAAAACGAAAAAAAAAAAAAATAGCCTGGTGAGGGTAGCGCCATGCGAAAAGGGGGAGGGGCAAGGGGCCGGTAGGCTCGGACGCGGAAATTTATAGGGCGCCAATTTTATATTCCCAACGTCATTTTTTGGCCTGTCACAAGTTTTTTTGGGGGGGGGGATTTTAAATATATATTTGCACATATGAAATTTGTTAGATGAATGACATTTGATTAAAATGTATAAGTAATGTTTCGTGTTCTTGTGGGATAAGCTTTGAATATGTGTTGACAGATATTGATTCGGGGATGTCAAAATTCGAACTTCAAGTCAAGAAAAAGTTAATTTTTAAACCATCAGTTTTAGAGGCATTGTACCAATTGCAAAAATGTTTTAAACTTTCTTCTGCATCATATAACTATCAATTTACATTAAAAAAATTATTTTTTAAATTGTTAAGAAATTACATATTTTATACAGTGTTCAGTAAGTTTATAACTTTTATCTAGAAAAAGTTTTTATGCGTTTTAACAGGTAAAACAGCAAAAAACTTCTACGGGCAAAACTTACTGAGTTATGATACTTATGAATTTTCAACGAGGAAAAATGCATTTTTAGTGCAAGAAAACGATAATAATGCGTGAAATGCAAAACATCACAGCCAACTAAGTTTTTGTCTTGCAAAAATTAAATTTTTAATATCAAGTTTATTTTAAAGATGCGTGTTTATCTGAACTAAAACAGAGTCTATACTTATGTATCAAAATTATTCAAGATATCTTAACTAAAGGTCCTCTAATAAAAATGTCTGTTGACAGCATATTCTCATCGATCATGGAAGGCTGCAGGCTTCGAGTGACGCAGCTTTAAGTCTACCATCGTCATAAGGTATGCTCGTAAGGGAGATGCGGAATAATATATACAACTAACTCAACATCAAAAGAAACATGAAAAGCCGCCATCTAATAACTCAGCAAATATTGGTCAGAATGGTCCAGTTTTTTAAATATAGTCTTATATTTCCAGTCTAATCCTATCCTATAATTTTTACATTTTTCTACGTGCCGTATATTTTTAGATCTCGATACCCATTTTTAAACCGAAATCGATGGGGTTTGTTCCTAATAATGAAATCTAGAAAACGGCCTGGGCGATTTTATTAAAACTTATATATAATATGAATCTCTTTAAGATAGAGTGAGTAAGACTTGCCTAGTTTCCAGGAAAACTCTTGTCTGTTATATATTGGTCTTGGAAAATTGGACTATTATAGCTCGCGGATTACATGTTATTCTATGGGTTAGCAGACAAGCCCGGTGCGACAAGTCTTATGTCGTTAGGGTCACAGTTAAAACACCCGAATCGAAGCAATAAATGTTTTTTAAACTACAAAAACAGTTTATCATGTGCTTTAAAACATTCAATAAATATATACTAAATCAAATTTCTATTTATATTGCCTTTATTTTTTGTAAAGAAGAAAATATTACGTTTCTTACATTGGATATTCTTGCATTTTGTGGAAAAAATATTTTGAATCCTTTTTTTAAAATAGGAAAATATTTTTTTTACTATACATATTCAATATACTTTCGACTTATGATTTTTTTTAAGTTTTCAAACAAAAATTATTTTATATTATTTGCTGTTTATGTATTCATGCGCGTTTGGATAGTTTTGTTTTGAATCGGAATCGGAATTGGCGGTAAGCATATCGGCTCCGCGGCATTTGGCTCTCAGAAACGTGACTTGCGCGTTCTTTGGATATTGAGCTGCTATTTTGTATATTTTTAATCTGTATTCTTTTTTATTATTATTATATTTATTACATAATCAGTTGTTAAAGCAGCTTTCATTCAGGTAGGATTAATTTATTTTTTGTTACACAAATTGAACATGTGATTCTTACACAAATTGTTGAATAATTATTATAACTTAATAATATTCTTAAATAGTGCATACGCTGGTTCAAATGTAAAAAAATATGGCACAGATGTCATATACGCACCACATTTGCGCGTGCATTTTTTTCCTGCCAATTTTGCAAATGTATTTGTTTTTCGGAAACAGTTTCCTATTTGTTTAGCTTATGGAATAACAATTCATAAAAGCCAAGGCTTGACTTTAGATACTTGTGTAGTAGATTTAGGGAATTCAATATTTTCACCTGGTCAGGCATATGTTGCTTTATATAGAGTTAAATGTTTAGATGGTTTACACATAAATCATTTAAATCCATGTAGAATTGAAGCTCAGAATATTGCAATTTTGGAATATAATAGATTGAAATCTACTTTTAAACCTGATTTAACATTGTTTTCACTACATGCAACTCATAATAAAAATGTGCCAGATAAAAATAACTATTTAACACACATTCATAGATTTCCATTAATTGATATAGAAAATGTACAAATTGAAAAACATGGAATAGACACAATAGAAACATTAAAAAAAAATTCGCGGTTTTATTAATCCACATGCTGTTTCTTGTTATGCCAATTCAATCTCGCAATGTCTTTAATATATAAACTCTGCAATAAAATTATCTGCTCCTTCAGAATTAAAAACAACTACATTCTGAATTTTCAAATCCCACATCCAATGCTGCTTTAGATTGCTACACATTACTAAAAGAATTTGATAGTGAAGATTTTGATATTAGTCAACAGCAGGATAGCACAGAATTTTTACTATTACTTCTGCATAAATTTGATTCTTTAAAACGTGTTATATCATTTGATACTGAAATTAATTATAAATGTAAAAATTGTGATTATGAAAATCAAGAAGTAATTAAAACACATAGAGGAAAATTGACGATACCACCAGGTAAAAAAAGTTTCAATTTCAAGAGTTAATTGATTATAACTTTAATAGTTGGAATTCAGATTATATAGCGAAGCAAAATATCCTGTTTGTAATAACATTAAAGTTTTAAGTAATAGATAAAAAATTAAAAATCCACAAAATGTTTTAATTTTTTCACTGCAATTAATACAATCAAACATGCAGAAAAATATAGATTTCTTACTGCCAGGAGTTTCACAAACTAAAATGACATTTTGCGAAAAAAACTACACATTATCAGGTGCAATATTTCGTCATGGTGAAACCACACCAATGGGTCATTATACAGCTATAGTTCGAAAAGACAAAAAGTGGTGTATAGCAGATGATACTAACATTTTTTTATCTGATCGTTGGCCAAAGAACAGCAAAGATGTTTACATTTTATTTTATTAAAAAAAAAAAAAAAACCTAATCTTTAATTAGTGTAATTGACTTCAAATGTTATATATCAGGGATACACCGGTGCAAAATGTCAAACAGGAAGACATGAGTTTAAATTGTTTGTCAACTATTTTATATATATATATGCATGATTAATTTTCATAAATATTTAATTTATTTTTTATTTATTTATTTGTTTTTTTTTTTTTTTTTTTTTTTTTTTTTTTTGCATGAACGAAGTGGGCAACAGCGAGCCGTTCCATTGGTGACGGTGACACCCACACCTTGTTTTGTGGATAATAGGGAGATAATGTATTCTCTTATAAATATTTATACAGCTGCAGCATATATTTAAAATTAGTAATAGAAAAATCAGGGAACTTTAAATTTCTGTACAGAACATGTATTACAATATTTACTTTAAATAAAATTAATTTTTAATTATCTTTCGGGGACCCACATTACCTATCTTATGTTCAGGTGTTCATTGAGTGAAAAAAAAAATATTTTTTAATTAATATTTTTGAGTTTTTAATGTAAGGTTTAATTTTCTAAGCATTCAAATAGTATTAATTTTTGGATTATTATTCAAGATATAATACAGATTTTCATTATTCTTTATTCAATATTGAACTTGTACATTTGAGGAATTTCTGTATAAAATAGAGTTCAAAGTGAAATTTTTGAATGTTTTAAATTTTTTTTTACCCTTTTTTAATTTTAATAAAATGAATTTTGTTGTTCTTATGCGAATAAATGAAAAATATACATAATGTTTATTTTATTTCTATTTAATTTCATAATTTGACATTTTTCTTTTAAATGTAAGTCAATAAAAATTGTATATTAACAATTACCTTTTTACTTTTTTTCAAATGTCTTTGTAAAGTTGTGTGTTTAATTCCTCAAAAAAATATTCTATTTTTTATTTGCACTTTTTGTAAAGTTTTGAAATTTTTATTAAGTTTATTTTGTTTCTAAGAAAGTTTAATCCAATATTAGCAGTTAAAGTGTACTTTTTGGACAGTACTATAAACTGCTTGTAATGATATTTTATCATTTGTATCTTTTGATCCTTAACCTAAAAAAAGTAATGATATCAATTCAAAAACCCTTAACGGGTTAAAAGTTTGAAGCAGCACTCTACTTTATGACTATACAAATCTGAAATATAAGTCTTAAAAATAATGATATCAAATTTTGAGTGACGCTATGCTATTAAAATGAATACATGCATATATATTTAATTTTTCTTTTTGTTATCAGTGATGCATTTTCATTTATATCTCTCATGCATTCTATGTATGTGTTTTAGAAGATTTAATATCAAGATTCAAGTTACGCTGTGATCCAACTTTAAAAGAATTATTTTAAAATTATTTTATACATTTTTGTTTTGTCTACTAAAATATATTTAGGCATTCAAATGATTTTTCAACCCAATACACTATCAAATATGTCACACTTTATCTGAGCCAACGTTATGTATTACATGTATTTAATTCAATCAATTCATTTATCGTTTGCGTCTCTCTATCCAGAACTATCGGTAAAATTTGTGTAAATGTTTTCTTTGCATAACGCTAATCATTTGCATACACGTTATGACGCAAAGTAAACATTTACATAAATTTTACGGATGGTTCTGGATAAAGTGACGCAAACGATAAATGAATTGATTGAATTAAATACATGTAATACATAACATTGGCTCAGATAAAGTGTGACATATTTGATAGTGTATTGGGTTGAAAAATCATTTGAATGCCTAAATATATTTTAGTAGACAAAACAAAAATGTGTAAAATAATTTTAAAATAATTCTTTTAAAGTTGGATCACAGCGTACCTTGAATCATGATATTAAATCTTCTAAAACACATACATAGAATGCACGAGAGATATAAATGAAAATGCATAACTGATAACAAAAAGAAAAATTAAATATATATGCATGTATTCATTTTAACAGCATAGCGTCACACAAAATTTGATATCATTATTTTTAAGACTCATATTTCAGATTTGTATAGTCATAAAGTAGAGTGCTGCGTCAAACTTTTCACCCGTAAGGGTTTTTGAATTGATTAGTTATACGTTACAAAAATAACAGGTTGCTGAAACCTGTTACCTGTGAATGTGTGGAACGATGTAGCCTGTTAACCAAAAATAACTATATTTCCCATCTCTAGTAAGTAGCCTTCCGATAATTAGCTTTTCCCTTATCTTCCCCGCGCTTGACCTTTGGGGGAAGGGCGATAATTAAAGCATAGGTCCGAGGTAAACATATATCCAAGGTACCCCACTCTCCCCTACGTTTTTTACAAATTGTCTGTCTGCGACACAAACTTTGTGAGTGCTCATCTCAAGAAATTATGCACAGAATTTAATAAAAATGTATATTCAATCAGTCCTTTAAATAAGTTGGTGCTGAATATTTTTCGGGATGAATCGCTTGCCCGGTGGCGCTACTATGCAGCGTTTTTCAGGATTTCTTCAAGAACTCGATTTCTAGAAATAATGTACGGATTTTTATCAAACTTCAGATTCGGTTAGTCCTTGACACGAATTAACGTTTTATACATTTTGATATAAATCGCTCAATAGGTAGCGCTGATATGTTACATTTTTCGCTTTTTTTTTGCAATCTTTCAGTCTCCAGAACTAATGTACGGATTTTCATCCAACTTGGGATTCATTTAAACTTTAACACGAGTTTTCATCCAACGGATTTTCATCCAACTTGGGATTCATTTAAACTTTAACACGAGTTGTTGCTTATTAGGTTTTGATCTTAATCAACCAACAGGTGGCGCTGTTAAGCTGCATTTTGTAGGACTTACGCAATTTTAGTGGTAGTAATATCTTAAGAATTAATGCACGGAATTCCATATCTTTAGAATCCTCATGTTAAACATAGATTGTATTTCATTTTCGCAGTGTGTTGGTGAATTTTGAAAAAAGTTTTGGGATTGCTACATAAGGCTAGTTTTGTTCTAGACTGATTTTCTAACTGGATTTTCATTTGAATATAATAGTCTAAGTCGAATTTTTATATAATGTTTATGTACACAATTGCCTAAAGTGTCATTAATATTATTTTTCTGTATTCAGAAATTTCGAACATAAATTGAAAAAAAATTATATGCATAAATAAGAGTGTTTGATGAATTATTTTAATTACAGGATGCAGGCCGTGCTCGATTCGAATTTTTAGCTTGTATACTGTGCCGGGCGAATCATTTCTTTGTGAGAGTTCAATCTAGAAATTTCAACTTTGGGTAAATCTCTGACTGACATATCGAAGCCAGCTTTAATATTTTTTTTTAAACTGCTTTTAGCCTCATCGCATAGCTACTGAATATACCGAGTGTCCTAAAATGAACTGATTGATTTTAAAATCCGGTAACTTGCAAATAAATTACACATATTAAAAAAAAAAAAAAAAAAAAAAAAAAAAAAAACATTTGGAAGATGGTTATAGAACACGAGGCGGATGCATAAACCATAAAAGTTCATCGAATTCACGGATGAAATTATAGGATTAATTAAAACTCAATTCGCATATTAAAATACAACTGGTCTGCCAGTCACATCTTGATGGAAAGCACCTGAAAACCCGATTTTAGTGATTGACTGGTAAGTTTAACATTGTGTTTTCCTGCACCCGGAGGACTATTAGCCGTGATGCAATAACAGAGGTGATTCTGTTCCGAATTTTCCGAAAATTTTAAAAATTGGTCATTCTGAAAATTCAGACACAAAAATAATCTTAAATTTTTACAAATGGTCGTCATAAAAATACAGTTTCGTCAATCTTTCGCAGAAAATATTTTCAATTTCGCCAAAATAGCGCGGAAAAGATACGAAATTAGTCAAATGGCCGCGGAAAAACGCGAATTTGGACAAATTGCCACGAAATAAAATGCGAAATTCTTCAAATGATCGAGGACAACGCGAATTTCGTCAAATGCCAGAGGAAAAAAAAAAAGAATTTCGTCAGAGGATCTCAGAAAAAACGCGAATTTCATCAAATACTAGAGGCAAATAAGAGCAAACTTCATTAAAGACACGTGAATTTCGTCAGAGGGTTGCGAAAGAAACACGAATTTCATCAAAAGGTCGCGAAACACCTCACACTTTGAGGAAAACGTGAATTTCTTCAAAGGATCAGGATAAAAATGAATTTCGTTAAAGGACCGCGGAAAAACGCAAATTTCGTCAAAGGATCGGTATCAAAACTGGGTCAACCATTCTCACAAGAGTAAAAACCGAATCTGACTCTGTCCCAAATTCGAAATGTATGACAATCTGCCCGATGCGATAGGCGCAGCTAAAAAGTAAAAATCAACCCGACCAATAGCAAAATATAGTTGTTAACCAGACCCAGACCAAAACCGAAACAAAAAATCAAAAATTAACTCGACCCGCAGCAAACAGTAGAAGTTAACCGGACCCAAACACAACCCACAACAAAAAGTAGAAATTAACCCGACCAGAAGCAAAAAATAGAAGTCAACCGGACATCAAATTTTGTGAAATAAATCGCGGAGAAAACATGAATTTATTCAAAGAATCGTGAAACAGACGCACATTTCGTCCAAGGATTGCGAAAAAGAACGGAAATTTTATCAAAGGATTCACCCCTATCAAAATCGGGTCAACCCGAATCCTTCTCGCAAAAATAAAAATAAATCCTAAACTGAGTGAAAGTGGTAACAAGCCCAAATCAGAATTGTATGTAAAACTTCCCCAAATGTGTTAAGCACAGGTAAAAAGTAAAGTCGATCCGAACCAACAACAAAATGTAGTAGTCTGCCGAACCCAATCCCGACCCAAAGCAAAAAGTCAGAAATTAACTCGAACCTTAGCAAAAAGTAGAAGTGAATCGGACCCAAGTAGAAATTAACCCGACCAGGAACAAAAAAAAGAAAGCCAACCGGACTCATATCCGACCCACAGAAAAAAAGTAGACGAAACACGACCCGCATTAAAAAAAATGAACTCCGACTCATGCATCAGATTGGAGTTTCCAAATTTCTAAAATCGCCCCCCCCCCCCTCCCCTTGAGGACTCTCCAGATCCGCCCTTGAGAAAGATTCAGATGATATGTGAAAAAAGCACATGCAAAACAAACAAATATAAACACAGCAGAGAGATCACATGATGATGGTATATGACGTCATGCCAATAAAGCCCATAGGCTGATTTATCACAGAGTTTAAAATAATTTCTCATTACAAAAGACAAGCGTGTCCCTGCATAATGCTGACGCCATTTTGTGAATGGCAACACTTTAAATTTCGATTTTGCAATTTTCACTACATTTTTTTTTTTTCTAAACATCTATACTTTTAACTTTGACACATGACTAGAAAACAAAAATCTATTTTCAAATGCAATTTGATTAAAAACTTTCTTAATTGACTGATTTATCATAGATTTTAAAATAATTTCCCATTATAGATGACAAACGTGTCGTGAATAACGCTGACGTCATTTTGCGAATGGCGATACTTCAAATTTCTATTTTGCAATTTTCTCTACTATTTATCAGGGGCGTGCCGATCCGGTGTGCAAAGTGTGCGGTGCACACAGGCGCCGAAGTAGTAAAGGCGCCAAAATTTTCAAATGAAGAGCAATTACTTCAAAAAGAAAAGAAAAAGAAGAAAAAAATAAAGAAAAAAAATATTAGTTTAATTAACATTTTTCTAGCCATCTGAGTTATGTTTTTTAGATATACCTCAGAAAAATTTTCTTATAGATGTTTGATTTAATTTTTATTTATTTATTTCGTTTTATTCTACTTCTGAGTTTCCTAATAAGTAATCTAAACGTAGACCAATCCAACCTTTCCATAAAAACAGGCGCACCTCATGTTGTTGTAAACAGAGAAAGGCGCCATAATCCACATGGTGCAACACTATTATTTCACTAATCTCACTGTGTCTCTCAAAATTGGTAAAGCATACTACAGTTTTATAGCCACAAGAGTAAATTCCATCTAAATATATATATATATATATATATATCAATCTTCGGCTTATTGCGGAATTTCAGTCATACATAAGATGCAAATTATTTTTCGGAAATAAAAATTCCCCCCTGTGATAATAAGGGCGTGAATAATGGCAGATTTATGCAGCACAAATATCTTATAGGATATAGTTATATCTGACGGTATTAGCCGTATAAGTCCCCTACGGCACAAACTATTTAAAAATAATCCGCAGAAATAATATAAATCATAGTGAATTTAAAATAACATTTTTCAGGGGACTAGCCTATCTCAAAAGTTTTGTATGTGAAGGCGTAAAAAACCTTAATCACTTAATAATAAATTAATAACATTAAATATTTAACTAAATGATGATTATTGATAAAAATTAAAAGAACCCCATTCAAATATTATTGATTTTTTAAAAAATCACACTTTAAATTTAAATTTAAATTTAAAAAATGAGCGGATGACATTGAAAAAACCAATTTAATTAAAATAATGGAATTCAAAATTTTATGAATTGTCGTGTAATATGAGGTATTCAACTGTAAGTACACAAAATTTGAAGTTTCTAACTTATACACTTTTTGTGTACGGACTCTGTGACGGATAGATAGACAGAGCACGGAGACAAATGACGAATAGGGTTTTGTCAGAGTTAGATGAACGAAACACTAAAAAAAAAAAAAGAAAGTTAAAGGCAAGATAACTTTTTTAGCTGTACAAGATAAAGTAGATTTTTTGAAAATATTTCTCTGTAATTTATGAAGATATATTTACAATGATTCTACAGCACGTCTTGAGAACAATTGAGCCCAATTTTGGCCCCTTTAAGACTATATTGAAAAAAAAAAAATTAAGCATCAGCTACGTCCGTTCCAGTCTGCTGAAAAAAATTAAGACCGGATTGAGCCATAATGTAAATGTCCGATGCCGCTCATTACGCTTTTTTGAATTGATGTTCTCATTTTTTTATTTATGTATTCATGTTGTCAAACTAGCTTTGGCTCGTACAGCACTATTATATAATAATTATTCATAGTCATATCCGTTGAAAAAAATTCATATTTTATCAGCTTCGATTAAATTTTTCTATCAGGTGGTAGGCCCGCTTAATTTTTCTATCAGTTCGGCTGACTTCGTTAATTTTTAGTGCCCCCCCCCCCCCCGACCTTTTTTTTTTTTTTTTTTGCTCGGCCTTAAAAAATGTTTTTATTTTGCCCACTCAACCCGAATAGTTTGAAATTCTGCCTTTTATTTTTCGGACCGGGTAGGCCCTGACAAACTAGAAGTCTGTTCAGGCCGAAATTTTCAGACCCGGGCCCATACCGATACAAAAATTAAAAGTTCAGCCCGAGCCCGGTCCGACCCGCACACACACACACACACACACAAAAAAAAAAAAAAAAAAAAAAAAAAACATTTGCCCGTACTGTCCTGATAAAAAAAGTTAAAAGTTCGGTCCGAGCCCGACCTGACCCGGAAAAAAATTAAATTCCCAGCCTGAGCCTAACGGTACTGCACGGTCCGACAAAAATTTCTACATACCATTGATTTTTTCACCTATTTGCTTAAAAATTTGCCTTGTACGAGGAGTTCCGACCAAAAATATTTATCGTAACTTTTTTTTTCATGTTTATAATCTTCATTTTTATAGAAATACCGTAAGCTGCAATATTTATTTTTTTTTATGAATTTTTATTTTTTTATGCAAAATTTTCAGTTATTATCAATATTGTTAATTCATATCCCATGTATTGAAATGTTAAATATCTGAAAAATGGTATACAGTAAAATTCTCTAAAGAGTGAATTGCATAGAAAAAAAAAAAAATGTATTGCAGACAACTACCCTTCTTAGTAAGTATAAATGTATCACATACTTTTCTTGCGTATTAGAATATTAATTCTGCAGGATCAACATTTTTTTTTTTTTTTTTGCTTAAATGCTCTTTTGTAGGGGCTCTTTCTCACTCTTTTTACAAAATTTTAACTTAGCTATATTTTAGTAAGCGTAGAAATCAACAATTATTAAAAAGAAAAAAAATAATTGTAGAATAATGGCAATTTAAAAATGTATGCATTTTTCGAAATTTTTTTTGTACCAGACCTTATTTTACCGGTCTTTAAACGGACCAGGCCACGCGGAGAGAATGATTTTCATACGGGCTGTGTCAAAAATAGAAATGAAAATTTTCGACTGTGAAGACTACGTATGAAACACGTCCCAGTTCTGTACAGAAATAAAAACGAGGTCCGATTCGGCCCGAGAATCTTGAATGGTAAAAGGCCCGAGTCCGACCCGCGAGCTGGGCCGGGCTTGGGCTTCGGTCCTTGCACCGGCTCGTGCAGATCTCTACTACAGACCTCTACCATGAATAGAGAAGCAATGTAAAAGCAGAACTTGTATATGAGTGTGTGCTGTTCAAGATAGAGATTTTAGATTGGAAAGACTAGCGTCAGCAATGGGGTAAATTTTAAATGGTAAAATGAAGCATCAGGTGTTTGTGAATGTTTTGGCATTCCTTGGCATTTAATACTGTGAGTTTTGCACTCATAGAAGAAAGTCTATTTTAAGCAGCCGTAGCATGCGCGTAGCCAGGAGGGGTGCCCTGGGTGCCCGGGCACCCTCCCGCTCACGCAGACACAAGAAGGATTTTAAAACCGAAGTAAAATAATTAGCATTCATAAAAAAAAGAAAAATTGAAAACAATGTACGAAAAAACATTTAACTATTTTTATTTTTCATATATCTTGTCATCCTGTTCATATATCACTTCTGTGGAACACAATAACAGGTCCTCAAGTAGCATGATGCAACAACTGATAATTAATATTTTCACATTACATTTGTACTCATTTATCAATATTTTATAAAGTAGTATTTTAGGTTTCCAAATGTTCGGTAAGCAGGCGCCAGACACTACTGGCGCGCCCTTAATCCAACGTTTGCAAGGCGCCGTTACATTATATGTTCACACTGACAATAGACTTCCCCCCCCCCCCCACTGAAGGTATTTGAGAAAAACAAAAACATTTTCATCTAGATATAGAAGCTATCCTTAATAATTGTTATCTTTTAAATAATAATAATAATAATAATAATATTAAAACCTGCCAATCAACATTATAGGGTTTTCGTGAAGAGAAAAATCTATTTTATTCAGTTTTCATCCTTTTGGCTTGTGTCATTCCAAAATGGTCCTTATAAAAAATTAAATATGTTTAATTTGTAAATATACTTCGCACTTTATGACGTGTATTAAAAAAAATATGGCACGGCCAGAAAAGAAAAAACGAGCTTTAAAATCATCTTTAAAAAATGCAAGACTTCAGGATATTTTTAAAGAAAAAGTAATTGTCCAACATCATGTCAAATCTCCAGAAGTAACCAAAGAATAATTTATTATACTCTTTTAAAGAGCAATTCTGAAATCCGTGCTTAAAAAATGCGAAACTTTCTAACATAGTTTATGACCTTTTTTTTTTTTTTTTTTTTTTTTTTGTTAGCGTAAAGACACAAAATTAAGGCACAAGATGACACAAGATTGAATTTCAATAGACTTGTCTATTGAAGCGATTTGGAATCGAATTGTGCATTCCATTTTTTGATAATTAAAAAGTTATTGAGTTTAAGTGAATTTTGTACATGACGGCTCATTTTTCTCCTTTCTCTCGTTTTCACTTCCTGAATTTTTTTTTTCAAAGCATTAATTTTGAGGGTATTTTTATGAAATCTGAGTTTACAAAAATATGGAAAACGTCTTTCGATTACAAGTTTTTAAATAAAATAACAACACCTGCCGGTTTTACACCTTTTCTAAGAAAAAATAATTTAAAAATATGTCAATGCATTTTCCAACAAAAAAATAATTTAAAAATATGTCAAAAAGTAATCTTTTTGGATTTGTGAATAGCCTTAAAAGGAATTAAAAAAAAGCAATTTTATTTATTTAATAATTTATTTTTTAAGTCTAATAACTCCATTTTTTTAAATAGAAATTTGGTCATTTTATTCTAGAGTGTAAAAATAATTTTTTTCTTGGAGGGGAAGCAAATATTCGAGATTTTTCTGTTATTAGTCATATTTTAGAATAAAGTTACTATGGAGCGACAAAGAGAGGTAGGGCCATTGCTCCCTTAAATTTTGAAATATACTTTTTTCGAGGGGGGGGGGTAGCAAAATGTATTCTTTTCAAGTGGTTTAAATTGACGAAATGCTAAAAGAATGGGGTACACGATGGCACTATTTGTCACACGATGCAAAATTTCTATATATATTTTTTACTTATAACTGAAACCATCAATGGTACGACTAATCCGACGTGGTACCTGGTTACGAAACACCAGCAGCAATGTCTTTATTGCGGTACTGAGATCTGAGTTTATAATGAGGTTTTATCATAAAATTTGACTAAATACTTTAACTTTTTTATTTATTGTGCCATTTATTATTATGTTCCTAATTATGCTGTTGGTTTATGCATACACGCGCATACACACACATGTATGTGTATTTCGCCGGATGATAAACTCGGATATTATCCGATATTTATCATCCGACTAAATTTCATCTACAAGACTTTGATTAATACAATATTTTAGATCTCATACAGCTTTCTTCTGTGCCTATAGAAATTTCCAGCAGGATAAAAATCCTTTTTTAATTTTTATTAGACGTCAGGGAGCCTAAAAGTTTCACACTTGTGTCCACACACAATTTCTGTCTTATATCTCTGCTCTAAGAAAATTTATCTATCTTTTTTTTTTTTTTTTTTTACCATTAGATTTTGTTTTGAACCTCTTCTACCCACATAGCATGGATGTTCACAGTGACGTCACAGTGACGTCACTGTGAGTCACTGTGGTCACGTCACATCTGTGACCAAAATGCCACTCCTCAGTGACGTCACATTGTGACTGAAATGTGACGTCACATCTGTGACCAAAATGCCACCCCTCAGTGACGTCACATTGTGACTGAAATGTGACGTCACATCTGTGACCAAAATGCCACCTCTCAGTGACGTCACATTGTGACTCAGATGTGACTTTCTTAGAAAACTTTAGAAAATTACAAAAATTCTCCAAACCATGTTATTTACTGGTAAAAAAACGTGTTTTCTGGCATTGCAGAAGAATATTGTGCAATCGCTCTTATATCACACATTACATGCACTGCATGTAACATGTACGTCATATCACATATATGAGATAAACCTCCCATCATATGAAACTAAGCACCCAGCAATGAACCTATCAGTGAAACTTCCATTTAAGGAAATTTCTCGTTACACTTAAATGCTTCGTTATGAAAAAAATATCGTTGAATAGAAATCCACGAAAATTCATGAAATTTGTATAGTAAACTACAAATAAAAATGGAAATATTATAAAACTGTGTTTTGGATAGTAATTTTTGTTATGCAATTTAGCCACATAAAAAAAATCATTAGTATAATATCTAAAAAACCGCGTAATAAAGGAAGGGAAACAAAAACTGAATCGCAGCGTTCTAATTCTCGTTTTCTCTTGTATTTCAAATCGAAAAATTAAAAAAAAAAAATTCGAATATTACTTTGTGTGCGATCTCTTATGAAAGATACACTCATAAAAACTTTCGCATCTTTTTTAAGTATTCAGAGAATGGACCTATAATATTTTCGCGGAACTAGAATCCCTTTCTTAGCATATCGAAAAATTTTCGCATTTTTTCCTTTTTATTTAAAAGATAAAATAAATACATAATTTCAATTCATACAATCCGCTGAAATATATTCACCAATCAATCTTAACAGCAATCTATCCTTTTGAATATTGTGCATGCACAGAAGTGCAACAAATTTTGCTAAGAAGAATTTTTTTTTAATATGAATATTAATTTAAATGTTAATTGCGTTCTAAAAGAAGGTTCAACAGAAAATTAAAAAAGTAGATAATTTCATTAAATATGCGCTTCGTTAAATGAAAGTTCCACTGTATTTCGAAACTAATTGAAAGTAAAATAGAAATGCGTGAAAAAAAATTTAACTCAAAATTTTAATTAGGGATACCCTCATAAAACTAATGCGCATGCGCATTCAACTTATAAATCTTCGAAGCTCAAACAACCAATAATAACAAAAAATCACCTGCTTAAAAAATATCGTTTGGCAACAACCAGAATAGTTGACACTAGTGTATTTATTCTTTAGAATATTAGGCAGCAGCAGCTGCTCTAGTAACTTTGTTATGATGTTATGCGTGTATATTTAGTACGTAAGTTGAAAATTTTTAAAAAGTTATGCAGAAATGCGATCAGTTGACATTTTATATAAAATGCCGGTCCGAAAAAATACATTGTCAGTGGCGTTTCGTTAATATGAGCGCGCCAATGTCAATGTACTTCATTCGGACATTCCGACTTCGAAATTATTTCGCTATTTGGATTATGAAACTTGAATTAGAGGATAATGCCGTTAAGAAAGAGGTAAGAAAATGTTATTTTTCCTGCTTTTTTTATAATGATTTCTGTGAATTTCGTAAAAAACATGTTATAAAAGGAATAAGTATCATATTAATTTAACTTTTTTGAATCCACTTACCTTAGTAAATTCAATAAATTTAACATTTATTTTGTTGAAATACGGAACAGCATGTCAACGATTTGAAAATAGTTAATAACATTATTTTTAAAATGCACTTTAATCACATTTTTTTAATTACATGGTTAAAATCAAATATTAATAAATTAAAAAATGTATGCATAATCAAAAGTTAACGTTATAATTAATATATAAAGGAGTTTGGGGTTGTTTAACTGTTGAAAATAGTGATAAATATATTAATTTATGCATTAATATTGCAAAAACAAATTTTTTAAAACTTTTTTATTACCTTTCTGAATTTCTCATAATCCCAAAAATTTGATAACTGTAATTCCATGACATTTATTATTTTAAACCATGTATCTAAAATAATTAAGATATTGATTTTGTGATAATAACAATTATTGATTTTAAAAAATGAGTAATTATCGCATTATTTTATTAATTTTTGATATCTTAATTGTTAAATGGTGCATAAAATAACAATTTTGTTCCATTAGTATGTGTTCATTAAATCCTGGTTCTAAATAGTCATAAAAACAATTACATGTACTTTTTTGTGGGATGTACATTACTGAAATTTTTAGTGTTTGATGTATTTCTATTATTTTCAATAAAATTTTGTCTAATATTGGGAAGTGAGACTGAGAATACTTAAATACTATTAATAGATTCATCTAATACGAAAAAAAAATGAAATCTAATAATTATAACTATTAATAAGGAAACTTTTTAAAAATAAATTCCATAAGGATGACCTTTACCGGCACATCTACACTACATGACGAATTTAAACCTTGGTGTAATCATACATGCGCACAGGCCACTATAGTAAGGAAATAACTAAGCGTAATACTAGAACTAATTGCCTCATCTTCATTTGTACTCGATTTTCAAATAAAATCTGTATATTACAAATATTGCGCATAAACTTCACGTAGTTTTATCAAAAGATAATTCTATATTATATTTAATGAAGATTGAATGAATGATTTTAATTGGTAAATTAATCAAACGAATATTAATTTTCCAAAATGAGTAAAAAAATATTTAGATTAGGATTCGAACTAGAGACCCTCGATGTATGCTGCCAATGATCTTCCAACAGAGCAACTTAGCACGCACAATTCACCCGGAGAAATATCATTATATACTCATACGAATAGTATGCATTTATCATACGAGTAGTTTGAAAAAAAATTAAAGTATTATTACATAGGGTTATATATAATAATGATAAGTATGCGTTCGTATTCACTGTGTGAATTGTGTGCGTCAGATTCTTCCAGGATAGTTCAGTCGACTAAGTATTGACAATTTGCGCGAAAGACTGCTTAGTTCGAATCCTGACCTGGACACTTTTTCAATCAGTTGGAAAATTACAACAAAAGATAATTAAAAGATATAGGGTAGATGCTCCAGTTTTGGCAACTGCACAAGTTTTGGCCACATTGGAATGATTTACCCTCTATTTAGGCTGTAAATTGATTTTAACAAATTATTTGCATTCTTACTCCTTAATCTAACACTCTTTTATTATTTTCAATCCCATTTGTTTATTTTTTGATTAAAAAAAAAAAAAAAAAAAAAAAAAAAAAGTGTAAAACTATAGTGTGCACTCACATATATTAAGGTTTTTGCTTAGGTAACAAGTTTTCACAATCTTTCAATATTAGGGATTTATCGAACTTTATTTGTTCTGAAACAGATTGCTATGAAGCTTTATGAAGTAGGCTTCCTCTCTGTTGCAATTTCATATTTAAATTAATTATTTTTACAGCTTAAAGTAGGGGTGGCCAAAACTACTTGCTTTACGTGCTAGTACGTGCTTTAAATTTGCTATGTGTACCAGTTATGGCCATGGTGTGGCCAAAAATGGCACAACATTATGCTCCACTTTTGGCCACAAGACTAATTATAGTGAAAATTTCAGCAATATATTTAGAAATGTTTTATGACTTATAAATTTAAAAGTTCAATAAAATTACAGCATGATTTAGTGGTTTCTTGTATTTTTTCAAAACAAAATGAGGAAGTTGCATAACTTTTGCAATATTTCAAGCACATGAATTTAGAAATAACAAATAATGTGAAAATCTTTATACTATAAATAGGATTCATTTTAACAAGTTTAAAAAAGACAATTCTGTACTCTTAAAAATGGTCTAGATTAAACACTGTTATAAGATAGGAAGTAAAATTATGGCTTTTCAAAATTCATTGTCAGCTTTTCAAGATGGTTAAGTTTTGTAGTATCTCGTTCTACCTTGCAACACAAGTTTACAGAATGGAGACCAGTTTTTACTATTTTTGAATCTCAAGTAATAGGGTTGTGCTATTTATGATGGCCAATTATCTATATGAGAGATATGGGCCAAAAAAGAAGGGAGATTCCCTCTGTGAAGGTCTTTCTAAGATCCTAGCCAATATTTACACAAGGAAATCTAAGGTTTGAAGAAAACTAACTCCAAATGATTAGGCTGACAGGCAGCTAAGTACGAGGAATTAAAGTTTAAAATCAGCTGAAAAAAATGGATTTTAGAGATTGTCAAAATACTATTTCATGTAAAAATGGAATAATTTCAAGATTCTAGTCATATAACTGTAAATATTGGTATAGTATAACATATGATATATATAAATGAAAATATGCAAAATGTTAAAATAAGCTTTTTATGTCCTATAAGCCTTTTTTATGAATTAAATATATTTTTTGTTTTTAAATTTAAATGTTCAGTTAAAATCAGCTTAAGTATATTTTATTCGATGTTTTTATGATTTCATTTAAAAAAATGCAAATCTTTTTTATACAGCAAACAAATATCTGTGTGGTAAAACAGATTTTGCACAAAAATGCTTTATTTTTACTTATTATCAGTTAAAATGTTTGCAAAATTACAAGATATTAGTATTTTGTAAACAATCAAAACTTATTTGGGTTCAAAAATCTTCTAAATATTCTTGAATTTTCCTTTTAAAAATTTTATTACATACTTAGAATTATAGAATAAAGAAATATTGAATTCAAATTATTTACATACTATGTACAAAATGTATAATATGTACAAAATATAAATGCTTTTACCTTGATAATTTTTGATCATCATACTAAAAACTGGAAAGATGATCCTTTATGCATTTCTGCGTGCCTTTTCATAAAAATAACATAATTCTTCAATAAAACTCAAGACACGCACGACAAACAAAAAAATGTAAACATTCTCTCTCAAAAAATTCTTTTACATTCCATCAAAAATTGATGCCAACTTTTTTATCTAAACTTTTAACTCATCTCGTAAGATAAAAAATATAAAAAGCAAAGCAGACGAAAAAACAGCTTCGCTTCCATAGCAACGAGTCGCGTCTTATAAATAAATTAAATATCACAATTGCAAATATGCAAACGATTTTCTGTGAATAAACTGGGATAACTTAATTTATCAATTCCTAACATACTCCCACCTTTAATTTAGGCGGAAGCCAAATTAAACTTAAGATCACTTTTGATCAAATTAAGCCCTAATTCAAAATAAAAAATATGCAAATAAATAAAGATAATAACTAAACAATAATAAAATAATAATGAAACATTTAGAGTTCTAGAAAAGTCAATTCAGGGTTTTAGAAAAGTCATTTCAGAGTTCTAGAAAAAGTCATTTCAGAAGTCTCTGTACTACTCTACCACTTCTAGTTTTACTGTTACTCACAGTCTGGATTACAGGGTCATCAGGACTTGATATCTCTAATGAGTACAGCTTACGAAGTGGACGCACCAAGGTCCCTGAACTTGTTTTAACTTCAGCCACTCTAGCTGCTCCATCTCGACTTGGGAAAATCTTTACAATTTTTCCTATAGGCCAATAAAGTCTCTTTTGGTTTAGTTCTATCAAGACTACTTCACCTAGTCTGACAGCTTGTCCTTTCTGTTTTGATTTTTGGACCAATTCAGCTAAATATTCTTTTCTAAATCTATTTCTAAGTTGTTGCCGAATATTTTGACAGTGTTTATATCTAGATTGAAGTTTCTTTGAATCTATTGCATCTAAATCAGGAACACCTATTTCTTCAATGTCTTGCAAAAATGATGATGGAGTCAAAGGTATAAATTTATCTGTTTCTTCAAAAATATAGGTTAGAGGCCTTTTATTTACTGTTGCTTCGACATCACATAGAACAGTCATGAGTTCTTCAAAAGTTAAAGTTGAAGTGCCGAGTGTTCTGATCAAGGGAATTTTAACACATCTAATCAGACGCTCCCACCATCCACCCCACCAAGCTGCTGCTGGAGGGATGAACTTCCATTTAATAGGAGACAGTTCTTTTGAAGAAACTATTGCATTCCAATCCAATGATTTTAAAAGGTTATTGGTTCCTCTAAAATTTGAGCCATTATCAGAGTATATAGTAATCGGCCTTCCTCTCCTGCATATAAACCTTCGAAGTGACTGAATGAATCCTTCCGCTGAGAGACTGGATACAAGTTCCAAATGTATTGCCCTATATACTGCACATGTAAAAAGTACAACCCAAACTTTGGATCTTTGCTTTACGAAAAGAGGGCCAAAAAGATCAGCTCCAACAACTTCAAAAACTTTGGAATCTCTGACTCGATCTAGAGGTAGGTGGATTGGAGGTGTAGTATATGGCTTTGTAGAGTATCTTTTGCATCTGTAACACTTAGACAATTGACTTCTAATGATGCGTCTAGAAGAAATTATCCAATATTTTTCTCTCAAAATGGATCCAACTGTTTGAAGTCCAGCATGACAATTCTTTAAATGACATTCTTGAATCAGACAATTCACTACATGATGTTTCGATGGTAATAAAATTGGATATCTGAAAGAAAACTCGTCATCTCGCTCTAATATCTTTGTTTTTACTCTTAACAAACCTTCTTGATCTTTCATAACCTTTAATCCTTTTATTGCATCAGTAGTATTACCAAAACTTTCAGATTGTATTATTGACCAGAGCGACCTTTCCGCATCTTCTTTTTCTTCAATTGACAATTCTGATGGAAAACATATATTTCTGTTTCTGCACTTCATTATGAATCTCTTCACCCAACATACGACATTAATAAATCTACCAAATTTTGAAATTCTACTATATATCATAAATTCATGTGAATTAGAACATAAAAGAGTAGGTACTGAAGTTTTCTTCTTTTCCATCATTACTAATTCTTCGTTGGGGCTTGTTTCTGAATGTGGCCAATTTTCTTCTGATAACTTCAACCATTCTGGTCCCTCCCACCATCTCATCTTCAGCAGCTGTTTAGGACTACATCCGCGAGAAGGTAGATCAGCAGGGTTGAGATGACCAGGTACGAAGTTCCATTGTTGAGATTCGGAAAATTTACAAATTTCTCTAACTCTATTGCCTACAAACGTTCCCCATTGATCATTTCTTCGAATCCAAGCGAGAACGGTCGAAGAGTCGGTCCAATACTTTACTGGTATGGAAATACAATTAAAGGCTTTCAAAACAAATTTAGTCAACCTTATTCCTAAAATACAAGCAAGAAGCTCTAAACGTGGTATGGTTACATTTTTCTTTGGTGCAAGACGAGACTTAGCTCCTAAAAGTTGTACAAAGACTGCGTCTTTCTCTTCACAACGTAAGAAAACTGCTGTTGCATAAGCTCTGGTACTTGCATCACAAAATGTATGAATAGACCATTTTTCTTTACAACCATAGCCTACACGTCTATTTATCTTCACGTCATTTAAATACTTGAGTTCGCTATACCATTTTTGAAAATTATTCCGGATTTCTTCTGGAAGTGGAGCATCCCAATCTAATTTCGTCGACCAGGCGTCTTGAATTATCAGTTTGGCTGGCAACAATGCTGGGGCTAAAAATCCTATTGGATCGAAGATCCCTTGGGTTACAGCTAATATCTTTCTTTTCGACAGATTTTCTATCTCATCACTAAATTTATAAGCGATCTTCAAACTATCTTCCATTGTGTCCCACTTCAACCCTAAAACCGGAACTATCGTTGTTACATTTTTGCTGAGCACCTTCTTTTCGTTAAGGAAACTGCTGTCTTCACTTTTAATTGGTCCGAATTCCCACATTCTTAATTCCATTTTCGCATCAGCCATGATTTCTGTAGATTTTGAAATAAAATTTTCTAGTTCAGGCACATTGTCGACTGAAGTAACGCAGTTATCTATATAGTATGATTTCATAAGCTTCTCAGCTATCTGTTTGTTTTCTTCATCAACATTACTCAAATGATATCTTATAACTGCACCTAGCAAAAATGGGCTACAAGTTGCTCCAAAAACTACTCTATTGTGTTGATAAACTTGAAATTCGTCAGGACTCTTCCACCATAAAAATCGCAAGAAATGCCGATCTGATTCTTTGACTTCAATTTGAAGAAATGCTCTTCTTATATCGGCTACTACCCCAATAGCTTTCTCACGAAATCTTATTAACACTGCAGGAATTTGTTCGATGAGGTTTGGTCCTTTAAAGAGGCAATCATTTAAAGAAGGAGACCTCCCTACCTTACACGATGCATCAAAAACTGGTCGAACACTTGTAGTAAGACTATCTGGTTTGATGACGGGATGATGAGGTAAAAAATGTCCTGGAATCTTGAGTGCTTCATCTGGTACTTTACTTATAACGCCTTCTTCTTCCCATTCATAGAAAACTTTAGCATATTCTTCAAACATTTTCATTGATTTTAATTTCTTTGTTGAATTTATCAATCTTCGTTCAGCTATGTGTCTATTTGAAGGAATCTCACGTTTGCCGTTAATCCAAGGAAGACCTACAATATAGCGACCTTCTATATTTCTATCAACTTCTTTTATAAAATTATCATGAGCGAGTTCTTCTTCTTCTGCTTTAGACAAAGTTTGACAGGGATCTGTTATACCGATTGTCTCTAACTTCCATAATTCTGGAATCTTCATATCTTTTAAAGCTAGGTTCGTGATAAACATATTTCCATAATTTAGACAAGACTGTGATGTACTTTCTAAACGACCACAAAGTGTCCATCCAAACTTTGTCTCTATTGCTGTAAGACCGCTCTTTAACTGTTTTACTCGACCAGTAAGAAGTTGTCCGTAGTAATCGCTTCCAATCAAAATTTCAATTTTTGGACTTCCTGCTCCTAAATCTGTGATCCATAGTTTATTTTGTTTAAGCTCTTTAATTACTGATTCTTTTGGTATCCGAGGAATATTATTACAAATTATATCTTGATCCAAAAGTTCTAAGACTTCTTTCGTTTGTTTCTGTCTATCAGAAGAACTTAACTCAACTTGGAATTTATTGTGAGATTTAGCTTCTGTTTGCGTACCTCCAAACAAAGTGTGTACAATAGCTTCAGAAGAAATGGGATGTAAACCTAACTCTTCAGCTGTACCTTTTAAAATATAGCTCTTTTGCGACCCACAATCAAGTAACGCTCGTACTTTCTTTGTTATTCGACCTTTAATAACTATTTCTAAAGTCATAAGGGCTACTTCAGCAGAACACTGCTTACTTGCTATGGTGCTTTGAATTACTTCTGGGGTCTTAGCTGTATTTTCTGGTTCTTTACACATTGAAATTTCAGGGCATAATAACTCGGTATGGGGTTTAGAACAAACGTGGCAACGAATAAAAACTTTGCAAACTTTAGCGTGGTGACCAAAACGAAGACATTTTAAACAGCAATTTTTATTCTTAATTTTGGCCTTCCGTTCATTAAAGGAAAGAGATCTAGCCCTAACACAATCCTTGCTTTCATGAGATTTACTGCAAAATAAACAAAGGCGTTCTTTTGCGCTAAATAGCTCTGCTGCAGTAGGTATTTTACTTTCTGCTTTTCTTAACTTTTCTTTAGGTTTGTCTTTAAAGCCCAGCTCTATAAAACTCGATTTGGCTAATTTGAATCTTTCCTCGTTTGCAACTTCTTGTTTCAGAAATTCCATCAAACTTACTATATTTGCTTTTGTTGACAATGCATTATTATTACTAACAGTGTTTGATGTGATTGAAATATTATATCGCTGCCATGCTTTTAATACATCTTCCGATAAGCTAGATTCTATCATGGGATAGAGCCACGCCGAATTGCTTTCTAAACTTAAACCCATTGATTCTAACGATCTTAAATATGCCTCGACTTTCGTGAATAAATCTGATAAGGGAAGTTTATCTTTGCCGTGCGCCTGTACATTAGCTACAATCAATTTTAGGAATTCTCTAACGTACACTTCTATTAGTAAATCTTTATTTCCAAAACGCTCTTGAAATGCCTCGACAGCTTTGGAGTAATTAACTGCGGTCATTGGATAGCTCTCTAACAAACGCCTGGCACTGGTTCCAGGTTCTACCGATTGGATAAGATACTGAAATTTGTCACTATTATCCAAATCTATGTCTTCATGAATTTTCTGAAACTGGGACCAAAATGAAAGATAATTTATTAACTGCGAATCGAATGGCTTAATATTCAATTTAGATAATTTATAATGCTTCGATTTGGAATAACCGTGATCTGTGCTTTTTTCACTATCATCTTGATTACGTTTATTTGTACCCAATGCTTCGCTAACTTTACGCTTAATGGTAATAAATTGATCTGAATAATTTTCATTTTCCACTACTTCATTTTCAATAGCCTCTTCATCGCATTTATCATCATCTAACATGAGTTCAATTATAGCTTCATCAATAGATTTAATTTCATGAATCAAATTTTCTAATTTACTAAAATCGTCTGAAATTTTACCCTTATCTAATGACTCGCTGTTAATTTCTTCATTCAAAACATTTAAAGTTCTGGTAAATGACGAACGTAGCGGCGTACGCTTTTTCTTTAGCTTATTCATCATCGAAAAATTAAGTAGTAATGCACAGCTTATGAAAACACTATACGCTATAAAAACAATTCAATATCTCAACAGTATTATTCAAATGTCCGTGCTCGGGACGCCAGTTTATTTTGTAAACAATCAAAACTTATTTGGGTTCAAAAATCTTCTAAATATTCTTGAATTTTCCTTTTAAAAATTTTATTACATACTTAGAATTATAGAATAAAGAAATATTGAATTCAAATTATTTACATACTATGTACAAAATGTATAATATGTACAAAATATAAATGCTTTTACCTTGATAATTTTTGATCATCATACTAAAAACTGGAAAGATGATCCTTTATGCATTTCTGCGTGCCTTTTCATAAAAATAACATAATTCTTCAATAAAACTCAAGACACGCACGACAAACAAAAAAATGTAAACATTCTCTCTCAAAAAATTCTTTTACATTCCATCAAAAATTGATGCCAACTTTTTTATCTAAACTTTTAACTCATCTCGTAAGATAAAAAATATAAAAAGCAAAGCAGACGAAAAAACAGCTTCGCTTCCATAGCAACGAGTCGCGTCTTATAAATAAATTAAATATCACAATTGCAAATATGCAAACGATTTTCTGTGAATAAACTGGGATAACTTAATTTATCAATTCCTAACAATTAGGGCGGCCAAAACTGGTGCAGTGTGGCCAAAACTGGTGCAAATTGAAAGAAATTACTTAACGAGTTATTACTCACAATCTAAAATATTTGATAGAAAGTTATTATAATTAACAGAAAGACAACTAAATTTACTAAAGAATACTGTTATTGCGATTTAATATGCTTTATTCAGTCTAAAACTATAAAATTTCCATTTCAACTTTTCTCTTAATGTGGCCAAAACTGGAGCATCCACCCTATATATTTATAGACATCAGTATTATTGGTCAGAAATATTGGCAAGCTGTACAGTTTTAGATATGTGCTGAAATTTGTGGATATTAAAGCGAGTAAAAAAAGTTCAAAAAGATTAAACAGTTTGAACAGCATATTACAAAATGTGTGTCAGTTATAAATAAAATTGAAGCTATGCAATTTTCAGCATGTGGGGAAAATATATAAATATTTTTGAAAGGCAATATTTTTCAAATTTTAAAAACAACACCAGAGTTGTAAGGCATGTGAGGTAAATCGAATTTTTAACTTTAATTTAGAAGAAAGTCTCCTTACTGCAGGTAACTATTTTATATATTATACAGTATTTGTTCATAAATTGTCAATATATGATTTTAGGACTCAAACCCTATTTTAACAGAACATGGCGTGGAGTTATAGCTTCAGCAGATCCTGTTTCTTTTAAATTGTTAGAGAATCGTTAAGAAAAGTTAAATCGTCTCAGAATCATCACAGTGTTAACGAAAGTTTTGTCACAAACGATCTGCATCGTGAGTCTAAAATAATGGGACAAACTTTAAGGGAGGTGGTAGAGCTCACTATAATAAATAATTATGGCATAGAAATGTATGACTGGAAGTGACGCGTTAAAACGCCACACTAGTCACTGTAAAAGACACGGATTATAATGTTAAGTGTATGGGAGCGCTATTTTCAAATATCTCGCTAAAATTTTAATATTTTCGCATATTTTTTTTCCATAGGATAGCTGAGGACGACCTGCAACTGGGCTGGTTTTTACTTTTTTGATTTTGGTTACAGATTAAGAGCCCACAATAATTCAGAACCAGTTTAAACCGGTTCTAAAACTGAAACTATTGTAATATAAAAAAATATATAACCAAAATCGAAAAAGTAAAAATTAGCCCGGTTGTGGATCGTCCTCAGCTATCCTACGGAAAAAATATCATGTAAAATATTGAAATTTGAGCAAGGTTTGAGAGAAAACAAAACCCCCACCCCCATAGACATAACATTACCATCCGGGTCTTTTTCGGTGACTAGTGTAGCGTCTTGACGGGTCACTTCCGGTCATATATTTCTGTGCCATCATTATTTGTTATAGTGAGTCCTACCGCCCCCTCAAAGTTTGTTCCATGATTTTGGACTCACCCTGTATTTCACAATTTGGTCACAATGTGACTTGAAAGCATTGTCACTTTCGTCACAATTACGTCACAATGTTAATGACAAAATCGTCACAAATGACACACTTTTCACAAATTGGTCACATTGCGACGTCACAATGTGGTCACAATGTGACGTCACAAACAAGCTCTAAAACGGCCATAACGACTTCACATTTTAGTCACTGTGACTTCACATCGACGGTCACAAAGTCACAATGTGACTTCACAACGACGTCACCGTGATGTCACCATGTCTTACGGGTAATAACCCTCACAAAAACAAAATTTGTTTGGGCCCTTTTATTAAAAAAAAAAAAATACCACACAATTATACCTTCTAAGATAAAAAATTGTTCAAAACGGAAATTCGAGCAGTCGCATAAGGTTCCGTTTTAACAGATTTTATTATATAAGATCATGTTTGTACCCAACAGGTCCGGGTTAAAAAATCTGGGAACCCCCCCCCCCCCCCCCCCCGTTCAAAAGGCTGGTTACGCCTATGCGTAGCAATATCTTTTTTCAGCGCTTCAACAAATGATCACTTCTGTAGAAATTATAAATCGGACGAAAATTTGGTTTAGTTCTCATTTTCGGCCAAAAATCTGAACTTTGCCAAAAATTCGTTTTGGGCGAAAATGCGGCTAAAAATTCGGCCAAACCTAAACTATCTGTATTCCTAAAATTTCATTTCTTCCTTTGGAAATTTTCAGCATTATTCATTGATTTGTGCTGTATTGGCTCTAGAGGTCTGCACGGGCCCGGGCCTGGCCCGTGATCCGGAACGCGTAACGGCTGGTAAAATCAGAATAAATTTTTCAATGGACCGGGCGGGCTAACAACAACAACAACCAAAAAATAAATGGGCTGGGTCGGCAAAAAAAATTTAACGGGCCATACGTGCCGGGCCGATAAAAAGATTAAAAGGCGCCGAAAGGGCACCAACTGAAATCTTGCACACAGGCGCTGAATACTGCTGGCACGCCCCTGACTATTTTTCTTTCTAAATATCTAAATTTTCAATTTTGACACATGATTAGGAAATATAAATCTACTTTCAAATGCAATTTGTTTCAAAATTGTTTTTAATTGACTGATTTATTATGGCTTTTAAAATAATTTTCAAGCATGATTTTTTTAAAATCTATCTCATTGTGTGCAGGCTAGTGATGGGCGATTACGAGAAGTTTTTCTCGTATTTCTCGATTGTATGGACATCTCGATACCTTTCGATTGTGTAAAATTTTTCTCGATGACTCCAGTTTGCAATTGCTTTTATACGATACAGGATTCGATTTTATCAAGAGAGGTCTGCAAGTGAATGACTTAGTGTTAATAAAAAGATGACGGATTCACTCGCTAGTGAGCTCCTCCTTTCATTGGTGTCCTTAACTTATACGCGCAATCTTGTAATAGGAAATCTCGAACTGGGTCCTCGTTGTATGCGGCATCATATACCAAAACATAACGTGCACGCACAGCAAAATCTAGTAAACAAAAAAAGATAAAGAAAAAAATCTCCAACCGAACGAACCTCTGACCGGATTCTTGGGGGTGTGAAAGGAGGGGAAAGGAGCATAGGAGTTGCATAATATGAATAAGTGGGCATACTGCTTCCCAACTATATATCACATGACGAGTATTGGCAAAATTTAGAAAAGTGCCCCTGAGAGGGCAAAGTGGAGTGAGGTTCCCGAAGGAGTATAACATCAGTAAGTGGTCACAAGCTTTTCCAACCATATGTCACATGAGAGGTATTGTTCTTAATTTACATAAATGCCCTCCCATAACTCGCAAATGGGGAGAGAGGCAAGGGAGATGCATAATGTGAAAAGTGGTCACAGGCCTTTCCCACAATATGCCACATGATTGGTCTTGGTTAAAATTTATAAGAATGCTCCCCGGAAGGGGCAAAGTGAGAGGAGGACCGCGGGAGGTGCATAACATGAGAAAGTGGTAACAAGCTTTTCCAATGATATGGCACATGAGGGGGTCTCGACTAAATTTATAAAAGTGTCCCCGTGGTGGTCAAAGTGCGTTGAAGGGCTGCGGAAGGTGCATAACATTATTATGGTCACAGCCATTTCTAACACTGTATCACATGATGAGTCTCGGCTAAATTTTGACCCCCCCTCCCAAGGTAGCGAAGTGGAGGGCAAAGAGGTGCATAAGGTGCATAAACTTCCTGCTTTTCTAAATTCCATATATTATAAATGTTATTTACTGGAAGCTCCGTAAAAAATAAATAAATAAATAAATAAATTTAAAATTTTTTAAAAAAAAGTGGCATTTTTGGAGTGCCGACAGAAGTGAAAATTTGAAAAATTACGTGTGTATTTTTTTAATCGCCAGGAAATATTTTATTGTGCAGGAAATACAAGGACTAATTAACGCCTACACGCAAGATGAGGCCAGAGTCCCAGCAGCAGTGAACAATATTTATATGGCACAGTTATCATACACACATCCCATTGGTACGATTTTTTTTCAGATGCCAATTTGGCGCAATCTTCGAAAAAGTTTGAGAAATTTAAATTTCAACCCTATATGGGTCCGTAACGTGACCCAGAATGACGGGAGAAATTTTTTAATGCTAGATTTGTTATGTATGAAGCATAAGCTTTCAATAGACATATTACATCAAAAATTGAAAAGCGTCCCCCCCCCCTGACCCCCCCCCCCCAAAAATTGCATTTATTCAGAAAAAAATGTGATTAATTAGCATTTTCCATTTCTCGATAAAGGCAAAGAATCCTTTTAAAAAACCCCGTAAAATGTTGTGGATTAAACCGAATTTTAGGCTGTGTCAACCAGTCGCTGACCTCGTTAAACGCATTTTTGTAACTGTTTAGTCCTTAATTAGCTTAAAAATGCTCAATTTCTGATTGATTTTTTGCTTTTATAAGAAAATGGGAAATTCTTTAATTTCTAAGTATTTAATAAACTGTGCAAATTTTATATTTGTACGAATATTAATGCAATATTTTGTATTTACGAATAAAAATGGATTCCCCAAAATAACAGAAATTGTTTCGGATATGGATATAGATTTCAATAAAAAAATTTCTTAAGTAATGTGATCCCCTCCCCAAAAAAAGGGAGCCATAATCTTCCTTTTTTTTTTGGGGGGGGGGGGAGATTAGCCCTGGATTCCAGCCTTTGTTCTAAATGAAGGGCTGGATCCGACTTTAACTAAGTTACTCTAAATACTAAATGCGAAAACATAAATGAAGATATAATAATATATCTGTAGTCATATACTATTATTATTAGGTGCTGATATTAGAAAAAAATAATTGTTAAGGTAAAACAAAAGTCAATGAGAGACATGTCCTATATTAAATAGGATGCTAGGGCCGAATGGATTAAATTCTTCAACACATTCATTTCGGTAAATTAGTATCACGGCGAAATTCTGCAAAAAAGAACAATTTATGAAGTTTATCAAGCTATTCAGCGTATTCTAAGAAAGTGAAAAGGAGGTTTTCCCACGCTAAAAAAGATTAAATGGAATGCAGTGACGTCAATTGGATTAAAAAAGAAGATGTGATAAAATGTCGAGTATTTTCTCTGTTTACGAGATATTTATGAGAACTTTCATGTCATCTGGGTATGCTTGATACAATTTCAGTAGTTTTTTTTACTACTAGTATCTTAATAAATGTGTTTATTTACAGTGTCTTTTGGGGAAAAAAAGGGCTTTTTTAGAAATTCCTACTAAATCTTTAATCAAGAATGCTAGTAAGAAATACTCTTACTCTTAAATAAGAAAGAATTTTTTAAGGATTAATTTCGAATCACAGTCACGTAGGAATTCTTTGCTTTATACGTGTGGAAAAAGTTCAACAAAGTAGGCCTTTGTGAATAAAAATCCAAGCAAATCTTAATGTCTTATGAATGAGATACTGGAATAGTACATTGTTAAAAATCTTGTCCTAGTTTGCACCAAATTTTGGTGCTCAATAGCTGCCACGTAAGATGGTGAAATCTTGAACCGGTATTAGGAGCTCCTGTTGAAGTATAGTTCCAATTGTTGGAACAAGGTTGAAATAGCAAGCTCCAAATATTCGTAAGAGATTTCACCATCTTATTGTGGCAGCTATTGAGCACAAAATTTGATTCAAACTAGAGCAAAAATTTTAACAGTGCATATACAGTTTTACAAACAGTTAATTCTGTCTTTCATGTGGCATACTAGACTTCAATGAGAATCATAGTATCTTTAAGCTCATATACACATTCATTGCCTTTGCACACAAAAGAAGGACACCGTAAATGGAAGAAAAAGTCCTTTTCTGAATTAATACTTTAAGGAACTGGTAATTTAGATTCACGAATATGGATCTAAAGTGACTTCCTCTCATAAAATATCATTTTAATTATCAATAAATTAAATTCACGCATTAAAACATTTAAGAGCTTTATAAAAATGAATGACCTACACATTCTCAAAAATTTTGTTATAGAGTGTTAAAGTTAAATAATTATGAAAACTTCTTAATTTCTTGGCCACATTGCCTTAAAGACATTTTGCAAGCTCAGGTGAAAATAACATTTGTTTTATGAGGAAATAAGCATCAGTGCTTCCACTTATTAGTTTTCCTTCAAAGCAAAATTATTCAGCTGTATGGAAATAAGGTAAAAATGTAAAACAAAATCAAACGATTTAGTTTTTTTGGAAAAAAAATAGACAATCACATTGTGTACCTCAAGGCAGAAGAGATTAAATTAAATCCTCAAGTAGAATGCTATTGTCAATGACAGTGTCAGTTCGTCTTTATTTCTCAGATATACGATAAATATATTGCTTCTCTTTACCTCTCGTTTAACCCTTTCCGGCACGGGCAAAATTTGTTGGTAAAATGAGAAATTATCGACTGACACCGAAATTCTCAAACGATTTTTTTAGATATTTTGAAACCCTCAGTTAAAGCTTTTATTGTAAAAGCAAAATTTTACTAAAATATTATTGGTGCCGTTTGCAAGTTTGGAATTAAAATTATGTATCCTAGACCGGGCACAGTGTGTCGGAAAGGGTTAACCTGTAATATTTAAGCAGAAAGTCATCATACATGAAGGTAACATTGTATAGTTCATCTCACAGGTGTATTCTTTAGTGAAGCAAACCACTGGTGAAAGTGCTGCTCACCAAATCGTGCGACGCTTTCGTCTTTTCACGCCAAATTTTTGAAAATATTTTATTTTTTACAGATTTTCTACTGTAATTCCGCCATTAAATTTGAATGATCATTTGTTACATGTATGTTTAATTAGTATTTTTTTCAAAATATTTTGAGTATGCCTAGTATCAAGACCTTCCTTGTAAGGCTTGAAAACGTCATAATAATGAGCTTGAGAAAAATATGCCAGAAAGAATTGCAGATGAAAAGAAATTAAATATAGAATTAGGACGAGCACAACGATATTTCTAAGATGGCTAGGACAGCAGATGACACAGTAAGGCCCAAATATTTTAGTTGAGGAATAGCAATTTGGATTTTGTCTGTGTTAAAATTTAGCCTTTTTTGTCTTGTGACATAATGCACCGTCTTTAATTTGTTGCAATATTCATCAGCAATTTTATTATGTACTATAATATCGTCAAAATATGGATGAATCGATGAATATCACAAAAACTTTCAAATAAATTATCTATAGACATTTGGAAATTTTCTGGTGCACAGATTAATCCGAATGGCGCCACATAGAAGCGGTACCTTCCATAAGGAGTTATAAAAACGCATAAGTCTGCATTTGCATCATCCAATTGTATGGGATAAAGTGCATTTCTTGCAATTATCAATAAAAAACATTTTGAGCTATTAAAATTGGCTAATATCTGCTCTTGTGAAGAGATTTGATAATGCTGCCTTTTGATATGTCTATTTAGATGACGGGAATGGAGTCATTTCTCTTAGGGACAATAACTATTGGGTTTACACAGTCAGTTGACGTTATCCTTTTTATAATTCCATCTTTCTCCATTCGCAAAAATTCATTCTCCACTTTACCCTGTAGAGCGCAAGGAACTTTTCGACAGGAAGCTACTAGCGATGTAGCTCCTTCATTGAGAACAATTTTATGTTTACCTGGAAGGTGGTCAACTCCCTCAAAAACATCATTATGTTCATCAAGAATTTGCATGGATTTAGATGAATTATCACTATTGACAAAGAACTCTACACTTTCATCGAGTTGTTTAACTCTCTGAACTAGATTTAAATTGATGCAAGATATAGCGAACATTCACCAACAATTGGAAAAACATCACCAGTGTATGTACAAACAGTTAAGGATGTAGATTCAAGTGTTGGGCGATTAAAGGGAGCCGGTCGTTGCAGCAACTGAGAGTTACAAAGTTGGCGTATGCGTATTTGAGCTCTGGTTTGTCGCCTGCTCGAAAATCAAAACATGCGAAAGATCATGTAATGTCAACCGATCTTACTTTTTGAAACGAAAAATTTCATCAATCATTTTAGAACCGCAGCTGAAAAAATATGTATGATAATTGAAATTTACAAAAAAATATAAATTAAATGTACATTTTGTCGCGTATAAGTATTTTTTTAACTACGAAATCTTGCATGTTTAAATGTGTAATGAAAGTAATAATAATAATAGCATTAAGAATTATAATTAAATAAATGAATAAAATAAAAAATGCAAATATTTATGATTGTAGACCTGATTTTTTTAAGTTGTTGTTATTTAAAATTATTATAGTTATTTTAATGCCTAATCTACTAATTTAAATAAATAAATAAATTTTCTTTCTGAAAAATAAGTGCTATTGGAATTTGAACTCACATAAAAAAATCTCAAACCCTGGATGCTACTGACCATACCACAGAGCTGCTTGCCAACGAGGGAAATTTATCCGATTATAAACTTTAGCACTTTTTAGATTCGATATCGATTTTGCAGCAGACGACAAACCAGGGCTCAAATACTCATGCGCCAACTTTGTAACTCTCAGCTGCTGCAACTACCGTTTCCCGCGATTAGAAATCTTTTCAAATATTCCAAGGTATAAAGCATTTATGAACTGGATTTGTTTGTGTGTTTATCTGTCTGGGCTCTAACTCATGTAAATATACTCGGATTGTCATGCAATTGATATACATTAACACTAGAATGACGACCCCTAATAAGTAAATGCCTTTCGATTCGAACCACAAATTTCTTTCTAAAATCGTTCTATAGTAAAAAAAAAAACTAGCCTTAAAAGGAATGACTCCTGGAATGATGCTGATGTGTAAGATTTCCGGAACTAACGAATCCGGGTTGTCCACTCCTTCCATGAGTCGAATAGACCAATCAGGAAAGGGCTCCGTCTATGCATCGCCGTATGGGTTACCATAAAGAGAGGAAAGGTTACCATCGCCAACAATCGTCAAGTTTCTCGCTAACTTGGCGATATATCGCCAAATTTGGCGACCAAAATTAGTTGTCAAAGGTGACGCCAACTTGGCGATAACTGTAATATTTCGCCAAATTTTTAATTTCTTTACAACACCAGTCGTTTGATACATCATTTGAGAGGTTTGCAACTGCTTATTCATATAATGGATGTCTTGTGTGTTATCCCCCATTCTTCTCCCCAGGGGGGACACATTTTTAATTTCTTTACAACACCAATCGTGTTACACAAGATTTGAAAGGCCTGCAACTGTTTATTCATATTATGGATGTCTTGTGTGTCACCCCCACACTCTGCTCTCCCCAGGGGGGGTCACATTTTTAATTTCTTTACAACACCAGTTGTGTGACACATCATTTGAAAGGTCTGCAACTGCTTATTCATATTATGGATGTGTTGTGTGTCATCTCCCACTCTGCCCTCAGGGGGCACATTTTTAATTTCTTTACAACACCAATTGTGTGACACATCATTTGAGAGGTCTGCAACTGCTTATTCATATTATGGATATCTTGTGTGTAACCCCCCCCCCCTCTGCCCTCAGAGGTGGCGCATTTTGTAATTTCTTTACAACACCAATTGTGTGACACATCATTTGGAAGGTCTGCAACTGTTTATTCATTTTATGGATGTCTTGTGTGTCACCCCCACTCTGCCCCCCAGGGGGGCACATTTTTCATTTCTTTACAACACCAGTCGTGTGACATATCATTTGAGAGGTCTGTAGCTGCTTATTCATATTATGGATGTCTTTTGTGTCGCACCCCACTCTGCCCTCCAGGGGGGCACATTTTTAATTTCTTCACAACACCAGTCGTGTGACACATCATTTGAAAGGTCTGCAACTGCTTATTCATACCATGGGGTATTGGCGAGCGCAGCAAGCAGGGGTAGCCAATAATTTGGAATTATGAAGCGATTACGCGAGGGTGTTGGCGAGCATAGCGAGCAGGGAGGCGGGGCCCCCCTAGTATATTTAAAAGGAACAAACGAGAAAATGGTTAACTAAATAACTTAAAAAGTTTAAAATAAAAATTCTGGTGTTAATTACTTTTTACAAAACTTATGTAAAACTTCTCGTCTTTCTAGTGTTAATAAGGTTTGTTCTAGGTAAGGCATGTTTTACACTGAAAATGAAGTATGCAGCATTTATAATTCATTTACAGAGAGACTCAAAAGAATTACATCACATTACGGTCTTGGAAGAAAAAATCGTTTACGCGTTGTTTTATTTGTGTTACATTATTTCAAACAGATTGAAATTGATATATTTCATTTGCATCATAAGAGGTTTATTGTAGAATAGGGTGTACATAGCGTTTGTCGCTCCTTTACAAGGATACACAAAGGAATTCACGACTGTCTATTAACAATAATTGCTGGAAGTACGTTTTAAGCTGTGGTATACATTTTTAAATTAAACTAATATTTTCTCTATTATTTATACACCGGAAGGCGGTTGCAAAGATAATCACCTGATCGAGTTTGAAGCTGAATCTCGTGAATTAGACAGAACTCAATTCGCATATTAAAATCACGCTGGTCTGTTAAGTCATATTTTGTTGGAAAGCATATGCACACACAAGTTTCGCGGTTGATTCGTAGGTTTTCATTGTGTTTTCCTGCAGCCAAAAGTATGAAAACATGGACGACTGGGAACAGGAAAACACAATGGTAAACCTACATATCAACTGCTAAAATCGGGTTTGCAAGTGTTTCCCACCAACATATGATTTGGCAGATCCGTTGCATTTTCATATGCGAATCGAGTTTTAACTAATTCTGGAATTTTAGCCTCCAACTCAATGAGGTGATTGTCTGTACTGCTGCCACCCGATCTACTGGAATGAATAAATTTCATAAATCATATACAGACTATCATGGAAGATGTAGAGAACATTTTTGTTTATCGACGAGAACTACTCATCTGTGTCTTACGTTTTCTAACCAATCTAAATTTTAACATAATGTGTAATTTAGTGTATATAAATTTATAAATCATATACAGAGCTGTCAAAAAATAGGAAATTTTAACGACTATTGACGTTAATTCCTGAAATTCGATTTTGAGCTGTATTATGCGTTTTTTTAAATGGTTATTCAGACATCATCTTTCACTTATTAAATGGTGAAGTTTTGATAAAATATTCCGGAAGTTTTTGAATTTCATAATCTATGCTTGATTCATAACTTTTCTTTCTTGTTTTACGACCATAGTAGTAGTGAAAACATTTAGAAACAATTTCCTAGAATTCTTTCGCTCTGTATTCAAAGCCTATATTTTAAATATATATCAAGAGGCAACGGACATACTTATTATGATGTTAAGTAAATGAATGCTTATGTAAACATCGATTATTTAAAAAAAGAAAAAAGAACGAATGTTGTGTTGCAAAGGAAAATCCATGTTAATAGCTTTGGTACTAAAACAATAAATTAGTACATCTTTAATAACAATGTTCTTATATTCATCATCTGCCGTCGACATAAAGCAAATGTAGCTTCTAGGCAGAAAGTTATAGGCTGAGCTTCCGTATGAAAAAAAAAGCTATTTGGTGAGATGCACGTTTCAGCCAATAAAAGAAATTTCTCGTGCTAAATCGTTAAACGTTAATTAGAATTAGACTTTATTTTCATGCATTTGTTAATTATTCGTGTTCGCATTTTAAGTATAACACTTGGACTGAGGGGGGAAATGTTGATGTGCTATTGTCTATAAAAGAGTGGATATATCCCTGAAAATTTTAAATACACCGTTTGATACGCATCTACTTTCTTTTGGAGGTGTTCTAAACTCGAAGGTAAAATTTAATTTTCAATTATAATGTGATATATACATAAATAATGTTTATGTTGTACCTAAAAAAAAGAATTTTACAAATTAATGCTTTTAAAATGTGTCCATTTTAAGCCTTATCACCTTTCACAATAATAGAACAGAAATGTTTATAATATCTCTTACAAGAACATAAAATAAATGTATAAACGCGTTTCATTATTTGTATATTGATGCTTTATACATGCAATTTATATTTTATTAAAATATCTATCTGACACATCCGAAATTACCCGAATACGTGATAATAACTTTAAATAAATCTCAAATTTGCGTAATTTTACATTTTTAACAAGATTCTGTATGAACTTATAATTATAAATTAAAAGTTCGAGAAAAAATATTGATATTCAGTGCTAAAAGCGCTCGTAAAAATATATTTTATTGTTTCTTTTCACTTAAAATTGTTTTATAGCTTTAAGGGGGAAAAATGTTGCCCGAGCTCTTTGGAATTTTTATCGGTATAATTATAATAGTTTTGCAGCCCGCGTAAAAATTTCGTAAAAAAGCTTGATATTTACTCATAAAAAAAGTTTTCTTCTTGCCTTTTGTTTTTGTTTTCGCGTCGGTTTCTTTAACACATAACATAATAGTAATAACTACCCGTCCATGGCGATCAATTAGATCTCCTTGTAATGTAGCTAAGCATTGTGTCATATTACTTTTATTCATAATTTAATTTACTCGCTCGATTCTTTGCCAAATCTGAAGATTCTGCAAGAGAAATCAAGAGCCCGCTATTCTTATGCTAGTAGAACGCAGGGGATAAATTGCCAAACATGTCTCCCCTGGTATTTTTTCATATTTCATTAATTTCATTTAAAATACATCTCCTTCATTCTTTTCAGTTATAATACGAAAACTTTAATTTTTAATTAAAACGTTTAAAATTCATGACTTTTATTTATTTATTTTTTAGTAAAAAAGAACAGGAAGAAAAATAATTTAAAGCTCCATAATTACAACGAAAAAGATTGCAACGAAACTTAAATAAACAAAACCGATTCATCACTGCCTATGAATGAGATGCATTTAATTTGGGCGACGCCATTGAACAATTAAAAAATAATCGCGATTTTTGTGCCACATACGATAGCTAAATATATATATAGATGATAATAGTAACAATAGTAAATAGTTCTAATAGTTCGAACTCTCTGAAATTTTAATCGGTTATAAATATAACTGCCCATATCACTCTTTAAAATTTCGTAAAAAAAAATACTCATATTTAGTTGTGTTGGAGCCGAAGCTAAATCGCGCCGAGAGATTAATTTGTCAAGAAGCATACTTTGTACAGCATGCTTTTCTTTTCTCTTTCCTCTTTGTTCTTGAAAATTTTCTGGCATTGGCTGTTTTTTATAGAGATATGCACCGGAACTTCCAAGCCCGGACTCGGTCCGGCCATAACGAGAGCTATTATAACCCTTTCAGGTCGAATTCTTTCCATTTTGAGAATAAAATTACTTTTATTTTAATAACGTTAATCGTAGCTATGCAAATAGACTTACTGATGTTTAAAGATCCTTTCATTGTCTGATATCTAACAAATGTACTTATTTTGTATACTATTCAAGTCATATTTATATGATAATAGGCTAAGGAAGAGTTTTTGCAGGCGTTTGGAAAATAACATATTACAACAGGATTTGAAGGTGTATTACCACTTTCTAATGTTTTTTACATTTTATCAAAAATAATTCGTCAGAAAAGTAATTTATATTTTAAGTTTAAAGTGTGAAATATATGTATAAAATAAAGAATTCGCCAATGGTGCAAAGAGAGTTAAGTAAAATTATTATTATTATTATTATTACTAAATGTCAAAACATAGATGAAATTATAATAAGAATGGCATAGTGCATTCATTCACGTGCACTATCCTGTCTAATGTAGAAAGTAATTGTTAAGACAAAATAATAGGCAGTCAAAAGACATGTACTATTAATAGTACACCCGATCCCACAAGGTTAACACGGCTCAATCTTTTTTTTTTTTTTTTTTTTTTTTTTTTTTTTTAATCACAGTTTGCGGTTTGTATAAATAAATGACTCATTTGCATTTATTAACAAAATATTAACTCTCATTTGCTAAAATAAGTAATAATTCTTATTTATTATTTTTATCATTTTATATAAATAAAAACGCTTCGTTTAGTTAAGTTTTTCATAAAAATATTTCATCTGTTATACATAGTTAGAATTTTTGGAAAATAATAGAAATTTATATCAAAAATCAACACCAAAAGAGGAATGTTTAGCAAAATCAAGTTTCAAAAATTAAATAACTTTTAAAAAGTAACTAGATCTTTTAAAAATTAACTAGAACATTTTGCATAGCAATGTAAATGTATTGTAAATAATTCCTTTTGATAAGTTCACTTTTGATAAGATGGCAATCTAAAGCAATCTTTGATGAGGAAAACTTGGGCCATGAATCTAATTCGAAACCTTATAAAATTATGAAAATATTCTATTTATTTGTTATGTAAAATGAGGATTTACGCGAATGCGAAAAATTCAATTGATTTCCGAATGTACAACTTCGTGTTTATTTTTAGCATCAACGTACGTAAAGGCATTAACATAAATAGATTTGTAAATACACAGGTATGATTTCAGAAATCAATAAACATTCAGAACAGTTTATTGCTCTCTTTCAATAGAAATAGGGAGCAATAAAGAGAGAGGGAGAGAATTTTTCTGTGAATGCAGAAAGGATATATTATAAAGGCCAAACATATCTGTGCGTAAAGCATATGTCATTTTGCTAATAGCAACACTTTGAAAGTTCGGTTGTGCAATTTTTGCTATTGCAAATTTTTAAACTTATAAACCACGCGCATTTTCAATTTTTATACTGTCGTATAGGGGGGGGGGGGATGTATTTTTAAATGCAATTTGTTTGAGAGCTGTATCTTAATTTATCTTTAAGGGTTTTTTTTTCAGTTTTTAATACTGTTTTTGTAATTGTGGTTATTAGAAGTACACCATTTCTATTAAAAATAAAAGGGGGATAAGCAGATTACTGTATCTTTTTGCTGGCACTTTCTCATAAAAAGTGAAAAAAATTAATTTAAAGTACGTGCTGTGTTAAAAATATCATCTGTTATAAAACTCAATTAACATTGGTTTCATTAACAAAATCTCATTCACATTTAAAAGAATATAAATAGTTTAGTATCTGTTTCCTGCTAATAGAAATCGAGACTTCAAAGTTTTGAATTTAAATGATTTTAAAATGATCAAATTAAAATAACATTTTTTTAAAGGTGAGTACGGATATAAGAGGTGCATATGTAAATTTTGATATAGTGAAAATGATGTCAGGTTTTGACTTCACAGAGAAAAAAATTCTATGATTGAGTCAATTATGGAATAAATTTCGCTGCTTTTCATTTTGGAATACTATCATAAGTGTCTGAATTGATAACTTTGTCATAATAACACATTTTTATTATATTTTATTGCTTACACACAGAATTAAATTTAAATTTCAATAATTTCTACAACTGAGTTTTATAGAAATTATCTCGTTAACTATAGGTTAGATATAATTTGTTTAAGAGTTTGACTTATCACTATAAGGTGCATTTTTTATTGTAACTAATTTTCTAGGTTTATTATAAATCAATGAAACAGTTCCTTCTTAAACATTTTCTTTCGTCGAAATTCGATGGGTTCTGCCTTGTTTAATTAATGCTATAACATTATAGAATCACATATTGCGTCATATTATATAAAAATTATAGTTATTACTGTAATTTTGTTAATCAATATGATATATGAGTTAACTTACGCAGTTATAATCTGAGAATTTTTTTTTTTTTTTTTTTTTTTTAAATTCTTGAACACATTTGAATTGTATTTGTAAGCAATAGTTTCTTTTATACAGGGTGGTTCATAAATATAGAAACAATTGGCTATTTCCATGAATATTGCCCCTAGAGCCATTACTTCAAATTGTAACATTTCATAAAAAAGGTGCAAATATTATAACATAAGTTGCAGCTCCATGAAGGGTCTATTTGAAAAATTAAGCCAGGCCTAACTTATTTTTTCATACCGTACCTGGACTGGCTTCCTTCTTCCAAGGTCTGCAAGGGACGAAATTTTCAGTTTCGATTTCGACACAACCTATATTAAAATCATCTGACGTAATCCGTGCATGAAATAAGTAAAATTTGGTCCAATCATTTTTTTTATTTTTATTTATTTATTTATTTATTTATTTTTACGAAAAACGTATATATTTTAAAATTGCCTTAATTTTACGAAAAAAAAAATAGTAGATTTAAATGCAAAGGTAAAAATACAATAAAGCCTGTCTATGACGGAATCCAGTCTTAATCGAAAACATGTGTTGATCCATGCAAAATAAAAATTATAACACCTAAAAGAAAAATAGATTACTTTTACAACTCCTAAGAAGGGAAATTGTCGATAACGCATTTTTTTCTTTCCTATGTGATTACATCTTAAAAGTTTTTACTGTATAGAATTTTTCAAAGTCTCCAACATATGTAAAACGGATTTACAATATTAAAGGATAAATGAAGCATTTCCATTTAAATATAGATTCATTAATAAAATAAATATATCACAGCCTTTGGCGCTTCCTTAATGAATATTATAAACATGGAAAATGAAAAACTATAACAAGTATTTTTGGTCGAAATTCCTCCATACGAAACAATTTTTAATATCGAATTAAAAATCTAAGTAGAAATTCAAGACCGAGCCGGGCTATGATTTTAAGCTTATTTCAAGTCTGATCGAACTTTTTTCCCTATGCGTCGGTTCGGGACCGGACCTAAATTTTTCGACCCGTGCACACTTCTAGTGAAGATCACCAGCATATTTTGAAAGCAGATTAACGTAAAATCTATAAGCTGCTATTTTATCTCCAAAGGAAACACTGTCTTAAATTGACTTTTAATAAGGTACAATTTGTGGATAATCCCCATTTAGCATTCAACATGAGTCAAAAGCTCGTCCCGCGGAGTCATGGTTAAGTGGTGTAAGTCACCAATTTTGGAGAATTTTGGATTTTAATATATCTGTAAAATTTGTAGATATCAAGATGATTTTTTTTATTTATTTAACTCAGGAATGGATAAGGGGAAATTTCCTAATTGGAAATTTTACCCTAGGGGGGCGTATAAAAATTTAATTTTTATATATTTTCAAATAGACCGTCTTTCCATGGAGTTGCAACTTATCTCATCAAATTTTGACCTTTTTTTTATGAAACTTTGCAATTAGAAGTATGTGCCTACGGGCAATATTTAAGGAGATAGCCTATTGTTTCTGTATTTATGAATCACCATGTATATGAATGTTTTATTCACAAATTGCCAAATGTTTGTGAAATTAAAATGATACATTTTGTTTTATAAAAGCTTTATTTTCTAAGTCATTAAATTTTATTTATTCACTTTACTGGGGGGGAGGGGCTCGCCCCCCTGCTGTCTGTGAGCTACGCTCGCCAACTCCCCCTCCTCTCACCGTTTAGACTTTGAAAACATTACAATATGGCCTTAAAAAAATATTACTAGGTTACGGAAGATTAAATGATATTATCACGAACAAACAATTATTTTCTGTAATCGGGTTGCCATGCTTTCCCATTTAAATGGTATATTTTTGGATTATTATGGTTTAATCAACCACTGTCGCGACAAGTGACGGATGCTTTTGGAATTTATAAATAAAACAGTCACAAATTCGAAAATCCGCTTGTTTAAGATGTCGATGCAGTAAGACTTTCATAATGACGTTATAGACAATATTCTTCCGTTGGGTTCGAGCATAAAAAAATTCGATTTGCTTGGGGATAATATTCAGAACCACGGAAATGCACAATGTAATGAAATTTGACGCTTATATTTTATACACTATATTGCCATTGATTATGGGACACTTGCGATTTTAGACATTTTACTAAATATCTAGAAAAATACATGAGGATTCATCTCGAAACTCTTAGTGTATAAATGTAATAGTATAAGTCATACATCTCCGTGAAGATTTTTTCCCGAAACTCCAAAGGGGGCCGTCAACAAATTAAAAAAGAATGAATATCTTTTGAATAACCCTGTCAAAACTAATGTAGCAAAAGAGCTCAAACTCTAGATTGTAATTGAATGCCTTATTGTAATACGCCTTCTTCATTTTTATGCAAATAGCATGCATACTCGCAGAGTAATTAAGGTTTTTATAAAAATGATCCCAAATTTTTCCAAGTTTTTTACTTATAATTTTCAGAGTTCTTAATATAAAATATTATTTTTTTCAGAAAATATGACAAACAACATTGCACACAGTATCCTGTAATCAGAATTAAAAAATAATGAAAATTGTATAAAAAATGAGTTGGTTTACTAAATAATTTTTTACTGCGCATGCGTCAACGATATCAAAATTTCATTTGCATATTATGTTAGCTAAATGTATAGAACAACTTTTGTGAAAGTCACAAAATCATAACTTGAAAATTCTGACAATAATCGTCAATTGCATAAGTCGAAAATCCGTTATTCTCAAAATGAAGCAAAAACAAGAGGGGTTGTATCCATAAATTCATTGATTAGTGTCAATATAGAATACACAATATGGGATGTACTACTGCATTTGGATAAAATCCCTCATTTTTTTGCTTTATTTTGAAAATAACGGATTTTTTCCTTTTTCTATAGACGATTACTTTCAGAATTTTCAAGCTATTATTTTGAGACTTTTACAAAAGTTGCTCTATACATTTAGCTAACATAGTATGGAAATGAAATTTTGATATCTTTGACGCATGCGCAGTAAAAAATTATATAGTAAACCTACTCATTTTTCATACAATTTTTATTAGTTTTTAATTCTGATTACAGGGTACTGTGTGCAATGTTGTTTGTCATATTTTCTGAAAAAAATATTATTTTATATTAAGAAATTATCTGAAAATTATAATGGAAAAACTTGGAAAAATTTGGGACCATTTTTATAAAAACCTTAATTACTCTGCGTGTGTTTATGCTATTTGCATAAAAATGAACACAGTGTATTACAATAAGGCATTCAATCATAATCTAGAGTTTGAGCGCTTTTGCTACATTAGTTTTGACAGGGTTGTTCAAAAGATATTCATTCTTTTTTAATTTGTTGACGGTCCCCTATGGCGTTTCGGTAAAAAATCTTCACGGAGATGTATGACGTATACTATTATATTTATACACTAAGAGTTTCGAGATGATTCCTCATGTATTTTTTTAGATATTTAGTAAAATGTCTAAAATCGCAAGTGTCCCATAATCAATGGCAATATAGTGTATTTTGGTCGACTTTTAAGTATTTTCATTATTAGAACGATAACTCCTTTTCTCTTTAACAAAAGAACAATAATTTCTTTTAATTCGTTTCTCTATTTTAATGCACCATCATGCTTCATATTTTCATTTTATTTTAAAATTTTAAATTGTTTATTTTATTTATTAAGTTACATATGATTTTTCTATTAAGTATTTATCAAATAGTAATTTGTACAGAATAAATCGAGAATATTTTTCGCAGGCAATTTACGTCTATGCCTGCATCAAGTGAAAATTTAACCAATTTTTTTAGCCGTGCTACTTTTACACTATGGGATTCCTACTACTTTTACACTATGTGACGTCAAATAAATATTGTCCATAAATAAATCATTTAAATGCGTAGTTTTAATATAGGGCATAATTTTAACTTCATTTTTTTCACGTGTTACAATTTAATTGTTTTGAAGTATTTTTCTTTTTCGGGATAAACGTGTTAATTCAAATTAGGTTATTGAAATATTAATTTGATTTAAAATTTAGTAGCATTTCTCTTATCCCGACATTTTTTTCATACTACGAATGCAAGGAAGAAAAGAGCAAAATATGGTCATTTTTGCATTATTGTTTTCATTTTCCCATTAAAATGTAAAAGAAAACCAAAGGACGAAATTTGTTACTTACCCATCATACATAGTATGGGATAAGTCTATATCTAAAGTAATTTGATATCTGTGATTGAAATGAATAAAAGCTCTTTTCGTTTTCTATCACAGATGTCAAATTACTTATTAACAGAAATATTGTATTAGATATTGCATACATTAAATACTAATTTTTTCCTAAAAGTCAGTTAATAAAAAATGTCAATTTGTGGAGAATCCCTTATCATTCAGCCGTTTTTAGAGAGCAATGTAAAAACAGCTTACTTATAATAATGATATCTTTTTGAATTTTCACGATATTTGATTGGATTTTTTTTGCAAGTTACTCCATGGAATTGACTACTAAATGATGTAAAAGAATCGATTTTATCGTTCGCGCATGCGCAGATAAAAATTATTTCATAAAACTACTTATATTTCATAAAATATTTAATATATTTATATTCCAATTCGCTATATTTTTTCTAATAGATTTTGCCAATATTTCTGAAAATTGCGTTAAATTTGGTCAAAAACCCTGCATGATATAAGCAAAAAACATACCAGAATTTTTTAATTAAAAAAAAATCACTCTTTCTCCATGTATATACATGCCACTCTTACAAAAATCAGTGTACATGTTGTGCAGTTTCCATATATTTGTATTCTGCAGCGATAAATCATTTCGTGCATTTTCATGTACAGGGTGATCTCAAATATTTCTGCTATTCTTTAATTTTTTGTCGGCCCCCCAATTGCCCTGCTTATCAAATGGATGTTGATAAATATTAGATCAGACATAATCTTCATAATTCTGAAGTTTCAGAAGAATCCGACAAGTATATTTTTAAATATTTGACAAAATGTCAAAAATTGAAAGTTTCCAAATACTTATTGGTAGATAGTGTGTGTGTATATATATATATAGGGGGAACTGGGGTACATTGATACTTGGGGCACATTGATAAACCCCCTGTACAGCACACAGGGTCATTACAGGAAGTTTCACAACAGCTCCAAAAGGTGATACTAGTGAAATTAACTACATACAGAAAGTTTTGGAATGATTCAATAATTTCATGAAATGGGGTGGGTGATTAATTGTTTTTGTAGGTCAAAAGTAAATTTGAGTTATACAATTGAAATGGTAATACAGAACTGTTCCAGTATTTTCAACCGAAAAGATTACCCTCCCTGGCAAGTAAAGCTACTCTTTATTAGTTCCTAATTCTTTATTGTTAGATAAATTATGAAGTGTTGAATTTGTGATTCTTTTTATTCAAAATGTCTGTATGGGGCACATTAATACAGTCTTTGTCGGGGCACACTGATACAACCTAAATCCTTTTCTAGTTCATTTTTTCATTACTTTTTTTTTTACCATACACTCCTTAATTCAACCATTTTTCGTCAAAAATATCTATTATTAGTTTTTATTGAAATGAAATAGATCTAATTTCTTTATATTAAAACATTTTATAGTATTTTTGCAAACAGAAGACGTACAAACTTACATAATATCTAGTGCTAGTAGAATTAACAAAAGAAATGGACGGCAGCCTGGCAAATCTCAAATTTATATCAATTCTCCAAAGGAAAAAGTATTATCGACAGGAGAAATGTTAAGTAAGATAAACAAGCTGCAGAACAGTACAGGATAATTATATTATAAACATAATTTTTAATATAATAATCCTTTATTTTCTGTTTGTAAATCGATTTATAAACAGAAAACCTGGTAATTCTTTCACCTTTCCTAAGAAAGAAGATAATGTTGGGGTTAAAGTGCCAGATCTGACAAAGTTGCCACACCCAACAAACAGACAAGAAACAGCCAGAACATCAGGTCATTATACATTTCATTTTGATTGCTTTAATATCGCTTACAAATATATTGTTTGCGATTTTAATGTCTATAAGTATATATAAAATGGTTTGCTAACTATTTTTCTATGAAAAATATGCATTGGTGTTATTTGGTCTCCATTTTTCCCAGACGTGTCAAAGTGTATCAATCTGCCCCGGCGATGGGGCACATTGATACAAATTACTTTTTTTTTATTTTTTTAAAGTTACATGCAAAAATAATATATAAAACAACGATTGTACATTTTTATAATACACTACACAGGTTTTGCTGACATCACATAGAAAAATAACTTGAAATTTCTGCTTTCTAGACACCAAAAATTTTTTTTGAAAAAAACTGTATCAATGTCCCCCAGTTCCCCCTACGTATAAATAGAGCAAATTACTGTGGTCCCCAATTTTTTTCCCCTCTGTTACCATATTTATTGTAAGAAATTATCACGTCTAAGTTTGCAAAACAAGGTTCTGCAGTTCTTTGAACAGACTATTTTTAGATAAAGCCAACATTTTTGAAATTATCAAGATATTTTCGCAGTGGTGTTGAAGTAAAGCATTTACAGCATAAGGATGTTTTATTCAGTTTCCCCTCTGTTACCGGCTTGTTTATGTTAAATTTATTTTTTAAATGCTTTTATATAATTTAAACTATAAGATCTAATGGTGCTTCTTAAATAAATAGGCTTAGTTTTTCTTGTTTTTAATTCACTTTGTGCTGCTAAAATTATTTGTAGTTTTTTCGCCCCTGTCTGTTACTATGCTTATGATAACAGAGTGGAATAAGAAGTAACAGAGTAAGAAACTACTAAAAAAAAACAAGTTTATTTGAACGTTGTTCTTGAAGGCTGCATGTTTGGTTTCATGTTCTTAGAACAGAATTAAAAATATACATTTTTCTTTTTTAATATAAAATAGTTGTTTTTGTGGCGAGCTAGTTGCCATAAACATTAGACTTTAATGTTCTCAAACAAAATGCTTCTTTAATTGCAGTCATTTATAGTTACGAAATCAATACTACTTAATTATGAAAAATGATGCAGCGTGAAATACCACTATTTTTGAATATAAATATTTGTAAAAGTCTTTAATTCTTACTTGGCCTGTTTTTTAAATTTTAGGATATCTTATAACATATGATAAAAATGTATTAAAGATGAAAAGATTATTATTTAAGTGGAAAAGAATTTATAAACAGATACACCGCGTCAAATACCACTATTTTCCAATAATAATTTCTATAAAAATCTTTATTTTTTGGGTTAAAGCTTCAGCCCCTTGGCATGTGAATTTGCTAAAAGTAGAAATTTAAGGCGAGCTATTTGAAAGTTAAACACAGCTTATAACATGTGATAAAAATTTATAAAAACAATGCATTGTGAAATACCAGTATTTTTGAATAGTAATTTCTGAAATATCTTAAATTCTGGCTTGATCTGTTTGAAATATGAAACTTCATGACAGCTTATAACCCATGCTAAACATTATATAAAAAGACTGCCTGGTGTAATCTTACTATTTTCAAATATTAAATGTTGCAAAAATCCTAAATTCTTGATTTAAAACACCACTACATCGACTAATATATGATCAGTTTATTTATTTATTTATTTTTTTCATTAAGCATTGCATTTGTCATAACACATGATATAAATTTACAAAAGAGAATGCCAAGTCAACATTATTTTCGAACAATAATTTTTGTAAAAATCTTAAATTCTTGTTGGATTTGTTTGAAATTTTAAGATAATTTAAAGTACATCATATAAACTTATAAAAAAGTATGCCTCCTCAAACACCACTTCTCTATTAGCGTTTCCCTCTGTTATCGTATATTTAAGTGGGGTTATTTCACTAAAAAATTTATCAAGCATCAATTTGAATTATTAATTGTGTAACTTTAGCAAATATTTTATTTATGTAATATTTTTTTATAAATTAGCTGAAAAAATGTGATTGCACATTTAATTGAAAGTTGTGAATTTTCCATAAAAAGTAACAAAGGGGAAATACTTTGTATTTTACAATAATAAAATAATCATAACAAAACAACAGTCAGCATTTTTTGAAAGTAACAATCATCTAATTACAGAAAATATGATATTTACTGTTTCAGGTGTCTTTTTTTTTTTTAAATAAAAATGTTTGACTGTTGGTAACAGAGGGGAACATTTTACTGTTGCAAGTTCATACTTTATTTTTTATTTGACGTTCCAAATCAAAAAGTGAACTGCTGTTTTCAGTTTTATATACAAGAAATGTTTTAGTATCATCTAACACTTTTACAAGTTGTATTTAAATTTGTTTTTTTATTTGTGAAATATTTCCCAAATGTAAAAGTATTTTGAAAATCACCCAAATAATTTACACATACTTTATTTTAGTATTTTATACTATGTATATCGATCATGGGTAAGTATATCGGTGGCCCCAATGACCAGTTTTTATTTGTATTCAGTTGGGCGTTTATTATAGCATATATCGTTTTAGATGTCTGAATAATTCAAAATAAATAAATAATAACTCTTAAAATTTCTAAATGCAAAGTATTAAAAAAGTAATATTATTAAAACATTTTTTAAGATTTTAATGGCACTTCTCTAATAGTTCATATATATATATGGGTGATTCTCAAAATAGGGGACAATTTATGTCTTTCGGCATACAAAACAGATTGAGAGGTTTTCTGTCATGTTTTTATATTTAGGTATTTTTTTCTTAATATTATTCATTATTTGCACTCAAGAATTACTCACTTTTTAGTTAAAAACACCTTAAAATACCAGAATAAATGTTCAAAATGTCATTAGCATGGATGTCCACAGCAGCTGTGCCTTGTGTATACTTAGCATTTTTCAAGAGTTAATATCATGTTTATAAAATAAACAAATGTTATTCTTTCTTTATATTAATCAAAAAGAAGATTTATCTAATAAATTTCTTTTTAAAAATAAAATTATAGTACATAAAAAAAGAATTAAAGTTTGTCCTCCATATTCGATTTTCAAAACAAGGTCATACTATAACAGTTGGTTATTAATCAAAATTTCGTTTTCACATGTGACAATAGTTTGAAAATATAAAGTTTCTCCATGGCAACAAGTAGCCATTTTATCCCAGCCAGAAAATAGAAGCATGTATTATATTTTAAGAATAGAAGTTGAATATTAGGAGCGTACATCAATTGTATGTCATTAGAATGGATAATAATTTTCATGTTTATTTTATAGTTAAAATTTTTATTTTATTTATTTTCATAGAACTTTTGTGTTTCAAAAAGCCCCAGAAAGGACTATTGCATTGTGATTATATTATGACTCATAATCTTATTTAAAATAAAATTTGTCATTAGCATGGACAGATATCAGTGTCATTAGCATGGTTTTTCTGTCCATGCTAAAGACTCCTATGTGCATAAATGTAATCAGTGCTTACATTGTATCCTTTATAAAGTTTAATTTTACGTATAAATTTAGGTATTACATTTATTATTCCTAAAATATGCATTAAATCTGTAGGAAAATCACTAAGACAGCTTCTTACATTGTTAGTGTCAGAATGTTGCTCATGTAACAAAGTTTGCTCTTTGGTAGTGTTTTTATTCTCTTTATATGTATATATGTAAAAATGGAAACCATTTGCTGAAAAGGAAGGCTAATAAATATAGAAAAAAATATTTAAACGGGAAGAAAATAAACATTTCATAATATATTTATTCCATGCAATTTGTTTTGTCATTAGAATGGCTCAAAAAATACTAATTATTTTTTTAAGTTAATTTTTAAATATTTAGCTCTGCTGACTACATGGAAAGTATACCTAATACTATATTAACAACACCTATTTTTACTTACCCATCATACGTAGTATAGGGTAAGTCTTGCAATCGTTTTGAAAATCGAAAAAAAATTTTTGACGGATTTACACGTTTTAGATAGTGGAGATTCCGAAAAACATATTTTTAGAAAAAAAATTTTGCCGTCCGTCTGTCTGTCTGTCTGTCTGTAAACGCTCTATCTCCCGAACAAATTGAGATAGAGACTTGAAATTTTGTATGTAGTTAGTATGTAAGAATGGGACGAACCCTATTTAATATCAGCAACCTCGATTATCCGGAACTATTTTTTTCGGACTCTCGAAAAATTCGTTCTGATGAAAGGTATATAAAAATTTTCGATTTTTTTTTGTTCTAAGGAATGGACGTAAAAGGCAATAAAATAACACACATTTTGCATATAGAACTAAATCAATCGGATTATTAGTTGCCGAGATATTTGTAATCTTGTTTTCCACATTCTTGGATTTTTCATGACCCTGTATTTCATTCAAATTTCGATTCAGAGGTATATTTTAATTGAAAATGAAACGCTTAATCCGACTCAGTTAATTGTTAGTTAATAGAAGTATTATTTTTGGAGTTATAAGGATGTTTCTTTTACACAGTTCGGTACTACTTGAGTAGTTTGGCATTTTATATAATTTGTCGAAATTGGTACATCAGCAGTTCTTTAATACAGCATTACTATGTATATTAACAATTTTTAAATTTTGTTTATGAATTGCAATGCATTGTATAAATAGTCTCACATGTTTTATTTTCATATATATATCCATGATGGGTAAGTGTTACGGTGGCCCCCAACGACTAGTTTTTTTAATTTTTGTAACAGTAATTTTTTTAAGATTTCATTTTTGAAATCGTCCCCTATTTTGTGAATCACCCATATATATATATATATATATATATATATATATATATATATATATATATATATATATATATATATATATATATATATATATATATATATATATATATTGCTAATATTTGCCGGAATCCAGCTAGATTTTTCGCTGTTAGCGAAAAAAGATTGACTAATGAGAAGTCCACATTTTTACAGGAACGAGAAGTTCACTGTAAAAACAACGAGAATTTCGCAAATAATTGTGGCAACCAAGGATCATCGTCTATCATGGGATATCATTGAATTAATTACGTATAATAAGATTTAATAGAATAATCACCATGGTAACCTAGAATCATCAATCATGGGATATCACTGAATTTCATTACGCATGATAGGATGTAAAAGAATGAAAGAAGAAAAAATGAAGAAATATAATATCTTTTAAAGTTTTGATTCTGTTTTCATAAAATTTAAAATGATTCGACAAAATTCTGAAGCAATTATCGATATTAAATTTTAAAACATTTGATTGGGTAGCTTTTGTACTGTTATATGTGACAGACCGACAGGCACACAGATAGACAAACACACAATCGGACGGACTAGACGATGACTATAAGTACTAAGAGTTTATATAATTACGAACACTCCAAATGAAAGAGTATGAAGATAATAAAAAACACGAATATTTTATTATTAGAAAATTGGTAGGTTAAAATCATTTTATAGGTTGCTTTTGATTTCAAGGACCTTTCATATTACTGATGTCATTGACAGAATTATCTCTTTTCTCTCTCTCTTTTTTAAATATTTATAATATTTTATCAGACAAACTTCTACACAAAAACGCAATTGATATAATTATATGACGCATTTAAATGACGTATTGAATAACGTATTTGATGTCAACGCTCTCATACAAAAAATAAAACATCTATGAAAATGAATTTTAAACAAGATAATTTTATTATAGATAAAAAATATTCTCAGATACCGGCTGCTATTGTTTATAATGGTAGCCTCGAGCTTGCTAGATCTCTTTTGATTATAGCTACATTAGAATCAAAGTTTTTCATACTTTTTTTAAAAATAGAAGAATGAAAATACTATTTTTTTTACTGATACTTCTTTCTAAAGTTGAGTGGCGGAGATTCAAATTGTATTAAAAATTGTGACGAATTTTAATTATAATAATTGAGAAAGCTAAAAATAACCAACATCAGCCTCAGAAAATCTTTTGAAAAGATAAATGACATTTATTTCTGAAAGAAAATCTGTAGTATTTATTATTATTTAAAAAGTTAAAAATTTTAACCATATAATCAAATCATGATTTAATGATTGCAAAGATTTCCTTGAAACTCACCATTAAATTGGAGAGCGGCGCATTAGATAAAGTAAAACTATATATAAGCTGGTTATTAAATTTTGATTAAAGCATTTGATTTAATTTACTTTTTAAATTTCCTGAATAAATTTCCTTTTTGGAGCATATCGTTAAAAAAATAAAATAAATTGATAAATCTTTATTTTTCCTTAATTTTAATAAGTGACAATTATTTTCCTATTATTCTAGAAGAATTACATATCCATCTAATATCCAAATCTCATTAAATATTTTTTCGCTGCATTTCATGCAGAATTATGTTTAAACTGAAGTAATGTTTGAGGTTTTACCATGGTCTGCTTCAGAATCCAATCTAAATTACAGAGCTTTTTCTTTGTTTTCATTTCAAATTTCTTAATTTAAATATAGGTCTCAAACAAGAGGGCGAGAATTATACTCTAATATATCATACCAGGATTGCCAATTTGGCCTCCAATTTCAACTAGAAATTTCACATTCATCAATTAGAAATTTCACATTCATCCACCTTCTTCATTACAAAGAAGAATTTTTACTTTAAGTGGTTCGCTAAGCGTCACTTATTAAATAAAGCTTGAAATAATGTTCTTTGTTTTAGGTATGGACACTAAACTTTTGAATAAAAATGAAGGCCAAACTGACAAACCTGCATCACACAGCATAATGTAAAAACGGAAACTTCAAATTATAAATGGCATACCAAAACATGTTTTAAATTCCTTTAAACTTTTTATAACTACTATCGTCAATAGATAAACAACCAAGAGAAAAAAAACTAGCAATTCTTGGTAGCAAAAATTTTTGATAATTAAAATAGTTTGAAATTCATCAAAATTGTCGTTAAATAGAGAAAAAATACCGTTTAATTATAGGCATAATCGGATCCTATAAATTTATCTTAAACTGTGAAAATCATTAAATTTGTAGTCTAGATGTCATACTGAAAAGAATATTTTTAACGAAATAATAAAGTTGTACTAATACATCGTAAGAGTAAATTATAATTTAATTCTTCGAGCCTCTTTTTTAAATACATAAAGATTTTTTTTTTTTTTTTTTTTTTTTTTTTTTTTTTTTTTTTTTTAATTCTTAGCAAATAACATTCAACAGATATGTTGATTCTATGCAGTACAATATGATTATGAAGTGTACTTATTAGAATATGCTTAATTGATATGACGCTAATAGTTTATTAAACATAATTTTCAGGATAAAAAAAAATATTACCCAAATGAAACGATATATCATTTCATAATTAAAATTCAAATAAAAATAGTATTTTCATTATTTCAGGGCTTTTTGTTGCTAAAATGTTGAATTGATTCAATGGCAGAAGAATTGACGATTAAATTATTTGTAAATAATAAAAACCCTTCTTCAAGTAAAGCAAAAATTTATTCCCAAATATCGATGCAGTTCTCGCAATTAAAGGGTTAAACTATGCGGTATATATAATGTGTAATATGTATAATGTATAATGTCAAATAATTGAAATACTAAATTTAATTTAATTTTTTAAAACGTAGTTTTTCAAATCCTAAAAAATTCTCTGGGGAGGAGAAAAAAAACACTTTGGCATCTTTATACGTTGGTGCTTCATGCATTTTACTTCAATTGTTGCTTGAGTTTGCTTTCATAGCATCGGTACTTGAATTAGCTTTCACAGCACTTACGCTTGAAAAGGGACAACATAAAATGCAGGAAAAGTCATTGTATTTTACAACAAAAGTTGTTGGCACACATGCTGCTAATACCGTTGTTGTAAAATTTACAAATTGCTGCCTTTAAGAATACTGTAAAATTGTTGAAGTCTGGAGGAAGTTTCGCTACTATTGACTGCATGGTACATGTGACAGTGAAAAACCGATTATTACTTCATCTGTTGCTTGAATTTGATTTCACAGCATCGATGCTTGAATTCGATTAAACAATTTAGGCATTTGGAAAATTGCATCATAAACAAAAAAAATCACACCTTTTTTTTTTTTTTTTTTTTTTTTTTTTTTTTTTACAATGTAGAAAGAATTTTGAAAAATAAAAATAGAAATAAAAATAAAAAATAAAAGACCATATAACACAAGAGATATCTGTTAAATATAACCTAACTGCTAGCTTTCTAGTTTTTAAGTAACACTTTCACTATTTCCAAACAGGAATATTATCTTTATTTAACGCCAAGAATTTGTAATTAAATAAGATGAAGGTCGCTATTTGAAAATAGAATTATCCAAAAAAACACAAGCTTTAAAAACTATGATATAAGTAAAAGAAAATAAAAGTTTGTTGGAAAAAATAAGCATATATATAATTGCATTATGAATATCGCACTAATTTTTAAAGAAAAAATGAATAAGCATCATAAATAATGTAAAATCACTACAAAGTTCTTTACAATAAACAGTACTTTATTCTGTGCGTGTAATACACCGCAAACGATTTTTCTCTTTAAATTCCTCAGGTTTTAATCTGGAGACTGTAATGTAACGGAATTCTTTTGAGCATCTCTGTAAATGAACTATAAATGAATTTATGAATTTTCGGCATTTTCAAACTCTAAATAGGAGAAAAAATGCTTTTTTCATGCTCTTCAGTAACATATAAAAATTTCAGTATGTTTAAAATAGTTTAAGATTAAAATACATCGAAAATGATTTATCGCAAGAGTACATAATGTGACGGAAATTTTTTAAGTGTGTCTATAAACAAACCTTAAAAGCAACAGATTTTATTTTCAATACCGAACATACCATAGTAAATCCCAATAACATACATCAATTGCATGGGCGATCTGAGTATATTTGTGCGAGTTAAAGTACGGACAGTCAGACAGAAAACCGGAATTAATAATTTTTCAACTATATTGGAAATCATAAAAAATGCATTTGAGCTTAAAAATGTCTATCCATTTTATAAAAACATGTGTAAAAATCCTTCTAATTTTCATTTCAGATCTATCATATAAAAAAGATGAGATTTTTTTCCCTTTCCGTTTTGTTATTTACGGCTGTTTTCCAAATATTCTGGAGAACATCTGAAGCTCAGGGTTATCTTAGTGGTACCCGATTGGGAGAACGAGTGGACTTGATGATGTGTCGAACTGGATGTGCCTTCATCTCCGAATCTCACAGAAAAGGTTGCTGTTCAAAATATAAATATACTCGATGCTGTGCCTGATTCCTGTTCTGCCGCAATCAATGACAGAGTCTTTTGACTACTGTTATTATGTTGACATTTCCTTTAACTCATTGTTCCTTAAATACTCTTCCAAATGTATCTTATACACTTTGTAAATAAATATTGTTGTTTTGTTATTCTGTCTTTTGAATTTATTTTTTAATTTTTGTTTAATTAAATAGTATAATTTAAGAATAATTCAATAATTTAAAAAGTTTCAGGATTTACACTTTAGAATAAAGGAAAATAAAAGACGAGGTTCTCAAAATATTGACCATCTAAAGAAACAATTAAATGAAGTCTCTACTCGAAACTCGCAATAACCTGCTTAAGCTGGTCTGTAGAATCAAATCGACTTTATCACACATCGCTGTTTTCAGTTGTTTTATGGTTTTTGGTCGATTTCTGTTGACTTGATCCTTAACATAGTCCCTTAAAAAAATATAATGCTAGTAATGATAAGTCAGTGCTATAGGGAGGGGGGGGGAGTAAAAAAATCATAGCTAAAGCAATTCGGGAATTCTCTTGTGACGACCCGATCGTTGTAATGAAATATGAGCAAGTCCAGAACGTCTCTTGCTGAATGTGGGGGAGTTCCATCCTGCAAAAACTATGTCTTGGATCCTGTATTCGTGGTAGACATCAGAAATGAATCTCGCTGTCAAAAAGTCGAGATAACATTTAGAATTCACTATCTGAGCATAAAGATATGGATCCAAAATGCCATCAGCACACAAACCACACCACATATTGCCTTTTTGTGAATGAAGAGGTTGACAACGACAATTTCTGGTTTCTCGTTATCCCAAATCAGATAATTTTGACGACTGACATAGTCATCCCACTAGAATAGTGCCTCATTGAAAAAAAACTATATACGCCACAGTTGAAACCAATGTCGGTCATTTCGCACCATGCTAACTCCAGTCTTATTAGCCGCTTCCTTAAAAGGAACATTCTTTGAGATTGGGAGCTCTACTGTAATGCCTGAAATAAAGGAAAACACACCTCTCTAACCCCCAAAGTATCATATAATCTTTTAGCTTTCTCCCCACCTACATCAGCTTTCCTCTCCGGTCATGATCCATTCAAAACATACGTAAACTATTTCAAACTCTCTCACACGGATGTCTGCGAGTATGAGACTTTTGGGTCCCCAGATCATTACTATTTCCTCTGCACACTCACAGAGACAGGGCCTGACTAACACAGGGGAATGCGGGGCAATTGCCCCGGGCCCCCCGGCTGGAGGAGGCCCCCCCAAGGAGAGAAAAAATTTTCTTTAAAAGCATGCCAAATGATAAAAAATTGTGAAATATGACCAAAATTCTTTTTTTTCTGTTTTAAGGGGCCTTTTTTCTCCTACCCCCTCTGTTTCCTTGCCCCAAGCTCCCTTAAAGTACTAGTTACATCATAAAAAAAGCTAATAGCTAAAATTATCTATATTTCGCTATTATGTATATAGATGTGAATAGCATTTGGTATGTAATTTATGCATAATACAATAGGTTTGAATTTTAATTTTAGTCACTTGCGTATAATTCACGAACACTTTTAAGATAGAAGGGGGGCCCCCTAATAATGTTTGCCCCAGGGCCCCCCATTGTCTAAGTCTGGCCCTGCACAGAGATCTGATATCTTAGATACCCAAAATCCCCTCCTAAATACTTGGCTCAAAAATATCTTATTCTGCTGAAAACTACTCCGCCATTTGGCAGAAATGTTTTGCTTCCTGATGGACCTAGTCAATCTTACTTCCTACTTTTTATGCATCTGCACTCCTGAGACTCGCCCATTGTCACTCTAGAGAGTTGTCGAACTTCTAACAATCCTAGCGCCCCTTATCGTGGAGAAGCAGGCCTCCAGCCCACATACCATTATGGCGATACGTCCTAAGTGTGTGATTCATGATATTATCCTCAAGTTTTCTTCTTTTATCTAAGAACCTCTCCAGCATCAACTCGCCATTGTCTGTTGCGAAGGAACTTTGTGCTCCAGCGGTTTTTTTTACTGTGTGTTTTATGTGTTACTGTAATTATATTTTATATATATATTGTATGTGTATCTTCTCTGTTCGTGGACTGGAAGTTTCTGTAATGAATCGGCGGATGCCGGGGAACTTACGGAAGGAGTAAATAGGCTTTACACTAAATCCTAGTGATCTGGATATCTTGCTGCACTTACTAGGGAACTGTAAAAAGTGTAAGTCACCGATTTTGACGAAAGTAGTATTGTTGGAAAGATCTCAGCGTGAACAGTAAAAAACTCAATGGAACTACCCGTCGCAAATGAGTCGTTTTTGAGATATACGACAATTTATGTCACGTAGCTAATGCATACTTAATGGGGGACCGCAAAAAATATTAGTCTCGATTTGAACTTAAGTGGTATCGTTGAAAAGATATCATTGTGAGCATTAAAAAACTCAATGGAACCAGTCGTCGGAAATGAGAAGTTTTCGAGATATCCGACAATTTGTTTCAGGTAGCTAATGCACACTTACTGAGAAACTGCATTAAAGGTGTATTTCGATTCAAACTGCTTGTTTTCCGATTTATTTTTGAATTCACTTTTGCTCTCAAACACATGAAACTCGCAGATTCTCTTATTTAGAAAGTGCACAAGGTGCCGTAAAGGTCAGTTCTTTGATAAGTGTATAAAATATTGCAAAAAAAAGCAATCAAAAACGGCAATTTGAACCGATTTTTCCGAAGTGGGAGATAAAGGAACGAAAAAAAGGGTCTTCCAGAGAAGTTAATTGCTTATAAATCAAATTCTAATGAATTGAGCGTAAAAAGACTTTACTCGGCACCTCATACGTCCCTTCAAGAATCCCCTCAGCAAGTTTCATGATCCTACTTTTAAAAATATGTCTGAAATTGTATCGAAAAATTTCGAGCTGCTGAAGGTGGAAAAGCGTTTTTTCGAATACACCCTTAAGTGATATAAATTGCTGGATATCGCGAAAATGGCTCATTTCTAGTAGGTAGTTTCATTGAGTTTTTTACTTCTCACAATGATATCTTCCCTACGACACCATTTTCGTCAAAATCGAGACCTCAGTTCTTTTACGGTCCCCCGATGAGTGTGCCTAACCCAGTATGTGCACTAGCTACATGACATAAATTATCGGATATCTCGAAAATGGCTCATTTGCGACGTGTACTTCTATTGAGTTTTTTATTCCTTACGATGAGACCTTTCCAAAAATACCACAATCGTCAAAATCTAAACTAATTTTTTTTTACGATTCCCCAGTAGTTATGCACGTTACGTGACATAAATTGTTGGATATCTCGAAAACGACTCAGGTAGTTCCATTGAATTTTTTGCTGCTCACGATAAGATCTTCCCAACGATACCCCTTTCGTCAAAATCAGCGACTTACATTTTTTGTAGTTCCCTAGTCAATGCAGTTTCTCAGTAAGTGTGCATTAGCTATCTGACACAAATTGTCGGATATGTCGAAAACTTCTCATTTCCAACGGGTGTTTCCATTGCGTTTTTTAATCCTCACGATGATAGCTTTTCAACGATACCACTTAAGTTAAAATCGAGACTAAAATTTTTTGCGGTTCCCCATTAAATGCGCACTAGCTACGTGACATAAATTGTCGGATATCTCAAAAACAGCTCATTTGCGACGAGTAGTTCCATTGAGTTTTTTACTGTTCACGATGAGACCTTTCCAACGATACTACTTTCGTCAAAATCGGTGACTTACACTTTTCGCAGTACCTTAGTTAGGCATAAAAAAAATAAATACTTGGGTTGAGAGGTTGTTCTAACTGAATTTTGTAAGAGTAAATATCAAGATCTTTGCGCATTATTATCCTTGTTTTGGCTGCATTAATATCAAATTGTTGAGTCAAGTGTTGACTTGATGTTTATGGTTCTTCCTCCTTTATTATTTTGACAACAGTAATGTTTTGCTAATTTCTGGAAGTTCACTTTTAGTTGTGTCCTGCCGTTTTTAGTTGAATTAAAAATTAGCTTGTCTTTGGGACTTATATAGTTAAACAAAATAATAAATAAATAAATAAATAAGTAATCGGAATATGTCAGAATCAGTAAAGAAACCTTAAAACACTTAATGATAGTGGACGTGGCCTTATTTCTACGATCATAAAACAATGGTGAAATGCAATGAAAAAATTTATGTCGTGTCCTTCAGAAACCAGTGCTAGTCAAAGGCCTAAAGCTAGAGAAACAGAAGACAGTTACAGCTAACTAGCACACCACTATCCGTCTTTCAGATACTCTTCAAGACGTGAATGATAGAGAACACATGCTTCACCATGTCAGTGCACCTTCTCATTCACGAGGATTACAGTCTAATGTCTCGAACAAAGAAACAACAAAGTCATAGAATAGCCACCATATTCTCCTGATCTTGATATGTCTGATTTTTGGCTATTTTTTAATCTAAATAACAATAATAACATTAATAATAATAATACGCGAGCGTTCATTTTCATTCAAAAGATGAGATTGATGAGACAATAAAATCTATTCCAAGAAAGGAGTAACTTGAAGAAATTAATCTTTGGAAATTTTTCTTACAAAAATACATTGATATTGAAGAGATTGACTTTGAACATCCTGAAAGTTAGTAAGTTTAACTTGTACTATTTAGCCGTATCTTAAAAATTTCTTTGTGATTCTTCTACCTGGTTAATTAGTATAAACGCTTTATAAGTTGAAGATCTATTTAACCTCTTAACCCCTTCGCGACGGGAGCTTTTTAAGAAAATTTTAATCTTTTTTCACCGATTTTTAAAAACCAGACGCTTGTGTTTTATTGAATCGAAAAAAATTTCCGATTAATTAAAGCAATTTTTATAGCAAAATTTTACTAATGGGGATAAATTAGAATTCTGAGCACTTCATGTGGCACGTATATCGGTCGTTCGTCCTTAAAGGACTAACAATTTTGCTCTTTCACCATATGTGCAAAAGGAGTTTGCATACTTCATTATTCAAAATTTTAGAATATCAAAAAATTTTTATTGTAATCTTCATTTTTTTTTTTATGGCCAATACTTTTTGATTAAATAAGAAGAAAATTTTAGTTCAGAAAAGATGTTGTTTGCGAATAATATTAGTTTACAGTGTCAAAAAAGGCGGAAGTGAAGTAAAATATATAAAAAAAAATGTTAAGGTGTTATTGTTTGTAAATATCACGAGATGTTTCTAAAAACACACCACAACGTCATGGCAAGCAAAGTTTTGACCATTTCTAAAACCAACAAGAAATTTATTTATTTTATATTCAGCCAATTCAAATCTTTATGGGTGGTTTAACCCAGACGTAAATAAAATGAACGGTTTTAAAAATACGTACGGGAAAATAAATTCGAATTATGATAATGAATAAATTCATAAAAAAATTCCACCTTTATAATACAGGAACAAAAACAAACTCATCCTGACCGGCGAAATCGAAAGGAACAAGAATTGTCAAAACAACTTAACGTAATTCAAACCGAAAGCAAAACAATATTCATAACACATGTCTATACCAATATTTATTATTTTTTTCCTGCTATAACGGTTTTATAAAACTAGGTTTGACAAAAAGATTCTCAGAAAAGAGCCGAGATTTCCATTCCTACTTCCTCCAAAGTAATATATAGGTCACTAAACTCAGTTTTCTATTACGAAAGATTGCTGCCACACCGGACAACTTCTATTTTGTGCATGTGTGTTCTTTTTTGAATGTATATAAAGACCCGGTAGTCCAGGCGCACACAATTTGTCCGTTTCTTTCTATCTGACTAAAATCAAGAACTCATCAAAGTTAGGGTAAGTGAAAGTTAAATTTCTTTGACTACACGATTCTCAAATTTAATTTTTTTTGTTCTATAAAGATTAAACTGATTTTACTGTTTACTCCATTTATTAAATTTCAAAGCACGGCCAACAGTCACGCTATCAGGAATATATGGCTTCTTGAAAGGAAGTGGAGAATTAATGTTCTTAAGTTAGTGAAAGTTGTTATTATTTAGTCAAATGATTAACTCAAATTTCAGACGATTTAAATCCAAATTAACTTCCTTTGTTCTCGAATGATCATACTAATTTTAAAAGCTAATGCAACTATTGTATTTATTAAAAAAAAAGAAATAGAGATAATATATAGCTAACAGAAATATATATAGCTTCATGTAAGAAAGTGGAGAATTAATGTTCTTAAGTTAGTGAAAGTTGTTATTATTTGGGCAAACGATTAACTCAAATTTCATACGATTTAATTCCAATTTAATTTCTTTTGTTCTCAAATGATCATACTAATTTTAAAGGCTAATGCAATTAGTGCATTCATTAAATAAAAAAGATATAATGATAATATATAGATATAGCTAGCAGGAATATGTAGCTTCATGTAAGGAAGTGAAGAATTAATGTTCTTAAGTTAGTGAAAGTTGTTATTTTTTAGGCAAGCGATTAACTCAAATTTCAGGCGATTTAATTTCAATTTAATTTCCTTTGTTCTCGAATGATCATACTAATTTTAAAAGCCAATGCAGTTTGTATATTTATTAAATAAAAAATAAATAGGTATAATGTATAGCTAGCAGGAATGTATAGTTTCTTGAACAGAAATAGGGAAACAATATTCTTAAATTAGTTAAAGTTTTCATTATATATATATATATATATGTAATACGTTAAACTCAAGATTAACCTCTAAAGTACAGTGAAGCATGAGAAGCACAGTTTCAGTTCGGGACCTCTTTTATACGAGAAGAGATCCGATATGCTTGCAAACTCATCAATGCTACAAATGTTATCCAAATTACTACAAACATTAAGATATTGCGTTTTCTCAATTTTGATTGGTTGTATGATAATACTGCCTGATAAATTGACGGCTTTGGTTGGTCGGACAAACTGTAGACTTGTGATCATATGGTTGAAACTGGTCGATTATATGAAAAAATAATTTTATATGAAAGATATTTTAAAGAAATACCTTGTAAATATATAAGTTAATAATTTGAAGAAAAAAAAAAGAATTTTAGAACAGAATTGATTCAATATAAGTCCCCATTTTTTCCTGGCCCCTTCAAAATTTTCAGGTAATTAGGGACTGGCAGTACTATCTACGAGACAAACATTAGTTAATGATGAATCCTGTTAAATGATCAAGCAATTCATATTTTTATGAAAATAAGGGAAGAAATATATATATGATTTTAAAATTAGTGGCAGTTAATTTTCTTTTTAGTTAACAAGTTTTTAAATTTCCCTTTCATTTACTTAGAAGGAAAACTTTCACTAAATGACTAACACATTTAATACATTTATTTAAATGACAAAGCTTTGCAAAGATCAAACAATCAGACCTTTTTAGCAAGCAAAATGGAGTGATGAAATAATTGTTTAAAAAAAATCAATCACTTTTCTTCCATGTCAATTAGAAAAATGTGACTTCAAAGAAAAAACTATCTGCATCTCGGATCAGTGACTTGCTTTATAAAATCGATTGTGCACATTGACTAGAAATATATTTAAACACATTTTCAAGTATTTCAAGTCATTTTATTATTGAAAAATTATTCATTAAAAAATAATTAAAAATGGTACAGTATTTATTACGATCACTGATTTATTTCTTTATTTCTTAAATAATTATTATTTTTAATTAAAAATGTTCATTTTATTCGAGTACTGAACATTAACAAGTAAAACTGCTAAAAAAAAAAACGAAAAAAAAAAAAAAAAACCAGAATCTATTAACATATTATGTGCCTTTCTTTCAGCTAATATATATATATATATATATGTATATACAGGGTGATTCCAAATTTTTTTTTCAATAAAAGAGGGGTGATAGTACACATCAAGACAAACAATATTAAATAGAAGACCAAGGGTCCAAAACGTTTTCCTAAGGAGATAGCCGCCATTAAAGTTTAGGGACCAAAATTTCAAATAAACATAAAAAACGGAAAAATCGGTCGATTGATTTGCGGTTTTCACTAAAATTATTCTTTATGTCGGCATTTTCTTGAAATTAAATTATAAAGATAAATTTCAAAAAATGCCGATAGAGGGTGCTTTAGAATTTGGAGTAACGAACAACTATTTTTTGCCTGTATGTTTTGCATCTCATTAAATGTTTTCGTAAGTTTACACTCAAACTTAAATTTTGAGCTTAAAATCTGTAGTTGGGAGTGGTTAAGTAACACAAACTGAGCTGTTTTCAGAGGGTTCAAATTTCAAATGATTAAAAAAAAAAGGGAAAAATTGGTCGATTAATTTGCGGTTTTCACTAAAACTATTCTTTATTTAGGTATTTTCGTGAAAATAAATTATAAAGATGAATTTCAAAAAATGCCGATAGAGGGCGCTTTAGACTTTGGAGTAACGAACAACTATTTTTTGCCGTTATTGTTTGCATCTCTTTAAATGATTTAGCAAGGTTAGACTTAAACTTAAATTTTGAGCTGAAAATCTGAATAGTAGGGAGTGGTTAAGTAGCACAAACTGAACTGTCTTCAAGGGGGAGGGGGAGGTTCAAATTTAAAGTAATTATAGAAAATGGAAAAATTGGTCGATTCGTTTGCGGTTTAAAATAAAACTATTCTTTAAGTCAGTATCTTCTTGAAAATAATTTTTAAAGATAAATCTCAAAAAATTACGTCAGAGGGAGCCTTAAACTTCAGAGTAACCAACAATTCATTTTAACCATTATTTTTTGGTTCTAATTAAATGCTTGCAAAAGCATTTTAAATGTTCAAGGAAGATTAGATTTAAACTTAAATTTTGAGCACAAATCCTGAATCATTATGAGGAGTTAAGAAGCGCAAACTGAAGTGTGTTCAGGAGTTAAAATTTAACCCTCTTTCCTCCTCGAGCACAATTCAATTTTTTGCTACTTAAACACTCCCAACGATTCGGAATTTCAGCCCAAAATTTAAGTCTATGCATTTGAAAGCATTTAATGAGATTTAAAAAAATAACAGTTAAAAATAGTTGTACGCTACTCCAAAGTCTAAGGCGCCCTCTATCGGCATTTTGTGAAATTTATCTTTTAAAATTATTTTCAAGAAAACACTGATTGATCAAGAAAACTGCTGATTTAAAAATTAGTTTTAGCAAAAACCGCAAACGAATCGACCAATTTTTCCGTTTTTTACAATTAAGGTACCCTGGGGTAATAACGCCAGGCGGGGTAATAACGCCAACTGGTAATATTTTGTATAATTATGAAATAATCGGGTAAATGACACCCATGTGCTCTGCGCAGAAGGGTTTTGAGTCATATAAATCGCAAAAAACAGCTTAAAGTTAATTTGTTTCATTTGTAGGTCTTATTGCTTTTACAAGCAACTAAAATTAACGCTTGATCTAAAATTTGCGAGATAAGGTTTTTGATGTGAAGACTATATTTTTTATCCGGAAATACTTTGTTTATTACATAAATTTGTAGTGTATTTCATGTAATTTCAAAATGTTATATAAGATTTTGGATATCTTCTCGAGATAATTTGTAGTTTAAGATTTAATGCGCAATCAGTATACCGGGGTAATAACGCCAAGGATTGGCGTTATTACCCCGATTGATTCCCAACAGTGGCCGAACTATATCCGAAGGGGGTTTATAACGGGTTTATATGGGACATTTATATGGGACATATTTATATGGGACAGCGTTATTATCATTGTTGAAAAGGTAAGATTAAGGGACGGGGGGCGTCCAATACCTAAAACTAATCTCTCTATTTCATTTTGTATTATTTTTTTTTATTATTTTTTTTATTAATGTAAAAAAGAATTTTAAACTCTTGTAAATAAAACTATATCAAAATGTTTTCGATATTCAAATTCGAACATCTTCAAAAACAGGTTTCTATTAAATTTCCACTGGATTGTTCAATTGAGTTCGAAATTTTAACTGTCGCTTTCTCAGCGTTCGGTTTTTCAAAACTTTATAAAATTAATCTTTAACCGATGTGAGAGAAATTGTAACGTAATTAATGTGAAGCGGTTGGTGAGACCGCAAAATTGAAAGATAAATAAAAGGCGGGAATAACTCACAGGATTGTGTTTTTGTACTCAACTTTTTATACAAGACTATTATACTTAATATTCACCTATTTAAAAGTCTCTGGTGATAGTACTAAAATTCCAAATGAAAGAAAATTTCGGTAGTGTTTGTAGTTAAACTGAAAATTACAAGTTAAACTAAAAAATTAAAAGAAAAATAGTGGTCTATGAGACCGGCAAGATTAGTTAAAGGTTAAAAGACGATCCATGATTAAAAATCATAGAATACTGTTCCTGCGCTAAACTTTTTGTACAGAATTAATTATAATTAAATTTAATCTATTCAAATATTTCTAATAATAGTACGAGAACTCCAAACGAAAGAAAATTTCAGTTGTAGCTATAGTTAAACTGGAAAATACAAGTTAAACTGGAAAATACAAGTTAAACGCTATTTTTCTTTCCCTTTTTTTTTGGGGGGGGGGGGGTACAGTGTTTAGTCTGATTGATAACGGCAGTTAAAGATTAATTTTGTTGCTAATATAGAAATAATGATATATAACCATATGAATCATGTATAAAATTAAATAAGAGATCTCATTGGGATAATATTTTTTATCAAAAATCTTATTCAATTCATTAAAAATTTATTAAAGCATGTTCTTTGAGACGCCGACAATTTAATTTTAGGTTTGGAGAATCCGCATTAGTCTGGAGTTATGGGTTAAAAACTATTTACTAGACTACTACAAAAGTATTAACTCTTAACTGCTGTGACAAAAATTGTCGCATAACTACTGTGAGCGGCCTGTCAGACCGCTTAATCTAAAGATGAATGAAATGATAAATTAGCTCTTAGAATATTATTTTTGTATTGAACTTTATTTACAGGACTATTATCGATAAAATTGAGCTATTCGAAAGTCTCAAGAGATAGTAATAGGACTACAAATGAAATAAAATTTTCCCGGTATCTATAGTTAAACTAAAAATTGCAAGTTAAACTCTGGAACTTGAAAAATTCAGCAGTCTGTGAGACGCTAACAGCAGTTAAGGATTAACAAAAATATTTATGACATATAACTCAAGTTATCATGGGCGTAACTACATAATTTTTCTAGGGGGGGCCATGGTGTCAAGTCTTTGATAATTTCCAAACGATAAAAGTAAACATTTTTACTAAAACTAGGGATGCACCGAATATTCGGCATGTATTCGGTATTCGGTCATGTTACCGAATATTCGGTAAGGCCGAATATCAAACTATTCGGTTAAGCAGAATATGAAACTATTCGGCCTGCCGAATATTCGGTTTGGCCGAATATCAAAGTATTCGGCTGAATCCAAAACTTGATAAAATCTTTTAATACACATTTTTAAAAACTTACCGAAATTTCTACTTTTAACTGTCAATTTATATATATATATTTAAAATAATTAGAAAGAAAATCATATTTGAATAAAATAGAATGTTTTTACATTATTTATTTGCTAGTTGGAAAGTATAACTAAGAAAATTAACCATGAGAAGGATTAAAATAGTGATTTATGAGGATTCTGCTTAGGAATAAATGTTGTGCAGATGCAACTTCCTAAATTTTGTTTAGTAAATAATCTGTTTCTTGCTTTTCCCTAATAAAAGTCCTTAAACAAGAAAGAAAAACTTTTGAGATTAGCAATAGCTATCAAGGCAAACAATTTTTGTTCATGAAGCCATAATCATAATCAACTTATCGAGTCATAAGTACATTGTATTCCATCTCACTCTAGGTCAAACTTGTGTTTTCGTTTGTTGTTTTAACAATAAATATGATACTATAACTATATTTTCAACTCGCATGCTTTGATTTCTGCAAAATATGATTTGATGTGAAGGGTGGAAAATGCCACCATTCACAACAAAAGAACTATGAGCTAAACATTACTTTATTCAGAATTAAGTTGAAAGTATTTGTACTTTGTATTGAAAAAAAATCTGCCTTGAGTTATTTAAAAAGGACAATTATGAGGCTGTAAAGATTTTCTTCAACCATTTTTTCATCATTTCTTCTGATTTTAAAATGTTTGTTTTAATTCATAGAAGAAGCCATGAAATTAAAAATTTTATTAATTAAAAAAGTTTCATAATTGTGCTTCTTAAATAACTCAAGCAGGTTTTTTTTAATACTAAATGCTCTTATAAAAAGCTCTTATTTATCAAAATGAAAGTTTCTTTTATTATGTAAAATTGTTTTAAAAAACAACATTTTAATGCTTTTAAACTTTGAAATATAAAAATATTTTGAAGCCGAATGTTCGGTATTCGGTCCAACAATTACTATTCGGCTAGCAGAATATTCGGTTCGGCATTCGGTATTCGGTAAAAATCACTATTCGGTACATCCCTAATTAAAAATAATAACACTCAACAGAAAACTCCCCTATTGATGCATTCCTGTGGGTACTGATTTTTTCACACGTATTGTCGATCAATGAAACTAGTCAGACAGAACTTTCTTCTATTTTATACTTTTTTTTATTACTACACATAAAGTTTTTTTTTTTTTTTTTTTTTTTTTTTTTTAATAAATCTTTCAAATGGCGGAGAAAGAAAAAAAATCATACTGAAGTCAATCGTTTTTTAATATGCCCAAAATAGTAAAAATATTTGACTTATTACAAATCTGAAAATTAAACCGAAATAGAATAATTAGATGATTCAATATGCTTTTTCTCTTCAACTGCTCTCATGCCCCCCCCCTCCCCCCGCCTGGAAATTGTATAAAATTCATTATCACAACGCCACTTGCAAACTGATTTTTCTCCAAAATTTTCACCAATACTTATTGCATAAAATTTTTAAATAAAATAAATGTTACATACATCTGAATTGTAAATTTTGTTGAAAAATTGTGTTTTATCTCCTTCTGCAATTGGTAACACTTACAAATTTTAAATGAAATTTCAGTTTTACAATTTTCTGTACTGCAAATTTGTAAACTTGGAAATATCGTACATTTTTCAATTTTTACACCGTCGTAGGGGGAAAAAAAAATTACTTTTAAATGCTATTTGTTCGAAAGTTGTATCTTAATTTGTTTTTGAGTTATTATTTTTTTGTAGTTTTTAATACTTTTTTTTTGCCATTGTAAGTATTCCATAAATGCGGACATCATAAGGATTCATATATATATGTAGATATATAGATATATATATTGAGTGTACTCGGCTGATAACAACAACCCTTTTCCAAATGGATAAGAAAAAAGTTAATTGCAATGCAATTTTTGAATAAATTACAATTCAGTTTTGAAATAAATTACATTTGTAAGTACAGTAAACACTCTGTAATTCCGACTCTGCGTAAGAAAGAAATCTGTCTAACTCGGAAAGATTTTTAAGCCCTGCGAATCTATATACATAGACTTAAATTTGTCTTAGACGGAATACTGTCTACTGCGGAAAAGTTTCTCGATTTCGATGGATTCAGCCTTAGACAGGAGTTTACTGTACATTTTTTTTCTCATTAAACGGCATAAAAATTGAAAATATGCAGGGTTTAAAAGTTAAAAAAATTACAGTAAAATTGGAATTTAATTGCCTGCTGTTGACACTTACGTATAGGCACATTTCTGCTTTATAATATAAACTAGCTGACCCGCCCAGCGTTGAGCGGGGCCCGTTATAATGATCTTAAACAAAAATTAGTTTTGAATGTTTTTTTATCTTTTGAAAATCTTTAAAATGAACTTAAATTCAGGCATCTTATTAATTTCTACAGCGACTAGTGTGTTCCCAAAAGGAACGAAACAATAGGATTTGGAACCCCACAACCGAAAGCGGACTGCACTGGAAGTGCTCGGCTTGTGTTTCGTAAAAATCAAACCCGTAAAATACGAAAAAAATAATGCCTCATTAATGTTCGAAAAAGCTATTAACTGAAGCTAACATAAAATTTCATAATTGTCATCTGCCGAATTGTTATCCAAGTTGAATGAGCCAAATCCCATTGAAATTAGACCTTTAGAACTAAACTAATGAATGCTCCTCAAAACGGTTGAAGGTATTCCTTCGTGCTATTTTTCACAAATTTCTTTTAACATTAACAATATATTTAATAAACGACTGAAATCTCTTAGTTAAAATTACTTTCAAATTTTTCTTGACTTTCATGTAGTAGCTGGATGACAAAAAATTATTGAAAAAAAAATGATATCGAATGTCAATCGGACCATTTTTAAGGGAGCTAAAACAAGGGGCCCAAAAGGAGCCACCTGATAATTAAAAGCAGGGCTCTAACATGGAAACTTATTAAAATATCTCCGTATTTTACTCTTTATATCTACAATTAATCAAAATTAAGTATGGAATTTGAATTATTCGTTAAAATATTATTTTAAAGAAATATATAAAAAATGAGTAAATGCTTTGAAAAAGCCCCTAGGGCCCCAATATAAATATGAGGGTGTTTGTCCTGGAAGAAAAATCAAAAGTGCAACTTAAAATAATGCTCTGAGAAGGTGAGAAAATGAAGGAGTGCATGGAGAATAAAAAATTCAAAGTCCCTGAACTGGACCCTATAGGACTACAGGTAGTCCAGGATTTTAACTGGAATGTAGAACGTGGGAGAAAGAAAAAAAGTTCCAAAAATGAAGATTGGATTAAAAGGGGACAATTTAATAACAACTTATGGTGCAAAAACTTCAAGAGGCCCTGTAACGGGCCTCAAGGGGCCAGGGACTTATTTTGCGTATAGTTTTGGATATAAAAATGTTTTCAGTAGTTATTAAAGTAATACACTAAAACTTTGTTAAAGAAAATTGAAAGCAATGCAGATCATTTTTAAAGAAGGTGATTAATATTCAAAATTGATGGTAGCTAATTTTTTTTTTTTTTTTTTTTTGTCGTTTATGCAGTAGCTGCAGGGCTTAAGAAATTGATAGTAAAAAAAAAAAAAGATGTTGAATCGGACCATTTTTAAGGGAGGTTTAAGAAAAATAAATGGGCTAAATTATTAATAATGGGAGCCCAAAAATAATACAGATTTGATAGTTAAAAACATGACCTCAACATGAAAACATTAAATGTCTCAATCCATAGCGCTTTAGATCTACAATTAGTTAAAATTAAGCATAGAGTATGAATTATTCGTCAGAATAATATGCTAAAGAACTGCACAAAAGGTTGGGTAAATGCTTAAAAAAGGTCCCTAGGATGCCAAGAAAAATATGAGGTTGTTGGTTTAAGAGGAAGAGTCATAGACTCAACTTTAAAATTTTGCACTAAGAAGGGAAGAAATTTAGGGGTGCCGGCCCCTATGATTCTCGAGGATGAGGATAAGGGCAGCGTCTTATATGACATGAAAAAACATAGATGGGATTTCAGGTTTAACCCCTCCCTCTTCCCCTCGTACACACAAACACGCCAACAGCCATTTAAAAGTTTAGAAGATGCATAAAAATATTAAGATATGATGTAAAATAGTAATGTATGTAAAAAGCAAGGTAAAGTATAAACAGCATAAAATGTTTCCCATTCAACTGTTTCAATTCTGCATAACAAGAGCCTCTATTTGAACGCAAAATTAACGAAAGAAAAAAATAGGAGAAATGCAATACCTGTATTACTGCTACTGCTATTTCTCTGTTTTTTCTTCTTCTTGGAGGGTGAGGAAAGGAGGGAGGGGGGGGGGGCTGAAGGAGAGGTGTTTTTATGAAAACGATAAATACCATAAATGCTAAATTTATTATGATTATTTGTATTTTACATTACGTCGGCTTTTATGCATCATACATTTACTAAATAATGCTGTATGAACATGTAACATAACAACACTGTTCATTTTATGAATAACAACGGCTTATAAGCTACCCCAGACGAAGCTTTTGGCTGTGCTATTTTGCATATATACAATACAACCTCTGAATAGCAAACACATTGAGACTCTGGAATTCGGATACTATTCGGAGGATACGCAATTCAGAGGAAAAAATTAAAACATACAAATATTACAGAAATATTGGGGGATTGAAAAAGTTCTCTAAATAGAAATTTCTGTTTTTTAGGAGCATTAGAAAAGTTTTACTTTATTTTTTTTAAAATAAAAAAGATAATAAAACAAAGGAATATTTTTCGTTTTCTTCCTCCACTTAGGAAAAAATTGCCACAAAAATCTTTCTTACATGGCTCGGAAACCAGAAATCCGAGCCAACTAGGCCGGAATATGCAGAATTCGGAAATAACAAGAGAGTAAAGGAATAATTTAATTCAATTTAGAAATGATCTAATATCAATAAAATTATAAAATATTTTTAAAAGTTATATACAGAACAATCTGTCACGAGATATCTCTTAACAGCTCACAAACGGCACCATAATATGCGTGTATGGGACTAAAACTGAAGTGATAGATATAATGATAAGCAGATATATTGGAATTATGATAGTGATATCTATCAATCACCCCTCTCTTTCAAAAACATATTTAGGAGTGAAAAATTAGATAAATATTTATGAAGATTAGGTAAAAGTATACAATAACAATAAAAGTTTCCTTCATATAAAATAAAATCTTTGAACAGAATTAATGAAAAAGCATCATACCCTTGAAAATTATATGCTCTTTATATGGGTGATGATAGCAAGTAGCCCTCCCGTTCTAAGTACAAATAATTCACAGAGAATGTTTTAGCCAACGCAAAACGGTGTAGTTAGATTACTATCTTTGAGACTACAGAGGAGGGAATATAACCTTCCTTCCTCTATGTTTGAGACTACAGGACTTTGAGATTTGTAGGGAGGATCTGATTTCTATTCGTAACTTCCTAGAATTTAGGCAGAATAGGGGAAAGCTAGACTTTCTTTGGTACCAATAAGATCAAGGACAATCCGCACAAAAGAAAAGCCAGAGCTACGTCCCGCTTCCTCTGCTATAGCTTCAGGCATGAAAGTATCGAGACGTTCTGTGTTCCAGAGCAAAAAGAATAAATCTCATATCTGGCATATCTGTTTGTTGTTGTTTATCATTTATGAGACACTAAGTGTGCCCCCCCCCCCACTCTTAAATAATGGCATAGAAAACTAATAGTTGCGTTTTATTCGGTTTTGTTGTTATTATTTGTCATTTTTAGTACTACTGCTCTTTTAAATATTTTTTCAAAAAATAGTCGTATTTTCACTATAAAATATTTCTAGGGGGTTCAGCCAGAATTCTAGGGGGGTCCAGGACCCCCCTGGACCCCCCCTTCCTACGCCCATGCAAGTTATTATAAAACTTCGCATGATTAAAATATTACACTATGAATGGTTAAAACCATGCAATGTTTCTTATAATCATGTTTAAGTGGAACTTTTTAAGCAAAGAGAGACACAGGGTGTTATATTCTGTTGAAGCTCCCCTCACTTCTTTTGTTTCACTTTCTTTGTTTCACTTTCACAAAAAATTGAATGTTTTCTATCGCATAGAAAGCATACATGGGTGTATAAATACTGATTCACATAAACCGTGCAATGTTTCTAATAATTCTTTTTAAACGGTCCTTTTTAAGCAAATCGTATCTTAGAACTGATATTCTTTTGCCTCCCCCCCCCCCCCTCCGCTACCATCACAGCTTTCTTTTTCTTACACAGTCATAAAAAAATTGAACATTTTCAATAGCTTAGAAGCAATTTATCAATTTCTAGAGCTGTAGGGTTTGTATTTTTAGAATTGGGCAATCTACATGGCGTTATTCCATCTTATTTTATAGTTTTGTTTGCATGGCGTTATTACCCATATAGGTGGGTAATAACGCCAAATAGCATTGGTCCAGAAAAAACGCCACTACATTTTATGAATACATATCTGTTAAATTATTTTATTTTATATAGATAGTCAATGGGTTGCTGTATCAAATCCTATATTTGTTTGAAAAATACAATCTAAAACTAAGCCGTGAAAATTGGTAGAACCTTAACTTGGCGTTATTACCCCAGGGTACCTTATTTGAAATTTGAACTCTCTGAACACAGCTAAGTTTGTCTACTTAACCACTCCCAGCTATTCAGATTTTGAGCTCAAAATTTAAGTTCAAGTCTAAACTTACGAAAGCAGTTAATAAGATGCAAAAAATAACGCCAAAAAAGAGTGTTTCGTTACTTCAAAGTCTAAAGCGCCCTCTATCGGCATTTATTGAAATTTATCTTTATAATTTTTTTTTACGAAAATATCTAAATAAAGAATAGTTTTAGTGAAAACCGCAAATTAATCGACCAATTTTTTCGTTTTTTATAATCATTTGAAATTTGAACCCTCTGAACACAGCTCAGTTTGTGTTACTTAACCACTCCCAACTACAGATTTTGAGCTCAAAATTTAAGTTTGAGTCTAAGCTTACGAAAACATTAATGAGATGCAAAAAATACCGGCAAAAAATAGTTGTTCGTTACTCCAAAGTCTAAAGCGCCCTCTATCAGCATTTTTTGAAATTTATCTTTATAATTTAATTTCAAGAAAATGCCGACATAAAGAATAATTTTAGTGAAAACCGCAATCGACCGATTTTTCCGTTTTTTATGTTTATTTGAAATTTTGGTCCCTAAACTTTAGTGGCGGCTATTTCCTTAGGAAATTCGTTAGGAAAATCGTTTTGGACCCTTGGTCTCCTATTTAATATTGTTTGTCTTGATGTGTACTATCACCCCTCTTTTATTGTAAAAAGAATTCGGAATCACCCTGTATATATATGTGTGTGTGTATACTATTATTATTATTATTATTATTATTATTATTTTGAAATAAATTATAGCTTTTTGGTCTAATTTTTCACAGAAATATTTTTTGCAAAATCCATATGTATTAAAGATATGTAAATAATAATTAAAATATTTTATAAATAAATTACGCGATTTATACATTAAATTAAATCACAATAAAATGTCTTCTTTGTCAAGTCAAACTGACACAAAATCTTAAATAGCGATAAGTATGACTGGAGAAATAACGAAATAAATTATTTTTCCATCTTAGAAACTAAGTTAAAGCGAAACCTAAGTCAAAATGTGATGTTTTGCTCTTCGATATACATTTATTTGTATATAAAATTTGATAATTTCATTTTTTTTTTTTTTTTTTTTATTTATTGCAAATGTAAGTCAGAGAGAAATTCTTAAATAAGACGAATTTTTTACATTAACAACTTGATTTATCTGTTTGTACTTCCATAGATCCCAGGATATCGTATAACCTCTCGGAATTTAAAAAATCGAATCAATTTTCGAGATATTAATATTTTTAAAGGATTTATCAGTAAAGATGGCAACTAAACTGCTCCATTTTTGCGAATATAGGAGGAAAAAATGGATTATTGTATTTTATTGTCCTTTTCTCGTTAAAATTTAAAGATAAATTAATATCAATTTAAATAGATCATGAAGAACATATTTATTAAATTTAATTTTCCAAGGATAGTTATTCTAAGCAACAAAAACCTATTTTCACATAATTCTTTTTCATGATTTCTTTTAGGTTCATTCTATGTACATAGCACCTACAGTCCTCGTTCATTCCGTCCGTGGTTCCACATGCAATAGAGCAAAAACTAGCCAAAAGATTCATCTGAAATTTAAAATACATAACTGTTGTAGAATTTTGTCGCGTCATTTCAAATTTTATGAAAATTGGATGCACAGTTTAATTACATGGATTAGCAAAAGCATTTCGTTACATTACGGTCAGTTGGAAAAATAGTTTAAAGGACCTATTAAAGGACAATAGTTTTAATTCATTTACAGGACCACACAAAAGTATTTCATTACATAATGATATAAGGGGAAACATTGTTTGGGGTATGTTTAATTATATTAAGTTATTTCACATTTTATTAAATTGATATACGTTGCTGAGGTTTATTACAAGTTACTTCCTGTATAATAGAAAAAAGATAGTATTTACAGGGCCACACAAAAGATTTCAAATACTATATTGTATCCAGAGTACTATACACTATTACACCAACATCTGAATATTTTTAAAACTTCTTTATATTACGAAATATAGCACCACATTTGTACGCTTGACGTGCAATTTTAGACTCGTTTTTTCAAATTCATATTCAAACAAAAGGGAAGATTTTAGCTTCTTGCATTTAGGGAGATAATTGTTGACCTTATTGAACAAGAAAATAATTTAAAGAAAAGGAATATACTATCTTTAAATTATAATTTTTGAAAAATTGCGGTGAAAACATTTCACAAGAGTGATAAAAATAAAATGGTTTATCGGATAAAAATAATATAATATTTTTCCTTATAAAGTATTTTTACTTTAATTTAAAAAAAGATAAAATATTTTTATAAGCTCTTCAAAATGACGTCATTTTCATTCCATCAACTCCGAAATGAAAAATTAAAACGGCGAAGAAAAAGGTCGATGAAAATTTGCATTATTTTGACACAATTATAAAAATTATTTCTAGTTTATGAATGAAAATGCGTGTTTATGACGTCACTTTATCAGTTTAACTGTCCCGCTGTTTACTGTTTAAACCCCCATACCTTAAAAGAACAATATACTTTTAACAGCTAATGCTTTGCACCAAAACTCACGTATCCGGCAAAATGTAATCTACATAATTTCTAATTGTACTATTATCCTAAATATGGTTGTTTTCTTAAAATCAAGTATTTAATATAAACTAATTTTAAAATTCTTTTCTAAAGATATTCTTAAACTGAATTTACTTTAGCCTGAAGAAACCGAAATATATTATGCAATGCAAATGCGACACATTGATTTACCATGAGGCTAATGTACTTCACCCGTATGCTTGATGGGCTTTCGTTTGATAAATTAATCTCCGCAAAAAATATATTCGAAATCCCACACAGAATAATTTTGCTAAATTAAATAAATAAATCCAAAATACTGATAAAAAAAAAATTTTAAGTTAATTTTTTCAAGCAAAATCGAGTGTCACTATTTGGAAAAAAAAAAAAAATCGGTGGGAATTTAATTTGATTTTTTTAAATTTTTTTCCCCTTTTTATTAACAAAAGTTTATTTTAAGTAAATGCCTAAATCATTTTAACCTATTTTTTAAACCAGGGAAAAAAAATAAAAACCTTTATAATTCACACAGTGTCTTTGAACACGAATCGCATTGAGATAATTTCGATAGAAGCTTATTGTCTGAACATCATGGAATTACATAAAAGAATTTAAGGAAAAAGAGCCTTATCATCTTTATTCATCATCGTTTGAATTTTGTCTTATCTCAGACATTCTTCTCAGTCACGTTTACAGAGTTTTCTATAGAACAATCAAAATCAATCATCCTGTGAAGGCCATGTTCGATTTATTAGATTTAATCTAAAAAGAATAATTTAATTATTCATTAATTAATTATTAATTTAGTTATTATTATTTTAAGGAGAAAGATTTTTGATTTAAGTAAAGACAAATATGAGATTTTAATGGCACTATTAATATCTTGTGCATAGGGAATGGAGGGGGGGGGCGGCAGTAGAAGCAGAAACGAACTAAAATTAGTTCGAATTTTACATCGTTTTTTAAATACCCGGGTTTTTTTTGTTTTTTTTTTTCAGTTTTTAATGTCTGGTAATCTTTTTAAATATTTTTTTCTAACTGTAACGAATTCAAAGGCAGACTATTTTAAAGGATTAAATAATGATAACTCATTATTTATTGTAAATATTAGTAAAAAGTGTTTGAAAATAGTAACTAATAATTCAAACGATTTCTTGGAGTATTGTTTATGAATTCAGAGTTAAAGTAAAAAATGTGAAAACATTTCTTTTCTTTCCTTTTTTATACAATAATTTTGATATTTTGTGTATTTTAACAAAGCTGATCTTCATTCATCTTCTTCAATATCACATTCTTATGATGCCATATAAAATAGAACTGAGAAGGCCAGTATATAACTGCGTGTTTTATTATGAAGTAATCAATTCTCGATCCAATTAGTTCAGGACGGCGAACCTATGCTACGTGTGCCATAAGTGGCACACTGCGGATTATTTTCGGCACATCATAGATTCAGGTTCTGCATAAAAATACATAGTATCCGTAAAGCCATGAAGAACTTTTGATTGATCACAGAAAATCGACGAAACAAGGTGGAAAGTGAAATCTTCATTAAATAAAAGGAAAACTTTCCAAGTCCCATACCTGTTCAGTGTAGTTCAATGTGGCCTCCATTTGTAGCAGAGAATCGCAGACTTTATTCAGTCTGGTACACCAGACGGCTTTAACTGTATGTGGGATACCGTTCCTGAATATCCTTCAGATGTATGTAGAACAACAAATGGAGGACACTTCGAAAAACACTGAACAAAGCATGAAACGGTCCTTTTTCTTTTATTTGGTGAAGATTTACATTTCCATCTTGTTTCATTGATTTTATGAGATTGGTCAAAACTGCACCATAACTTTACGGGCACACTGTACGAGAATTTTATAAAACGCATTAATTAATCTAGATGTTGTCTGCGTTTATCGGAATTTGATTCGTTCGATCGGTTACCATTGTTATTAGGTCAGAGAAATTGAAATATAATTTAATGTATCCTAATTTAGCTGAATGTTGACTCACAAAAATTTAAAAATAATAAAAAATTAGGAGATTAACCGGAAAAAAAAAAGATTAAAAGGCATTATAAGCAAAAATGCCAATGATAAAATTATAACAATTTGGAATTCAATTCCAGACACTGTTAATTCTGGCATTTGGCTATTTTTTTCTACGCGATATTCTTTTCAGCCATAAGTAATTTGAAAAATTCAAGTAAAAACATGTCAAACGAATTCAATTCAACTTGCATTCTCTTAAAAATAGCTAAGTATAAATACATTGGCATCTAAGATGAGATAACAGAAAAAATATTTTTAAAATAAACCTCTCGAGTATAACATCAAATATCATCCCTCCCTATTTTTTCAATGCTGAAACAAAATTTTAAGCATTTTGATTGATTATTATGTGATCCATTAACTTTTTTTTTTTGTTGGCACGTAATATATATTTATGGAAAATTTTGGCACATGGATGTGAAAAGGTTCGCCGTCTCTGAACTAGTTAGTCAAAATTTTAGTTTTAAACAAAAGTAAAAATAAAAAATAAAATAAAATAAAACTATTTTTTAAAAGTATTTAATCTTAAAAATCACGCTTGATTCTATGACTGCAATTTGTGTATTTTTAAAACATTTTCGTTACAGGATGTTATTTTGGCGTAGATCCCGATTATTGAAAATACATAGCTTCGATTTACGAATAGTAAAAAACGTAAACTAATAAATCTATTATACAATATATAATTTTTTCATAATTACCTTTCATAATATTGTAACAGGAAATAAAAAGTAAAGCGTCTGATACACTATCTATTCAAGATTTCTACATTGTTCTATCAATATAATAATAATTTATTGATTGTTAAAATATTAAATAATTAAAAAATAACTAAGAAAAACCTTTTGTTTACTTTTATTCCTGTTTAGTATTTAAAATATTTCACTGTGACAGTTTCACACCCAGTTTGTCTATTTTAGCGAGAGTGGTTTGGCGTATCATTAACTTCACTGTTTTTAGACTCGTAAACAATTGTAACCGTAAAGAATATTGGCCAATATATCATTTGAACCTGATTAATAAAAAATGAATTAAAATTAATTTATTAATTTAAATTAAGTTTTAAAAATAGCAACATTGTACTGTCATTGATAGAAGACCTGTATATATAATTTTTATAATTCTAGCGTATCAGAAAGTGAATGCAAAATTGATTACAAAATTACCTTTTTACATACAAAATGCAAATTAAGTTAGGGGAAAGGGAGTAGTAAAAAGTATCCTTTTAAACTTTTCACACTTGATATATATATATATATATATTTTTAATAAGGTCAAATAAATTTTATAAAATTCTTTTGATGAATTAATATGCACCGGGCTGAGCTCCCGACGTTTGTATAGTATTGTCTGTATTTGATGGCTTTTGCTAATATTTGTGGAGAGCTATATGTATTGCTGCACAGTGCGGCCTTTGATAATCTACGTCGACAAAATCCAAATTTCCTATTATCTCGGAATTTAACGAAACCGCGTACACTGGTAGCTGAATGTCTTTAATTTTGAGATCTGTACAAGTTTTATCAAAAAAGAATCCGAGGCAGGATTGGAAAAAAATCATGATTTTTTTTTAAATAAAAAAAATTGGATTTATTTGATTTAAATCAGATTTTTTTTATTTAAATCGGATTTATTTGATTTTTTTAGAATCCTACATTTAATTACTGTTTTTTTTTTATGTTTTTTACAATACATGGAGCAGTTTTTTGTAATAAATAACTAAAAAAAGAATAAATAATATTTATAATTTATAAAAATTATATAAGAAATAATTACATAGTTAAGAAAATATTACATTCTAGTTACTGATTGATACTAAAAATTAAACATCTAGGCTTTAATCTAAAGCTATTCTATTATTTTCTAATTGAATTGTGCACACTAAATAAAAAATATATTTAAATATGTTGTAAATGAATAGAAAATGGTAAAATTTAAAAACAAATTAAATACAGTAGTCTCCCTCAAATCTGCAGCCCTTATATCCACAGATAATTTACAGATGTAAACAATGAAGCTTTCAAGTTAGGTATAGGGACAAAATTTGACTTTTTTATTTTTATATCAATTCTATATATATTTTAATCTGTAACTTTCATTAATTTTATAAATTCATGCTTTTTCATGAAGGAAGAATAAATTTATTTCTGAAAAAATTCAAGGTATTGCTAATATCAGTGGTGATCACAATCTTTTTGCAAAATGCATTTATACATTCATCAAGCTTTTTTTTATTATTCAGTTTGGTTAGACTTGAAATAAAACTTCTTTATTTTATGATTTTGATGCTAATTAGTAGTGCACCTTTATGGGGCAAGTTTCATTGAATAATTTAGGAAAAAATGCATCTCATCTTTATAATAAATATTTATTTATACATTATTGATTATTTACTTCATCTTTGCGGCTTTCAATATTTTAATCATTTTTAATTATCTAAATTTTTATTATTTTATTTTATTAACTTACATAATTGTTTTAATGTTTTACTATATTATAAGCACTCATTATAATTTTAATTACATTATTGATTACAATCAAATTACTGTTTAAAAAATGTAAACAAACCCATGACCAGAAAACCACAAAATTCTAAAATCCACACAACCTCTGGTCCCAAGCTGTGCAGATTTGAGGGAGTCTACTGTATTCATTTGATGCAACTATTTATTAAGGGATAAAAATCGCAATTAATTCAATATTTTTTAAGCAAATGGGGAAAAAAAATAGGGATTTAACTGTTTGAACAAAAATATTAATTTAGAAGCTTTGTCTACTCCTAATTTATTATGAAGGCTTGAATGAACTAGTTCAAAAGAAGAAAATTGTCTTTCTATTCCAGCAGATGAAGCTACGGCTGTTGTTATTTGGTAAATAAACTCAATTTCAATTTTGATAATTCTCTCTTTTTCTCCCATTACATTAAAAGACTTCCACCAATCATAATCTGTCATAATACCTGAAACTTTTTTCTCAAGCAATGTTAATTTTTGGAATGGGCCATTTTTTGCTTAAAAATGTACTACAGTGGTGAGATCTAGACAATCTTCTTTAATGAGTGCCAAACCTTCATTATTTTCCCGTACACGAAGTGAAATTTCATTTCGATTTAAAACAGAGGGACTTACTAAAAGGACAGTCTTTAATAGCTTGATCATATCTTGCTTTAAATTTTGTAATTCTATTGTTATCTAATACATTTTCTATCTTTTTACACAAAATTTTCTTTTGATATGTGCATTCATGTGATATTGCAGAATACTGATTTAAATCAAATGTTTTTTTTTAAAAATCAGTTGATTTAAATCTAGATTTAAATCTTGATTTAAATCAGTTGATTTAAATCGTGCCAACCCTGATCCGAGGTATCGATTAATTATGACCATAAAAAAGACATTTGCGTAGTTGGTTTGAGGGAGTTTCAATAGTTGCACTAGCTTCCTCTTAGCTTTATACAAGCTATAGCACCCAGACGCAAATTAATTGCGTACTTAGGGATTCCGGAAAATTTGATTAACTTATTGGAAACTGAAGATACATAGAAGCGTACCTAAAATTAGTATTTTTAAATTTTCTTCTGATTTTAAAAATTGCACCATCTGTTCAAGGTTTACAAATATTTAAAGAAAAAAAAATATTGTTGTGCTTATTATGATATTTATCAAAGATTTTTTTATATATATTATTATGAGCACATTAGTTTGTCATATTCTTTGGAGATTTTAATGTTGTATTAAAGTTGAGACAATTTTTAATAATAAATTTCTTGTTTTAGTAATCACCTTTTTGATTTGAGATCCCTTTGATTCAAATTCAGATCAATACTTTAAATTCTAGCTGAAAGTCCAGTACTGAGTTCATTGTCAATGAATGCATGCATTCTTTCATTTTTCTTTCCTTTTATTGTATTCTTTTAACTAAATTAATATTGTTTTTGTACGTAAAGTTGTAATTTTGTAATCGGATTTTTCATCCATATCCCAGTATATTAGGATTGTAAACGTACACGAGCGTGTTTCCAATGACAATACAACATTTTAATATTTAGAATTTAATTATAAAAATATAAATTAGTTAGAATTAATTTTTTTGTTAGCCGGCTGCAGGTGGTAAATTGGCAAAATTTTTTTATGGTTTCAACTCTTTTCGAGTTTCAGCTGTAATGGAGTTAATTATGCGCTTAAAAAGATGCACTCTCACCCAAATAGGGCAACTGGCTGCTAAACTACACAATGAAATATTAACAATAACAAGTAGAAAATAAAAATGTGAATAAATATAGTGACAATTCTTAATTATAAATACTCTTTTATCGTTTAACAGCAGAATGCTAATTAAATGATGATTATAAGATGAAAAACAATTAATCTGAATTGATAATTAAAATTATGGGCACACGTAATGATATCTCTATTGTTACACAATCTAGGCATTATTAAGTGCGTAGAGTTTAAAATAATGTTTTTTTTTTCTTTTCTGTGACAACATCTTAACTAATAAACTGAGCAAAAATTATAATAGTTGAATAAGTCCCACAGCTTGCTCTTTCCATTAAACGAAAGGCAATGTGATGAATTAGACGTGATTTTTAAAATAAATATTGAATGCTTATAAGAGAGGATTTTTTTTAACTTAAATTCTACGACGAAAAATTTTCCTTAGATTGCAGTATGGTTCATTCTGTCTACTGTATTAAACCCATTAAATATGTAATTTATTGAGCAAAAAAAAGTGTAATTTTTTTAGAACTTAAATTAATTTGGACACTTTCTCGCTTTTCGAATAATATTAACAATAATTAAAAAAAAACTTTTTAAGAAGCAGAAGTTATGGGAAACCATACAAGCAAATAAATGAAATCTGATTAAGCAAAGCATGTTAAGTAGCATTACAGGCTTCCCAGACATGTTATTCTTTGTAAGTCTTTAAAAAACAGAGAGAACGACATGTAACGTGAACATTGATTGAACACAATTAAACATATTGTACATGAACGTTTTAACTAGATTACAACTTCTTAAGAATAAAGTTCTAAACAAATAAGAAACATTATTCTAAGTAATACGAATTCGTATACAACACTCAATCTACCATACATATGCATACTTTAAGAGTAATATGTATAAATATTAAATGGAATAAATATTAAATGGATTAATCATATATACGTATACAGTCTATGCCATTTGTCAGATGTACTATGTCATGAGTCATTTATATTAAAATCATGAAACTGATTTATTGTAGTGACGGTTGGATATTTGTGTGTAAATGTAATATAATAGTGTATCTACCTATAATATATTCTCACAAATGTGGGAAAAGTGCTACATGCTTCTGACTAACCACCTTTAAAATTAATTCAAGCTATAACAATTGTGTTTAACAAATAATTAATTACTTCAACCTGTGCCATATAAAATATTGGCATTATTATACCTTTTAAATATGTTACCTTTTATGATTATTATTAATTTTGAGTTATATTACATAATTCAAAATAATGTATAATTTGCATGATTATGATTCAGACTTAGTATATATCACTTCATCATGGAAATTAATTAGCGCATTGATGATTGAAATTGATGGATTAACATCCAGTACTAACAAAATAAAAATAATTACTGCACCGATTTTTGAATAATCTTCACAGATAATGAATAATCTTCACAGTAGAATTTAGTTTATCTTTCTATAATACACTCATCAATGTGAAATAATGTGCTAAAAGTTGGGCTTTGAAATTAACTCAATAAGTCGCCGGATTTGAAATTAACATAGGCGTGAGAATTGATTAACTGCCATTATAACTTAGTAACAGTGGATTAATACATAATAGGGTTGCTCTCTATGAGGATGGCGACATACGAATACCAAACCAGACAGATGTTTTTCTCCAAACTATCAAAACGACATTACAAACTTGGCGATACTTGCTTGAACGAATTGTATTAAATGAATGAGACACGTTAACCATAATTAGGTTGATGATAATGGTAGATTTTTCAAGATGTTTGACTATTTGCTTTTTGTTCATGCTTGTCTCAACCAATCATGTTTTATATTCTGCATGTCGCCACTCCCATGCGCAGACATCCTAATAATAGCTTTTATTAACAATATTCTTTTAGACGTGTGAAAATGTATGTTACTTCTTTTTCTCTCTAACTGCATAAACATGCTTTGAAACTAACTCAAGCTATAACAATACTGCATTAATAAAGGAGCACTTTCAAAATCTGCTACTAAGCGGTGATGGAATGGAAGAAAAGAAGATATAATGTTTAAAGTTTGTTACATTTATATTCTATAGAAAAATGAGAGCCGCTGTTCTGTTGGTACTTGCACTATGCATCCTGACTGCTGAAATTTCAATCGTACAATCTCAGCGTTTCACTCAACGTGTCGATCAAGTTCTGTGTCAGCGATTACCCTCTTGTCGATTGTTTTCAAGATCTCGCAGAGAAGGATGCTGCAAGCTCTACAATAGCTGCTGTACTTAATATCGATCCACACGAAGCGAAGCGATGAAACATCTTGTATAGCATCTTCTTCAAACGCACATCTTGTAAAATCTCTGTCATTTGGTGAATTTGCATGTATCACTTCCACTTCCATTATTCTTCTGTCATTAAATTTTGATTGAACAAACATAGAATTTACCATATTATCATGCAGTGTGAATATGCATATTTCTTCTTATCTGTGTAAAAAAAAAAAAAAAAAATAAATAAATAAATGTACTTTGTTTTGTATATTGTAATCCTTGCACCTATTTTTTTTTCTGTTTTCCTTTCTTTTTTTTTTAAGCATCAATCTTAAAACTACTAAATTCTTTTAGCATAAATATTACGTCTGTTTTGCTAGCACAAAATAAGGAGTGGAAATATTTTCTGAAAGTAAAAAAAAAAAAAAAAAAAAAAAAAAAAAAATCATTAACGAACAGACTATTGCTTAAATTTGTGAAGTTGTTGAATAGAACCCGAGGCATTGATTAATCTGAAGTTTAGCGCCTTATGATACTAAAATTCAAATAGACATTTATTTTAATCACAATATCGTATATCAGGGCTGTCCAACGCGACGCCCGCGGGCGCCATGGCGCCCTTTGGAGGTTTTCTAGGCGCCCTTTTGAAGATATCCTGTTATTAAATATTTTAGAAGGAAAATTCCATTATAAAGAATGTTTTCTTTAAAATCATTATTATTATTATTATTATTATTATTATTATTATTATTATTATTATTATTATTATTATTTGAGATATTTTTAAAACGTGTGTTTGTCATGCTGTTTGCTTACCATTGTACACTAAAAACTAGAAACATACTTTGAAAATTTAAGCATGCATGCTTTTGCAATTTTTAGTTATTGCTTGTATAGTGTAATTACGATAGTTAAATTCTTTAATAGTTGGGAATAGTTCATTTTAATACTTAAAAAGTAAGAGAAAAATAAACGTTTTCACCAGCCCCATTCCCCTTTGAGATACGTGTGCATTAGGGTGGAGCGAAAAAATATTATTTTTTAAAAATCAAAAACGGGTAGGTGCCAAAAGTTGCCTTTATACTAGTACATCAACTGTGTGAAATTTTACCGCTGAAAAAAAATGGCTTGAGTCTGCGCTTTTGCTCCAAAAATCGAAATTTTGGGAAAAATTTGTCATTTTTTGACATTTTTTCAAAAAAATTCCTACAGAGCTGGTTATTATTTAAAAGTGTTACTTAAACCTTTATATTTATTTCCTTAACATATTTAAACTATAAAACAATATCTTTGTTCCGTATAGCTGGAGAAAAACAGACAACTTTTGGTAAGAAAACGGCAATACCACTCTATTGGGACATACAATGAATTGTTGTTTTTAATACAGCTCTTCTTTTCAAATTTAAAAACTATATTGGACATACGTCGTGGAGGTGGTTATATTTCATATATCACCCGTCCCAACTATTCGATCATCTTAGTACAGTGTTTTATTTATATATTGATTTGCGATTTTCTTTGTCAAAATTTGTCATGTTTTCCATGCATCCACCTAGTTTATCTGTTCTTTGTATCCACATGCTGCTGTGACTATTTTAATGTATATTTTTACAGCTTATACAGCTATTATCTTTATCAAACTTACTTCCAATTGATGAAAGTGATTGGAAGTTGTGTTACCAGAACATTTTTTCAGTCAATTATATTTTTTTACATAATGACCTGCTTCAAAGATGATTTCAGGTATTTCAACTATAAGTATGCCATCATTTATCCTGCTTTTGCATTTTTTATATGTTGAAAAGCGAGCTGTTTAATGTTATTTCTGGTGATCGTCAGAGAGAATTGCAATGGGAATTTGTCTTGAACGTGCAGAGCAACCGTTGTTGTAAATAACTTTTTTTTTTTTTTTTTCATTAGTTTTATGCCGTTTTCCAAGTGTTTTCGTAGCCAGGTAATTTCCCTCCCCATTTTATAAGAGAACAATATTTGATGGTGAACTGTCCTGGGCATAAACTTATAATGCATAGTACTTTTTGAGAAATTTTTAATCGACTATAAGTATTCATTTAAATTTAGGAGAATTCTCTTTATCGCTGTGAACCATGTTGCATTGGGTAAGCTTAGAATTGTGTATAATAATGCTACTTCAACTCCAGTGAATCCTCTGCGTCAATTATTAGAGAAGTCGATGTAAAACGTTGTAATCTACATGGATTCACTGGATCAATAAGAAAATCTTTGTCTACATACTATTCACTTCCTATTGCAATTTTTTATAAAATAGCTAATAATTTTGAAAAATTATTTTCTCAAATTAAGTAAAAGATACTCAGAACAGACTAGAAATTTCTGTCAGAGATTGCAAAGCTAATTCATAAGGAAAGCTATTTCTCAGAAGAAACGAGGAATAGGAATTTAGAAAACATCTCGCAAAAAAAAAAAAAAAAAAAAAAAAAAAAAAACAGCTCATAAAGCGAATAAAATTTTCCGCTTTATAAAAGCACAGATTGGCAATCAGAGTCTATAGATTCACTCAGAATATATATAATCAAAGTTTATACCGCGGGATATTTTCTACCAAATGTAATACACATCTAAAGAGTAAGTCTAAAAACTTATTAGAAATTACTCGACTACGAAACAACACAGGAAACGACATAAAACGTATACTAAAACTTCTTTCGAAATATTGTTGCTTTACCCGAAAATTTTGTTTGCAATCCTCTGTGACGAACGTCATAATATTAAACTGCTAGCTTCTCAAAATATATTCAATGTTATAGGTACAGTAATTGATGACATAATAGAAATTGAATTCATACAATCAATTTTCAAGCATATCATTATATATATAATGTAATTGATTGAAAAAATGTTGTGGTAATAGAACTCCCAATCATAATGTATTAATTGCATGAAAATTTAATGAAGATAATAGAATGCTGAATAGATTCAATTAACAACATACATTCAATTAACAACATACATTCAATTAACAACATTACTCAGCTTCTTTTCTGTTATACACTATATTGCCATTGATTATGGGACACTTGCGATTTTAGACATTTTACTAAATATCTAGAAAAATACATGAGGAATCATCTCGAAACTCTTAGTGTATAAATATAATAGTATACGTCATACATCTCCGTGAAGATTTTTTACCGAAACGCCATAGGGGACCGTCAACAAATTAAAAAAGAATGAATATCTTTTGAACAACCCTGTCAAAACTAATGTAGCAAAAGCGCTCAAACTCTAGATTATGATTGAATGCCTTATTGTAATACACTGTGTTCATTTTTATGCGAATAGCATGCACACTCGCAGAGTAATTAAGGTTTTTATAAAAATGGTCCCAAATTTTTCCAAGTTTTTTCATTATAATTTTCAGAGTTCTTAATATAAAATAATATTTTTTTCAGAAAATATGACAAACAACATTGCACACAGTACCCTGTAATCAGAATTAAAAAATAATAAAAATTGTATGAAAAATGAGTAGGTTTACTATATAATTTTTTACTGCGCATGCGTCAAAGATATCAAAATTTCATTTGCATATTATGTTAGCTAAATATATAGAGCAACTTTTGTAAAAGTCTCAAAATCATAACTTGAAAATTCTGAAAGTAATCGTCTATAGAAAAAGGACAAAATCCGTTGTTTCCAAAATGAAGCAAAAAAAATGAGGGATTTTATCCAAATGCAGTAGTACATCCCATATTGTGTATTCTATATTGACACTAATCAATGAATATATGGATACAACCCCTCTTGTTTTTGCTTCATTTTGAGAATAATGGATTTTCGACTTATTCAATTGACGATTATTGTCAGAATTTTCAAGTTATGATTTTGTGACTTTCACAAAAGTTGCTCTATACATTTAGCTAACATAATATGCAAATGAAATTTTGATATCGTTGACGCATGCGCAGTAAAAAATTATTTAGTAAACCAACTCATTTTTTATACAATTTTCATTATTTTTTAATTCTGATTACAGGGTACTGTGTGCAATGTTGTTTGTCATATTTTCTGAAAAAAATAATACTTTATATTAAGAACTCTGAAAATTATAAGGAAAAAACTTGGAAAAATTTGGGATCATTTTTATAAAAACCTTAATTACTCTGCGAGTATGCATGCTATTTGCATAAAAATGAACAAGGCTTATTACAATAAGGCATTCAATCACAATCTAGAGTTTGAGTGCTTTTGCTGCATTAGTTTTGACAGGGTTATTCAAAAGATATTCATTCTTTTTTAATTTGTTGACGGTCCCCTTTGGAGTTTCGGGAAAAAATCTTCACGGAGATGTATGACTTATACTATTATATTTATACACTAAGAGTTTCGAGATGATTCCTCATGTATTTTTTTAGATATTTAGTAAAATGTCTAAAATCGCAAGTGTCCCATAATCAATGGCAATATAGTGTACAAGGTATAAAAGTTATACGTGCAGCAGGTCACACCAAGAGCATCCAATGTCAAAGGTAAACTACTTTGGTACATATAAAACTTATGACCTTCTTCGTGAAAAAAAAATAACAATACAATACATAAACACTGGGCCTAGATTGTTGGGTGGCTGAGACGGGTAGGGTATGAAATGCAGCCACATCTACGAGTTATATACAGAATAGTTTTGAAAGCAGATACAGTGTTACCACTGGGCTACTTTTTTTAAATCAGATTTCTTGGTTGACACCACTTTTTTGAAACGGTAAATTACCTTTTGTTTTCGCCTTAATTATCCTGTCATTCAATAAGGCACATTTTATCATTTGTAAAAAGTGGTACCAATCAAGAATCTGAATTTTAAAAAAGTAGCCCATCTGGCAACACTGAGCAGATATTTAAGAAATGCATTCAAATCAACATTTCGTTGTATGCTCCAATAGAGAGGTAACGCTGGTTTTTACCAAAAGTTGTCAGATTTGCTCCAATTATACAGACTACAGATATTGTTTTATAGTTTGAATATATTAAGGAGATAAATATAAAGGTTTAAGTAACACTTTTAAATAATAACCAGCTTTGTAGGAATTTTTTTTATTTTTTTTTTTTGAAAAAATGTCAAAAAGTGACAAATTTTGCCCAAAATTTCGATTTTTGGAGCAAAAGCGCAGACTCAAGCCATTTTTTTTCAGCGGTAAAATTTCACACAGTCGATGTACTAGTATAAAGGCAACTTTTGGCACCTACCCGTTTTGGATTTTCAAAAAATAATTTTTTTTCGCCCCACCCTAGTGTGCATGAAAGCTCATTCTTTTTCTTTTTACTGCTTTCACATTGGCCCATTTGTATGAAGGATAAAAGAGTTTTTCTTTCAAGACTTTTGAAATTTTAGAGGGGTTTTTTCTTTTATTTTTCAAAATTTTGCTTAAAAAATAACAAACAGTGCAGAATGTTTTCTATTTTTGAAAGCACTTCCAGACTATCCCTCTGAAGACACCCACGTGGTTTGGTCAATATCATGCTTATCTGTTTTTTGTACTTTTCATAAAACTAATCCACATCTTCAAAATATATGAAACCGCATCTATATATTCTAAAAGAAACAAAGCAATACCTCTGATTTTCATATTTATTTATTTGTTATTATTGTTATTACAGACACGATTAAAGTTTCTGGCACCTTACCCTACAAACATTTTTGAAATGGACTTCTCATTAAAAAATGTATAATTTGAAATTCAATGCGTGTAACTTCAGAACTGTAGGGGCTTTTGTTAACCGCTGTACGATTCATTTTCGTTATGCTAAGACGTGCTTATATACTAATACAATTATCACATTAAAATAGGAAATAAAGCCTTTGTGCAAAAATGTTTAAAGATAGAAAACCAACGATTATAAATGCACAAATAAAGTAAGAAAAGGTAGCAAACAGCCGTTTCGAATCTACTATGGAGATTCTTCATCAGTGCAAAACTCAGCGAGCTAGAAAAAGCAAAACTGAGCAAAGAGACAGAGAGACGCAGGCTTATATACCCGCTACGGAAGCGATCCCGCCTAAAGGAGAGCAACCAATGAGAAGAGAGCAGCCTAACAACTGGATGGTCAAGTAGCGACATCTACCGGAGAATAAACAAAACAAAATTAAAAAGGGAGAGGAGAAAAAAAAAGGTTTAAATTAAATTAAAGATTTCCAAATGGTAGGAAAATAAGGCGTACTTGATAAGTCATTGACTAAGGAGTGAGAATTTTTAATGATGTGGTAAGCTTCCCAAAGATCAAGATCAAGAATGGAAGGACACTTTTGGATAATGGTAGCTGAAGAAAAGTTAAACTTATGTTGTAAAGACCAACAATGTTGAGCAATGGAAGAGCGTTTAAGCTCTTGATTTTTGACATACCTTTTATGTTCCGTTAAACGAAATCTGAGAGCACGTTTAGTCTGACCAATATAAGAAAGGCCACATTGGCAAGAAATTTGGTAAATACCCCAGTTATCTAAGCGATCAATGGGATGCTTAAGATTTGAAAAGGCAACTTTATTAACAGGAGAAAAAATAACATTGAAATCGAACCTTTTTAAAATTCTAGCAACTTGCTGACTGATTTTGGGAAAAAAAGGCAAAACAACCAAACTATTAGAATTCGAATTAAAGTTTTTTCTTTCAGATTGGGTGGATTTTGTCAATTTTCTATGAACTGAATCTATAATATCAGGGGAATAACCACGATCAACAGCAATAGCTTTAAGATAATTAAGTTCATCACTGAGTAACTGAGGAGTTGAACAAATATTGGAAGCCCGGAAAATAAAAGTTTTAAAAGCCGCAACTTTCTGGTTAGGAGGATGTGAAGAATATCTATGAGGTGGAAGACTGACCGCAAAAGGTTTACGAAAGACAGTAGTCTGAAAATTATCTTCATCGCGAATAACAAGGACATCCAGAAAAGATAGCCGATTGTTCGATTCAACTTCAAAAGTAAATTGAATGTAAGAATCAATAGAATTCATAACAGAGAGAATATAATTTATATCTGAATTCACAGCAATTAAAGCAAAAACATCATCGACGTAACGAACATAAAACTGAAATTTTAAGACTTCAAACAATTTTATTTCAAAATAGTGCATGTAAGAATCACATAAAATCGGACTAAGAGGGTTACCCATAGCCAAACCGTCAGTCATACGAAAGAAATTCCCGTTAAATACAAAAGTGTTTTGAGACAAGCAAACACGAGTGAGATGAATGAGCTCCTGGATTTCGAAAAAAGATAAATGAAATTCACAGAGCCTTTTCTTCAGGCAATCTAAAGCCCCTTCGACAGGAACATTAGTAAATAATATTGAAACATCAAAAGAAACCATCATGTGGCCTTGTGGCTTAAAACAGTGAAGTTTCTTAACAAATTCAAAAGAGTTTTTAACAGTGAAAGAATTACCGCTTGAAAGAGGAGAAAATATGGAAACAAGATATTTTGCAAGTTTATAAGAAGCCGTACCGATATTGGAGACAATGGGTCTAAAAGGAATGTCAAGTTTATGAACCTTAGGTAAAGCATAAAACCTGGCACAATGAGCAACTGAAGGAATAAGAGACCTCTTTAATATAGCAGGAATAATGTGCGTAGACTTAATGGCAGATTTGATAGTATCAGTTTCACTAGAGGAAGGGTCTTTGTGGATATCCACATAGGGACCATCATTAATTAATTTCTGGAATTTCTCCAAATATGTAGACTTGTCAAGAACAACAATCTGACCACCTTTGTCAGCCTTAGTTATGATCAAATTCGGATCAGAACATAAACTTTTAAGACAACGTTTAACTGAACTATTAAGATTAGGCTTATAAACATTAGAATTAAAATCGACAGTATTGGCAATGAGATGCCGAATCGACTATTTTTGAGAAGGAGAAATAGCGCTATGCTTAAAAGCACGCTCAATAGGAGCAATCAGACGGGGTAACGAAGGAGAGGCAGATACTGAGAAATTGTTGTTTAATTTGAGAGCATTAAGCTGATTATTATTTAAAGCGACACTAGAAAGATTGACGACAGCATTTTGATTAACAGTAGGTAAATTGTTGGAATTGTTAGCGAAAGAATTATTACAAAGTGTACTAAATTTCTTTTTTAGAACTGAGCAATGAATCGAAGAAGCTTTGAGGACTCTATTCCATGAAATTCTGTCTATAGAATCAAAATCAGGTGACGAATTAGCAAGAGAGATATGTAAGAAATATAACTCATGCTCTATATGAGCAATTTTCTGACGAGTCTCTTGAATCAACGCTCTTAAAAGAGCTAATTTACACCGAAATAAAACCTTATCTATCCTACTTGAATTAAATAAATTACAAGGTATTGAAATGAACCTAGGAAAGACATTTTTGCGTCTACAGTCACGTAGAAAATGTAAGTGCTCCAAAAACCTATACTTTTTCAGTCGTAAATTACAAAATCTATTGATTTGTGACATAGCAAAGAGAAGAAAATTAAAAACAACAATAATGGAATCAAGGCCCGTTGACGCCAAATACATTAAAATAGGAAATAAAGCCTTTGTGCAAAAATGCTTAAAGATAGAAAACCAACGATTATAAATGCACAAATAAAGTAAGAAAAGGTAGCAAACAGCCGTTTCAAATGTACTATGGAGATTCTTAATCAGTGTAAAACTCAGCGAGCTAGAAAAAGCAAAACTGAGCAAAGAGACAGAGAGACGCAAGCTTATATACCCGCTACGGAAGCGATCCCGCCTAAAGGAGAGCAACCAACGAGAAGAGAGCAGCCTAACAACTGGATGGACAAGTAGCGACATCTACCGGAGAATAAACAAAACAAAACTAAAAAGGGAGAGGAGAAAAAAAAAGGTTTAAATTAAATTAAAGATTTCGAAATGCTAGGAAAATGAGGCGTACTTGATAAGTCATTGTCTAAGGAGTGAGAATTTTTAATGATGTGGTAAGCTTCCCAAAAATCAAGATCAAGAATGGAAGGACACTTTTGGATAATGGTAGCTGAAGAAAAGTTAAACTTATGTTGTAAAGACCAACAATGTTGAGCAATGGAAGAGCGTTTAAGCTCTTGATTTTTGACATACCTTTTATGTTCCGTTAAACGAAATCTGAGAGCACGTTTACTCTGACCAATATAAGAAAGGCCACATTGGCAAGAAATTTGGTAAATACCCCAGTTATCTAAGCGATCAATGGGATGCTTTGATTTGAAAAGGCAATTTTATTAACAGGAGAAAAAATAACATTGAAATCGAACCTTTTTAAAATTCTAGCAACTTGCTGACTGATTTTGGGAAAAAAAGGCAAAACAACCAAAGTATTGGAATTCGAATTAAAGTTTTTTTTTTCAGATTGGGTGGATTTTGTCAATTTTCTATGAACTGAATCTACAATATTAGGGGAATAACCACGATCAACAGCAATAGCTTTAAGATAATTAAGTTCATCACTGAGTAACTGAGGAGTTGAACAAATATTGGAAGCCCGGAAAATAAAAGTTTTAAAAGCCGCAACTTTCTGGTTAGGAGGATGTGAAGAATATCTATGAGGTGGAAGACTGACCGCAAAAGGTTTACGAAAGACAGTAGTCTGAAAATTATCATCATCGCGAATAACAAGGACATCCAGAAAAGATAGCCGATTGTTCGATTCAACTTCAAAAGTAAATTGAATGTAAAAATCAATAGAATTCATAACAGAGAGAATATGATTTATGTCTGAATTCACAGCAATTAAAGCAAAAACATCATCGACGTAACGAACATAAAACTGAAATTTTAAGACTTCAAACAATTTTATTTCAAAATAGTGCATGTAAAAATCACATAAAATCGGACTAAGAGGGTTACCCATAGCCAAACCGTCAGTCATACAAAAGAAATTCCCGTTAAATACAAAAGTGTTTTGAGATAAGCAAACACGAGTGAGATGAATAAGCTCCTGGATTTCGAAAAAAGATAAATGAAATTCACAGAGCCTTTTCTTCAGGCAATCTAAAGCCCCTTCGACAGGAACATTAGTAAATAATGATGAAACATCAAAAGAAACCATCATGTGGCCTTGTGGCTTAAAACTGTGAAGTTTCTTAACAAATTTAAAAGAGTTTTTAACAGTGAAAGAATTACCGCTTGAAAGAGAAGAAAATATGGAAACAAGATATTTTGCAAGTTTATAAGAAGCCGTACCGATATTGGAGACAATGGGTCTAAAAGGAATGTCAAGTTTATGAACCTTAGGTAAAGCATAAAACCTGGCACAATGAGCAACTGAAGGAATAAGAGCCCTCTTTAATATAGCAGGAATAAAGTGCGTAGACGTAATGGCAGATTTGATAGTATCAGTTTCACTAGAGGAAGGGTCTTTGTGGATATCCACATAGGGACCATCATTAATTAATTTCTGGGATTTCTCCAAATATGTAGACTTGTCAAGAACAACAATCTGACCACCTTTGTCAGCCTTAGTTATGATCAAATTCGGATCAGAACATAAACTTTTAAGACAACGTTTAACTGAACTATTAAGATTAGGCTTATAAACATTAGAATTAAAATCGACAGTATTGGCAATGAGATGCCTAATCGACTCTTTATGAGAAGGAGAAATAGCGCTATGCTTAAAAGCACGCTCAATATGAGCAATCAGACGGGGTAACGAAGGAGAGGCAGATACTGAGAAATTGTTGTTTAATTTGAGAGCATTAAGCTGATTATTATTTAAAGCGACACTAGAAAGATTGACGACAGCATTTTGATTAACAGTAGGTAAATTGTTGGAATTGTTAGCGAAAGAATTATTACAAAGTGTACTAAATTTATTTTTTAGAACTGAGCAATGAATCGAAGAAGCTTTGAGGACTCTATTCCATGAAATTCTGTCTATAGAATCAAAATCAGGTGACGAATTAGCAAGAGAGATATGTAAGTAATATAACTCATGCTCTATATGAGCAATTTTCTGACGAGTCTCTTGAATCAACGCTCATAAAAGAGCTAATTTAGACCGAAATAAAACCTTATCTATCCTACTTGAATTAAATAAATTACACCGTATTGAAATGAACCTAGGAAAGACTTTTTTTGCGTCTACAGTCACGTAGAAAATGTAAGTGCTCCAAAAACCTATACTTTTTCAGTCGTAAATTACAAAATCTATTGATTTGTGACATAGCAAAGAGAAGAAAATTAAAAACAACAATAATGGAATCAAGGCCCGTTGACGCCAAATACATTAAAATAGGAAATAAAGCCTTTGTGCAAAAATGTTTAAAGATAGAAAACCAACGATTATAAATGCACAAATAAAGTAAGAAAAGGTAGCAAACAGCCATTTCGAATGTACTATGGAGATGCTTCATTAGTGTAAAACTCAGCGAGCTAGAAAAAGCAAAACTGAGCAAAGAGACAGAGAGACGCAGGCTTATATACCCGCTACGGAAGCGATCCCGGCTAAAGGAGAGCAACCAATGAGAAGAGAGCAGCCTAACAACTGGATGGACAAGTAGCGGCATCTACCGGAGAATAAACAAAACAAAACTAAAAAGGAAGAGGAGAAAAAAAAAGGTTTAAATTAAATTAAAGATTTCGAAATGCTAGGAAAATAAGGCGTACTTGATAAGTCATTGACTAAGGAGTGAGAATTTTTAATGATGTGGTAATCTTCCCAAAAATCAAGATCAAGAATGGAAGGACACTTTTGGATAATGGTAGCTGAATAAAAGTTAAACTTATGTTGTAAAGACCAACAATGTTGAGCAATGGAAGAGCGTTTAAGCTCTTGATTTTTGACATACCTTTTATGTTCCGTTAAACGAAATCTGAGAGCACGTTTAGTCTGACCAATATAAGAAAGGCCACATTGGCAAGAAATTTGGTAAATACCCCAGTTATCTAAGCTATCAATGGGATGCTTAAGATTTGAAAAGGCAATTTTATTAACAGGAGAAAAAATAACAATGAAATCGAACCTTTTTAAAATTCTAGCAACTTGCTGACTGATTTTGGGAAAAAAAGGCAAAACAACCAAAGTATTGGAATTCGAATTAAAGTTTTTTCTTTCAGATTGGGTGGATTTTGTCAATTTTCTATGAACTGAATCTATAATATCAGGGGAATAACCACGATCAACAGCAATAGCTTTAAGATAATTAAGTTCATCACTGAGTAACTGAGGAGTTGAACAAATATTGGAAGCCCGGAAAATAAAAGTTTTAACAGCCGCAACTTTCTGGTTAGGAGGATGTGAAGAATATCTATGAGGTGGAAGACTGACCGCAAAAGGTTTACGAAAGACAGTAGTCTGAAAATTATCATCATCGCGAATAACAAGGACATCCAGAAAAGATAGCCGATTGTTCGATTCAACTTCAAAAATAAATTGAATGTAAGAATCAATAGAATTCATAACAGAGAGAATATGATTTATATCTGAATTCACAGCAATTAAAGCAAAAACATCATCGACGTAACGAACATAAAAAGGTTCGATTTCAATGTTATTTTTTCTCCTGTTAATAAAATTGCCTTTTCAAATCTTAAGCATCCCATTGATAGCTTAGATAACTGGGGTATTTACCAAATTTCTTGCCAATGTGGCCTTTCTTATATTGGTCAGACTGAACGTGCTCTCAGATTTCGTTTAACGGAACATAAAAGGTATGTCAAAAATCAAGAGCTTAAACGCTCTTCCATTGCTCAACATTGTTGGTCTTTACAACATAAGTTTAACTTTTCTTCAGCTACCATTATCCAAAAGTGTCCTTCCATTCTTGATCTTGATTTTTGGGAAGCTTACCACATCATTAAAAATTCTCACTCCTTAGTCAATGACTTATCAAGTACGCCTTATTTTCCTAGCATTTGTAAATCTTTAATTTAATTTAAACTTTTTTTTTCTTCTCTCTCTTTTTAGTTTTGTTTTGTTTATTCTCCGGTAGATGTCGCTACTTGTCCATCCAGTTGTTAGGCTGCTCTCTTCTCATTGGTTGCTCTCCTTTAGGCGGGATCGCTTCCGTAGCAGGTATATAAGCCTGCGTCTCTCTGTCTCTTTGCTCAGTTTTGCTTTTTCTAGCTCGCTGAGTTTTGCATTGATGAAGAATCTCCATAGTAGATTCGAAACGGCTGTTTGCTACCTTTTCTTACTTTATTTGTGCATTTATAATCGTTGGTTTTCTATCTTTAAACAATTATCACATATTTTTAGTTACATAAATAATGGCGCCCTTCATGGAGGGCCAAGAGCCAAGCTGCGCCCCTGGTTACTGAAAGGTTGGACAGGCCTGTCGTATATTAATATATATACATACATATATACGTTTATGAATGAAAGAAAGAAATTTTAAGCGTGAATGACGACCAAGAAAGTAATGTGCAAATTCATTAAGATTTAAGATGAAACGATTTCTTTCTTGAACTGTAAGTGAATTAATTGCAAATTGAGCGAATTTAATTTCAATTAATTTGTCTTTATCTTGTGTGGTGTTCGACATTGAATACCATAATGTAGTTTAGAAAAAAAACAATCATTACTGACTGAGTTTGGTTTAACTTCTGATTGTGAGAAAGCAATTGTAGTTTTAGTTACATTGATTCAGTTCACATGCACCATTCTGATACATCTATTATTAAGAGCATAAATAAGCTTTAAAACGCTTTCAATACGCATCTTAAAAACTTGCATACAAGAAAAACTGTCGATGTTTGATCCCTTTAAACTAAAATGCTCATAATTTAAGCTTCATGTATGATAACACTTCAGTTTACCCAATACAAATAGCCTAAAATGTATTCTATCTTTTTACAGCATTAAAATGTGGAAAGGGAATTAAATGTTTATTATTATTGTTGTTGTTGTTGACTGTGTAAACTAGATGAAATATCTATCAGGCTATTACCAACCATTATGATTTTGAAAAACTGTTTGTCTGAGCATGCGTTTTGTCATACGCTCCCCTGTCATATAAAGGCAACGGCAATCTAACTCTACAGTTGAAAGAAATGTTTTTTCTGTTACAGGTATTTAAAAAACAATTTTTACCGAAGTTTTAGTAGAAGTTTTAGTAAAATTTGAGTAGACGTTTTTAGAAACAATGAAGGCATTTTTCCAAAAATCGGAATATAGAAAAAAAAAAAAATTAAAAAAAAAAAAAAAAAAAAAAAAACGCAATTTAAAAATTGATTTTTTTTTTTTCAAAAATTCTGAATTCTAAAAGCGGTCTAATCTATTGCTTAATAGTACAAGTAATATATCTCCTAAAAACGATAAAATAATTTCAAAAGTAGTTATTAGTTACTGGTAACAATATTTTAAGCTGCAGATACACGGGGCAGATTTCTTGAAGTTAGTAAATTGAACTTCGTTGGGGTTTTTCTAAAAGAATCTAATACGTAACGTATCTGCACACAGTTCGAAGGCAAATGTAGCCAATAAAAAGAAATTGTTGCGCAATAAAAATAGTTAATTAGAATAAGAATTGTGAATCTCAGGCAATAAATGACCAAAAAAAAAAAAAAAAAGTGATTCTTATATAATTAATATTTGTCTATACTGTCAAATCATGACCAATGAAATACAAGGCCAGTTCATGGTGTAACATCAATATAATGACATCACAATCGTGAGATCATTTGGTCGGACTAAGACCAAAGAATTACATAAAAGTACCGATAGTTGTTAATTTTATATTCCAAGATCTTAATAAAAAATTTTAAAATAACTTTATTTTTCAATTGTGCCTTTTTATAATAAAAATATATATTTTGATATAATAAATTTTAATAGTATATAAAATATGAATTTTAATAATATTATGTAATTTAAAAGTTTAATATAATAAGTTTTAACGAAAATCTGATAAACATGGAAGCAATTGTAATTTAACCTACCGGGATATTATTGCTGTGAGCAGATGTAATTCGTTAATTTCTCAAAATCTGCAGCAATTTAATTACTCATATCTAAAAAAAGCGTCACAGTTAAATAAACAAAATATATTATGTAGCCGGTGAACATATGTACAAAAACATGGAAAAGAAAAACATGTGTGTCTTTTGATATTTTTAATAAAAAAAATGACAAAATTTTCAAAGAAACAATGTCGATGATCACATTTCTTCCCTATCAGAAAATGAAAAATCTTATTTTTCTTTCCTCTTTCTAAGTTTTTTTTCTCTATGAGAAAATGGAATATCCCTTCTTTGTTGCCTCTTCTAAGTTCAACTAGATAGGGAGGCCTACCATATGGCTTGAGTTCAACAAGCCCCACCTATGTTGCCCCTTTCAAAAGAGAAATGGGATGTTTCATTTTCTGATAGGGGGGAAAATGAGATTATTGACATTGCTTTTCTTGTAACTTCTGCCTTTTTTTGTAGGGGGGGGGGGCTTAAAAATATTACGAGAGCCTACTTTTTCCCCCACGTTTTTATACATATGTTAAACTACTTCGTGTTTTTATTATTTTTTTTTCATTATTGATTTATTTTTTTAACAACTGTGACGCTTTTTTAATATAACACTACTTTAAATGTTGCAGACTTTGAAAATTTTGAATATTTAACAGATTATATCTCCTAACACCAACAATATCTCGGTGCAGTACTGTATTATTTTGCTTGTCCTTGTAGCACTTTCATATTCTATAAGAAAAAGTTTGGGGTACGATTGCTTAAATAAGATATTAAGTGCGGGAAATAGACGGAAACGTCATTTTGATTATACTTTGGGGCAACATAACAATGTAAAGTAACAATGCCCCATGGAAACAAATAAATTTATTAAGCAGGTAGTTTTATACTAATAGTTTATGTCAAAAGAATTGTGGCTGTTGCTGCTTGCCAGAGATATAGCACTCCAAACATACTGGCATTTCAGTTTTCATGAAAAATGGCATTTACAACTTTGAACTTTGACATTTTCTATAGGGAAAAGCAAATTTTTTCAGGGCTTCAAAATTGCAGATTGTTTATTATATATGATTTATTTCAAAATAAAAAAATATCCAGCCATTTAAAAAGTACAACTATCAAAATATCACTTTTTGTCTGATTTTCAAAATAATGGCTCTTAATGGAATATACAATTTAAAGTATTTAATTCAATGACTAAAGAAAAATTAAACTATATTTATAAAAGAAACAGATTACAGCATAAGAGATGCAATGAAACAAATTTAGGTCTGAAAATATGAAACTATATAGTAGTTTATCGTTAGGTTTAAACAGCCAAATCAAGCTCTAGCTTAAAGATGACAGATCAAAAAATAATAGTAAATTTACGGTGCCTTCTTACCAAAATATATTTTGGTAGGTAAGTTTAAAATCAAATATATTTTGTTTTTAAGCTCAAAACATGCATAAAAATTGCTATAAAATCGCACTTTTGCATAACATCAAAATTCATATTTAAATGAAGATATTTTTATTCTGTAAATTTTTTTATGATTAATGAATGTTTCTTGAGATATTGAACCGTTTTCATAACTACAACTTTGTTATTAAAACAATTATAGAAGCTAACGTTTTTACACACAAAAAAATGAAGAAAACATATTTTAATTTCTAACTTCTATCAACTAAAATAGGAAAAAATAATTAACTAGGCACATTACCTAAATAATTGTCTTTAAAATATTTTTGCAAATTTTCATAAAGTTACAACTATAATATTTCGATTTATGATGTTTTGCGATAAAATCTTATTTTAAGAAAAAAAAAAAAAAAGGCAGAAAATATACTACAAAATAGGTTTTACCTATTAAATGACTAATATTTAAATCTCTGTAACTTTAGTTCTGAGTCAGATAGAAACAAAATTCAAACTGATTTTAACCCTTTATCTACCGAATTATGAATTCATGAAAATTTTACATTCTAAAGCATTTTACGTAAATTGTTTAAACTAAATTGAAAGATTTAGATAATCATTTAATAAATTTTTAAAGGACTTTAGAAAGATTGAAGGATTAATTAAATTTGAATTTATAGGAATTTTGTGTAATATTTATAACCTCACTCAAATCTTTTATTTTAAACTTTTTTTTTTAAGTATTTTGTAGAATTATAAAATCTACAAATATCATGTTCTTACATTATAAATATAAAAATATTTCCGCAGTGAAAAATCTCCATTCCCTTCCCTCAACGCCAAGAAAGCTGAAAAGGTACAAAAGCAAAATCAATCATCCCTTTAAAAATATTTTTCCTTTGTGTAACCAATAATGCTTTTGGAAAAAAAAAATAAAGTAATATATCTGTAACTCATTCTAAATATTATTACAATTAACTGACGTATTAATAGAATTTTATAATAAGTAATTTTAATGGTACTTATAAGTACCGTTGGTAGATAAAGGGCTAAAAGCTAAAATGTCAGAATTTAATGATAAACCAAACATTAAAAAAAATCGGATTTTTGACCGAAAATTGCATTTTAACGCCTACCAGTGTGGAGTAAATCTGTTTGAAAGCAGTCAATCAAGGTAACTTTAATGTATCAGAGTAACTAATGGACAAGAGAAAAAAAAAGAGATTAAATCTTCTACATCACTTGAATTAACGGCAAAATTTTGGTCTCAAAATATAGATAGCAGCACTAGTGTGATTGTGGTAGCTCAATGAAAATCATTCGTCAATATTCCACCAAGGCAGAATGGATAAAAGTTTCGTGAAGGTGGAGGAAAGTTATTCTGTTTTGGCGCAAAATTACCCTGATTGACTGTAATTAACTTAAACCAGAATTTATAAACGGATTTATTAGAAAATATGAACTTGCTTATTTTCAAGTATGTTATAAAAAGGAAATTTTAATTAAATATTCTGAGAGCCAGTAAAATAAATATTAGATGTCCTTTTTTAAAGGACCAACCCTTGAAAGGGTTAAAGCTAGGTAGGCATCTTAACTAATAAAAAATTCACCTAAAATAATATCTCTAAATATTCCCAAACTTCTACAGGTTATATATAAAAGAAACACATATCGATTAGAGACCTGAAACACACTCTAAACATTTTTTAAAGATGTTATTTACTTTTAAAAAGAACCTTAATTCCAACGTTTTTCCGTGTAGGTATCATAGCTTGGAGGTAAAGTATATCGCTAGAAAACAGGATTTTTAGTTCGAATCATGGTGCTGTAACTTGAAATTTTTACACTAAGATGGATTTAATTAAAAGAAATTTTGTATTTTTTGCTAATTAATAGTTTTATGTATTTTTTTTATCTCTGACATTCATAATATTTTTTGGAACTCAATTTCCTTTCTGTTTTATAAACTACTAGCTGACCCGCCCGGCGTTGCCCGGGTCCGTATTAGCAATATTAAACGAACTTGAAATTTGTATGATTTTATCAATAACTGGAAGCATGCAGAAATGCATTGTCTGAAATACGTCGCAGCTGACTTTGTGAAAAATCAGTTTTAAAAACAACAACTAATATTAAACTCTAAAAATACTTAAAATGAGCAATGAGAAACACGGGAGGGAACATGTATCCAACGATTGCGTTAGTTTCGTGTTAAAGTGTTGATATTTTCTTAGCAGACGATTTTTTGTGATAAATACATTATCTGTTTTATATTTCTTCTTAATGATATTCCTCTGGACCGAGTTGGCGCATTGCCAAGATTTGCTTCCTCTGGACCGAGTTGGCGCATTGCCAAGATTTGCTTTTCAGTTAGGTTTTTTTTTTTTTTTTTTTTTTTTTTTTTTAGCATTTTTAAAAAATTTGGAATTTTGGATTTTATTTAAACAAGGTAGACCCCGTCAAATTTGAAAATGTAATGATCAAAAGAAAATGTTTAAGAAGGAACTGTTTCACTGACTTATATAATAAACCTACAAAATTAGTTATAGTAAAAAATGCATTTTATATTGGTACGTCTAACTCTTAAACGAACGATATTTATCGTCAAAATAACAAAATACTATCTATCTATATTATAAAGACCAAACGTGTCTATATTATAAAGACCAAAATCTGTGCGTAACGCATACGTCATTTTGCGAATGGCAACACTTTCAAATTTTAAATGAAATTTCGGTATTGCAATTTTTGCTACTACAATTGTTTAAAATTCTAAACTTCGCACATTTTCAAATTTTACACCATCGGAGAGAGAAAAAATGTACTTTTAAATGCAATTTATGTAAAATTCATACCTTAATTTACTTTTGAAATATTAATATTTTTGTAATTTTTTATATCACTTTTCACATCGTGGCAACAGGAGTACTCCATTTCTATTAAAAGCAAAGGGGGAAAAAATATTACTGCAACTTTATGTAGCCATTTTCTCATTAAAAGGGGAAAAATCGAAATTTAAACATCTTATGTTATCAAAACCGGTGAATTTTGATTTCATTTACAAAATTTTACACGTAAATGTCAAAGAGTATCAATAGCTTAATATCTGTTTCAGCAAATAGCATGGAGACTTCAAGTTTTGAATCAAAATGATCATTTTAAATTACCAAATTTTATTGAATTGATGAATACAGATACGAATTATGCATTTGTAAATTTTGATATGGTGAAAATGATCCCAGGTTTAGATTTCACTGGGAAAAAATTCTATGATTAGATCAAAGTTGAATAAATTTTGATTTCTTTCATTTTGGAATACTAGCATAACTGTATCATAATAACAGATATTTCTTATTTTTTAGTGCTTACATGTACAATTAAAGTTTAATTTTCACAATTTCTACAACTGAATGTTATAGAAATAGTTTTTTTTTTTAACTTTAAATATGATTTGTTTAAAAGTTAGACATACCAATATAAGGTGCATTTTTTGCTATAACTTATTTAGTAGGTTTTTTATAAATCAATGAAACAGTTCCTTCTTAAACATTTTCTTTCGTCAAAATTTGACGGATTCTGTCTTGTTTCTATAAAACGCAGTTGTAGAAATTGTTAAAATTAAACTTTAATCGTATATATAAGCAGTAAAAAATAATAAAGATCTGTTATTATGATAAAATTATCAATTTAGGTTCTTAAGCTAGTATTCCAATATGAAAAAAGCAAAATTTATTCAACTTTGATTCAATCATAGAATTTTTTTTTTTCATGAAATCTAAACGCGGCATCATTTTCAACATATCAAAATTAACAAATGCACATTTCACATCTGTATTCACCTTTTCAAAAAAATTAGCATTTTAATTTGATCATTTTGATTCAAAACTTGAAGTCTCAATGCTATTAGCTGAAACAGATATTAAACTGTTGATATTCTTTTACGTGTAAATTAAATTTTGCAAATGAAATCAAAATTCACCGGGTTTTATGACAGATGATATTTAAATTTAAATTTTTTCCCTTTTAATTTGAAAATGGCAACATAAAAATACAGCAATCATTTTTTCTCCCTTTTTTTCCTTTTCTTTTAATAGAAATGGAGTACTCCTGTTGCCACGATGAGAAAAGTGGCATTAAAAGCTGCAAAAAATTAATATTTCAAAAACAAATTAAGAAACAGTTTTCAAACAAATTTCATTTAAAAGTACATTTTTTTCCCTACTCGACGGTGTAAAAATTGAAAATATACTATAATTAGAAGTTAATAAATTTTTAGTAGCGAAAATTGCAATATCGAAATTTCATTTAAAATTTAAAAGTGTTGCCATGTGCAAAATGACGTATGCGTTACGCACAGATACGTTTGGCATTTATAATATAGATAGATATATTGATTTTAACATTTTTAATTTGATTAAAATAAATAAGTTATAATTATTTTAAAATAAAAGTTTTTGGTGCTAACATCTTTTTGAGAATTTAATAAATTAACAACACGGATTTATTAATTAAAGGATAAGTGGATTTGAAAGAGGCATTAAACGAAACCTTTTGTGCGACCTGCGATCGCACTTAGCCTCTTTTTTGGGGAGGGGAGGTTACAAAATGTTTATTTCCTGTTGAAGATATAATTAATCCATTGAAGAGAAATGTTACAATATAGGATTATGCTATTCTTTAAAATGTCATTCAGTAATAAATTAATAACGAGTATTGTAATTGAAAAACACCTTTTATTCGTGATCTATCATCCAAATATTCATTTATTTATATTATGCTATTGCTTTTAACACTATTCGTATATAAAAAAAATTTTATTAGTTTTTTTTCAAGTATTTTTATTTGTTTTCATAAACTGGAGGTGTTTTTTTTTTTTTTTTTTTTTTTTTTTTTTTTTTTTTTTTTTACTAATGCTTCCAGTGATATCCTATATTCAAAATTCCTCAAATTCAGAGATGATCTCGAAATTGAAATGCATTCTCTACTAGTTCAGATTACACTAGTTATTTTTTTTTTTCTGGAAAAAACTCAAACGAATTCATTAAATTCATTGTCAAATAGCCTATAAAATGATTTAAATCTTTGTTTCATTTACATAATTTCCATTTAGAGAAAATGATTTACTCACAGTAGCGTGCTAATAATTTTTTTAAACAATCTTTTGAAAACTTTAGAATTTTGAATGGTTGGATTTTATATATTTTTTTTATTGTTAAATGCCTTAATTATATTTTATACGCAAAGGTTATGAAAACGCATAGAAATTATATGATTATCATTAGATATTAAAACTTTTCCCAGAGGAAATGACATTTTGTACATAAAGATAATTTTTATCCTAAATTTAAAAAAATGATTTCATATTTCTGCGCAAATATTGGAAATTTTAAGGGTTCATTTATTTATTTATTTATTTATTCTTTTTTATTTTCATTTTTCTTGTCCTTCTAAATTTATTCTATTTTCTCTATTTCTCTCGAAATACAGAAGTAGATTTTACTATTATTATTATATATATATATATATATATATATATATATATATATATATATATATATATATATATATTTTGTTCCGGATTTTTATATTTGATTTTATTTCCAGAATATTTTTTGTTTATACTCTTTTTAGGCATAGTTTTTTCACTGAAAATCATATAAATGTTGATTCACTGTTGAAATTGACGCTACTGAGGCCAAACAAATACAGAAAACAAGAATCCTTTAGCCTTTATGTCTTTTTTTATATAGAAAATTATGCATTGATTGTTGGTGTAACAAATGAATGCATCTAATACTTTAAATGTATATCCAGAATATTGGCTGTGACTGCAATTTCGATTTTTCTGTTTTCTGTTTCTTTATGAAATTTCTGAATCCAGTTCAAGAATATATTATGACCTCATTTCTATTCACAGAACTTATGTTAAGAGAATCCTATTCTGGGCACATACCCAGCAAAAAGGTTTTAAGCAAATAGAAAAATATTATAAAAAGAACCACAAAGGGATTATTAATCAAAATAAATAACGACGTTACAGACATCACTGAAGAAAAAATTACTATTAAGAGATGTAGAAGATATTCTGATACAATGACAAGGAGAAAAGTGACAACTTCTTTACACTTTATTAGATATAGTCTAAGAGCTAGCAACGTTTTCGTCACCTGATTTTATCAAGGCTCATTTTTTTAATATGTTTTTCCTTTTTATGGTAGAATACGTTTGCAAGCGGTCTGGCAGTCGGGAGACGTTGCGTTTACCTGTGGCAGAAGGGGTTATGCAGGTCAAAAAGCTTCAAAATCACGTCATTTTATCAAGGGTCATTTTTTAATATGTTTTTCCCTTTTATGGTAGAATACGTTTGCAAACAGTCTGGCAGTCGGGTGACGTTGCGTTTACCTGTGACAGAAGGGGTTGTGCAAGTCAAAAAGCTTCAAAATCACGTCATTTTATCAAGGCCCATTTTTTAATATGTTTTTCCCTTTTATGGTAGAATACGTTTGCAAACGGTCTGGCAGTCGGGTGACGTTGCGTTTACCTGTGGCTTAAGGGGTTATGCAGGACAAAAAACTTCGAAAATCCGCCATTTTATAAAGGCTCATTTTCTTATATGTTTTTATCAAGCTTAAAAATTACAAGATATTACTCTTTGGACAGAAGAAAACCTATAATTAATTTTCTAGACACAAAATCGGTTGCAAAGTTAATTTCAGACGTCTTTAAATATGGCAAGGAAAGTGCCTGTTCCAAGAGTGGTTTATAATTTAAATTTTATAAGACCTCTTTCCGTCACTTTATCAAGCTTAAAAATTACCAGATATTACTCTTTGGATAGCAGACAACCTATAACTAACTTGCCAGACACAAATTCGGTTGCAAAGTTAATGCCAGAAGGCTTTAAATATGGCAACAAAAATGCCTGTTCCAAGAGTTGTTTACAATTCAAAAAATTATAAGACCTTTTTACGTCATTTTATCAAACTTAAAAATTACAAGATATTACACATTGGATAGCAGACAATTTATAATTTATTTGCCAGACACAAATTCGGTTGCAAAGTTAATGCCAGAAGGCTTTAAATATCGCAATGAAAGTGCCTGTTCCAAGAGTTGTTTATATTTCAAAAAATTATAAGACCTTTTTACGTCATTTTATCAAGCTTAAAAATTTGAAGATATTACTCTTTGGATAGAAGACAACCTATAAGTAATTTGCCAGACACAAATTCGGTTGCAAAGTTAATGCCAGGCGTCTTTAAATATGGCAACGAAAGTGCATGTTCCAAGAGCGGTTTATAATTTAAAAATTATAAGACCTCTTTACGTCATTTTATCAAGCTTAAAAATTACAAGATATTACTCATTGGATAGCAGACAACCTATAACTAATTTGTCAGACACAAATTCGGTTGCAAAGTTAATGCCAGACGGCTTTAAATATGGCAACGAAAATGCCTGTTCCAAGAGTTGTTTACAACTCAAAAAAATTATAAGACCTCTTTACGTCACTTTATGAAGCTTAAAAATTACAAGATATTACTCTTTGGATAGCAAACAACCTATAATTAATTTGCGAGACACAAATTCGGCTGCATTCGGCAATTTTTTTTTCAATATAAAGTTTACTTAAAAAAAGCTCTTGTTTATCAAAATATAAATTTCTTTTTTTAAAAATTACGACGGGTGCCCCGGTTTTGGCCACACTGGAATTTATTTGTCCAATATTTAAGTTGTGAGTTAATGTTAACAAATTATATGAATTCTTACACCTTAACCTTTCAAAGGGTGCACAAATTTTCATCATATGAAAAGGCTTGTCGGTAAGACTTAAAAAAATGAAACTTTCGTCGATCAAGCACAAAGTATCACAAATTTACTCAATCAGGCTCTGAAAAAGTGTCGTGCAAAAAATCAGGTGCAGAAAAATAGTGAATCTAAGCAATAAGACTCAGAAAAATCCAGGGTTTCAAATTCGGTTCAATGACGTAAAGAGGTCTTATAATTTGTTGAATTATAAACCGCTCTTGGAACAGGCACTTTCGTTGCCATATTTAAAGCCGTCTTGCATTAAGTTTGCAACCGAGTATGTGTCTTGCAAATTAATTACCAGGTTGTCTTCTATCCATAGAGTAATATCTTGTAATTTTTAAGCTTGATAAAATGACGTAAAGAGGTCTTATAATTTTTAAATTATAAACAACTCTTGGAACAGGCACTTTCGTTGCCATATTTAAAACCGTCTTGCATTAACTTTGCAACCGAATTTGTGTCTGGCTAATTAAATATAGGTTGTCTGCTATCCAAAGAGTAATATCTTGCAATTTTTAAGCTTGATAAAATGACGTAAAGATGTCTTATAAAATTTAAATTATAAACTACTCTTGCAACAGGTACTTTCGTTGCCATATTTAAAGACGTCTGGCATTAACTTTGCAACCGAATTTGTGTCTGGCAAATTACTTATAGGTTGTCTTCTATCCAAAGAGTAATATCTTCAAATTTTTAAGCTTGATAAAATGACGTAAAGATGTCTTATAAAATTTAAACTATAAACCGCTCTTGCAACAGGCACTTTCATTGCCATATTTAAAGACTTCTGGCATTAACTTTGCAACCGAATTTGTGTCTGGCAAATTAATTATAGGTTGTCTGCCCACCAAAGAGTAATATCCCTTAACTTTTAAGCTTGATAAAATGACGTAAAGAGGTCTTATAATTTTTAAATTATAAACCGCTCTTGGAACATGCACTTACGTTGCCATATTTAAAACCGTCTTGCATTAACTTTGCAACCGAATTTGTGTCTGGCTAATTACTTATAGGTTGTCTTCTATCCATAGAGTCTTGTAATTTTTAATATCTTGTAATATCTTGTAATTTTTAAGCTTGATAAAATGACGTAAAGAGGTCTTATAATTTTTAAATTATAAACAACTCTTGGAACAGGCACTTTCGTTGCCATATTTAAAACCGTCTTGCATTAACTTTGCAACCGAATTTGTGTCTGGCTAATTAAATATAGGTTGTCTGCTATCCAAAGAGTAATATCTTGCAATTTTTAAGCTTGATAAAATGACGTAAAGATGTCTTATAAAATTTAAACTATAAACCGCTCTTGCAACAGGCACTTTCATTGAAATATTTAAAGACGTCTGGCATTAACTTTGCAACCGAATTTGTGTCTGGCTAATTACTTATAGGTTGTCTTCTATCCATAGAGTCTTGTAATTTTTAATATCTTGTAATATCTTGTAATTTTTAAGCTTGATAAAATGACGTAAAGAGGTCTTATAATTTTTAAATTATAAACAACTCTTGGAACAGGCACTTTCGTTGCCATATTTAAAACCGTCTTGCATTAACTTTGCAACCGAATTTGTGTCTGGCTAATTAAATATAGGTTGTCTGCTATCCAAAGAGTAATATCTTGCAATTTTTAAGCTTGATAAAATGACGTAAAGATGTCTTATAAAATTTAAACTATAAACCGCTCTTGCAACAGGCACTTTCATTGCCATATTTAAAGACGTCTGGCATTAACTTTGCAACCGAATTTGTGTCTGGCAAATTAATTATAGGTTGTCTGCCCACCAAAGAGTAATATCCCTTAACTTTTAAGCTTGATAAAATGACGTAAAGAGGTCTTATAATTTTTAAATTATAAACCGCTCTTGGAACATGCACTTACGTTGCCATATTTAAAACCGTCTTGCATTAACTTTGCAACCGAATTTGTGTCTGGCTAATTACTTATAGGTTGTCTTCTATCCATAGAGTAATATCTTGTAATTTTTAAGCTTGATAAAATGACGTAAAGAGGTCTTATAATTTTTAAATTATAAACAACTCTTGGAACAGGCACTTTCGTTGCCATATTTAAAACCGTCTTGCATTAACTTTGCAACCGAATTTGTGTCTGGCTAATTAAATATAGGTTGTCTGCTATCCAAAGAGTAATATCTTGCAATTTTTAAGCTTGATAAAATGACGTAAAGATGTCTTATAAAATTTAAATTATAAACTACTCTTGCAACAGGTACTTTCGTTGCCATATTTAAAGACGTCTGGCATTAACTTTGCAACCGAATTTGTGTCTGGCAAATTACTTATAGGTTGTCTTCTATCCAAAGAGTAATATCTTCAAATTTTTAAGCTTGATAAAATGACGTAAAGATGTCTTATAAAATTTAAACTATAAACCGCTCTTGCAACAGGCACTTTCATTGCCATATTTAAAGACTTCTGGCATTAACTTTGCAACCGAATTTGTGTCTGGCAAATTAATTATAGGTTGTCTGCCCACCAAAGAGTAATATCCCTTAACTTTTAAGCTTGATAAAATGACGTAAAGAGGTCTTATAATTTTTAAATTATAAACCGCTCTTGGAACATGCACTTACGTTGCCATATTTAAAACCGTCTTGCATTAACTTTGCAACCGAATTTGTGTCTGGCTAATTACTTATAGGTTGTCTTCTATCCATAGAGTCTTGTAATTTTTAATATCTTGTAATATCTTGTAATTTTTAAGCTTGATAAAATGACGTAAAGAGGTCTTATAATTTTTAAATTATAAACAACTCTTGGAACAGGCACTTTCGTTGCCATATTTAAAACCGTCTTGCATTAACTTTGCAACCGAATTTGTGTCTGGCTAATTAAATATAGGTTGTCTGCTATCCAAAGAGTAATATCTTGCAATTTTTAAGCTTGATAAAATGACGTAAAGATGTCTTATAAAATTTAAACTATAAACCGCTCTTGCAACAGGCACTTTCATTGAAATATTTAAAGACGTCTGGCATTAACTTTGCAACCGAATTTGTGTCTGGCTAATTACTTATAGGTTGTCTTCTATCCATAGAGTCTTGTAATTTTTAATATCTTGTAATATCTTGTAATTTTTAAGCTTGATAAAATGACGTAAAGAGGTCTTATAATTTTTAAATTATAAACAACTCTTGGAACAGGCACTTTCGTTGCCATATTTAAAACCGTCTTGCATTAACTTTGCAACCGAATTTGTGTCTGGCTAATTAAATATAGGTTGTCTGCTATCCAAAGAGTAATATCTTGCAATTTTTAAGCTTGATAAAATGACGTAAAGATGTCTTATAAAATTTAAACTATAAACCGCTCTTGCAACAGGCACTTTCATTGCCATATTTAAAGACGTCTGGCATTAACTTTGCAACCGAATTTGTGTCTGGCAAATTAATTATAGGTTGTCTGCCCACCAAAGAGTAATATCCCTTAACTTTTAAGCTTGATAAAATGACGTAAAGAGGTCTTATAATTTTTAAATTATAAACCGCTCTTGGAACATGCACTTACGTTGCCATATTTAAAACCGTCTTGCATTAACTTTGCAACCGAATTTGTGTCTGGCTAATTACTTATAGGTTGTCTTCTATCCATAGAGTAATATCTTGTAATTTTTAAGCTTGATAAAATGACGTAAAGAGGTCTTATAATTTTTAAATTATAAACAACTCTTGGAACAGGCACTTTCGTTGCCATATTTAAAACCGTCTTGCATTAACTTTGCAACCGAATTTGTGTCTGGCTAATTAAATATAGGTTGTCTGCTATCCAAAGAGTAATATCTTGCAATTTTTAAGCTTGATAAAATGACGTAAAGATGTCTTATAAAATTTAAACTATAAACCGCTCTTGCAACAGGCACTTTCATTGCCATATTTAAAGACGTCTGGCATTAACTTTGCAACCGAATTTGTGTCTGGCAAATTAATTATAGGTTGTCTGCCCACCAAAGAGTAATATCCCTTAACTTTTAAGCTTGATAAAATGACGTAAAGATGTCTTATAATTTTTAAATTATAAACCGCTCTTGGAACATGCACTTTCGTTGCCATATTTAAATTCGTCTGGCATTAACTTTGCAACCGAATTTGTGTCTGGCTAATTAAATATAGGTTGTCTGCTATCCAAAGAGTAATATCTTGCAATTTTTAAGCTTGATAAAATGACGTAAAGATGCCTTATAAAATTTAAATTATAAACCACTCTTGGAACAGGCACTTTCGTTGTCATATTTAAAGACGTCTGGCATTAACTTTGCAACCGAATTTGTGTCTGGCAAATTAATTGTAGGTTGTCTGTTATACAAAGAGTAATATCTTGTAATTTTTAAGATTGATAAAATGACGTAAAGAGGTCTTATAAAATTTAAAATTTAAACCATCTTGGAACATGCACTTTCGTTGTCATATTTAAAGACGTCTGGCATTAACTTTGCAACCGAATTTGTGTCTGGAAAATTAATTATAGGTTGTCTGCTATCCAAAGAGTAATATCTTGTAACTTTTAAGCTTCATAAAAGCATATAAGAAAATGAGCCTTTATAAAATGGCGGATTTTTGAAGTTTTTTCAGCTGCATAACCCCTTCTGCCACAGGTAAACGCAACGTCACCCGACTGCCAGACCGCTTGCAAACGTATTCTACCATTAAAGGGAAAAACATATTAAAAAATGGGCCTTGATAAAATGACGTGATTTTGAAGCTTTTTGACCTGCACAACCCCTTCTGCCACAGGTAAACGCAACGTCTACCGACTGCCAGACCGCTTGCAAACGTATTCTACCATAAAAGGGAAAAACATATAAAAAAATGAGCCTTGATAAAATGACGTGATTTTTGACGTTGCTAACTCTTAGACTAATACTTCGTTGGATTAGTAACATTTATGAATTAAGAACACTTTTTAAATTTATTAAAGTTTCTAATAAATATAAGTAATAAATTTAAATTCAAAATTTTCAATTAAAGATTTCAATTTAAACAAAAATATGTATATTCATATGATTTTAAAAGAAATTTAAAAAAAATATTGTTTTAACAAATTTTTTTTATTTTTTTAATTCTCAAACTGTCTAATATAGGGCTTTAAAATGCACCCAATTTTCAATGCTAGGTGCGAACAATACCAAAGGTGGTTCCCTTGTAAGATGTGATAAACATGTATTCATATACAGGGAGAGAAGTAGAACTGCTATTAGGTTTCCCATCAAAGTATTATTTTTTCACCTATTCACCGCCTTAATAACAATTTATTTATGCTTCAGTTTATGTTTCAGATATACTTCAGGGTATGGTTCTTGGACCGACATTTTTCATTTTATTTTTTAACGATATATCTTGTACAGTGTTAACTTTACCTTGTTTTATATGCTTACGACGCCGCTATTTGCGCCCCTGTACGAAACACTTATTTTTTGTTTAAAAAGGGAAAAAAATGATATGTTAATATACTCGAGGAACTTTTGACGCGTTAAAATGAATGAATCAGAAACTGCCACTCTTTACTTTCTACACATTTTACATATCCCAATGGTCTAATCCTTAACATCACTACCTTCCTTAGAGAGATAATATAAAATACCCGGGGATTATCCTTATCTTTAGAATTTCCTAACTGCTTGAACCTCTCCTTAAAAAAACCCGATTTCTCTTTTCATAATTAAAAAAAACTAATGTATACCTATATACGCTGCATGGCCCAAGTCGACCAGCCACTTGCGATTTTAGACATTTTGTTAAATATCTAGAAAAATGCATGAGGAATTATCCCGAAACTCTAAGTGTATAAACATATTAGTACGGGTCACACATTTCGGTGAAGAATTTTTTCCCGAAACTTCATAGAGGACCGTCAACAAATTGAAAAAGAACGAATATTTTTTGGATAACCCTGTCAAAACTAATGTAGCAAAAGCGTTCAAACGGTAGATTATAAATAAATGGCTTTTTGTAATAAACATTTAATTTTTGTGTGGATAGCATGTATACTTGTAGAGAAATTAATCTTTTCACAAAAACAGTCCTAAATTTTTCGAAGTTTTTTGCTTATAATTTGCAGAATTCTTAATATAAAATAATGTTCTTTTCCGAAAATGTGCCCTGTAATGAAAAAAATGAGCAGGTTTGCTGTATATAATTTTTTCTTGCGCATGCATGAACGATTTTTAATCAAAATTTTATTTGCATATTGTGTTAGCTAAATGGATAGGGCAATTTTCGTGAAAGTCTCAAAAACATAGCTTGAAAATTCGGAAAATGATCGTCGGTAGAATAAGCTGAAAATTCTTTGTTCCCAAAATGAAGCAAAAAAATGAAGGATAGTATCCAAATATAGTAGTACACATATTGACACTAATCAATGCATAATTGAATACAGCCCCTCATCTATTTGCTTCATTTTGGTAAATAATGGATTTTGAGCTTATTCTATCGCCAATCATTTTCAGAGTCTTCAAGCTATGTTTTTGAGACTTTCACAAAAGTTGCTCTATACATTTACCTAACATAATATGCAAATGAAGTTTTGATAGAGTTCACACATGCGCAGTGAAACATTATTTAGTAAACCTGCTCATTTTCCAAACAATTTTTATTATTTTTTTATTTTGATTACAGGGTATTATGTTCAATGTTGTTTTTCATATTTTAGGAAAAGAACATTATTACATATTAAGAACTCTGCAAATGATTAGCAAAAAAACTTGGAAAAATTTGGAACTGTTTAAAAAAAAAAAAAAAAAAAAAAACCCTGATTTCTCTACGAGTATACATGCTATCCGCATATTAATGAACACAGTTTATTAAAATAAGCCACTTAATTAGAATCTACAGTTTGAACGTTTTTACTACATTGGTTTTGACAGGATCATCCAAAAGATATTCGTTCTTTTTCAATTTGTTGACGGTCCACTGTGGAATTTCGGGAAAAAAATTTCACGGAAATGTGTGACCTGTAGTATTATGTTTGTCACTTAAAGTTTCAGGATAGTACCTCGTGTATTTTTCTAGCTATTTAACAAAATGTCTAAAATTGCAAGTGGCCTTTGGTCATATAGTGTATCAAGCTTGCATTCTCTCTCGCATGAATTATATCTCTGCAATCTGAGGTTTCATAAGCAAATTTAGTAAAACCTGTCGAAAACTCAGAATAGAAGAACTACACTTACCTTACACCTTTATCTGCACCCATCCGAAATACCTTCATATGTCACCATTAGATGTGATTTAAATATTTGCGCCTTTATTCAACGAGTCAAGAAAATAATTCGAACTTTTTTTTACAAAAATACCTATAATATTCCTAATGAGATCATTTATTAACAGTCGGACTAACGATATCTCCGACTTTAGCAATAGAAAACAAGCCTTATTTAGCACTGAAGATAATACTTGATTTTCTAATTTTTATTGTTTATTATAAAAAATAGTCACCTGTAATTGAAACGTCACAATACCCCCTGTTTGGCTTGGTGTAAAGCTGGCGTTGGGGGGGGGGGGGGGTGCTAGAAGATTAGCAACTAAAGCAAAGACTGTTCTTTGATTATTATTATTATTATTATTATTTATGTTGAATAATCTTTATATTTAAAAGTCTAGGCTGTTTCTTTAGTCATCAGTCCTGAGCTTCCTACTGCACCGATTTCAATAATATTATTCTATATTCATTATAGAAATTAAATAGTAGTATTGTACAATGGTTCTATATATATATATATATATATATATATATATACATTAATGAACGCTATAATAGAAGGAAAAGCTCATGTTGCAGACGATATTTTACCGAAACATCCAAAAAATATTCCATGCTTTACTACATCAAGTCGTACTCATGCAAGAGCGCACCCAAAAATCCTTCTTCTGACCTCTCTTACCACCTCTCGAGCGGTTCTTTTAAATCTAAAAAGAAAATTCTAGAACCTTCCCTAACCTCAAACCATCATTCTTTTATGTAAACAGAATTCTTGTCCAGCTACGAGACTATTTTCCACAGACGATAATTTTATTAAAAAAAATATATATTACTTAACCAATTTATAACCGACTCAGAATTTCTTAGGCAGACGATTTTTATAGATGATTAATTTTAAGAGAAAAAGAAAAGAAATTAATTTATTGATATGCACACTATCAAAGGTTGACGGAGGGAAAATAAATAAATAGATAAAATAAAATAATGATATTTTTTGAAAGGTATGGTTTTGGAATAAATTTAATAAGACTTTCTTAAAAAGGGTTGATAAAAACATAGAAGAAATGAGTTTTATTTGGAATATTAAGAAATAAAGTTTAATTAAGAATATTTTAAATTTAGAACCATCTTTTTAAATTTACGCATACTGGAATAATGTTTTTTAAGGCAAATTAAAAATTTATATCGTCTGCATAAAGATTAACAGATTAGATCTAGAAACAAGATTTTAATTTAATAATTTTAAGTAAGTACGAAATATTATTATAAGAAAATTAAGATAGTATAAAGGTTAGTTTTGGCGGAAAAAAATTAAAAATTTGTAATATAGATATTTTTATTTTTATATTTTATTTTTAATTTTAAAAGCTTTTTTATGAAATTTCTTCAGAACAGGGGCAATCTGATTACTTTCATTGTTCCAAAGAAAAAAAAAATAATGAAAAATATTTAGACACGTGGCCTTTTTGAAAGTATTTTTTAATTTGCAAGTTAAATTTTGGTTAAAAAAATATTTATACACGTGTGCTTTATTTTGATAAGCTAATAAAAATTCATATTTACTCTGATATCACGAGAATATTGCTTATTAAGTTTATCTTATCTTTATGCATTTTAGTTATTGATGCCCATTTTACTTTCTTCTATCTTCAATAGAAGAAAGTATTGTAATCGAAATTTTTTTCGACTTCCGGTTTTCAACGGATTTACATGTTTTAGGTGTCAGAGATTCCAAAAAATATGTTTTTACAAAATGTCTGTCCGTCCGTGTGTCTGTGTGTGTGTCCGTATGTCGCCATTCTACCATCAAAAAGTGTATGAATTTTTGAATAGAATTGAACCATATTTTTTGTGAATGCTTTTGGATGTAGCAAGCAGGTCTTCCTTCAGTTTTGAAATATTCCACCTAAAGGGGACGCTGCAATCGCGACTTTTGTGCTATTTTCAATCTTGTACCGGCCAAAAGTACATGACGTTCTGCATCGAATTGAACCAAATTTTTTGTGTAAGTGTATGGCTATGGCTAGTTGGTCCGCCCTGAAATTGAAAAAAATCCGCCGAAAGGTGGCGCTGCAATCGCGATTTTTGTGCCATTTTCAATATTGCACCACTTAAAAGTGTATGAAGTTAGTCCTAGAACTGAACTAAAAGTTTTGTATATGATTATTTTTTGGTAAGGCAAGTAGATCCACCCTGAATTTGAAAAAAAAACTGCCTATCATTCTATTGTCCAACGGCTCGTGCAGAGACGGAAATTTCTTTTTACTCCGATTAATTGACTGAAGCAGAAATTTAAGATGAAAATCAAAGTTGGTTTGGTATTGAATTAAAATTATTAAAGCATTAAAATGAGTAACTATTTTTTTTTATATTAAAATGTACGTATGAGATAGAAGAAAGTTTAGGGATTGGCACATCCAACTAGTTTTTCATTACAATGAAATAGAAAATGTGTTTTTGTTTTAACTCATTCTGGTTAAGTTTAAAAACATGTAAACAAAGTAGTAGAGAAAGGTTTGTTCCGGTGAAAGTAACTATTTTGTTTAAAATGTATTTTTATCTTTACTCATGTAAAGATAAAAAATTGATTGCTAGTGTCAAAATGACGTAATTTGTATTGATTTTTCATTTCTGGATTGCAAAAAATTATTGTAATTGGGAACTTTATTGATTATTTCATCTTGATTACATGTTCTATCTCGCTTTAAGAAAATTAATTTTAGGTAATATAAATTATTTTTTAATAAAGAAATCAGAAGAGTAAAGAATTTCAGGAAAATTTAAATTAATAAAAGATGGCTTTACAGTAAAAAAGGGAAACTTAATATAAGGATTATGTTCTATAAAAATACTTTTCGTAGGTTTATTGTAAATGCATTTAACAATTTTTTATTATCGACAAAGTCCTATTTCTTTCATTGTGGAATTTTCTGTTGTAGTCAAAAAATAGTAGTCTACTTTTGAACGACAGCCAAAACCCAATTAAAATTTTCAGAATTATATGACGATGGCGACAACGAACATTGCCATCAGTTTCACTTTTATCGCACTTACGTTACTTTTAAATCGAAATACTGTACAATTCCAACTGTTACGTGATAAAACGGGAATAAAATTAACTTTAGGATGAAATCTATTTGAAAACTGGCTTTCAATTTAGTGACATTTTTAATTATTTTAAGGCATGAATTATTTTTCAAATCTATTTCAACCAACTTAAAGAGTACAGCCTCCTCCCCCTCCCCAACCGGGAAAAAGAACAAAACCCAATAAATTATAAAATTAGATTATCCGTAGAACGTTATTACGTTATCCTTTATGCAAACGATAACTCTATTACGCTAGCAGCGCATCTTGAACCGCAGCAATTAAATAAGGCTAAAATAGATTCAAGAAATCATAACATTAAAATAATTCTGGAGTCTGCAAACGAAAACATATTTAGCCGTTTAAAAAATCAAAAACACATTTATTCCACAGAAACAAGAACCCCCAAAAAATTTAACTAAAAAAACCGAAATTGCCAAAATACAAAAACAAAACTTTTGCTTAATATTTACATTAAATTACAGTTACAGCGCGCAGGTGTAGATGCCACGAAATAATCAAACAAAATCTCTGAAGACATGGTATCCTCCCACCTTAAGGTGTTGAAAGACAACCTAACTTACCAAACATTTAAAAATTTCAAAGAATAACACATACACAATAAGCATTTCTAATATACTCACTAACACAAAAAATATATAAGATATATATACTGAAAGTCACATTTAAAGTTCAAAAAATAAATTTATTTACAAGTCCAGCTTTTTGGTTTTTTAACAGTTCTCCCACTTTTAGTTTTTAAAACATCATCTCTGAAAGTTTCATTGGAAATTTCAAGTGGGAAGATTCTTTGGACTGGTCGTAGAAGTTCTCCTTTTGCTGTTCTCAAACGCACTAATCTGTTAATACCGTCCTTTCCAGGTAATAATTTAATAACAACACCTAAAGGCCAGTCATTACATTTTACATTATCACTTCCAATCAACACAACTTCTCCTAGCTTAATATCTCTTTCCTGTTTCTTGTTTTCATTTCTTTGAATTAAAAGTCCCAAATATTCCGATCTAAATCTTTTCTGAATATCAGTTATCTACTGTTGACGATATTTTATTCTTTTGTTGAGAACAACTTCATCCACTTGACCTAAATCCGGAACGCCAATTTGCCTGAAATCTTGCAAAAATGAGTAAGGTGATAAAGGTATCAGTTCAGAATCCGATTTTGATACATGACTAAGCGGTCGAGAATTTATAACAGACTCTGTATCACATAAAATGGTGACAATTTCTTCATATGATAAAAAAGTCTTTCCGAGAACTCTTCTTAGGATCTGTTTCATTACCCCAATTAGTGCACTGAGTACAGCTCTGCGCAGTCGAGCTCACACAGTTGCAGCCAGCAACTCAAGACGAGGAATAGGGATGGATTTTACTGGAGCAACTCTCGATTTGGGAGCCAAAAGATTTATATGAACAACACCAGAATACACTATGCGAACGAAAACAGCTGCTGAGTATGCAAACTGGCTGCCATCACAAAATGTATGAATGCTTAGATTATGTTGATCACTTATAACAGGAGAAAAACAGCGGCTAACAGACAAATTTTTTAAGGAACTTAAATATTCAAACCATTTTAGAAATTCTCATTTCAAATTGTCTTCAACTTCTCTATCCCACGGGAGGTTGTCTCTCCACATCTTCTGTAACATTAATTTGGGAATTAAGAGGAATGGAAAAAGAATCCAATAGGATCAAAAACCTATATGTAATAGAAAGAATCACTCTCTTCGATACAATTTTAAGTTTGCATGTTTTCATCCAATCCAAATTAATTGTCAGTTCATCTTCTTTACGATTCCAAATTAATCCTAGAACTGAAGTAATTTGTTCTGGGTCATCATCTCCTGTATACTTCCATCCTCTCAAGTTGAATTTTCCTTCAGCCAAGATATGATGACTCTCCTCGATGAAAGATAATATTTCTGCTTCGTTGTCTAAACTTGCAATTAAATCATCTACGTAAAAACTTCGCAGAAGTATGTCAACTGTTTTCTGACTATATTTCAAATTCTTTAGATATTTTTTAGATGATATTCAAGCACAGCTTCTAAGAGAAAAGGGCTGCTTTTCACATTAAAAACCACACGTGTATGCCGCATTACCCTTGGAACTACATTTTCTTTTCCATTCCACCAAAAAAGTTTAAGAAAATTCCTATCTTCCGGTTGCACACTTATTTGTAAAAAATCTTTCTCTATATCGGCAACTATGCCAGATTTATGCTCTCTATACCTGAGAAGAAGATTAGGGATTAATTCCAATAAATTTGGTCCGGACTCTAAACACTGGTTGAGCTATGGAGAATCTCTTAGTCTGGCTGAAATATAAAAAACTAGGCGTACTTCAATTGTTCCATGTTGTTTTACAACAGGTCTATGTGGCAAATAGTGTTCCTGCAGGGGAGATGAATAATCAACTGGATCATCTTCAGTCAAACCTAACGATTCCCATTCTTTGAACACATCATCATAAACTGTAAACAAGTTTTCTTGATGCAATTTTTTCGTCGATGATTCTAATCGTTTCATAGCAATCTCTTTATTACTCGGTATAGGCAAATGATTCTCTTTCCAGGGTAGTGAAACTTTGTATCTCCCATCTGTATTGATTCGAACAGTTTCTTCGAAATGCAATTTAATAAGATTTTCTCTTTCTCTTTTGTTTTTCATTTCAACTGAGTCACTTATCCCTAAAACCTCTAAACTAAACGGAAATAGTAGCTTCTTGTACAAACATCGAGATTACCATCATAGCTGTATCTTCTTTGCTAGAACGCAATTCAGTTTTCAACATGAGAGTCCATCCTAGATAGGTTTCCATGGCTACTAATGCACTGGATAGAACTCTTCTGTTTCCAGTAAACAGTCTACCTGCAACATCTGCTCCAACAAGAATATCAATTGGCCACGAATTATTTTCTATGTCAAACTTTTGTATATTCTTAGATTGCAATTCTGCAATCCACGGTCCGTACGAAACGGAAGGAACATCATTGCAAATAATATCCTGATCAACTACGTCAAAATTACAATTAAAACTTCCATCTAAGCTTCCTAGTTCAATTTTGTATACATTATAAAACTTCTCGTTGATCCTTTCTCCTCCAAAAAGTGCATGCGACAAATGTTGCTGCCGTAAAGGTGCTAATTCTAACGCGGATACTATTTCTTTTCTAACATAAGACTTCTGAGATCCCGAATCATACATAGCTCTTACGATTAAATTACAATTTTTACCTTTTATTTTAACTTTCAAAGTCTGCTGCAAAACTTGTGGCGCGTTTGAAATGCTCGCCAAATTTAGTAATTTATCCTGCTCTTTAACCTCTTTTTTCACATTATTTGATGTAGGTTTATTTACATTTTTATTTGACTCGGTGCACATAACTGCACAATGCATCTTATTGCAGATCATGCATTTCACAAAACACCTACATTTTCCTACAATATGTCCGGCTTTTAAACATTTGAAACAATAACCTTTCCCTTTTAAAATCTTTAATTTTTCATTATAAGACATTTTTTGAGCCTTAAAGCAATTAGTCGGTTCATGTTTTCCACTACATAAAACGCAAAGTTTCTCTGCACCAACTGAAGAGCTCAACAAATATTTTGTCTTATTATTTAATTATTTATTTAAATATTTTGTCTTTCTTTAATTTGCTTATACTTTTATATGACGTTGCATCCGTCAAACCGAAACCTGTTATAGCTAAATTAATCCGCTCTTCTGATTCAACTTCAGTTTTCAAAAATTTCAGTAAAGCATCTAGTTTTTTTTTTTTTTTTTTTTTTTTTTTTTTTTTTTTTTTTTTGGGGAATTATCGCCAGAATCAAAATTCAAACCTCGTTGAAAAGCTTTAAGAAATCCTCTGGCATGCAAGACTCAACTAAAGGATAAAGTAAACATGCATATTCGTCAGTTGTAACACCAAGCGTTTCAAGTGAACGAATTTGTTGCTCTAAATTGTCATACAATGCACACAAATTATTCGAGGAAAAATTTGGATTGGCATTTTTAGGACTAATTTCAATAATTCTCTAACATATACTTCTACTTGTAAATCATGGCGACCAAAACGAGTTTTCAAACAGTCAATTGCTTTTGGATAGTTATCGCCAGTTGGCAGAAAATTTTCAATCACTTCTCTAGCACGAGACCCTTCAACTGTAGATTGTAGCAAATATTGAAGTTTATCTGAATCTTCAATACTAGAATCAACATGAATTTTTTCAAATTGGCTCCAAAAATAAAGCCATTCTTTAATATCGCCATCGAATTTTCGTAATTCTAATTTAGACAATTTAAACTTACTTTTATCAACAGTAATATTTCCGACATAATTAATTACAACAGAGTCATCATTAGTTGAATTTTAAACACTACTCATGTTTTGTTGACCGTTGATTATTCTCCTTGCTTTCGTTTGATTTCGTATAGCTTTATCCCGATAATCTTCTGCAACTTTAAATTCTGCATCAAATTCTTTATCAGGCAGAAGTTCAAGAATATTTGAATGGGTTTTTTCTAAACGATCAACTTTCCCTTTGAAAACATTCAGCTCTGCTTCCAGTTTGCAAATATCAACACTTTCTGAAGCTATCAGCTCTTCTACTCTATTATAAGCTTTAATAAAAGCGGCTCTTTCACTTTTTCTTGATTTTTTAAGATCTTCAATATTAGCCATATTTACAATCACCAGTCCCGCCGAGGTTACCAAATAATATATTACGTTATCCTTTATACAAACGACAACTCTATTACGCTAGCAGCGTATCTGGAATAGCAGCAATTGAATAAGGTTAAAATAGGTTTAAGAAATCATAGCATTAAAATAATTCTGGAGTCTGCAAACGAAAACATATCCAGCCGTTTAAAAAATCAAAAACACATTTATTCCACAGAAACAAGAACCCCCCAAAAAATGTAACTAAAAAAAATCGAAACTGCCAAAATACAAAAACAAAACTTTTGCTTAATATTTACATTAAGTTACAGTTACAGCACGTAGGTGTAGATGACATGAAATAAACAAACAAAATCTCTGAAGACATGACAAACAGCATTTTGTAAGTAAACTGAAGTCTGCTAACCAAAAAGACAGATATTCAGTTTATGTATAACACAAAATTAATATGTCAAATTACTTGAAATATGTTTGGAATCGGACTATGATAGGAATTATATTTCATTATTTTTGAAGGATCCATTGGATATGTTACTGTATAACAAATATATATATATATCCCCGTAGGTGGAAATAAATGTGTTAGCCATCCTGATAATTAAAAGGGAACGAGGAAGCCATGCAAAAAAATTATCAGTCGAAAGTACTAAAATTCAGTTTCATCTGTAAATTGTCCCAATATTATCGAGAAATATTTTCTCCGTTTTTACATAAAATTTAATTAGCCTAAAATAATGGATGCGTTTCAGAAAAAATGAAATTTAAACGAAGAATTATTGATGATGGCAATTTAAAACTTTTTTTTTAACATCGAATTTCATAGGGTTCCATCTCGTCCCTCTTTAAAATATCTATGCAAATCCTCTTTAAAAATCTCCGTACGTAAATATATATATATATATATATATATATATATATATATATATATTGATTGATTATATTTCTAATATGCAAACATGCGGATCAGGAACACCAGTTTCAGTTGCAGAAGTCGTATTATTACTTTACAATTCATTTTATTTATTAGGTTTCAGTATAGCATATAATGCCCGATGTACAAAACATATGTGTAAATGATTGTTAATATTTTCTATTAGATATCTTCGATTAGATATCTCTTAAACTTGTATTTTATTTATTTATTTATTGATGAAGTTTTAATTTATTTATGGAGTATTAGCCAGAAATAAATATTAAGCTATTATTATTTACGTTGTTTTAAGTGCAAATGCATTAATCCTCTTTAACCGAGGTGCATGCAGTAGAGTTAGATCTTTTTTTAAGTCATGCTGGAAAATTATTTTAAAATACGTAAAAATTCTGTAAAATCGAGATATGTTTTCAAAGAAATAGCATTTGAATGAGCAAAATACTTGTATAACAATAATAACAATCGGAAGAATTAATAATTATCATAAATAATTCTTTCAATTATTGAAAATCTTAATTGTTAAATTAATTTAAAACTAAAAACTTGAACTGTCATTTTAATATTTGAAAAGCTACATTACTGAATTTGACCATGCTCTGAAACCGATATTTCGATCACAATATCGACATAAATCTAACCCGGCAACTATATTTATACTTAAAAAAGAAAAAAAAAAGCTAGAAGTCATTCTAACAAAATGAGTGTTTCATTTGAAAAGAATAACTCAACTGATGAATATCCGATATATTCGCTTTATATGACCTGTTTTAGAGTAGAAATCGATATCGTTGCCGACACCTCAATTATATTGTTTGAACGGTAGCCATCCGACACATGTTTTTTAGAGTCAAATAAGCTATTATAGAAATGCTAACATCAATATTCTAAGGCCAGAAAACGATTAATAAAATAAAAGATTCATTTTGATTAGCTAAGAAAATGTGGCATTATGTTGCATGTGAATCAGCATATATAAATTCTGAACAGAAAGAGAAAAAAAATTGAAAAGGGTTGAATTTCCATCCTATTTGTTTCAGAATAATGTTTTTTTAATCTAATCGACTACATAAATCTGTTTCAGAATTTTTATTTTAAATGAATGGAAGATTAGATATTAAAAATAGAAAACTATGCATGATATTAATAATAATAATAAAGACTCAATATCATTTCTCAATAATTTTTTTAAAGTCTAATGAAAAACATCTGTCTATTTCCAGAGGACTTCAAAATAAGGATTGGTAAAGCGTGTTTGTAACAAACTAAAACAAATAAAGATTGGATTAAAAAAAAAAAAAAAAAAAAAAAAAAAAAAAAGTTATTATGATGTATGAGGATTAGCGTAGGTAAATTTTGAAATAAAAGAAAAAAAACTAAAAAAGATTGAATTCTACATTGAATCCTACATTCATTTCTGATTATTGTTATTTCAATCTACTGCAAAGGGAAAAGATATAAGAATTTTTGTGACATTTTTTATTTTGTATATTTGACTACTTTTATTCATTTTAAGCTAGTTTTAGTAATTGTAATGCCAACGCAAAAGTGCTATACAATTACAAAAACTGTCTTAAAATGGACAAAAGTTGGCAAATATACATACACAAAAATTTCACTAAAGTTCCTAAATTTTTGAGCAGTATTGTAATCGAATATAAAAATCTGTTTCAGAATTTTGTTTTCAAATGAATGAAAGATTAGATAATAAATGCGAAAAACAATGTATAAGATATAATAATAATAAAGATTCAGTTTCAATTGTATTCATTTCTAATAATTTTCTCAATCAAATATATGGCAATCTAATCGAAAACATCTGCCTAATTCAAGATGCCTCAAAATAAAGATTGGTTACAAAAACACTCTTTTAATTTTTATTGTTACTTCTTTAAGCTGTGGCTAGGAAGAAAAAAAGCATTTTTATATTACTTAAAATATTATTTAACATTCTTGTAACGAGCTTTGAATCATGTTGAGTAGATTTAAAAGAAAAAAAATCATGATTAAAAATCATTGTCTAAACATTATTGAAGCTTACTGCACCCCCGTGAATATTAAGCCTGAGAGCTGACACAAAAATGGCGGCTGCCGTAAGCGGATTTTTTAAGTGTTTCTGAATCCCCTAAATTTAGACACCAGTATTTTCCACAAGTTTCCTTTGGCTTATTTAATATCTGAAATAAACTAAAGAAAAAAAATAATTGACATTCAAATTCAAAAGACCATACAAACGCTGAAAAAAAATCTGCCTAAAATAGCTGTCATTTTTGTGCCAGTGTTCAAGCTAATATTCAAGCTAAATATTTCCAATAATCTCACGTCCATAGTCAAAAATATATACATAAAGCATGGTTGAATTTTATGTAAGGTATCCTGGAGTAATAACGCCACGTTAAGGTTCTACCAATTTTCACGGCTTAATTTTAGAATGTATTTTTCAAACAAATATAGGAGTTGATACAGCAACTCATTGTCTATCTATAAAAAAAAAAAAAAAAAAAAAAAAAAAAAAAAAATATATATATAACAGATATGCGTTCATAAAATGTAATGGCGTGATTTCCTGAACAATGCTATTTGGCGTTACTACCCACCTATGCGGGTAATAACACCATGCAAACAAATCTAATAAGATGGAATAATCCCATGTAGATTGCCCATTTCTAAAAATACAAACTCAACAGCCCTAGAGATTGACAAATTGTTCACAAAATTTTTTCTAAGCGATAAAAAATGTTTATTTTTTAGTGAAAGTGCAAGAAAAAGAAGGGGGGGGGGGAGGGTAGGAGAGGCAAAAGGATATCAGACCCTGAGCTTCTTTTTGCCTAAAAAGGACCGCTTAAATAAAATTATTAGAAAAATTGCACGGTTTTAACTGTGTTTATCTAAATCAGTATTTATGTTCACATATATATGTAATTAAAAAAAATTGCGCTATTTTGTTCTCTCTTAACTTCAATTCTAAAATTTGTGGAACATATTTCAATCTTAGTTTCGTAATGCATTAACTTGTAACAGCTAAAATTCTTTTTCTTATTTTATTTATTAATAAATTATTGCTTGCTTCTCAAAAAGGCGGGAGGTATTTCGTAACCTTTTTACTTTCTGGAATATTCCCGGGATTTTAATTTTATTTTTTATTTAACATCGCGTGACCGGTATTAATGCGCGTTGTTAAAGAGCTTGTTATTTGCGAGGAAAAATATAGATCCTGCCGAGGACACGCCTGCTAAGAACAATCAGAACTGATCATTTTTTTACGTTAAGACTCGAGTTAATCCTAACTGGATTTTTAAAATGATTGACGCGGAGTAAAAGGGAGCTAGTTTTGTCGTGAAGATGTTATTTTTCATTTGGTTTTTGGGGAGCGTTAGAATGCAATTGCCTTTTAAACTATTAAGACGCCCGTTTCATTTCCCCGCTGAATTAGAATATCTGATGATGTGGACTAGATAACGAAAGTTGTAGTGTCGATGTGTGCTAAGGTGATTGCGGGGAAGAGCTTACCTGTTTTATGAGTTCATAAATAAAGAACTTGAAGACTGATGGTGTTTATTTTTATAATGAGGAAATACCCCAATGAAATTCTTCCACTGCTCGCCAACTGTCGGAGCGACTACTCTACTCGTGCTGCTGCGGATTCCTAGAGTTTATGCAACATAGATATTTCGTCGAATTATATTTATTATATTAGCCGGTAGGATAAATGAGCCGGCGCGTGCATCTCTGGAGAAATATTAAACTAGTATGGTTTGCCAACTGCAGACTGTTCCTGTCAGAGAAACCTGCTTCACAGCGATGAATATGTGCTCGCCATGTTCGCCATGTTCGCCATGTTCGATGAACAATTACTCGATGAAACACCTGCTGTGTGTGTTTTGTTCTTAGACGCACCTAAGTCATCAAAGTAATGCCAATGATGTTGCAAGGAACGATGTCGAAAGAAAAACGATTTCAGATAATTCAGAATCTTTAAAGCGATCTTCAAAAGAACTTGGTGATAAGTAGGAGTTCTGTGAAAAAGATCGTCTTATGAAGTCTTGTTTGTGGTTATGTTCGGCATCTGCAACTACATATCCCGTGTTTGTGAAATATTTCTTCAGTATATTTTTTATACTTAACATCTACAAAAATGTCTTCTGATTATTTAAGCTAAAGAACATCTGTAAAGGCCGCGAATAATAAATGAACACCTGCAGTATGATTGCGAAACTACTATAGATTCCATCGCTAGCACAAGATAATTGAAATTTACACCTGTTGAGTCGCAGCTACGAAGTGCTTTATTTTTGTTTTATTTAAATAAAATTTAGGTTTTTGAACAAGTTCTATATCAAGGTGATTGTAAGTTAATTGTTTTTATTTTATTTCGTTATTGTTTATAAAATCTAATACGATTTCTTTATTTAAAGTGTTTATTTTATCATGATTTTTACAGATATCAAAAATATAATGCTTGTTCTTAACTCATTAATTGAAATTGTCTGCTCATAGAAATTTTACTTAAGTTTAAAAAATGTTCAGAGTACTAAAAAGAGAAAATTATTTTTGTTCTTAAAATTATTTGTTGTGTATTTCCTATGTATGGAAAACCGGGATATTTATTTATTACTTATTTATTATTTATTTATTTCACATGAATTTAAAGAGAACAGACATTCCTAATGTAACAAAGAAAGAGTTGATTTATTTATTATTTATTATTGTTATTGTTATTTATTTGATAGAGTAATTGAATTACAGTAATTGAAGTGTAGCATTTAAATATTTTCCGTATGAATTATCCCTCTTTCATGTTATTCAGATCCGGATTAGTAAAGGAAGACAAAAATGTTAGAAAATAAACTTGATATTGTACCTTTTGACTTTGAGTCAGGCATGGATATTTTTAAGTGATTTAAACACTTTGATAATGAGTGTTTTGGAGAAAAAAAAGATAATGAGTGGAAAAAACACAATATTTCAAAATATTTAAAGAGGGAAGCGCTAAAAGCTTATATAAATGATTGTTTGGATTGTGCTATTTATGAGGAAATTGTTGAGATTTTAACAGAAAAATTCATTCAGGTTAGAGTTTAAAAATTTTCTGAGTTTACCTCTTTAAAGTTAAATGATCTAAGTGATTTGGATTCTTATTTTAGAAAGAAAGTTGAGATTGGAAGACAACTTCAGTTTGGGGAAAATTTAATTATCCAGGGATTAACTGATGGGCTTAAGCCGGAGTATCAAAATTGTTTAATGATAAACCCTCCTTCCAATACTTGTGAATGGTTTCGCATTGCGAAACAATTAGCAGCGATTCCAACTCACAACCCTAATAACAACAACAGAAATTTTCAACAAACTAGACCTATGCACAATCCCAATCCTCAGCCCAGATATTGGACTCGACCCACTCCAAACAACCCAACCCAAAATTTTAATCCTAGATTTTTCACTCCTAGAATGCCTACGACTCATTATCAAAATAACTGCCCAAGTCGTCCGTGCAGAATATGTTTAAACAGAGGTATAGAAAATGTATATCATTGAGAGAGGAGTTGTATAAACACAAATTCCTTGCAATCTCAAACTCCTGCTCCTATACAACCACCCCCTACTAATAATATTTGACAATTATTTATTCCTGGATATGTGGACAATAACAAAGTGTTTTGTGTGGTTGACAGTGGATCAACTGTCTCAATTTTACCTCTCAAATTTGTTCGATATTTAAATGGTAATTTACATAATGTTACCCCTATTACTATTAGACAGGCACAAGGAACTCTTACAATTAATAAATCTTGTCGATTATGTATTAAATTTGGTAATATAAAGAGGTATGTTAATTTTTTAGTAAGTAAGCTAGATTTGGACTATGCTATTTTAGGTTTACCTGATTGTGCCAAATTTAAATTGAAAATTGATTGTGCAAAAAGCCAGGTGCTACAAGACAATATTACGTTAAACCAACATGTCAACATATCCAGTGATAATTTAGAATTGCTTCATTTTGATATTATAAAAAATGATACTACTGTGCAACTCAATTATGGAAATACCATAACTCTCCAATCCTTGCCGCGAACTAATAATGATGATTATAATCTATTGGGGGATCTGAATGCTATTCAAAATACTAGCAAAAGCCGTGCTTTGTTTGGATTCGCGAAGCATTATTTCATACAGTGTTCTCGCTGGCATTTGATCAACGTTAGTAATTTGGCTAATTAAAAATAAAAATCATTCGCCAAATGAAAAAAGTATTAGCCAAATAGATTCGCCGTGTAGGACAAAAAAATATTATCTTTAATCCTTTAATGTACCCCCTTTTTTTCCAATGTGTTCTGAAATAATCTACGTTTTTATAACTGCGACGACGATTGTTATTAATCTAATTTCAACTATCCGCTACAAATATATTTAAAAAATGCATGCATGCATATGTATGGAAAACGAAAAAGAAAAGAAAGAAAAAGCAAAAATTGTGCGCTAGCAATTTGGCGAATCTAATCGCTTGTTGACTCGCCAAATAAAGAATTTAGTCGCAATTTGGCGCAATGGCGAGCGACACCGAGAACACTGATTTCATAAGATAAATATTTGAAAGGAACATTACTTTTTTATATTATTTTTGCATCTTTATTAAGCAAAAACATTCTCTCATGTTTTGGCGCATTTAAATTTTAGAAATGTAAATTCAGCCAAATAACTAAGAATTTCCTCGGAATTTTTTATTTATGATATAAGGCTGGTATAAATAAAAATATTTTCGAAGCAGAATTTTACAAAATATTTTTTTTTAATTTTTAACTAAAAGTTTTAAAGATGTTTTTACATTTTCCAATGGCCAATAAGTGTTCTTTTTCTCGACATTTTTAAATTACTAATACATTTCAGAAATTATTTATAAACGTAGTTAATATATTTAATTTGGTTGAATTAAATTATTCTTCAATCAATTAAAATATTCTTTAATTATTCTTTAATCTTTCATTTCGAATACCAGACTTAAGAAACTTACCAAATTCAACAAAATATTCACTTTAAATACCAAATATAAGAATTAATTTTACTTGTTTACGATACTTTTTGCTGCCACTTTACCAAAGTAAATATCTAAATAAATAAATCATAATGTAATTCTTCTAAAATCCATAAGTATAAACTGCGTAAATAATTTTAGCAGAATAATGAAAATATATTTTATTTAATATATTAATCATGATTCTATCTATAATTACTAACCCCATTTTCCTTCTTAAAATAAAAATATGCGGGTTCAATTTTTTATTGGCATACGATTTTGGCGGAATAATGAAAATATATTTTATTTAATTAATTAATCATGATTCTATCTATAATTACTAACCCAATGGTTTATTTTTATTCTGAAAATAAAAAGATACGCGTTCAATTTTTTATTTGCAAAAATGCGTCCATAATAGAAAAACATGTAGAATAAATTAATTATTAAAATAATATTTTTTAAAGGTTATTCTGTAAAAAAAATAACATTCTGCAAATCTACATATCATAATTTATTCTTAAGTTTAATTTCAAGTCAAAATACTGAATAAATTTTTTATAAAGTGTACGACAAACTGTAACTTGAGTGGCCTAGTAGAGGATTCGCTTCGCTCATCCTAATAAATGTAAGGGATCTTTTAAGGGATTATTTAGATATTTTTGGCAAAAATAAATATGATGTAGGGAAAATTAATATTGAACCTCAGCGTATTTATCTTAAATCTGACCTACCAATATCTTTGAGGCCTTATCGTACATCCACTGCTGATGAAAAAGAAATCTCTCAGCAAATTCAATCCTTATTAGCTGCTGGGTTCATTAAAGAAAGTTATAGCCCATATTCTTCCCCAATTACGTTAGTAAATAAACGAAATGAAGGCAAAAAAACCCGAATGTGTGTTGATTACCGAAAATTAAATTCTATTATGAAAAATGACGCTGAACCTTTGCCCTGAATAGATTAAATTTTAGACAAATTAAGTGGTGGCCAATATTTCTCTACACTAGATTTAGCCTCAGGCTATTGGCACATAGCTATTCACCCAGCCGATTCCGAAAAGTTAGCCTTTACTACTAATTGTGGGCTCTGGAAATGGAATGTTCTCTCCTTTGGTGTAAAGGTAGGCCCCCCAATTTTCAATAGGATAATTAGAAGAATTCTTACAAAATATAAAATAGACTTTGCTTGTTATTATTTTGATGATATAATTATTTTTTCTAAATCAATAGATGAACATATACAGCATCTCATCCAAATTTTTGATTTATGCCGAATGGAAAATATTAAATTAAAATTATCTAAATGTACTTTTACTCAAAAACAAATCAATTTTCTAGGGTATGAAATCCAAAATGGAACTTTAACTCCAGATAATACTAATATAGAAACAATTAAAAAACTAAAACCTCCTACTAATACTAAAGAATTACAAAGATTTCTTGATTCTATAAATGTGTATAATAAATTTATTGACAAATATGCTAAAATTAGACACCCCCTAAATAAGTTACTTAAGAAAGATACTATTTGGGAATGGAATACTGAATGTCAAAACTCTTTTCAAAAATTAAAAGATGCCTTCATTGCTAAACCAATTTTAAAGATTTATGACCCAAAATTACCCCTACACATGTTTGTTGAGGCTTCTCAGGTGGCGGTAGGTGCAGTTCTTAAACAACCCGACCATAATAACTTTTTACATCCGATTGCTTATTTTTCTAGAGGATTGAGAAGTTATGAGAAAAATTATTTCATTACCGAGTAAGAGTGTCTTGCTATCATTGATACTTTAGATAAATTTTATCATTACTTTCACGGTGTACAATTTACCATCCATACTGATCATGCATCTCTTGTTTGGTTAAAAAATGTCAAACATTTAAGAGGTCGATTATTTAGGTGGTCATTGAAGTTAAGTATGTTCGATTTCAAAATAGAGTACTTAAAGGGATCTACAAATGTCGAAGCCGACATGTTGTCCAGAAACCCTATTTCTCATTTTTGTAAATCCCTTACTTTTCTTCTTGAAGTTAAAGAGATTATTGAGATGCAAGAAAAAGAAAATGTGTGTGGTTCAAATTATATCAATGACAATGGACTGATTATAGTTAAAAGAAAAGGTTTTCGTAAAGTAGTAGTTCCCATGTCCCTAAGAAAAAAACTGCTTAGTGTTGCTCATGAACAGTTTGGTCACCTTGGTGTTCAAAAAATGCAAAATTTAATTTCTCCTAACTATTATTGGCCAGATATGACCCAAGACATTACCAACTTTGTTAAATACTGTGATATTTGCCAGAAAAATAAAAAACCTAGACAGAAAAAATTTGGCTTATTACAAGCTATGCCCACTACAGATCAACCTTTTGACTGTCTGTCTGTTGATACTGTAGGAGGGTTCAATTATTATAATTCTACAAAAAAATATCTCCATATTATAATAGACCATGCAACAAGATATGTTTGGGCATTTCCTTCCAAAAATGTCACTACAGAAACTTATACAAATTGTCTAAAACAAATCTTCAATATCAAAATCCCTCAACAATTATTCTGTTTTAGTAAGATTTCAAGTGTACAGTCCCCTCAAAAAATACTAAGTGACAGGAATGCTGCTTTTACTTCTTCAAGATTCAAAAAATTCCTGCGAATTCATAATATTAAGCAACGTTTGACCACTGCCCATCATCCACAAACGAATGGGAAATGTGAAAGAGTAAATCAGACAATAGTAACTAGATTAAAATGTAAAGTAAACTTTACTACCTCTAAAATGCCCTGGACTAAGCTTTTAACTGAGGTAATTAATGAATATAATAATACACCCCACTCTATAACTAAATTTCCACCTGCTTACTTGCTTTTTGGCCAATTACCCTATGACTCCCCCTTACAACAAAATTATTATCCCCCTGTTCATGAAGCACTTAAAATTGCTAAAGCAAGAACTGATGAATTTCATTTAAAAAATAAAAAAGATTATGATAAAGATTATATCGAACCGAAATTTAAAATTGGGGATCTAGTTATCTATGAAGAATTTCAGTACCCTAATACTAGAAAGTTATCACAAGTATTTAGTGGCCCTTATAAAATTCTTAACAAATTATCCGAAGTAAATTTTGAAATTGATAGGCAAAACCAGTTCAAAAGTTCAGAAATAGTACATGTATCTAAATTAAGGCCTTATTATTCCCCTGATAAATTTAAATTAAGTCATGAGCAACAACCCCCTAATCAACAACAACAAACTCAAGTAAAAACTGTAGCTTAGATTTAATCTCTAGTTTATTATCATTTTATAATTTTTTTTTCTCTCTCTTAAACAGTAAATTACTTCCCATATTTTAACCCAGATAATATCCTGTAATTCTTACAGAATGGCAATGATATCTCTTGACTGCAGCGAGAGTGTCACTTGTCTGGAAATTTTTATATTTGTTTGTTTATGCCGGCGTAGACGGACAAAGTGAGGATTTCTTATTCTGTATTGAATTACTTTAGTTATAACTTAGAATAATATAATAACAAGTAAATATTAAGTCAAAAAAATTTTTTCAACTGAACCTATTTGTAATGTTAAATTTAATCTATCAATTATTTAATTAACTATTTGCCAGTAACAAAATTTTTATCACTTTATTTTATTTTTTTTCTCTCTCTCTTTGCTTCTGCATTCCAGTCCAAGTACATGTCAATTAGAATTTAATTTTGTTTCTTTTTCTCTTTCCTACTTTCTTCTTGCAAGTTTTATCACACCGAGAGAATATTTATTGCGTAATTATTTGACATGAATAAATCTCGTCTTTTTATTATTTACTAATATTTCTTTTTAAGAATCTTAGTAGTTGGAAAGTCACTTGCATTCTCAAACATGAACAAAATTTTTATTTGTTTTTATTTTATATCATTTTATCATATTATATTTTAATTTTTTTTTTTTTTTTTTTTTGTACAAATTTCTACTTAATCCTGCACTTGAATTACAAGATTAAGTAAATGATTACATAATTGACTATATTCTTTATTCTGTTTCACTTCTCTCTATATTTCATCCCAAAAATATGAGATGATATAAACGAGATTAAGTATACAATTTAGAAATTAAAGAATGTCTTTTGAAATATTTATTATTACTTATTGAAAAATTTACTTGTACCCATTATGAGATTTACTTATACTTATTATGATATTTATTATTATTGATATTTCTCCTTATTATGTTTCTTTATTATATTGATTGTTTACGACATTGTTAAAATTTATTATTACTGTATTACTGTATTATAAAATGTGTTATTATCTAAAAATATGGTTATAAGAAATATTTTCACAAAAAGTTTCAAAAATAGAACTATCATGATTATTCTAGGACTTTACTACAAAAACAAACTGAACTAATAGCATGATGTTAGATGATGAACATTGGATGGTCTATAATGATATAATTAACCTCCTTGAAAGGAGGTAGTGAACTACTCAATTCCAAATGTGACTTTTTAGACGGACATTATGAACCAAACTTTTAAATTTGATTTCATGAATTTCTATTAAATTTCTCCATTCTATCCAGGTTCATTATTGTCAAGGAAGATTCAACGTTGTTTTTCATTTTTATGTTAAAAATATACCATGAGTAATTGCTTATATTTTCAAATTACTTTATGATGTGTACTTTAAACAAGATCATATCTTGTATTTTTATTGATGCCTATTTTATTGTATGTAAATATAAAGTTATTCCACGCATCACCTTAGTGTTCCTAAATTTGAATTCTATATTTATAAAAAAAGAAAAAAAATTAATTTAATTTTTCTTTTATTTAGTATCTAATTATTATTACTTATATCAACAACTTCGTAAGCTAAGTCTGCATCATCTCCCTTTCTGTGAAATTGCAGGTCTCAGACCTACATTTTCACCCGTCTTTCTGGGAAGGGGGATTTGTAATAAAATAAAAAAAAATTGCGCTATTTTGTTCTCTCTTAACTTCAATTCTAAAATTTGTGGAACATATTTCAATCTTAGTTTCGTAATGTATTAACTTGTAACAGCTAAAATTCTTTTTCTTATTTTATTTATTAATAAATTATTGCTTGCTTCTCAAAAAGGCGAGAGGTGTTTCGTAACCTTTTTACTTTCTGGAATATTCCCGGGATTTTAATTTTATTTTTTATTTAACATCGCGTGACCGGTATTAATGCGCGTTGTTAAAGAGCTTGTTATTTGCGAGGAAAAATATAGATCCTGCCGAGGACACGCCTGCTAAGACCAATCAGAACTGATCATTTTTTTACGTTAAGACTCGAGTTAATCCTAATTGGATTTTTAAAATGATTGACGCGGAGTAGGAGGGAGCTAGTTTTGTCGTGAAAATATTATTTTTCATTTGGATTTTGAGGAGCGTTAGAATGCAATTGTCTTTTAAACTATCAAGATGCCCGTTTCATTTCCCCGCTGAATTAGAATATCTGATGATGTGGACTAGATAACGAAAGTTGTAGTGTCGATGTGTGCTAAGGTGATTGCGGGGAAGAGCTTACCTATTTTATGAGTTCATAAATAAAGAACTTGAAGACTGATGGTGTTTGTTTTTATAATGGGGAAATACCCCAATGAAATTCTTCCACTGCTTGCCAACTGTCGGAGCGACTACTCTGCTCGTGCTGCTGCGGATTCTTAGAGTTTATGCAACATAGATATTTCGTCGAATTATATTTATTACATATATATTCTATGATATAGAAAATATTCAATTTTTTATGAAAGTGAAAGGAAAAAAAGATTGAGAGAGCACCTATGTTATATAACACCCTGAGCTTTTGTTTACTTAAAAGTCCCGCTTAAATATAATTATAAAAAACATTGCGTGGTTTTAGCCTTATTTGTAATCATAATGTAATATTTTTATCATGTGAAATTTTATAATAACTAGAGTTATGTGTAATAAATATTTTTGTTAACACTGTTATAGAAGTTTTTAATATACTTTTTAACCCGTAAACCCCACATAAATGTGGATTAGCTCAAACTTAAAGTTAAAATGTCAGTGTTATATTATTCTTTAATAAAGTTGTATTTTTAATTAAGTAAATAAGATTTCCCTATTATCAATATCCCTGTGAGATCCCTTATTAAATTTTACACATGATTCATTGAGGTTATATTTCGTTATCTCTATTTAGCAACAAAATTAACCTTTAACTGCTGTTAACACTCTCACTAAACGCTGAATTTTTTTTTTTTTTTTTTTTTTTTTTTTTTTTTTTTTTTTTTGTTAAATTTCAGATTTTAACTTGTAGTTTCCAATTTAACTATAGGTACAACTGAAATTCTCTTTCTTTTGAAGTCTTCATACTATTGTTAGAAATATTTAAATAGATTAAACTTAATTAAACTTAATCCTGTACAAAAAGTTTAGTGCATAAATAGTACTCTAAGAGTTTTAATAATTGATCGCCTTTTAACGTTAACTAATGTTACCGGTTACCATTTCTTTTTGCAATTTCTATAGTTTAACTTGTAATTTTCAGTTTAACTACAAACACTATTGGAATTTTGTTTCATTTGGAACTTTAGTACTATTACCAGACACTTAGATGCATATTAATTATTATCGTCTTGTACAAAATGTTTAGTACAAAATACCATCCTATGAGTTAAACATGCCTTTAATTCATCTTTTGATCATACGGTCTCACACACCCCTTCACATTAGTTACGTTACAATTTATATCAGATCAGTTAAAGGTTAAATATTGAAAATTTTGCAAAAGAGAACGCTGAGAAAGTGAACAATTAAAATTTAGAATTCAATTAAACAATCAAGTGGGAATTTTGGAAAATGTATGAATTAGAAGATCGGAAACATTTTCATGTCGTTTTATTTATAAGAATTTAAAACAGTTTTTACATTAGTGTTAAAAAGGAAAGATAAGTTATGGGTATCGGACCCCTCCCCCTTCCTTTTAATCTAACCATTTTAACAATGGCAATAATGATGTCTCATACGTACAGTAAAAAATAAACCCCTTTTGGATGTAGTCCCGCCACTGTAAGAAATCAACCGCGGCATTAACGCCAAGGAATGTCGTTATTATCCCGATGTACTTATTGCGCAGTTCATATTAAACTACAAACTATCTCGCGAACATATCCAAAATCTTCTACAAAATTTGAAAGTACATGAAATGCACTACAAATTTAAATAGTAAACAAAATATTTCCTGGTAAATATATAGTCTTCACATCACAGAACTTACCTCGCAAATTTTAGATCAAGCATTAATTTTAGTTGCTTCTAAAAGCGATAAGACCTACAAATGGAACAAATTAACTTTAAGCCTTTTTTTTGTTTTTTATATTACCCAGAGGCCTTCTGCGCAGAGCCCACAAGTGCCATTTTCTCGATTATTTCATAATTATGTGTAATATTAGCACTTGGTGTTATTACCCCTCCTGGTGTTATTACACCAAAACACCTTATATAACTTCTCACACTTCCCGAAGATACAATAATGAAAATGGCATAAAAATAGCTGTTACAATGCGCCCCTCTCAGCCGAATATCTCCAAACTCAACTGATACCTGCTGATCATAGCCAAATATTGGATATATAAAATTTGGTTAAATTTTAGGCATAACTTCACACACTTTTCGATGATATGATAATGAAAATGGCACAAAAACCGCTATTACAGCATCTCTTTGTGACGGAATATTTCAAATCCAAGTGGGACCTGTTGGCCATAGCCAAAAACACATGGATGGAATTTCGTTCAATTCGATGCATAGCTTTATACATTTTTCAGTGATACACAGACACATGTACATACAGGCATTTTGTAAAAACATCGTTTACGGGATTTTTCATCCCTAAAACGTGTAAATCCATCGATTGAAAATCAGAAGTTGAAAAAAAATTGGTTACAATAGTACTTTTTTTTACTATACAGATAGAATAAAGTAATAAATTAATTAATAAATAACCCATTGATTGCCAGTACATTTTTTTAATTCTTATGTAAATTTTTCTCCGATGAAATGATTCCGTAAATTTGCTAAAAATTTGTGAATATAATATTTGTGAATATAATATTTGTGAATATTGTGAATATCAGGCTTAGTTAATTTATCGTTTTCACCAAGGCTTTGCAATTTTTTTTATATTTTTACATTCAGAAACAAATTTCTGTATATTGCCAAGACAATTTCCGCATTGTTGCAGGTTTTATATTCTTTTGTTGAGTAATTATAAAAATAAATCCCACAGCTTCAGAGAAAACGAAAATTTACAATTACCTGCTAGTAACAGGTTAAAATTCACACTTTTTTATTATTTTTTTTAATTGTATCACCAATCAATGGAATTCTTTTTCTTTTTACAGTGGAGTTTATAATGAATTAATCAATCTTACATCTAATAAGACATCAATGTTATATCTAATTTTTATCTGCAGAAAAATACTTTTGACACATTTTCTTGATTTTTAGGAAACAAAAAGCTATGTCAACTACAAAGCAGCTGTTTTTAATCATTGGACTTGTCATCTTCATCAAAGATGCCGACAGTCAGTCTTTTTTCGAACGTCTGGACCAATCCATTTGCAGGACAAGCTGCAGTTTCGTCACTAAAGCTCACAGGGAAGGATGTTGTACCCTCTACAACATTTGTTGTCCACGTGAAGGCATCTCGAACCTTCCAATACAACACATACAACAATTATGACTATCTGGGATTGGTAACAATAATCATATTAAAGACGATTTGATTGCAAGTGATATTTGAAATCACGTTACAAGAATCTGAGCAAAACTCTCTCGAGTCCGCATACTTTGACATCAGCAGAAGATTTGCGAAATTTAGAAATTAACTGTTACCTATAAAAAATTATTTCTATGATGTATTAATGAAGCGCATCTTTATTACCTTCATTATCATTATTATTATTAATTTAATGGGAAAAAAGAAAGAAAAAAAGAAGTAGTTCAAATAAGCTAATAAAATAGGGGATGAATTATGAAATTAAACTAATGCTTTTATTTAAATCCTTTTTACTCATAGAAATTTCTCGTACTTCAGTGCAGGAGAACACGAAAAGACTGTGCTCATGAGGCTCAAAGCCTAGTGGAGAATCTAAAAAGGCAATTGCATTGGACTAAGTTTTAAAAGCTACAAAAAATTCTTGTATAAAATCTATAGCATAAAAAAAATAACAACTAAGAAAGGAAAAACAATACTATGAATGGCACTTCAAAATTGATCCTAGCGTTCTTGTTCGAGACTTATTCAACTATAGAGAATAGTTTTAAAGTCATATGACCTGCCGCAAAGTCTATTATTTTCAAGTTTGTGTGCAAAGAAACACTATAAATACTAAATATATGTCTAACGTGTAAATCTAGAGCCGTAACTTCTACTCAGAAAATAGTATTTTTATTTTAAACTTATTTTATTTAATACTTGAAATGTTCAACACGTTTTCTTTTTCTTTCGTATTAGTTATCAGTAATTTCAGAAAATTTAATTTTTTCGAATTTAGCGTGAGTTGCAATTACATGTATTGATATTATAGCACTGTCTATTTTCCACGAAAATCCTTTTACTTTCAGGAGATTTCTGCTTCTCTGAAATTCCTGTTGTAGCATTGATTTAATAATCACTTTAAATCTTCTGTCTAAAATAATTGAAATATTGACAGCATTGAAAATATTTGAAATATTGTATAGTATTAAGTATTCTCACAAATATTTTATTATTTATTGATAGTCCGAATTGTTCATTTTATTTTTAACTGGATGTTTAACATGGCTGCTCTCATAATTTTTTAACGTTAACCCGATCTCTCAATTCAATGTGTCCAACATATTTGGTGATAGGTTATTCAACTTAAAAAGCTTCCTTAATGCTGCTTCCTTTCCAATATTATTTGCTTAATAAATTTAATATTTTGTCATGTAAATCTGGCAACTGAATGATTTTAGGAATACAGTTTGCATCATAAACTGCATGTGCGAATTTCAGAGAGTTTCGAAATTTAGAGTTTCAGACATACCTTATTGTATTTATATTTCCCGTTTTCAGTGTAAATACACATCTGTTCATTATAAATGTATTTTGTTGTCTTTATTTACATTTGGATGTAGGAATTAAGCATTTTTTTTTTAATTATTCGGAATGATCCTGTTGTAATACTATTTAAGATGTATCTTAATAAAAATATTTAGTTAAAGGCATGTAACAATATTTTGCAATAAGCGGGCTTTTAGTTTAACACATTTATTATTAAATTCGACATTATGCCAGAGAAACTGTGCAACTCTGCCACACAAATGATGAATATTAAAATATCCAAAATCAATCATCCTTTTATAAAAAAGCAACTGTGGATAGATTCTATACATTGAAGAATTTACTGTATAATAATTTTTTCTCTGTAAGAAATATGTATGCATGCTTTTTGCAATGGCTGCTTTTACATTGCATCCAACACTTATCCTATATTTACAGTTTTTAGAGAATGTATAATAAATATTTTCAATTTAACTATGGTATTGGTGTTATATGTTATTTATGTTCTACATATATTATATTTACATTAAATAAACATGACACATATAAAAGTCATTACGACATATTTGTTTCATTTTTAAAATCATTTTCAACAAATTTGGCAAGAAAACAATAAGCGTGTGAAACGGAACTTGTTTATAATGGAATTCTGTTTTAGAAATAAAGTTTTCAAGGCCGCGGCGTATAGAATGCCATACAATATACAATTATAACTGCTAAGGTGGAAACCTGCCTGAATCTAAATCTAACATGTTAAATTGATTAGAGTTTCATTTTCCAAATATTTGTTATAAATTTTTTCATTACTTATTTTTTAAAGTTTTAATCCAGAATTTTATCAATTTACTTTGAAATCGATAGGAGTTTCGAAATAATTTTTTCCCAAAAAATTTCGGCTATAATATGTTAATTTAGCTTGGCATGGATACGGAACTCGAATATGAAACATTCATGCTATTTTGCTTGTAGTTGAAGAGTGAGCTAACGAATTCACTAACAGCAAATTTTTTTACTAGGTTTATTTTTTAAGATGTGGCAATACACAACGACAAAAGATAAACATTCATTAAACTATTTTTCCAGGATTTTTAAATTCATTTGCCAATCTATACTCAGAATTTAATTAATATGGAACTTAATTGATTAAAGCTTATTTTATCAAACATCTATTACAATTTTTATTTATACTTTTTTTTCACTTTTTAGTTCCAAAATATTTCGTTAATGCAATTTCCCAACCAGTTGTCCAATTTTGACAAGTATGATTTGGCGCATCATTAAATTCATTGTTTTTGTAACTCATATACAATTTTAACTATAAAAAATTTTCGGCGACTCAGCGTCTGCTGAAAAAAGTCTTAAAAATTAAGTTGTTAATTTACAATTGAATTTTAAAAATATTGAAATGCTTTATTGTCATCGAAAACAGATCTGTAAAGAAACATTTTTTTTAATTCCAAAATACAAGGTGAGTACTAAATCGATTACAAAACTTTATCTTTACATTCAAAATCCAAGTAAAGTCCAAGTAAAGTATTCGTAGAATCATTTTCATAAGTAAAAGCTTGAAATAAACGAATAGCATATTCATAGTATCACTCGAATAGCATACTTATTACAATGCCTCTTATTAGTAGTATAAATAGTAATATATTGATTACAGACCGGAGAAGCGACAATCACCTCATAGAGTTCACGGCTAAAATTCCAGAATTAGTTGAAACTTGATTCGCATATTAAAGCGCAATCGATCTGCCAAGTCCTATCTTGGTGAAAACCACCTGAAAACCCGATTTTAGCGGTTGACTCGCAGGTTTATCAATGCGTGTTCCTGCCCTTTAATATGTGAATCGAGTTTTAATTAATTCTGGAATTTCAGCCGTGAACTCGATGAGGTTCACGGCTGACTATGCTTCCATTTTCCGATCTATAACATAGTGTTTACAAATTATAATGTAATTCCATTTTTAGTTACAATAGATTTATCCTTCGTGACAATCTTTCACCTCTTGCCACGTTTTAAGATCGATTAAAAACGCCAATTGCAATTTTGGAAACCACTTTGAAAAATCCTTTACCTTTTTAGAAAAAAAAAGAGAAACGCTATTCGATTTCTTAATATCTAAATAAGAATACTCTCAACTGCAAATTTCATACATTCAAAAATAAAACGATTTCTGAATGAGTCAGAGAATAACTAGTTTGAATTTGAGAGCAACTTAGAAGTCTGCACAAGCCGAAATTTCCAGGTCCGGCTCGTTCTAAAACTCAAAAGTTCGGCCCGTTTATATTTTTACATTTCTAGGCCCGGCCCGAACAGAAATCAGAGAAAACAGGTCCGGTCCGTAATGGCTTGATACAATTTCTACTATTTCCAAAACATTCATACTTTTATCATATAATTAAAATTCCTTTAAAGGATACTACATACATATCTATGGGATGATTTTACAGTACATTTTACAAGAAATACACAATAGCAAATTTAATGATTACTTCGTTTCTGAGACTTTCAACATTCAAATAAAGATTCATTAAAAAATTTATAGTTTAGAATAAAAGAACAAAAAGAAAGTTAAAAACATCGTAACTTTTGAAGCTGCATAATGAAAGAAGATTTATAAAAATATTTCTATATCATTTTATTAAAGATTCCAAATCCAAATTCATTCTCAAATCCATAGGAACTACTTTCTGATACATTTCTGAATTAATTTCTTCTTCGGAAACACATAAGATTTGCAGATGTTTTTATTCAGCAACTATGCAATGGAATGCAGTTATTCACTTTTTGATGCAAACAATTTAAGAAAATACTATCAAGTTCGCATTTTGAATAGAATTTCTCGAAGCGACATCATGGGAAGAGAGAAAAATTTGCAACCATTTGACAAGAATCTCTCATATCTCAACAAAGTTATACAAATATCTTATTTACTGAAAATGAAAAACGCTAATCGATTCCAAATCTCTTCAATAGTCAGGGTTGTCAACTTTATACTTTAACAGTTAAAAATTAGTCAGAAAATGTGTCAAACTTTTGCGTTGTTGAGAAGTAAATTTGTGAACCACGAAGAAATATGAATCCAAAGTTTGCTTTAACATAAGTTCTTTATAGCTATTTAATATTTTACAAATCATGTTGTCTGCCCTACACATCTTGAGAACAATTAAGTCTAGTTCCGGCCCCGCTCGTCCATATATGTAGAAAAACAATGCAATCCTGATCTTGGCCCAGCACGAATCTGCAAAAAAATATTAATCCCGAGTTGGACACAGTGTAACTGTCCGATGCCAATCTCGACACAGTACAAGTTATATTTCTGTATTGATGTTTTCAAATTAGTATCGGCTCGTGACCCATATTTATATTTATTCTCATTTAAGACATATTCATTGGAAATAGCTCATATTTTATCTTTTCTGCTTAAATCTTTATAGCGGCCGGTAAGTCCGCTAATTTTTTTTATCGGCACGGCCCGTATAATTTTTTGCTGGCCCGGCCTGTTAAAAAAAATATTCTAACTCCGATGGCTCAGCCCGTTAGAAAATTCGGAACCATTCCTCCGGCCCGTGCAGACCTCTAGAGCAACTTTAACATCACTAAAAGAAAAAAAAATCCCAAGGGGAAAAAAAAGTCAGTCTCCACAAAATACTCAATGAAAAAGATTCTACGAGTACTCACAAAAGGGGGGAAGGGGGTTGGACTGGCAAAGACATGAAAAAAAAACTGCCCCAAAGCATCCAAAGAATCCGGTTCGAGACTATTACAGAGGAACGCGAGATAAAAAGTTATCTGGATACCACCTTTTGCTGTTTTCAAATCTTGGGAGCTGATCTGGATGGAAATGGTAAGTTTATGTTTTTAATCAACATTTTTGTTCACCTCACAGGTATTATTAATGCAGCTTAAGAAGGAATCTTCCACTTCAAACTCGGGTCGTCGCTCGTAAGGAAATTCGCGGCAACTGCCATATTTCTGAGGTCATTCCATGGTAATTAGCACTCTCAGAAAAAAAATCGCTTTTATTTTCGTTTGCGGAATGTTAAAAGGTAGAAAGGAAAGATTTGCTTGCAATTTGGTTATGCATTCTGATTACCTTATTACATTTTCCTACTTACATAAGAAAATATCAGAATGTGAAAGATTCTTATTTCTGATTTTTGGATGGGTTTTCATGTTTTTTGATGTCCTGAACACAATTTGACTATTGCTGGAAAGTGTCTATCTATGAGTAATATGCATGTACACAAATTTTAAGGGCGCTCGAAAACTAATGCGCAGAATTTCATCAAACCTTATATTATGTAAGACCTTGACGGAAACAATTGCTTCTTATGCCTAGATGATACTCAATAAATGTGTTATTAAACTGTCCCCCCCCCCCCCCATCCAAGATTTCTTTGATAACTCTCGGCATTTGTGGAATAGAATTTTAACAAGCATCACATTCAGTCAAATCTTGGCACATTATATATGGGTGCTGATAAAGGTTTTGAGTGTTTTGCAGATCCTGCCACCTAACCTGAGCATGCATGCTCTTTTCCCATTAGTTTTTCCGTATACTTTTCTATATTAATTGATCGTAAAAACATTCTAGAAAACTTTTTAGGAAAAAGCACTAGAAATTACCGATAGGGAAAAGCTTGTCCAGTTTGGGTAGAAGGATAGGGATCCAGGCCTGATATATAGCCCGACAGGCAGCGCTGTTTTGCTCCGTTATTAAGTATTTCCGTGATGGTTACTAGAGATGAGACGGGCTCAGTCCCAGGCTGAGCCCGGGCTCGAATTTTATACAAGACTTAAGACTCGGGCTATAACTAAAAAATTTATTTATTCGCAAATAACAAATAAATAAATAAATATCTGATTTGAGGTACAAAAATGTCATCAAGGTTTTTTTTAATATAAGGTACCCTGGGGTAATAACGCCAAGTTAAGGTTCTACCAATTTTCACGGCTTAGTTTTAGATTGTATTTTTCAAACAAATATAGGATTTGATACAGCAACCCATTGACTATCTATATAAAATAAAATAATTTAACAGATATGTATTCATAAAATGTAGTGGCGTTTTTTCTGGACCAATGCTATTTGGCGTTATTACCCACCTATATGGGTAATAACGCCATGCAAACAAAACTATAAAATAAGATGGAATAACGCCATGTAGATTGCCCAATTCTAAAAATACAAACCCTACAGCTCTAGAAATTGATAAATTGCTTCTAAGCTATTGAAAATGTTCAATTTTTTTATGACTGTGTAAGAAAAAGAAAGCTGTGATGGTAGCGGAGGGGGGGGGAGGCAAAAGAATATCAGTTCTAAGATACGATTTGCTTAAAAAGGACCGTTTAAAAAGAATTATTAGAAACATTGCACGGTTTATGTGAATCAGTATTTATACACCCATGTATGCTTTCTATGCGATAGAAAACATTCAATTTTTTGTGAAAGTGAAACAAAGAAAGTGAAACAAAAGAAGTGAGGGGAGCTTCAACAGAATATAACACCCTGTGTCTCTCTTTGCTTAAAAAGTTCCACTTAAACATGATTATAAGAAACATTGCATGGTTTTAACCATTCATAGTGTAATATTTTAATCATGCGAAGTTTTATAATAACTTGAGTTATATGTCATAAATATTTTTGTTAATCCTTAACTGCTGTTAGCGTCTCACAGACTGCTGAATTTTTCAAGTTCCAGAGTTTAACTTGCAATTTTTAGTTTAACTATAGATACCGGGAAAATTTTATTTCATTTGTAGTCCTATTACTATCTCTTGAGACTTTCGAATAGCTCAATTTTATCGATAATAGTCCTGTAAATAAAATTCAATACAAAAATAATATTCTAAGAGCTAATTTATCATTTCATTCATCTTTAGATTAAGCGGTCTGACAGGCCGCTCACAGTAGTTATGCGACAATTTTTGTCACAGCAGTTAAGAGTTAATACTTTTGTAGTAGTCTAGTAAATAGTTTTTAACCCATAACTCCAGACTAATGCGGATTCTCCAAACCTAAAATTAAATTGTCGGCGTCTCAAAGAACATGCTTTAATAAATTTTTAATGAATTGAATAAGATTTTTGATAAAAAATATTATCCCAATGAGATCTCTTATTTAATTTTATACATGATTCATATGGTTATATATCATTATTTCTATATTAGCAACAAAATTAATCTTTAACTGCCGTTATCAATCAGACTAAACACTGTACCCCCCCCCCCCCCAAAAAAAAAGGGAAAGAAAAATAGCGTTTAACTTGTATTTTCCAGTTTAACTTGTATTTTCCAGTTTAACTATAGCTACAACTGAAATTTTCTTTCGTTTGGAGTTCTCGTACTATTATTAGAAATATTTGAATAGATTAAATTTAATTATAATTAATTCTGTACAAAAAGTTTAGCGCAGGAACAGTATTCTATGATTTTTAATCATGGATCGTCTTTTAACCTTTAACTAATCTTGCCGGTCTCATAGACCACTATTTTTCTTTTAATTTTTTAGTTTAACTTGTAATTTTCAGTTTAACTACAAACACTACCGAAATTTTCTTTCATTTGGAATTTTAGTACTATCACCAGAGACTTTTAAATAGGTGAATATTAAGTATAATAGTCTTGTATAAAAAGTTGAGTACAAAAACACAATCCTGTGAGTTATTCCCGCCTTTTATTTATCTTTCAATTTTGCGGTCTCACCAACCGCTTCACATTAATTACGTTACAATTTCTCTCACATCGGTTAAAGATTAATTTTATAAAGTTTTGAAAAACCGAACGCTGAGAAAGCGACAGTTAAAATTTCGAACTCAATTGAACAATCCAGTGGAAATTTAATAGAAACCTGTTTTTGAAGATGTTCGAATTTGAATATCGAAAACATTTTGATATAGTTTTATTTACAAGAGTTTAAAATTCTTTTTTACATTAATAAAAAAAATAATAAAAAAAAAATAATACAAAATGAAATAGAGAGATTAGTTTTAGGTATTGGATGCCCCCCGTCCCTTAATCTTACCTTTTCAACAATGATAATAACGCTGTCCCATATAAATATGTCCCATATAAATGTCCCATATAAACCCGTTATAAACCCCCTTCGGATATAGTTCGGCCACTGTTGGGAATCAATCGGGGTAATAACGCCAATCCTTGGCGTTATTACCCCGGTATACTGATTGCGCATTAAATCTTAAACTACAAATTATCTCGAGAAGATATCCAAAATCTTATATAACATTTTGAAATTACATGAAATACACTACAAATTTATGTAATAAACAAAGTATTTCCGGATAAAAAATATAGTCTTCACATCAAAAACCTTATCTCGCAAATTTTAGATCAAGCGTTAATTTTAGTTGCTTGTAAAAGCAATAAGACCTACAAATGAAACAAATTAACTTTAAGCTGTTTTTTGCGATTTATATGACTCAAAACCCTTCTGCGCAGAGCACATGGGTGTCATTTACCCGATTATTTCATAATTATACAAAATATTACCAGTTGGCGTTATTACCCCGCCTGGCGTTATTACCCCAGGGTACCTTATATTAACAATCCTTTAAAAATCAGTTCGAAAGGTAAATGAATTGTTTTTAGTGAAATATAAGGATGAATATTCCATATTCCATGTATTTTGAAACTTTGGTAGATCACGTTTTAAGAACATACAGAAGCCGTGGGATATTCCTTGTCAGACCTTTTTTCAGAATTACTGGAAAACAGAACACAATCTTACATGATAATTGTGTGTACATTGTTAAAAAAATTTATGTGCAATTACAAAGAATCTATGGGTAATCCATGCTGTTGCGGTTTTGTACAAAGTATGTCTTTTAGGCAGATTTCGTATGAAATACTACCTAATGCGCTCGCTCCTATGTTGGAATTTCTGAAAATTTTTTGCAGAACTACGCCGATCATGACCTCTAGACCCCCAAACCTACCATCAGTAAAAAAGTTTATACATACATATATATGTGTGTGTGTGTGTCTGTGTATACATATATATTATATATATATCACTTTCTTCTGGACATGATAACTTCTATAATTCTGCTCCAATCTCCTCCAAACTGATGCATAAAATCAAGTGGTATAAAATCTCGGTCGAGTTCGTTAATGAGCGAAATCGGACCGAGGGGGTGGAAATAGGGAGGGTTTTGTGAAAACCGAAAAAACGCGATAACTTCTTAATTAAAATAGATATCGAATCAGTAAAGTTTATATTACTTCTAAAAACTGAGTCAAAAGTTTATGCATGACAGATTTTTGATAAAGATAAAAATGGGCTCGAGGGGGGGGGGGGGAAACAGGGTTTTTGGAGAAAAAAATTCATAACTTCATCAATTCTCAAGATATCAAATTCAACTAGTTTTTTTTTATAAATGTTCTTAAAATTATCTAAAACTTTTGTATTTTTAAGTTTTAGATAGGACATACTTTTACCGATGAAAAAAATTAAAAACGGAAAGAAAAAGGGGGCTGGAAAAAGAAAAAAATCCATAACTTAGTCGATTCTTAACCTATCAAATCTAATTTAATTTATTTTACATCTTCTCAATAATATCTATAACTTTTATATTAACAAGTTTTTCATAGAACCAATTCTTATAGCAAAAATAAATTAAACAAAAATAGGAATTAGAGAAAAAACTTCAAATCCAAACTGCTTATATTCTGACTCATTTTTAAATTCAATTTTGATTTTAAACGCATCCAAATGGCAGATCGTCTTATTTAGAAACCATATAATGTGACGTATTGGCCAGTTTTTTGATAAAGGTAGAACATATTTCAAAAAAGGCTATCAAAAAGGGTATTTTGAACAGAATTTCCCGAAGTGATCGTGATTGAAAAATTGAGGCATTTAAATAACAAATTGCGTTTTTTTTTTTTTTTTTTTTTTTTTTTTTTTACTTATTTTTAAATCTATTTTTGCTCTCAAACGCATCCAATTTAGATGTCCTCATATTTAGGAACGATATAATGTGACGGATTGGTCAGGTTTTTGTTAAAGGCAGAATATATTTCAAAAAAGGCTGCTAAAATGGGTACTTCGAATAGAATTTTCCGAAGCGATCGTGATTGAAAAATTGAGGCATTCAAATAACAAAATTGCGTTTTTCTGATTCATTTTTAAATAAAGTTTTGCTCTCAAACGCATCCAATTGACAGGTTCTGTTATTTAGGAGCTGTATAATGTGCCGTATTGGTCGATTTTTTAATAAAGTCAGAATATATCTTAAAATATGTTGTCAAAATGGACATTTGAGCCGAATTTCGCTTAAGATGATTAAAACCAGTTCTGTCAGAAAAATTAAATTATAAATTTTTCAAAAGCGGACAAATAAAGTTGTTAAACTGGGTTTATTTCTAATCATACTCTATTTTTTATTGTTGAAATGTGCACTCTTCGAAATCTACCTCCGCCTATAGGCCAAGCCGATAGGGATTTTTTATGATTCTGCGGGGAAAAATCTACTGATGTCTATGATCGTCAATAAAACATCTCCGTTAACTCCGATGAAATAATTTTTCCTTTTCAAAATTAAAAAGAAAAAGAAAAAAGTATTTTTTAGAAAATATGTCTAATAATTGCAAAATAATTTTTAAAAGTCTGTCTTTTGAATTACAAGTTTTAACAAAGATAAAAATATTTTTGAATAAAGACATGAAAATCACTACAGAGAATTAGATATAAGATAAGGAAAATTTTTGTAAAATGATGACTGACAAGGAAGGTCTCCATTGGGGGCATACTCAGAATTTTTTGAAAAAAATACGAATTAAACTACTCATGTAGGTAATAAAGGATCAGTGAAAATTAGCGGCGGAATTACATTATTACATATGTAAAAAAATAAAATAGTTTGGAATAATTGGCGTGAAAAGCTGAAAGCGACGCGGGATTTGGCGTACAGTGCATTTCCTCGCCAAAAGCAGACGATTTTAACGAATCTGAAAATTGATTTCAATTGACTTCACTGTTAAAAATCTGCAGCATTTACTGCAACGTCACTCCACTACTTTTAAAGAATATCTTTCTTCTGACCAATGAGAATGCTCCATAGCACCGTGAATTGGCCGTGTCATACACTGTTAAAAATCTGCTGCATTTTGTTGCAACGCACTCCTCCGCTTGTATATAATATCTCTATTCCAACCAATGAGAAAACTCCATTTCACGGCCAAGTAACCGTTTTCTATGCAAGCAAGGGAATGCGTTGCAACAAAATGCAGCAGATTTTTAACAGTGTATTTTTCAATTTGGAACAATTTTAATCAATTTAAATTGTGTTTTAAATGATAAAATATATTAATTTCATTTTGTTTAAGTACGTATAAACGTATGTGACAAAATTACACTTAAAGTAAAGTAAAAATGCAAAACTAAAATTACTTAAACTAAACTTATTTAAATAAATTGAACATAGAAAGTTTTTTCTTTAAAAAGTATTCGAAGCGTAAAAGCGTATTTTTCAAAATTTCGTTTTTTCGCCAACCGGAGATAAATCGCCAAATAAACGAAATTTTTATTATTTTTTTACGGACGTTATAAGGAGATTCCGCCGAAATGTTTTTTATAAACATGTATAACTATATGAGAAGAACATTCTGTAATTTTTTCAGATTTTTCTGAGTATGCCCGTATGGAGACCTTCCTTGTGAGAATCTCAATCAAATGCATCTAACGAGCGAGTGTAAATTTTCAGAAAGTCACGATTTGTTTTCTGGGTTTTTAGAATTTTTTAACCGTCAGTGGCGTAGCTACGTTTTTTGCCGCCCGGGGTAGAAAAAAATTTTGCGCACCACTCCCCCCCCCCCCCACCCCTTCTCCGTACATTAAACAAAAACACATTATTTTACCCTATGAAGAAACAAAATAGCTTTTTTGGCTTGTACTAGAAGGAAAAGCCATCTTCACTTTTTCTTGTTTTTAAGTATTCGGCTAATTTTACTCAAACACACGAAACTAAAATGCATAGAACCGGATTACAGAAGATTTCTAATTTTCATCAATACTGAATTTGAATGGGAATTTCAAAAACTTACCGGTACGTCCACGAGTATGTTTATGTTGTTTTAAGCATGTGGGAATAACGACAAAAAAAAGTTAAAATTCCTAAATTATGATACGTTCGATTATGGTAATAAAACTTCTGATTCAAAACTATAGCCACCCTAGAATTTCAATTTGCTATACTCATCCATTTTTAAAGATAGATGGGAAAACAAAAAAGTGTCTTGAATCCTTGAGGTAGATGAAGATTTTCAACGAAATTGTTTGAGATCTTAATATATGCTCAATCACATCCAAATCTGTTTATAAACTCAAGCACAGTCGTATGACAATGATCAGATATCTACATACAGAGATACATACTAAATAAACAGTGCGGTAAGAGATTATAACCCCACATTGATTTTGAAAATTATGAAGTAAATAAAGGTTCTAATTATAGTTTAAGTACATGAGATAGCAAAATATAACATATTTATTAGAATTAGTTCGGAATAGTTTTGAATCATGCAATAAATAAGTAAGTATGTTAACAAAAATATAGTAGAAGCCCGAAATAACGCGCCCGACATACCACGAATTCGGATTTAATGCGGGGAAAAGTATATCATCCAGAAAAAAAGAAAAAAAAATCAATTTTAGGATAAATTTTGGGTTTAAAATTTCAGTGAAACACAATAGTCCAAGAACTGTCAGCACAAAAATCTACGTTATCGAGCACAAGAAAAAAAAAAAAAAAAAAAACCCTTTATTTTATGGAAGAGTAGTAATAGGGGAATCTAATTATCCATGTCTGCCGGAAGTGAAGTGGTGCATAAGCCAAAAATTGATACAACTAGTGATTCACTCGTAGAAATATCATTGTATTTTCCTGCTCCCAGTTTTAACTAGTCCGTTGTTTGTAGGATTAGCACAATGATGAACCTACGAGTGAACCACTAGTGGTGTTAACTTTTGGCTAAAGCACCACTTCACTTCCGGCAGACATAGATGACTAGATTCCCTATTACTACTCATTGATAAAATAAAGGTTTTTTCCCTGATGTTCGATGACATAGGTTTTTGTGCTGTCGGCTCTTGGACTATAATGAGGGACTTGCAGTCTGCGGTTAGTGCTATGTATCTTGATACTTCTGTTGGTGATTTAAATGACTGGATAGAAATGACAACAACGAATAAATTTCAGATAGATCAGGATATCAGATTATAAAAGATCGGGATATCATCGATGCTGTAACGCATAAATATTGCAGTGAGCAAGATGATGATGATGAGATTTTGAAAATGATGTGGTAATGAAAGAAGACGTTCCACATATTAGTGAAATTCTTTCATACGCAAAGAAGGTAATTTCGGCAATAGAGAGGCAAGACGATTTCGATTGTGTTCATCTACTCCACTTTGCCTATGTGAAACAATATGTCAAAAAGAAACGAAACACCTCAGTTCGCCAAACAACATTTGTGGATGTTTTTAAGATAGTATGAGATTAAGTTTGTGTTTAATGAATGATAAAATTAATTACACTTCGCAAAGCAGGTAAGTGTTTTCATCATTTTGTACCATTTCTTTGACACTATTCCGATATACCGCGGTTACGTTATAACGCGGGTGTGAAACATGTCTCCCAACAACCGCGTTATATCGGGCTTCTACTGTATAAGCTGGAGAGGCTGCTGTACGCCACTGCCATATCTCACACAATCTTAATTAATCGTTGAGAGAATTCATTGAATATCATTAAAAAATAAGATATCAGGATCTCCATCAAATTAACTTATATTTACAACAACTACTTACAGAAAATTAATAAATACAATAACGTTGCGTTCAAAAGTGAAGTTACATGTTTCGTGACACCGCGATCGATCGTCTGCTCACCCCGAGAGCTGGCAACTAACTGACAGATCGCCAGTCTTCCCAGCTACAGTTAACCAGTCCAGGTAAGTTTGCGGTGTGCTGCCATGCGTTGGATGATTCTGAAGTTAGCGTTTGCTAAATATTATCAGACTGCACAATGTCCGGCAGTTGCTGCAAAGCAATGATTGAAAAATACACTGTTAACAAATTATAAAACCACTTGTCTAAAAAAAATAATAATATGTAAATTAACATGTTACTGGTCCTCCATTTTTCCTTATAACCTCAATTTTTCATAGAAGTGACCATCATATGATTAATAGTCCAAGAGCCGACTGCACAAAACCCTATGTCATCGAGCACAAGGAAAAATCCTTTATTTTATGGAAAAGTAGTAATAGAGGGATCTAATAATTCATGTCTGCCAGAAGCGAAGTGTTCCATAATCCAAAAATTAAAACCACTAGTGTATGACTCGTTTTCCTGCACCCAGTTTTCCATGTTTTCATACTTTTGATTGTACAGCAAACACAATGCTAAATCTACGAGTCAACCACTAGAGGTATTAATTTTGGAAGCAGGACGTTTCGGTCCCGCCGTTTCGGTCCCGAGACATTTCGGTCCCGAGACGTTTCGGTCCCGAGACGTTTCGGTCCCGAGACGTTTCGGTCCATGGCCATTTCGGTCCCGAGACATTTCGGTCCATGGCCATTTCGGTCCCGAGACATTTCGGTCCCTGGACTTTTCGGTCCCCAGACATTTCGGTCCCTTCTCCAGCAAGCTGAAATTTTGTGCACGGGAATTATCTGACATAATTTTATAGGGAACATTTTAGAGTGTTGAATTCAGGGGCGGGTCATTCCCCCCAGAGCTATCAATGCCCCCCCCCGGAAATTTTGAGATTTTGTGTTTTCAGTGGTACAAAAGTGTAATCCCCCCAGGACTCTATCGAATCCCCCTGGAGCCACAGAAGTCCCTCCCGGAGAAAAGTGTTTGAATTCAACACTGGTTTTTTAACTGAAAGCCACATAAAGTTTTAGTGCAATGCGATTAATTAAAAGTAACAAGTACCCAAAAACCGCTTACACGTATAACTCGGATCTATACTCAAACATATTGCAGCGGATCCAAACGCCATGCAAATTTCATATGACAGAAGTAATTGTTTTCAGGAGTGAGGGGAGGATTGTTCTGTGGATTTATATAGAAGTTCCTCAATCATGAAGATCTGGTAATTTAAAAACATGTATAAGTCGAATTTAATTTGCTTAAGCAAATGTCCATGGCCTACACATTTTCAATTGCATATAATTTGTACAATATGTGTTTAATAATGAAAAAAAATCTGCAAATAGTTTTAGAAATCTTTATTTCACCCTATTATTTAACGGCACATCATTTTTCAATTATAACATCTTACAATTTTTTTTTTTTTTTTTTTTTTTTTAAGGGGTTTTTAACATGGTATTGTGATAAAGCCACATTATTTTTTAAGTTCTGCATCGGGATTGACTAAAACATTTTATTTCGCTATTAAAAAAACTATTTAAAAGTTTGCGTTAATCTTTTTACATATAACAATTATTGCTACGAAATAACTTTTTACGTGTAACAACCTTTTTACATATAACAATGTAGGAATTACAAATCCTTTTTAATACATTAAACACTTTTTATGCTTATTACATTCAAAAACTACGAGCGAAATAAACACAAGTCAAATCTGGGAGGTCCGTCCGCATTTGATCTCCAGAGTAAAAAGGACATTGTATTATAGAATGAGGGATTTCATCTGACAAGTGTATAAAGATCAAGATAAGTAGAATAAAGCTAACTACGTAGCTTTTCTAGCTATCTTGTATAAAGATGACTATTTGTTCAGATGGGCGTTGATAATTGATTGACATGCAGAATTTTTGCTTAAAAGAGGTTAATAGTAGTACTTAGCTGGTACTTATATGCATATATTTCAAATTTTATAGGAACACCAACATAAAAAATTATAAGTGTTTAAAAATTCCCGGCACTCGGCTTTGATTTGTTTCTTACTTAATGTTATACATTATTTTATTAAATGATTAACATAATCTTAGAAAATTTTAAAGCATTAATAATTATGCTATTAAATTAAAAAAAATTTTAAAATTAAATTATTTTTATCAAACATATTTATTAATAAGAATTCAAAATTATTTTAATTATTAATTGTTTAAGTGACTTATTTATCAATTACTTGTTTAAAATCTAGTTTATAGCTCTTATTATAGCAAAAATGAAAAAACATATTTTTTAAATTTCAGCTACTATAATGTTATCAAGTTCATTAGGATATATAAAAATTATAAGGATTCCCAAAATAAATATGTTATTTATTCATTTATTGGTTAGTTTATGATATTTTTCTTACTCTTTAAAAATAATTAATTAATATATGATTGCTTTTTGCGAACTGTAAACTATAACTTTGTTTCAGAAAATTTAAATCTGCATCTGGATAATAATGTTACCTAACACTGTTAAGAAATATTTTTACACATTGTAACAGTGTTGCATTATTATGTTTAATTAATTATTACGTTACGTTACTGATTTTTAAATAATAATAATAATAATTTTCCTTTTTTGAAATAAATAATAATTTTTGAATAAAAACTTATAGAAATGAATAATTTCTATAAATTAAATCTCAAAACAGTTAGTGATTTTAAAATTAAAATCAAACTAATATTTTATTAAATATATGTATTTTTAATTTAATGAATCTTTATTTAATTAAATTGATAAAATTATTAATACGCATTTCGAATTTTACTTTAAATAAACTCAATAAATAATCTGTTTTATATTCAATTTATCATTGTTTTGTAGTAGTTATAAACTGAAACTTATTGTTTACCTGTTTATTTATTTTATATTTAAAGTTACTGAAATTTAAAACTATTAATTCAATCAATAATAAAATTAAAATAAGAATTTTCAATTTTTTTTTCTGTGAAAGTGGGAGCGAAAAGGTAATGCAAATAAATAAATAAATAAATAAACGATAAATTAAAAAAGCTTAGTTTTGTCAGTTAAAATTTGAAAATAAAATTATTTAAAATAATAATTACATTATTATATAAAATTGAAAAATAATTATTTAAAAATTGCAACCAAAAATTATTACATAAAAAAGGTCGTTGGAGCATTTTTATTTTTTAAACAAAAAATTTTCGTTGCACGCCTAGTTAGGAAATCACTAATTTAAAGATTCTAAGAAAGTGTGCTAAAACAATCAATAAAATATGTATTTTAGTTTTTTGTATAGATAAAATACCTAATACAAAGAATATATGATAAAACTTAAAATATTCATTACGTTAAATAATAATAATAAAGACAGTGTAAAATTATATAACATTATTTAATCAAATTTTCAACTTGCTGTGATTTTATTATCACGAGTTACAATAGATTAAACTTATTGGACTATTATATTCATCTTTGTATAAAATTTGAGGGAAGGGGGGCAGGAGAATAAAAATATTAAAAAAAGCCAGAACAATGTTGAGCTTACAGCGTTTAGTAGGCCTTCATCAATCAGAAACCAAGTTATAAGGTGGCTGGTAAAGAAATAACAAGGGACCGAAATGGCCAGGGACCGAAATAGCAAGGGACCGAAATGTCTCGGGACCGAAATGTCGTGTACCCATTAATTTTTGGCTTATGCACCACTTCGCTTCCGACACACATGGATCTTTAGATTCCTTTATTATTACTCTTTCATAAAATTTCTTTGGTGATTTTTTCTGGTGCTCTATGTCATAAGGTTTTGTGCAGTCGGCTCTTGGACTATAAGTACAGATTCAGAAATATTGTGTCATTCTTTTATAATGGCTATTTCTAATTTATTGGCAGATAAAAACTGTTTATTATTAGCATAAACTTTGCGACTTAATACACCCCGAGGATTTTCAATAGGGTTCAAGTCTAGACTTCGACTTGGCCATGACAAAACATGATTTTTTTTATTTTTTAAACTATTGCTGGGTGGATATAGACACATGGCAAGAAGCATTGTCTTGTCCTGCTGAAACATCCAGTTAGCATCACCTAAAAAAGGTCTAAATGGTATCAAAGGATCATGTAACATAGCTTAATATTGCGCAGAGCCCATATATACCGAAATTCGGGTTAAATTGAATAATCCATCATGACTAAAAGCTCCCCAAACCATTACTGATCCTTTTCCTATTTGTCGACTGAAGCATTGTTTCGGTTCCTTCCTCATATTATGTAAATAGTGCTCATAACCATCCGGACCGCCAAGATTAAATTTTTTCTTCTGAAAATTTCACTTGCTTCCATTTCTTGTCCCATGGCATGACATTCTTAGTTTATTTCAATCTTTACTCTTTATGATATTTCTTAAACCTCGATTTTTTTTCCCAACAGTCTCATACATTTTGCAATACTATTTGATTTCACACTCTTCCTAACTGCTATGTGAGAGGTTCTTTTCTGAAATGGTTTGAAATTCTGAAATTTCCTGATTTAAAATAAATTTTTTAAATTGAAAATCGAAATATTTGACGATCGTCCCGTGTTGTCAAAATCCTTTTTGTTCCAAATTGTTTAATTTTATTTGAATCCCTTTTATTCTAATTATTTCATAATATGAATATTGGTTTTAGAACGTTCATTAACAGAGTTATTTCTCGTTTAGATTTACCAGCACCCTTATAAAACAAAATTTTACCTACCTTCGGTCGCAGAGGACTCTTTACCCCACGACATCTTCAAATGTATCGTAAATAACAATAACACTATATAAACTTGCACATTTGCTTCTCGGGAATACTTTTAAGATGTAACGCGTATGTTTTTTAAAGATTCTGATGTGACATATAATATATTAATTTCCTCAGGTGATCTTATAATTTCTTAACAGTCACCCTATTTAAGTTAAAAAAAAAAAAAAAAAAAAGAAAGAAAGAAAGAAAAGAAAATTTAATAAAATGTAACGTAAATTTTAATACAGCAATTATAACTGAAAACATTTCACGCTCAATTTTAAATACACACACTAAAATTTTTCATATTGAATCTTCCTCTTCAGAAGTGCACAATTCCTTACTGGTCCTATAATTTCATTAAGTACTGTATAGATGAAAAAGATAATACAAGAACGTGTCAAAAGTTTAAGCACAATAGCAATTTTAAAATAAAACTTTAAATATTAACTTTATTTCAATATCTGTCTTGTATATGTTAATAATATATAATTTTTTTACACCATATTCATTTAAAATAACTTTTTAATTTTATTTCAAACCATGGAGTTTAAGAATAGAAGAAGTATGCCCGTGTCAAAAGTTTAAGCACAAAATCATTTTTATCCAAATTTAACAGTCTGACGTAAACGGTTGCGAACGCAAACAATTTCTGGGTGTATAAGAAGCAGTTAGTTGTTGTTTTTGAGTTAGTACAAAATGCCTAAGTCGAAAGAATTTTCAGTGGAGGAGGTGATAAAAATCTGGATATGAGAGCAAAATGTAATTCTGTTTCTGAAATTGCAAGTGCATTAAAAAGATCAAAACAAGATATTCATCAAATTTTGGCTCGTGATAATGATTTTAAACGAAAATTCCGTTCAGGAAGGCCGCGAGTGACTAGTTTGAGCGAAGATAGCCGCATCAGAAATTTGGCTTCAACTGGTAATTACTCCCTTTCGGAAATAAAATATGCAGTTGGAGAACAAATATCGAAAAAAACTGTTTATAGAAGAGTTTTGGAATTCAAATACATCAAATACCGTAAAATGGCTCGATTACCGTGCCTCAAACGACACCATAAAGAAGCTAGATTACAATGGGCCAAAGAGCATATGTCGTTTGGTGAAAAGTGGCTGAATGTCATATTCAGTGATAAAAAAAAATAGAACCTCGATGGCCCTGATGGGTTCAAGTACTATTGGCATGATCTCCGCAAAGAGCCTAGGAGTGTATTTAGCCAAAAACATCATGGTAGTTCTGTAACTGTATGGGGGGCTATTTCTTTCAATGGTCAGACATCTCTAGCATTCATCAGTGGTCATGAAAACTTTGAAAACTACCAAGAGACGATTTCCAATCATTTGCTTCCTGTTGCTGAGGTTTTTAGAGGGAGAAAAATGGTTATTTCATCATGATAATGCTTCCATCCATACCTCAAACTCAACTTCATCGTGGCTTAAGTCGAAAACAGCGTCTGTTTTGAAATGGCCGGCAATTAGTCCTGATTTAAACCCTATAAAAATATGTGGGATATTTTTACTCATGCAGTTTATCCAAATGGAAAGCAGTATTATTCAGTTAAAGATTTGAAAGATGCCATTGAGAACTTTTGGTTTAAAAATGAACCAGAAACAATACAGAACCTCATTTTAACGATGGGAGACTGTATATTTAAAGTAATTCAGCAGAAAGGAGCAATAATCAAGTATTATTTTTTTTTATTCTTGTTCTGCTAAAGACTAAAAAACTACTGTGCTTAAACTTTTGACACACTCATTTTTGCTGTTTTGATAAATTTTATTATTTAAGATAAATTTTATAGCATGAATCTGTTAACTATCTTTTTAAAACTACAATTTGTAGGCTATGTGAAAACTGAAGTAACTTTCACCATTAATAAAATTTTATTTTGAAATTTTCTGTTATGCTTAAACTTTTGACACGCACTATAATTAAAATCCTTTTGAAATTCAAAACTTTAAATTAAAATCCTTAAATTATTTTTCTTAAGACCCGTTTTACTCCATGAATTTTGTTTTTCAGCATGACATTTATTATGTTCACCATTAAAATCAGAGAGTAACTTAAGATGGAAAATACTGACATTAAAACATTTTTTTTTTCGTTTATGGCTAAATTTTTGTACTTCCCAGATCCTAGGAGTTGTGCGGGTCTTGACCATACGTCAATCAAGAGTTAATTCACCAATTAAATAAAATGCTTCTCGCAAACTGATATCTTCCTCCTTTATTGGAAAATATTGCATTAATATGCGCTAATTTTAAGTATATGAAAATAATTTTAACTTTTAAAACGACGGAAACGTTTGTAATTGTACTGGTAATACTAAGAAGACTGAAAAGTCCTACTTTTTTAAAAAAAATACGATTTAAGTAGGGAAAATTTGGGGTAGGTGGCCCACTTTTTATTATTTCATTTTCTCAATGACCATTTGTCGAAAAAATGGAATATCCAATAAGGAAGAAATAATATCTTTTTTTGTTGTTGTTGTTGTTTTTCCAGCTAACTACTTTTTGCATTGGTTCAAGGAAGCTCTTATTTTTAAATATTTATATGGAATGCTAAGAATACAAAAATCAGCATCAAAACCAATCTATGTGTGTCCGGTTGTGTGACGGAAAGGAATTGAAATATCTAGTACACATAACAACTCTGAAATTTCGGGTGGGGGTAGTACAAGGTAGATCCTAATGCATATGACTCAGAATTCTTATTTTATTTTATTTTTACTTATAGTCGGGAATATCAATTAAAAACTCATCAAAATGTGATTTTTATGAAATGGCAAAAACCGCACGCTCATCTGAACTTGATTCCCCAGTCGAAATAAATTAAAAATTTTCATTAATTAAGTTTTCGATTTAAAAATTTCAGAGCACGTATAAAAAAATTAAAACATTTTTGAGAATCTGTCGGTATTTTTTTTTTTTTTTTCTGAACTGACGGTGACAGTATACAAACAAGAGAGACCCCATGCGCAAAAGCTGCTACAGTCGACTATTTTTATATTCTATTCGCACCAGTATTTTTCTAATTTAAATTTTAATGTCTATTTCTCTTGCAAATGTTATTAAAGTGTGTGTTACGGATTTCTGTATTGAGAATGGTGCCAGTTAAAATTAAAATAATCGCCTGTGGCAGCTCTGCATACAAGAGAAACATACAAGGACGAACGTCCATTAACCTTCCTACCCTGTTCAAATTTTACACAATCTTGATTAAAAACATTTCACACCAGAATTCTTATTTAAAACATTTTAATATATTTAATTGACCTATTTCTCTGAATCTATTATTTAACTTTCTTTATAAAAAGGGTCTAGTTCGAATCGTATAAAACAAGTTATAGACATGGGTCGATTAGACCCATTCATGGTAGGAAGGTTAAAAACGGAACTAAAAGTATATTTTTTTTTCCATCCGAATTGTCCACTAGTATTTGAAAATCGATTGATCAAAGATTACACAACATGCAAACAATTGATTTAATTACTAAACGCTAACGAATACTAAAATCATAATTTAAAAGTATTTTATCAATTTAATCGAGGATTACTAGTGTCTTCTGTGGACAGAGTGAAGTGATGCGACTTACGTCCACATTCCACAAGAATTTATCCCCTTTATTTACATTTTAAAGTATGATTTTCAAAATATACACTTCTTTTACTACCACTATCAAACTTTTAGGCCTTGTTTTTGTTGGATTCTACGGACTAGATTTCAAAAGGCATGGATTCATGAAATTAGCAACGATTTTCTGAAAGTTTTTTGTTCCATCTCCATGTGCAGATGGCGTATTCTTATCTCGGATTCTATAGCTCCAATTTCCACTGGGTTTTTCTCATACAACTTGGAGGCCCGTAGCCAGGAATTTCTTTCGGGAGGGGCTCAATTTTGGAATTTCTTCTAATCTTACAAAAGTATTTTGTATAATTAACAACAACAACAAAAAAATAACCAAGGCTCAACCTAAAGTGTGTTCCTGCATAGGTTACTTGATGCCATTGTCAAATATTGTTACTTCGTATTTAATTTTTTCAATTTATGCTGCAATTTTGACTTTCAAGAACACATCCAATTTTCAAACCGGTTCCGAAATTGAAAGAGTGTTAAAGAAAAAACTTTCGCGAAACTTCAAAATCACAAGCTTACAATGTTTGAGACTTAAGTACCCTATGAGAAAAACGTTAAAAAATATTGAAATGCAGAAAAATAATGTGAATTGATTTAAGACACCGGATTAATATTAAAATGCGACAGTCTGACATTACGAGTGCGAAGTCTAGAAGTCTAGAAACGATTAATCCATAAATAAAATTAACTACATTATTTTTTCCAAAGAAAAATTAACGGCTACAGTCATATGTAATCATAAACATTATATTTCTATTTCACATCTTTGTAATTTTATAAATGCAATACTCTTGGCACAATGAATTTGCTAATGCAACAGAAGCAATTATAGTAATTCCTTCTTAGTCATGGTGCTGACTAATTTATTAAGATCTACTGTCCCAATGAAAGGAAATCATTACAAAACAACTCAGTTTTTCATTGGCTATAACACTTCGGGGCTAAGATTTAATTATTTTCATTATCGAGATTATTTCAGCACTGATTGTTGTTATTGGGCTTTCAACAAAGGCTGTCAGTAAATGCTTAATATTATTTATCACGTCACATTACAGTACTAAAACTTTTAGGCCTTCTGTGTTGGTGTCAAGATTAGCGATTCGTTTACACCCTACTTCATATTCAGCTTTCAATTGCTACATTGACATTTTATCCTGAAAATATTGCGACCGAGTCTCTCTAATTTGCTTGCTTTGATTTTACCAGTGAAGCAAATCCTTGAAAAGTAATGGAAAATCTCTTAGAATGTCTTCATTCGAAATAAATCGAAAATTTAAATTTTGAATAAGACTTTCTACACAGAGAATAAAGACCGTGATACTGTAATACTCTTCAGTGGATGTAAGTTGGCGGTTTGTACGTGTTATCTATCTAAATGTTAATTTTTGGGTATCTATTTCAATTTGAAAAACGTCTTCCCGAAGTTTTGATGTACAATAAAATATCTCACAAAAGATTTCTATTGCATTTTTCTCTAAATTTATCTAAAACAATTAGGACATCTTTAGCAAGAGTTACAAACGATATTATGTCACGAGATTTTTCTTGAAGAACTCTCTATGATTTTGTCTGACGGAAAACCTTCACACAAAGTGACAGGCTTGTGAAAAAATCATTCTTCTCCATGACTGCCAAAAAAGTTCCATCTGCTGATGAAATCGTCCAAGTGTTTTTTGAAATATTTTCTGAACTAATGCAAACGTATTTAAATAGCTCAACAAAAGTTAATATGCTTTAATGACTCTCGATAAATTTTGCGTCACAAATGCGAAGAAGTAATTTTCTTTTGTTTTCTGGGGTGCATGATGGAATTGCTTCTTGAAGCGCCTAATTTGCCTTTAGGTAATTTTTGAAAATTTTTGTCAATGCTTTAACAAATCCATGATACTTTCGGATGATGGGAATCAGCATGCTGTTAGACAAGGCAAGATTTAACCGTTGGCTTTCACAGTGGACGTATCTAATTTTTGGATATTCTGAAGAATTCTAGAATTGACCCTTCTAACATGACCAGGCTTATTGGTTGCTTGATCATACGCCTATGCGACGCATTTATACATATCAAGGTATAGTTCATCACAAAGTTGTAATATCACTTTTCTGGAATTTTTAGCATTTATTGGAATAATAATAATAAAAAAAATCCGAATTATTAGGATTTGAGAATTTTTTAATGGTCCACATATCTAACAAAAAGGGCAAGCTGTTTTGCGCTTGATATGTTTATAGTTTCATCAGCAATTAAGGTAAAACAAATTGCGTTATTTATTTTAATAATTAGTACTTTGGTAGCTGTACCCGAGGGTATTTTAAAGATTTCATTCTAAATATCTGGAATGAATAAAATAGCATTTATACGGATATTTATAATTTCTCGTCTTTCAAATCTAGCGGATTTGAAGTTCTTACAAGTATGCAACATCGGTCGCGATCAGTTATATGTCGCTGTGGATCATGTGGTGACAGAATTTTACGTTTTAGCGCTAAAGCAAGCTGGACATGTTGAATCCGTTTTGTGAAACTTTTGTGTGCTTCGTGTTACCACGCGCTTGTTACTTACCCATCATACGTAGTATAGGGTAAGTCTTGCAATCGTTTTGAAAATCGAAAAAACATTTTTGACGGATTTACACGTTTTAGATAGTGGAGATTTCGAAAAACATATTTTTAGAAAAAAAATTTTGCCGTCTGTCTGTCTGTCTGTCTGTCTGTCAGTCTGTCTGTCTGTAAACGCTCTATTTCCCGAACAAATTGAGATAGAGACTTGAAATTTTGTATGTAGTTAGTATGTAAGAATGGGACGAAGCGTATTTAATATCAGCAACCTCGATTATCCGGAACTCTTTTTTTCGGACTCTCGAAAAATTCGTTCTGATGAAAGGTACATAAAAATTTTCGAAATTTTTTGTTTTAAGGAATGGACGTAAAAGGCAATAAAATAACACACATTTTGCATATAAAACGAAGTTGATCGGATTATTAGTTGCCGAGATATTTGTAATCCTGTTTTCCACATTCTTCGATTTTTCACGACCCTGTATTTCATTCAAATTTCAATTCAGAGGTATATTTTAATTGGAAATGAGACGCTTAATCTGACACATTTAATTGTTAGTTAATATAATTATTATTTTTGGAGTTATAAGGATGTTTCTTTTACGCAGTTCGGTACTAGTAGTTTAGCGTTTTATATAATTTATCAAAATTGGTAATCAGCTGTTCTTTAATAGAGCATTACTATGTATATTAACAGTATTTAAATTTTGTTTCTGAATAGCAATGCATTGTATAAATAGTTTTCACATGTTTTATTTTCATATACATATCCATGATGGGTAAGTATTACGGTGGCCTCCAACGACTAGTTTTTCGTTTGTGCTGCCGTTAACACGCACTTTAGTATCGTCAGTTTCTGTGTAGAAAAATGCAATAATAAAGTTAATTACTGATATCTCGTATTCTGTTCTTGGTTGGTTGCGTCATATTCATGGTTGTTAAAATCTAGGCAAAAATAGTCCAAGATCATGTTACATTTTTTCTTATCCTAAACCGATCGAAGCGCACTATTATCTTTTAGGCTTTTTTAAACTTTTTTTTTTTTTTTTTTTTTTTTTTTTGCACCAATGCGTTTTTCATGGTTGTATTTTCTTTATAATTGGATTTTTTCACATCATTTCACATTATATAGACGGCTATTAAAGTTTTTGGTTCCTTTCTCTGAAAAATATTTTAACATTAAATGCTTTAAGTTTCCTTTATATGCGGGAAAGTATAGAAAATAAAGAAGATCATAACATTGCAAGTAAATGTTTTATATTTGTCTCCTAAAGTTAATACATCATATGTGTATTGTACTTAATTTTTCTTAGCCAAATCAATGATACAAAATTACACTTCATCGGATTTTACTGCGCATAAAGATAAGTAAAATTTAGTTTTAAAAAGAATTTATATTTTTAGTGGTAAATATCTATTTATAAAATAATATATCGAAATAACCTACATAATGAAGGATTACTGTAACTGTAATTGAATAAATGAATATTTTTGCAGCTAAAAATGCAATTGATTTTCATGTCATGCAAGATAAAAACAAAAAAAAAAACTTATTTTATTATCATAAAGATAAATTTGTTAAGACTTTTCAAACTTGCGAGAAGGGCTTCAGCCCCCTTAGCCCCCTCCCTGGCTACGTGCCTGGGTTTTCGATTGTCTTACAGATTTTAGTATTATCTTTCACCGCTAACGGTTTTTAACTGAGAATTCATGGAACCTATTTCAATGGATTTTTTTTTTTTTTCAATTCACTTTACGATTATCGTCAGATAGTCTTGGATAAGCGCAATACGCCTTCTACACTGTGACATAGGCAACGCACATCCATTCCGGAGATTTATTTTGAAAAAGGTAAATTTAAATGCATGTTTTTAATGGTTAGAGATCATGCATATCACACCAGTTCTACGCTGCCAAAGACACTGAAGACTAATCCCAGAGGGTCATTTTGAAAGATCATTTTTTTAAATTAAAATTTGAATAGAGGTTTTAATCAATCGTGGTTCATTTGGAAAAATCGACAGACGGGTCAGTTAGATACAAATGAAAAATGTTCTTGATACCAGAAATGTGATTTCAAATCGGCAATAGGCTTTTTGATTTATTTACTTTAGGCTTCAGTTAAAAGCCTCCATCAGGATTAACAACTACGAATCTTGCCATTTCTCTCACCTTCAAAGAATTTCTTCAAAACATTCACACACACACAAAAGAAAAGGTTACCCCCCCCCCCCCCCCAATTCGCTTGCCGAAAATTGTCAGAAATTCCTCGACTTATGCTTCCGTATATCCACTTGCGGCGCAGTGGTTTCATAGACATACCACTTAATTTTAATTCATAAACGACACATTGGCACCGGAATTTGTTTTAAAAAAAATTACTGTTTATTGAATGCGTGAAATATCTTTCTTATTTACAACTAAAGTTGTTTTCGAATTCCGGTGTCAGTCATTAATTTCAACACTTAAGCAAAGGATTTGCCCTGCGCCGCAAAGGGATATACGATATTTCGAGTTTACAAAATAAATTTTTTATTCATTTTTGTTACCGAATTCGTCTTTTGGCTTTGCTTTTCCTCAAAGTTTCGCGGAGAAGGCTTTCATCTGAAGTCAATGATGCAAAAAGCGCATTAAAATATACATAATTATCTCGCCTTTGGCTGACGATTATTTCAAAATTTTATAATTTTAAGAAAAGAATGACTGTTAAATTTAATGTGCCAGTTTGTAGAAAAAAATCCACTGTGCTTGTTTCATTTATAAACAAGAAAGAAGACTTGGGTGAGAGTGATCGAAGATCCATCTCACAAAGGATTTCGCTCAACCTTTTACAGGCCAATGTTCCCAATTGGGAATATAAGTTAAAAAATTTATTAAAAATTACATTTAATCAAAATTGACTTAAAAAAAATAGCAGAAATAACAAAAAGATGACTTGATTTTTTTTTAAATAGAATTTACATTCCTATCATTAACGAGGAAATGTACAGAAAATCATAAAAATGTCCGATGACCATTCGAAAATGATCGGCCATAAAAATGATTTTTTGAAATAGATTTTTCAAGTTAGATAACTTGGCTTTTTGGAATAGAAGTTACATTCCTATTATTTATGAGGAAGTGTACAGAAAATCATAAAAATGACCAATGAACACTGGGAAATGACTGCCGGAAGTGACTAATGTTCTCAATTGGGAACATTCTGAAAATTATATATTAAAAATGTTTCCTACCATATTAATGACTAATATCCCTTAACTGAAGCATTAGAAGACATAATGTGCAAAAAAAAAAAAAAAAAAAAAAAAAAAAAATTAAATGTGCCTTAATCTGAATTTGGTCTATAAAAGGGACACCGCTTTCAGTTTTTTTAATCAGCAACTTTTTTAATAAGCACATAGATAACAGCACCATCAAATATTAATATTAAAATTATTACAGGAGTAAGTTGTTTTCTCAATGCTTTTTCAAATTAAAAATATTCAAGAATTGCTTTCTCGACAATTGTAACAGCAAATGTTCCTAATACTTATATCAAAGGCATATTTAAATACATGTTTTAATTTTAGCTTAAAAAAAAAAAAAAAAAAAAAAAAAAGGTATAATCCTTAAAAAGGCAAGAAAATACGAAGGTTCTTTTAATTAAATCCATCGGATGATCAAATGTAATCCGACGGAAAAATCGAATGTGAGTTGGCAACATAACTCATTATAGAATTAAAGAAAAAAACCTCATATTTAAAATTAATAGCCGTTCAAAAATGAAATTATAATAAAATTATTTAAATGAAATTCAAATTACAAAAATTTCAAAGTTCTGAAATTTCAAAATTTTAGTGGAAGTTTAAGTAAATTTAAAATTTCTAAAAACAAAAAAATTATTTCACCGAAATTTAAAATGTTGAAATTACTCAAAAATGTAGTGGATGTGCAAACAAAATTTTCTTAAATTTCCGAAATTTCAAAAGTTTAACGACAGTTTAAACAAAATTTAAAATTTCGCAATTCTCCAATGAATTTTTGAATTAAAAAAATAATTGATAAAATATTTTTAACAGCTTTTGGCCTTAAAATGGCCAAAAAAAATTGAAATTAAAATTTTGAAATTTCAAAAATTCAACAAAAGTTTTAAAAAAATTTAAAATTTTGCAATTCTTGTAAAAGAAATTTTTTAATTCAAAAAATAACTGATAAAATGTTTTTTTAATAACTTTTGACCTTAAAACGGCAAAAAGGAAAAAAATAAAAATAAAAATAAATTCTGTAAAATTGAATCTTTTAGATAGTAAAATCTACTCTATAAATTCAAAGTCCGACATCCTACTTCCAACCAGGAACCTTTTGTACGGCAGGCATTTGTGCTATCACAGAACCATGTAGCCCTCGCAAAAAAAAAAAAGACAAATTAAATTTCTGATTAAAAAATATATAAATCGCAGAAATGATCGGATGTCATTTAAATAAATTCATATAATATGTAATAAATCATACATTAAATGAAAGAGTGTGAATTGCTAAATTAACGTAGAATCAACAGAACGAAAAATGTTCAAGCCAAAGCACTATACAAAGTAAGCATCTTAAGATAAATGGGAGAGATGTCCGCAAGATTAAAGGCGGGATCACATGAAAAAAAAATCATACGCCATCTAACGGAAGGGGTGAACTGCAAAAGAATTATTAAGTAGATTACAATTTCTTTTGTGTAAATGGCAACGAAATAGTTTAGCTGTTGGAATAAAATTTAAAAAGTTGCGTAGAATGAAGTTTAGTTTTGAAATATTATTGTAAATAAGTATGGAATAAATAAGCTAAGTACGATTAAATATTTAAATAAATTAATACTAATATTAAATATTATTTAATCATATAATACAAATGTTGCTGCTTTAATGATGTTAGATTTTAATTATGTTTTTTAATATAATGAAATATGAAGCATAAAAATTGGTAAGTAGCTAATATGTAAAGGCAGAATTATGTAGTCTCATATTTTACTAAATTCTTGATGTACTAAATTATGCAAAATTATATACACGATTGTATTCCCGATGAGAATACAACGTTTATCAATGTATAGATTATCTATAGAATTCAATATTAAATAAAATATTCAATTTTAGGTCCTTTTTTCTGTTTATCGAAGACAGATGGCTAGTTTCCAATATTTTCTTCGATTCTTCCTTTGTGATTTTAAACTAACAAATATTTCATCCTTTTAAGGGTACAGTGGACTATCAAAACTAATTTTTTTAATTTTCAATGAATTTTTAAAAAAATTTCTGGAAATAGTCATAGTATATATATATCTCTGATTTCACATTTTTTAAAAAATATATTCAATGGTTTTTGGGATACAGAATTTTCTTTTTTTTTTTTTAATTAACGAAAAATGACAATATTTCAAAATGCTCCATGCGAAATTTTTTATGCCCAATTTTTCTAATTTCTTGTTTAAAATGCTCTCTATGTACGTGTTAACAAATGTTACTAATGTCAGACCACAGTTGCTGTGGCCGTGCTTGGCAGAATGCCAGGCCGATTCTATACAGCTTGTAGGGAGGACAGCTTCTTTGGCAGAAGGGATCGTGTTCAACATTTTTTTTTCTTCTTTTTCTGTTCTGTGAAATTTTATTTTAAATTAAATGGTCGTGAATCTTCCATTAGTTCACGGATTTTGTTTTTCCGAAATATATATACACATATTTGCTATATTTTTGTGAATTTCAATAAAACCATATTTGTTTTATTTTATTTTTTACAATTATATTTATGTCAAACCCGCAGATTTAACGACTGCTTGGCTTCTTCTTGACGGCTATGCGATGAATTCGTCAATTCTAACAACCTAAATATTCAGGGCACATGCAATTACTTGCACCAAAATGGCGTTATTTGGCCTGATATGGTAACCCTGCTACTTTTGTTTATTTATTCGTAAATAGTTTATTTGCTTTAATTTTCTTTTTTCAAATAATGTAAAATATTTTTTGTTCTATAATTATTGGTTTTTAATATTTAATATATTTTAACATTTTTTTTTATTTATTGTTATTTGCTTTTTAAAATAATAGAAAATAATTGAAAAAAGTATGTGCAACTGGTATTCGAAAACAAGGATTTCGCCAAGATGGCGTTGGAAAAATTCATTCTATCCATTTGCGTGTATATCTGTGCCATATTCATACCCAATGCATGCAAATAATTTAAATAGATTAAGTAAACAATAATGTAAAGAAATAATTTTTAAAAATCGCCACTTTAGCAATTTTTAAAATTACGCCATGCAATCGTTAATTCTAAACAGATTACATACGCTATATTGCGAAAGGAAAAGTTACAACGCTAAGTTTAATAATCATAAATTTAAATCATCTTTTTCCTTTCATATTTGACTTTTTATAACTATTTTGATATAACGGAACTACAAAATAATATTTAAAAATATATTATTGAATGACCAAAGCAAAAAGGTATTCATTAAAAATATTCGACATATCTAAGATGTTTAATAAACAAACTCATCTCACTCATCTCAGGATGCTACTGACTTCCCCATTTTCGACATGGACTAAGTCCTTTTCGCCCATGCGCAGATCTGTCCAGGTTCCTAAGAAACGTGGTACATCAGTAAGCATTGTTATCATATTACTTGTGAAACATAAAAAAAAAAAAAAAATGATTTCAACTTAATTCTTTTGTAATTTTCGTTAAAAAATCATGAAAAATTCTACATAACTGAAATTTTAAAAAATTAAATGCGTCTAAAAAAGTTTATTTTTAGTAACATTTGTTAACACATACATAGAGATCATTTTAAACAAAAAATCAGAAAAATTGAGTATAAAGAATTTCGCATGGAACATTTTGAAATCATGAAAACGACGAAAATATTCATTCTGAGAAAAATAGGTTTTAATAACTACAATGGTTATAATTGCTTAATATTTTCCTACTGACACAGTTTCAGCTATATATAAGGGATATAATATCATTTCTAGCTTAAATGTAAATGTTTTATGTTTTTGTGGTAAATTCACATAAAATATGTGGCTTCGGCAGTAATTCATACAAAGGACGTGAAGTATCTGAATTTTAAAAAATCTTCTCAAAAATAACTTTTTGTATTTTCTAATGAATTTTTTAAATTTTTTCTAGAAATATTCATGGTATAAATACCTCTTATTGTACAAATTTTTGTTTAAAATATTAAATATTTTTAACAAAAAAAATATGTTAAAAATATTAAATATTTTTAATGTATTAAATATATTAATATTATATATTAAATATATTAAAAGAAACAGTTAAAAGTTACAGTTAAAGTATTGTTATGCGAAATCACAAAATTAATAAATATTCAGTGCAAAATAATAAAATTTTGTAACGTAAAATTAAAAACTAAGCTAAATTTTACGGATGCGAATCGGCAAAACAGTAAACAAAGAGGCGTGGTAGAATCAGGTGATTGGACAAAAATGCTTGTAACTTCAGTAAAAATAGTCAAAATTAAAAAATTCTTTTTGTGATCAATAGCAGGTAGTTTATATAATGTTATTATGCTAAAAATGAAAATTCGACAATTTGATGATTTTTTGCGATTTTTAAAGTCCACTGTACCCTTAATTTAAAACTCATTTCATTTTTCAATCAGAAACACTTTTAAAATTCATGCATTAAATATTGTATTATTAAGCGAGCAAATGTTATTCATTTGTTTTAATATTTTGCGATTCTAGACAGTAATTTTCCTAAAATCGCCAAATTATTATTATTTTTTTTAACAGACAAAGTCATTTAGATATTTCCTCTTAAAAATTCAATCATAAATTTCAAGTTATTCTTTCATGAAAGATGGATCATGTTTACTAGATACAGTCTTATATATACAGGGTGTTTCTAAATTCATGGTCCAAACTTTAAGGGGTGATAGTACACATCAAGACAAACACTATTTAAATAGGAAACCAAGGGTCCCAAAGTCTTCCGAAGGAGATAGGCGCCATTAAAGTTTAGGGTCCAAAAATTCAAATGATTATGAAACTAGTCGTTGGGGGCCACCGTAATACTTACCCATCATGGATATGTATATGAAAATAAAACATGTGAAAACTATTTATACAATGCATTGCAATTCATAAACAAAATTTAAATATTGTTAATATACATAGTAATGCTCTATTAAAGAACTGCTGATTACCGATTTCGACAAATTATATAAAACGCCAAACTACTCAAGTAGTACCGAACTGCGTAAAAGAAACATCCTTATAACTCAAAAAATAATAACTCTATTAACTAACAATTAACTGTGTCGGATTAAGCGTCTCATTTCCAATTAAAATATACCTCTGAATTGAAATTTGAATGAAATACAGGGTCATGAAAAATCGAAGAATGTGGAAAACAGGATTACAAATATCTCGGCAACTAATAATCCGATCGACTTCGTTCTATATGCAAAATGTGTGTTATTTTATTGCCTTTTATGTCCATTCCTTAGAACAAAAAAATTCGAAAATTTTTATGTACCTTTCATCAAAACGAATTTTTCGAGAGTCCGAAAAAAATAGTTCCGGATAATCGAGGTTGCTGATATTAAATAGGGTTCGTCCCATTCTGACATACTAACTACATACAAAATTTCAAGTCTCTATCTCAATTCGTTCAGGAGATAGAGCGTTTACAGACAGACAGACTGACAGACAGACAGACAGACGGACGGACGGCAAAAATTTTTTTCTAAAAATATGTTTTTTGGAATCTCCACTATCTAAAACGTGTAAATCCGTCAAAAAAAATTTTCGATTTTCAAAACGATTGCAAGACTTACCCTATACTACGTATGATGGGTCAGTAAAACAGAAAAATTGGTCGATTCGTTTGCGGTTTTCACTAAAATTATTCTTTATGTCAGTATTGTCTTGAAAATAAATTATAAAGATAAATTTCAAAAAATGACGATAGAGGGCGCTTTAGACTTTAGAGTAACGAACAACTATTTTTTACCGTTATTTTTTGCATCTCATTAAAGGTTTCGTAAGCTTAGACTTAAACTTAAATTTTGAGCTCAAAATCTGAATAGTTGGAAGCAGTTAAGTAGCACAAACTTAACTGTGTTAAGAGGGTTTTTAATTCAAATGATTATAAAAAACGGAAAAATTGGTCGATTGATTTGCGGTTTTCACTAAAACTATTCTTTATGTCGGTATTTTATTGAAAATGAATTATAAAGATAAATTTCAAAAAATGCCGATAGAGGGCGCTTTAGACTTTGGAGTAACGTACAACTATATTTTACCATTATTTTTCGCATCTCATAAAATTTTCTTAGAAGCTTAGACATAAACTTAAATTTTGAGATGAAAATCTGAATCGTTGGGAATGGTTAAGTAGAGCAAACTGAACTGTGAAATGGGGGTGGGGAGGTTCAAATTTCAAATTATTTTAAAAAACGGAAAAATTGGTCGATTCGTCTGCCTTTTCGCTAAAACTATTCTTTATGTCAATTTTTCTTTGAAAATAAATTTTAAAGATTAATTTCAAAAAATACCGATAGAGGGCGCCTTAAACTTTAGAGTAACCAACAACTATTTTTAAGCGTTATTTTTTGTATCTAATTAAATGCTTGCAAATGCTTAGATTTAAATTTTGAGCTCAAATTCTAAATCGATGGAGGGGTTAAGAAGCGGAAACTGAACAGTGTTCAGGAGTTAAAATGTTACCCTTCCCACCCCTCGAACACATTTAAAATTTCCGCACTTAATTACTCAAAACGATGCAGATTTTGAGCTCAAAATTTAAGTTTGAACTTTTACAAGCATTTAATTAGATACAAAAAATAACGGTTAAAAATAGTTGTTGGTTACTCTAAAGTTTAAGGCGCCCTCTATCGGTATTTTTTTAAATTAATATTTAAAATTTATTTTCAAGGAAATATTGACATAAAGAATATTTTTAGCGAAAACGGCAGACGAATCGACCAATTTTTCCGTTTTTTAAAATAATTTGAAATTTGAACCTCCCCACCCCCATTGAACACAGTTCAGTTTGCTCTACTTAACCATTCCCAACGATTCAGATTTTCATCTCAAAATTTAAGTTTATGTCTAAGCTTCTAAGAAAATTTTATGAGATGCGAAAAATAACGGTAAAATATAATTGTACGTTACTCCAAAGTCTAAAGCGCCCTCTATCGGCATTTTTTGAAATTTATCTTTATAATTCATTTTCAATAAAATACCGACATAAAGAATAGTTTTAGTGAAAACCGCAAATCAATCGACCAATTTTTCCGTTTTTTATAATCATTTGAATTTAAAACCCTCTGAACACAGTTAAGTTTGTGCTACTTAACTGCTTCCAACTATTCAGATTTTGAGCTCAAAATTTAAGTTTAAGTCTAAACTTACGAAACCTTTAATGAGATGCAAAAAATAACGGTAAAAAATAGTTGTTGGTTACTCTAAAGTCTAAAGCGCCCTCTATCGTCATTTTTTGAAGTTTATCTTTATAATTTATTTTCAAGACAATACTGACATAAAGAATAATTTTAGTGAAAACCGCAAACGAATCGACCAATTTTTCTGTTTTTCATAATCATTTGAATTTTTGGACCCTAAACTTTAATGGCGCCTATCTCCTTCGGAAGACTTTGGGACCCTTGGTTTCCTATTTAAATATTATTTGTCTTGATGTGTACTATCACCCCTTAAAGTTTGGACCATGAATTTAGAAACACCCTGTGTATATATATATATATATATATATATGTTTCCACTCTGTCCCTTGTGACACGTGTTTGGATAAGCTGAAGACGAGCTGTATTTTTGAAGCTCGAAACGCATCCTGTTTAATTTTCTTTTTATGGTGATTTTACAAAGTTTTTTAGCTTATTTATAAATTTATCGCCAGTGATTTCGGTGTTTCTCAATAGGATAGTTGATAGCTTACAGAGGTAATACAACCAGTGGCGCCGACTTTTATAGGCCTATGAAGATTTGATCCCACCTAAAAATTTGATCTCGCTGCCTACCCAATTTTACTTCATTTATTTCGTCATTTAATTATTCATTTAGTATCTGAAATAAAATTTATTTTAACTGGCTTTCTCAAAATAATTTAGTTCGAAAAATAGTAAAGACATCAGTTACACTTTACAGGAGTAGTGAAATGTATAACTAAATTCAAAGGAAGTATAATTCAGTTTTTCTCAAAAACAAATTTCCTGCACTTTTGCCACCTGTTTTAATGTCTTGAATCAATAAAGTGCTCAGGAGACTAAAATATTTATTTTTCTCGACAGTTAATTTTTTACACTTTTAATAAATAGTTAAAAACTTTTATATACTTTTTGTTATAAAATCACCGTATTTTAGAATTTGTGAAAATTTAATATAATTATTTATTAAACTATAATTGCATTTTAATAATTTTATATTTTACCTATAAAAACCTTAATTTGACTTAGTATATTATTTATTCATTGGATCTAAACATACACTAACATAAGTGAGAAAAAATTGTATGCGTTATTTTACTCAAACATTTTTTAGTTTTGAGTTCAGCAAATATTTTTCAAAAGTTAGTGCTACTTGCATACAACAGTTTTCATACTGAAATACACTCTTATATTAGTTGGGTCACAATTTTTTTTTCTTAAGAGGGTCACGTACTAATAAAGACTGGGAACTGTTGTTTTAGAAAATCGTCTCTGCTTTATTATGATTTTTTTTAATGTTGCTTAAATATAAAAATGTTTTTTATAGGTTTGGCTTTATACCCCTTTTTGTACAAAGTTATTTTATGAATAAAAATGTAAGACACGCCTATACCTGTACATATGGATTTTGTACTAAAGTAAACATTTAGGAAAAAGCTTTTGATAATAAATAAATAAATAAGACCGGGTCAGACATCATGTAACTGTCCATTGCCGAGCACTACGCTAGACATATTGCATTTCTGTATTGATGTTGTCAAACTAGCATTGGCTTAAGATGCACATTTATACTTATTCTCGCGAAAATCATATTAATTGAAAAAGGCTCATATTTTATCGTTTTCATTTTATCGGCTTTTGGTTTACAATAAGGAATGAGGGAGAGGGATGGAGGCATAGGTACACTTTTTCTGATGAACAAAATTACAAAAAGTTAGTAGTCATCTTATCTATATTGTTCATTGGCTATTTCTGTTACCAATACATTTGAAATAATTATTTTTATTTTTATTTTTAGGGAAAATGCTTTTACGCTGAAATTAAATCTTTCAATCTAAAGCCTGCTGCCAAATAGTCCTGAAGAAATACAAGATGTTATGTTAACATGTGTTACATACGCTGAGAAAAAAGGAAAGAAAAGATACACACTACATGGATATATTAAACAAAACTTCATGTTTTTAATTAGAACAGATGTTATGAAACAGTAATACTGAAAAAAAAAAATGGTAAAAATATTTCATAATTCCTCAGTTCTTCTTTTTCTGTGTTTGACGTTGATAGAAAGTATAACAAATCAAGAACTTCAGGAAATGAAAAGGCCATATTTTTGTTCAACGTGTTTCACAACTACACAAGACCAAAATTACCATTGCTGTTTCTATTTTTTCAAATGTTGCGCAGAGGCAAGGCTCGGTTCTAGAACCACCACTCCCAACCCAAGTAATCCAGGACTACCATCGGGAATGACATTTTTTGTTCAAAATCGAAACGCTCGTCCGTGTTCGGTAGACTGCAAGGACATTAAACAAGCGTCTAATTTGTGCTGCCGTTTAGAGAGTAGCAAAAATAAACAGAAGCTTCGTCAAGCAGACGATATTGTGTTCAAGCCCGCATTCAACATCCAAGTAATGGAAGCTGATGAAGTAGAAATGACGGAATCCTCCTCAGCAGGGACACAAAGTGTATCAGAATTCCAAACTTCTGTACCTTCTGAAAAAGAAAACAAAACTAAATATCAAAATTTAGGCATAGAAATCACTGGAAGTCCTGTCAAGCAAAATTTACGACACATCAGTTCCGAGAGAAGAATATTTTATTCGCCATCTTTAATTTTTGATCGTGAGACTGAAGGGGACGCCATTCGAGATGAACAAAATTGGGAAAAACATGGCTGGTACACCAAAGATATACTAAATCAAGAAATTAACAATCAAAAGTCTATGGGTTAATTTTAAAATCGAAATGCTTGTCCATGTTCAGTAGATTGCGAGGACTGTAATCTCACTTCAAACTTATGCTGCCGTTTAAGGCTCCTGTCCCTGCTGTTTAAGATACTCGCGTGCAAATTTTAATCCTATGAGGAGGTTATTTTCTAAGATCTCGTTTGCATTTGGACATTTTTAAATAATGTTTTTTTTTTTTTTTTTTTTTCATTGGATAGCTGAAGTCCCTCTCTAGACTGCTCTTTTTTTACTTTTTCGTACTTGGTTGCAATTTTTATTTATTTATTTATTTATTTATTGCAAGATACTTTTATTTTCGGAACCGGTTCCAAAAGTGACAGTAACTTTATAAAAAAATATCTGCAACCAAACAAAAACAAAAAAAGGGATGCAGTGTAGAGATGCATTCCATCTATTCAATGCAAAATAAATAAATAAATCAACAAAAAATTAGTATCGAAATGCAAATGAGATGTTAGAAAATAACGTCCCCATAGGATTAGAATTAGCTCTTGAATGTTATCGCCAGCAAGGACAAGAGCCTTAAAGTATGTACAGAATTCTCGGCTTCGTGAATCTTCCGAATGTTGTCCTCAAGCTTGCCTTTAATATCCAAGTAATGGTAATTGATGAAACAGAAATGACCGAATCGTCCTCAACGGGTAATACAAACAGAATACAATATAATCCCAAACTTCTGTGCCTATTTAAATGGAAAATAAACTAAATACTGAAATTTAGGTATAGAAGTCACTGGAAGTCTTTTCCACTAAAATTTACGACATGTCACCCCTGACAGAAGAATATTTTATTCGTCATCTTCATTTTTTGACCATGAGACTGAAAGTGATGACATTTGAAATCAGTGCCGTAACCAGATGGGACTGAACTCTTCTTAGCTACTGTTTGAGCCATCATCTAAACTTCGTAATCTTTTAATATCATCTAGATTACATTTTAAAAAATATATAACTTTTTTATGTGTATATTTATTTATCATTAAATCAGGAAGAAAACACTAAGCTATGAATTACCAACAAATTTCAAAGCATGCTTTGACTTTTGTGGTTGCGGTCCTGTTCTAGATGAACAAAACTGGAAGAAACATAGATGGTATATGGGTCATTCCAAAAATAAAGGTCCCTTTTGAGAATTTTTTGTTTTTTTTTTCAAAAATTTTTCCATTTAAAAGGAAATAAAAATATCTTTAAGAAGTATATATTCAAGAGTAGAAATTGAATATCAGAAGCACACTTTAAAAAAATATTTATCACTACACTTAGAAACACAGACACATTGGCTGAAAGATGTCTTATGTGTTACCATACTTTAAATAATCTTCTCATTTTTTCTTATTAAAGTAAAGAATTTCTTTTACAATATTAACACTTTGACATAAATGTTCTTTTTCATTGCCATATAGTTTTTTGTTTATCTATATATTTTTTTATGATATAGGCATATTATGTCCCCTGTGTTACCCTTTTTTGTATTCTCTGTGAATAAAAGTTTATATAACTTGGTAAAAATTACTCTAATATAATAAAATTATAGTCAAACTTATTTATACATATTAGCCAGTGCATATTATAAAACTGATTCATAAGAAAGTTTTTCATCTTCTGTTCTGATAAAATAAATGTCAGTAGCACAGGGGACAATAAAGTAACAAAAGGGACATCCTAATTTAACAATCTTAAAAGTATCCTTATGTATTAATTAAAAATGTATTTCTGACATAGATCAACAAATGCATTAAAAAACAGGATATTCTCTTGCATTTCATTTTTAAACTTGGGGTTTTTGTCCCTTAACAGCATCGTTACCAACATCATGGTAACACGGGAGACAAAATGAAATGACACAATTATTAAGAAAATCATTTGAATAACAATAAATGTAATTTATCTCAAATTTAAAAATTGCATTAAAGAAAAATAGCTTTAAAATTTATTTTCCAATATTTAAATTTAATTTTGAAACAAAATTTTAGAAAATATAACATTATAAAGTGTCGGACACCAAAAGGGTGCTTTATTTTTGGAATGACCCATATACCAAAGGGGCTCTAAATCCAGAAATTAACAATAAAAAATATAAATACTAATCGTTTCACATTTGAACTTATTAAAAAGAGAAATATGCAGAAAATTCATAACAATAGTTAACGCTACTATGATTAAAACACAAATATGTAGGAATAATATGTAACAAAACATCATTTAAAAAAAAATAATACTCTAAAAACGCCCCTTTTAAGATTTTAATCAAGTCATGATTTTATTTTTATCTCCATTTATATTATCATATTTCTTTGGCTTGGAAATTACTTAAAGCCTGCAAAAACTAATCAAAAATGCTATGTACTGACTATTTTGTTTAAGAACCAACTTTTCCTATATGAATTATGAATATGATTTCTCTTATTATTTATTTGTTTATAAGAATTTTTTTTTTTAATTCTTCATAATATTTAACCCATCAGTAAATTATAAATCTGATCTATCTAGATAAAACAATATTTGATAAATACAATTCCGATTAAAAGCAAATTTTAATATTTGATAATTTTTAATGTTTTATTAAATGAATCTTATGTGTTATAAGTTGTGTTATTTCCCTTCTCCTTTATTAGGAAACATGTATTTTTTGTAAAATACTCTTCATTTCATGAATAATAGAAATTTAATACAGAAAATGTTCAATAAATTTGTATTTTCAATATAATTTCATTACATGCATGTCTATTTCGCGCATGTTTTATTTTATTTACAGCATAAAAAGAATAACTCAATTTAAATTTTTACTTACCCATCATACGTAGTACAGGGTATGTTTTACAATCATTTTGAAAAACGAAAAAAAAATTGATGGATTTTCACGTCTCAGATATTGGAGATTCCGAAAAAAAAAATTAGAAAAAAAAATTGCCATCCGTCTGCTAGTCTGTCTGTGTGTCTGTAAACTGTCTATCGCCCGAAAAAATTGAGATAGAGACTTGAAATTTCGTATGTGCTTAGTATGTAACAATGAGATGAAGCCTATTTAATATCAGTAATCTCGATTATCTGGAACTAATTTTTTCTTACTCTCGAAAAATTCGGTCTGATGAATGGTACATAAAAATTTTCGAAAAGAGAAGGAAAGGACGTAAAAAGTAATAAAATAATAAAAATTTTGCATTAAGAACGAAGTCGATCGGATATTTATTTGCTGAGATATTCGTAATCCTGTTTTTCAGATTTTTCGATTTTCATGACCCTGTATTTCATTCAAATTTCAATTCAAAGATATATTTTAATTGAAAATGAGAAGCTTAATCCTACGCAGTAAACTGTCAGTTAATAGGATTATTATTTTTGGAATTATAAGGATGTTTTTTTTTTTTTTTTTTTTTTTTTTTTTTTTTTTTTTTACGTAATTTGGTACTACTGAAGTAGTTTGGCGTTTTCTATACAGTAGACTCCCTCAAATCCGGAAACCAGAAATCCGCAGCTCTCTAAAATCCGCACATATTTTATGGATGTAAACAATGAAACTTTCAGTTCAGATATTGGGGCAAAATTTGATTTTTTTAGTTTTGTGTCAATTCCATATATTTTTTAATTAGGATGAGCGAAGCGAATCCTCTACTAGTCCACTCAAATTACAATTTGTCGTACGCTTTACAAAAAAACTATTCAATATTTTAACTTCAAATTAAACACAAAAATAAATTATGATCTTTAGATTTGCAGAATATAATTTTTTTTACAGTAGAACGTTAAAAAAATTATTATTTTAATTAATTTATTTTACATGCATTTCCAATACGGACGCATTTTAGCAAATAAATAAAAAATGAAACGCGTATATTTTCAGAAAAAAAAAAAGTTGAAATCATGGAGTAAATAATTATAGATAGAATCATGATTAATTTATTTATTAAAACATGTTTTCATTTTCCCGCAAAATCGTTTGCACAGATGACACTTAAACATTTCAAAAGAATTGTACTATGGATTTTTTTTTTTTTTTTTTTTTTTTTTTTTTTTTTTTTTTTTGTAAACTGGCAACAAAATAATTGTAAACAAATAAAATTAATTCTTAAATTTGTTATATAAATGAAAAATTAAAAGATCTGTGTGAAGTTGTTGGTTCAAGCTCTTTATAAATATTTTTGCGAAGGTCGTATTGTGGCTAAATAATATCGACTCATAAATCAGAAGGATTTTATAGAAAAATAAGACTTTAATGAGTTCGCAAACACAACAATAATTATTCGTGAAAACGTCACTGCGAGAATGAGAGAGCGCTTCGTTAAAAGGTAATTCCATTAATAGAGTTGCCATTCGCAGAAAGTAAAAAGGTCTCCCACGCGGAGAGAATTACAGCAATTCTCATACGCTAACATGTATAAAAACGAAGAAATTAAAATAAAATGTTTTACAGTTAAAAATTCATAGTATCAACGAAAGCAGATTTCAAATGTTTTTTCCAGGAAATAGGATTTTGAAGAAGTAACTTTCTTCAAGCTTTCTTCAAATATATTATTCTAAAATAGCTATCAAAGATTATCGGATGTTGATTACAAAGATTGGAAACATGCATATTTCAAACAATTAAAAAACACCAGTTGCTACTTGAAATTGTAAAAACATCTTTAAAAGAGCTTTTAGTTGAAAATTTAAAAAAAAATTGTAAAAGTTTGCTTCGAAAATATCTTATTATGCCAGTTTTACACCATAAATAAAAAATTAAAATGCGCCAAAACATAAAATAACGTTTTTGTTTAATAAAGATGCAAAAATAATAATAAAAAAATATTGTTACTTTCAAATATCTGTTTTATAAAATAATGCTTCGCGAATCCAAACAAAGCATGGCTTTTGCTAGTTTGTAATTTTCTTAATAATACTCTATTCATGTTTTTTTCATGAAGGAAGAATAATTTTTTTGGAAAAAATTCAAGATATTGCTGATATCACTGGTAATAACAATCTTCTTACCAAATATATTTATGCATTAGTCAAGATTTTTTAGTTATTAAGCCTGGCTAAACTTGAAAAAAAATTCCTTATTTTATGATTCTGATATGAATTAGTAATATACTTTTATGAGGCAAGTTTTGTTGAATAATTTTGGAAAAATACATTTAAACTTTATAATGAATATTAAATCATATACTATTGATTATTAACTTGACCTTTGCTATTAGTGCTTTAATCATTTAAAATTTTTATTCTTTTAGTTTGTCTCTTATTTCAATATTTTATTAAATTATAAGCATTCATTATAGTTCCAACTGCACTATTTATTGCACTCAAATTACTGTTTAAAAAATGTAAACAAAGCAATGACCAGAAATCCGCAAAATTCTAAAATCCGCACAATCTCTGGTCCCAAGCTGTGCGGATTTGAGGGAGTCTACTGTAATTTGTCGAAATTGGTTCATCAGCAATTCATTCATAGAGCATTACTATGTATATTAAAAATATTTAAATATACGTTTAAATTTTGTTTTGGAATTGTAAAGCATTTTATATGTTTTATTTATGTGTTATCATGTTTTATTTTTATATGTTATAGTATGCATATCCATGATGGGTAAGTATTACGGTGGCCTCCAACGACTAGTTTAATATCGTAATGTTATATTGCACAATTTATAAAAACATTAAGAGAGAAAATAAGTAATTAAAAGCAATGCAAATTGACAGATTTAGTAAAACTTTGACTGCTTTTAACCATAACCAAACACTGATCGTTGCTTTACATGAAAGAATAATACAATTTGTCTAAATACATGTTTAAGAGGCTACATCGATCAAATGAAAAGACCCGTTCGCTAATGCTAATCCTATGGAAGAAATTTATAAAGATATTTTGGTTGCATTTTAATATTTTTAAATGATTTCTTCTTCTTCTTCTTCTTTTTTTTTTTTTAATTTTTTTTTTTTTTTTATTGGATAGCTGAGATCTATCTGTATGCAGGCTGTTTTTTACTTCTTCGAAATTGATTTGTGATATTTTTTATAAGTATGCTTTCACTTTCCAAACAAAAAAAAAATCATTTAAAAATACTGAAATACAATTGAAATATCTTTATAAATTTCTTCCATAGGATTAGTATTAGCGAATGGGTCATTTGACTGAAGTAGCCTCTTAACTCTCTCATGCATAAATTATTTTCCATCTTTATTCATTATTTTTAATTATTATTATAATTATTATTATTTTATTTATTTATTTATTTATTTATTTATTTATTTATTTATTTATTGATAAATGAGAACTAGAGATGGGAAATATAGTTATTTTTGGTTAACAGGTTACATCGTTCCACACATTCACAGGTAACAGGTTTCAACAACCTGTTATTTTTGTAACGTATAACTAATCGATGAGACTATGCTGTCAACAGACATTTTAATTATAGGGCCGTTAATTAAGGTATCTTGAATAATTTTGATACATAAGTATAGACGCTGTTTTAGTTCAGATAAACCTGCGCCTTTAAAATCAACATAGAGTTAAAATTTTAATTTTTGCAAGACAGAAACTTAGTTGTGATACTTTACATTTCACGTATTATTATCGTTTGCTTGCACTAAAAATGCATTTTTCCTCGTTGAAAATTTATAAATACCATAACTTAATAAATTTTGCCCGTAGAACTTTTTTTTTTTTTTTTTTTTTTTTTTCGCTGATTTACTTGCTAAAACACATAAAAACTTTTTCTAAATAAAAGTTGTAGGAAACTTACTGAACACTGTATAAAATATGTAGTTTCTTAACAATTTAAAAAATAATTATTTTAATGTAAATTAATATTTATATGATGCAGAAGAAAGTTTAAAGCATCTTTGCAATTGTTAGAATGACTCCAAAACTGACGGTTTAGAGATTAATTGTTTCTAAACGATCAGAAATATCCTCCATAAAAACAACATAGTTTTAACAATGCGATTTGTTAAAAAAAAAAAAAAAAAAAAAAAAATGATCTTCATTCGTTAGCACCTTGATTTGAAGTTCGAATTTTGACATCCCCGAATCAATATCTATCAACGCATATTCAAAGCTTATCCCACAAAAGCACGAAACATTACTTGTATATTTTTCATCAAATGTCATTCATCCCACAAATTTCGTTTGTGCAAGTACGTATTTAAAATCCCCTCCCCAAAACTTGTGACAGTCCAAAACATGACGTTGGTAGTATAAAATTGGCACCCTATAAATTTCGGTGTCCGTCGGGACCGCCCCCCTTCGCCCCCCCCCCCTTCCCATCCCTTTTCGAATGGCTGTGTCCTCACCAGGCTATTTTTCTTTTTTTTTTTTTTCAGTAAAATACAATTACAAAAGTAATGTTTTCCAGTTCGTATTTTCTAACGACGCAATATTGACAAAATAATAATGATAAAAAAAAGCAATAAACATTTTATTAAATAAAAATCATAGCGCCAGAATACCCCCCCCCCCTTCCCCAAATACCATGAGTACATAGTAATATCCCTTTTAAATATTCAAACTCAAAGATTGCCACCGTTTTACCCATCTAACTACATCAACGAAAGATTATGTCCCGTGCCCGAGCGATAAAACAGCTTTCTATCAACAATTAAATCCGTAAATCTCTTTAATTCCATTTTCAAACAGATTCCTTCCCATTAAAAAATATGACCAAAGATGGCCGACATTATCTCCTTGCTTTTTAAAAATCTGCAAGCGTCATTCACTAACTTTATGTACTTTAGAATAAAAACGCATTTTCCCCTCATTTCATTTTCAGTATTCTACCTATTTGTTTGATAAAAGCAATTTTCATTATTCCAGCTGTTTTTAGGTGCGTTCGTAATTTTCAATAAATGTTGTTTTCGTTATTCTAAAAACTGATTCTATTGCTTTAATCTTTGTAACTGTGAGCATTATGAAAAATTCAAAAGATAAAATATATGCTGTGAAGAATCGAAGACAGATGTTTTTAAATATTCATAGAATAATCAACAACGAATAGCTTTTGAGAGATTTTATCACGTGAACTTTTGAAATAGCAAAAGGATAAGGTTTCCTATGATTGGCTTCCTTGATTAGACCAAAAGGATTTTTAATGTCTTGGACAATGCAAAAGGAAAATGGTTCCTATGATTGGCGTCCTTGTTAAGACCAAAGGTATCTAATGTCTTGGAATCGTAGATCGACAGTGACGCGTCAAAAAGAAAGTTTCATAGGTTTTTTTTTTTTTTTTTTTTTTTTTTTTTTTTGTGCATCGGATTTTTTTTTTTCTTTCTCTGTCTCAAAAGCGTTTTAATGCAGATGGGGATTTTTGTTTTCTGCAGTAATAGAAATTCTTTGCCTCAGAATTCAAATAGATTTATAAGTAATTATAATTTTTTTATATAACTAAACTTTTATTAATTTATAAATATGTATTCCTAAAATGATTTTCAGCCTTACTATTTGTTTCTTCTTTTTTAAATGCTTATCATACGAGGAGTTACAAAATTAACAGGGACTTTTTGGTAATCTGTTATTGAATAATAAGTTTTTGGTTAATATAACGAATATTTATCCTGTTATGTTAAATAATGCCAATCTCTAATAAGAACCCATTATAAATATTTTTTATTGTGCTACATGCTAGCTATTATCTGTCCACAAATGAGAACTCCATAAATAAATAATGATTTTTATTTTTATTTTATTTTAGTTTTTTTATTATTTATTTTTCGCTTTAAAAGATAATTTTGGCAGGGTCAGGAGGGTTAATTATGACCACTTTTTACACTTTCAACGCTGTTATTTATTTATTTTTACTTGTTTCTATTTGAAAAAGTGGTGCTTTTAGTACATAGGAAATAGCTTTAACTCTTTAAGAACACCTCTTAAAAGTTTTAATTCTAATAACCCTTTATCTTTTTAAGTTAAAAGGATGGTTATAACTACCCCCATCAAAAACGCGTAATCACGAACGTTTGGGATAATTAAGACCTCTAAAATGAAAATTATGGCCGCTGTATTTTCTCTTTATACTTCCCTAATACAGATTTGTTTGTGGGTAATTTTGACCATTAAAACACCAAAGTTACAAATCCATTTATTAAAATTTTTGGTGACTTTCTTTCAAATTGCTATTCGGATCTCAAAAATGCATCAAACCATAGATAAAGAATGTCTAAAATGAAAAATACATTATGAGGCTAATATCTAAGAGTGAAATAAAATTTTAGAATACACAATTTTCTCCATTATAGGGGTGGTCATAATTACCCCCTGGTTATAATTTTCCACACCTGACTTTAATTAAAGCAATCAATCCTAATACGAGAGCCGTATGAATGAGAGGGTTAATTTGTGCAATTAATGCATCTATTAACCCAATTATTTATAAATTTTAAATATACATTAAACTCACTTTATAAGAAAGTTAAAGTAACTTTCTTATAAAGTTCTTATATGTTGCGTTTTTTAAATTTTTTATTTCATTTATTTATTTATTTATTTTTAAATCAAATTAGGTTTAAAAAAATGCGCTTTTATTTTATTACGTATTTCAAGTATGTATACATATTAGAGTTAAAAACTGCAAAATTTTTCTGTAAAAAAAAAATATTTATTTAATTTAGAATTAGATCACACAAACAAAAAAGATTGCGGGAATCGTTGGTTTTGCAAATGTTGCTACTTTTATGTTGCCCGCGGAAATCGCGGGATTCACAGCGAGAGAATTAACAGTAATCATTATTCGCTTAGTAAATTTTGAACATTAAAAATTCGTCAAATAAAATTTCTAAATATTGTTGTAAAAAACAAACATTTATTATTTTTGAAAATTTTCTCAATAAACCCCGTCCCCCCCCTCCCCCCCACAAAAAAAAAACTTGTGACATACAATTGTGACATACAATTGATTTAAATACTCTCGTAGTTTTGAATTCACTATATAAATGAATAAATAAAATATAACATTTTCTCACATGCAAAAAAAGGAGCATGTTGAGTCACAAAGTTATTTAATTTCAAAACAGTCTTGGAATCCGTAAGATGGGCAATTTTTTATTCATTTTAAATTCCCTATATCAAAACCTTTGTAATTTATTATCATGTTCATTATGATGACCTGTATGGTAAATTTCTATGTTCTAATTTTTTTTTTTTTTTTTTTTTTTGTGGTTATCATTATGGTGAATTTATTATGATATAATTTATTATTTGATGTTCATTATATTAAAATCTTTGAAACGCATAAGATTGGATGGTGTTCGTATTCAGAAATTATGTAATCGAATAGAATTATCCATTTTTGTTAAAAGCAATATATCTTTGAGAAAAAAACAGCCAAAGTTAGTGTTTTAAATCGAATTTCTTGAAGCAATAACACGAGATAAAGCTGCAGGCTACGTAACAAGCAGGGCCGTAACTATAAACTTGGGGGCCCCGGGGCAAAACCTCCGGGGGGGGGCCCAGGGAGGGCAAATTGAAACTTTGCCCCGGGCATAGTTTCTTTTCTCGCACACCGTTGTTTAAATGTACATAGTATGATAAGCCCAAAAATGACTAAAAAATGTAGAATGGGACAACTCTACTCGGCAGGCACTTGGCGGCGACGCCATTTTTGCCGATCCCACTGAAGTTAGCACACGGACTTCTGATTGGTTGAATACTTTAAAGAGCATTTTATTTAGGTTCATTTTTTATTATATGTAACTTAAACATGCGTTTCTGTTTAAAAACCTTTTAAAAGATAGATTGTGATTTTTTTTTTTTTTTTTAGATTTTATGTATTTATTAATAGACTAGTTGACCCATCCGGCATTGCCCGGGACACGTTATGATAACCTTAAGCAAACAATTAACACTTTAGATCTACAATTAGTCAAAATTAAGCATAGGATATGAATTATTCGTTAAATAATATTTTAAAGAAATGCATAAAAAAATGAGTAAATGCTTTAAAAAAGGCTTTTGGACCTGAATAAAAACATCAGAGTCCTGAAATAAGAGTCCAAAATTCAACTTTAAATTTATGCATTGAGAAGGTTTGATAATAAGTGGGTCGAATATGCATGGAGAACTAAAATTTCAAGGTGCCTGAGCCGAGACCATAGGGAGTCTCAGGCTTTTAAATGGAATGTAAGAACATGGGAATAACTAAGTGAAAAAATAGTTCCAAAAATGAAGATTGGATTAAGAGAGGGCAGTTTAATAGCAATTTATGGTACAAAATCTTCAAGGGCCAGGAACTTATTTCGCATGCAGTTGGGTATAAAATATTTTTTGTAGTTATTAAAGTAATGGGAGGACGCTAAAGGAATATGAAAGAAATGTTAAACAATACCAAAACCTTGAAAAAAACGAAACTAAAACTATCAGTTTTGTATTTAATTTAACACTTTTTAGATCGATGAAAACTAACCGTTTTTAAGGGGCGGAGTGGGAAAACTCTCTGTATTATACACTTAAATAATTTTAACACTTCCATCACTTGCTCAAAACAGAAATAATCAGAGTAACAAAAAGAGACAATGGAAAAAAAAGAGAAAACTTACATGGTTTCATTTTCGTCATTCACGTTTATTTCAGACGTTGGTGTTCAGATGACATCCCGCTGTTGGAACTATATCACATTTAAGTTTCAATCTTGACTAAAATACACAATATGGGGTTTTCTACAATATACCCCAAAACAAAACTTTTACATCTCTTTTTCAGCGAGAAAACTTACCAACATAATAACATCTGGAATTCGCTGACACAAAAAAAATGCTTTGTACTCAGAAACATTACATATACATACAATACTGGACACACAGTGCCATCTGGTGAATGAAAATTACAGGTACATATTCAAATACTCTTTTTACAAATTACCATAATTATTTTGATTATTCATAAATTTAAACAGAAAATAGAAACACCAATATAAATCACACAAAAAATATCAAAAATTACCACAAAATATATAAATAGACACAGTTTAGATATTAAGATACATTTATACATAATGTTAATATTAGATAAATATCCGTTCTTTAAATCTTTGCTGCTGCCATCTACCGGCAAAAAGTCATATCACCGTCTTTTCTCAACACTCCCACCTTTTTGATTAGGTGAGAGCCAAATCAAAAACTACACTTTGTCACTGGTGCAGGCGCACACTTCTAAAGGGTAAATTTTACGGACGGGTCGAAGCAGTATACCATTTGCAGTTTTGAGTTTGACAACTCTTACACGACCGTCTCTACCTGTACAAAGCTCTTGCACGCGAGCTATTGGCCAGTTGACACGTTTGATGTTGTCCGCACCAATAAGTACGATGTCTCCTTTCTGAATACACACACCGTCCGTTTGGCCATGTTTTAGCGCCAGTTGGCTAAGATATTCCTTTCGAAATCTTATGCGAAATTGTTCACGAAGATCTTGACACCTTCGCTGTCGAACAAGCAGTTTCTTTTTGTCTATGATATCGAGATCTGCAACGCCTGATGATCTAAGGTCGCGCAAAAACATCGACGGAGTCAGAGGTTGGAGATCTTCCGCATCATTGGACACGTACGTGAGGGGGCGGCAATTAATGACATCTTCGACGTCACATATGATTGTAAGAAGCTCCTCATAATTCACTGATGCTTGCCCTAGCACTCTCACAAGCAGATTTTTGGTGGTGCGAACCAATCGCTCCCACCATCCACCCCACCATGCAGCAGTTGGTGGAATAAATTTCCACTGAATGGGATTTAAGGTCTCATGGGAGACTACTTTCTCCCAATCAATTTTCTTCAATGCGGCTGACGTTCCAATAAAATTGGTGCCGTTGTCCGTATATATAATCGATGGACGGCCTCTGCGTGAAATGAATCGGCGCAGTGCTTGTATAAAGTATTCTGTGCTTATAGAAGTAACGAGTTCTAAATGCACACATCTATACACAGCACACGTAAATAGAACAACCCATGCTTTTATTTTATTTCTGAGGATAAGGGGGCCACAGAGATCCACTCCTGTAATTTCAAAGCTAAATGCATCTCGAACTCTGTCCAAAGGCAATTGGATGGGTGCAGTAGTTGGCGGCTTTGAGGTAAACCTCTTGCAGGGTAGGCAGTTCTTTACTACCGTTCTAATTGTACGTCTTGCCGCAATAATCCAGAAATTCTCACGTAAAATAACCATGAGAGTCTGGATGCCTGCATGCGAATTTTTTAGATGAAAGTCTCTAATGAGACAATGAACGACGTAATGTTTGGAAGGCAGCAAAATGGGATACCTAAATGCGTAGTGGTCATCCCGTTCTACTATTTTAGTCTTTACTCTTATAAGGCCCCTCTAATCTCTTTCAGTCATTAGACCATGAACTGAGTCTCCTGTCTCTGAGAAACTTTCTGCCTGAACAAGTGAAAGAAGTGTGATTTTAGATTCCTCAATTTCATAAGCAGATAGAAAGGGTTCTTTATTAACGTTACGTTTCAAACAATTATTGCTAAACCTTTTCACCCAACTTAAAACCCTTATCATCTTTGAGAATTTAGAGAATCTCTCATACCATTTAATTTCTTGAGGATCCTTTACAATATTAATATTTACATTTACATTTACTCCTTTCCTGAGTTCAGAAAAAATTAAAGTTTCATCTGGCTCTATTTCTAACTTTGGCCAGTTATCTCTATGTTCTTTTAACCAACTAGGCCCATACCACCACTTATATTCCATAAACCGAAGAGGGGAGCAACCGCGAGACGGCAGATCTGCCGGATTCAATTGGCTCGGAACGTAAGACCACTGACTTACTTCTGTAGCTGCACAAATTTCCTTCACCCGATTACCCACGAAAGTTCCCCAACTATCGTTTCTTTTAATCCATGATAACGCGGTGGTGGAATCGGTCCAAAAATATTTTGGGCAGTCCTGTAGCGAGAGCGCTTCTGTAACATATTTAGAGAGACGCGCCCCTAAAACACACGACATCAGTTCAAGTCTCGGAATTGTCATTTTTTTTAATGGGGCTACTCTCGTTTTAGCCATAACTAAATTTACATAAATTTCCCCGTCGTGCTCGCATCTCAAAAAAATAACGGTCGCATAGGCATGTTGGCTTGCGTCACAAAAAACATGGAGTGACCAGGAATTTCTATCTCCAAATCCTATGCGCCGGGGCGATTTCAAATCTTTGAGTATTCCCAAATTGTGATACCATTTTAAGAATTTAATTTTGATCTCTTCGGGTAATGGGGTATCCCAATCAACTTTTACTGTCCAAATTTCTTGAAGCAATAACTTGGCAGTCAATAAAACAGGTGTCAGGAAACCTAATGGGTCAAAAATAGTCTGTGTTAGAGACAAAACCTCTCTTTTTGACAAATTTTCTGAAATCGGTAAATTTTTAATGCTAATATGTAGGTTATCTTCATTCCTGTCCCACATAATCCCCAAAACCGATACTGGATCCTCTAACTCAGATTCGGTCCCCAAAACCTGCGATATGGCACCTGTATCTGCCTCAATGTAATTACAGGTCCACATGCGCAACTTCATCTTTGCTTCGGCGAGAACTTCTGTTGCATATTTTATGAACTCTTCAAGTTCTTGCACATTGTCAACGGATGTTACGCAATTATCTATATATAAAGATTTGTCTATTTTCTGAGCTAAAAACCTCTTTTTTTCTGGTACCTGTGACAAATGGTACCTTATGACAGCTCCCAATAAGAATGGACTGGAAGTGACTCCGAAAACTACTCTGGTATGGCGGAGAACTTTTATAACATTATCTTTCTCCCACCATAAAAATCTCAAAAAATCCCTATCTTCTTTTTTCAGTTCTATTTGCAAAAATGCACGCTTCACATCGGAAGTCACCCCAATGCTCTTTTCCCGAAATCTTAACAAAATCGAAGGAATTTCTTCAATTAAATTTGGCCCTTTAAATAAGCAGTCATTGAGAGAAGGAGCTCTACCTACTTTGCACGACGCATCGAAAACCGGTCTTATCTTAGTAGTTGCACTATCGGGCTTAAACACTGGGTGATGGGGGAGATAGTGTCCCTTACTCTTTATTTCTACATCTGGAACTATTTCAATTATGCCCTCTTCCATCCATTCATCGAAAACCCTATTATATTCCTCAAATTTATTCAAAGATTTAAGTTTTCGAGAAGCACTAAAAAGCCTCTTTTCTGCAATATGACGATTCGATGGCAACTCAGCGTTGGTTCCCAACCAGGGTAAGCCCACGCAATAACGACCCTCTTCATTTCGAGTAAGGGAATCTAAGAACTGTTCCCGGGCCATTTCTCCCTCCGCTGCTTTAGTCAAATTTTGTGGCCCACCTGATATTCCGATTGCTTCTAAATTCCAAAGATCGGAAATTTTGAAATCTCTAATGGCCAAATTTGTACACAAAGTTGTTGCTCCTTGCTCTTTCAGAGGCGAAAATTCATCCAATGCGCCGCAAACGGCCCAACCCAACTTCGTGCAAACTGCTGTCAATCCCCCTTTTAATTGCTTGACTTGAGCCGTGAGAATTTTACCATATATGTCACTCCCTATAAGCATCTCAATTTTAGGAGGATTCGCACCTATGTCAGATAACCAAATTTTATTATTTTTCAATTCTCTCAAAATTGGCCCTCTAGGTAAACTCGGGATTTCACCACAGATTACGTCTTGGCTCAAAAAATCAAATTCTAAATCTGGAAAATTCCGTTGATTTAGCGAACACAATTTTACTCGATATTTGTTATGCAATTTCGGAGCCGTTCTAGCACCCCCGAATAAAGTATGAGCTATGTTTTCTTTAGAAATAATTGGCAGACCTAATTCGGCTGCCAAAGACTGTAAAATATATGACTTTTGCGAACCGCAATCCAGAAGTACTCTGACCTTTTTCACTATATTCTTACCCGCGACTTTTACACGTAAAGTCATTAATGCTACTTCCGCGGTGCATGTTTGTTTAGCAGCAGTCATTTGTACAGTTTCCGTTACCCCCTTGTCCTTCGGCGGTTCCCCTTTTTTATGCATTTCTGGACAAAGTGAAATAAAATGGGGTTTGCCACAACAATAGCACCGTATAAATTGCTTGCAAAATTTGGCAACATGATTAGGCTCTAAACACTTAAGGCAACACCTTTTATCTTTAATCTTCGCAATTTTTTCTTCTAATGTTAATAAACGGGCTTCGTAACAATTTTTACTCTCGTGACTTTTGTCACAAAAAATACACGAACGCTCTTTAATCGTAAGAAAATTTGATGCAGTAGGGATATTGGGTTTTTTAAATTTATTTCTATCTCTGTCATGATACCCTTCCCTGCGATGGTTATTTTCGAAACCACTTCGTGCTAATTTTAACCTCTCCTCGCCTTCCACTTCAGCTTTCAGGAATTTCATCAAATTCGTTAGACGAGAAAGATCTGACCCTTCGGGTTGATTAAAGAATGCACTTCTTTGCCACGCTTTCAGGACGTCTTCCGTAAGACTCGATTCCACCATCGGATAAAGCCACGATGTATTCTCGCTTGACTTTAGCCCTAATGATTCTAACGCCCTTAACTGAGTTTCAATTTTGTCATAAAGTTTATCAAGGGGTAATTTATTTCTATTATCTGCTTTTACATTAGAAATAATTATTTTAATCAATTCCCTTACATAAACCTCAATCAATAACTCCGGTTTTCCAAAACGTTCTGTAAGTGCCATAACTGCACTTTTATAATTATCCGAAGTAACCGGGTAACTGTCAATAAATTCCTTCGCGCGTGACCCTTGTTTCATACTCTGAACTAAATAAGAAAATTTATCACTATCGTGTAAATCCCCATCCTCATGAATTTTCTGAAATTGGCTCCAAAAGGGCAACCAATTAATTAGTTCCCCATCGAATCTCTTTAATTCTATTTTCGGTAATTTATAAGACTTCATTTTATTACCTGTTGTACTAAACACATCGTCTGGCCTCGTATCTATCTGAAATCCCTCCGGAATTTTACATTTCTCATTAAACAGGCGAGACAAAGTAATAAAATCATCTGAATATGCTTCCCTATTTTCTATTTCACTCGAAACAAGCTGTTCCGCCGCACTGCCGTCCTCGGTTATTAAATCTAAGATTTTATTATCTAAATCATTTAACTCTGTCTGAATATTTTGTAATTTTGTATACTTATCTCTAACAATACTTATAGGGGGGGTCGAAATCAATTTTTATTATTTCGTGAAGAAAAAGAGGGAGGGGGATGAGAATCAAAGTTTATGTCGTGAAAAAAGAAAAAAGTGCGGAAGAAATTGGATTCAATTTTTTATTATGTCGTTTGATTTATGCAAACATTTCAATCAACATTAGTCATATAGTTAGTTAACATAATATTTTATTTCGTTCGCTTGTATCAATGCTATTTTATAAAAATAATTCTTTTAATTTTATAATAAAAACTTTTCATCCATTCAACCTGTAAAATAATTAGAATCGACTTGTATTATGTCATGAAAAGAAGCGGAGGGGGGGGGGGGAGGGCATCAGAATCAATTTTTTTATGTAGTTTGATTCATTTTAATCAAAATACTTAATATAATCTTTCATTTATTTCATCAATTTGTATCAGTGTAGTTTATTTAAAAATACTTAATTTAATTTTATAATATAATGTTTTTATTTACTGAAACTGTAAGTTAAGTATTTTTATACAGTATGTAATTATTTGCAACGTTATATTTCTTTTTAAAGGAAAATTTCTCAGCACCTTTTATCTAACATAATGTGAATATTATGAGTTGATAAGTCTTTTTTAATTTTTTAAGATATAAAAAATTCAAATATTTTTCTACACCTCTAGCTTCAATACTCATTTTCATTTTGTTTATTTATTCTTATTATTTTAAACTGAATTCTTTAAAAATAATTATTTTTAAAGCACATAAAATGTAATTCTCTTTTTCTAATACCGGAAATTTTCAGTCCCTTCCACTTCATGTTTGAAGATGAAATAAGAAATTTGGATGGGAATGCTATGTGATAAAATACAATTAAAAGCGATTCTGTTTCTATACTATATTATTATTATTACTATAGGATGGACGAGTCCTTACTGTAAATAAAAACTATTCTCTGACAGTCACATACATTTATTATCAGACGAACAGGACAAAAACACACAAACAAAAAATAAAACATAGATTCATTCGTCAAAACAATCTTTAAAAAGTCTTAATACGTCGTAAATATTTTAGTTCTTAAAAGAATCCTGTTAAATCGTCGTTTTTAATTCGTTGGAATCATCTCTTTAGCTTTTTATCACCGTCGTTAGCCATCGTCGAAAAACGTTCTATTTTCATTTTTCTTCCTCTCAATCCTGACCACACAGCTTCGATGTTTCCCGTTTCTACTTTTAATCTCGAAGCAGAGTTCGGAGAGTGGTGGAGGGAAATACATTCCAATGCAGGTGCAGCAGAGAGAGAATGTAGCCCACATGCGGGAGTATATCCCACATGCGGCCGTCCTGACATCTGGAGCTGCCGCAGCGACATGTGATCTTATAGAATCTGAAAAGAAACAAAAACAAAAAAAAAGGTAACTGTTCTTAGGAAAAAAAATAGAATTCGTTTGTACACTAGCAAGATCAGTCGTCTTTTTCTGAAATAGTGTAACATCGAATGAAAATGTTCTTTAAAATTGCTGACTTTTAAAATGATCAGACATACACATTAAAGATAAGGAAAAAAAATAAAGTTTCAGTTATCGTCATGCCAAGGCTTCATGTATTCAGCACACGAACTAGTACTGATCGGTCCTTCAGTTGATGAGATTTTCTCTACGTCGTAGGTGTCGTTAGACTTCACTTTGGTTACTTTATATGGACCTAGGAATTTAGACTTCAATTTTAACCCTGGTCCTTGTTGGGTTCTTTTAATTGCTACGAGGTCTCCAAGATTATATTTCCGGGGTTTCTTACGTCTTAAATTATAATGCTTGCGATTTTCTTGTTGAATTTCCAGGATATTCTTCTTAGCTTCTTTTCGGAGTTCTTCTCTATCTTTCATGAATTGGTCTTCGACTGCACTGTTTAGGAGTTCAATAATTTGTAAATCTTCTTTCTGTTTCATTTTGGTGCCAAATAGTATTTCAAATGGTGTTCTCTTAATGCTTCGTTGGTAAGTTGAATTAATAACTTGTTGAACTTTAGGAACATATTTAAACCATTTGGTCGGTTCGTCTTTGGACATTTTAGAGATTACTGAAATTATGATGGAATTAAGTCGCTCCACTTGACCATTAGCACGGGGAAGGCCAGTTGTTATTGTCTCGTGTTTTATATTTTCATTTTGGCAATAATCAGCAAATTCTTTACTTGTAAATGCAGGACCTTTATCGCTGATGATTTTGGAAGGGTTGCCAAAAGTATAACTTTGTTGTTGCAATTTCGATATGACTTCGGCAGAAGAAGTAGTTTTACAGGGATATAGCCACACGAATTTGGTAAATGAATCTATTAAAGACAAAATATGTTTATAGTTTTTGTTAGTTGATTCGAGAGGGCCTAGATGATCAATGTGGTAAGTTTGGAGGGGAGTCTCCTCTTTGTGTAAGGGATGTAACTCACCTTCTTGTTTTCCACGTTTCCGATTATATAAAAGGCATGTTACACAATTTGCTATAACTTTATCAATCTTATTTGCCATATTAGGGATAAAAAATTCTTCATTAAGGAGTTCTTCACAACGTTTGCGTCCGAAGTGTCCTTTGTCATGAACGTTTTTAATGACGTTTAGCTGCATTTCATCCGGCACAACTACCAGATCGTAACCTTTATGATTTTTATAAAGAACGTTATTTTTGAGGAAATAGTTGTCATATGGCTTTGTTTTCAAAATTTCTTTGATGGCCTGTATATGTTCGTCGGTGTTCTGTGATTGTATGATTTTGGAAGTAAAACTGTCTTGAATGGTCATACATACGGGATTTCTGCTTAAAGCGTCAACGTGGCGCATACGTGTACCTTGTCTGTGTTCGATTGTATAGTTATAATCAGCTAACATTAAAGCCCATCGAGCTATCTTGGTGCAAAGAGCTTTTTTATTCATAGTTAGGGCAAATGCATTGCAATCTGTGACAATCTTGAAAGGAATACCTAAAATATAAACACGAAATTTTTTAAGAGCCTCGATGACAGCCAAAACTTCTAGTTCATAACTCGAATATTTACGCTCAGCATCTGTGGTTTTTTTGCTCATAAAGTAGACAGGGTGAAATGTGAAATTGATTATCAATAGAAGACTTTTGAAGGAGGACTGCTCCGTAACCATCAATAGAAGCATCGCAATGAACTTCTGTTTCATTACTAGGGTTATAAATGCTTAAAACAGGACCTGAAGCAAGAATGTGTTTCAACTGATTAAATGCATTTCGCTGTTGGTCACCGAAGTGAAATTTAGTGTCCTTTCTAAGGAGATCTGTTAAGGGTTTAGCTATTAAAGAATAATCTTGAATAAATTTACGAAAATATGAGGTTAATCCGACAAATGAATGTACATCTTTTACACTTTTAGGTTCCGGAAATTTAGAACAGCTTTAGTTTTGGAGGGAGATGGATGTAGTTGACCATTTTTAATGTGGTAACCCAGAAAATCAATTTCTCGCTGTAAAAAGTGGCATTTTTTTAGATTCAGTTCCAAACCATATTCTGATGCAGTTGTAAGAACGCGTTGTAATTTCTGGAGTCCTTCGGCTTCGTCTTCAGACGGTATTATAAAATCATCCATGTACACGATAAGTACTTTTTCATTAATGAGATCGCGAAAAACATTATAGATATATCTCTGAAAAACTAAAGGAGCATCGCTAAGGCCATAATTCATGTATAGAAATTCAAATTGACCAGAATGTGTTACAAAAGAAGTGTATTTTCGGCTATTTTCTTCTACTTCGACATGAAAAAATGCATTTTTAAGATCAAGAGTTGTAAATACTTTTGCAGAGTGCAACTGATCAATAATGTCATCGATGACTGGGAGGGGAAAGCGTTGTTTATGTGTTTTAGCATTTAGCTTCCTATAGTCAACACACAATCTATATGAACCATCTTTCTTTTTTACGAGGACAATAGGTGATGAAAAATTACTGGTGCTTTTTCGGATAATTCCCTTTTCAAGCCATTCAGAAATTTGTTTTTCGACAAATTCTTTCTCTATAGGAGCTAGGCGTCTGGGAGGACATGTAACAGGTATTTCGTCTTTCAGATGAATTGATAATGTAACATCAGTAGTCTTTACTTTTCGGGGGGAATAATTTTGAATAAGTTCCGTAATTTTTGAACGTATAGTTTTATCGGTAATATGAGATAAATCAAGATTACTATCGTCTAATACTTGAGCAACATTAATCAGAAAATTATTTGACATATCTTCATTTTGCTTGATTTTTTGCATCGAAATATTATTTTGAGAAACTGTTAAAATACTTTGCTGTATAACATCTGTACCAATAATAAAATCAAAAGATATGGAATAATCTGGTACTACATAAACATTAGTGATGTAATTAAAATCATCTATAGTAATATCCGTAGAGAAAAAACCCAGGGGTTTGATCATAGTATTTCCTAATCCAGTTAATGTGATTGTTGAATGTTCGAGGTTCGAAACCGTTGGGAGTTTGCGATAAATACTTTCTTTTAACATACTTCTTTCACTTCCCGTATCGATCAAAGAAAGAACATTTACTGACGAAATAATTACTTGTTTGGTCATAAAAGTATTCGACGTAATGGTGGAAATATTGGATGGTTCAGGCTTATTTCTAGATTTCCTTGGTTGATCACATTGAGCCGATTTATGGCCAAAATTCGAACAATTGAAGCAGCGAGGGCCTTTGTCTTTATGCCTACATTGGCTACTTTTATGGTTGGCTAAACCACAATTAAAGCAGAGAAGATCAGGTTTTGGACGAAAAGATTTCTCTTTTAATGGCATTTCTGGTTTAGATTTACGAAATTTAGTGTTCTCATAGTCATGCCGAATTTTATCATAAATTTTGAGCTTTTGTTTAAATTCTACTATAGATTGGCAGCCATATAATATTGATTTTCTAAAAACAGGGTCGGGTATACCGTTAATAATATACTGCATCAGTGCTGAATCTTCGATGTTACCGCGCGAACATAATTGTTTCATTACGAGAAAATATTCTTCAAGAGATTCATTTTCTTGTAATTTTCGTTTATTTAACATGTCATATAACTCAGCAGAATTATAAGTAATGCCAAATTCAGAAATTAAGAGTTGTTTAAGTTTTTCATACGAGTTAATGTGAAATTCTGTTTGTACTAACAGCTGGGCTTTTCCTCGTAAGGATCGTTTAGCAAATATAAATTTATGAAATTCTGATAAATTGAGCATGCTAGCGACATCGTCAAAATTACCTAACCAAATATTTATATCTTGAAAAGAACTACCATCAAAAGGCGGTATAACGCTTTCAACATCATTAAAATTAATAGTAGATGGCAAAAAACTTTGAACTGGAAATTGCTTGTTTTTATCAAAATTTGATGATTCAGTATTACTTGCAGTGTCCTTATTCAATGTAGTATTATGTGAAGATATTTCAGGTTCCGAATCGGTATCACTTTCGTTTTGGATAATGTTAGCTTGGAGTGAATTCAAGTCTGAAAGATATGTGACTAATCTGGTTGCAAGTTCAGTTAAAGAACCTTCATTTGAGATACAGAGTAAATTACAAATTGTGATTAAATCGTTTAAAGAAAAATCTGCCTGAACTTTCGTAACTTTACTTTTGAATTCAGTGCTGGTCGTTTCGAAATCGAAACCAGTGAAGTCACGAATTCTTTTTCGATTTGAGCGATCACCATCAGTGTCGAACAATAATTTATGAAGTAATTTAATTTTATTAGTACGTTCATTTTTAAATGCAACTTCCAGTTCTTTGATGTCGACTAGCTTCATAGTAAATATAAAATATGGAATAATTAACTCACCCGTAAAATGATATCCGGCTTGAATCTGAAGAAAAAATATCTAGTTCATAACAATGAGCAAAAATGGTAAGTGGGCACTTCTGACACCACTTTATAGGATGGACGAGTCCTTACTGTAAATAAAAACTATTCTCTGACAGTCACATACATTTATTATCAGACGAACAGGACAAAAACACACAAACAAAAAATAAAACATAGATTCATTCGTCAAAACAATCTTTAAAAAGTCTTAATACGTCGTAAATATTTTAGTTCTTAAAAGAATCCTGTTAAATCGTCGTTTTTAATTCGTTGGAATCATCTCTTTAGCTTTTTATCACCGTCGTTAGCCATCGTCGAAAAACGTTCTATTTTCATTTTTCTTCCTCTCAATCCTGACCACACAGCTTCGATGTTTCCCGTTTCTACTTTTAATCTCGAAGCAGAGTTCGGAGAGTGGTGGAGGGAAATACATTCCAATGCAGGTGCAACAGAGAGAGAGTGTAGCCCACATGCGGGAGTATATCCCACATTACTATTATTTATATTTTTTATTAGCAAAACTTATCGTGATCCAAACAAGTGTTATTTCATCATTAATTTGAGTGTGGAAGGGGGGGCCGGTGCATATATACAGAGAGAGTAAAAGCTTATTAAATGTTGGTACATCTTAAAAATTGTTTTTAAATATCAATTTTGTCAGGAAATTTTGAATGTTCCTGGAAACACCAATAGAATTATTTGAATAAAAATAATTTACAAATTTTAAAACTTATCTTTTATAATTTTTTTTTCCAGGAAAGATTTTTACTTTTAAAATGAGGAACTAAATAAAAATTATGCTTTGTTACGTTTCTGAAATCTAAAATCAAGACACTTATAAAAGTATCCTTAAAAATAAATTCAATTATTGGAAATATTATGCTGTTAACAACAATTCTCAAACAGAAATAAAATACTCGTATTACATCTCGAAACTTGCAGCTATTTTTTTTAATTGCTTGTTAATCAATATCTTAACTCTTGTTGTGGTATAAAACATGTATAGTAAGGGGAAAAAAACTGCTTTAAATTATAATTTTTGACGAGCAACCAAGACTAATTTCAAATAAAAATTACAAATCTGAAAGTCTTCTCTACAAACACCACTCTCACTTTAATACATTACTACAATCTAAATTTCAACAGTTTTCTTTTCTTTGTAGTACATAAGATTTTATATGATGCAACTGATACCGTTTTAAAAATATTTTTAACCAAAAATTCTCAATGACATATTTTTTACGATCTCTGTTACAGTATACAACGCTTCCCCTGGAAGATTTGGAATTTTATTCTTATTAATTAATGATTTTAAAGTGAAATTTGTCTTGGAACTATCCAAATGCTTCGCCTCCATCCCCAACCACTTTTTGTTTTTTTGCTTCAAATTTATCTTAATTCAACACTAGAAATTGTGAGGGAGTGACCTTTCCATAAAGGCACTCTAGTGTTTCTGAGATCGTGACGTCAATAAGTTAACATGTGTAAGCGTAAAAGCGACGTCTATCCTCTCTTTTACTTTAACTTTCTAGAGTGTGTGTGCTCTTTCGGATTTTACAGTTAGCTTGCGGTTATTAGTAATATGTTAATGCGAAGTATCTCAGTTTGCAGCATATAAAAGCTTGGGTTTGAGTGAATGAGGTGTGTCTCTGGCATTAGCCAGTGAGTGTCTCTGGCACTAGCCAGCGAGAGAGCATCTGTGCCTAGCCAGTGTGTGAGGATCTCTGGTGTTAGATAGCGAAGTGAAGTATTGTTCAGCGAAGTGCTAGCCGATTGAAAAGTAGCAACGAAGCCTCCAGTGAGTGGAAAGAAGTTCCGACAGTTGACTTGAGAATTGGCCGGGGTAAGAAACCTCTTAGTTTCATTTGGATTGTTTGTGAATAAAGGATTACCCACAGCCACGGGCTGTTTAATTAAGCTTTATCTAGCAGATCAGCCAAGAGATAGCGGAAGGTATTAGTAGGTGCCCCGACTGAGCTAGGCCGAAGCTTGTGAGTACGTGTTTAGTTTTTCCATAGTCTTCTCAGTTGTGTAAAATTAAGACTTGCTCCACTTCCCTTCAGCCTTTATCGTTTCAATAAACGTTGTTGTTTTATCTTAATCACTGAGTATGTCTACATTTAACCTGCACCACGACCAACCTAACGTTACAAATGATGCCCAGCATGCATGTAACGTTACAAAATATTTTAAAATTATTACAATTCCTAAATTGTTATCATGCTTATTTTTTTTATTCACTATTCTCTTATTAAATTATAATATAACAAGAGAAAAAATGAGATCTTAAAATAATTTTTAAAAAACACAAAATTGCTAAAAAATATATTATGTTTCCTAAATTATATAAGCCCTATTTTTGCCTTCTTGTAAATTTCAAAAAAAAAACATATGCATATAAATTTTGCAAATTTTTGATTAAATTTTAAAAACACGAAAGTTTAATGTTCAATTTTAATAATATTTTTAATTTTAATTTTTGTATTAATATAACACCAACTAAGATTGTTACATCGAAACGTTACATACATAACTACAGATTTTCTCAAGTAAAATTTTTATTTCTCAGTAATCCAATTCATACATTAACTTTCTCTTTTCATATTCAGCCGGAGCCCTCTCTACCAGATGCTTAAATAGCGAACAAGTACTATATTCAGTTAACGAAGCAAGCGATAAATAGCCAAATACAGTAACCCTACTGCGGGAGCCCTCTCTATATTGAGACGCTAGTGTATATATGCGCTCTGGACAGCGATGATGGAAGACGTGTAAATAAAATGCGCTAGCGAAATGATTAGAGTTTGTGGTCATTATGGTGCTAATGTGTGGAATTAATTATCTCCCCCTTTCTTATGATGTGTTGTGCGAGTAACATGGTGTCACGAGTGGTGGTAAGAGTCACACGTTTTGATTTGTTTGTGTATAGAACGGCGCAAAATATTTGCGCGCTTTCTTTGTTGCGAAGAAAAGGGGTGAGTAATATGTAATTTGGTTTTTCGGAGATTTAGTTTAGTTGTATAAATTGTGGTTTTGTGGTTTTCTTATGTTAATTAATTAGTGTTGTGTGAGTTGTATATTTTATTCGTAACTAATGATGTCAGTTGTAGGAAGTATTTTAAGAAAATTATTTTAGTTATTTCTGGTAGATTTGCAGTGTTGTTTCAATAATTTTGTGATTTCTTGTGTTATTAGTGTAAATATATTCATATATTTAATCATGTCAGTGATAGATAAGTTGAAAAAAGACGAGTTAAAACTCGTCGCTGAAGAGTTAGGGTTAATAATTCCTGAAGGAGCTAAAGTTATTGAATTAAAAGAGTTAATTGAAAAAAGTGACTCTTTTTTAAATAACTTGGATTTAGTTAAAAGTGTTGTTGAATATGTGGTTGAAGAAATTAAAATTAAAAAAGAATCGGAAAAATCAAAATTAGAATTAGAAAAAATAAAGCTTGCTCAGTTAGAAAAAGAAGTAGAGCTAGCTAATGTTCGTAAAGAATCTTCACAATACTCTGAGTTTGAAAAAATAAAATTAGCACAGCTAGAAAAGGAGTTAGAAATCGCTAATATTCGGAAGGAATCGCTTCAAAATAATTCATTTTCATCGGTAAAAAGTGAAATGGAGTCAATAAATAATGTAGAAAGTTTTATTAAGAACATTAAAACTTTAACGATACCTATGCCATCTAGGGTAGAGTCATTTAGCCTTTTCTTTCAGTCCTTAGAAAAAGCATTCAGAACAAAAAATGTACCTGAGGAATTTAAAGCTGAAATACTTTTGAATATGTTAGGTGAAAAAGCAAATAATATAATGATTTATTTGTCAGAGGAAGATTTGTGTAATTATGATAAATTAAAAAATGTAGTGTTAAAGGAGTTTCAACCAACTCCGCAGAAGTGTTTGAATAATTTCCGTAAGGCGCAAAAATTACCTTCAGAAAGTTATGTCCAATATGCGTCAAGATTAAGTGCAGCATTCGAATATTACTGTCAGTTACGTGAAGTGAATGATTTTAAATCTTTGTGTGAGCTAATTGTTTCGGATAAGATTTTTGGTTCATTAGATAGTAATTTAATGTCTCGCATTGGAGCAAAACAGGGAGAATCATATTTTAAACCGCAACAGTTAGGTCGTGAATGTGATATTTTTCTTTCTACGAAAAATAAAATAATAACTGACTATAATGTGTTTAGGAAACAAAACGGATATGAAAGTAAAAGATTTTTTGGAAATAAATCGCCAAATCCAACGTTTCAAAGGAAAGTTTCGAATGTGTTCTTTTCTGAAATAAAAACTTGCGTTTTATGCAAAAATGAAAATCATGAACTGTATTTTTGTCCGAAATTTAAAAGTCTTCCAATTCCGGAAAGAGTAGATGTTGTTAAAATAAATAGACTATGCTTTAAATGTTTGCATCCCAATTGTAGTGTAAAAGTTTGTAAGAGCAAAAATTGTTTTTGTAAAAAACAGCATAAGTTAATCCACTATCCAAAAGAAAATATAAATATTCAGTCGAGTAAAGAAAAATCGCCCAGCTTCACATCTGTTTCCAATAATGTAGATCAGAGAGGGGAAAGTAACGATGCGCTTTCTCCTTCCATCCCTCCCAGTCAGTCAGATAGGTCTGTGGTCGCTAGTAGTTTGGCAAAAAATAAAACAAAAAATGTTTTATTGAGTACAGCTTTGATTTTGATTAAAGATAAAAATTCTCAGTGGTATGAAGCGAGATGCCTGTTAGATGTCGGGAGTCAAACTTGCTTAATAATCAGAGACTGTGTGAATCGTTTGCAACTGAAACCAGATAAAACGAATATGGTAATATCGTGTTTAAATGATTCATCTTTAAGTGTTAATGGGTGTGTAAATACTATGATTTCTAACCGAGATAAGAGTTTTCAAAGAGATATAAATATGCTGGTAGTGAACAAAATAACAGATCTTATTCCACATAAAGTATTTCAAGTACAGGTGGATGTTTCTGAGTCAGTCGCTTTAGCTGATCATACATTTAATATCCCTGGAAAAATAGACGTATTATTAGGGGCCGAAATATTTTATGAGTTGTTGAGACCAGGGCAAATATATTTAAAAAATCCGCGACTTCTATTACAGAATACTTGTTTTGGTTACGTGGCTAGTGGAAGTATCGAACAGATAAATGATGGTAATATACATTGTGGGTTAATACGGGATTCAGATTTAAATGAAACAATGAAAAATTTATGGGAACTCGAGACTTTAGGTATTAAAGAAAGTGAAGAATTAAATTCAGCGGATAAAGAATTGATAGATCAATTTGAAAGAAATCTAAAATTTGTGAATGGGAGGTACGAAACTGATTTATTATGGAAAATTAGTTGTGATGAATTAGAAAATAATTATTTTTTGGCAAAAAAAAAAAGATTTGATGAGTTAAATAAGGGTTTTTCTAAAAACAATTGGATTGTTAATGAATATCGAGAAATAATAAACGATCAATTGAAAAACGGGATTATTGAGAAATGTCAGAGGGATCAGCTAGAATATTTTATGCCTCATAGAGCAGTTGTTAGAGAAGATAAAGAAACAACTAAGGTTCGGATAGTATTTAACTGCAATTCAAAATCTAAAAATAATTTGTCTTTGAATGATTGTCTAGAAACTGGTCCTAATTTAAATCCTAATATTCTTGATGTTATTCTAAATTTTCGGAAACATAAAATAGCGTTTAATGCTGACATAGAGAAAGCTTTTTTAATGATAGGAATTTCAGAGAGAGATAGGAAATTTTTAAAATTTCTTTGGTATTCGGATGATCCTAATAAAGATTACGAAATCATGAGAATGAAAAGATTACCATTTGGCTGTAAAGTGTCTCCTTTTATTTTGAGTGCTACTATAAAACATCACATTAAAAATTTTGAAAATAGCAATCCTAAGTCATTTGAAATGTTAAATTCAGCTCTATATGTAGATGATTTATTTTTTGGAGGAAGTACTGTGAGTGAGTCGTTCGAATTATCTTCGGACGCTGTAAATATTTTAAAGAGTGGAGGATTTAATTTGAGAAAACTGAGGTCTAATAGTAGAGAGTTGGAAAAACTCTGGATAGAAAATGGCTTTAAGGATATAGAGAAAGAAAGTGTTCAGCAGTTGAAGATTTTAGGTTTAAATTGGTGTCCAGAGAAAGATGAATTATCATTGGAAGTTAAGGGTTTAATAGAATCTTGGGAAACGTTGCAAAACAGTAAAAGGTGTGTTTTGAAAACAGCAGCACGTATCTTTGATCCCATAGGCCTGATTTCGCCATTTGTTGTTCGTATTAAGTTATTGTTACAGGAAATTTGGGAAACAGGTTGTGATTGGGATGAAGAGTTGCCCGATGATTTGCGGGAAAAATGGCTTAAGTGGTGCAACGAAATTGAGAAAATATATTATATAAGTATTCCCAGATTTTGTTTAGTTGATTGTAAAGATGAACAAGTAGAGGCACGTGTTTTTTGTGATGCTTCATTAAGTGCGTATGGAGCAGTTCTTTATTTTAGATATTGTGATAATAGTGGAAATTATAAAGTGTCATTTATTTTGTCAAAAAATAGAGTAGCACCGTTAAAGAAATTAACTTTGCCGCGTTTAGAGTTGATGAGTCTTGTAATAGGTGCTAGAGTTGGAAATTATGTGAAGAATATTTTTAAGGATAGAATTCAAAGAGTAGTATATTGGAGTGACTCCACCATTGCATTGTATTGGATTAAAGGATGTGCGAAAAGGTGGAAACAGTTTGTAGGTAATAGGGTTCTAGAAATCCAAGAGAAAACCAGCCCTAGTGATTGGTACTACTGTCCTACGGAAGACAACCCGGCCGATATGCTAACAAGAGGAATTGCTGCTGAAAGTTTAGTTAACAACGAGAAATGGTGGCAAAGTCCAGCTTGGCTTCGAAGTAATAATGAGGGCTGGCCCGAACAGATATTGAGAACGTCTACGGAAATAAATAGTGTAGATGTATTGAAAGAGCAGAAGGTCAAGCTTGCTGAAAATTTGGTCGGTAAATTAGAGTTAGTTGAACAATTGAGGAGTAAATTTTCATCGTGGACTAAATTGCAAAGAGTGCTTGCGTGGTGCTTGCAATTCATCGATAATGCAAAGAGAAATAAAATTGCAGCTCCGTTTTTGCAAACAGAGGAATTGAAAAGGTCGCATGATACTATAATTAAGTTAGTCCAGAGAGCGAATTTTGCAAACGAAATAGCCAACTTGGAGAAGGAAAAAATTCTAAAAACCAGCAATTTAAATTCCTTAAATCCTTTTTTGGACAATCGTGGGTTTTTAAGAGTTGGTGGACGGCTAAGAAATGCCAACATACCAGAGACTGCAAAATATCCTTTAGTTTTGCCTAAAAATCACCCAGTTACGACCTTGTTAATTAAATTTTATCATTTAAAATACTTACATGGAGGAGTACAGCTAATAAATTCTGCCGTGAAGCAAACCTATTGGATTGTGGGTGCGAAGTCTATTATCCGTAAAGCAATAAAAAATTGTGTTATCTGTGCACGATTTCGCAGCGAATTCTCGAAACAAATCATGGCTGATTTACCAACATCAAGAGTGAGCCAAGGAAGAGCGTTCATTTGTTGTGGAACCGACTTTTGTGGACCTTTTCTAATAAGTTCTCGACGTGGTAGGGGAGTAAAGCCAGTCAAAATGTACGTCTGTATCTTCGTATGTTTCTCTACCAAAGCAGTTCATTTGGAACTTGTTAGTGATCTGAGTGCCAGCGCCTGTATAGCTGCGTTGAGAAGATTCATTGCACGTCGAGGTAAGCCAATAGAGATCTTCAATGACTGTGGTGCTAATTATATAGGAGCAAAGAATTATTTGAAAGTCGCTGCATCAGAAGCAATCGGCAACTACTTGCACAATGAGAGTATAAAATGGACTACGAATGTTCCATCTGCTCCCTATTTTGGAGGTCTTTGGGAGGCAGCGGTTAAATCAATGAAGTACCATATGAGACGAATTATTGGGTCCCAGATCTTGTTTCAAGAGGAATTTGCAACAGTTTTGGCGGAAATTGAAGCAGTTCTGAATTCTCGCTCATTAGTCGCTATTTCGGCGGACCCAAATGATCTTTCAGTCCTCACTCCAGGTCACTTTCTCATTGGGTCAGATTTAAAGAGTGTTCCCGAACCAGACATTACAAATATGAAAATTTCAATTCGAGATCGATGGAAATTGATTATGAATATTTCCCAGTCATTCTGGAAAGCATGGTCTAAGGACTATCTTACACAGTTGCAAGTGCGCAACAAGTGGAAATTTCCGACAGAAGATTTATGTGTAAACGACTTAGTGCTCATCAAAGATGATAATTTGCCACCGTTGAAATGGAAAATGGCAAGAATAATTGACATTTTCAAAAGTTCTGACAGCAGAGTAAGATCAGTGAATTTAAAAACTGCCATAGGTGAACTTAAAAGACCAATCCACAAATTAGTCAAACTGCCAATAAATGAAAATTAACTTTTCTTTGTGAAATTATTTAAATTTCTAGATATAAATGTGAATTTATTGTGTAATATTATTGTTATATATTTTTATGTTTACATTGTGTATTGTATTAATGTGTCAATTTGTTATATATTTATTTTATTTATGATGATGACGTGGTCATGGGGCCCCAGTATGTTACGCCCAGTATGTTACATCCTAATATGTTATATCTTCAGTGTTATGTGGAAAGAGCCTGTAGATGGCGCCTGTAGTGAATCTGTTTTAATTCTGTATGTACTTGTATATATGCGCTCTGGACAGCGATGATGGAAGACGTGTAAATAAAATACGCTTGATTATGCTTGAAATGATTAGAGTCCGTGGTCGTTATGGTGTTAATGTGTGGAATTAATTAATTATCTCCCCCTTTCTTATGATGTGTTGTGCGAGTAACACTTAGCTCTTTAGATCTACAATTATTCAAAATTAATCATAGGGTATGAATTATTCATTTTAATAATATTTTATCGAAATGCACAAACTGATTTGGAAAATGTTTAAAAAAGGGGTCCTAGCCGCGGATGAAAATATGAGAATCTTGTCCCTGAAAGAAGATTCCAAGACTCAAATTTAAAAATTTTGCACTGAGAAGGGGATAAATTTAAAGAGTGAACTATGTTTGCCTCACAAAATGTTCAAGGGCCCTAGACTGAGCCCTATGATTCCACAGGAGGCCAAAGTGTCTTATATGGAATTTCAAAACATTAAAATATCTAAATGAATAAATAATCCTAAAAATGAAGATCGGATTAAAAGGAAACAATTTATTAACAATTTATTATTACAAAAAATTCAACGGGCCCCAAGGGGCCAGGAATTTATTTTGCATGTAGTTGGGTATAAAGATATTTTTTGTCGTTATTAAAATTATGGAAAGATGCTATAACTATGTTAAATAATACTGAAAGCAATTAGGTTCATGTTTAAAGAAGCTGCATCAAGGGCCTCAAGAAAGCAATTGACAAACAAAATTAATGGTTGCTGAAGTCTGAGAAATTCTTTTGTCGTTCATGTAATAGGTAGAGAGAGGACATAAAAAACTGATAGAAAAAAAAGCTAGTGAATTGGACCATTTTTAAGGGAGTTATATTATGGGGCCCTGTAGGGACCAACTGACAGTTAAAACCAGCGCCCTAATATGAAACCATGTTAAAATATTTTAGTACATAGCGCTTTAGATCTTTAATTAGTCAAAATTAAGCATATAGTAGGAACTATTCTTTGGAATGATATAATTTTTTAAATGCACCAATTGATTGGGCAAATGTTTAAAAAGGGGCCCTAGGGTCCGAATAAAAACATCAAGTTTTCTGGATTGATCCTGAAAGAAGAGTCCTAGGCAACTTTAAAATTTTGCACTAAGAAGATCAGAAATATAGGAAGTGAAATATGTTTATTTCACAAAATGTTGTGGGGCCTTGGCTGGACCCTATGATTCCACAGGGGAACACAGTGTCTTGTATAGAATGTCAAAATATTAAAATATCTAAATGATAAAGAATCCTAAAAATGAAGATCAGATTAAAAAGAAGCAATTTATTGACAATTTATTACTACAAAAACTTCAAGGGGGCCTGTACGGGGCCCCAAAGGGCCAGGAAATTATTTCGCATGTAGTTGGGTATAAAAATATTTGTGTAGTTATTAAAATAGTGGGAAGACGCAAAAACCATGTTGAATAAAACTGAAAGCAATTTGGATCATTTTTAAAGAAGCTGCACCAAGCGCTCCAAGAAAGCGATTAATATTCATAAATAGTGGTAGCTGGTCTAAAAAAATTTTTTTGTTGTTCATGTCGTAGTTGGAGGAGCTAAAAAGTTGTTGAAAAAAAGCTAGTGAATCCGACCATTTTTAAGGGAGCTATGATAGAGGGCCCATAGGGGCCAACTGACAAATACAATCAGGGCCCTAACATGAAAACATGTTAAAATGTTTTAGTACATAACGCTTTAGACCTTTAATTAGTCAAAATTAAGCATAGTGTTAGGAATTGATAAATTAATATATCAGTTTATTCACAGAAAATCGTTTGCAAATTTTGTTACTCGGATATTTATTTTATTTATGAGAAGCGACTCGTTGCTATGGCAGCGAAGCTGTTTTTTTTTCCGTCTGCTTGACTTTTACATTTTTTTATCTTTTGAGATGAGTTAAAAGTTTAGATAAAAAAGTTGGCATCAGTTTTTGATGGAATGAAAAAGAATTTTTTTTTAGAGAGAATGTTTATATTTTTTGTTTGTCGTGCGTGTCTCGAGTTTTATTGAAGAATTATGTTATTTTTATGAAAAGGCACGCAGAAATGCATATAGGATCATCTTTCCAGTTTTTAGTATGATGATCAGAAATTATCAAGGTAAAAGCATTTATATTTTGTACATATTATACATTTTGTACATAGTATGTAAATAATTTGAATTCAATATTTCTTTATTCTATAATTCTAAGTATGTAATAAAATTTATTAAAAGAAAAATTCAAGAATATTTAGAAGATTTTTGAACCCAAATAATAAAGTTTTGATTGTTTACAAAACATCTGGCGCCCCGAGCACGGACATTTGAATAATAACGTTGAGATATTGAATTGTTTTTATAGCGTATAGTGTTTTCATAGGCTGTGCATTACTACTTAATTCTTCTAAGATGAATAAGTTAAAGAAAAAGCGTACGCCGCTACGTTCGTCATTTACCAGAACTTTAAATGTTTTGAATGAAGAAATTAACAGTGAGTCATTAGATAAGGGTAAAATTTCAGACGGTTTTAGTAAATTAGAAAATTTGATTCATGAAATTAAATCTATTGATGAAGCTATAATTGAACTCATGTTAGATGATGACAAATGCGACGAACAGGCTATTGATAATGAAGTTGTGGAAAATGAAATTTATTCGGATCAATTTATTACCATTAAGCGTAAAGTTAGTGAAGCATTGGAAAAAAATAAACGTAATCAAGATAATAGTGAAAAAAGCACAGATTACGGTTATTCCAAATCAAAGCATTATAAATTACCTAAACTAAATATTAAGCCATTCGATTCGCAGTTAATAAATTATCTTTCATTTTGGTCCCAGTTTCAAAAAATTCATGAAGACATAGATTTGGATAATAGTGACAAATTTCAGTATCTTATCCATTCGGTGGAACCTGGAACTAGTGCCAGGCGTTTGTTAGAGAGCTATCCAATGACCGCAGTTAATTACCCCAAAGCTGTCGAGGCATTTCAAGAGCGTTTTGGGAATAAAGATTTACTAATAGAAGTGTACGTTAGAGAATTCCTAAAATTGATTGTAGCTAATGTACAAGCGCACGCCAAAGATAAACTTCCCTTATCAGATTTATTTACAAAAGTCGAGGCATATTTAAGATCGTTAGAATCAATGGGTTTAAGTTTAGAAAGCAATTCGGCGTGGCTCTATCCCATGATAGAATCTAGCTTATCGGAAGATGTATTAAAAGCATGGCAACGATATAATATTTCAATTACATCAAACGTTGTTAGTAATAATAATGCATTGTCAACAAAAGCAAATATAGTAAGTTTGATGGAATTTCTGAAGCAAGAAGTTGCAAACGAGGAAAGATTCAAATTAGCCAAATCGAGTTTTATAGAGCTGGGTTCTAAAGACAAACCTAAAGAAAAGTTAAGAAAAGCAGAAAGTAAAATACCTACTGCGGTAGGGCTATTTAGCGCAAAAGAACGCCTTTGTTTATTTTGCAGTAAATCTCATGAAAGCAAGGACTGTGTTAGGGCTAGATCTCTTTCCTTTAATGAACGGAAGGCCAAAATTAAGAATAAAAATTGCTGTTTAAAATGTCTTCGCTTTGGTCACCACGCTAAAGTTTGCGAAGTTTTTATTCGTTGCCACGTTTGTTCTAAACCCCATACCGAGTTATTATGCCCTGAAATTTCAATGTGTAAAGAATCAGAAAATACATCTAAGACCCCAGAAGTAATTCAAAGCACTATAGCAAATAAGCAGTATTCTGCTGAAGTAGCTCTTATGACTTTGGAAGTAGTTATTAAAGGTCGAATAACAAAGAACGTACGAGCGTTACTTGATTGTGGGTCGCAAAAGAGCTATATTTTAAAAAGTACAGCTGAAGAGCTAGGTTTACATCCCATTTCTTCAGAAGCTATGTAACGGCAAACCCACGGTGAGCGTCATTTGTAACGTTAGGTTGGTCGTGGTGGAGGTTAAATGTAGACATACTCAGTAGTTTAAGATAAAATAACAAAGTTTATTAAAGTGATAATGGCTGAAGGGAAGTGGAGCCAGTCTTAAGTTTACACAACTGAAAACACTATGAACAGCTAAATCATACTCACAGGCTTCGGCCTAGCTCAGTCGGGGCACCGCCTAACACTTCTCACTATCTTCTGGCTGAGCTGCTAAACAAATTCTGGCTGAGCTGCTAAACAAAGCTTAGTTAAACAGCCGGTGGCTGTGGGTAATTCTTTATTTCACCAAATAATCAAAAATGGAACTAATATAAACTCTCTTACCACGGCCGAATCTCAAATCAATTATCCAAACTTCCTTCCACTTCACTGGAGGCCGTCGCTACTTCCTATTCGCTAGCACTTCGCTGAACAATAATTCACTTCGCTTGTCTAATACTAGAGATCCTCCCTCGCTGGCTGCTGGCTAATGCCAGAGACACGCCTCATTCACTCAAACCCAAGCTTTTATATGCTGCAAACTGAGATACTTCACATTAACATATTATCAATAACCGCGAGCTAACTGTAAAATCCGAAAGAGCACACACACTCTAGAAAGTTAAAGTAAAAGAGAGGATAGATGTCGCTTTTACGCTTACACTTGTTAAATTATTGACGTCACGATCTCAGAAACACTAGAGTGCCTTTATGGAAAGATCACTCCCTCACAACCCCCCCTCGGACTTTACAGAGAAAAAGGGCTGGGCCAAATGCATGCCCAGAACTTTTTCTTGTTATAAATTTCGAGCCGTAATAAACACAGTGATGGGTGAAATTTAGCGCCGAAACATAGCTTTTAAAATATTAACTTTAACCCATCACAACCAAAAAACCTCAGTTTGCCTCAAATATTCACATATTCAATCCAATCATTCTTCTATCTTACAAATAGCCTCCGTAAAACTTCCAAAAACTCGTAAAACTTTCAAAACTAATTACTTCTTCTTTCAAAACAGCCCACTCCACTGGGAGTGCTAAAATTTCTCAAAACACTAAACTTCCGAAATTTTCCTCAATATTGCAATACAACTATTACATTACCAAAAATTTCTTCCATAAAACTTTCCTAATACTAAAATTCGCACCAAGTCCAAAAAAACCCAATGCGCAAAAATTTTCCTCATCCAAATTCCGAACTCATCTAAAATTAAATTGTACTTCATACTCAAAATAACTCTGCTATTACGTAATACCTACATACCCATTAGCCAATGAACTAACTCCCAAAATTCTTCAGAACTTAACTTCACTTTAACAATAATTGGGGAACATACGTACAGCGTCATATCGCTGTGCTTATGCAACAATCAAATTAAATATCAAAAATTTACAAAATGACGTCATCATGCTCTTCATCTGTATTAACTAAAAGAAAAATAGCAGAATCAATACATAACACAGGTATACTTCCCTGCAAGAAAATCACATTAACATTCAATTTTAATACAATACAATTTCAAATTCAAACGCAGCTTAAAAATTCGCAACTTGCGGAAACCATTCCCAACTAAAGTACAAACGCAACACATAAAACACGAACGATAAGGAGAAAGTTAATTCATTAAATGTTAATATAAGAGATAGAAACGCGTGTCAAGGACTTCTTGACCGCAAAACACGTGCGCGTCTGAACCGCGGCGCGTGTACAAAATAACCCAAATTACTATCTGAAAATTTAAACATACATTAACATATATTTTATAACACATGAACAATATAACAATATAGTAACATTTTTAACAAATAACACAACAATTTAACAATAGATCCAGAATTTTTAAAAGCAGTTAAGACCAAAATCTCAAACATACATAAAACTAACAATTTTGCAAACAAATTTTGAACACAATTAAGCACCAATCGTGAGTCCGTCAAAAAATTCCAAAAATGGCCAAAAAGTACCAAACAGTCTTTCTGCTTTCTGTTCTTTCACATTGCTACCACATATATGCACTCTAATAGAAATTTAATAAAGAACATTATCACCCAATCATAGAGATGATTCGCTGCTGGCTGGCTTGATACTACAGGATGGTTTTCTCCTCTTGTCCCAGAAACCTTGTACGAAGGATCTTTCGTCATCGGAACTGTATGGTGACGCCACAGTTGACTGTCGTGCCTGCAGCCTGGTTCTGAATGGATGCCGCGGGATACTTGTAGGTTCCGCTCGACGACTCTACTCTGGCCGGTTTGCTGGGGTCACTCCACGGCGAGATTCACACTGTTGATGCCGGTAATCTGAGAGTTGTCTCCTCTTTCTAGACGCACCCGAAGTTACTGAAGATCCTAGACCACGTTTCTTTCCAGACCGACTTTAAAGTCCTTTTAACAGTTTGGCGAGTGTCCATCTGAAATCTTTTCCGGGGATTAAGTACCGAAGATGGTGAACTACTAGATAATGTATGTTTGTGAGGTTGCTGTCTCATAAGTGGAGGAACTGGACAGTTTATAATTTTTTGTCTTTTATGGCACACAGAGTCCGATGTATTTGACACAGTTCTCTTATTTTTATTATCATACTTTGCTCTCGGATTGCTAGGCTTTCTACTTTCAACAACAGTTTTTGGAGCTGTTTGACCAACTTTTCTTCTTGAATATTGATGAAAAGAATTAGATGAAGTGCTGGACTCGGGACACTCATTGGATCGGGAATTTCGCGAAACACCACTCGACACATGAGAACCTTCACTACCATTTTCTCTAAACTTATAAACTCTAACCTGATCCAAATTAACCGTCATTCTTTCACCATTGACATCAACAACCAAATTATTATTTCGAACTTCTAAAACCTCGAACGGACCTACAAACTTCGGACCAAACTTAGCTACTCTCTTTTGACGACTTGAACTTAACCAATGCTTTTCTACTAACACAAAATCTCCAACTTTCACTTCTAACTCCCTCCTACGCATATTATAATACTGAGCCTGCTTTTCTTGCGCTTTTCCCATCTGAACTTGAGCTTCCTTAACCAACCTCTCAATATCCTGACACATGTACTGACTTTCCGCATCTGACACCATAACTAGCTTTTGGAATGGAGTAATGACTTTTCTACCCAAAAACAATTCAGCAGGCGTTTTCCCCGTCGACTCGTGAACTGCTGTACGAAGTGCATACGCAAAATGCTGAAGAAACTGGTCCCAATTTGCGTGATGAGAACCAACATAAGAAGAAATCATTTGAATTAATGTACGATTTACACGTTCAGCCATATTAGACTGAGGAAGTTCCTTACCGTCCCCAGTCTCCAACTTTTCACACAAAGACTTAAAAATATTAGATATAAAATCATAACGAAATGGTTTACTAGCAACTAGTGCGTCAAAACCAATATGAATTTCATTCCTTAAATTCGGTTTATCTGAAAAAACTTTACCAAAATCGACTAAAGACTCATTAAACTCCACTTTCTTAACCTCACTTAACCCCGACTCCTCCAAATTAACTGACACTGAAACTGGCTCTTTCTTACTCACATTCTCATCATTATTCACTATTAACGACTTTTTAAAGAAATCCAAACTAATTCCTCTATCCTTCATATAATCCACACCAACTATACAATGCACTGTTAATCCATCTAACACACAAAACTCCCAACATGTCTTAACCCATATCGTACCAAGCATTGAAAGAAATATTATTTTTAAATAAAATCTTAAATATATGCTTCATTAAACCTATGTATACACACAAAATCAAAAAACTTACCAATTTTTTATTAGCTTGATTGGTACAGACTGTCCTAAAAATAGGACAATGGTATAATCCACAGCTATTCATTATTAGATGAATGGAATGGGACAAAACATCTTAAGCATAGTCCGACGTTACATTTTTTACATATTGTGGTGTGTTTTCCTATACAAGGTTTTAGCTGGCATCTTCTTTGTCTGTTTTCTGGGTGTTTTATCAACACATGCTCATTCTGAATCCTTAAAAAATCTGCATTACTCTGTTTAAGACCCAATTTTCTGTAAGATGGTTTTCTTGGAATAGAAATCCCCAAATAGGCAACTGTTATGTACCTTCGAAAATCAAGCAGGCTCAGACTATTTTCTCCAAATAACTGATTGAGCTTCCATGAAGCAACAAGCTCTGTTTCAAATGCATTAACAAATAATGGCCAATACCTTTTTTTCCCTTGAATTGAAGTTAAGTAAGATGCTGCATGATTATCAAACAAGTCAACTCCATTTTTGTATTTATTGTAGGATGTAATGCACGCAGGTATCTTTACATGTTTTCTACCACCTTTTACTCTTCTTTCTACTGTTGAGATACTTTTTGTTTCTTCGAAATTAGTGATTACAGAAACAACCTGATTGTCATTCCACCGAACTGCGGCTATTTTGTTCCTTGTATCGAATCTGATGTCAGAAAATCCACGTTCCAATTTCGACATTGCTTTTGAAGACATAAGTGGACACTTAGAGATTCTATTTTCTCTAACAGTACCCGTAACGAAGAAGTTCTTGGTTGCCAGAATGGATAGCAGTTCATGGGAAGTAAAGAAATTATCCATGTAAATTTTATGTATCTCAGGATTTGCAATTATTGACAGCAAGTTCTGAACAACTGTGTGAGATAATGGCTCATTCACTTTTTTCTGATGATCGATGCACACGTGATCTGCAGGTGTTAGAGAAACTATTTAAAGATTATCCGTACAAATGTTTGGAATATCACAGAGAAGAATAGAGTATTCCCATTACTTAATGTAGGGATTATGTATCAGTGGATTATACCATCGTCCTATTTTTAGGACAGTATGAAATATGAGGAAAATAGACCATTTAGATATATATTTTTAATATATCTTTTTTATCTGTAGAAAAGTATAGAATATTACCTCAATAAATTTATATAACCGTTATTTTTAATAGCAAAATCTTTTAAGAAATAATGTATTGAATATGTAAGAAATAAATCTTCAAAAAATCACCATTTTGAAAAATTAAAAAAAAATATTTAACATTAATTTAAACTAACAATAAGAGCAGAGATATACTTAACAGACTTTAAAAAATATATCGCCTTTAATTTGAATTAAAATACTCAAAAGAATTTATATAAAGGCCATTCATACATGGTGTCCTATTTTTAGGACGATGGTGAAATATGGGTTAACCGAACGAATTTCAACTTCCAATTCTACTGAACCTTTATTATCGCAAGCTACTCCCTGTGCCGACTGAACCACCAGACTTAACCTCTTCAACTTCTTATACGAAAAATATTTCCGATAACAATCAAAAGAAATGAACGACTTATCTGCCCCTGTATCGAAGACACTTTTAACGACAATACCATCTAACACAATTAACACTTCAGGTAACTCAACCGGATTAATAGTAATTTTATTCAAACTCACAGAAGGCTTTTCCGATTTAATCTGTGACTGCATACCTTCCGAAATACAGTCACCTACCAGTTTAACTGACCCGACCTCTGAACACATCTCTTTTGCATTGACCTATTTTCCAAATTCTCATCCGAAGTTAATCTCCTTACTTGCGAAGAAACATTCCTGTCCCGTACTCCCCCACTACGATTATAACCACTATTCTGTCTATTTCCATACATATTTCTCTCACCACTTCTAAAATTATTAGCACCATCACAATTCCTATTACCATTACCCGTATTCGACATATTACGACCAAATCCATCATTTCTATTACGCCAATTACTATCCGGAAATCGCTGTCTCCCCCTCACAAAATTACGTTCCCCCTCATTTCTCAAATTACTATCTGTGACCGGTCTCTGACGAGGGTTACGCAAATCCCGTTGATCCGAGCTATGCCGAGTCTCATACTTCGATAGTAACTGGTGCATTTCTGCAAAATTCTTCGGTGCTCTAACTTCAATAAAGTCCTGTATACTTGGATTAAAAAGAGGAAAAACAATGTCCAACAATTCCTCAAATGTGATATCTAAATATAATTTATTTTTTAGTTCCAGCTTACGTAGATAGAATTTTGACGCCGACTCATAAATATTCTGCTTATTACAATAGAACTCTTTTCTCAAAATACTTTTATCTTTAACTGGAGGAAATGCCTTCTTTAACTCAATCACAGTTTGTTCAAATCTTTTCGCTTCATCATTAATCAAAAACTTTCCTATATTTTCCAACCACAAAAGTGCTTCGCCCTTCAACGAGCATTTAAGCACTACAGTTGGCAAAAAAAGTATTTGTACACTTCATTTTTTAAAATTATAATGAAATTAAACAAAAGATTCAAGCAAAAAATACTGTAATACATTAATTTAATGCATTATAATATTATAGAAGCAGAAACAAAATTAAACGAATCGATTTTTTACATTATAATAAACAATTATACAAAAATATAATGCAAAAAAAGTATTTGTACACTATATTAATGTAATATAATTAATGAAAATTTAGTAAAATGATACAAATTAATATTTTGTGCGAATTCATTTAGCGTTTATGACTACTTCTAGATGGTGTGACATAGATTCCACCAACTTTTTTGTAGTGGTCTGGTTAATGTTATTCCATGACACAATAAGAGCTTCTTTAAAACTGTTTTTTACTAATACATATTTTTTTTTTCGGATTTTTGCATCCAATAGCATCTGCAAATTTTCTACTGGATTCAAGTCTAGAAATTTTAGAGGAGTTACCAGTCGTCTTCGAGTATTGTCGTAAGCATGTGCTGGTGATCACAGCAGTATGCTTTGGTCATTATCCTGCAGAAAGTGTAAAGCTTCCTCTATGCATAATTTTCTTGGCACAGTTTAATAAATTATGGCGCGACACATCAATGTATGTTAAACCTGTCCTTCCATTGTCAAAAAATTTTAAATGTCCTGCTCCATTAGAAGCTATACACCCCAAAAGTATAATATTCCCCCCACCATGCTTGATAGTTTGAAGTATACGTTTTGGATCTAGAACATTTTTATTTTTACGCCAATTTTTTCAAATTCTTGATGGTAAGAAAATTCCGAGTTTTTCCTCATCAGAAAAAATTACTGTTTTCCAAAAATGCAATGATTTACTTCTGTATGCGAAAGTGAATACTATGCGTTTTCGCCTAATTGTTTCGCTGATGAATGGATTTTCCCTTGAGGTTCTTCCTTTTAAATCTGCATTGAGAAGAATATTTTTTATTGTTTGAGGTATTACTCTGATGTGAGAAGATGTCGCAAGGTCTCCAGCAATTTTTTGAACCGAACGCACAGGATTTTTTAAAGCTTTTTTAACAACACTCCCTTTTTCCCTCATTGTTAGTTTGCTAAGAAGTCCTGGTTTTCATTGAATTTCGATTCTTTTAATTTATTCATAGTTTCTCACTATACATCCAATAGTTGTAAATGGTAATTTAATAGCTTTTACAAATTCTTGTTGCGAATTTAAATTTTTATTATGCTCAATCATAGGATTTCATATATCTAGAGGTGCCTCTCTAGTATTAGGTTCTATACTCAATTACTTCAAGAGCAAATTAAATTAAATGTCAGACAAATATAATATGAACTTAAAAATTATTAACAGCTTCTGTAAAAGTAGTCCTTTGAACCATAAACACTATAAAACACAGTACATATCAGGATGGAGAAATGTACAAATACTTTTTTTGCAAGAAATTTTTAAACTTTTCCTATTAGAAAATTATTTTACATCTTTATCGAAATTTTCTGTTGTGTAATTTAAAACGCACGATAAACAGACTGTATTAAAACTATTTTTGACAAAATATCTGTTTTTATTTAGTTAAAAATTAAAAATTTTAGAGTGTACAAATACTTTTTTTGCCAACTGTACGTACCTACTTTTCTCAGGTATATTATTGAACAAAATATAATCATCTAACTTAACTAAAAATTCACTAATATCACCTTCACCGGTAAAATACACACGTGGCACAATCTCACAATGTCCGATGTTTCGTTGGGCGCCATTTGTAACGGCAAACCCACGGTGAGCGTCATTTGTAACGTTAGGTTGGTCGTGGTGGAGGTTAAATGTAGACATACTCAGTAGTTTAAGATAAAATAACAAAGTTTATTAGAGTGATAATGGCTGAAAGGAAGTGGAGCCAGTCTTAAGTTTACACAACTGAAAACACTATGAACAGCTAAATCATACTCACAGGCTTCGGCCTAGCTCAGTCGGGGCACCGCCTAACACTTCTCACTATCTTCTGGCTGAGCTGCTAAACAAATTCTGGCTGAGCTGCTAAACAAAGCTTAGTTAAACAGCCCGTGGCTGTGGGTAATTCTTTATTTCACCAAATAATCAAAAATGGAACTAATATAAACTCTCTTACCACGGCCGAATCTCAAATCAATTATCCAAACTTCCTTCCACTTCACTGGAGGCCGTCGCTACTTCCTATTCGCTAGCACTTCGCTGAACAATAATTCACTTCGCTTGTCTAATACTAGAGATCCTCCCTCGCTGGCTGCTGGCTAATGCCAGAGACACGCCTCATTCACTCAAACCCAAGCTTTTATATGCTGCAAACTGAGATACTTCACATTAACATATTACCAATAACCGCGAGCTAACTGTAAAATCCGAAAGAGCACACACACTCTAGAAAGTTAAAGTAAAAGAGAGGATAGATGTCGCTTTTACGCTTACACTTGTTAAATTATTGACGTCACGATCTCAGAAACACTAGAGTGCCTTTATGGAAAGGTCACTCCCTCACAGCTATTGTACACACATTGTTTGGTGGTACGCAAACAGAAGCTAAATCACACAATAAATTCCAAGTTGAGTTAAGTTCTTATGATAGACAGAAACAAACGAAAGAAGTCTTAGAACTTTTGGATCAAGATATAATTTGTAATAATATTCTTCGGATACCGAAAGAATCAGTAATTAAAGAGCTTAAACAAAATGAACTATGGATCACAGATTTAGGAGCAGGAAGTCCAAAAATTGAAATTTTGATTGGAAGCGATTACTATGGACAACTTCTTACAGGTCGAGTAATACAGTTAAAGAGCGGTCTTACAGCAATAGAGACGAAGTTTGGATGGACACTTTGTGGTCGTTTAGAAAGTACACCACAGTCTTGCCTAAATTATGGAAATATGTTTATCACGAGCCTAGCTTTAAAAGATATGAAGATTCCAGAATTATGGAAGTTAGAGACAATCGGTATTACAGATCCCTGTCAAACTTTGCCTAAAGCAGAAGAAGAAGAACTTGCTCATGATAATTTTATAAAAGAAGTTGATAGAAATATAGAAGGTCGCTATATTGTAGGTCTTCCTTGGATTAACGGCAAACGTGAGATTCCCTCAAATAGACAGATAGCTGAACGAAGATTGATAAATTCAACAAAGAAATTAAAATCAATGAAAATGTTTGAAGAATATGCTAAAGTTTTCTATGAATGGGAAGAAGAAGGCATTATAAGTAAAGTACCAGATGAAACACTCAAGATTCCAGGAAATTTTTTACCTCATCATCCCGTCATCAAACCAGATAATCTTACTACAAGTGTTCGACCAATTTTTGATGCATCGTGTAAGGTAGGGAGGTCTCCTTCTTTAAATGATTGCCTCTTTAAAGGACCAAACCTCATCGAACAAATTCCTGCAGTGTTAATAAGATTTCGTGAGAAAGCTATTGGGGTAGTAGCCGATATAAGAAGAGCATTTCTTCAAATTGAAGTCAAAGAATCAGATCGGCATTTCTTACGATTTTTGTGGTGGAAGAGTCCTGACGAATTTCAAATTTATCAACACAATAGAGTAGTTTTTGGAGCAACTTGTAGCCCATTTTTCCTAGGTGCAGTTATAAGATATCATTTGAGTAATGTTGATGAAGAAAATAAACAGATAGCTGAGAAGCTTATGAAGTCATACTATATAGATAACTGCGTCACTTCAGTCGACAATGTGCCTGAATTAGAAAATTTGATTTCAAAATCTACAGAAAGTCTTGATAGAACTAAACCAAAAGAGACTTCATTGGCCTATAGGAAAAATTGTAAAGATTTTCCCAAGTCGAGATGGAGCAGCTAGAGTGGCTGGAGTTAAAACAAGTTCAGGGACCTTGGTGCGTCCACTTCGTAAGCTGTACTCATTAGAGATATCAAGTCCTGATGACCCTGTAATACAGACTGTGAGTAATAGTAAAACTAGAAGTGGCAGAGTAGTAAAGAGACTTGTGAAATGACTTTTTCTAGAACTCTGAAATGACTTTTTTAAAACTCTGAAATAACTTTTCTAGAACTCTAAATGTTTCATTATTATTTTATTATTGTTTAGTTATTATCTTTATTTATTTCTATATTTTTTATTTTGAATTAGGGTTTAGTTTGATCATAAGTGATCTTAAGTTTAATTTGGCTTCCGCCTAAATTAAAGGTGGGAGTATGTTAGGAATTGATAAATTAATATATCAGTTTATTCACAGAAAATCGTTTGCAAATTTTGTTACTCGGATATTTATTTTATTTATAAGAAGCGACTCGTTGCTATGGCAGCGAAGCTGTTTTTTTTTTTTTTTTTTCGTCTGCTTGACTTTTACATTTTTTTATCTTTTGAGATGAGTTAAAAGTTTAGATAAAAAAGTTGGCATCAGTTTTTGATGGAATGAAAAAAAATTTTTTTTTTTAGAGAGAATGTTTATATTTTTTGTTTGTCGTGCGTGTCTTGAGTTTTATTGAAGAATTATGTTATTTTTATGAAAAGGCACGCAGAAATGCATATAGGATCATCTTTCCAGTTTTTAGTATGATGATCAGAAATTATCAAGGTAAAAGCATTTATATTTTGTACATATTATACATTTTGTACATAGTATGTAAATAATTTGAATTCAATATTTCTTTATTCTATAATTCTAAGTATGTAATTATTTTTGAACCCAAATAATAAAGTTTTGATTGTTTACAAAACACATAGAGTATGAATTATTTGCAAGAATAATATTTTTTAAAAATGCACCAATTGTTTGGGTAAGTGTTAAAAAAAAGGCCCCAGGGCCCAAATAAAAATATCAGGGTGTTGGTCCTGACATAAGAGTTCAAGATTCAGCTTTAAAAATTTGCACTAAGAAGGTGAGAAATTTAGGGAGTGAAAAATGTTTAGCGCACAAAAAGATCAAGGGGCCCTGGGTCGGCCCTATGATTATCTAGGGGGCCCCAGTGTCTTACATGGAATGTAAAAATTTGAAAATATCTAAATGGAACAGGTAACCCAAAAATGAAGATCGAAATTAATGGAAGCAATTTATTAACAATTTACTATCACAAAGACTAAAAGGGGCCCTAAAACGGGCCCCAAGAGTCCAAGGTCATAACTGAAGAGTAAAAAGGCGAAAACATCTAAAAGGAGAAAGGTACCTCAAAACGGAAAAGATTAGATAAAAAGGAGTCAAGCTATTAACAATATGGCGCATAAAAATTGCAAGGGGCCCAGGGCCTGGCCCTTAAAATATTAAAAGTCTGAACCTCAGGTGCATCAGGACCTGTCTTGGACTGTCTTCACCTAAAATTTCAGACTTCTATGTGCGGTAGATTTTGCTAACCATCGCAGTCACACACTCACACACACACACACACACACATACGCAGACATACACAAACAGAGCGTTTTGTTAACTTATTAGTATAGATAAGAAGAAAGATTTTCTAGAATTTTTTAGATGCTTTTTATGTTATTCAGTCGATTAGAAGTCCATATTTTCTTCCTTGTACTAGCTTCGGTGGGATCAGCAAACATGCTGGCGACACATTCGACTCGACATTTTGCTGTCTGCTGTAAAGCTCCTTTTGCATGCGAAGCGTAAGGAGTGTATTGACAGACAAGCAAAAACATCTATTCTAGCACTTTGATTTTTTTTTTTATTACTAACTTTTAGGTATGCGCTGGGCATTTTATAGGAACTTAGACTAGAAACTAAAATCAATAGTTTTTTTTACCCATCAGTTTGGGGCCCCTCAGGCTTGGGGGCCCCGGGGCAGTGCCCCGGCTGCCCCGGCGGTAGTTACGGCCCTGGTAACAAGAATCTCTTTCTCTTGTATCTCAAGAAGTTTTTTCTTTATCAAAAAGGGAAAATGCTACTCGATTCCAAATCCCTTCAATAGTTAGACATCAATTTTATGCCTTTAAACTTAAAAATTAGTCAGAAAATGTGCCAAAGTTTCGCGTTGTTGAGCAGTGAATTTGCGAGCTACCTTAAGGTATATCTTTAAAGATTACATTAGCAGAAGTTAGTGTTCGATATTAATATTTTTACAAGTCCTACACATCCTGAGAACAATTAAGTCCAGTTCCGGCCCGGTTCGACTATGTAAATAATAATAATAATAATAATAATAATAATAATAATAATAATAATAATAATAATAATAATAATAATAATAAAATAAATGCAAGCTCGATTTTGTTTTAGCACGATTCTGCTGAAAAAAAAAAAAGAAATAATAAATAAATAAGTCCGGGTAATACGTCCTTCATGTAACTGTTCAATGCCGAGCACTGCGCTAAGACATGTTACATTTATGTACCTATGTTGTCAAATTAGCATTGGCTTAAGACACACATTTATACTTATTCTCGCGAAAGTCATATTAATTGAAAAAGGCTCATATTTTATCTGTTTCGTTCAAACTTTTATATCGCAAAGGTAGACCCGCTAATTTTTTTTACAAGCCCGCCATGATCCTTTAAAAAAATATTCTAATTCTGTCGGCTCGGTCCAGTCCGCGTGAAAATTTGCGCTTATTTCGCTGGGCAGGGAATGGGCCTCGGGCCAAGTCCGATCCCGTACAGACCTCTAAGTGTAAGATGTATGTTTAACATCTTTCATTAAAATATTCACCACTTGTAAGTCGAGTGTCTTTTTATATGTTGATAAAAATCCTTTCTTCCTGTGCTAAACATCATAAAATATTTCTGAAAATTCAAATGCTTTCTAAATTATGTATGATGGGCTTGGTACCCATCTTTCTATATTTTACACAGATTTTCACGTACCGAAATCCACAATTAAAATATCAGAAATTTTTAATTGTTACTTAAGGTGGTTATTAAAAGAAATATATTTTCTCAGGCTCAACAACCCAAAATTTTAGACACATTTTTAAAAGTGAAAACATGAAACTTGCTGACGAGATTTTTGAAGAGATGTATAAGCGGTTGTGTGTTTTAATTTTTCGTTCAATTAATTATAATTTGATTTACAAATAATTGCTTTATCAGTATGGTCGTTTTTTTGTCCCAAGCTCTCTCGCTTCTTGAAATTAGATTCAAAACTTTAACTTTGACAACATGTTTTGTAATATACAGAGTGGTCATAAAAAAAACTTTGCCGGTATATGGAGCTCTAGCGGCCAGTCCGTTAAGCCGATTGAGGTGAAATTTCAGATGTAGCTATTCAGAGGTATGAGCTCGAGATTCTCTGAACAACAAAATGGCACTCACGGTTACGGTTATAGTTACAGAAACTGGAAATTTTCCAATGGCAACACCCATTTTTTTTCATCGCAAAATGCTCGGCGTTTGCGAAAACCCTAAAGAGCGTTGGAACCGTACGTGTATAGCAAGAAACGGACACGTTATGCACGCACAAAAAACTGCTCTGCGAATCCCCTCCCCCATAAATAAACACGACTGGGGCGCAAGGAGTAATTTTACATATGACACAGAGTCAGTACACTAATCTCTGATTACAACACAGATCGGAGAAAACTTTTAGTTTGATTACAAATTTTCCACACGGGTGCCATCACAGGCAATTACACATTGCAGGGTGGCGACTGTGGACAATACAGCCGAACGTTACATCGCATGAGGGATGTTTGCAATCTCACGTTTGATAGAATCTTTCAAATCCGGCAAAGTTTGCGGATTGCACATGTACACTCTAGATTTTACATATCCCCGGAACCTGAAATCCATAGGAGTGACGTGGGGGGATCGCGGAGGCCATTGACGTTACCAGTTAAGGTGAAATATGCCTCGTCCGTTCATAATATGCGAAGAGGTCAATCGTTATCTCCATCATATTGGATAAGAAATTCATTAACAAAGTCTATTTGTTGCTGATGGTCTCTCACTTTCAACATCTGGGCGTGCTGGTACCGGTAAAGAAACATGCTGATTACAGAGCGCATAACTTTAAGACATTGATTTTGGTATATCAAATACACGAGATGCACCTTATGTAGTTAGCATGCGTCCTCTGATCACTATGTGATGCACTTCCATAACAGTATCCTCAGGAACAGTTGGTCATCCGGATCACAGACTATCACAGGTGCAGCCAATTTCTTCGAATTTCATTACTAAATCACGAAGAGCTTGTGAAATGCACAGGCCACGTATTTGACGATGGTTTCGAGTTTCGACGGTAAACGCGCCAGGTTTTCGCAGCATTCATCTCATTTTGATAATAGTTTTACCAACTCACCTCGAACGAAGTCATTTTGTTGGCATCTACGAGCTCCGACTAAAGAACTAACATTCTCACCTTACTTTTATCCGTTTTCTACGCTGACAATCTGGCAAACGATGTTCCGTGATTGGTATTTTGTCTCTGTCATATTCAATTTTTTTTTCGTGCGCCTTGATCGTGTTTTTTTCGGGGGGGGGGGGGGGAGAGCGTTCGTACAGCTGATTTTGTGCGAGCATAACGCGTCCGTTTATTGCAATAACCATACCTTCCACCACTCTTTAGGGTTTTCGCATGCGCCGAGAATTTTGCGATGAAAAAAAATGGGTGTTGCCATTGGAAAATTTCGAGTTTCTGTAACTATAACCGTAACCGTGAGCGCCATTTTGTTGCCGAACAGAGAATCTCGAGCTCATACCTCTGAATAGCTATATCTGAAATTTCACCTCGATCGGAAGGGCCGCTAGAGCTCCATATATCGGCAAAGTTTTTTATGACCACCCTGTATTTTGCCTTTGTCAAAAAACCGACAAGCAGAGCACATTATATCGTTTCTCATTAGAAAATTTGTCAATTTGATGTGTTTCAGAACAAAAATGAATTTAAAAATAAGAAGTTTGGATTAGAACACATTCTTAAGCAGATGTTCAAAGTTTTTCCTTTACGGACTTCTATTTGGAGAATTTTCTTTCTCAAAATAATAGTGGTTTATCTTATTATATATTTCTTAAAGTGATAAATCATTAAAAAGCGGCAAAAACCATTTTTTTTTTTTTTCTAAAATATCAATCTTTTTAATTTTGTTGATTTTTAGTTAAAATAGAAATTAGACATTGTTACAAGAAAAAATATTTTATGCTTTTACAGAATTGTGTGCTTAGAAATGTGTGTCTTGAGATAATAGTGATGGATCTTCGAGATTTATCTTATGATTATTTTTTAGAGTGATTAATCACTTAAAAACAGTAGAAATCAAGTACTTTGCTCTAAATAAGAGCATTTTTTAAATTATTTGTTCGTATAGTTGAAATCCGAAGTTCTAAATTGTTATGAATGCAAACTTATTATGCTTTTCTTTTACGAGCTTGGGTGCTAGAAATTTGTGTGAAATATAGAAAAATGGCCACCAAACCCCATTATGCATAATTTTAAAACATTTGACTTTTCAGAAACACATTACGATGATTTTAGTCCAGGAGAAAAGGACTTCTATCAACGAAGGCAATCGAAGGCACTCGATTTACAAATGGTAAATTTTGTAATGAAAAATGTTAAATAAGTACCATAATGTAAGTTTGGACGTTCCCTAACAATCCCATTTAAATTGTAATTTAGAATGTTTACAGACCTTTTTTTTTTTTTTTTTACTTCTCTCCATTTGAACTTTTAAAAAGGGCGATTGGCGATTTATATTATTTATTTATTTCGAAACAATTCTTAGCGCACCTTTACATCTTAAATGTAAATAAATGCCTTGCCGAAATTCCGTTTTCAATCTTGAACGATATCACAACAATCCAAATTTTAGAATGTTTTTTGCTTCTGCATCCTTTAAAATTTCAATTTTTTAAAGACCTGTTTGCTGTGAATATTTACGTCTTAAATGTGTCAACCACGTCGTTGTCACACATATAAAAATTACAAATAAATCATAAATTAGAACATTTTTAGAGAACTTTCTAAAATTCGATTAGAAATTATATATATTCCTAATTTCGAATCAGAAATTAAATGTAATTGTTGCGTCTACTTGGTATTACTCTTTAGAACGAACCAGGTGCCACAATTTCCAATAACATTCGTTACTGTTCCAATATTGCTAACTCCTCTTGTCTTATTTAAGTTTGTTATATATTGGGTTATTCTATATATTCATTGTAGATGTTGAATAGTAGTATTCTTTAATGGTTATATATATATATATTTATTTATTTATTTATTTATTTATCTTGATTTATTTTTTATCTTTACTATTTATATCTCTGCATATTTTTTTTTTTAAATCTTTTTCATGAATAATGCAATACAAAATTCTATGAATAAAAGAGCAAAGTTTTGACGTCAAACAATTTCAAACTGTAAATAGAGTTAATCAGATACATCACTTGCTTCCAAAAACTGCCTTTTTGATATTATTTTATTGAGGTATTATTTCACCTGTTATCTTTTTTTGCTTTGATATGGTTTTTGTCAAGGTCAAACAGGGTGAGATGTAAGGAGGGGCAGCGGCATCCCGAGTAAGTGCCGGGAGGTTGAGCAGAAGTAACTAGTTTTGTTTTCAACTGAGGTCAATGCCTGGAGTTCACCGCACAACTTCCAGGTCTCTATATAAAAAGAGATGAAAAATTCATACAAATTGTTAGTGCCACCAGAAGCTGCAGCAAAGTAAGTATTAATTACCTTACTTACTAATATGGACGTATTAGTTCTTAGCTAATTTTCTCAATCACCTGTAATTTCACATATACATATTTATCTAAATTTGGAATACAGCAAAACTCCAGCCTTCAGGATCGATATTAAAAAAATCATTTGAAAAAGTCAAACTGGAATTGTCTGAATTCGTTCGTTAGAAATTACCTTGCTTACTAATATGGACTGGACGTATTAGTTCTTAGCTAATTTTCTCAATCGCCCGTAATTTCACATATATGTTCATCTGAATTTGGAATACAACCAAACTCCAGTCATCAAGATCGATATTTTAAAAAATCATTAAAAAACTGCCCAATGTGAATTGTTTGCACTCGTTCGTAAGAAATTACCTTACTACTAATATGGACGTTAGTTCTGAGTTAATTTTCTCAATCGCCCGTAATTTCACATATTTTCACCTAATTTGGAATACAGCAAAACTTCAATCATCAGGATCAATATTAAAAAAAAAAAAAAAAAAAAAAAAAAAAAAGGTCAAACGGGAATTGTTTGCATTCGTTCGTAAGAAATCACCTTAATAATATGGACGAGTTCTTAGTTAATTTTCTCAATCGCCCGAAATTTTTCATAGATATATATATACATATAAATTGAAAATACAAAAAAAAAAAAAAAAAAAAAAAAAAATCTAAGGGAAGTGTTTGCATTCGCTTGTAAGAAATTATTTTACTTACTAATGTGGACGTATTAGTTCTTAGTTTATTTTCTCAATCGCCCATAATTTCACATGTATGTTTATCTGAATTTGGAATACAACAAAACTCCAGTAATCGGAAACAATATTTAATTAAAAAAAATTAAAAAGCTTAATGTGAATTGTTTTCATTCGTTCGTAAAAAATTAATTTCCTTGAAATCTCCCCTTTAGACTAACGTTGCAATTTATGTTGAATTGGAATTTTCAAAGTCTATATTTGGAGATAATTGTAAGTGAATATTTCTCTATAAATAAAATGCAGCTGGTTTTAAATGTTCAGCTAACACTTCAAAATGTATAAAAATACTGCACTGTATTTTTTTACTATTTTTTTATTATTTATTTATTTATTTAAAAGTGATATTATATTCACATACATTTGTTTATTTTTTTATTATTATTATTTGATTTTTTTTTTTCTGTTAAAGCAAAGGATTTTGGGAAATTTTCAATTCAAAACACACATACACACACATATATACATATATTTATATGTTATGCTTGCATGACATTGCTTTTAATCACTCACGGTTGGATATTTACCGTTTCTAGCTGGCCAAAAGTCGATTTTTAAAAGTTTATCCTAGAGTAATTTAAACCTGTTATAGATTAATAGTTAGGGCGTTGTACCTGTTATTTATCATGAAATAAATAATACTAGTATGGTCCATAGACTAGCGCAAAGTTGGGGATGAATCAATTTGAGTATAGTTGTTTAATCTGTTACATGAAGACGAATAAAACATACTGCTTGACTATGGATGCTTCCGAAAACAGTATGGATTTTATTTTATCGGATTTATGTGCATAAATTGTGCATGTATCAGCTGTTATTTCATATTTAATGTCGCTAAAAGCTTTTTTTTTTTTTTTAAGTTATATGATAAAGCACAACTTTTGATATAAGGTCAAGTGGCTCAAAGCCATTAAGTAGTTTAGATTATTTCATTTACGTTCAAATTTCATTTGTCTGCCTTTATCTGCACCCCCCCCGCCCCCTCCACTCCCCAGATTTTAAAATTGTCTTTAGCATATTAAGCCTTTTTTTTTAAGTAGTTAGTAGTTTAGTTTTAATTTCTCTACACCAGTCAGCAGAATTTAAGTTAGTCATATAAATAAATTTTTCCACTATTAATGCAACGGCGGCAAGATTAGAACGTTAATGAAAATCTCTTTTAATATACTCAACCTGGTTTTTACATGTAAAGATGGAATTTTGTAACCTCTTTCTAACGTGCTTTATTTTAGGGTAAATGTGAGTAAATGTGACTGCAGATCGCACAGAAGGTTTCGTTTAATATTTTTTTCAAAACAACTTATATTTTAATTAACAAATCCAAATTGTTAATTTATAATTATTAAATTCTCCATAGATGATAGCACCAATAAATTTAATTTTAAAATAATTATAGATTGAAGTTACTCATTTTAATCAAATTTAAAATGTTTAAACCAATATATTTTTTAAAAAATCCAAAAATTCTTTTTTTTTCTGTTATCGGACTTAAAAAAATTAGCGGAGATATGAATAAGATTTCGAATTTCTAAAAACGAACAAAATTGTTTAAACGAAAATTAAAATATTAAAATGCTGAGTCATTAATAAATCTCAATAGTTTTAAAACAGAAAGAAAATTGAATTCCAAAAAAATATTATGAATGTCAGTAATAAATATATATATATATATATATATATATATAACCCCTCAAATTGGCAAAAACACGATTTTTTTTTTTTTTTTTTTTTTTTTTTTTTAATTAATCCATTTTAAAAAGGAAATTTCATGCTCTAGTATCGGGGTTCGAACTAAGAATCTTCAGTTTAATGGAGAGATGCTTTAGTTCCAAGACAGGGTGTTTACACGATAAACATTGAAATTGGGTTTCTCTTTTGATGGTGTTGATTTTTTTTATGCGGTTAATTATTTGCACTAGGATTTCCTTTTGAAATTTAAATCGCAAAAATGAACGGATGACATAGAAAAAAATTATTTGATTAAAATTGTAGGCGTTATCAAAATTTTATGATTTGTCGTGTAACATGGCGCATTCAGCTCTAAGTACACAAAATGTGAAGTCTCTGACTTAAACAGTTTTTGTGTACGGACTCTGTGACGGACAGACAAAGGACTGAGAAGAATAGAGATTCGTCAGATGAACGAAACCCCAAAATTTATTTTCACAGGTGTGTTTCTGATGACAATACAACATTTTAATATTTTTAGAACTAAATTATAAATTTAGAGAATTTTCCGTTAGCCCGTCAAATGTGATCAATCACCCAATATTCTCTGTAACGCGTACGACTGTGTATGAGTTGAAACAAAAATGAATTGAATGATGCCCACATAAATCTTTGTGTAAAGAGGCCAAATGAATGTGAAACGGCAACAATGTAACATTTTAATAGCTAAAAATTATTAAGTAAATTATAAATAAAAAATGAGGAGTGCAATATAAAGTAAAATACACTTTTATCAATTAAGAACTTAATGTTAATTAATTAATGTAAATTAATATACATTGAGAAATCTATTTAGAAATCGTAAAAAGATAGCTTGAATAGCGTTTCACTTTTTATTCGCTGTTTAAATGCGAAACAGGACAAAAATTATGTATATATTAATTGATTCACTTGCTTGTACACTTTCTATCAACCGGGTAAAAAAAATAGTTTTTTTTTTTTTTTTTTTTATAATCGAGTTTAATGCCAACGCCAAATTAATGTATTGAAAAGGAAATATTTAGGAAAAAACATAAATTACAAAATCGTGTTTAATATATATATATGTATATATATATTAAGCGCGATTTCAAAGATGATCACCAGATACTTATAAAAAAAGTGTTTGAAAAAACAGAAGACATTTTTAGTTTTATATTTTATTTTTCATAGGAGACATTATTTAAAAAAGAAGTCTCTAATATGCACACATATTTCATAGGTCAACTTTCAAACTTTAGAATTTATCCACAAACAACAATGTTTGGGGGTCACTGTCAAATGTGATAAAAGAAGAGACCTTGATTCTTTCTTTTTTTTTCTTTTTAAGAAAATTATTTTGTTCATCTTTTTTAAAACTAGAATATTTACTAGAATCTTCATTAATCACAGTAAATCAAAAAAGTTGGTTTTATAATCCGAATTTGATGTCGTTTCTTTATGGAATTTTTTTAACACCTTTCTATTGCATGTATATTTCCATAAAAAATTAGAGTAAATTCTCGACAAGGATAGAAACTACTATTTATATATTTGCTTTTGTTATCTAAAGTCTAGATAGGAGCAAAAAAAATTGAAAGGAAATACAGATGTGAAACGATAATTCCACCATGTGATTAGCCTGGAGAAAGGAGGGGGTGGAAGGTTGTACAAATTAGAGATGCGATAGGCTCAGCCCCAGCACAAAAGTTTGAGCCCAAACCCGGGTCCGAAGCGGGCACGGGCTCTATTTTCATTTTAGTGTTCGGGCCCGGGGGGGGGGGGGGGGTCAGGCTCTACTTTCATTTTAGTGTTCGAGCCCGGGGGGGGCTCGGGCTCTATTTTCATTTTAGTGTTCGGGCCCGGGGGGCGGGGCTCGGGCTCATTCTTTCTGAGAATTAAAAAACATTTATGTGTAGAAGAGATTGAAAGGACTACTATTTTCCTTTTAAAATTATTTATTCTTTTTCAAGTCATTTCAGTGTTATTTTTATCAAAACGAAAGAAAAATAAAAAAATTTTTAAATATATATTTCAATAGTTGATTGTTGCTTCAAAAGAAAATTTGTGATGTATGGAGATTTATGTCTACTGCATTTCCGTCGACGATTAATTGATAAGACGCCTATCAAAATAATCACAAATAATAAATTAGCTTCTGGTTAGATTTTCGTTTGAGGCAGAGGATATTTTTTAATTAGATCGTTTATTTATTTATTTCGTTAGAGAAAGATTTCTTCGTTTTTTATGCAGACTAGATGCTTGAGGTTTGCAAAATATTTGATTGTGCACGAAACATAATCGTTCTTCATAAGATAACAGCAATGTGATTTTTTTTATTCCGATCGAATAACGGAACTTTAAGATAACTGTATCAATGTTTTAATTTGCGTTGATTTTAAGGTTCTCGTCAGTCATGGGGAATTGTTAAGAGAAATGAATTGATTATAGATAAATGTACAGGGAATGTAGTGGAGGGTATATTGGGGTATACGCCGTATACCTTCTGGATTTTTTTTAAGGAACACCGTATAACCTTCTGTTTCTCATGAAACCCATAGGATGTACTCTCTAGAGCAGAGGTTCCCAAAGTGTGCTCCGCGGAGCCCTTGGGGCTCCGTCTCTACTTTTCAGGGGCTCCGCGGCGTTTCAAGAATGTAAACAAAACATGAAAAAAAAATTAGCATATTACAAGAAGAATTTTTTTCGAAAGTAGGTAGCAATTTTTATGTCTGTGTGTGCGTCTAAATTTAATGCACATACCATTGAGTTAAAAAAATACTATGATACATTTACAAAAAATAGCTATTTGTATTATATATGTATTCACTTTTTATATAATATTTTTGGTTTGAACTACATTATTTTACGTTTCGACAGTTAATGTTTACTATAATGTCCATTCAAAATAATCTACAAGAAATAGTATTCTAAATGAAATGCACATCGTAAATCGAAAGAGTAAATTACATATTGTACATTTATATTCCTTTTTTAATATAAGTTTAATTTCTATTTGTGTTATTTATATATTTAAATTTTCTATACTGAATTCTTAGTAAAGCAAAGTTTGTCTTTTAAAACGCTTCTGTTTTGTAACATCATGTATCACTTAACTGATCAATATTTTTGAAGAAAACTTTCGAATAATGTGTACATTTTTTCATGTCTTTTACAGAATGTTTAATCTTTTATCCAGTGGCGTAGCTAAGGGGGGGCAAGGGGGGCGTTCGCCCCGGGCGCCGAGGCCTAGGGGCGCCAAATTGAGAGAAATTGTTATATATCTATATTGGGGTGGGGGCGCAAAATTTCTTGCTGGCCCCGGGCGCCTAAAAACATGACAGTAGGTGGCTACGCCACTGCTTTTATCACCGGTTTTTCAAAACAGAAATTTTTGTCTAATTGATTCAGAAAAATGCTCAGATTAAAATAATGCAAAATTTACAATAAAATTTTACTGCTGAGAATAATAAATTATGATTGGAGTATGGATGCCGTGGGGCAAATCTTGATTGGTAAAAACACGTTGCCCGGGCAAAACAGGGAAGCTATTCATAAACCCCCCATTAGGTTAATTTAATATTCGTATACAGCTTTTATTTTTCTTTTTATAACTTTAATTTCTTTAATCTGCTAATTTTAATTTTGATTAATTCTTAGTTATTTAATTTTTCTGTTTTGTTTTGTTTTTACAGTCATACTTAACTTTTAAAGCAATGTGTGTTGCTGAATTTTTTTACTATTTTGTATCACTTAACAACCCCTCTTTAAAATTTTGTTTTATTTGGTCTCGGCATCGGCTAAGATTCTTATGTTGTGATGACATTTTCAAATCAGAAATAAGACTGTTGCAATAAAATAATACATATTGGTTCCTTACATTTGTCATCACACTAAAAATCTAAATTTTCGCTCAGCTCCATTCCTTGCTCAGACTTTTCTGCAGTAAGTACCCGCTTGATATAAATTTAACCCCACCAATAAATCCAAATATGTTAGTAAAGTTTTTCTACTAGCTGTAGTTCTTTTAATATCTATAGCTTTAAACTGTATTTATATTTTGAGGCAAAAACAATTGTGGAAGAAAGTTTCTTTCAAAACAATAATTAATAGCTAAAGACCTCGAACAAAACTTCAAAAAAAGGTGAACGATGCTACACCAAACAATATAGGTTATAAACCTCCCCCTTCTTCCACACACAAACACACTTAAACACTACAATGGTGATCTGCTTCTAAATGTATTTTTTTAATATTTAAAGAAGCTAAATATTTAAAGAGGTGATTTTCTTTACACGTTTAGAAGTTCTAGAAATGTAAAGAAGAACGAAAAAAGAATCCGAGATCGCATCATTATATTACGGGAGGGTGGGACTAGCGATAACGTGCTATATAACTACTCATGGGCGATTGGGACTACGCATTTTCTTTCTTTGAGCGAGTAACCTTTTGGGGTTATACAGAAGTTTATCCTTATAAATGAAAACTTACCCTTTTTTCTGTGTGTGTTCGGTTTTCACTATAAATAATAATAGTTTCACATAAGTCCAAATGCAATGCCTGCGCCAGACAGGGTTACCATTTTGATCTTTAATTTCGAGTTCATGATGGAAATTCCCAAAAAAAATTTTTATTTTAAAAATGTATAGATTTTTAACAATATTTCTCAGACGTCAGCGTCGCTTGGGTAAGAAAAGTATATTTTCTTCGTTACTAAAAGCTTTCAGAAATCGCAAATTTTTAATTATAATTTTGGTCGGACATATCTCAATTACACATCGCAGATATTTTAGCACAAAAAAGTAGTTTTAGTCCTTGTTTTTAATTTATTGTGTCCAATAATAGAATTATATAATAAAAATGTTATGCAGTTAAATAATAGAAAATTTGATTATCAAAATATTTGACTATCAAAACAACTTATTCGACTCTTATCCAATAGATCCTTTTTAACTCCATAGGTATAAAAAACATTAATTTGTAAACCATAGAATTCTGTGGGGTTAAGGGGCTCAACCTTAGAAATTCTTCCTAAAAAGGGCTCCGCAAGTCCAAAAGTTTGGGAACCACTGCTCTAGAGTATACTCTGTGCCTTGAGCATATAACCTCTGTGTCGATCGTGTAACCTGTGATTCTTTTACGACTACACCCCTGAAGATGTACTCTTTTTATAGGAAATTGAAAACGTTTTTTGATTCTTCAGCATACAAATAGTAATTTCTATAAACTATCAATTTATTCATTACACTTCTTTAATATGTCCATCAAATTTTCTTCTTAAAGGACAAGAAATATGGGAATCATTTTAGGTATGAAGGATATTTTTATTTGACACCAAATTGCTATTTTCATAAGCTTGAATTTAAATTTTTATTTAATAGTAAATTTTATAAGAATTTTTTTTAAATGGGACATCACATTTGAAACAATTTTTAAATATCATTAAATCTTTTATTTATTTATTTATTTATTTTTGTATACTTTTTGTATCGGGCTCGGGCTCCAATGTACTAAAAATCTTTCGGGCGCGGGTTTCAAAAATCGAGCCCGATCTCAGCTCGAAGTACAAATCTGTGCTTCCTCTGAAAATTAGAAATGATGCTACGCAAAATTCAAATTAATATGGAGGTTGGTTTGTTGGTTTGCTAAATTTCTTTTTTTGGGATCATATTTTGACATTCGTACGGGCTCATTTTTTTTAACGGGGAAATTTTATTTATTCATAAGTAGAAAATATAAGAGCTATTTTTCACTTTAAATTGCATACTACAAGTTATTTTAATGCTACTTTGATCAGGAACTAAAGTCGTGCTTATTTATTTTAGCATTTCATTGCTGTTTGAAATGAAAACTTGTGATAATTACAGATTTATGTTTACGGATATCATTATTTTATATCTATCATGTTTTATCTATGTTTATATATGTTTTTCTTATCCATTAGGAGCGTCGTGCGCAAGGGGGAGCGTAGGGGGCAGCTGCCCCGGCGTGGAACTTTAGGGGGCGCCAAATTTATATTACCAACGTCATTTTTGGCCTGTTACAAGAAAAAGTTGGGTGGAGGGGGCGCCAAATTGTAACTTTGCCCTGGGCGCAGCTTTCTCTTCGCACGCCCCTGTCCATTAGATTTAGTTTTAAGCAACTTCTTCACGCAATGAAATATTGCGTTTGGTTCTTAAAGAAGTTCCACACAATTATACCTTCCGCAAAAAACCTGTCTAAAACGGAAATTTGATAGGTTTTATGGGGTTCCGTTTTATTACATAAGATGTTGTTTGTACCCAACATGTTCAGGTTAAAAAATTTGGGCACCCCCCCTCCCCGTTCAAAAGGCTGGCTACGCCTATGTGTATGAAGCTTTGTCTTGACTGATTCATCCATGCACAGATGAAACTACTGAAACCATAAACTTGAACATATTAGCCTATATTTGTAGCACATAATAACGATCCACTAAAAAAGTAATTTTCAGAAATGTATATATATTTCAACATGTAGATAGAGGAAACGTTCTTTATCCCTTCTGTAAGCTCCAAATTTTTATATATTTTCTAGTCATAAGTTACACGCGAGTAAAAAATACTTTTTTTACTTTTAGGCATTTTCGAAATTTTAGCATCAATTTTAAAATGTTCATAATTATCTTTAAAATATTTTAAGTTTACAGAGCGATTAAACCTTTCTATCTAGATGCTTAAAAAAAAAAAAAAAAAAAAAAAAAAAAAAAAAAAAAAGGTTAAAATTTTTAAATTTGAATGAACAAAAAATATAAATATTTTTCCCATAGGATAACATGGGATTCTTTTTTTTGTTTGTTTGTTTCTTTCTCGTCAAATAAGTCCCCTTACGAGATTAAATGGACTATTGAAAATTTTAAATCATTTTGCCATATGTCAGCAGCAGCTTTTGGTAGAAGCGTCATATACAGCATAAAAAATCTATTTAAAAAAATTATAATCAAAGATAAATTCTATTTAATACTTTAAAATTTTGAAACTTTTCCAGTTGATTTTTTTTTTCTCTTTTAGATTTTTTATTTTGCAAACTTTTTTACGCTTTTTTGCGTTTTTACGATCGGAATTCAATTTTTATACAAAATACAATACATTTCCTCTTCTTTTTAAAAACATTTTTTGAAAGTGGAGATTTACGATTTAAATACTAAACTAAACACCATATTAAAATACTGATCATTTAATTACAAACCATCAATGATCCCTTTTATTCTCATAGATCCCTATTATAGCGATTGCCGTATTAATGGTTTATAGGCGAGAATCGCATAGGGCTTTGTTTGAATGATTGTCGTTTTAACGGTTTATGTACACAAAGTTGACACATATTTAAGACATCGGTCGAGTCGTTATAATAAATATTGCCATCTAGTATTTTGCTTATGTTGTCTTCAAACGACTTTTTGCTTTTGTAAAATTCACAATTTAATAGTCCAGAAACATATACAATTGAAGTGAAATTTTGCTTGTGGAATTTCATATTAATACTTTATGCTGTGGTCAGGGGTGTAGTCGCAAAAATAACAGATGATATACGCTCTAAGCGGAGGGTATAAGCTCAAGGCAGACAGTATACCCAAGAATATGTATATCACAGTTTTCTTTAGAAACAGGGGACATACGGTGTCCCTTTAAAAAATCCAGAGGGTATTACGGCGTATCCGTATACCCTCCACTACATCACTGGCTGTGGTACACCAGTGTTTCCTTAGCAGCGAGTTTCTACAACTCTTTCCCACTTTTCCCGCTGCTTACGCACATAACATACGAGAGCTGAAATACACTTGATGAAAGACATTACGTGCCTCGAGCAATTTAGTTTCTTACAATTAAAAAAATAAATAAATAAATTTCATTTCCGGGACAAACTGTCTCTTGCAAATGTTTTAATCTGTGAACTCCACACTAGTGAAATTTGGGATTTCGTAAATTCAAATGAGCGTAACTTTGTTGGCATGTTGGCAATGTAACTAAATACAATGTAATAACTAAACATACAATTCCGATGCGAAATTTAACCCCTTGAGAGGCAAGCAATATAATTGAATTGTCACCGGAAAAATCGAAAACTTTTGTTTTAAAAAATGAAAAGACAATTTTTCAACATTTTGCCGCCAAAACTAAAGTTTCAAAATTTCGTTTAAAGTTCATGAAGAGAGTCTCGTTTAAATTAAGTGGGATAAAATATATCCCACCATCCCTCAAGAGATTAATAAGACATCGAACTGTCATATTTATTTTTATAGGGGGATTTTTTTTCTCTTTTTTATGAATAAGGTAAATTAATGAAAGAATGTTTTCAATATGTTGAAAGAATGTTGTCAATAGATGCCGACATCTGAAATTTTAGTCGGTGCGATATCACACTTGTGTGGATATTTTAAGAAACTGAAAACCCTATATGACGTATTAGATCTCGCTGTAAATGTGCCATATTAGTCCAAGATCCGAAAGCACAAAAACCTATGGTATCGAGCACAAAAAACCTTTATTTTATGGAAGAATAGAAATGGGGGAAATGATCTACGCCTGCCGGAAGAGAAATGGTGCATAAGTCAAAAATTCATACCACCAGTGGTTGCCTCGTAAATTTATCATTGTGTTTGTCCTACAATCAAAAGTATGAGAACATGGGAATCTGGGAACAGGAAAATACAACGATAAACCTACGAAGCAACCACTAGCGGTATTATTTTTCACTTATGCACCTCTTCACTTCCGGCAGGCATGGATCATTAGATTCCCCTATTTCTACTCCTTCCTAAAATAAAGGTTTTTTTTTTTTTTTTTTTTTTTTGTGCTTGATATCTTAGATTTTTGTGCTATCGGTTCTTGGACTATAAGAGATTTTATTGAAATTTTATGGTATAAGTCACTTATTTAAAAAACGCAGATGATTAAAAAAAAGTTTCTCTGGGAAAAAAAAAAAAAAAAAAAAAAAAAAAACTGAAACAGTTTTTATTTAGTATATTTTCGGCTGAAGAACTGAAGACGAAGTTCGCAAATGGGATACTTACCTACAAAAGCGGAAAATTTACTATCACATACATTTACTGGGATGTTGTAATTGTCTAGCGACCTTGAATATGTACATAAAGCATTAAGTTGTGGTTAAAATATTTATTTACTTTCGCAAAGCGAAGATTCGTAAATAATCTGGCATGATTCTATCCAGTCACGCGATTATAGTAAAGAAGCGGATAGAACCAGATTTCCATTCAATTTCTTTTAGTTTTTTTTTTTTTCATTATAACATCAAAAGCTGATCTGTACTTGCAGTATACCCTTGTTATTGTCATTTTAGCAGGTCTTCTATTCCCGACAAGACGGCTGTGCTTATTAAAGGTGAATTCGTAATACTTTTTTTTGTTTATATAATCCTTCCCAATACATATAATATACAGGGTGATTCATAAATATCGAAACAATAGGCTTTTTCCCTAGGCCCATAGTTTCAAATGCAAAGTTTCTTTTAAAAAGCTCCAAAATATGCTGACATAAGTTACAACTCCATATGAGAGATAGATCTATTTGAAAAAATACGAAAATTAAATTTTTATACGGTCCCCCTAGGATAAAAATTCCAATTAGAAAAAAAAATTTCTTGTTCAGTCTTGAATTAAACACAAAAAAGTGCATCTTCATATCTGCAAAACTCTAATAGTAATAGTAATGTAGTTTAAATAATTCATCAGGTTTAAAGGGATTAGACAAAAATTGAAATGCGCGCAATTCAAGTAACTGTTATTTTAACGGTTCTAGTAGAAATATACAAAAAATATATAGATTGACTTAGAATTTAGATTTTTTCTTCTTTTTTTTGTGATAGTTAATAATATAATTTGCAAACAAAATCACATCCTAAAATTTCTCATGAAGTTTATAAAAATTTCAAATGATTAGTATTTTTTAAAACAAAATAAAATACATTTTTTTTAATTAAAGAGGAAAATATTTTAGTTTTGTTTCAGAGTTTTTTTTTTTTTTTTTTTTTTTTTTTTTTTTTTTTTTTTATAGTATTAAGTTTAAAAATATTAAAGATAGTTAAAAAAAAGATGCAACTTATTTTTAAAAATTATATTTTCAAAAGATTTTTTTTATTTTGAATTTGTTGAAACAAAATTAATGTAAAATAATCAAAAAAGACATTTCAAGTTTGCACTCTTTTTCTTTAACAATTTTTGACTTTTAATCATTTAAAGACAAGAAATGGTGTGTGTGTGTGGGGGGGGGGGGGGGGATCATCATGCAGAAAAACGCATTTAAAGTTTTAAACAAAGATTGGCTTCTATTAAAATGCTTTAAAAAATATTATAAGTGAAAAGTTTTTTTTTTATAGCTTAAACTTCCGATTCAGTTTAACTTTTGCAGTTATCACCTTTTTTCTCTACTATTTAAATGTCGGTCAGTTATTTAAAAAATGCTATATTTAACATGCAGATTAAGAGCCTTTTCTTCATTTTAGCTCTCCAATTTCAAGCTTTTTATCGTCCGGACGAAGCTGTTAAAAAAAAGGTCTGAATTCTGGGCTCAGATCCCAGATGTTACTTTTAAAACCAGGCCAGGCCGGGCCTAACATATTTTTATACCGTACCGTAACTGGCTTCTTTTTTCCTAGGTCTGCATAGGATGAAAATTTCTGTCCTGGTCTCGACACAACAGTGGCGTATCTAGAATGGGTGACACCCGGGGCGGATGTAAATGGTGTCACTCCCCTATCCCATCCGTCATATTTTTTCAATCACAATTCTATATTATTACAACGAATGACCATACCATTCATTATTTACCTTTTATCCTCCTACATAAAAAAAATCACAGGAGCGACTCATTACTCATCCGCATAAGTCAATGCAGTGTCTGTATGTAGAAGTATTTCTTTTAAAGTTTGCTTTCGCTACCCATTCATTGAATAAGCTGGTTTTGTTCTCTAATGCATATCTTATTAAGAAAAATTTCACATTCTCAAAGAAAAGAAAATTAAATGAGTTGCGTCGTGCGCTAGGGTTTACATTTTGTTTCAGAACATTTTCCCAAAATCTTATACGATTATTAAGAGTATATATAGAGAGATATACATATACTCTATATATAGATACTACTATATATATATATATATAGAGAGAGAGATATATAGAGAGATAGAGACCTCTATATAGATATATATATAGAGAGAGAGATTTGCAAAAAGAGATTGAGTGACAACCGGGGCGGACCGCCCCCATCTTGCTACGCCACTGCGACACAACCCGTTTTAAAATCAGTCTCTGACTGACTTAATCTGTGCATAAAATTAGTACAATTTGGATCAATCCAAATTTTTTTATTATTATTATTTAAGTAATGTTTTTTTTAATCACATTTATTTTACAAAAAAAAAAAAAAAAAAGAATAGCATATTGAAAGGCAAAATAAATAAATAAAATAAAATAAAATAAAAAATAAATACAATAAAACTAGTGAAAAAATCCTGTCTATGATGGAATCCAGTTTTAAAAGGAAAAATGTGTTGATCAATTAAAAATGAATATAATAATACTTGAGGGGAAAATAGACTACATTTACCCCTCTTAAGAATAAAAATTGTCCATAGCTCAATTTTTTTTTTTTTTTTTTTTTATTCTGGGTTATTCCGTCTTAAAAGATTTTTCTGTATATCACTTTTCAAAGTTTCCAACACATAAAATATAGATTAACAAATTTAAAGGATTAGTGAATCATTTACATACAGAGATTCATTAATAAAATAAATACATCACAGCCTTTGGTGCTTTTTTTAATAAGGAAAATTAAAAACATGAAAAACGAAAAGTTATAGAAAGTATTTTTGATCAGAGCTCCTCCATACGAAACAATTTTTAACCATATCGAAATAAAAAAAATATGTAGAGATTCAAGACTGAGCCATGCTAATGATTTAAACTTTTTTAACAGATCAGATCAGGTTATGATTTAAACATTTTTGCAGGCTGGGCCAGGTTATGATTTAAACTTTTTTTCCAGTGAATTCCAGTTCCTTTTTTTTTTTTTTTTTTTTTTTTTTTTTTTTTATTAACTTTTTTCCTTATGGGTTGGTTCAGAATCGAACCTAGATATTTCAATCCTTGCAAACCCCTAGTACAGACTACCAGCATGTTTCGAAAGCAGGTTTAATGTAAAATCTAAACGCTGCTATTTTATGTCCAAAGGAGAGGTACTATCTTAAATCAATTTTTATTAAAGTACAATATGTGAATGTTCCCTATATTGTATTGAAATTGTGTCAAAAAGTCATTGCTCAGATGTAGAATTAAATGGTGTAAGTCACGAATTCTGGATTTTAATATCTCTGTGATTCGTAGACATCAAAATATTATTATTATTATTTTTTAATTCAGGAATAAAAATTTATTTTTTGTACTTTCTCAAATATACTCTCTATGGAGTTGCAACTTATCAAATACTGCACTTTTTTTTTTTTTTTTTTTTTTTTTTTTTTTGGGGTGTGTGTGTGAAATTTTGCAATTGTAAGTATGTGCCTAGGGGCAATATTTAAAGAGATAGCCTATTGTTTTGATTTTTATGAATCACTCTGTATACAGAAGCGATTTTCAATTTTTTACCTATCAGGGAAAGGCAATGTAAATTTAAAAAACTGATCAAAATATAATAGGGATTAAAATTATGCTGTTGAAATATTTCTGCCATGAATTTTCAAAAAATATATTCTAAATTTTTATTTTTTGTTATATTTTAGATGCAGATTATTTAGATATTTTATATTTTTCTTTCCAATATGAATCGTTAAAAATATTTATTTAGGTTGATATATTATTACAATTCAATGTGAAATTAATAATAATACATTTGACAAATTCAAGTTATGAGGAAAAAGTAAATTTTTGAAAAAATATCATTTCACTAGATAATTTCAGCTATTTCATGAGCATTTACACACTTCGCATCTTAAAAGAATGCCTAATTAAAACATATCTTTAAAATCTTAAAAAAGGCTGAGCCTTTTTTAAAAGAAATAAATTTTCTTTATTCTGACTTCCTGAAACACAAAATTTATATTGATAAATACTGATGTGACAGTAATATATTTTATCTAATACTACAGCAAAACATCACACTACTGAGACAAAAATGCTTAAATTTTTTTCATAAGTTGATTTCTTAATTTTTATTTTTCATACATGATCTATTAAATACTCCTCTTTAACTATACTTTGTTTCCATAAATATTGCTAAAAACTATTTGTTAAAACAAAACTTTTTTTTTCGGTTCTTCTGGTCATTTTGAGTTCAGATGTACATATTTTAGAGGTCTGCACGGGCCGGAATTTTCAGTCCCGGGACCGGCCCGTTGTAAAACCCTTAAGTTCGGCAAGGGACCAGCCCGTCACAATTTCTTCTATTTCTAAAACATTCAAAATTTTATCATGTAATTAAGATTTTTTTAAGAATACTACATACATGTCTATGGGATGATTTTACAGTATATTTTACAGGAAATACACATTAGCAACATCAATGATTACTTGATTTGTAGATTTTCAACATTCAAATAAAGATTCATTACAAAATTAATATGGTTTAGAATAAAAGAATGTTAAAAACATCATAACTTTTGAAGCTGTATAGTGAAATTAGATTTATGGAAATATTTCTATATCATTTTATTAAAGATTTCAAATCCAAATTCATTCTCAAATCCAAAGGAACTACTTTCTGATACATTTCTGAATTGATTTTTTTTTTTCTCGAAAATGCATTAAATTAGCAGGTGTTTTTATTTAAAAACTATGTAACTGAACTAAAAAATGAATTTTATTTTATTTTTTTGTAAAATAAAGGTGATTTAAAATAATTATTACTTTACTTGAATATTTTTTTAAAATTTTTTTGGACTGATCCAAATTTTACTTATTATATGCGCAGATTAAGTCAGTCAGAGACAATGATTTTAAAATGGGTTGTATTGAGACTAGGACAGAAATTTTCGTCCCATGTAGAGCATTTTTAATTTGATTAAAATAAATAACTTTCTTCTATAATTATTTTAAAATTAAATTTATTGGTGCTACCATCTGTGTAAGAATTTAATAATTATAAATTGGCAATTTGGATTTATTAATTAAAATATAAATTGTTTTGAAAGAAACATTAAACGAAACCCTCTGTGCGATCTGCAATCACACTTACCCACTTGTTAAAATTCTTATCCTATAAGGAAGCGGGTTAAATTTATTAATAATTATATTTTTGTATCAGTTGCATAAACGGGGTTCCTGTAAAAAAAAGCTGCATTTATTATTCCAGATAAACAACATAAAATGATGACTTAATGACTTAAAAAACTTTTTCACCAATAGAAGCATTTTACATTTCACAGATTAGGGTTTCAAATTCAGCGTGTAATTCTTTGGTAATGAGAGTAAACTCATTTACCATGCTCAGAATCCTTGATTTCCTCCACATTTTTTTTTTTTTTTTTTTTTTTTTTTTTTTTTTTTTTTTGTAAATTTTACTTTATTTAATCAGAGCATTTCTGTAATAAAAATATTAAGCAAGAATTTCAGTTGAGAAAAACTACTTAAAAAAAAAAAAAAAAAAGTTTCAAAATAATGTAAACCATGCTTGTTGCAATAAGATTAAAGAGAAATTACTAATAAATGAAAGTTAAAATTATAGTGCTAAAATCACCTTGAGTGAAATAATTAAAATTCATATGAAAAACAAAAATAAATGTACCAAAATTATTTGTAGTAATTTGTTTTCAATAGTTTTAGTACATTTATTTATGTTTTTTACATGAAGTGAGAAATTACCATCTTTTAGAAATCCCCAGAATTGCAACCTTTTTGTACAATCATTGATGTATTTACAAAAGAATTTGAATCTACAATATTATTAACAATCTTTAATTCTGGAGATGTGTATCATTTGATTATGATTTGTCGCAATTATATTCACTACATTAATGTGTACTTATATTAATGTTGTGACCTTTCTATTTGGAATCCTAATAAGAAAACACAATTTACTTGTTCAGCAAAGATCACAAAAATCCATTCATTTGTAAAAATTTAGCCACTGTTCAAATTTAGATAAATAAATAAATAAGATAAATGCTTTCATCAATTTCTACAATTTGATTAGAGCCTCCTAATTTTTCTTTTGTTTTCGAAATCATTGACAAAATGTACGATCAATTGTTTTAGTTCATTGAAATAATATTACTAGGAAAATCTAATTGTTTTTTACAATGTGCATTCTTTCGGGAGAATGCTTTTCGATTGAAAAAGGATATACCATTTTTCTTATTCATGGACAATCATTCATTTTTAAAAGCCAAAATAATGCATGAAAAGCAACTATGAATAAAAATAATTCCAGTAAGAAGTTTTCTAAATTTAAAGAACATTGAAAATCTTATTAGGCAAATAACATCTCTTCAATATGTTTGTGTGCACAGATTTTTTTTTGCTATTATTGATGTATTATCCTAAACATAGCAAATATTAAGTCATTCTACCTTATCTGTAAATTTTAGTATTTGGTGATAGAGAGATTTCCATTATTTTCAATATCTACCTACTTATTCTAAATATATTTTTGAAACTTCCAAATTTAAAAGTGAAATAAGTGAATTTTTACATTTAAACTATGCTTACTTAGCAACATGAAAATTCATGTACCATACATTTCTGTGTATAAGCTGAGTATATGACTTTTCAGTGAAAAATTGCCCAAATTTGAAACCCATATAGAAACTAAAAATGTGCTCTTCAAAATTATTAATAATATTATCACCTACAGATTTTCCATATATCCCCTTTGGCCTTACTTAAATTCAACAACCAGTTATTTTTAAACGAATAATTTAAAGACAGGCTCCATTCAAAATGAATGTCATCTACAGATGTAGCTGTGGCAAACAATAATAGTTTTTAAAAAATTACATCTTTGCTACCTTTAAATGAAGAAACAAGCTTTGGTTTTAATTACCATAAGAAACGACTGTCTAATCTATCAAAACATGTTGCATTAAGAATGCATTAAATGGAGCTGAGGATAGTGCACATTTGAAGAAAATGAACTAGATACAGCTAATACTCATCTTTAAGGAATATTTTTAAAATTCTGATAATGACCTGGATAGTAAATGATGATTGGTGACTTTTTCGTTGTAAAAAATTAGAGCAGTGGTTCCCAAATTATAGGCCGCAGAAACAATCGAGGTTTGTCACAAAAATATATTTTGTATTTTATCTGTTAAATAAATATAATTTCAACAGCAAACAATATTTCAAGAGAAATTCTTTAATTTTTATATAAAGAAATATACAAGCAGAATATCCAGGAACATGTAAACAAGCTTTGAATTCCTTGACAGAGTTCAATACAACATGCTCCTTTAAAAATGCTTTTTGTATTTGGCTGTTTTTGAAAAATAAGTATAGAAAAAACAGTGTTTTGAAAGTGAATTAAGATTGAAATTAACAAGTTTTAACCCCGATATAGATGCTTTCATCGGTAAACACCAGTAGCAGAAAACACACTGACTCTAAAGTTATCTTTGACAGTAATTAAATGTATTTTTAATTATATTTCTAGTTTGTGTGTTGTGTTAATTATTATTCCACCAACACATATTGAAATTACAAATTGCTTTTTTAATTGATAGTGTAGCCATCCTACGAAAAGTTGTATAGAAGAACCCTGCTAATCCGGAGCGGTTTAGTCATTTTTTTTCCAAGTTTGAGAAGTGATTGGCTGATTTCAATAACATTAACTTGTTTCATCGTCGTATTTTAAATTTAAAAAACTTTTTCTGAAATCTTTTCGGAAGAATTAAGCAAAGTAAACATTTTTACTGTCTGTAAATATTCAATAATTTAACATAAAGGTGATTATCTATAAGTATGTTTTATTTTATTTCATTTTTTTCTAATTCACCGGAAAATCCAGATTGGGTCTGGTCCCAATTAATCTGAATTATCGGGGTTTTACTGTACTTTTTTCATAGGATAGGATAGCTGGTAGCTTATACAGGTCATACAACAATTTCCATACACCCTTACATTAGGCAGGTCACATACCAATAAAGTTTGGGAACTACTGGATTAAAGTATTAAAATATTTTTAGAATTTTCTGTATTTTGTATGTTCTTTATATTTACCATCCTTTTTATTTTAGAATATCAAATTTGGAAATTTTCTTAAGACTCATATATAAGTCAACCCTCTGACATTGGTTGATTAAAAAAAAAAAAAAAAAAAAAAAATCAAAATTCTTGGTTTATACACTGGAATATGCAGTATTTAAGATTTAATAATTTTGGATGTAATTTCACAGCTAAAAATTAGTTGAAATATTAATTAAAAATTATAGTCTAAATTTAAGTTTTGAAATTAACTAATATTACAAATAAATATGCAACTGTAAAAATTTATTTGCTTATAACACAGAACTAGTTAATTAAATATACATTAAAACAAAATATATTCAACTATTTACAGTTTTAGTTACTTATTATTACGATGTTATATTTGATAATATTTATGTAAACATGCACTTATCTTGCTCAAAAACATAAATAAATACAATAAAATAAAATAAAAATAAATAAAAATCTACCAATAAGAAATCTAAATATCTTGAAAAAACAATAATGATAAATATCAATTTTTATTATTCTGAAAGATTTATCTTCAATTAGTAGCAGATTAATGCATATTGGCCCGAATAATAGATTTACTAACAGTGCTGTTAATAAAATTAGATAAATATCTTCTTCAGAAAATAAAACTAAACAATTTTATCACAGTTGCTTTCAGAGACTGTAAATTTCTCGTTAGTAGGTATTTACCCAGATGCTGGCCTAATTATTTATATTTTTTTAGATGAAAATTGAACTACTAATAGCTGGATTCATCTGTCTGATAGTATTAACTTCAGGACAGGAAATAAAAAGACCTCCTGGACCAGTCGTACCAGTAGGACCCCCAATAATCAGCCAGTGTTGTTTAAATGGTTGGTATGATTGCTGTGGCTATCTATTTGGCTATCGCTATGGTGTTCTGCCACCTCAGTATCCAAGATATCCACCCATCCCATTAATGGACAACTATATCTCATGAAACTACTATCACACATCATGAAAATGTATACTAAACCACAGATTCAGTATTTACTATCCTCTTATTGTGTTGCTATGTAGATTTAGAAAGCAGATATCTTACTGTGATCTTCAATTTTGCACATGATATGTATCTTGCACTGTGAAAATGTAATCATCAGTTCATTTTAATTTATTTGGATTGCATAAGCAATCATATCACTTTGCAATAAAATTTTATTGTTTTTGTTTGGAAAAGTGAATGAAGTCCTTCAAATTCAAAATCACATACATTTTTACAAAAAATTTATTACAAGATATATATTTAAGAAACATTTATAAAAGCTTCAGGTGTCCAGTAATTGCATCTATTTGTTTTTCAGGTCCTGAAATAAAGAAAAAAAATGTATATACATACATATATAAAGTTTCATAATCACATATATATGTATATATATATATATATATATATATATATAAAGAGAAACAAACCAACATCTTAAACACATATTAAAATAGCAAAAAACTAGGAAGATCATATACCAAGGTTTCTTCCACAGTGGAAAAAAAAAAAAAAAAAAAAAAAACAAGAAGAAGAAATAAATTTCTTCCAAACAGAAGATTCTGTAATTTAATTTAATTTTTTTTAAATACCATATAAGTTATAATTTTGTAAGATATAATAAATGTATTCTATTTATAGATAATTTTAAGTAAATTTCATAAGATCTACAAAAATGTAATTAATTATGTATGCTATGATGAATGGTAAATAACAGTATTGTTTAATAAAGATAAGCTTTTTTAGCTTACTTTTAATTTTGAATTAATATCCTTTATAAGGAAATCTTTAAACAGGAAAAAAAAATGCTATATCATAAAACGAAATTTCTCTTAAGACATCAGTTCTGCTTCTGTAGTGATGTCATGCCATCTTTTGTTTGTGGGGATTATTTCCTTTATGTATTATACTTTAGAATAAATAAAATATATTGAAGAAAGAAGCCATTTTAATATGTATAATGTTCCATACATCTGAAGTCTTTTAAAACATCTAAATAAATGCTTGGAAAATGAAAAAAGCTTAAATTGTTTTCAAGTAGGAAAGCACCGGATAGTGATTTTGCCTTGAATACTGAATATTCAACTGGCCGAATACTTTTTATGTTTCAAAGTTTCTTTTTAAAACAATTTTACATAATATTTAATAAAATAAACTTACATTTTGATAAATAAGAGTAATTATAAGTAAACTTTATGCTGAAAAAATTTGCTTTGTGCTATTAAAGGAGGATAATAATTTTTTTTTTTTAATTAATAAAAATTTTAAATTTTGTGGTTACTTCTACAAAATAAAACAAACATTTTAAAATTACAGAAAAACTGTGAAAAAATTAGAAGAAAAACTTTACAGAGTTGTATACTGTTTATTTGTCAGGAAGAGATAAAAATTAACCAATATCTCCCTCAAATCCACACAGCTCAGGACCAGAGGTAGTGCAGATTTCTGGTTACTGCTTTGTTTACATTTTTTTTTACACTGTAATTTGAATTCAATTATGCAATTCAAATTATAATGAATGCTTGGAAATTAAAATAATTAACTAAAATAATAAAAAGTAAATGTCAAATAAATAATCAATTAAAATAATTAACTGAAGTAATAAAAAGTAAGATAATTTTAAAAATGATTAGATTATTAAAAGTAAATATCAAATAAATAATCAATAATATATAATTAAATGTGCATTATAAAGATGAGATGCATTTTTCCTGAATTATTCAATGAAATGTTCCTCATAAAGGTAACCAATTAATTCAGATCGAAATGATAAAATAAGGAAGTTTTATTCCAGGTTCAGCCAGTCATAATAATAAAAAAAAATATATGATTAATACATAAATATATTTGGTAAAGTGACTGTGATCAGTAATATCAATAATATCTTGATTTTTTTTTTTTTCAGAAATAAATCAGTCATATTAAGAAGAATTACATATTAAAATACATATGGAATGATAGAAAACTAAAAAATTCTGTAACTTTGTCCTTACATCTGAACTGAAAATTTTATTGTTTACATCTGTGATAATGTAGATATTTTAGGTGTTTGTGGATTTTAGCGTTGCAGATTTGAGGAAGTCTACTATAGTACAATCTACCCAAATATTAACAGCTTAACAAAAAATAACTTTTCTACTCCCTTTGATTTAGCAGGTAGTTTTTAAAGGAATCCTATATCAGTGTCAGTATGGAAAATCATTTTTAGAAATTGTAAACATTCAGATAGTTCCTAAAATCTTTCAACAAACTTTCAATGGAGATAATATGGTCCAGACAATATTTACTTAACAAGAAACAATATCTCAATCCATTTATTCCATCAAAATTACAATGCATTCAATAAAATACATTAGATGTTAAGCAAAGTGAAACAATTTTTGTTCACAGCTTTATCAATAATGAAGATATTTTAACGAGATTTGTTTCATAATTAAGTATTAAATGTGATGATATCATTGAAAATGACTGAATTTTGATCAGTGACACGGTATAAATACTATCAATTAGATTCCGAAAAAAGGAATGCCAAGCTCATAGTTCTTTAGCTATGAATGATGGCATTTTCCGGCACTTCTCATCCTCTCATATTTCACAAATATCAAAGCAAGTCTTGAAAATATAGCAATGATATCTTCATTATTGTTGAAATAACAAACAAAAATCAAAGTTTGAATTTAAGTGAGATGAAATATAATGCATTTGACTCATTAAATGGATTATAGTTATGATTTCTGTCTTGATACCTATTATCATCCAAATATATATAGCAAATAAATATACAAAAAAGTTTTTCTGTTTTGTTTAGAAACTAATTTGTGAAAAAACAAGAAACAGATTATTTACTAAACAAAATTAAGAACTTAAATGTGTATATCATTAATTCTTATGAAAATCCTAACTAATCATCCCTATTAATCACCATTTTAATTCTCCATATAGTTAATTTTCTTAAGTTATACTTTACAAACAGCAAATAATGTAAAAACATTCTATTTTATTTAAAGATGATTGTGTTTCTAATTATATTTTAAATATATTTATAAGTTGACAGTTAAAAGTAGAAATTTTGAAAAGGTTTAAAAAATGTATTTTAAAAACTCTTTTGAGCATTTGGTTCAGCTGAATACTTTGACATTCAGCCAAACCGAATAATTTTACATTAGGCTTAACTGAATATTTGGTAACATAGCCAAATACCAAATATTCAATGCATTCTTATTTTCATGTATACGAATCATAACTCTGGTAATCTGAGAAATAAGATTTAAAAACTAACATTCAGAAAACAAACAACAAATATTTATTTACTTTTTTAAGACTCCATAACTTTAAAAAGATGCCTGGGAAATTTATTTCTACAAAATAACTAATTCAACAGTCGGAGTAATGAAATAAAATAAACAAAGCATTGCAAGCATATTTGTAGTGTTATGAGTGAAGTATAAAGTGCTTTGATTGTTATTATGCTAAAACTGAAATTTTTGTTCATTTTATTCTAAATAAAATTTTCAGGTTAAGGCTACACAGGAATTTTCTTTTCTTTTTTTCTTTTTTTTTATTACAACACATAGAAAACACAGTAAAGTAGGAAAAGAATAAGAAAAGCCAAAAATTGAGCTGTTAATACTCACTGAAATAAAATATTATAATGCATTCCATATGTATTGAAAATGCTCAATATGAATATTTGTTTAAGACCATGCGGAATTGGGGCAGTTTAGAAAAATTACAGATAAAATTGTAGTTTTATTTATTAAGGGGACACAATACCTTTGAAACCATTGCTTCAATTTTGCATAATATTGTAATATATGTGCAGAGGTGTAGCTAGAAGTTATCTCTAGGGAAGGGGGGGGGGGCTCAAGAGATTGCAGGGGAGGCTCATAATTTTTTTTCTCTTTCTCTGTCACAGAAACATAAATTAGTGCATATTTACATTGTAGGTATTATGTTTCTTATTAAACTGTTGTAATAACTCCATTTTATACTAAGAAAAGTACATGATGGTGAAAATTTTGAGTGTATAACTGGTGCAAAATTAAACATCATGTTAGCTTCACAAGTACAAATAAGATGAGGGAGTGTTGAATTACTTATTTTTGATGCAATTTAGTAATTCTGCAAAACTGTAAAAGGATCTCAAAACTAAATTAGATTTTCGAACAGAATTTCATTTGAATTTTCGGAACAGAAATTCATTTAGTGACATTGGAATCTTTTCCAGGGGAGGCTGAGCCGCCCATAGCGCCCCTTTAGCTATGGCCCTGTATATGTGGTGGCACAATACTTAATAATAATAATTCAATAAAATTAATTAATTAAAAAATCTTGTAAGACAGCCTATTTTACTAAAATTTGAATTAAAAAAATTAACTTGTTAAAAGTCCCTACTGCTTTTTAAATATGAATATTTTTGCTTAGATTTGTTTTTCTACATGGATTTTTAGATGTATGGGATTTTACATTTAATACAATTTTTTCTCTCTTGTGTATAGTAAAAAATGAAAGAAATTCAAGAAACTCTTAATTTAAATATTTTTTAAATACCCCATGAAAAACAAGTAAAAAAAAAAAAAAAAACTATCTAAATTAGCAAAAAAGACCTTAGTATTTATCGAACAAGCAAGTTATAAAAAATAGGAACAGGGAGAAAAATCAATTTAAAGTTTTTATTTGTATGGTTAATTGCATTGGATCTATTAACAAAATTTACAATATCACATGATTCAATAGTCATATAGGTAAAAATGAGGTGTCAAAAAAAAAAAAAAAAAAAAATCACAGTTAAAGAAGCTTTCAGTTAATGTTTAAAAAGAAAATCAATATTTTGACCAATTTCAAGGTACTGTGTCCCATTAAAGAAAAATACCTGTTTATTAAACTGTAACTTGTCTCCTCACTTTATCATCATGAGCAACTAAGTGAAAATCTGATCTCTGAAGGTCAATATAAATTGGATGACTAAATAACAGAATTTTTGTGCTGTTATTTAGAGGTATTTCTGGCTAATTAAAGTACTTTATATCATGCTGCAAAAATTATAGCAATTAGGTAAGCTGCTTGAATTTTATAACACTGTTCATATTTAATTTTTAAAAAAAATCTCATAAACAGTTCTACAACACAAACTAGAATATTTTTTAAAAAATAAACAGTACTTTTTAAAATAAAAACCTTTATAATTTTCAGTGCATACTACTTTCAGACATTATTTCATATTTTAAGATAATTTTACTCAATGTGATACATATAGGTCTGCTTCTATAAAATATATAATATATATATATTATGACCAAAACCTGAAATACATGAAAAGAATAGCATATTTCGGGTTTTGACCAGCCAATTTGCAAACTGGGGCTAAACATTAGATGTAGGGCAGTCATGAAATTTCTCTCAGAAGTTGTTTCTTATGGCTATATTTCATAGATTATATATACCTGTTTGTCGTCCACCTTAATGATGCATAGGTACCAATTTTATCTTAACTAACTTGTAAGATAATGTAACAACATTAAAATGTACAGTAAAAATGATTCCCATTGATTATCTTGAATCGAAATATTTTTGTGCATCCCAGTAAATTAACCAAAAATAGTACACAATTCATTTTCAATACCAAAATTAACTGATAAGATAACAATTACAAGTTAATCCAAGCCTTTACTCGAGTTAGAACACAGGCAGGCAGACGACTAGACAATTTGAATTCATAGACACTTTCAACTATGTTAGAAAGTATTAAACCGAGTGCCTATATCTATTTCGTGAACTGGCTAATCACATCTAGCCCGTTTGCAAATTGGCCAGTCATTTTTAAACAATGCTGGCCAGTTCAGGAATTGCCAATTTCAGGGTTATGGCCATAACATATATATATAAATATATTAATGTTATGTCTAATATATTTTATAGCAGGGGCGTGCCAGCAGTTTTCGGCGCCTGTGTGCAGAACTGCATTTGGTGCCCTACGCCCCCACCAATCCAATCGCCTGTAAAAATAAAACTTTATCCCCCCCCCCCAAAAAAAAAACTATGACTATTTATAAATGTATAGTTGTTATTTTTTTGGAGTTTTTTGAACCAAAAAATTTATTTATGTCTTGTTTCTTTACATTTCGTACTTTATTTCATTAAATAAATAAATTTCTGTTTCCAAACATGCTTAAATTACTTGAAAAATAAAGAAAGATGGCAGCTATGTAAATAAAATTCGTAACACAGTAAAACCTGTCTAAATGAAAGTATACTCTCTATCAGAATCATGCGTTACGGTAAAATTTCATTATCCCGGAGAAAGTAATTTAATGCAATAACAATATATTGCATCTAAAAGAAAGATGTTTGTTTTTACTTTGCATGTATTGACGATGGCTAAAAAAATCTACCGCGCATAAAGATCTAAAAATTTGGATAAGGATCGATGATGGTAGATGCACCGTGCACCTGACACTCAGTTTTTTTTTTTTTTTTAAATCACCCGAAATATTAATTAAAAACCCTTAATGATCATCGCAAAATGGCAATCTTTTATTCCTCAACGAGATCATGCTTGTGTCCTTCCCCAAGCAGTCCTTCCCACTGACCAAAAGCGTAACGTTTAATTTTTTCTGCATTTTCAAATTGGGATATAGTGAGATTCCGGTAAAATTACAAATAAATAATAACTAGTCGTTGGGGGCCACCGTAATACTTACCCATCATGGATATGTATATGAAAATAAAACATGTGAAAACTATTTATACAATGCATTGCAAATCATAAACAAAATTTAAATATTGTTAATATACATAGTAATGCTCTATTAAAGAACTGCTGATTACCGATTTCGACAAATTATATAAAACGCCAAACTACTCAAGTAGTACCGAACTGCGTAAAAGAAACATCCTTATAACTCCAAAAATAATAACTCTATTAACTAACAATTAACTGCATCAGATTAAGCGTCTCATTTCCAATTAAAATATACCTCTGAATTGAAATTTGAATGAAATACAGGGTCATGAAAAATCGAAGAATGTGGAAAACAGGATTACAAATATCTGGGCAACTAATAATCCGATCGACTTTGTTCTATATGCAAAATGTGTGTTATTTTATTGACTTTTAAGTCCATTCCTTAGAACGAAAAAATTCGAAAATTTTTATATACCTTTCATCAGAACGAATTTTTCGAGAGTCCAAAAAAAATAGTTCCGGATAATCGAGGTTGTTGATATTAAATAGGCTTCGTCGCATTCTTACATACTAACTACATACAAAATTTCAAGTCTCTATCTCAATTCGTTCGGGAGATAGAGCGTTTACAGACAGGCAGATAGACAGACAGACAGACGGATGGCAAAATTTTTTTTTAAAAAATATGTTTTTCGGAATCTCCACTATCTAAAACGTGCAAATCCGTCAAAAAGTTTTTTTCGATTTTCAAAACGATTGCAAGACTTACCCTATACTCAGAGTTGGGCAAAATACACCGAAAAATCATTTTTGATACAAAATACATTAGTTTTAGAATCTAAAATACAAAATACAAAATACTTTTCAAATTGAAAAAGTTCAAAATACAAAATACATGTATTTTGAAAATACATTCAAAATACAAAATACATTTGAAAAAAAAAATTATATGAGATTAGATGTTTTGTATATGAGATGTATATGAGATTAGATTAGATGTGTCCGACAAAGTTAGCTGGCCAATTTTAATCCCGACAGTCCGGTCGGGCCTGACCGGACCTGTTTTTCAGTCGTTCCGGGCATGTCCGGGTCGGGTATCAAGTTTATTTATTTATTTTTTTTTTCAGAAAGATAAACTCAGATGGGCCTCGTCAACACTTTTTCGGGACCCGGCTTTACTTGTTTTTGCAGATTCGCGCTTGACTAAGTCCTTCCAGATCGGATCGGGATCGGGTTTCATTTTTTTCCTAGAGAACTAATTGCGGTAGTCAAAAATATTAGTATAGATCCCGATCCAGCCCGTATGAAAACCATTGGCTCATTCCAGCCTATGGGAAAAATCAGTAAAATCTGGCCCTACCCGACAAATATTTTTTTTTAAAATACGTATTTTTAAATTGCTATAATTTTACCATTACAATTATTATTATTCTTTATGACTAGTAAGTATATTTCTGGATAATAAAATTAAAGCACAGCAAAGGGAACTCTGAAAATGAATCTGTCTATAAATTCTGTCTTAAACAGGAAATGTGTTGATTCATGCAAAATAAGTTTGATAACAAGAAAAAAGAATATGATACATTTACAACAAGCTATGTTCCTCGTCCCTGCTAAGAAATAAACTTGTCTGGTAATCTATTTTTTTTTTTTCCTATCCTGTGTGAAAGCTTCTCAGAAAATTTTACTGTATAGCATTTTTCGATTTTTAAGTTTCCAAGGCATAAAATGATATTAAGACTGCTCTCATCTGTTCTGCTCAACAAGTGCAAATGTTTTGACACATTTACAAATCCATTTTTTAACGGAAAGTTATAAAATTGGAAGGCCTGATTATGGAAGTGATTTGGAATCGAACTGAATTTTCCATTTTTGTATCAATAAATTATCTGTTGAGTTATAATGATTTCGATCACGTGACAAGCACGATTTTCACCCCAGTTTCAGTGGTTATTCTTCTTTCGCGAGGAAATTCGATTCAAAACGCCCACTTTGACATCATTTTCTGAAAAATCTATTGTATTTGCAAATTATGCGAAAATGAGTGGCGATTTCTCCACCTTCTATCTTCATGCATTTCCAAACAAAAATAAATTAAAACATGTGTCATAAAGTTGCCCTTTTTGACTAAGAACAGCCTTAATTATAACAAAAACATTTGCATAAAAATAAATATTCATTTTAAAATTAAATATCGCAGTTCAAAGTGATTTTTTAAAAGAAAGTCTATAGACTTTCTTTTAAAAACATGAAAAAAAAATATATTTTTTTGATTAGAATTCCTCGAACAAGATGATTTTTAACCACATCGACACAGAAATTTATGCTTTCTGTGAATTTAATTGATCCGGGCTAATCAAGTTTTTGCACGAACAGGGCCTGGATGAACTTAGCTTTTATATCGAGCCGGACTAATTCCGGGATTTTACTTTTTGTATCAGACCGTGTTAATATTTCTTTTCTACGGATCTAAACTTTATACTGGTTCGGTTTGTGTCGGAATGTGCCGAACAAAAAGGGTCTTTGTTCGTTTTAAACCGGACATAATAATTTCGGCCTGTGTAGACCTCTCATTTGTGCTTGCACAAAGCAACTGTTATGCGTTTTTGTAACACCGATTAAATTCTTTGAAATTATAAATTATCAAAATAAAGAAGCAAAAGCAAAGATAAAGAAAACAAATCAATCTATTTGAAAATATTTTTTATAAAATAAACGAAGAATACTTACAGATAAAATGTTGAAATGTATACAAAAATATAAAATCTTTCTTGGGTATATTTCAGCTTCATTTTAAGCATAGGAGTAAAGTGTTATCAAAACAATCTATAAATCAAAATTATGCTTGGAAATTATAATAGGCTTTCAAAAGAAAAAAAACTCTCAGACTGAAAATTACTTCATAAATATCTTTTTGGAGAATTTATAATTAAGGATAGACAGAGCAGGTTTTAAAGGCCGAAACTGAATTTCGGTGATTGGAAGTAATAGTTATTAATAATACATAACAGAATATGAAGTTTGGTGACATTTAGTGCATTAGTTTTGTTAAAATACTGTAAATCCTGAAAAATGCAGCATAACAGCGCCACCTGCTGGACGATTTGCACCAACACTTAATTAGTGGCGATTTATATTAAGATCAAACTAAATCTGAAATTCGTTGAGAATATATGCATTACTACTTGAGATAAAGCTAGTGCAGAAATCGTGAAAAATGTAGCATAGTAAGGTCATTTATCTGCTGAGCAATTCACGCCAAAACCTAATCGGCAACAACTTATGTCAACATCTAACTGAATCAGAAATTTGATGAAAATCCGTACTCTAGTTTTTGAGATACAGTTTTTGCGAAAATTGTGAAATACGAAGCATATCAGCGGCACCTTTTGGAAGAGTTACACCATTACCTAATATTTAACATCACTTATGTAAATGTCTAACAGAATCTAAAATTTTATTAAACTCTGTGCATTAATTCTTAAGATAGAGGGCCCACAAAATTTGCATCATACACTGATAAACTCATAAGTAGACATTTCCTAAAAACCGTCAGTGTTCAGGACCTTCAAAAATATAAATCCATCGACAATCTGAAGTCGAATTTTTTCACGAATCCAATACTTTTTTGTTGTAAAGATACGGAAAAGCAAAAAAAGTGCGAGTGAGTAAAATTCGAAACGGCAGTTCAGTAGTTATTCTTGGACGTACACATAAACACATAGATGTAAAAGCATTGTACAGCCTCCTTCGTAGGTTAAATATCCATCAATATGTATAATAATAAATACGTAATTCGGTTTATAAAAAATACAATTCGATAATGCCTCAAACACTACTACGCAAATACAATCATGCTTCTCATGAATAAGAAATAAGAAATAATTTAAAAAGGAATGTTAAATAAACATGTTAAATATTTTCGTTTAAATCTTGGGAATATCATGTGTAGAAATACAACGTTTGGGGTATCATGATACCAAATAAGTTTATTAAGTTATTTTTTTAAAGTCATGTTTTTTTTTTTGTGTTTAATAAATGTCTTCTATCAATGCATCATTTTTCGTCTTGGTCTGTTTTGAAAACCCTCCGATCTTGAATGAGTCATTACATTAAAAAAAACTTAGAGCCGTGCGAAAAAAAAAAAAAAAAAAAAAACTGCGCCCAGGCAAAGTTTCAATTTGGCGCACTCCCCTCCTACCCAAAACTTCTCCTTGTAATAGGCCAAAAATAACGTTGGTACTATAAATTTGGCGCCCCCTCAATTTCTGCGGCCTGGACAACAGTCCCCTTCTCCCTCCCCCCTTTCTCACGGCGCTGTTAAAAATACTTTAAATACTCATAACGTAAATTTCCTTCAGTTTTATTGCAAAGATGTATTTAAACATATGTATGCTATACATGAAATAATGATTGCAAATTAAAAATTCCTATTGCTATTTAAATATGAAAACACTGCTTTCTCTGAAAGAATCATTTATTGATTTTTTTTTTTTTTATTATTAATTTTCAAAGTTAAATGTTAAACATTTCTAACACACACTCTCTGAACAACGAACATTGATCTCGGTTGATACATAAATACTCGGGTTACTCAGGATACGTAAATAACTTCACAATTAGTAATGTGTAAATTTCTATGCTTGTATATCTGTACAAAATACAAAATAATGTTTCATTAATCTTTTGTAAATTTTAGTCTAAACAAATATATGCACATTCCCGCATATTGAAAATCATAAATATTCTTCTAAAGGGGGGATAATTTTGCAATTAAACAAATTAACATTCTCATTGATTAAAAACTTTCATCTGTAAAACTTCCGTTTACAATCGAAACTCAAAAAGAATCAAACTTTGGCTTTGTACAGCAATCGTACACAAACATTAAATTACATTTCTTCTCTACTGCTACATTACTTTTTTTTTATATGGTTCTTTAAAAAACACTAGACACAGCAAAAATCTAAATAATTCTTCCTGTTTATCACACAGTAGTTTTTGTCGTTCGCTTAGAAACGTTATAATTATAAAATCTAGAACTTTAGAATTGTAACAGTTCAGCAAAAATGCCTTAATAAAACAGAAGATTGATTCTAATCCTTATCGTATCAGTAGTTGTAAAGTATGTTTGCATTAACTTTCAGAAACGAACCCTATAAGACAAAGAAAACAGAAGGCTCGTATTATTCTTTTATGAATTTTACATCTGCGGTTTCAAGGAAGCAACTGGAAACCTGCAGAAATGTATTTTGAATATGAAATGTATTTTCAAAATACAAAATACTTAAAAAAAAAACATTTCAAAATACATTACCAAAATACTTTCGTTTAGCGAGGTTAAAATACAAAATACAAAAGTATTTGGAAAATGTATTTCAAATACATGTATTTTCGATACTGCCCATCTCTGCCTATACTACGTATGATGGGTAAGTAATAAATAAAGAAAAACGATTTAGATGGTATTTTTAATTACTATTTCAAAAACCTTTTTATTTGGTAGAGATTCGCATCAGTTTTCAAGTTTTTCATTTCTCCAAAGTTTCTAATGTAAAAAACAACAACAACTGATGATACAATCACGGTATTTTTCAGGTTCTAATAATATATCTGGTGTGAAAATATTAATATTTATTGTTCAAAAAATTTTTTGAAGTCATTTTAAGGATTCGCCAGACATATTTTTTCTCTCGGTGCAAATTATCTCAAGATATCGTTTCCCAATTAAGAAATATGTGATTTGAATATCATTTTGCGTTAATAAATAAAAATATATATATATATATATATATATATATATATATATATACGAGGAATTGTGCGCATTTCCGTTATTTATTTTATCAAGATTTTTTTTTTTTTTGTCAAAATTGAAAGTTATATATCTAAATGTCAGAAAATAAATACAAATTGACAGTTAGCTTGAAAAATCAGACAGAAACATGAATAGCACCGCCGGTATACTCTATTGAAGGCAGTGGGAAATCAACTCGAGCTTTGATTGTATGGATTTTCATTCAAAAAGGAAAAATCATGCAAGTTCAAGATTATACTCTGCTAACAATATAATGTTCGTTCGAAAATATTTTTATTCAAAATTATAAAGTCAAATCAACATGTTGCTGAAGACATAGCCCTCCCCACACCCCATCTCTACATTCGTTTGGAAAAAATAACATTCAATATTTTACTTTAGAATATTTAAGGTTATTGTAATTAGCCTAGGTGATCCAAGGCAGTTGGTTAGTAGGACATAAAGTGCACGGGATTTTAAAACACTTTTTTCATAAATTTATATTTTTCCATTCATATTAACAGCCATCATTGTAGTTTCTGATTTATCTATGCCTAAATTGAACTTTTTTGTTGTTGTTGTTTTGCCATTTTAGTCTCTGTAACGTCTACGGTTATCTGTAATGCTAATAAGTGCTCATATTTCAAAAATTCGATTTTATGTTCGGAAATAAAATGAACAAATCTTACAATCATTACACTAATTTATGCAGTATTTGAATAGACACGAGTGTACACAGGGAGTGCAGGGAAATAGAAATTAGATTTTTGAACAGAATTTCATTTGAATTTTTGGAATAGAAATTAATTTAGTGACCTTGGAATCTTTTCTAGGGAGGCTCAAAATGTTTTAGGAGAAGCTGAGCCGCCCATAGAACCTAGGGTACCTGGACCTTGTTTGTAACCTTGTTGTACCGAAGGTTGAAGGAACACTAATAGCACCCCCTTAGCTACGGCCCTGTGCATAGGCCCCAAGTTCTGGTTTTACATATTTTCTCTATTCAGGATTCTCCAAAGCGTCCCCCACGGACGCCACGATTGCGCCCTTAGGTTTTCTTGGCACCCATTGGAATGTATCCTCTTACTAGCTAATTTAAGATTAAAAATCCTTTTTAAGAGATACATTTTTAAAAATAAAAAATATTTGAATAGTTATCTTGTAATAGTTATCGATGAACTTAAATAAGTTTTAATTATTTAATACTATTAAATTGTTATTCAGTGATTAAGGTTTCTTTAGCTTCTTCATCTACAAAATTTTTGAAGATAGATTGCCCTCTGAAAATCTAATTTTAAATTTATTCTGAATTAAATTATTTTAAAATAGTTTCTGAATCATAGGAGACTTATAGCTATCAGCGTGAGATATACGCGCATCATATAAGACGTTTCTAACATATGTCTATCTCAATTCATGGACTGATATTGTACGAGAAACTTTTACCAGTATTTCCGAATAGTAATTTTCTTCTTATTTATGATAAATTCTGAAGTAAAGTGATAATTGTTTCTTATAAATAATAATAAAAAAACAAGGGAAATTTAGCTCCTACGGTAATAAAGCTGTATATTATGCTTTTCCACCGCTGTGAGATAATAGTGTTGCATATTTTCAGCTATGTGAATTACGGCGTCTTTCATTATTTTATAACTATATGAGGTGCACCTCTGTTTTATAAAGGCTGGACAGGTCTTGTCTAAATGATTTATTAGAGGACTCATCAGTAGAATAAAATAAAATTTTAAAGAAAAAAATTAATATTTATAAATAATTTGTATAAGGTAAATCTACAAAAGATAACTCAGATGCTAAGAAAATATAACACAAATACATTTTAGTATGAATAAATTAAGGATTTTTTTTTCTTTTTTAACATTTGTTTCTCAACTGAAATCTTTTGGCGCCTTTATTGCTTCGGCGCCTGTGTGTGCCGCACACTTTGCACACTGGGTCGGAACGCCAATGTTTTATAGAAACAGATCTGTATCAGTGATAGAAATTAGGAGATAAAAGGCAGGCGTCAAATGACGACTACTGTAAAAATCTTAGGCGCCAAATTAAGATTTTTAGTTGCAGTTTCTAAAATTTATATTAATATTACTGTAATACTGTATGTAATTTAGGAATAATTCTCTTTTTTTTTTTTATAATTCGTATAAAATTTTCTGAAAGGTTACAACAGAGTCGGGAGAAAAATCCACTCCCAATGTTTTTTTTCCTTTGCGCCCCTTTTACAAAATTTGCATTTTTTGCTATCTTTCGACGAAACTTGCCTTTTTTCTGTGATCTTTCGACGAAACTTGTTGTTTTTTTTGTGATCTTTGGATGAAACTTGCCTTTTTTTTCTCTATGTTTTGACGATACTTGCGAATGTTTCACAATATTTTGAAGAAACTGGCCGTTTTTTTTTTTTTTTCCAATAATCTTTTGACAAAATTTTCCGGTTTTTTTTGCGATTTTTTGACGAAATTTTCTGGTTTTTCGCAATTTTTTGACGAAACTTGCTGATTTTTTCGATCTTTTGATGAAACCTTCCGGTTTTTTCAATCTTTTGACAAGCTTTGCCATGTTTTTTCACGATCAGTTGACAAAACATGCCTTTTTTTTTCGCGATCATTTGATGATACTTACCAGTTTTTTCGCGATCTCTGAGAAACTTGCCGGTTTATTTGTGATTTCTTGACGAAACTTGGCATTGTTTCGCAATTTTTTGACGAAATTTCTATGTTTTTTTGCAATCTGTTGACGAACTTTACCGGTTTTCCACAATTTTTTTTTAAATTCAGATTTTTTCCACAATCTCTTGAAAAAATTGGCAATTTTTCTTAGAATGATTGACTAAATTGATTTTTTTCGGTGACCAATTCTCAAAATTTGTGATGCATTTTATGTCCGAATTTTCAGATTTATGACCGACTTTTTGTAATTTTCGAAAATGATTACCCTAACTTATCAGAAAATTCAGACCATAATCTTCTTGACACTACTGTTTAGAAAAGCACAAATACTTATTTTGATTTAAAATTGCAGAAATTAATTTCTAAGACTTTAATAATTGAAGCAACTGTAAAACTGGTGTAAAGCCTTTCGAATTATTACTATATTTAGAAAGTAATAGAAAAATGCACTTAATCTGTGAAAAAATTAAAACTTGGCAACTTCTTTAGTATCGGTAATTACAGATGAATTTAGTAAAATAATAGCTATAGTAATAACATATGCATCTATATTTGAATCAAAAAGTGATTCTAAAAAAAAAAAAAAAAAAAAAAAAAAAAAAAAAAAAAAAAAAAAAAAAAAAAATTTAAATTTTAGATTTTTTGAAATGTTACATCAGAGGGGGGAGTGCTGGGAATAGCCCCCTTCCTCATTAATTATTTTTTTTTTTTTTTTTTTTTTCACAATTCTTTGGCCAAAATTGTGGGGGTTTTGTGATTCCTTGAAGAAATTTGCATTTTTTTCACGAACCTTTGATGGAATTAATGGATTTTATCGCGATCCTATGACAAGATTCTCATTTTTCTGCAATTCTTTGACAAAATTCGCGTTTTTTTTTTTTTATAAATTCTGTAGCACAATAATTTTTTTTTTTTTTTTTTTGCAATCCTTTGTAGACTTTTTTTTTTGGCATGATACTATGACAAAGTTTGTGTTTTTCCAGGGATTTTTATGACAAAATTAAAATTTCTTTTCACGATTCTTTAATGGAATTCACGTTTTTCCAGCGATTGTTTGACGAAATTTGTATTTCTGTTCGCAACCCTTTTTAGAAATTTGCGTTATATAAAACAAATTTTTGCTTTTTGCTATTAAAAAAAAAAAAAATGTGCTTTTTTCTGCGTTCCTTTGCCAAAATTGGGATTTTTTATGCAAATAATTGACAAAATTTATTTTTTTTCGCGACTATTTGTTGAAATTCGCGATGTTTTTTAGCTCCAAATTTTCACACTAGGCCCCCCCCCCCTTTTTTTTTTTCAAAACTGAATGTCTAATAAATATTCTTTTTTAAAGCAAGGCATCAAATTTGATGACCAAGAATAATTTTTTAGTCATCAAATTCAATTCTTTAGTTGCATTTGATGACTAACGACCGCTGATTTCTAACACTGATCATGTATCATAGTGAGAAAAATTATGTTAAAGCATGAAATAATCTGTCTGAAATTGGTATATAAATTGAAAGTAATAAATACAGGCATGATAATTTCAAATGTAAATAACTACTTTTTTTTTTTTTTCTTTAATGAAAACATTTATTTTTGACGAGTAGGAAAAAAAGCTTTATATTTAGATTTTCTTTTCTTTAGATTAACAATATTGATAAGAAATTTAAATATACATACTTAAAAAATTATAAATATATACTTGAAATGCAAATTAAAATAAAAGACAAAACATCTCACCTGGACCAACACCTAGAACAGTTCTACTGCCAGATGGAATTTGAGTGCGACCAGCGTCACAAACTAAACTTACATTCAAACCACTTTTTTTGGCTGATTGTGCAAGTTCTAATCTAAATAGCATTTTGAAAAAACATTAATGAGACCTTTTTTACTAAATATTGCACAGTCAATTAACATTTTAATGCACTTGTACTTAAAAATATACATGCATATAACACTCACTTTTGATAAAAGGAAATTGATTGAAAATTACAGCATGCGGTTATACCCCATTCAATAATAATAAAAATTAAAAGGGGGGGAAAAAAAGAGAAAAAGAATTGTAATTTAATAAATTACAACAAATATTTGGAAAATGACATTTTCAAAGAAAATTCTATATTTAAATTAATAATACACATCATTTCTATGATGATCATAACAAGTCATATATTACGTATGTCATGCATTAAACATTAATATTCTTAGACCAATGATAAAAAAAAAAAAAAAAAAAAAAAAAAAACAGTAGTTTATAGATGCACAATTTTAACTGTTTAAAATATGCATTTTTATTTGATGGAGTTAATCAGACTGACTTCTGAATGCCTCATATTATATATGACACAGATTAAACATTAATATACCTGAACCCATCATAAACAAATTTTAAATGAAATTTCAGTATTATAATTTTCAGAACTGCAAATTTTTAAACTTCTAAACATCACACATTTTTCATTTTTACACTGTTGCATATAGAAAAAATACACTTTTCAATGAATTTTGTTTGAAAGCTTTATCACAATTTGTTTTCAAATTATTATTATTTTTTACAAGTTTTTATTACTTTTTTGGCATTGTGGCAACAGAAGTATTCCATTTTTGAACATTAAACACGGACCAATTAGAAAACCAAACGTTGCAAAATTCAACCAATAAAAAGATTTAGATATACTTCAGATTTCCCAGTTCTCTATCGAGGACAACAACTATTTTCCAAACAGTTAACAATGTGAACACAAGAACAAACATTTCTAATTTAACAAACTTGTTATTCATTTACAAACTAGTATGATGTGACAATCTCAAAATTTTGGGACAATTTATCAAAAATTTAAATGTCCTCATTTGGCCTAAACAATACAAGCACATGGAACAAGGGTTGAATTCATTGGACTGATGAGAATATTATTTGGCAGTGTAACCCATGTACCTCATGGGGGTAAATTTTGCCATTGGTACTTAGACTATTATTTAAAAATCTCCTTCTATTAAAAATGTTGAAAATTATGTAACTTCACACATGCACCAAAATCTTTTGGAAAGAATTTATTCAATTTTATCTTGTAGGACAGTAATTAAACTAAAAAACTTTGTAAAATCATCATAAAATGAAAAATTAAGCAGGACGTGTTTCGAGTTACAACAATAACAGCTCGTCATCAGCTAAACTCAGTTATCAGTTAAGCTCAGCTCATCATCAGTTTAGTTTAGCTGATGGCAAGCTGTTATTGTTGTAGCTCGAAACGCATCCTGCTTAGTTTTTCATTTTATGGTGACTTTACAAAGTTTTTTAGCTTATTTATCACCAGTGATTAGGGTGTTTTTCACTTGTAGGACAGTGTTGCATTGACTTTTTGTACATAATTTTATATATATACAGGGTGGTCGTAAAAGGAAATCCCTGATATATGTATCCTTTGTGACTTAATCACTCAATCAATCAAAAAGAAATTTCAGATTTAGTTATTTGAAGGTATGTTCTCACGATCTTGATGATTTAAAATAATAGAGCTTTCACGGTTGCGGCTACAAAGGAAACATTTTGAAATCTTCGAATGGTAACACCCTTTTTTTCATGCACAAATTCATCAGCACATTCAAAAACCATAAGTGGTGTTGGAATGATACATGTACAGTAAAAATTGCATAAAACACTTGCAAAAAAGAATATTGAGAGAAACAAAGGAGTGGCTACATGACATGTTTTGCTATAGGCAATTTTTTTCTTCACTTGTGAACTGAATAATGTACAATTTGCTTTAAAATGTGTTTGTGCACATATAGTGAAAATAAAAAAATAATCATTTGTTTTAGAGTGTTGAATATTACATTATATAATATAGGAACTAATTAGGATTAAATGCTGCAATATTACAGGCAATTTTAGTCATATGTGTATCATTCCCGCACCACTTATAATTTTTCAATACATTGATAAATTTGAGCATGAAAAAATGGGTGTTGTCATTCAAAAGTTTTGAAACTTTTTCATTGTAACCGTGAGACCTCAATTACATATATCAGGGGAGTTTTTTTTTTAATTATCACCCTATATATATACATATATATATATATATATATATTACTTATCAAGAAAACTGAAAGAAAACAATTAAAAGATTCAATTAATCACAAATAAAAAAATCTTTTCTTGATAAAAATATCTGAAAATGGAAATAATTTCATATGTCATTGAAAAGTTCCAAAGAGATAAAACTTTATACTTACAGAGTATCTTCGTCATCAACTTTAACAACAACTTTCCTCTGCCCACTCTTCAACCATTTTTTTAAAGTCTCAGGATTATTTTTAGAGCAAGTTTTGTATGCCATTACAGATGCATGAGAACACTAAAATAAAATAATAATTTGATTGAAATAATGAATAAAAGACTAACACAAATATCTAAAATATGAATAAATTTAAAAGGTTTTACAAACTTGGGCAGCAATTTTTCCTTTTCCCATTTTTAATCCATTCTGTACGACTAGCACTAATTTATGATCACCTTGCACTAAATCTGAAAAGCTCTGAAAATAAAAATCTAAGAATAAAACTTACTGAAACACTACAATAATAATAATACTTTAGCTTATACAATGTAAATAGTTTACTTCTATTAGAAAATTTTAATAATCATAAAAGGATATAAGATGCATTTGGTCGTTTACATGCAAACTTGTCATGTCTGTCACACAGCTAAAAATCTCTTTACTGTTGGCCACTGTTATTTTTGAAAAGTTTGCTTCGCTGTATTCAACAGATGAGATATCTTGGATAAAATAAGTCATTTTTTCCGTTCTAAAACACTGGTATGCAAAAATCGTGGTGTGTGACAGACATGACAAGTTTTCATGGAATTTGCCATTTATTAATTTGTGGAAAATATGATTTTGTTTCATTGAGTGAAGTAATTTTCTCTAACGTACAACTATTAAATACATTACACATACTGATACAGTTTCCTCTAGAGCAGAAATGACCACCTTAAGGTATGCATGCCTGATTTGGAATGCAAGAAAACTTCTTAGGCATGTAAATTGATTATAGATAATTAAAAAAAAAAAACCTTTAATAGAATTCTATAAATTTATGAGCTAAAATATTGCTTAAGATACATACAATTTCAAACAGAAATTTTTTTAATAAATTTCAGTTTATGCATTAGGTAGCACCATATTTTTAAAAACTTATATGGCACATATACAGTAGAACCCCGCAAATTCGGACCCCATTAATTCGGATCGGTTTCGTCATTTTTTTTTTCAATTTTGAGAAGCGATTGGCTATTTTCATAACATTAACTTGTTTCATCATCGTATTCTGAATAAAAAAAAACTTTTTCCGAAATCTTTTTGGAAGAATTAAGCAAAGTAAACATTTTTACTGTCTGTAAATATTCATTAAGTTTAACATAAAGGTGATTTCCTGTAAGTATGCTTTATTTTATTTCATTTTTTCCTAATTCTCCGGATTTTCGATAATTTGGATTGGGTCCGGTCCCAATTAATCCGAATTATCGGGGTTCTACTGTATTTGCAAAGTTATTTTGCTAGTTAATAAATTTGGTACTACTTGAATACCCAGTTGACTAATTTTGCCAAATTATAAAAATTGCCAAACTACTTGCCAAATTATACAAATCTACATATTTATTTTAAACTAGCTAAAGTACCAGCTTTGCCTGGAATAAAAAAAAATATTTATTTTCAAAATTCTGAGTATTTTATTATTTAGGTACAGTTTCAGTAAGTATACATATTTTTCGAACAGTACATTTGTAGAGTTACATATTTAATTTTCTTTTATTGTGTACTAGCAGGCTAAGCCCGCTGCGATCAGTACTTGATTATCCTGTTGACCATTTTTGCCAATTTATGATGTGTAGGACAGCTTTTATATGTAATATTACTGTGGTTTTAACAGTGATACTGTATTTTAAAATTAAAATAACTATCACATAAAGATGAAAATAAGCACCGGCGACAAAATGTGAAAAACTGATGACTAAAAATGTGGAAAGTACCAGCCAAATGTAGGATTCTCCAAAAGGTGTTTTGTGAAAAAAATTGCGGAAAAAAACGGCCGCAAATTTTGACAAGATCACAGAAAAATATGAATTTCGTGTAATTATCGCGAAAAGACATCGTCTAAGGATCGCAAAAAGGATGCAAATATCGTCAAAGAATCAAGAAAAAAACAGTAAATATCTTTATAAAATTGAAAAAAAAAAGCAATTGTAAAAAAAACCTGCGTATCTTGTCAAAAAATCTACAAAAACAAACGCAGTTTTTGTCAAAAAACGTAAAAACAAACGGGAAAAACGTGAATTTAATCAAAGAAACATGCAAAAAAGTGAATACCATCAAAAAATCGCATTAACAAATGCGAATACCGTCAAAAAATCGTGTTAACAAATGCGAATACCGTCAAAAAATCGTGTTAACAAATGCGAGTACCGGCAAAAAATTGCAATACCAAACGTGATTTTCATCAAAATACGTAAATACGAATGCAAAAAACACAAATTTTATTTAAAAAAAAAAAAAAAAAAAAAAAAAAAAAAAAAGCAAACACCATCAAAACATCACGATAACACTTGAATACCGTCAAAAATCGCGATAACGAATGCGAATTGCCGGCAAAAAATTACGATAACGAACACAAATACCATCAAAAAATCGCATTAACAAATGCGAATACTGTCAAAAAACTGCATTTACAAACTCTAATATCGACAAAAAATCGTTATACCAAACGCGATTTTCATCAAAAAATGTAAAAACAAACACAAAAAACGTGCATTTTATAAAAAAAAAAAAAAAAAAAAAAAAAGTTTTAGAAATAGTAGAATTTTTTTCTTATCACCCTTGCACTAATTTATAATATTTCTTAAACTAAATATCTACATTAATTAATTTCTTAAATATCTACATTAATTATCTTCATATGATAATTACTTCTATTTAACTTACTATAGTTGTTAGGATACCTTTTTAAAAACAAAAGTCATTTCAATAGTTTATTTAAAATAACTTTATTAAAGTAACTGAATAAATTTAACTTACCTTTTCAAGCAATAGTCATTTTCCATAAAGTGTAATTTTATACTTAATAAGTTTAAAGAAATTTGTTTCTAATTTAGCCTGTCTGTTTATAATGAACATCGGCAACATACTAAACTCCTAAACGTGCTTCCCAGTCAAATACAATCTGTTTATTTGAATAACTCGCAAAAGTAATAACAGCAATTGTAGATCGCACACAATCCACGTCATCTTCAGTTTTGCATATGACGTTCTGGAAGCCGGGAGAAGGATGAGCTGTCATGCGTAGAAGTTCATTTTAGACTGCTGGTAAGATATAAATAGAATAGCGGGCAGGTTCTTATCAATTCATTCATGCTTTCCTTCTGCTGCTGTTCGTTCGACTGTTCTAATGTTTTTGAGTGAAGTTTTTGCCAGATGTTTGGTCAGTATAGTAAATGTTTAAGATGATTTTTGTTCAGTTAAACTTCTACCTTTAAGTTTGTCTTCCTTATTAAAGGACTTTTTAATGTGAGTCATCTTAATAGTGTAAAGAACTTTGGCCGCTGTCTCCTGGAGTGATGTAACGAGCCTTCTTGATTTTGAATGCCCTAAAGGCAGTTTAAAGTTTTTCAGGAAGAGTGACTTCAGTATTAGTGTAAACCTCTTTCCCTGTTAGAACTGGTTATCGTCAGACACTCATGTAGAGACTTATTATTGTGTAATTTCCAAGGAAGCTTAAGTGACGGCGTTTTAGATAATAAGCCGATGATGGAGGCAATTGTATTTTCATGCGTCAGATCATTCTCGAGGTAAAGCACTTCTTGTAATGAAGTAGTATTGTTTTCCTGAGATCGATCAAACCTTTGCATCAAAGTCCTGGAGTGTGAATGCTAATATGCATACAAGCAATCATGTCGTGAGTTTTCCCGTTCTGATATTCTCCTCTATAAATAAATTAATTCTATGGATAAATGTTATATTATTGTAAGATTTTAATGGATTTAAATGTTGTTTTATTAGGATTTAGATTATGTATATTTCTGTTATATAGGTATTGAGCTTTAATAAAAGGATGTGTATATTTTTTATATGTTATCTTTATTTTTGTTTAAAGTACTTACATTTAATTTAAACATAAATTAAATTAACAACTTCTTTATTTACAATAGTTAACATAACTTAATTTAGGGGGGTTATAAAATCAGCAAGAATAACGCTTTCCACTGTATTTTAGCACTCTGCTATTCTAAACCCCAATTCATTACGTCTTTTCTAATGAAAACGAACAAAAAGCAAATACCGTCAAAAAATCACGATAACAAACGAATACCGGAAAAAAATCATGATAACGAATGCAAATACCGTCCAAAAAATCGCGATAGCGATCGCCAATACCATAAAAAAAATTGTGATAACGAACACGATTTTCGTTAAAAAGTTTCGAAAACGAACACAATTTTCGTTAAAGTCACGAAAACTAACGCAAATTTTATCAAGAGATCACAAAAAAGAAAAAAAACGCACATTATGTTAAAAGATTGTGGAAAAAGCATATAATGTTAATTTCATGAGAGCCCCCCCCCCCTCTTTTATTTTTTTAGAAAATTTGCTATGAAATTTTTTTTTTTTTTTTTTTAAATCAAACCTGTTAGTTGGTGGAAAAACATTTTTTTTTTTTTGGGGGGGGGGGGGTTACATCTTAATTCTAGATAAATAATTACAAAAAAGAGGGCTGGGGTTTATTTATGTCATTAGCTACGCAAGTACCTAAGCATAGTTGGACTTGTGTAGCTAACTACATATGCTATGCATATTACATATAACTTTGCTGTTAATTTAAAATAGATTTGAAATTAGTATCTCAAGTTTATTCCAAACAATATAAACTAAAATATTTTTAACTAGTTCATATATTACTTATTTAGTCTATGCTCATGCTCGTATATATCTTGTAATTAAATATTCAGTAACTCAAATGTACTTACTGGCTACTAAAGAAATTATTCTCACTAGCCAATAACTGGCTACTAAAAAAAAGACAACCTACCAGCCAGTGGCCACTATGCAAAATTCCTTATTTTCATCTTTACTATCACAATACAAAAGTCTAGGGAATTTTGTATGCAACATTACTGCAATTTTAACAATATAATATTGTATCTTCAAATAAAAATAATTATTATAATATAAAAATCTAGGGATTTTTTTTTTTTTTGGGGGGGGGGGGAAGGGGATAGGGGTTATTTAAATTTTCTATTCAAAAAACTTATAAGTTAATAAATATAGATATTCATAGTGTATGTCTATTAGTATACAAAAAATCGGCACAGAAGTCATATATGCACCACATTTGCACATGTTTTTTCCCCTGCCAATTTGGCAAAAATTTTGTTTTTAAATATATGTTGAAAATTACATGAAATAACAGCATGTGATTTTTTATTGCACTATAAAAATAAAATAAAATAAAAAAAATTACAGAGATTCTAGTATTTTAAAAAGGAAATAAATAAATTACAGTTTCATATAAATAATTATTGATGTACATTAGAGTGGAGTGAAAAAGACCAAAAAAAAAATTTTTCGGAATTTTTTCTTTGGATAGGTCTAAAAAGTTGCCTTTTGGCACACTAAATATCAGGTTAAAATTTCATTTCGTTTGGAATTCATCTTTAGTCTCCTACCAGCTCTTAAAGATTAAATGCTCTTTATATGTGAAAATCAAGATTTCACTATGTAGTGTAAAGGACCAAAAAAATTTTTTTTTCGGTATTTTTTCTTTGGATAGGTCTAAAATGTTGCTTTTTGACACAGTGAATATATGGTTAAAATTTTATTTCATTTGGAATTCATTTTAATTCCCTACCAGCTCTTAAAGATTATGCTTCTTTTATGAGAAAATCAAGATTTCACAATGTAGTGTAAATTAATCAACTTTTTTTTTTTTTTTTTTTTTTTTTTTTTTTTTTTTTTTTTTAACTAAATTTCTGATTTCAGTAAAATAACCCACAAAAACGACTTCTTAAAGTATAATTTGTGAACGATCCAAGTATTGTTGCGTTTTAACTCTTTGAATCGAGAATAAATCCCTAAAATGTGAATCGTATTTTCGCAGAGAATATAAAACACAATAATTAGACATGCTCACTTTTATTTTTCGAATGCACATGAAAAGATAGTTCTCTAAATATAAAGGAAATACAGTTTTCTGAATATATAGTCATGAAATAAAAAGAATATATACGATATATTGTAAAACGATCTTTCATTTCACTCTATTTTATATTGGTCTTTGGTATCAGAATTAGGCATTACCTTTCGTGATTTGATTTTTGCTCATATATATCCAGTTCTTGTTTCTACTACTACAGCCGCTAACGGCGCTTCAACAACTAAGTTTACGCATGAATCTAACAGGGAAATTTTTCAATTGAAAAGAATATTTTCTGCGAATTTCCAGTTTCTCTCTTGGAACTTTTTAAAGAATGTGGGGTGATTTCACATTCTTGCCAGTTAATAATGTTTATATAGTTATTGTAATACTGAATTTCAATACTGGAATACGAAACTGTCTTATTGTAGAACATATATCCTTCATCTTCAATATTCTTGGGAATCCAAATTCTCCAACCTGATTTTTTTTTTTTATCAGTTATCGTTCCTGTAAATTTTCATCTCAATGATAGAAGTATATGTTTTGTTGAATAACTGGATTGAGAATTTTCTTTAAATATTCCCTCAAATAATGAAACAACTTAACTGTTTATTAAAAAAAAAACATTTTGAGCTCTATATTTGCATGAAATATCTTTCTTGATGTGAAACGACATAGACGAATGTACTTTCATTACAAATTCAGCCATAATCTTCAGATTTTCGGATGAATTCTGACTTCCAATTTGCAAACCAAGAAATCAATTGGTAGTTGTCAATCATTTAGAGTGCGACATTTTATCTGGATTACGATTTACCAGATTTGAGGAACATTAACCAGATGCAAATGTTTGACACATGCAGGGCTCCCAACACATTTTTGGCCTCAAAAAGGGGGAAAGGGGACCATTTTTATTTGAAAAGGGAACTTTGGGGGACCATTTTTGCTTGAAAAGGGAACTTTGGGGGACCATTTTTGCTTAAAAAGGAGACTTTCGGGGACCATTTTTATTAAAAACAGAAACCTAAAAAATATAGCACAAATTTTCCTAAATAATCAAATAAATTTTTTTAATTAAACCAGAAAATATGTTAGATGTTTATCTTTATAAGATTTCGTTAAACAATGTACACAATTTTATTTAAACACATTTAAATATCCTACTGAAAAGTATATACAACATTCAATATTTCGGCATTCACCTTGATAATTCTTCTTACAGGTAAAAATAATAGTGATCAGTGAATAAAAACAAGTAAGTGGGTAAGTGTGATCACAGATCACTCAGAGGGTTGTATTTAATTATTCCTTTCAAAACATTTGTAGGAAATTAGATGATTTTGCAAGAGAAAACACCCGGACAGTACAAAATTTAAGAAAAATCCCATAAAAAGGTTGGAAAAGTAGAAAGAAGTAATGTATATCAATTCATCTTAGCAAGAGACAGTTTTTCAGAGAAGCAGAAAATAGGCGCAACAGAATGTCGCCCTTTTGAAATTGCCGCTTCGGTGAGAATCCAAGATTATCCCACGGTTCGGAAAACATGTTGCAAGGCAAAAATGAAACTGGGATCGACGAATAAGAAAACAGCTTGTTAGTGACATAAAGTAGATAAGACTTAAATGGACAAAAAAGTAACGGAGGTTTTTTGACGGGGGGTCGGAAAAAGATGAAAAAGATGAGTCGAGTTCTAAAAGAGAGAGAGAAAGGTGAGGACACCTGCTTGGAGCAGAGAGGTTTTTCTCTCGAGGAAAGTGACTTTAATTCAGCAGACCTGGCTGATCTTCAAGGGAGATGACTCCGGATATGGGAGCAAGAATAGTGTGACTGAGTGGACACTCGTCGTGAAGTGGTGAAAAACGGATTATTTTAATCAAAGGAACTATTTGATTGCATTTCTCTATCTGAGCAACTAAATGCTCGTAGTGAAATTACAATAGACTAATTGACTATAATCAAAGACTGTTAGACTCAGCCATTCATCTCAATAACTTTATTGAAATTAGAACTCTTTTATAGACTAATAACTTATTGTTTGTGATAGAGCTGCGACACAGAAGGAACAAGCCAGACACATCGAACGGTCCAGCGGTGAGCCAGGCTAAGCGTGACAACCAGCGACGGCGGAAAAACGGGCAGACCATTCTATCTGTGATAGCAACGAGCGAAGTCCAGCAACAAAACAAGGTAAGCTGCATGTTTTGAGTGGCTTAGTATTACTGTATGAGTGCATTAATTCAAAAGTTAACATTTTGAGGTATAGAGAGTTTGTTTTGTTGATTAAAAGTAATCTTTCAAAGAAAATAAAAATCAGGATTTAGTAAGATTAAGTAATTTAGGCAAATAAATATTGAGAAAATTCTAGTAAATAGTCTAGGGTAAGGAAATCATTTATTTTTTTTTTCTGTTTTCAAAAGGAACAAGTTACCTAAAAATTAGTAAGTCTAGATAACAAGTAAGGGAAAAAAAGAAAAAAAAAGATACAGTCAGCAGAAGCTGGGCAAGAAGTGTAATACTTTCAAGATATTTTGTATTGAAAAATACTTAGAATTAGTATAAAAGAAAATTTTTTCCTGAAAAATATAGTCTGGACCAAAATAATATAGACGTTTGATAAGGATGCAAAGAGTGCTCAATGTTTGAGGGAGGTTAAAAATAAAAACATAAGTATAGGTAGTGATGAGGTACTACGTATGAAATTAAATTTTTTCACTGTGCATATATGTGTTGTGACGTATTGAATGAATAAATCCAGGATGACTTTGGCAAGCTTTATTTACAGCAACACACAGCACAGCAAAACAGAAGAAAATTAGAATTGGAAAAAATATGTAGAAGTAAGATTTAAATAAGAGTACATTATGTACTCTGTCCGCAGCTGTTTCACAGTTGTGCGTGGGTTTTTGGGCCCTTTCACAGTTATGACAATCAGACGATGGCCGTGACGGACTTCACTTTTTACGGGGCAAGAATGCGCCCCGGCTGGCGAGCTAGGTCGACTCACTTCAAAGTCAAAACCAAAAATCCTCCCTTGAGCCTCTTGGAAATTGCATATATATAAAGCAGTTTTCTTTGATCATTGCCAATCATTAACAGGGTAAATCAGACAGCTCAAGTAGTGTAGATTTATTATATTCAAACTGTCTAACGTTAAATTCTTGGTCTGAAATACGATTTTTATAACGTCAGTTACAGAGGTTTCAAGTGGAATTTATTGCTTAGATAATTGGAAAGTTGAAGTTTTATTATATACAAATGTATCGTACTTGTCAGAGGGTATTTACACGTGCTAACATCTGCTTTTATTGACAGTGTGCTAATGAGGATATTCAGAACGTTACAGTCCTCCCCTCTTAGCAAGAATTTTTCTTAAGGGAAAAATTCATATATAAAGGGTTAGTCAACAACAAAAAGATCTTGAGTTAATCTGCATTTGCTGGCAAACAGCCTTAACCCAATTTAAAATTTAACTTTAAATTTTGAGAAAAAAAACCCTTTAAACATAATGAACACAAGTACCCATAAGGAAAGTTCACAATTAAGTACAATATACACATGTTTTACAATTATATTTCAATATAAACAACCAGAACTTTCTTATGGAAAGATTTTATGCAATTGCAAACATTTCTAACTTTGCTACTTCAAATATAAAAACACAAACACATATTATAGTTGCATAATTTCTTAAACAATACTGTACAAAATAATAGAATATCAATATAAAAATGTTCAATATAAAAAGATTTTTACTTTTTTTTCTCTAGCATTTCTGCTCTACTCAAACCATCCGCATTTTTGTTGTTTTTGCCTGCTCTATGAATTATTTCAAACTCGTAGGGTTGTAAGGCTAAAGCCCATCTCATAAGCCTAGGGTTAGAACTGATGGAATCCCATCAACAGATGGTTTTCTCATCGCCTCCTATATTATTTTATCCATAAATTCATTCACTCATAATTTATTTTAATATTCATTTATTTATTATTTCATAACAACTATATCCAATAAATATTAACTTACCTTTCAAATCCTTTCCGGCCGTTATTAATTTCAGAACATCCGATAATCTATTTAACTTCAATAGCCTTACATAATATGTATACGGACTCCATCTTTAATTCCAACCTACATCGACAATAACTTCTCTACGACTAATCATATTTTTCCGTAACGATATTTTCCCCGCCAGATGGCGACTTGGAATATCGTAACAATAATCGAATCTTTCATTCGCTTTACCGAATCGATCTTTCGATTCGTCCACACGTCGTCTTCTGATTGGCTCGTTTTGTGGGCGTGCTCGCAAACGACGTTTTCAATCCTGCTTGTTTAGTATAAATATACGATGCTTATTTCTGTTCTTCGCCGCTTTTATCTCCCTATAAATGGGATCTCAAGTAACTGTATTAAGGCTGGTCCTTAATCTGGAAGTGTAATTTAATTATACTTGTTCTACTTAGATTTACTTTTAATTGTTTTAACCTGCACTATGATGTCAACTAAATGTCAACTGTTAATATGTTCATCTGTACTGATGTGATGGAGTTCGCTGTGTCAAGCCATCTGTAACGCCGTTTCAACTTCTTCAAGTAATGAAATAAATATATTTGTTTTTATTTTTGACTTTTTATTTTGCTGCCAATGAGATCGACATTAATATTACCGTATTTTCGGGAATACCCGCCGCACCAATGACAATCTGTTAAAAAAAAAAAGTACATCGACGTAAGCGCCGCACCATCGTAAGCGCCGCACCCAAGCTGCTGATATTTATACAGTATAAATCTCTAAATTCCGAAATCGTTCGTAGACGCGGCTTTTAGTTATTTCCGAATTTTAGTGATCTTCAAAAAACAACTTTAAAATGTAAGTAAAAATTATTGAAAATCATCATTAAAAAAGAAAAAAAATCACATATTTATAAAAAAAAAATCATAAATGGCACATTAAGTTATTTAACAGCAAAGCCAAGCATTTAATCTTATTAAAATTAAATATACACAGAGCATTTTCACGATTACGATTTTATTTATATGTTAGTATTTAGTTGCTTTAATTTAGGCCTACTGGTCATTACTTTTTCCCCAATTACAATGATATTAGCTCAATCTCTGTAATAAAATTCCTTTGTTCCAGGCCTAATATTTTATATAAACTGTTTATGAATTTTTCTGTTGATATTTCTTTGTTTTCTTATTTTACTATATCAAGATAAATAAACTTGGAAATGAATTAGAAGAAATGATTGGTACGGCCATCTGTCGGCAAAATGCAGAATATAATCTAGATTATACTAAAAAGTTAAATACATTTTTGGTGCTGCCATCTGTCGATAAGATAGGATAACTGAACTATATAAATATAAAACATTTGATGATCATTTATGCTATCTGTATTTGAGGTTTCCAGATTTTAGAGACTGTTACAGTATATAAAATATTTTCACTTGAACAGTTAAAAAAAAAATTTTTTTTTCACTTAAGTGCCTAAAAAATATATTTAAAATGTAAAGAAATATCGTATAGAGACACTGACGAAAAAAATAAAATAAATAAAATAAGCTGTTGAAGAAAAAAATCATTGGACGAAAGACACTTAGATTTAATGTATGCAAATGCCTTAAAAACTGTAGTAAAAATATTACTGAAAAATGTGATGTAATAAAGCGTATTGCTATAAGAAAATATTTTTTAAATGCATACTAGTTTATGTTAACTCCTCAGATTACTGCAAAAAAGCAACATTTTGTCACTGGATCAATAACAAACAGAGAAAAATATAATAAATATCAGAAACTTATTTATAATATTATAATCTTACCTGTAAATATTGCAGAATCATTTTTCCCTTGACTGTTGATTTATTATTATTATGTATTTGTTTTTCAATTTAATAACGTTTCCTATCACTGATCCGTTATAAATAGCAGGTATGTAATTTTAATATTAAGATTTCAATTTTTTGTAATATTTATAAAATTTTCTAAAAAAATATTGGATTACATATAATAAGAGAACACTACTTCAAAATATCTTTAAAATATGAAAAATTATTATTGGAATGAAGTGAAAATATAGAAAAAAATATATACAAGATTTTATCAACATGTTTAAAAATCTTCAAATCCATCAAAATCGGAATTTTCACTGTCGGAATTAAATAGTTCTAAAAATTGTTTATCAGTTAATACGTCACAATTTTCATCTTCACTATCATCAGATTCAGATGAATCATCACTAACTGTATTTTCCATGATATTGGCTGCTTTGAAGCCCGACATAATAGTTTTAGCACTAATGTCTTTCCATGCCGATGAAACCCACGACGCTACTTCTTCGTAAGTGGCTTTGCGCATTTTTCCAGAATTTGTAAATGAATGTAGCCCTTCCATCATCCATTTTTCCCACAGTTTTCTTACTTTGGACTTGAAAGATTTATTCACAGCCAAGTCAAGAGGCTGTAAAACTTTAGTTAATCCGCCAGGGATTATTGCTGGCTCGGCTGAGACTTTTTTCAAAGCAGTTTTTACGGAATCACCTTTGTGGGCACTCATTGAGTCCATAATAAGAAGCCCACAAGGCTGAAAAAAAGAATTTTTTCTTTTCCTCCACACTTCCGCCAGCCACTCATACATGATTTCCTCCGACATCCATCCCTTTTCGTTACACCGTATTACGACGTCGGAAGGAAAATTTGCCTTAGGCATAGTTTTGCGCTTGAAAATAATTAGTGGTTTTAATTTGTCTCCATTCGCAGCGCAAGCTAAAACACAGGTAAATGAGGTTCGCTCATTACCAGTTGTTACGATGCCGATTGTTTTTTCCCCAATGGTGTTAACAGTTCTACTGGGGGGGGCAATCAAAAGTTAATGGAACTTCATCCATATTAATAATCTGTGCTGTTGAAAAGTTGTTTTCCTTGATTTTTTCAGCGACATACTTTAAAAAAGATGCTTTTGTCTTTTCCCAATCTGCAGGCAGTTCTTGTCCCACAGTTGTCCTGGTTCTTACAGACAAATTATTTCTCGACATGAACCTAAAGCACCAGTTGGGACTACCTTTAAAATTTGTAAATCCCATGTTCGATGCCATAATCCTCGCTTGAAACCGTATCTGAACAGTTGAAACGGGCATTCCTTTTTCCCTTTGCTCCTTTACCCACTTGGCTAAATTTCTCTCCAGATTTGGCCAAACAACAACGCCACTTCTTCGTGCCCTCTTAGATTTTGGCATTTCCTTCAAAATAGATTTTTCAGCTCTCCATCTCCTTACGCAACGCTCATCAACTCCATATTCTCGTCCTGCAGCACGATTACCTATTAGCTCTGCCTTATCAACCACAGCAAGCTTGAAAGCGGCGGTGTAACTTTTTAACTTTTTGGGAGCCATTTTCACTTGAAAAAAAAAAAATAAATTGCTTAAATAAGAGCGTCAGACAAAAAGAGCAGAACAGTACCGTAAAATAATTCTCAGCTAAAAAGAAAAAAAAAAACGTGTTTGTAGTACGCAATTAAAATCCAATCGGAAATAGGCGCAATTACTTGCGCCAATGAGAGGAGCGCAGCAGGATGCTAGCTTCCTCCCTAGCATCTTTTCCTAGTAGCGTTCAATTCTAAGTGCTCTTTCCACAGACTTCTAGTTCTTTCCACAAAGTTCTAAACTTTTCTTCGAATCTTGGTCATCCTTGTGTAAATGCGGTTTAGGTTCCCTTAGAAAGACCCCCCACGGAGGGCACTTATCCTAGGGCCTATATCCCTCCTGCAGATAATCGGCCGTCATAAATAACACTATTAACACCACAAAGTTCTAGTTCTTTCCAGCAAAAATCCGTCAGATTTTCGATCAAAGACTTTTTCAAATTAATTTTAGTGTAGGATTTTTTTTTTTTTTTTTTTTTTTTTTTTAAGTTAAGATATTATTTCAGTCACACACAAAGACCTCCTTAATGCTAATCCTATGGATGAAATTTATAAAGATATCGTGTTTGCATTTCAATATTTTTAAATGATTTTTGGGCATTGGATAGTTCAAGTCCATCTATATGCAGATCGTTTTATACTTTTTCGATTTTGAAGATTGTTTTCACTTTCGAAACCGACTCCCAAAATGAAAGTGCCCTCATTGAAAAATACCTGTAAGCAAAAAGCGAAAAATGTTCTTTCTACAAATCTATCAGAGTTAATCAATGCAAAAATCATTTAAAAATATTTAAATTCAAACGAAATATCTTTATAAATGTTTCCCATAGGATTAGCATTAACGAGCGGGTCGCTTGACTGAAGTAGCCTCTTAACGAAAATATGATACAGTTGAACCTCAACATTTTAGAATCAGCGGGATCACGGCGATACCGTATTTTCGAGATCTGTTAAAAAATAATTTTAAAACAATATCATGCCCCCCCCCCCAAAAAAAAAGCAACTTTTTCCTCAGTGTAAAGAAATGACGATCAAGTAAATTGGTGAAGTAAATAATAAAATACGAATTACATTGAAACACAGCACATATGCTAAAATTAAATTACACATGTTAAACCACAATTGATTAATAAATATATATATAACCATTGTATAATACTACAAATCATTATCCACAGCGAATACAATCCACAATTGTTTATCATGCCTGCGGCAAAAAATCGATTCTTAAATAGCTTACAGCACTACAAATTCCTTTATATAAATATATACCTGCATATCTTTATTTAATATTTTAACTATTGATAATTGATTTAATGATTCCTTTTGTGGTAGATTAGTTTATTTTTTATTTGGTACATACGCATCTATCCTTGTTCATTTACAAAAATTTTGTAAGTTTAAATATTTCTTGCTCAAATTTAGACTTTATATTCATCTTAAGTTATTTCGATGATTATATTATGTAGATATAAATTAAGAAAAGAAAAAAAAAATCCACAAATCCACTTAGCGTAAAAAAAAACTATTTTCGTTCTTTTTTTTCCTACTGTATTCAAAGAAACAAAACAGAAGCAATGCGATATTAGCCGACTTACGCATCAAGGTCAAAGGGCAACATGTCCGCACATTGAGTCATGAAGAGGATGAGGAGAAAAGGTGACTTTAAATAACCAGTGTCTCTCTCTCTTTTTTTTTTTATTAGCAGAAACAAGAGATAACAAAATTGCACGTTTGCTTTATAGTTATAAATACTTACTTGAGTGCTTTTATTAGGCACTTCTTTAAAAATAAACATAGTAAAAGGAAAAAAAAAGGATAAAATAAGTAGTTTTGTTCAGAACTTTTCGTACGAAACAATTTTTAACCATATCATAGTAAAAATTAATCTATTGAAAAAATTCACTTGGATGATGCGGATATTTTAAATTTTCCGGGTGCCGGATTGTTATTTTTATTTATTAATTATTATTATTATTTTATATGGGCCGGACCGAGCTGATCCCCCCCCCCCTATAGATCGGACTGCTTCACTCAAGTAAAAACATCTACTCGCTAATGTTAATCCTATGGATTTTTTTTTTTTTTTTTTTTTTTTTTTTTCAAATGCGTTTGCATTTCAATATGCTTAAATGATTTCTTTGTATTTTATATCTGAGATGTTGATCCCTAAGAAGACACCTTTTCGATTTCGTTTACAGATGTTTTTAGTGGTATACTTTGACTTTTAGAACCAGTTTCGAAAGTGAAAGTATACTAATAAAAAAACCTGTAAACAAAATCGAAAAAGTAAAGACTCTTTGTGGAGATTGACTTCCGTTATCCAAAGCAAAAAATATCATTTAAAAATAATGGAATGAGAATGACACTTTTTTTTTCTTTGAGATTAACATTAGTTAGCCGATGTTTGCACGTGGGTGAAATAGCCCTTAAAGTTGCCAAGTTAACATCGACTCGTGTAGCACATTTAAACTTATTCTTGCAAAGTCATATGCATTGAAAATTGTTTATATTCTATTGGCTTCTTTTAAATGTTTATCACGGAAGTCGGCCTTTTATTATTTTTTTATTATTCGCCAGGCCCGTTTTTGTTGTTTATCACCTGAATTAACTCATTTGGGGGGAAAAAAACTTGCTGATTCGACCGGTTTCAAAGTTTGGATTATTTTTGCCGGATAAAAAAAGAGTGAGTTATTGAAAAAAATAAAGAAAAATCTTGCTCTCTAAAGTTTTTACTATGTATAGGAAGTCTATTTCAAAAGAGTTCTATACCGGGATTTGAGCTCTCTTTGGGCAGTTTTATTTTCTAACTGGAAGGAGGATCATTAGAAGAAAAAAATGTGACAGCTGTACATTCCAATATCCTACAGGTAAAATCATTAATAGATGAGGGGAAAATATAATAATTTTTAACATGAGAACCGGTGAGACCAACATTATTTTTGAATAATGTTGATTGTTTAAAAATAAACAACTAACGCATCACGGACACCTGCGGTTGAGAGACGTTTTCAAATGTTTTGATACCAATTTGAGAGCATATAATTGTTGATTAAACGAAAAAAAAGTGTCAAAATCATTTGACAAAATAAATTAAAAAAAAAAAAAAAAAAAAAAAAAAATCATCGTACCCGCCGCCCCGGCGTAAGAGCCGCACCTACAATATTTTATACTTTTAAACTCGTATGCGCCGCGGCTCATACGCCCGAAAATACGGTACTCAACTATACTTTTTGACTTCCAATACAGCGTTAGGTACCAGCAAAAGCTCCATTGTGTTATCTGCTTCTTTAATGATATTTTTAGCGTATATATAAACCTCCAAAGGTTATATTACGCACATTATGGGGTTATGGGCGGTAAGCCTAACCCTGGAAGCCATTTTGAGCAGATCGATCTCGGCAGATAAAAGTGAAGTATTATGTTTTGAAATAGCCTAGATTACGTTTTATGATTTCTCTTTTATGAAAAACTGAAATTTTTTTTGCCAGACTTTATGATTTAAAGAACTTTTATTGTATAATTTCAAGAACTTTAATTATATTTTTCAAGAACTTTTGTTTTGATTTCTGCCGGACTTTTATTTACAGAACTGTTTAGTTATATTTTGAAGAAGATTTGATTTATATTTTTGCTGAACTTTTATGATTTACAGAATGAATTAATTACGTTTTTTTTTTTATTTCATGCTTCAATTATGCTTTCAAAATAGACTGTTCCTGATTTTTGTTGAACTTTATGCCATTTTGAAATTTTTTTTTTGAGAAGTTTGAAGAAGTTTGATTTGGCTTTTTACAGAGAACCGACGAAAAAGTCGGGGGGGCGGTAACACTTAAATTTTTTTTTTGCTTGCTTGAAGATTTATCCTGAAATTTTTTTTAAAAATGGCCACTAATCCTATCGATAAGTTAAGTACAAGAAATTACGCCACATGGGCGTGTGATATAAAGTATTTGTTGATGGAAAAAGGCCTTTGGGATATTATACAGTTAAAGCAAGAAACCCCAGTTTTAAGTGAAAGTGTTACTGCCGATACAGTCAACCAATTTACCTCCCGTGCTAACAAAGCTCTCTCTTTAATCTACTTGAACATAGAACCTGAATTTAAGAGGTTAATAGAAGATTGTCAAGAGCCTGTAGAAGCATGGAGAAGATTGCATAAAAATTTTCATCCTGACTCTCGCACTCATCACATGACCTTGTTTAGTGAACTTATGGAAGAGAGGATACGGTACGGAGAACCTATTAACTTATTTGCCACTCGTTTGAAGAAAATTTACTCCGAAATAAAGCTCATAGATGAACATTTTTCCGAATGTTACCTTACCTACCAATTTTTACGATTTCTACCAAGCAGTTTTGACAACCTTGTCCAACAAGTTTTATCCAAACCTGATGCATCCTTTAAGTTTGACCTTGTTGTGGACGCACTTGTAGCGGAAGAGACAAGGCAGAAGTTGCGTGATCGAGACAGTGCAAAACAAGTCAGCGTTTCTACTACTGCAAAGGTGAACAGGTCCTTCAAGAACAAATCTCGCTTCAAAAAGTCTCAAAAGAGAAAGTGTTGGAGATGTGGAAAGTTGGGACATATCCAAGCCGACTGCTACGCCAGATCACCTGATCGCCAGTCTCGTCATCCTTCTCCTTATTCCAGATCCAGACGTCCTCGTTCTTCCAGTGGATCCAGTTCCCGAGGTCGACACTTTCAGCGTTCTCCCGAGAGAAGCCAGACTGACTCATCATGTCCATCCGACGACTCTGACCATAGTTCCCGAGACTCATCACCTGATTCCAGTTTTTAATGGGTAAATTCGTTTGGTTTGAAAGTTCTGCTGTTTTTAGGCGCAGTGTAGCTGTGCTGGGCACCAATGATTATGCCCTCTCTTCTCCCATAGTTGCGGTCAATCGAGATGATGCTGTCGAAGTTGAACCTGAGGTCATCCCAGGTCCTTCCAGCAGTTCTCAAGATTGCCCACTTGGGGGGAGGGGGGACATGGATTTGGGGTCCAGCAATTGCAGATATTTTTACCAAACCATTGTCTAAATATGAAATACTTAACTTTATAAAGATGCTATTTCTAAGTGATGATGAAAAATAGTTTTTAAATCCATACTCCATATAAAATTTTTCATGTATTTCATATTTTAATTTTCTTATATAACGTACCTATTTTAAGCTGGTAATTCTTTATGTAACATGTAAAGCTTTTTGTAACTACACTATACTTTAAAATTGTTAATTAAGTTTAAAAAGATATGTGTAGACATCTGCTATTGTTACTGTTAACTAACCAGCATAATTATTCAGTATAAATAACCAGCTATCTTGATCATTTTAAAATCATAAGGTTTAAATTGTTAAAATTTACTCGAATATTTTTAGAGTGATTTCTTTTTAACCTCTTCAGACCCGAGGGTTTATTGATCTACTTTTATTAATTTCAGCTATGGATTTACATTAATTAATTGATAACTAAGAAAGATTGAATAACGAAATAATTAAAACTTATTTTTTGTACATAATTTTTTTTGATATATGGGGACTTATAAAACACGCATTTTAACAATTTCTTAGGTTATTTTAAATTAAATTTTACTTTTTTGCATTGTAAAAACATAGAAAAAGATCAAACAAATATATATTTAATAATTTGTATTACTAATGGAGTCTACAAATGGTATCTTAACACACAGTAAAAATTTTTACGTTTTCTTTTTTTCGTACATTTCGTGCATTTCTGCTGCAAGCCATTTTTGTATATCATGTAACTCACTGAAAAAAGCACTACGAGAGACAAATTGCTATTTTCTTTATTTCTGCTATCTGTTAGGCTCCATTCACACTAATTTCTCTTTTTTTTAATAGTATTTATATATGTGAAAAAAAATTATAAAGATGTGTATCCTATAGGATACACCAGGTCCGAAGAGGTTAAACCAACAGTTTTTAATTTATATAGAAATCTTATTTTTAAATTGTTTGTACTTGTGTTTATACAATTTTTGTTTATATGTATATAATTTATTTTTATTTGTTCATTCTAGGCATCTAGGGCCAACAGCCATTTTATGTGAGTGAATGCATTCCAGGTACCGGAAGATTGTCAGGAGTATAAATGAGTCCCTAAATTCATATAATGAATTTGAATGTTAGAATTTTTGAAAGAGCCGTTGTGTTGTCCCTTAGGACTAGATGCCTGGAGTTCAAGTTTATCATGAAAATTTAAATTTTTTTTTCTGCATAAATTTTCTTGTTATTTGTAATAAAGATTTATTTAAATATTGTGATCAAGAAATCAACTAGAGCTGGTTGTAACATTTCCAAATTGGAAATTGTTAATTTTTCGAAATGGTACGTCATATTCATTTTTCTTCTTTCATACTTCAAATTTTTGAAAAGTTTCTATTTGCATCTTTTAGAGATTAACTTTCATGCTTGGCTTTTTAATGATCTCTTGTCTAGGATATGCTAGCCTCTGTCACTGGATTGAGATTTTTCATGTGCCAATTAATTCTTGGAGGGTTAATTAGTTAAGCAAATACTTTAAACTTTTCTTATATAAGTAAAATTTAACTATTTTTCAAACATTTCATTGTTAAGCTATTTAAATTGTTACATTATTCAAATCGTTAAATTTTTCAAGTTGTTAAATCATTTAAATTGTTAGCTTATTCAAATTGTTAAATTGTTTAAAAATTGTTAAAGTTTTTTTCAAGTTCGAAGTGTTTAGGCTTCGTTTAAATTTTTCACGTTCGAAGCACTTTTAAAAGGCTTCGTTTAAATTTTTTTTTGACTTCAATTGTTGAAGTCATGTGTTTTTCAAATTTTTTCAACTATTGCAGTTGTTTCACTTTTTCAGTTCAGAAATGAACTAGATGGAATTTTAATTCCTTAAGTTTTTTGGGGTAAATCCTGATTTGTTCTGGTTAATGAGATACTCCTAGTTGACATGGTGTGGAGGTACTACTAACAAAAAAAATTTTTTTTTTCAATTTTGTCTTGTGAATTTGTGAATGGAATTGTGATATCTATGGATTTTTCAATCCTTTGCTCTTTGAGTTCAATTGAAACTCTTTTTATAGAGGCAATGAGAGGGGGGGCATTGATGGAATCCCATCAACAGATGGTTTTCTCATCGCCTCCTATATTATTTTATCCATAAATTCATTCACTCATAATTTATTTTAATATTCATTTATTTATTATTTCATAAAAACTATATCCAATAAATATTAACTTACCTTTCAAATCCTTTCCGGCCGTTATTAATTTCAGAACATCCGATAATCTATTTAACTTCAATAGCCTTACATAATATGTATACGGACTCCATCTTTAATTCCAACCTACATCGACAATAACTTCTCTACGACTAATCATATTTTTCCGTAACGATATTTTCCCCGCCAGATGGCGACTTGGAATATCGTAACAATAATCGAATCTTTCATTCGCTTTACCGAATCGATCTTTCGATTCGTCCACACGTCGTCTTCTGATTGGCTCGTTTTGTGGGCGTGCTCGCAAACGACGTTTTCAATCCTGCTTGTTTAGTATAAATACACGATGCTTATTTCTGTTCTTCGCCGCTTTTATCTCCCTATAAATGGGATCTCAAGTAACTGTATTAAGGCTGGTCCTTAATCTGGAAGTGTAATTTAATTATACTTGTTCTACTTAGATTTACTTTTAATTGTTTTAACCTGCACTATGATGTCAACTAAATGTCAACTGTTAATATGTTCATCTGTACTGATGTGATGGAGTTCGCTGTGTCAAGCCATCTGTAACGCCGTTTCAACTTCTTCAAGTAATGAAATAAATATATTTGTTTTTATTTTTGACTTTTTATTTTGCTGCCAATGAGATCGACATTAATATTACTCAACTATACTTTTTGACTTCCAATACAGCGTTAGGTACCAGCAAAAGCTCCATTGTGTTATCTGCTTCTTTAATGATATTTTTAGCGTATATATAAACCTCCAAAGGTTATATTACGCACATTAAGAACTAGCATTTGATCTCAACCAGCGTAAGGGATTGTGATCTGTAAATACTTTGAACTTCCTACCGTCCAAATAGTAATGCAATTTCTTTATTGCAAAGATTATACTCAGACATTCGCGTTCAGTAGTACTGTACCGTTTTTCCGCTTCTGAGAACTTTTTGCTTAAATAAAGAACTGGATGTTCTTCACTTGTTCTATCATCCTCTTGACTTAATACAACTCCCATGCCTCGGTTTTTAAGCGTCCGTTTGAACTAAAAATTCTTTTTTAAAGTTCGGTGCATGCAAAACCGGCGTGTCTGTTAAACTCTTTTTTAACCTGCGAAATGCTTCTTCGCATTCAGCTGTCCAAGTGATTTCGCCCTTTTTTGTTTTCCCTTTTAGCGCGTCCGTTAAAGGCGCAGCTATTACCGAATAGTTTTGGATATACCTGCTATAATATCCGGCTAAACCTAAGAAAGCGCGTATCTGCGTTTTCGTTTTAGGGGTCGGAAAGTTTTTAACACTTTCTACTTTTGCTTCCGCAGGTGATCTTGTACCGGTTCCTACAATATGCCCCAAATACTTGACATGGTTTTGCGCAAACTTGCACTTTGAAAGTTTTATTTTCAAATTTGCCTTTTCAATTCTCTCCAAAACCAAACTTATATGTTGTAAATGGTCTACCCAAGTATTTGAAAATATAGCAACATCGTCTAAATATGGAACAGCAAATTCCTCGAATTCTCTCAGTAACTCGGACATGAGTTTGCTAAAGAAATAGGGAGCATTTTTTAAACCGAAACTCATTCTTAAACATTTAAAAGTACCAAAGGTTGTACAGAAAGCAGCGTACCGTTGGGCTCTTGGACTTAAAGGGATTTGCCAGTACCCCTTAGCTAGATCTAAGACCGTTATAAATTTAGCAGATGATACTTTCTCAACTCTTTCTTCGATATTCGGAAGAGGAAAATATTCGGTTCTAATGATCCTATTTAAGCGACGATAATCAACGCATGGCCGGGGATCTTTTCCGGGAGTTTCTACCAATATCATCGGAGAAGTGTAGTCTGACTCTCCTACCTCTATAATACCTAACTTTAACATTTTCTGGATTTCATCTTTTAAAATATCAGTCTATCTTTGAGAAAATCTATACGGTTTTGACCTAATCGGAGTATCGCTATCAAGAATGATATCGTGCTCAACTAAGTCTGTAAGACCAGGGTTGTTAGATAAGCACTTTGAAAATCTATTTAACACCTCATGCAATTGATTTAGCTGACTTTTGTTCAATAGATTTTCTAAATCACTGCTAAGAATTACTTCCTCAAAATCATATACCATAGGACCATTCTCTAGATACGGAATCTCTAAGTCTTGGTCTTCCAATGATTTAGGATAAATCTCGAAGTCAAGTAGATTCACATGCTCCGGTCGCGTATAATATGGTTTTAACATATTTACGCGATATATTTGGGTCTTTTCTTTTTTTCCCGGTATTTCGACAACATAGTTCGTTTCCGAAATTTTACTTTTTACTGTCCCAGGACCAATCCATTGAACTGATAATTTATTTGGTCTCGATGTCGCCAAGACTAAAACTAAGTCACCCTCTTTAAATTCTCGTTTGATAGCATTTTTGTCGTACCAATTCTTTCGTTTGACTTGTAAATCTTCCATTCGCGTAACTGCTATCTCACGACATCGCTTTAACCTGTTAATTAAATTGAACACATGTTCCGTAACTAAATCGTTTTCTAAAGGTGGCTCCAGCCATTTTTCCGCAATTAATGTTTCTGGTGTGCGTAATTTTTTTCCGTACACTAATTCTGATGGAGTGTACCCCGTACTCTCATGTGTTACAGTTCTGAGTGCTAACAGTATCACTGGTAAATGCTTATCCCAGTCCGCTCCGGACTCTAAACATAACGCTCTCATAAGCCGTTTCATAGTTCTATGAAATCATTCGACAGGATTACTTTGTGGGTGGTGAACAGAACTATGGCTTACCTTTATGCCGAATTTCTCTAGAAATTCTGTAGTTAATGCTGAGGTAAACGATTTTCCCTGATCACACTGTAACTCAGAAGGAAAACCTGTGCGACAAAAAATGTCTAATAATGCCTCAGTTACTTTCACGGAACTTAAATCTGTTAAGGGTATTGCCTCAGGATATTTCGATGCCATACACATCGCTGTTAAAATGTAACGGTTCCCATTTGTGGTCAGAGGTAACGGACCGCAAGCGTCAATGTTTAATTTGGGAAACACCTCCTGAATCACTGGTACTAATTTTAAGGGGGCTTTCTTTTTTTCATTTGGCCGTCCTGCTTTCTGACAGAAATCGCAAGAACGTACAAAATCTTCCATCTCCTTATTGCAATTTGGCCAGAAAAAATATCTATTTAACTTATCCTTGGATTTAGTACAACCCAAATGTGCCGACGTCCCTTCGTGACACAATGATTTTACCGCTTCCCTTAACGGCTTTGGAATTACCAGCAATTTCGTCACATTTCCAAATCGATCCTCGCGATTTTTCACTAGCAAATCATCTTTAATCGAATATACACGATTTGCATTTTCCCCATTTGGTTTATCCAAACGGCTCCGCAATTCCCTTACTTCCGCGCACTTTCGTTGTGCATCGATAAAACCTTGTTTATCTATTTTCAATAACTCTAACTCTGGCGTTCCGGCCTCTAAAGCGGGAATTTCTATCGGTTCTTCTTCTACCGTCGGAACTAAAATCCCTGCTTCATCCTTCGACTCTCGATTCAACCCTTCTGAAACTTCCGTTTCAAGTTTTTCCTGCCGATCCCTTTCGGCAACTTTCTCCATGCGCTTTGCATGCGCTCTCGTTTGTACGGCATTTACCTGACCCACCGAAAAAAACTCATACCCCGTTTTTTCTTTAATCAATTCTGCCGTTTTGTTCCCTAGCAAATATCGATTTTGGTTCAAGTGGTTTCCACACACGGCCGCCTTTGTCCGTAATTTACCAAAATCTCCCGATATTTCTACAACTGCTAACGGTAGACAAACTAACTCCAAGCTTAAGGGTTGCTTAATCCATATTTGCTCACCGCAAAAATCATTTGGATTTATGTATTTCCGACAAACTAAATCCAACGTGGCTCCGGAATCTCTTAAGATTTCTATTCTATATCCATTTACAGTTCCCTGAAAAGTATATGTTTCTAACAAATCTTCTCTTTTTTCCTGGAGGTTGTTTACTGACCCTGAAGGTGGTTTTTTCTGCAATTTTGGGCACGAACTTTTTAGATGGTTTTCCGAATTGCAAATAAAACATTTCAATTTAACTCTCCTTTCGAATGCCCTGTCTCTATTTATATCCGCTTGTGTGTTAGTAACGCCAAAGGAGGGAGTATATCGGGGTTTACTTCCTCTAAATTTATCATCAATTTGCATACGAGTTTTTTTCATGCTTATTATCTCTATTCTTCGACGTCGACGCTCGAATGCTATCAAAACCATCAAGTAATTCGGTAATTTCGGCCTCACTTTTAATTAACGGCCACTTATCTAAGAAGTGTTCTCTCATCTCTGGCTTAGCGCGTTTTTTGATTTGGTCTGCGATTAAAAGATCGGTGAGTTGCTCAAACGAATTTATTTCCAAACCTGCAAGCCATTCCTGCAAATAATTTCGTAACTCGAAACCGAAATCCTTCCATGTATCGCTCGGATGTTTGACGTGCTGTAAGAACTTAACTTTAAATGATTCTGCATTTAATTTATAACGTTTTAAAAGAACTGATTTAATGTGATCATAATTCTCCGCTAAATCTTCGGCTTCTCTTGCTATAATCGTTACAATATCAATTGGCAATAAACTAATTAAGTGGGACACCCAGTTTTCTTTATTAATTTTAACTCTTTTAACTTGTCGTTCAAACAAAACCAAATACAAACTGATATCTGTTTTTTCGGGGTCGAATTCAGGTATTAGTTTTTCAAATTTAATTCTGAAGGACGCGAATTAATGTCATTTGAATTTGATCCCGATGCGGGGATTCCTTTCTCTAATTTTAATTTTTCTAATTCAAAATTTAATTCTAACTCTTTCTGTCTCAACTCTCGTTCTTGTTCCATTTTTTTTACACTCACGTTCAGCATTTTCTTTTCGTAATAATTCTTCGCGCTCTAAATTTGTCTAGCTATTTCATGTTCCTCTCTCTCAGCCGCTTCCTGACTTTCTCTTAAAATATTATCATATATCTCGGATACAAAATCTTCATTGTAATCATCTGAATTCACAATTAAATTCTTTAACTGAGTCCTCGTTTCGGTGCCCAGTCTAGGTATTTCCAGTTCATCGATTAATTTAATTACATCATCTTTCTTACCTTTGCCTAAGTACGCCATTTTAATAAAACTTTTACCTTATTCTACTTATAATTTTTAACAGAAATTTACATATAAAAATCAAAATGTACACATTCAATGCTGATTCTTTTATCACGACTTCCAAAAGATATCAAAAAAAAAAAAAAATTCTATATCTGTCTATATTTTTTGAATATTTATATCTATAGAAATTTTTCTTTTACATATAGACAAATTTTAACTATTAAAATAACTAAAAACAAATTTTAAATTTTACATACATAAAAATCAGAAGGAAAAAAAAACCCATCTTTTATACACATACATATATAAAAAAAAAATGCTTCCCTTATGTGTACTTGTACAATTTAAGTTTAACATTTACAACAACAAAAAAAAAATTCTTCTATAAATATTTTACCTTTTTTTATGTACATAAAATTGTTTACTCAAGAACTTTTTGAAATGGAATGACTTACCCCATTGAAGCTTTTACACCTCTCCAAATATTTAATCCAAAGAAACAGGAAAATCACAATCTGTAAGCACTCACACAGAATTGCGCACAAACACCAAACACGGCACTAAAAACAAACACTATTTCACTATTTTCTTTCCCGAAAGTAGGTCACGACAAAATCGCTCTTCTTCTTTTTTTTTATCAGCTGACAAGGGTCGAGGGTCGGAAAACAATTTCACCTCCGCCTCCGAGGAACGACGTATCCCAGAAAATTCCAGTCGTCCGTTTCTACCAAGGGATCAGGGAGCCTGCGTTTACGGAAAGATGATCTGCTTATCTTATTCCGCTAAGAAAATCCAATCACTATTTCTTCTGACTAAAACGCCATCCAACTGCTGACACCAATTCAACTTGCTGTGACGTATTGAATGAATAAATCCAGGATGACTTTGGCAAGCTTTATTTACAGCAACACACAGCACAGCAAAACAGAAGAAAATTAGAATTGGAAAAAATATGTAGAAGTAAGATTTAAATAAGAGTACATTATGTACTCTGTCCGCAGCTGTTTCACAGTTGCGCGTGGGTTTTTGGGACTTCACTTTTTACGGGGCAAGAATGCGCCCCGGCTGGCGAGCTAGGTCGACTCACTTCAAAGTCAAAACCAAAAATCCTCCCTTGAGCCTCTTGGAAATTGCATATATATAAAGCAGTTTTCTTTGATCATTGCCGATCATTAACAGGGTAAATCAGACAGCTCAAGTAGTGTAGATTTATTATATTCAAACTGTCTAACGTTAAATTCTTGGTCTGAAATACGATTTTTATAACGTCAGTTACAGAGGTTTCAAGTGGAATTTATTGCTTAGATAATTGGAAAGTTGAAGTTTTATTATACACAAATGTATCGTACTTGTCAGAGGGTATTTACACGTGCTAACATCTGCCTTTATTGACAGTGTGCTAATGAGGATATTCAGAATGTTACAGTGTATAGGGCATTAAAATCAGAGTGAAATTTTTACATAAGAGTGATAATTTTCATAAAGAGTGAAAAGAAAATAATAATAAAGTGTCTATATGTTATTGCTAATTTACGTATTTACCTAAGATTTATTTGTTTTATATGTAACCTTATTTAATTGGATAGTATTCAAAAATTTGTATATGAAAGTGCTTTAAAATTAAAATATTCTAGGAAATGAAGTAAAATCTAAAATTAAATATCAGTTGACGAAAGTATTAGTTTTTGAGTATTATTTAAAATATATAGGGAGGAGTTAAAATAAGTAAATATGGCAAAGGTTACTTCACTGAAGTACTGCAGAAGAATTGATCTGGTACATTTAGCAGACGTGCTAGACATAAAAATTGCGGAACATGACAAAATAGCGATAATTATCGAGAAAATACAAAGTTTGGATAGTTATGATGAACAATTTGCGCTTACGCAAGTCAGGTTCATAATAAAGGATAGAGAAGAGCAGCTGGCACAGGAAAAAGAGAGGGAAAGATTAGAAATGGAAAGAGAAGAAAAGCAGAAAGAAAGAGAGTTTCAGTTAGAACAAATTAGGTTAACGCAAAACGCGGACAGAAGAAGCTCCATTTCGAGTAATAGATCAGAAAGAGCACCTAAAATTTCATTAAAGGGAATTATGCAAAATTTTGATCTAGAAATGTCAGATATAACTTTATTTCTTAACTTATTTGAAAGACAAGCCGAGAGGTCCGGGATAGAAAGCGACGATTTTGTGACACACCTGTTGGCATTACTGCCCATAGAGATTGCAGAATTAATATTATGCGAACAAAAAGAACTTGTGAACAACTTTGAGCATGTAAAATCAGTTTTATTGGCAAGATACAGACTTAGCCCAGAAGTGTATCGTCAAAAACTAAATAAACATGCAAAAAATCCAAACAGCCCTTGGAAAGATCTAATTTTCGAATTAAATAGCTTTCAAGACGAATGGTTAAATGGTATAGGTATCACAAAATTTGAAGAGCTAAAGGACTTATTAATAATGGAACAAATCAAAAGGTAATGTGCGTAATATAACCTTTGGAGGTTTATATATACGCTGAAAAATATCATTAAAGAAGCAGATAACACAATGGAGCTTTTGCTGGTACCTAACACTGTAGTGGAAGTTAAAATAAGTGTGAGCAGTATTTGATGTCGATCTCTTTAGCAGCAAATAAAAAGTCAAAAATAAAACTAATATATTTATTTCATTACTTGGAGAAGTTGAATCGGCATTACAGATGGCTTGACACGGCGAACTCCATTACATTGGTACAGATGAACACATTAACAGTTGAACATATAGTTGACAGCATTGTGCAGGTTAAAACAATTAAAAATAAATTTAAATAAAACAAGTATAATTGAATTATACATCCAGATTAAGGGCCAGCCTTAATACAGTTACTTGATATCCCATTTGTAGGGAGATAAAAGCGGCGAAGAACAGGAATAAACATCGTGTATTTATACTAAGCAAGCCGGATTGAAAACGTCGTTTGCGAGCACGCCCACGAAACGAGCCAATCAGAAGACGACATGTGTACGAATCGAAAGATCGATTCAGTAAAGCGAATGAAAGATTCGATTATTGTTACGATATTCCAAGTCGCCATCTGGCGGGGAAAATATCGTTACGGAAAAATATGATTAGTCGTAGATAAGTTATTGTCGATGTAGGTTGGAATTAAAGATGGAGTCCGTGGAAGAAATTATGACAGGCTATTGAAGTTAAATAGATTATTGGATGTTCTGAGGTTAATAATGGCCGGAAAGGATTTGAAAGGTAAGTTAATATTTATTGGATATAGATATTATGAAATAATAAATAAATGAATGTTAAAATAAATTATGAGTGAATGAATTTATGAATAAAAGAATATAGGAGGCGATGAGAAAACCATCTGTTGATGGGATTCCATCAATGCCCCCCCTCTCATTGCCTCTATAAAAAGAGTCAAATGAACTCAAAGAGCAAAGGATTGAAAAATCCATAGATATCACAATTACATTCACAAATTCAAAAGACAAAATTGAAAAAAAAAAAAAAATAATTTTTGTTTTGTTAGTAGTAGTACCTCCACATCATGTCAACTAGGAGTACCTCATTAACCAGAGCAAGTCAGGATTTACCCCAGAAACTTAAGGAATTGAAATTCCATCTAGTTCATTTCTGAACTGAAAAAGTGAAACAACTGCAATAGTTGAAAAAATTCGAAAAATACACGACTTCACCAATTGAAGTCAGAAAAAAATTTAAACGAAGCCTTTTAAAAGTGCTTCGAACGTGAAAAATTTAAACGAAGCTTAAACACTTCGAAATTGAAAAAAAAACTTTAACAATTTTTAAACAATTTAACAATTTTAACAAGAAAAATTTGAATATGTTAACAAGTTAAATGATTTAACAACTTGAAAAATTTAACGATTTGAATATTTTAACAATTTAAATTATTTAACAATTTGAATAATTTTAACAATTTGAACAAGTTAACAATAAAATTCTTAAGGAATAGTTAAATTTTATTTATATAAGATAAGTTTAAATATTTGCGTAATTAATTAACTTTCCAAAAATAAATTGGCACATGAAAAATCTCAATCCAGTGACAGAGGCGCGCATATCCTAGATAAGAGATCACTAAAAAGCCAAGCATGAAAGTTAATCTCTAAAAGATGCAAATAGAAACTTTTCAAAAATTTGAAGTATGAAAGAAGAAAAATGAATATGACGTACCATTTAGAAAATTAACAATTTCCAGTTTGGAAATGTTACAACCAGCTCTAGTTGATTTCTTGATCACAATATTTAAATAAATCTTTATTACAATTAACAACAAGAAAATTTATGCAGAAAGAAATTTAAATTTTCATTATGAACTTGAACTCCAGGCATCTAGTCCTAGGGGACAACACAACGGCTCTTTCAAAAATTCTAACATTCAAATTCATTATATGAATTAGGGACTCATTTATTCTCCTGACAATCTTCCGGTACCTGGAATGCATTCACTCACAAAAAAAAATGGCTGTTGGCCCTAGATGCCTAGAATGAACAAACAAAAAATAAATTATATACATATAAACAAAAATTGTATAAACACAGGTACAAACACTTTAAAAATAAGATTTCTTTATAAATTAAAAGCTGTTGGTTTAAAAAGAAATCACTTTAAAAATATTTTTAACATTTAAGTAAATTTTAACAATTTAAAACTTTATAAAATGATCAAGATAGCTGGTTATCTATACTGAAAAATTATGCTGGTTAGTTAACAGTAACAATAGCAGATGTCTACACATATCTTTTTAAACTTAATTTACAATTTTTAAAGTATAGTGTAGTTACAAAAAGCTTTACATGTTACATAAAAAAAAATACCAGCTTAAATTAGGTACGTTATATAAAAAATTTAAATATGAAATACATGACAAAAAGAATTTATAATATGGATTAAAAAGACTATTGTACATCACTTAGAAATAGAATCTTTATAAAGTTAAGTATTTCATATTTAGACAATAGTTTCGTAAAGAAAAAATATCTGCAATTGCTGGACCCCGAATCCATGCCCCCCCTCCCCCCAAGTGGGCAATCTTGAGAACTGCTGGAAGGACCTGGGATGACCTCAGGTTCAACTTCGACAGCATCATCTCGATTGACCGCAACCTTGGGAGAAAAGAGGACATAATCATCGGTGCCCAGCACAGCTACACTGCGCCTAAAAACAACAGAACTTTCGAACCTAATGGATTTACCCATTAAAACTGGAAGCAGGTGATGAGTCTCGGGAACCACAGTCAGAAGGGCATGATGAGTCAGTCTGGCTTCTCTCGGGAGACCGTTGAAAGTGTCGACCTCGGGAACTGGATCCACTGGAAGAACTAGGGCGTCTGGATCTAGAATAAGGCGAAGGATGACGATACTGGCGATCAGGTGATCTGGCGTAACAGTTGACCTGGATATGTCCCAACTTCCCACATCTCCAACACTTTCTCTGTCGAGACTTCTTGAAGCGAGGTTTGCTCTTAAAGGACCTATTCACCTTAGCAGTAGTAGAGATGCTGACCTGTTTGGCACTGTCTCGATCACGTAACTTCTGCCTTGTTTCTTCAGCTACCAGTGAGTCCACAACAGAGTCAAACTTAAAGGATGCATCAGGTTTGGATAAGACCTGTTGGACAAGATTGTCGAAACTGCTGGGTAGAAATCGTAAAAATTGGTAGGTAAGGTAACATTCTGAGAAATTTTCATCTATGAGCTTTATTTCGGAGTAAATTTTCTTCAAACGAGTTGCAAATAAGTTGATAGGTTCTCCATACCGTATCCTCTCTTCCATAAGTTCATTGAACAAGGTCATATGATGGGTGCGTGAGTCAGGGTGAAAATTTTTATGCAATCTTCTCCATGCTTCAACAGGCTCTTGACAATCTTCTATTAATCTCTTAAATTCAGGCTCTATGTTTAAGTAGATTAAAGAAAGAGCTTTGTTAGCACGGGAGGTAAATTGGTTGACCATATCGGCAGTAACACTTGCACTTAAAACTGGGGTTTCTTACTTTAACTGTATAATATCCCAAAGGCCTTTTTCCATCAACAAATATTTCATGTCACACGCCCATGTGGCGTAATTTCTTGTACTTAACTTATCAATTGGATTAGTGGCCATTTAAAAAAAAAAAAAAATCAGGATAAATCTTCAAGCAAGCAAAAAAAAAATTTTAAGTGTTACCGCCCCCCCGACTTTTTCGTCGGTTCTCTGTTAATAGCCAAGTCAAACTTCTCAAAAAAAATTTCAAAATGTCATAAAGTTCAACAAAAATCAGAAACAGTCTATTGTTAAAGCATAATTGAAACATGAAATAATATAAACGTAATTAATTCATTCTGTAAATCATAAAAGTTCAGCAAAAGATAAATCAAAACTTCTTCAAAATATAACTAAACAGTTCTGTAAACAAAAATCCGGCAGAAATCAAAACAAAGTTCTTGGGAAAATATAATTAAAGTTCTTGAAATTAAACAATAAAAGTTCTTTAAATCATAAGGTTTGGCAAAAAAATTTCAGTTTTTCATAAGGAAGAAATCATAAAACGTAATCCAGGATATTTCAAAACACAACACTTCGCTTTTGCCTGCCGAGATCGATCTGCTCAAAATGGCTTCCAGGGTTAGGCTTACCGCCCATAACCCCTTAATGTGCGTAATATAACCTTTGGAGGTTTATATATACGCTGAAAAATATCATTAAAGAAGCAGATAACACAATGGAGCTTTTGCTGGTACCTAACACTGTAGTGGAAGTTAAAATAAGTGTGAGCAGTATTTGATGTCGATCTCTTTAGCAGCAAATAAAAAGTCAAAAATAAAACTAATATATTTATTTCATTACTTGGAGAAGTTGAATCGGCATTACAGATGGCTTGACACAGCGAACTCCATTACATTGGTACAGATGAACACATTAACAGTTGAACATATAGTTGACAGCATTGTGCAGGTTAAAACAATTAAAAATAAATTTAAATAAAACAAGTATAATTGAATTATACATCCAGATTAAGGGCCAGTCTTAATACAGTTACTTGATATCCCATTTGTAGGGAGATAAAAGCAGCGAAGAACAGGAATAAACATCGTGTATTTATACTAAGCAAGCCGGATTGAAAACGTCGTTTGCGAGCACGCCCACGAAACGAGCCAATCAGAAGACGACATGTGTACGAATCGAAAGATCGATTCGGTAAAGCGAATGAAAGATTCGATTATTGTTACGATATTCCAAGTCGCCATCTGGCGGGGAAAATATCGTTACGGAAAAATATGATTAGTCGTAGATAAGTTATTGTCGATGTAGGTTGGAATTAAAGATGGAGTCCGTGGAACAAATTATGAAAGGCTATTGAAGTTAAATAGATTATTGGATGTTCTGAGGTTAATAACGGCCGGAAAGGATTTGAAAGGTAAGTTAATATTTATTGTATATAGATATTATGAAATAATAAATAAATGAATGTTAAAATAAATTATGAGTGAATGAATTTATGAATAAAAGAATATAGGAGGCGATGAGAAAACCATCTGTTGATGGGATTCCATCAAAAGGCATGTGCCGGCGGAAATAAGGGAACACTTCATTGATTCGTGGGCGTCGTATAAAAATCCGGAAACTCTAGTGAAAGATTTGGATGGATATGACACGATCAAGGGCGCGGCAAAAAAATGGTGGAACCCGAGACAGCAATCAGACAGAAAATTCGAATCGCCGAAATATACGGAAAAAGTACGGGACAAAAATCCGGAAGTACAAAAAAATTGTCATGAAAAAAATGATAGTAAGGAACGGGAGAGAATTTTTGAAAAAAAAAAGAAAAATACTTGTTTGTTGTGCCAGAGTGATAAACATTTCAAGCGTGAGTGCCCAAAATACAAAAATAGAGAAAATCTGCCAAATAAAGTTCATCATGTTAGTAACGTTTTAGAATGGGAAGAAGGATTTAAACCTTACTTAAGACAAGGCAAAATAAACGGAGAAGAAATTACTATACTCAGAGATACGGGAAGTAATTACAACGTTTGCCCACGGCATTTTATTAATACGGATCAATTAAATGGAGAAACCAAATGGATTTCACAACCATTAGTTAATAATGTCCAATGTTTACCTATAGCGGAAGTAACTTTAGAATTACAAAATAAAGAAATCGTAAAAACAAAAGCGATAATAGCTAATAAAGAAACGGATATATCATACTATATCTTAGGAAATGAAACTCAAAAACTGATTGACAATCTAGGAAAAGAAAAACATGCGGTTCTTCACGCAGTAATGACATGGAGTAAATCCAAAACCAAAAGTGAAAGAGAAGTAAATAATGAAAAAAGCGAAACAGATCCGTTACACCCTAAGGGCTCAAACGAAGAAAAATCGAGTCAAGGAGGGGACTGTCAGTCATTTGAGATTAACAAACCGGGGAGAGAAAAAAAACGTGAAGAGACGAAAAACACACCTTCGTGGGAACAATACGATTCGGAAAAAATAGAGAATGACATTCAACTTCCGGCAATTCAGGAAAGCGGGATTTTGGCTTTAAGTAAACTGAATAAAAATGAATTTGAAAAGGAGCAAAAAGCAGACAATTCATTAGAAACAGTGCCACTAAAAGCAAGTCAGAAAAAGTCATTTTTCGAATTCAAAGACTCAATCATTGTAAGAAAAATTACAGATCACAGAGGGTTAGAAAGATTTCAATTAGTAATTCCGTCAAAATTTAGACAGGACATCTTGAGCGCATGTCACGAAAATATTTCGGCCCACCTGGGAGAAAAGAGGACAAAAGATAAACTCCTTAGATACTTTTTTTGGCCTAATGTGATAAGGGAGGTAGAAGAGTATGTGAAGTCATGTGACGCCTGTCAATTAATAGGTCATGCGGGCGAGCAATAAAAAGCCCCTTTAACTCGGGTGCCAATAATTAAAGAGGTTTTTTCCAAGCTGTCGATCGATCTGGTCGGCCCTTTAATTAAGTCAAAATAGGGAAATAAATACATGCTAACCACTTTGTGTGTTTTTTCTAAGTACCCTGAAGCTATTCCCATTCCAAATATGCTTTCGGAGACGGTAGTGGAGGCCCTGATGTTGGTCTTCAGTAGGGTAGGTTATGCTTCAGAAATACAAAGTGATAGGGGACGAAGTTTCACTTCATGTCTTACGGAAACTTTTTTGGAAAAATTCGGTGCAAAAGTGAGGCATTCGAGTGTCTTTCACCCCGCCTCAAATAATGTGGAAAGGACACACAGAACGATAAAAAGGTTACTAAAAGCGATGTGCGTTGAAAATGGGGAAGACTGGGAAACAAACTTGCCCCACGTGTTATTAGCATTAAGGAATGCTATAAGCGACTCAACGGGCTACAGCCCAGCGGAATTAGTCTTTAGGAAAAATCTAAGAACACCGGAAACGTTATTATACGAAAAGTGGACAGGAAAAAATCAGGAACCGGAGTTAGTTACGGAATATGTATTCGGATTAATGAATCGGTTAAAAAGATGTCAAAAACTGGCAGCGGAAAACATGGTAGACAGTAGAGAAAAAAGAAAACTATGGTATGACAAAAAAGCCATAGAAAGAAAGTTCGTACCAGGGGATCAGGTCTTAATATTAGCGACGAATAAACCCTATAAGATGTCAGTTAGTTGGACAGGACCGTGTAAGATAATAAAAAAAATATCAGATACGAACTATGTTGTAGAAGTTCCGGGCAAGCATCAAAAATCTCAAATTTATCACGTTAACCTTTTAAAACCGTATGTGCAGCGTGTAGAAAAAATAAACATTTTGACACTTGAATGTAAAGATTTAGAGTCTTCTCAAGACTTAGAGATAGCATTTCCGGTAGAAAATGAAAATAGTTATAGCTTCAAAGAAATCGCGAAAATTAGTAAACTAAACGAATGCTGTAACCCAGAACAATTGGAAGAATTAGAAAAGTTACTAGACGAATTCAAGGAAATTTTTTCTAACAACCCTGGAACAACAAATCTAACTGTGCACGATATAGAAGTTACTGAAAATAAACCGATTAGGCTAAGACCTTATAGAATGTCAATTAGACAAGAAGAAATTCTAAACAAAGAAATAAAATGGATGTTAGAACTGAATATAATAAAATAAGGAGAATCGGACTATACTTCCCCTATGATATTAGTTGAAACCCCGGAAAGAGAACCACGTCCCTGCATAGACTACAAAAAATTGATGTAATTACAAAAGTAGAGTATTATCCGCTCCTGAATATTGAAGAACGCGTTGAGAAAGTGGCGGCGGCAAAATATATAACGATATTGGATCTAACGAAAGGATATTGGCAAATACCAATGACGCCCCGGGCACAAAAACTAGCCGTATTTGTAACTAGTTCTGGTAGTTTTTACCCCCTCAAGATGCCATTCGGGCTCATTAATTCGTCGTTTAGATTTTCAAAATTCATGGCAAAATTACTAAGCGGCCTAGAAAAATTTTGTCTACCGTACCTAGACAATATGGCTATTTTCTCGGAATCATGGGAAGAGCATATCGAGCATCTAAGAGACGTATTGAGGAGAATCAGAGAGGCGAAACTAACAGTAAAAATAGCGAAATGCCAATTTGCTCAGAAAACAGTCAAATACTTGGGACACATATTAGGTGAGGGTCAAAGAAAACCTGCAGAGGCAAAGATTAAAGCAATAATCGAATTACCGTCACCCAAAACCAAAACGGAAATTAGAAGATGTTTAGGAATGGCAGGATATTACTTGAGATACATAAAAAACTATGCATCAATTGTAGAACCGCTCACACGGGCACTAAAAGGGAAAAACAAAAAAGAAAAACTAACATGGAGTGACAAAATGGGAAAGGTGTTCGAGACCCTAAAACGTAAACTCACGGAGGAACCTATTTTATATGCTCCGGACTATAGTTCAGAATTTGTCATACAAACTGACGCGTCTCAAAAAGGGATTGGGATTGTGTTAGCTCAGAGGCGAGACTCGGAAGAGCACCCCATTATTTATCTGAGCAGGAAATTCACAGAGCCTGAAAAAAGTTTCAGCCCTCAGAGAGGGAGTGCGCCGCAATAATCTTCGCGATAAAAAAATTAAGACACTATATTGACGGGCAAAAGTTCTTGTCTTGATAGAAACCGACCATAATCCTCTCACGTTTCTTGTAGGGTTTTTAATCGCGGCTCGGTAAACGGCCGTAAAGTTGCTTTTTCCCTCAAAACATTCCTCCTCTGGTTCTTCATCGCAGCCGAACGTAAAGTTCGGAGCATGACGTCATGTGACGTTGCGGCGCGCGCCTTAAGAGGAGTCCAATGAGAGCTCCTGGAATGTTTGTTCTCAACCAATGAGAAATTTCTTTATATACTGTACATATTTTTGTAAATAAAGTTTAGTTCTTGTTCTGTGATTCACCTGTGTGGATGTGAGTTTTTTTCTCTCATCGGCGAAGCGCCAATCGCCGGTAAAACGAAATGATAGCGCGTCCGAAGATCCACGGCCGCTACATATGGTAGCAAGAGAGTGGTCGCGTTATTTTGCTTTATTTGTGTGAACTTTTTTCATAAAGAAAAATGAATTCAGCGGAAGAAAGTAGTGTTTTTCGTATACAACAACTAGACAGAGAAAACTACCGGCAATGGAAATTCAACGTAAAGATGCTTTTAATGCATCATGGATTATATGGACTTATCGAAGGAACCGAAAAGAAACCAGAAACAGGTGATACGAAAATCGCCGAATGGATTAAAAAAGATGCCCGTGCTTTATCAACAATATGTTTAAGCATCGAAGATGAGTTCAAAAATTTAGTAATAGATTGTGAATCGGCGGAAGCTGCGTGGAATATTTTAAAACAAAACTTCGAGCCAACCACCCGCGCTCAAATTGCATCATTGCGTGCTGATTTTATGAACGTAAAATTAAAGAAAAATGAGTCAATGTCGGTATTTCTGAGCCGTCTTCTAAGATCTGCAAAAGATTTAGAGCTAGCGGGAAAAACTGTTCCGGATGATGAAATCGCGTACCAGATGTTGTACCAACTGCCATCCCATTATGATAACGTAGTTATTCAGCTTTACCAATTAGATGATGAGAGTTTTACATCAGAAAATGTGCGTAAAGCACTTATTGCTGAGTATGATCGTCTTAGCCATTGTACAGAGACTGTTTCCGGATCGCATGACGGTAGTTCTACGGCGTTAGCTTCCGAAACCGAAAGAAAGAATAAAACGAAATTCGGTAACAAAACAGAGAATAAATGTTCCAAGGATCGAAATTGCTTCAAATGTGGCTTACCTGGACATGTTATGAAATATTGCAAGAAGAATACAAAGAATTTTCCACCGAGAGTACTTCCGGCCAAATCCGAAAGTAATCCTAAGAAGGGTGATGTTTTCTTAGCGGCGACCTCATCGGCGGTGTTTACGAACTCGAAACCAAAAGTGACTGAATTCATGATTGATTCTGCGGCTACAGAACATTTTTGTAATAATATGAACTTATTTAGCACTTTTAGTGAACTCAAGAACTCTGAATCTGCGAACATTGCTGAAGGATCTTCACCTATATGTGGATACGGTCAGGTAAAATTATTAGTTCATCAAGACGGAGGTAAGGTTCCTTTGATATTAAATAAAGTATTGTATGCTCCAAAAATGTCGCGAAATTTAATTTCTGCATGTTTAATTGACAATGCTGGGTACAGTATCATAATCAGAAATGGTAAATTGGTCATTAGAAGGCCAAATGGTTCTTTTTTCATTGTGTCATTTTTGAGTAATAATTTTTATGTAATTAATGCAAATGTAATTGAAAATATTGTTGTACCTGAAGCTTATGTTGCAAATGATAATATTATGTCTTGGCATGTTAAATTTGGTCATCAAAATGTAAAAGATTTGTGTACTTTAATGAAATCTGATGTTGTATATGGTTTAGAAAATGTAAAGGGTAAAATTGAAAGTTGTGATACTTGTAATATGTGTAAATCTCATAGGGAATCTTTTAAGCCCATAAATAGAATATCTACTAAGGGAATTCTAAAATTGTTGCATTTAGATATTTGGGGGCCAGCTCCTGTAGAATCCATAGGGGGATCAAAATATTTCATGAGTGTAATTGATGATTTCTCGAGATATTCTACTGTTTATTTTCTAAAACATAAAAATGAGGCATTTGAGTATTTCAAACAATATCAGACAGAAATGGAGAGACAGACAGGGAAAAAGATAAAGAGAATAAGGACTGACAATGGCATGGAATTTTGTGCTAATTATTTTGAGCAAAATCTGAAAAAACAAGGTATTAGAGTAGAAAGAACAAACCCGTATTCACCAGAAATGAACGGGATTGCTGAGAGATTTAATAGAACAATCATAGAAGGGGTTAGAACTTTGCTATATCAAGGGAATTAGCCAAAAACATTATGGGCAGAGTTAGTTAATACCCAGAACTACCTAAAGAATCGTTTTCCACATAGAAGTCTAGGGGGAAAAGTACCTTTAAATGTATGGACAGACAGAAAAGTTTCAGTTAGACATCTAAAAGTAATAGGAAGTGTCACATACTATCATACTCCCAAACAAAACAGGCACAAACTAGATGAAAGTGCACAGAAGGGAATTTTAATTGGGTATGCAATAAAAACCAAGGGCTATCGAATTTGGAAAGTAGGTATAAGAGAAGTAATTGAGACCGAACATGTACGATTTGATGATTCTAACATTCTGTCAAAATTTAATAAATCAACAAATGAGAATAGTTCTGATTTCACAATACAGTTAAATTCATCAGATGAAAAAAAGTTCCGTAGAGGATCCTTTCGAAATCACTCCTCCTGACAATGATGTGACATCTGACGAAAACCAAATTCACTGGGAAAGAGTTGTAAAAGTAAGAAAAAGTGGGAAAACAAAAGGGAAAAGGGATGTCTATTATTATCCTGAGAGTAATGTTATATTGCGAAGCCTAAATGATGTAAAGGAATATTGTAGATCAAAACAGATAAATTTCAAACCTGAGGACTTTAATTTTACTGAAAGAGAAACTGAACAAAGTTCAGATGAGGACAGTGATGCTGAAGCACACTGTGTTGAGGTGAAAATACCTTCATCATTTTTAAAATCTCAGACATTAGCAGAAAGTAAAAATTGGCATGAAGCCATGACTGAGGAAATTGACACATTAAAAAGCAGGGAAGTTTACAATATAGTTCCTAGGCCTGAAAAGCATAAAGTATTGGGAAGTAAGTGGGTATACAACTTAAAAAGAGATTCTGATGGGAAAATTCAGAGATTTAAAGCACGGTTAGTTACTCAGGGATACAGACAAATTGAAGGCATTAACTATGTAGATACATTTTCACCGGTTGTTAACTTTACATTGGTAAGACATTTTATGATTTTATTAGTTGTTTTATTGGGCTGGAAAAACAATCATCTAGATGTAAAATGTGCTTATTTGTATAGTAAAATAAATGAAGAAATCTATGTCGAACAACCACAAGGTTTTACTGAATGTGACAACAAATCTTATGTATGGAAATTGAAAAAGGCCTTGTATGGTCTACATCAATCAGGTAGGGAATGGTACCTAGAATTGCACAAAAATTTTATTGAAATGGGTTTTGAGAAAGTGAAAAATTGTAATTGTGTATATCATTTAAATTGGAATGTTATTGTGCTTGTTTATGTAGATGATTTTGCAGTGTTTGCCAAGGATAGTTATTATATGAATTATGTGTTTAAAATGTTAAATGAAAAGTTTGATATTAAAAATCTAGGTCCTATTTCAAAATTTCTTGGTGTAGAATTTGAAATGAAAGATGGATATTTGTTAATGCATCAAATGAGTTATATTAAGAAAATGTGTGATACTTTTAAGAACATTCCTAAAACAAAATGTAAATTTCCAATGAGTACTGGTATTATTGTGGAAAAAGTGCATGATCCAAGTTGTATTGTAAATGATGTTCCTTATAGATCCTTAATAGGAAGTTTATTATTTTTAGCATCCAGAACAAGACCAGATATTATGTTCTCTGTTACAATGTTGTCAAAATACTCTAATGCACCTTCTGAAACTCACTGGAAATTACTTTGTCAAATATTTCAATATGTAGTAAATACATCAAATTATTGTATAAATTTGTCTAACGCAAAAGACTGTTTCATTACTGGATATTGTGATGCGAGTTGGGCTGCTGATAGAGATGATAGAAAATCTGTTAATGGTTTTGTAGTTATGATGGGAAATGTTCCGATTTCATGGTTATCCTCTAAGCAACAATCTGTGGCATTGTCAACCATGGAGTCGGAATTCATTGCTCTATCAAAATTGGCAAAGGAAATTCTTTGGCTCTCGCGGATTATGAATGAGTGTAAATTGAGTTTAAACATTTTGAAACCTGTAATATATTGTAACAGCCAAAGTGCTATTTATTTTTCAAGAAATAATGTAGAAAATAAGCGTACAAAGCATATTGATACAAGATATTTTTTTGTTAAGGACTATTTAATGAAAGATTTGTTTGTTTTGAACCATGTATCTGGAAAAGAAAATGTTGCTGACATATTAACTAAGGTAGTGTCTTTTGATAAGTTTGAATATTATTGCAGTATTTTATTTTCTTGTGTATAATTTTTTTGTGTCATATGCTTAAATATTTTTTGAGAATGATTCGAGGGAAAGGGGGAGAATTGTAGGGTTTTTAATCGCGGCTCGGTAAACGGCCGTAAAGTTGCTTTTTCCCTCGAAACATTCCTCCTCTGGTTCTTCATCACAGCCGAACGTAAAGTTCGGAGCATGACGTTGCGCCACGTGCCTTAAGAGGAGTCCAATGAGAGCTCCTGGAATGTTTGTTCTCAACCAATGAGAAATTTCTTTATATACTGTACATATTTTTGTAAATAAAGTTTAGTTCTTGTTCTGTGATTCACCTGTGTGGATGTGAGCTTTTTCTCTCATCGGCGAAGCGCCGATCGCCGGTAAAACAAAATGATAGCGCGTCCGAAGATCCACGGCTGCTACATTTCTAAAAAACAATGCTGGAAACAATTCGAGATTACTCAGATGGGCATTAACTTTGCAACCTTATCATTATGCCATTAAATATAGGCCAGGCAAAGACATATCTCATGTCGACTATTTAAGTAGGAGTGAGTAAGTTTTTTCTAAATGTATATAGTGTAAAATTCTCATAAAAAAATATTTGACTATAAGTGTAAAAGATATAGAAGGAAAGTTCCAAATTTTTTATGGATAGAAATAGTTAATTTCAGAGACGAATTTCTTTTGTGTGTGTGTATGTATTGAGCCACTCAGAATATGTGAGCTAACCTTTGATTTCCAGATATTCCGTCTTGCAGCCAGAATATCATTTTAAGAAGGGGGGTATTGTAGGAAATTAGATGATTTTGCGAGAGAAAACCCCCGGACAGTACAAAATTTAAGAAAAATCCCATGCAAAGGTTGGAAAAGTAGAAAGAAGTAATGTATATCAATTCATCTTAGCAAGAAACAGTTTTTCAGAGAAGCAGAAAATAGGAGCGACAGAATGTCGCCCTTTTGAAATTGCCGCTTCGGTGAGAATCCGAGATTATCCCACGTTTCGGAAAACATATTGCAAGGCAAAAATGAAACTGGGATCGAAGAATAAGAAAACAGCTTGTTAGTGACATAAAGTAGATAAGACTTAAATGGACAAAAAAAAGTAACGGAGGTTTTTTGACGGGGGGTCGGAAAAAGATGAAAAAGAAGAGGGAGTCGAGTTCTGGAAGAGAGAAAGGTGAGGACACCTGCTTGGAGCAGAGAGGTTTTTCTCTCGAGGAAAGTGACTTTAATTCAGCGGACCTGGCTGATCTTCAAGGGAGATGACTCCGGATATGGGAGCAAGAATAGTGTGACTGAGTGGACACTCGTCGTGAAGTGGTGAAAAACGGATTATTTTAATCAAAGGAACTATTTGATTGCATTTCTCCATCTAAGCAACTAAATACTCGTAGTGAAATTACAATAGACTAACTGACTATAATCAAAGACTGTTAGACTCAGCCATTCATCTCAATAATTTTATTGAAATTAGAACTCTTTCATAGACTAATAACTTATTGTTTGTGATAGCGATTTGTGTAATCAAGAATCTTCTATAACATTTAATAAAATGTTTTTTAATTAATTCAACATGAGTCACCGCCTCACCGAAGTACCCGCACCACGCTACCCGGTTTTCATTAGAAGGCATCACACATTCTAATCTTTAATTAATAAACCCAAGTTCCTTCAGCTTGCTCCCTTTCCCACCTTTTCACTTCAGTCGGGCTGCTACCTTCATAGTGGACGCTCGTCTTTTTGCACCTGATGAAGAAAGACTAAGTTCTTTTCAAAAGCCTTGCGTAATTTAATTTATTTATGGTGTTTTAAGAAGTTCTTTTTTCTTCAATAGTCAGAATGTGACAATCCCAAAACTTTTTTCTATCTTATACATGTTAATAATTCCTGAAAAATGAGGCTCAGCAGTACCACCAATTAGATGGTTCACACCAAAATCTAGTCAGCAACAATTTATTTCAACTTCTAACCAGTGTTCTAGCATTAGTAACATTTGACCAATGTTAGTAATTTGGCTAATTGAAAATAAAAAACATTCGCCAAATGAAAAAAGTACTAGCAAAATAAAATACATTCACCGTGTAGCACAAAAAAATTATCTTTAATCCTTTAATGTACCCCCTTTTTTCAATATTTTCTAAAATAATCTAAGTTTTTATAACTGCGACAACGATTGTTATTAATCTAATTTCAACTATTCGCTACAAATATATTTAAAATATGCATATACAGGGTTGGCAAGTTTTTGCCAAAGGTGGAAAAAACCTGGTAAAAACCGTTCCGGCAAAAATAGGTTTTTGCCAAACAGGTGGCAAAAATAGGCTGTCCATTTAATTTTTTTCCCCAGAAAGAGAAAAAATATTTCACAAAAGAAAAAATAAACTGCATACTTAATTAAAAAATAAATATTATTCTAAATTTATTTTAACTTTTAAGTTAAATCAGTATAATTATGGACCAGGCCCGGACTGGCCAGGTCGGCTGGTCGGCGATTGCCAAGGGCCCCCGGAGGTGCACCCCAAAAAGTAGAATGCACGATTTTATAATTACTACTTACATAAGAGAGAAAATGAGTATTTTCCAGTAATTGCAATAAAGAATCCGGTAATTGCAATTAGAATAAATTTTAAGCAATTGACAGTTTTTTCATGAAAACATATAATTTCGCCGCATCATGTTGTTGAACAGACGGAATAGGGTTGCTGACTGATACATCGCCCTTTGTGCAGTGCTCATAGAGTCAGTTCTCACTTGCCAATCACGCACAGTATGGTTGTAACTAGTGCAATGTCACAGTTGTGTCAACACGAAGCATGTGACGGTACGAAAAGGAAAGAAAAAAAATGAAAAAATGTTTAAACGTTGAAAATTTTTTAAAAAGTTTTAATACCTGGTTAAGTAGTTCCAAGATTCTTCTTCAGTCACACTGAAAGACATGTTGTTCAATGGTTAATTGATGTGGTTTTGTTTAATTCGAAAACAAGACATTGGGTACAGAGGGAATAAAGCAGAAGGAGATTATACGCTTGACTCTGTAGCTAACCATAATACTTTTCTCAAACTAATCATGTTGGTTATAAATTATGAGGCGTTTTTACGAAATCAAGTAAAAAAATATAGTGAAGACAACGAAAAAGAGCAAAATAAAAATAGTTAACAGAAAAAAAAAAGTCACGGGAAAGTTAATTAAAACTGGATGAGACTTAGTGTTGAAAATCTTTATCAACAAGTTAGCAACAAGTTAGAAATCTGCATGGGCCGGAATGTCCATGCCTACAGGATCATCTAGGCTCGTTTGCACTTTCACAGTTCACGGCCAAGTCCCGTACAAAAATCAGTTGAAGGACGACCCGATTCCATTCAATTTCCACACACGCACACACACACAAAAAAAAAACACTTTTTCTTAACATATAATTTAAGATACTTTTAAAGAATACAGCATACACATTTATGAAATATTTTATATTTTCAAACTATCCTTTTAAATCACAATGTTTTCGTATCACAGAAAATACACAATAATGACATTAAGAGCCATTATTTTGAAAATCAGACTAAGTGTGATACATGTATTTTTTGATTTGATTTATATGTTGAAGCAGATCATATTTAATAAATAATGTGCAATTTTGAAGCTCTGAAAAAAAAAAAAAAAAAAAAAAAAAAAAATCCGCTTCCCTATAGAAAATGTCAAAGTTTAAGGTTGTGAATGTCATTTTGATGAAAAATGAAATTCCAGTATGTTTGTAGGGCTATATTCTCTGGCAAGCAACAACATCCCTAAATTCTTTTGGCATAAACTGTTAGTATAACACTACCTGCTTATTAAAATTTGTTTTCTTGGGGCATTGTTACTTTGCATTGTTATGTTGCCACAAAGTAATGTCAAAATGACGCTTTTGTCCATTTTCCGCGCTTAATATGTTATTTAAGCAATAGTACTCCAACTTTTTCCTATAGAATATGAAAGTGCACTACTAGGACAAGCGAAATAATGTAGTACTGCAAGAATAGATTATTCCTGTTAATAGATTTCACCTAATAAATATTCAAAATTTGCAAAATATGCAACATTTAAAGTAGTGTTATTTCAAAAAAGCGTTATATTTGATTGAAAAAGAATATACCACGCAATAGTTGAACAAATGTACAAAAACATGGAAAAGAAAAAGAAGTGAGGTCTCGTGATATTTTTATTTAAAAAAATGACAAAATTTGCAAATGAACAACGTTGATTATCACATTTCTTCCTTATCAGAATATGAAAAATCCTATTTCTCTTTCCACTTTCGATACTTTTTCTCTATGAGAAAATAAAATGTCCCCTTTTTAACCTTTTCCGAAAGAGAAATGGGATGTTTCATTTTCTCTTAGGGAAAAAATATCATCATGGACATTACTTTTCTTTCCATTGCTTCCTTTTGTCATTTTTTTGCCAAAAAATATCACGAGGCCCCACTTCTTTTTCTTTTACATGTTTTTGTACATTTGTTTAACTATTGCGTGATATATGTTTTTTCATTCAACTTTAGCGCTTTTTTGAATATTGACTTAAAATGTTGCAGATTTTGAACATTTAACAGGTTATATCTACTACCAGGAACGATATCTCCGCGCAGTACTATATTATTTAGCTTGTCCTAGTAGTGCACTTCATATTCTATAAAAAAATGTGGGGTACTAATGCTTAAATAAGATATTAAGTGAGGAAAATGGGCAAAAACATCATTTTGTCTATACTTTGTGGCAATATAACAATGTAAAGTAATACTGCCCCAAGGAAACAAATAAATTTTAATAAGCAGTTAGTGTTATACTAACTGTTTATTCCAAAAAAATTTTGGGATGATGTTGTTTGCCAGAGATATAGTTCTCCAAAATACTGGAATTACATTTTTCATCAAAATGGCAATCACAACCTTGAACTTTTGCATTTTCTAAAGGAAAGAATTTTTTTCAGGGTTTCGAAATTGCAGATTATTAACTAAATATGATTTACTTCAACATAAAAAAATATCAAGGCAACTGAAAAACACAACTATCAAAACATCACTTTTTTTTGGTCCAAATTTCTAAATAATGGCTCTTAACCCCTTGGGAATGAGCGACACGTATACCTGCCGCAAAAAGGCTTAAGAATCCTAGTTTATTCACACCAGTAAAATTATACTGTAAAATTTCCCTTATTTAATCGGAGCATTTTCTAAATTCAATAACATACAAATTCCTATTTTTTAAAACCAGTGACAAAACATTAAAAATTTTGTAAAAGGCTCCCGTCGCGAAGGGGTTAATGATTATACTTAAAATCGTAGATTTTTCTAAGATTCAAGTAAAGATTCATTGTAAAATTAATGTAGTTTAGATTTAAAGAAAAAAAAGACGGTAAAAACATGATTAACTTTTGAAGATGAGTGTTAAAAAATTGTGGAAATACTTCTCTGTAATTTATTAAAGCTTCTTTCAAATCCAAAGGAGTTAGTTCCTGACATATATCTAAATTCATTTTCTTCGGAAGTTTTGCTTTTTTTTTATTATTCAGAACCTATGTAATCGAATGGTGTTTTCCATTTTTTTTTTTTTTTTGATAAAAACATATCTTTTAGAAATACTGTCAAAGTTAGCGTTTTGAATTGAATTTTTGGAAGCAATATCATTGAAAAGAGGAAAAATCTGCAGTCACGTGACAAAAATCTCTTACCCTTTGATAATCAATTTATTTACTAAAAAGGGGAAAAAATTCGATTCCAAATTCCTTTAATAGCCACGCAATTATAAAAATGTCAATTTTATGCATTTGCAGTTAAAAATTAGTCAGAAAGTTTCGCATTATCGAGAAGAGAATTGAAAACCACCTTAAGTTATTCTTCCAAAGATTCAGCTAACAGAAGTTTTTTATCGCTAATTATATTTTTTTAAACATAGTAACTGCCGTATACATTCTGAGAACATTTAAGTCCAGTTCTGGCTCGACTCTACTACGCAGAAAAAAAGTGCACACCTGATATCGGCCTTAGGCATGAGTCTGCTGAAAAAATTACTTTGCCTCTGATACCACATAACTGGCCGATGCCAATTTCTACGATGTACATGTTGCATTTTTGTATGGATGCTGTCAAACTAGCATCAGCTCATGCAGCACATTTACACTCATTCTCGCGAAAGTCATATTCACTGAAAACGGATCATATTTTATCCGTCTTCGTTTAAATTTTTATATGGGGTTGGTAAGCTCGCTATTTTTTTATTTTTTTTACTTGGCCCAGCAGTCCCGCTAAACGTCTTTGGCTGTTCGGCCCGCAGGCCGGGCTGGATATAGGCCTCGGCCCAAACCCTGGCCCTTGTAGACTTCTACAACAAATAATAGGTTCAATGTTCTGTAATATTTTAAAAGATCCATATGATAGCATAATATTCAGCATGGTGGTAGGTAGTACGATGTAGCTGTTACGAGTTGGCAATTTGTTTCAGCTATGTCCTTCAAGGAAAGGTATGTGAAAGACTTTTGAGAATAACAGAAATCTATGATTTTTGTTAGTTGGCTTTGTACAGGAGCTCATAAAATTAGAACTAGCCAAGTGAAGATTGCATCAAATGTTATTGCTTGTTCATTCTATAGAGCTACTAATATGATAGGCTATTATAACAGTGTACAAACTCATTTAAAAAAGGAATGTTATTTATACTTACTGCATGGAAAAATTACTGAATCTGGTTACAGCTGATTGAACTGTTACGATTCGCAAAGTAGAAAACTTATTTGCATTAGTGGAAGAATCTGTTGTTTTTCTAAGCTCGTCTTATAAAAAAATCTGCGTAAAAGGGAATCAAAATAAAATATAATATACTAGCTGCATGGAAAAGTTATTGAATTTGGTTATAGCTGATTGAACAGTTACATTTCTCAAAGCAGAAAACTTATTTGGATTGGTGGAAGAATCTGTTGTTTTTCTTTGCTCGTCTGATAAAAGAAGGTACGTAAAAGGGAAGAAAAATAATATGAAAAATAAAATGTATTGCGCATGAAAAATTTTACAGTGTTCGATAAATAGGAGCCACAAGGTGATGGAGCAAGCAAATATCTCTCTCTCCAATTACCAAGAAAAATGAAAACAACGAAACTATACAATCTTATTACTGTTTTTTAAAATAAACTAACTGCAAATCTAAATTCATGACAAGAAATTTGATCAGTCAATAGATTTGAAAACCTACATATGTATATTGGTTTACTAGATTACTCGTATTTTCTTGTTATATCTTCTATTTCAAATTATTTATAAAATAAAACCATTTCTTACAACCTGCAATTCGGTAGAGGAGAAAATCTTTCAAAAAGAAAGGAATAAAAGGAGTGACAAACACGCTAAACTTTATATTAAAAACAAAATGTTGTACAAGCACAGTTAACTGCAAATTAGAAGATAACAGTATCGATATGGAAGTAGAATTGGATTCCAAGGAAAAATGAATTTCAAAGAAAAATATGCCTGGTGAAAAATGCAATAGACTAAGCTCCTGAAATCTCAACTGCTCAAAACATAAATTGGTCCTTTTCAAAAAGAAGACAATTTGAAAAAAAGCTGAAGAAATCTTTGAATTTGTCGATGCAGAATCTAAAATTGAAAGTAACGAAAATCTTTAAATTTGTTTCTCTGACCACAGCCAATGTTTACAGTGCTTATCATGCACCTTTTCTATATTTTTTAACTCTCATAATTTGAAATGTTTACTAACCTGTTTGTCGCTTATGAGTTTGTACTAACCATACTTTGTATAAAAGTCACTTGTGAAAGGTTTTTTTCAAAATTTAAAATGATTAAGAATCGAATTAGATTTAAGCTGCTCAAAACAATTATAAGAGCACATGGTTTTAATAAAAGTACGCAAATACTTACACCAATAAGTAAAGTAAAATAAAACATCCATAATGTAAATCATAATAGACCACAGAGGAACAAAAACTATACATGAAATCAAAGTTGATGATGTCAAAAACTAGAAAAAAGAGATGAGTGCAGAAACAAAGATTTTACAGAAACGTCTGTTTTCTCTGAATTTCTCGTAAGGGGCCCCTTTTCATTCTCTAGCCGAGGGCCCCCAAAGGAGCCAGTCCGGGCCTGTTATGGACTTTATGAAAGAATACTAACTTTTATAATAGGATTATGAATGAAAAAAATACCAATTTTATATAAATAAACAGAAACTTCATTTATTCATGTTTATAAAATTATTAATAATTCACATAATAAAACTGTTCAGACTGAGAAAAGCATTTATTTATGCTTATAGTTTATACATGTTAGAAATTCAAAACAGTTATAGTAGCCTAAATTTAATATAAAATTATATTTAAAGCAGAAAACTATTACATTTCAAAATTTTCAGCAATATCTTTCTCACAACCTAAATTTTGCTGTTTTAGCATGGCATAGCAGTAAACAAGTTTTGAAAGAGTATCTGTTGATAGCTTATTACGAATCTTAGTTTGCACAAATGAAATATTTGAAAAAAATCTTTCAAAAGCAGCACTACTTGCTGGACATATTTGAAGGTGTGCTACTAATGAACAGAAGTTCTTTGAAATCGCAAAAGCTTATTCAATCCTTCTCCACCAATTACATGCACTGACACTATTAATCACTTCTTCTGCAAAATATGAGCTAGGAAAGGGTTTTTCTTTTAGCTTGAAATTAATAATATAAGATATAAAATCGGGATTGATTTTAGATAACCATGCTTTACAGCTTCCTTTTTGTTCATAATTTAGAAGTTCATCTCTGTACTTTGGATGTAACAAATATAATACAAGATGACATGGCAAAATCGCTTGTTCAAATCTCTTTTTTAGTTTTGAAAAATCTGGTTTTAACTCTTCATTTTTCAAAAGATTTAGCCATACATGACAAGCATCTACTATGGTGGGGGGAGGGAGAATATAGTACAAAAAGATAAAGTGACAACAGGCTACTTACTGAAAGTAAATCTAAGTAATTTAACATTTTGTTCCTTTCTTGGAGTGTAAAAGGGATGGAAAAAATCTAGTTTCCTAATACGACATAACAGTTTTTTAAATATATAATTTTCAATTTAATTTACTTATTTGATCTTTAACACATTCACTGCCGATAACTCTGCCCTCTGTGTTAAATGAATGGGAACTTTACGCATTAGCGTGTGAGCGTCAGTGAATGTGTTAACAAACTAGTTTCATCAGATAAATAATTATAAAATAGTACTAAAGACTTAGATATTTACATTTCTTAAATTTCATGACATAAAACAAAAATAAAAAAATTGTATAAAATCTTTTGATAATTAAAAATATATATATTAATGACTGATAAAATACTTTACTTACAGTGGTCTGTCTAGCCTTTTCTCTCAGGATCCTGCTTTTGTTAAATTGGGAAGTTTTTCTTGTCTTTGTGAAAATTCTAAACATAGTTTTGTGATTTTTAAATTATCAGTGTCAGGGGCGTAAATCCCGGGGGGGGTTGGGGGGGTGCAGCACCCCCTCAGAAGAAATCAGTCGGAAAATTACCAGATCGCTCGGAAAAAGTATCTTTAGTCGGAAAAAAATAGTATTAACCTATAAAAACTTATAAACTGGAAAAACGGAAATATCATTCGGAAAATTTATCGTTTAATCGGAAAAGGCATACCGTTTAATCGGAAAAAATTGTATTATGTATTACCCTATAAAAACTTATAAATTAGAAAAATGGAAAAATCAGTCGGAAAAACTCTTGTTTGATTGGAAAAAATGGCATTAACTTATAAAAACTTATAAATTGGAAAAACTAAAATATAATTCGGAAAATTTTCCGTTTCCATCGGAAAAAAAGCATGTTTAGTCGGAAAAAACAGTATTACGTATTAACCTATAAAAATTTATAAATTTAAAAAACGGAAAAGTCAATCGGAAAAAATGGTGTTAACCTATAAAAACTTCTAAATTGGAAAAACGAAAATATCATTCGGAAAATTTCCCGTTCCCATCGGAAAAGGCATGTTTAGTCGCAAAAAACAGCATATTACGTATTAACCTCTAAAAGCTTATAAATTGGAAAAATCAGTCGGAAAATTTCTTGTCCGATCGGAAAAAAATGGTATTAACCTATAAAAACTTATAAATTGAAAAAACAAAAATCATTCGGAAATTTTTCCGTTCCATCTGAAAAGGTATGTTTAGTCGGAAAAAATAATATTCCGTATTAACCCATAAAAATTTATAAATTGGAAAAACGGAAAAATTCTTGTTTGATCGGAAAAAAAAGTATGTTTAGCCGAAAAAAAAAAATACATTAATCTATAAATATTTATGAATTGGAGAAATATTTATGTAGTTTTTAATTAAATAAGAAAAACAAGTTAGATAGAAGAAAACCTATAAAATTTTATTCTTAGTCGGATTTATTTCCCCTTGTAGTTTCTAATAAGAAAAAACAATTTATAACGAAGAAAACATAAACTTATTCTTAACCGGAACTAATTAATTTAACTAATTGGTAATTTATTAATTAGTTTAATTTACTAATTAATATAACTTATTAATATATAGGATTTTTTTTTTTTTTTTTTTTTTTTTTTTGATAAAACTATTCAGAAAAATTTTGATTTGTCAAATATTATGTACTCGGAAATCTCGATATGAGGAAAAAAAAATATTTATGTGCATATTGTAGCAATGTTAATGTTATTTGTAACTGTGGTATTTTGAGTAAAACCTTAATATTCCGATTTTTTTTTTTTTTCTGTGCCTTTTGACTTCAAAATATCAAAATCTACCTGTATTTATTTACTATAGGAAAGTTTTTAGTTTAGTCTCGAAATTTTAGGCTACACTGATTGAAGTGAAGAAACTCCTATTTTTTTTTTTTTTTTTTTTTTTTTTTTTTTTTTTTTATCTAAACTTTAAATTTAGTTAGAAATATGTATCACGGCATTTTAATGGTATCCGATGAAAATTCAAAACTGAAATACAAATATTTAATATTTTATTTTTCCATATCGAAATCTGGATGTTTTCCACTCTATACAAATTTTACCTTTAATTGAAAATAATTATAGTTTTATTTTTTCCTACTAACTAATATTGTATTTTCTTTTTATTTTATTAAACAATATATAATTAAAAATGTGAAACTTTTTTATTTACCTTTTTACGTAATTTTGGATTGATTTAAAAAAATGCTTAAGAAATATATATGAGGACCCCAGAAGCCAAGGGGTATAAGTGACAAAACTGAAAAAAATAAACTAAATACACAGACGACCTAAAAATATGCTTTTTTCATTTCAGGTAAAAAAAAATTATAAGTGATTTTCTTATTATTTGCTGAGTTATAGACAAACCACTTTTTTCGAAAAACAAACAATATTGATTAATTATACATTTAAAGAAAATTGTACTTTATTTTTTACCAGTTATTGAAATAAGAGTTCAAAGACCAGAATGCAACAAGCAGAAATTTCCTATTTCAAACCACTCAATTGTTATTGATGTTCCAATTTAACATCAATTATCTTTAAACTCAATTTACTCGAAATCGAAATTTTGTCACTTGTCTTCTGGAGTCCTCATATGATATAGGATGAAAATTGAAAATACCCAAATACTTTGAATTTTTATCTCGAAATAATATGAATATTTTACAGTATACGAGTATATTTCTCTCAGAAATAATACGTTCGTTTTTTTTTTTTTTTTTCCTGAATCAATTGTATTCATTTTTTTTTTTACATTTTTATTAATACTATTGCATTTTGTTTAGTCCGAAAAATAAGGGGTAACATCAAGTTTTTACGCTGTTTTAAAGTTTGTCGTTAGAAAGAATTAAAACCTATATTAAGAAATCCCGTATTTTTGACAAATTTTTGTCTCTAAAATATTCCTTAAGCAAACAAACAAACAAACAAACAAAAAAACCCAGCTAGAGATTGTAATTGACTTCTGAAAAATAGAAAAATAGAACATTTTTTTTCTCTTCAAAGTAAAGCTTGGGCACCTAGACAACTGGGCGCTGAACTTCCTGTCCTATGTGTAAATTACAAAACAAACAGTACCTGCATTAACTCTTTGTTTAAACCGTTAGTATTCAAGCTCATAGTACGAAATCATTCAATTACAAAATGTTTATGCGAGAATATTTTGGTATTTGGTTAATAATTCAATATTTTTGCATCAGTTATGTCCTCACCTAAATGTAAGAGACAAAAAGTACAATCTGCGTTACGTAATTCCATTTTCGATAATGATTACAGGAACACACATAATAAACAAAAACATGCTGATAAAATTTCAGCCCATATACCGTTTTGCATTGCTGGAGTTCCAAAAAAACCTTTTGAAGTAAGTAAGCTACTTTATTACAGAATATTTTAGATACATAAAATGTTTAAATAACTATTGTTTTCATATTTAATAATAGATTTATTTATTTATTTATTGAGGGGACAAATAAATTATTTAATAACTTGTAAAAATGTACTGTTATTCGATATATTTTAACTTTTTTTTTTAACAGTTAATATCGCAATTCCCGAACTATTTGCTAGTTTTGTTTCAAACTGACAAGCTAGTTATTATTTAAATTTCATGAAGTTATTATTATTTTTAACTAAATTTTTTCTTTCAATATATTTGCTTTCTTTTTTGCCAACCATTTTACAATTCGCAAGTCACTGTATTTAGTATTGTGCATGAAGTTAAAACTGTACTATGGATCTTTTTATATTTTATCAATATTATTTCATAGAAATAATATCAATTTTCATTTTCAATATCATTACTAAGAAAGTTAATTTATTTTTTGAAGTTCTGATGTCAATATATGTAAAATATTCTATATTTTTAAAACTTTGTTATAGTACCAAATACAATAATTTTGTCTCACTGCATAACAATAATTTGATTATTATTTTGTACATTTTTTTTTTTTTTTTTTTTTTTTTTTTGTGTGTGTGTGTGTGTGTGTGAGTGTGTGTATAGATAAGAAACAAAATTTAATCATTTGAAACTTGAAAATAATTTCGGCATTCGGAGAAGATAAAATGGCGCAACTTAACTTTTGATTGTTTAAAGCTAATTGATGATTAAATCGATCTTAACCTCTTTTGCAAATTGAAATGTTTTAATGATTTTTTTTTTTTTTTTTTTTTTTTTTGAGCTTGGTGTGCTTGCGTATGTGTGTGTAGGGGAAGGGGGGGGGGAGTTGTAGAGAAACAAGAATTTTTCTTTTGACTTATGCATTCCGTTTATTTTGTTTTGTATTTTGTGCATGTTTTCATACGGCGACAGCAAAACTGTTGGCTCTATTTAATTGCCTTATTTATTTATTTATTATTATTTTTTTTAGAATAATTTGAGAAAATGAATTCGCACCTGAAAACTTACATACTTTGCTTTAATAATTTGTTATTTATCTATATAATGCATCTAATATATTTATATGATATATCTAGTATGTATTTTATCTAATGGCTGGGCAACGGCGGGCGGGTCAGCTAGTAGAGATATCTATACATATATAAAAATAAAATAGTTTGTCCTGACTGACTGATAATCAACGTTCGGCCCAAACTATTGAATGTAGAACCATGAAAATTGGAGAGAAAATACTTCTCATGATGTACGTGTCCACTAAGATGGAATGTTTGAAATTACCCCCCCCCCCCCTAAGAAGGACAAGCGGGGGGACGGGGTCAAAAATTTTGGAACAACTTTCCATATCTCAGCAAACATTTAAGGTAGGAGCGTGAAATTCCAGAAAATAAATCTGCTAAAAATATTATTAAACACATAATCCAACGGGTTTCGAAATCCCCCCCTCAGGGGGTTAAAAGGGGGGGGGGTCGAAAAATTTAGGACATTTGGCACATCTCAGCAGGGGGTCAAAAAATTTAGGACATTTGGCACATCTCAGCAGTCTTTTTTAATAATAGCATGAAACGGCAGAAAATAAAATTATTAAAAACTAATTAAATAAGTGTTTCAGCAATATTTATAAATTTCCACTCCCGAGGGGGTTAAAGTGGGGGTGGAAAAATTCCATACTTTTTGGACCATGTGGCGTATCATAAGAGAGCCCTCAGATCACTCTTTCATATTATAAACCTTGCTCCCCTCCTCCTGATCCCTCCAATTTCCCTACCGTGGACAATTTTCGATCTTTTTTTAAACTGTAGCGTTTTATCATTTAAGATCGGATTTTTTTACAGGGCCCTCCGATAAATATTATTTATGATATATGAAAAATTCACAGTTAGAGGAAGAGTCTACTTTGAGAGGGGGAAATATTTCCTAAATTTGGCCTACATCTATCTCTCTAGTGATATATCGTTGGATACCCACTTAGTCCTCACAAATCACCGTTTTTCTAAATTTAGCCGACACCTTTCGTGTGATATATCGTTGGAAAGCCCTCGACTGCTTATTCATATTATGCACTACCCATGTCCCTCTCGGGTGGTACGATTATTCCATCAGGAGATCTTCTACTAATGGGGAAAATATATTGTTATATAAGACTAATAATAGCATAATGTAAGATTATTTGACTATCTCGATACACTAAGTCATAATTATCTTGAGACTTATAATATATATATTAATGTATATATATATCTATGAATGTATATGTATATATATATATATATATATTAGTCCTCATGTTGACCATAGTACTCGGAAATTTTCCATCTTGAAAGTCGGAAATTTATGAGCCTACACCCCCCTACGCGACTAGAGTGGTTTACGCCCCTGATCAGTGTTTTCAGGTTCTACCTTTCACATATAGAGAAGCTAAGTAATATATTTTTGGTGAGTTCAATTGTTTATTAACATGCCAGATTTTATTTTTAAATGATTAAATTTGTGAAAAATTCAGTTTGAAGGTGAAATGTCTATTTCAGAGACAAATAATTTTATGAAGGGTCCTGTTTGAGGTTAAATAATTTTGTGAAGGGTCCTGTTTTAAGACAAATTATTTTATGAAGGGTCCTGTTTTAAGACAAATTATTTTATGAAGGGTCCTGTTTTAAGACAAATTATTTTATGAAGGGTCCTGTTTTAAGACAAATTATTTTATGAAGGGTCCTGTTTTAAGACAAATTATTTTATGAAGGGTCCTTTAAAGGACCTAAAATTTTCCTGACTTAAGATTTAAAAAAATTAGGTATGCAATTTTTTATTTTGTTCTTAAATTCCTAAGACTGAATCCCACCTATTTAATATATTTAAAGATTTAAAATATTTAATATTAATTAATTAGCAAATTAAATTAAAATATTAAATAGTACACTGTTAAATTTAATTGTTTATACCATTACTATCCTTATTAGCATGCAGATTTTATTACACATTAAAGACAAATAGGTTTTTCCATTTTTGCCAGTTTTTTCCATTTTTTGACACTGTCTTGGCGAAAATACCTTTTTGCCGACAAAAATGCCGACCCTGTGCATACATTAAAAATATGTACAAATGCATATGCATAAAAAACGAAAAAGAAAAAAAATGAGCACTCTCAATTTGGCGAATCTAATCGCTTGTTTACTCGCCAAATGAAGAATTTAGTAGCCATTTGACGCAATGGCAAGCGACAGTGAGAACACTGCTTCTAACTGTATCTGAAGTCTGATGATTATCTGTGCATTAATTTCTGAGGTACGACTATTGCAAAATATTAAAATACTCTGCATAAAAACATCACCTCGATGGATGATGTACACCAAAAACTAATCAGGATCAATTTTAATCAGGTTATAACTGAATCTGAAGTTTGATGAAAACCCATACATTTATTCCTGAGATACAAATATTGCGAAATCGTGAAAAATGTTGCATAGCAGTGTCCCCTGTTGGGTGATTTACATGAAAAACAAAGCAGGGCAATTCCACGGGTAACTGACTGACATTCACAAAGCAAAGCAATAAGTATTTTGTAACATACCACACAAAATATACCGTTTTAAAATTATTTTTTCTCTGATTTATTGCCTCTTTTTAAGCTAAATCCAATGTTATAATTGAATTTCCAAAATAATTTTTTATTAATTGTAAAAAAAATAGATAAAAGCATGGTAACTGACTGACATTAATGCAACCTACATGAAAAGTAATACAGATTCAATTACAGATTCTTCTAAAATTATAATGAATTTTAAAAAAAGTTACATTGGGGATCACAGAACAGCTAATAAGCTTTAAGCTTATGGCATTTGAGTTAAAAAAAATGCTAAAATAAAGAGTGACAGCAATTTACAACAAATTGGTAACTGACTGACAGCCTGGTAACTGACTGACATTTCTAAATATCCTTAAGCAAAATGTAATAAGGTTTATACAAAAGACAAGCAATTAAAGATTATTATTAGTTTTATTCAATCAACAACTTTTGTTTACAAAGGATTTTTTTTATTTTGTTATAAGCTTTGATGATATTTTCCTCCTCGATAACTTGAAATGGACCAGATCCTTGCAAAGTTATAGGGCCAAAAAAAAAAACTGCTTTTCTATTTCTTCTACATCATCCGATCTTGGCCACTCATATGTCTGTCCAAGTCCTTTTTTCAAGAACTTTACTTTGACCATTTCCTCATTATCATCTATCACTCTTCCAATATAATATTGTAGATCATAATAAACTGCATAGTAGTTTTCTTTAATAACAGTCACTTCACACAGTTTTGAATTTATTTCTTTCTGAAAGTAGTGAGTTTGAAAATTTGTGCTTTGGCTATATTGACTGTAGAAAATAATGTTTTCCTCTATTGTTTTGAAATGATGCATTTTTTGTATATTAGGAATGGGCAAAACATCACGAAATTTCTCGTCTAATTCATTTTTTAAGGCACTTATATCTTCTCCTTTAACAAGAATAACGTGTATTTTTATATATTTGTCTTTAACTGCATTGTAGAAGGTTAAAGCACTATTAATGACTGATTTTTCACTAAGCACTTGCATCCACGCTAAACGCTTTATTTGCCCACCGATTCCATCCACAGCTCCCTTGCCATGAGAGGTGGCAAAAAAATGCCATTCAACATCCTTGATTTCGAACTCCTTGCAAAAATAAGTTAAGTTGCATAGGTTATAGCGTTGTTTGAATTGACTTGCCGCTCCATCAGAAAAAATGTGTAATGATGAAAAGCTTGTAATCAATTTCAAATCCTTTATTATTTCCCTAAGGAAAGCATTCACTGCATATTTATCGTGTTCAAGATAATCTGATACAACAGCATATGATTTTGTTTTCTTCTCACCATCTTCTAAAAACCAAGAAACAGCTGTGAATATAGTTACTTGTCCATGATTCCAGTGAGCTGCCTGGATTTCATTCTGTTCTTTGCAGGAGAAATTTTCGGCAAAATCAATTTGCAGTATTAGCTGTTCAGAATTTAAATCATCCCGTTTTGTTTTAAACTCTTGCGATTGCTTTCTTTTAACAAAAACATGCTGAAGGAATGAAGGTAATTTATAATTTAAGTCCTGTATGCAGTCTTGAGTAGTACCTTCATCTGTTATCAATTGACATTGAGGTGTGTTTATCCATTTCTTCCAAGTGCATGGTTCATGAAGTAAATCATCATTTGTAAAAATTCCATTTAACATAGGACAGCTGTTACATTCACCATTCATACATATTTCATTTTCTTCATCACAGACTACAGTCTTTATAAAATCTTTCAGTCTGGTCTCTAAATTGAATCCTTTATCTTTCAAGGCTTCTAAAAGAAATCTGATATTTTCATGTTTTTGGCAAAGACATACATTATGCGGAATATCTCTTCTTAGTAATATATGACTTGGGCGAAAACTGCTAAACTTTGACAGACCAATCTTAACATCTGGGTTTTCTTCACAAAAAAGTGCATAGGTCTCTTTTAATGTAAGATATAAGTAACGCTTTTGCATACGCACCTTATTTCCATTTGTTCTGCAAATAATGAAATCTTTTAAGCCCGGTGTTTGGGATGATATTCTATCATCAGCATAAAAATCTAACTTTTTGTGATAAAGCATCTGATGTGGATGAGGACAAACTGGAAATTGGAGAACTAGTAGTGTTGGTTAAAATGCCTTCTTTCTTTGCTAAATCAAATACCAGTGCTTTCCTTTTATTTGGAGATTTCGGTAGGGCAGAAGTTGCACGCTTTTTTGCTTTTCCATAGGTCTGGCGTGAAGCAAATGCTTCAGAAGGTGAAAGAATGTTCTCTGAAATAGAAGCAGCAGTTGAGGATTTAATATCTGATTTTCTACTTCTTTCATTCCTTTTATAAATCTTGTTCTTTTCCTTTAATTTTTTTCTTTCAGATTTGCTCATATTTTGTCTTTTTCTTGTTTGGAGTTTTTTATTTTTTGCCTGATATTTTTCATATTCTCCTTTCTCTTTCAATCTTTCTCTATATCTTTTCTGTTTTTCAGCTGCAGTTAAAGGCATTTTTTGTTTAGGAACACTTAAATTAATCGAACTCTGAATTATTTGAGATATGGAATCAAGAACATGAAATAGAACAAAGAAGTCTTTGTTTATATTCTTAAAAATTAAAGTTGAGTTGTTTTGAGTTAACGAAGAGTTGAGTTGTTTTAAGCTAACAAAAAGTTGAGTTGTTTTATATTTAAAAAGTAAAACTAACTTTATTAGGAGTATTCAGAGTGTATTTTGAATGTAAAATAAAATGTCAGTCAGTTACCCTTCCAATATGTCAGTCAGTTACCATCCCAATGTCAGTCAGTTACCTAGGAATTTTTTGTGTTCCAGATTTAAACTTCCAATTCTATTTATTCAGTATTTAAGTACTAATAATGTAAACAGAGAATAAACATTTTGAAAAGTTTCTAATAAAAAGTTTCATGCTGAGTGAGAAAAGTTAATATTTTCCGGTAACTGACTGACATTAATGAACTGAATTTAAAATTTCTTCTAAACGAAATACCATAAGGATATTTCGTGAGATAAGCTTACAATATGAAACTCTGTAATGTATATGACAAAATACACTGACCATTTATTTTAAAATTAAAAAACGTTTTAGAAAAATTTTTGATTACTGTATACCAAATTTTCAAATAAAATTTCTGAAAGGAGATGGACATCTATTATAGCTTTTTTAAAAATAAAACAATGATATAATTTAATATTTAACTCTGTACTATTAAAGTAGATACTTCAAGCTTTAAAACAATATACAATACTCAGTATTTCATTGAAATTGAAATTTTGATGCTCAGGTTGACATTTTCATGGAATTGCCCAGCAACACAATTTATATCAAGGAGAAACAAAACCGGAAGTTTGATGAAAATTTATGTATCAGTTTTTGAGATAAAGCTATTGCGATAATCATGAATAATGCAGCATGGCAGTGCCAACTGTTAAGCAATTTGCATCAAAGGATAATCAACACAAAATTTTATTAAGGAGTAACAGAATCTAAAGTTTTATGAAAATCCATGCATTGGCTCTTGAGATAGAGCTACTGTTAAAATTGTGAATAATGCAGCATAACAGCACCACTTGTTGAGCAATATTACACTAAAAACTAGTCAGCTCTAATTTATTTCAAGGTCTAAGCGAAACTAGTTTTGTGCATTAGTTCTTGAGATACAACTCCCACATAATTTATGCCACATACATTTTCTAAAAACCACCAAATCGTGTTCAGGACCTTCTAAAATTTATAAATCCATCGAAAACTAGAAGTTTAAATTATTTCATGAATTCAATATTTTCTTCTTGTAAAGATAGAATCCATTCAAAAAGCTTCATTTGGGGGAGGGGGGGTTGAAGCATGCCAAGGCCTGTTATTGAAGACAGGTCAAGCACTAGCTTAATATAGTAACTTTTGTTTCTGCAATTTTTTTAATTTTTAAGAATTTTAATGAGATATCTTCAATTTTCCATAATTTCCTTTGATTTTGGGGAATTGAATAAGCTTCTGATATTCAGAAAAATTGTTTAGCATTTGATCAATAGGTCTTTGGGAAAGTAAAAAAATTGATGCCTTCGATGTTTTCTCTTAAAAAATTTTTACCTCTGATTTAGGCAAAATTTTACGATTACTGCTGTGTTTTATTTATTGTTTTGTATAATAATAATATTTTATAGCGTTCTGTTACTGTTGGCAAAACAGCTTTATTGAGTTTTGAAGAATCACCAATTTCTAGTAATGGTAAATTTCGATTTGCCTACAAATGTACTCATTTTGACTGTAATAATGACAGCATACAATTTTTAAAACTCAATAAACCGTTTCAAGTATTTAAAAATAAAAACTTAAGGTTTGAAAATGATTAAATGAATTACACTAAACATTTTAAATATAAAAATATCAAACAAGATGACCAAAAAATCCTGTTAATGTACAATTTATGGTAAGAATCTATCGTATAAATCAATGAAAATATAAATGTCCTGGTAGGGGACTCAAGAGGTTTTTCAAAATTCATGAAATTTTGCACGTGTATTAGAGGTACTAAAAGGCAACTTTTGGCTGCTATCCAAAATTAAAATTCCAACTTTCGATTTTTCACTCCACCCTAATGTACATTAATAACATAATAATTTACATACATAAAAATAATTTAAAAAATTAAAATAAAAAATAACAGTAAATAAACATGAATTCAATAAAAAAAGGAAACGATATATAAAGTGTTACAAATAATAAACTTAATAAGTAAGAAAACAGGATAATTTTCACAATGAATTGTAAATATTAATACTTTATAGCCATATTGAATGCATGCAGTTGCATCATTTAATCAGCACATTTCATTGAAATCTATAATTTTCCCCATCTTATTTCGCTAACAATTTTATAAAAATATAACTAACGGATCTTCTCCTTGGCACAGATGTGCTATGCCAAATTAGTGGGAGAAAAAACATGTGCAAATGTGGTGCATATATGACATTTGTGTCAAAAAATCGAAGTTTTAATATTGTTAATAGAAAGATATTTATTTTTTGAAAGGAAATAAAGAGGATACAAATTAAAAAACAACCCTTGGATTTTCCTTTTTTTTTTTTTTTTTTTTGTTTGATAAAAATTTACTGAAATACACAGCAACTGTGAAACACTTTCTGCTTCCTGATTAGTTGATTAAGATTTTCAATAATAACCCAGATTATAAAACATGCATGGAAGACGGAGAATTAAAAATAATAATAAAATTTGCATTTTATTGTATTAGAAACCAAAACTTCGAGGATGTCCATTACTGGCACATTTGCACCATAATACATTTAATAATTCACAAATAAAATCCTATCTAATATCTTTGGTAGTTGCAGAGAGAGAGAGAGAGAGAGAAAGAAACCTTAACAACAAAAAGGAATGAGGAGAAAGCATGATTATTATTATTTTCGAACTTTCTAACAATAATACACAAACACAGAGACTTTGCAATGAGATTAATGTAAATTAAACAGATATAATATAGGCATTAAACTTAAAAGTGAACACATTTACAGAATACGTAAAAGAATGAAGCATACTTGTTCATCAGAATAATTATTGTTATATTGTTTGTTTTCATCCTTTTCGCTTTTGAACCAACTTTTGATCATAAAACCCAACAGCAAGCCACCGCTGAGTGCACATGCATTAGTAACTAAAGCATTAGTTCCTAAATTTTCAAACATATTTACTCAGAAAACACTAATTAGTTTATTTATGGACAATGAATCAGTTAATAAATATTTTGAAAATGAACATCATCAAAGATTTTTAATTTTTTTTATTTACGAAAACAACCGGCAATTTCATTTATTTTTTCTCAGATTCCAATATTTTGAAACAATTTATTTGGAAGAATCAAATATTTACTATATAATAATATTAGCAGACACCAAAGTTCTAAACATCGATGTTCAATTTTGTATAACGTGCAAAAAAAGTTAGAAAAAGCAAAAACTAACGAGCGATTATTTCTCCCACTGGCTGGATAAGATGATTGGCTGATTTTTCTACCACTTGTGCTTGGCGACGATTTGGCTTTGGCTCGATCAACAGCACACAGTCAAGTTAGAAAAAGTCGCCACAGCCATTTCCTCCATGTCCATAGGCCTTTCGTATTTTTCGTCCGGTCCTGCCCTCGTGTAGCAAGGTGTTTCGAGGAGCCGTTCCTTATGTGTTCTTATTATATAAAAAAATGGATAAGAATAGATTTTTGTGCAACATTTGTGATAAATCTTTTTCAATTAAGAAAAATTTATACCAACACACCAGGAATATTCACAAGGTGGAACCGGACATACCTGGGAATGTTTTGAGTCCAGGACAAAATCCCCGCGGACAAAATCCCCACGGACAAAATCCCCGCGGACAAAATCACCACCGGACAAAATCCCCACCGGACAAAACACCCTCTCTGCTGAATAAAAGCTCTATTTTGACCAAGTTTCTTTTTCAAAAAGGATCTCTAAACATTTAAAAAATGTTTTAAGTTTATTTGAAAAATGAAAGTGACAATTGGAAGTTATAAGTTATGTGATAGATATTTTACATTTCTTAAATATACATGTACATTTTAAAGTCTGAAATAAAAGATTATTTACACTAATATGAAACAATTTTTAAAATTGATTATTTTCTTAATTGATATGTATATTTTTTAAATTTAATTGTTTTTTAAATGTATTAAAGTCTATCTAATGCTTCGAATTTAGTTTAAATTTTAGATCTCGTTTATACAAATATTAATATTTTAAAGATTATACTTTTTTTTTTTTTTTTTTTTTTTTTTCTCCAAAGATGTAATGATTGTTTTTGCATACTACTGCCAATAATCCCATAGGAAATAATGGAAAACATTTCAGTTTCTAACATTAGATGACGCTGCCAACGTGAAAATCATGTAGTTCAGCGCCCCCTGTACTGCGGTCAAAGGAAACTTGGTGAATGACAAGCCTTTATCAAGACTAACTTATCATAATATCAAGGCTTGTCATTCGCCAAGTTTCCTTTGACTGCAGTACAGGGGGCGCTGAACTACATGATTTTCACGTTGGTAGCGCCATCTAATGTTAGAAACTGAAATATTTTCCATTATTTCCTATGGGATTATTAGCAGTAGTATGCACCAGGTGGCATTACATACGAGACAAAGTCATATAATAAGTTGGCAATTATAGGGACAATTTCAACAATGGATTTTCTCCTGAATGCGAGGCCTTGATATTATGATAAGGGGGCCTTGGCCTTTATATTATGATAAGTTAGCCTTGGTTTTAATTTGTCCCCCTTTCATTCACCGAGGAGGGAGTATACAATCTATGACAGCCTTTCTGGATCAATTTTAGAAAATGCATATTTTTAGTAAATAATATCACCTGATGATGGTTTTTAATTTATTTTGGCATTCTTGGTATTTTGCGGAGGGTTGGGGAGGGGTTGGAAAAATGTACTACTGAGTTTGCCACAGTCTTAGCAATGAAATGTTAAATGCTAAGTATCTTGTTAAATATAAAGGAAACAAGGTCCGAGTACGGCTATGATGGGGGGAAGGGGAGGGGGGCAGTGAATATTTTGAAATGATCTCCCATGATGAATGATAGAATTTTTTGTGAATAATGTGGAAGTGGCTAGTGCTAAACTTCATATGTATTATATGTATGCATAAATTATGCATCCATTACTACTCACATTTATATGCAGAGTACCACAAAAATGGCCACATCTTCAAGAAAAATTACTAGAAGGATAATAAAAAGAAAAGTGATACATTGGTAGATACGAATATTTCTTTGCAGCATTTATTTTGCTTATCTATGTGCGTTTTGTAAGATGTCTAAAAGAAAATATTCCAAATTGTTCATAATTACTCTTTTTACTTTCTTTTATTTTTATATGAAGAAAGTATTGGATTCATGAAAATTTTCGAATTCCAGTTTCTTACGTTTTAAGTGTCAAAAATTAGAAAAAAACGTTTTTTTTTTTTTTTTCTTTTTCTTTTTTACAAAATGTCTGTTTATGAGTCTATGGCTCTGTCTGTGACATAAGTTTTGGGGGCGCTGTATCTCAAGAATTAATGCACTGAATTTGCTAAACTTTTATATTCAGGTAGTCCCTGATATAAATTGTCGCTGATTTGTTTTTGGTGTAAATTTCCCAACAAATGGCGCTGCTATACTGCATTTTTTTTCTTACAATTTACGCAACATCTATATCTCATTAGGATTTCCCCTAATCTTTAGGCACGGATTTCCCCTAAACTTCAGATTCAGTAAACCCATGATATGAAATAGTTTTGTTTACATTTCTATGTGAATTGCTTAACATGTGGCGCTGCTATGCTGCATTTTTCAGGATTTTTGCAATAGCTCTATTTCAAAAAGTAATGCACGGAGTTCAATAAAAATGCATATTCAGATAATTCTTGATATACATTGAAACTGATCAGTTATTGTTGTAAATCATTCAACAGGTGGCACTGCTATGTTGTATTATTTTATGATTTTGGCAAGAGCTCTATCTCAATGACTAATATGCTGATTTTCATTAAACTTCAGATTTAGTAAATCCGTGGTATGAACTAGTTCTGTTTATATTTCAGTGTCAATAACCCAACAGGTGATGCTGCTATGCTGAATTATTCCCGATTCCTTCAATAGTTCTAATCCAAGAGCTAATGCACGAATTTTTTCAACAAATTTCAGATTCAGGTATAGCTTGATAAATATTATTGCACTTTATGTTTTGGTATAATTTGCCCAACAAGTGGCGTTTTTTATGCTGCATTTTTTCCAATATTGCAATTGTCTAATTCAAGAAATAATGCATGGAATTTCATGTCCTTAGAACCCTCATGATGAGCCTAGTTTGTTATTTTATTTTCGCTCATTGGTAGCGCTTTTTGAAATATCCACATGCATGAGACAGAACTTTTGGGATTGCCACATCCGATTAGTTTTAAATTGCTATTTTAAGTATTTTTTTTTTTTTTAATAAATGTTATTTAAAATGCTAAATAAAAATAAAACATAAGATACTTAATCAAAAAAAAAAAAAAAAAAAAAAAAAATCCGACGAATGAAATTTTGATTAATAACAGTTTTAAATTACTCTTTTTTTTTTTTTTTAAATGAATTTTTATTTTTAAAAGAAGTTTTATGATGTGATTCTGTTTACAAATTATATGGTTAACCATCTCAAAACATTCAAAATTCTAACTCTATAAATAAATAAAAGAAAAATTAATGTTTCCTTGATATTTTTACAGTAACATTGCGCATTGAATAACACGCATTTCCATTTGTGTCTGATCCCTTGAAGCCCCGCAAATTATTAAAATCGACATAACTCTCTGAGTTTTGCAGGAATCAAGATAGATTTTTTGTTGTTGTTGTTTAAATTAAAAAATGATAAGGAAAAACTTCCTAAAGGGAAATTTTAACCAACCAGGGCTGTATAAAAATTTAATTTTTGTATTTCTCTAAATAGTCCTCCTGTGTAATTGCAACTTATTTTATCAAACTTTGCACCCTTTTCTGATTCTGCTCTGCCCCACTTAGGAAATTAATAAATAAGAAAAAAAGAAACTTTGCAACTGTAAGTAATGTGCCTAGGGGCAATATTTAAAGAGATAGCCTATTGTTTCGATAAATATGAGTCACCCTGTGTCTGTGCATGTATGTTTATTTTATTGTAACTAAAGATGTGAACTTTCTTGTTTTTTTTTTTTTGTGGATAAGAAGCCTATTTTTTAAAATTCTCAAAAAATTTTGAGTAAAAAATAAAGAATTAAGTTGGAAAAAGATAACAGCCCATTTTGGATCGAGGAATAATAATAATGATAAAAAGAAAAAAAAATCATTTGAAAATGCAGTTAGATAGATCGACACACAGCTGAAAATAAAATATCCATACTTGAAAGAAAAAAAAAAATCGGAATAACTAGTATTTGTTTTTTATAATTTTCCCTTCGAAACATGCATACTGATTTTGCAATAGTTTCGTAAACAGTATTAAAACCAGCTTGAATTCAAGACGCGAAAACCTTCAAATTTTTCATGAAAAAAAAAAAAATAATAAAAATAAATAAATAAAATAAACAGTATAATAATAATAATTATTATTATTATTTTGCTTAAAATGACATTTAAATCATGGAAAAGGAAATTGGAAAAGGAAATATTAAATTTAATGTTTTGGTTTGTTTTCAAAATCTAGCACTTTCCAGCAAAGATTGATATGGAAACAACGAAAGTGGGATTTGCTTCATGGTGGGTTTATTCACCATTTCTTTTAGATAAACCGTTATAAGTCAAGAATCGTTACAGATAAATGGTTCAAACTTGAAATATGCCTTTCTTAATTATTTTACAGTAATTTTGATTCAACAAATAAAAAAATAATAATTACTTTTAAAAATATGACTTTTTTAAATTTTTTTTTTCATATTTTTAATTTAAGTATTTTTAATTTTTATTTAAATTAGTACTTCAAAAATGCTGAATGAAAATTAAAGCGTTTATATTCCTATTTATTTGAGTGAAAGAAAAGGTGAAATTCTGCATATAATATATATAACGATTTCATTTTACCCATATTTTGAATATATAATATTTATGAGAAGTTTCATCATGTGATTTTGTTTACAAATTATATAATTAAAAATTTTTTTTTATAAAAATTTTAACTCAATAAATAAAAATTGAAAAAAAAAAATCTTCATAGAAATTAAAAAAAAAACTACATAGAATTAACATTAGCAAATGGGTATTTCGCGTGAATGATATGGTTTCTTATGAGCACATACAGTATTAGTATATAGGTTGTATATTCGCTGTAATAGCTCTAAAGCTGCGACTATTTACTGCTTATGACAATGTCAACGCAGAATTAACGAGTTATTAAAAACTCCAACACGGTGAGTTACAATTAAAACAATAAACGAATGAAAAAGTCTGAAAATATCTATCTCTACATTTTAAAATATAAAGTAAAAATTCTATCCTAAAGATTCATGATAAATTAAAAGACAATAATGCATACAAATGCATCATATATCTTAAAGTTATTATTATTATTATATAACATAGTTGATTAAATCCTGAGGTTTCAGTTGTTCAATTTTGTGACCATCAAACTACGGGGGGATTACTCTCTGAGTTATCTACTATGTTATTTATTAATGCAATTATATTTCTTTTTATGTTAAAAAGTATTCTGTAAGATACGCAAAATTCTTCAGTTGGACTAATTTTACTTTTATTAAAATCTTTATCAATAAAATTATGTTTTATAAGATAGTATTACAATTCTAAATACACGTGGGGATTTTGTCCGTGGGGATTTTGTCCAGTGGGGATTTTGTCCGCGGGTATTTTGTCCGTGGGGATTTTGTCCGCGGGGATTATGTCCGCAACCCGACATCCTCACATGGTTTTTTTCATTTGTTATTGGGAGTTGTTTCACATTAACATTCAACTTATGTTTATTTATGCATCTTTCGTATGAAATTTGGAACACACTTTAAAATAGAATAAACGTGTCAGTAACGAACAGGTTTAAGGAATTTCTGTAATATCCATATTTTTTAAGATTATAGGTATATAATAAAAAGAAAAAATATTATCCAATTTCACAAATATATTTCCCATTGTGAAGGAGAATTTAATTGTAATAAAAGAAATAAATGAAATTATTACGAATGTATGTATATGCACAAATACATGTATATATATGGACATGTATATATAACACTGGCGCCAGGCTAACAAACATTTGTGTAAAAACAATTTATTTTTATCAAATATTATTATCAAATGTAAAAAAAAAAAAAAAAAAAAAAGCATTATTATTACTTTAAATAGAGTATCTTAGAACATTAAATTTACTTAATTACCATACTTAGCTTTACTTAAATAAAAAAAAAAAATACAAATACCTAAACAATATTATTTAAAAATTTTATTGATTCACGAAATCTTTAAAAGGTAGGTCTCAGGTAGTAATATTTGAATAAAATTACCATTAGGATTAGCAGTAAATAACAATATTTTTATGAAAAAATTTAGACTTCAATTATTAATGTCAGTCTAATGAGATAATTTTAGACAGAAGATTTAAAATTCTAAATTAAAGAGAATTACAGTTATCAAATTAACAAAACACTGGTGGATATCAGGGGAGGGAAGAGGCTCTTCCCCCAGAAATAAAAAGTCAGGAATAAAACAAACATTTTTTTTTTTTGTTTTTTTGTAACTGGGCTGGGCATTCCCCCCCCCCCCTCCTTTAATCGAAGAAAATTTACAAAAAGAATTTGTGCCACATAGCCACTTTATTTTGAAATTAAAAATATGTAATATTGAACTTTGTAATCAGCTTTGTCAAACACTGAGAACATACTTGAAAGTTCACTTTATTTTTTATTTTTTTTCTTCTCGTAACGTTGATATTTTTTTTCATTTAAGATCAGATTCCATTGTAATCAAGTTTCATTGTCACACAATTTATGAGAAGCATATAAAGTCATATTGAGAGCAATTAGAGACTACATTAGTCACACGGAGATATTTGCAAGCTAATATTATAACTTTAGAAATGTTCTTGGCCAATATCTTTATATATTATGAACTCCTTAATTTAACTTTCGTTGTAAAATCAAAATTTTACTAAAATATTATAAGTTATTTGGTGCCGTTTGCGAATTTGGAATTAAAATTTGGTATCCTGGACCAGGCATAGTGTGCCGGAAAATGTTAATCATGCAGAGAAATTTGAACGCTAGTGTTAAACCTGTAGGAGCACTCTTTACAGATTTCTTGTTTGCATGTTAATATTTTAATTTTTTTTTTTTTTTTTGCATAGGATGCCTGAGATTGATATTTATTGCTGAATCCGGTTGTTTGAACTTTTTTGGTTTTTGTTGCAGTTTTTTTGTATGAGGATAATTTCACTTTCAAAACTGGTTGAAAAAAAAAAGTGTAATTAAAAGCAAAAAATAAAAAATGCACAACAATATAGATATTGACTTCATTTATCATAAAAAAAAAAGTCACTTAATATTAAAAATATTTCTTTCAATATCGTTTTCAAGATTTTACTGAATCAATGTTTAACAAAGCTAATTATGTAGTTCAATTTTATAAATTTAAAATTTAAAAATAAAGTGTCTATTAGATAGGTAATTTTTTTTTTTTTTTTTGTAAATTTGCTTTTAACTATGCAAAGGGGGGGGGGGGGGGAAGGACTTTTTTGGCCAGGGTGCAAAAAACAAAAGAGCACAAGAACACACACATTTAGATATGTGAGCATAAAATGCAACTCCATATTTTTCACTAGAATATAGATTTAAATTTTGAAAATATGTTTTCCATAAAAAAAGTAACAAGATAGAAAATCATTAAAAACAGATTTTTCACTTAACTACCTATTTTTCAATCATATAGCATATGGCATTTTCTTGATTATTTCAGATTACCCTTTCCCACAGTCGTGATTTATAATTCAGTTTCAAACGTCATATTAAAAAAAACAATATTATTTGAACAATAATTTGCCTTTATTAAAAAAAAAAAAAAAAAAAAAAAAAAAAAAAAAAAAAAAACACTATTTAATTTATTAGTATTGAAGAAAAAAAGATCAGAAAATTGAACACAGTTATAAACAAAGACATATGAAAGGAAAACACATCATAAATTTGCAAAAAGTTAAGTTAGAATTTCTGAAAAAATAAAGGGATGAGCAACCTCTCCCACCCCACTCTTTTTACTTCATCATTTGTATAGCATTTTTATTTCCCTGCTCCTTCGTGACGACATCTTCTGATGTCAAATACTATGAATCGGCTTCATACCTTGTATTCAACAATATGGTTACAAATAGTTTGCTTTTACTGGAAAAAAAGAAAATGCTATTCGATTCCTTCCAGTGGTGACCATCCCCCCCAACCCCAATGACGCAAATTCCCCCCCCCCCAAAAAAAAAATATTCATACTTTAACATTGCCCCCCCCCCCCCCCCCCTCTAAACAGAATATCAATTGTAAAATATGTTCCACTTATAATTTACTGCACATTCAAAAGGTAGCGAGTTGAGCATAACGGAATGAGTTCTTTATTGCCCTTATCTAGAGTTTAAAGAAACAAAAAAACAAGAACATTTCTGAAAATTCAATGTTGAAAAAATTTAAAAGTGATATTAAAAGAATCAAGATTTACAAAAGATAGTGAGTTGAGTATAGCAGAATGAATTCTTATTGCCTTTATCTATAATTTAAAGAAGGAAAACATGGGAACTTTTCTGGAAATGAAATGTTGAAAAAATTTAAAAGTGATGTTAAAAAAATCAAGATTTTTTTAACAGTAAAAAAAGGAAATATTAAGAATTTAAAAATCCCCCCCCAAAAAAACTAAATTGTAATATGCATCTTGCGCCACCAACCCCCTCTCTGGGCACCCCTGATTCCTTTGTATCAGAATAAAAACTTCTGCTAATTGATGCGGTCACAAAGGAAATTAACTTCTTAAATTTTTAAAAATTTGAGATGGAATTTCAGTTACAAAATAGAGCATAGAACCCCCTCTTCCACCTTTCCTTCATCAATTGTATACTTTTTTTTCTGGTCCTGTATGACTAGCTTGTTACAACGTCGAACATCATAAATCAACAATATTATTTGAAAGATAATTTTTCTTCATTTGAAGAAAGTGAATGGAATTCTAATCTTAGTATTGGAATAAAAATTTCTGTTTATTGAACACCGTTACAAAAGAAACTCACTTCACTTCATGCATAAAAAAGTTGAGATAGTATTTGAGAAAATTAAAGAGATGAGCCACCTTTTCCTTTATTAATCATTTAGTGTTTTACTGAATACTTAAGATATTTAACAAAATTTTATAGTATTCGTTATATAGTGAAAAAAAAAAACAATAAGATACTTAAATATTTATAGAAAAAAGTTAATTTTTTATTATCTTTATGTTAGTTATAAATTGAAAATATGACTGATGATTTAAAATTCTAGATTACTGATTTTTCTGAAAAACTAACTAACAATTGTAAAAGTCAGAGGAGTTTAAAAAAAAAGAAGTTCTCAGATTGGGAATGATTGATAAATACTCAATCTGATTAAAAAGACTCCAAAAGTGTCTAATATTCAGAAAATATTAATGTTTATCCTTAAAAATGTCTAATCTTTAACAGGGACCGATTTAAAAATTTGAGGACCCTGGGCACAGATGCTTACAGCCCCCCCCCCCCTTGGAAAGTTGCTTACAAAAAGATTGAGATTCCCCCCCCCCCCCCCCAAAAAAAAGTTACTTATTAAGATCACCACGATTGAATCACTTTTAAATACCAATTAAAAAAATAAATATAATAATCATTTATTTAGGATTTGAAATAACTATTTCAAAATATGAAATCTAAATAAGTAGAAGTAGTACAATAAATTGTATATTGATAATTATCTTTTGCTACACAAATTTATATGTCTGGAATGATAAAGTATGCAACAACTAATCAGAAATATTCCGCAATTCCAAACTATAGCTATTTAAAATATTGTGGGACTCTGCCACCTATGAACTGCACTCACCAACCCCAAATAATTTGACAAGAACAGGAACATGATTAAATAAAAATTAACCCAACACCCTGATATTTTTATTCGGGCCCTGGGATCCTTTTTTTAACGCTTGCCCAAACAACTGGTGCATTTTAAAAAAATATTATTCTTGCAAATAATTCATACTCTATGCTTAATTTTGACTAATTAAAGGTCTAAAGAGCTACGTACTAAAAGATTTTAACATGTTTTCATGTTAGGGCCCTGATTGTATTTGTCAGTTGGCCCCTATGGGGCCCCCTATCATAGCTCCCTTAAAAATGGTCGGATTCATTAGCTTTTTTTAAACAACTTTTTAGGTCCTCCAACTACGACATGAACAACAAAAAAATTTTTAGACTTCAGCTACCACTATTTATGAATATTAATTGCTTTCTTGGAGCCCTTGGTGCAGCTTCTTTAAAAATGATCCAAATTGCTTTCAATTTTATTCAACATAGTTTTAGCGTCTTCCCATTATTTTAATAACTACACAAATATTTTTATATCCAACTACATGCGAAATAATTTCCTGGCCCTGTACAGGCCCCCTTGAAGTTTTTGTAATAATAAATTGTCAATAAATTGCTTCCTTTTAATCTGATCTTTATTTTTAGGATTCTTTATTCATTTAGATACTTTAATGTTTTGACATTCTATACAAGACTTCTTTCAGGGACAAGATTATCATATTTTCATCCGCTGCTAGGACCCTTTTTAGCACTTTCCAACAAAGTTGAAAAGTGCTTATGCATTCGGTTTGTCTGGTCGTCTGTCCGCGCTCTAACTCCCGTAAATATACTCGGATTGCTATGAAATTTTTATGCGTTATTGAGGTTTATCCTAGGACGAACCCTATTGAAAATGAAGTATCTACCATGATTAGTTTATCTACAGAGAGAATCAAAAGTTTTCCCATTACATTACAGCATATGGGGAAAAACTGTTAATATACTCGGATTGCCATGAAATTTTAGGGCGTTATTGACGTTTACCCTAGCATAAGTCCTATTGAAAATGAAGTTTCTACCATGATTAGTTTATCTACAGGGCGAATCAAAAGTTTCCCATTACATTACAGCCTATGGGGAAAAATCTTTTCAAAGGAATTTTAAAGATGTTATACCCTGTCAAACATATTAAAATATGCATTCTATAAAATATAAGGTGAAAATGTAGCTATTATTCATTTACAGGGCCACACAAAAGAATTCCATTAGATAATGGTAAAAGGGGGAATTGTGTGTGACATTTTAAATATATTAAGCTTTTTCATGTATAATAAAATTGATATATGTCACTGAAGCTTAATATAATTTATATGCTACTGTCTTGCATAATATGAAGTACATAGCACTTACAGGGCCATACAAAAGATTTCAAATAGTATATTCTTTCCGAAGTACCGTATATATGTCCGATGGTGGCTGATGGGGGGATGAAATGCATTTTAATTAAGATATTTGCGTTTATATTTTGCTAAATATATGCACATTATATGGTGTGTATAAATGTTATAGTTGATATACAGGGTTACCCAAAAGAGCTCACCAACATTACTGAATATGAGTGTAAATTATTTAAACGTGGTTCTTAAATAAGCTATGCAATTTTACGCTGAGCTCCATTCAATTTACTGAGAAATGTTTTCAGAATATAGATAAAGGGATATACAGGGCCATGCAAAGAATTCGGTACATGGACGCCTATGAATGATGATTTATGAGAATGTGATTTCAGTTGTTTTAAAAGTGTTTTAGTTTACAATAAATTTTAGCCTAATGCTGAAGTGTAATAAAGGTACAATGTAAACTACAGGGGTGAACAAAAGTATTCAAGTATTTTCCATCTAATAGTATGAATTGCTGAAGAAGAAATTTTTCAAACTACTGGTTATTTTCTTGCTAAGTTAAATTTTCCCATTATATGAGCTGACATATGAAATACAGGGCTGTTCTAATGTACTGGAATACATATCTGGGTATATTTGGCTATACACTATTATTTCCCTAAATAACAAAGTTTTGTTAAAGATTTCATTAAGTGTTGGAAAGTGCTTCATAATCTATGCTTAACGCATGATTTTTCTTACTTGTTTAAATATTTTCCGAATCAATTTGTGCATTTCGATAAAATATTATTTATTATAAAAATTTCGCCTTGTTATTTGCTTATAATTTGCAGAGTCTTTAATATAAAAAAAAGTTCTTTTCAGAAATCATGACAAACAAAACTGTGCACAGTACCCTGTAATCAGAATTAAACATTAAAAATTGCATGAAAAATGACCAGGTTTTCTAAATGTCATTTCACTGTGCATGTGCATCAATGAAATCAATATATAGTTTGCATAATGTGTTTGCTAAATGTATAGAGGAACTTCTGTGAAAGTATGATTTTGAGACTTTCATAAAAGTTGCCCTATACATTGAGCTAACACAATATGCAAATGGAACTGTGAAAGCATTCACGCATGCACAATGAAAAATTATTTACTAAATCGGCTTATTTTTTATACAATTTTTATTATTTTTTATTTTGATTACAGGGTACTGCGCACAGTAATGTTTGTCATACTTTCAAAAAAGAACATTATTTGATATTTAGAACTCTACAAATTATAAGCAAAAAAATTGGAAAAATTTGGAATTGTTTCTTATAAAAGCTTTAATTTCTGTATGAGTATACATGTTATTCGCATAAAAATGAACACAATTTATGACAATAAGCCACTTGATCATAATCTTTAGTTTGTATACCTTTGCTGCATTAGTTTTGACAAGCTTATTCAAAAGATATTCATTCTTTTTCAATTTGTTGACAGTTCCCTATGGAGTTTTGAGAAAAAATCTTCACAAAAAAGCATGATTTGTCGTCGGAACACAGCTCCGGCTTCACTGCAAAAATTATACTTTTGTGAACACGATAGTATCCAAAATAATTATTGCATTGACATAAAAAATGAGCTAGATATCAGTCAGGATAAAATCTCAGCGGGTATTGAAAATCAAAAATATTTCTCAACTGTGACACCTTAAAATCTCGGCTTTTAATTTTCTCATAGAGATAACATTGTGAATTTTAATCTTTCTTTGTTGAAAAGAAAGGAAAAGTAAAGTTTTTCTTTATCAATGCAATTTTCTCATTTAAATTCAAAATAAACTTTCTAAAAAAAATTTAGATAAAATTTCATGTTTTAAGAAACTTGCATATGCCCAATACGCTGTTATTATTTAATATTTTTTCATTCAGCTGATATTGAATTTTATGCTCTCTATGCATGCTATATTCATAAAAATGAACAGTTTATTACAATAATCCACTTAATCATAATCTGCAGTTTGAAATCTTTTGCTACATTAGTTTTGACAGGGTTATTCAAAAGATCGCTCTTTTTCAATTTGTTGATGGTCCCTTATTGGATTTCGCGAAAAAAATTCCCATGAAAAAATATGACCTGTACTATTTTGTTTATACATCTGGAGTTTTAGAGTCATTCCTCATGTAGATTTCTAGATATGCAACAAAACATCAGAAATAGAAAGTGTGAAGATTTTTTTTGCTGATGCACAAGTTTAAATGTGTATTAAAAATGAAAAGTTGAAAATATTCTTAATATTACAAAAGGAAAAATAATGGTTAAAGAAATAATAATCTTATTACATTTCTTATTTTTCATTTCTCATGCAGCAATAGAATTTATTTTCTTCTGAATGCATACTTCTGCCCATACTTTTATAAAAATCATGGCAACCTAAATTACAAAAACTATTAGCTGATAAATTATTGTACTGTAAAATTAAAGTTACTAGATGTTCCGATTTTGCGAAATATCTTGATTTTCAGGAATCTGTGTAACTCCTATGCTTGACGATAAATGTTGTGTTTTTTCACCATTCCTAAATTACATCAGATTTTTGTTAAGCTAAAATTTTATTCCTTTGTCTGAGACAAGAGAATTTAAACACAAGTTGCTGACAATAAATTGTCACAAAGACTGGATATTACCGAATATCTTATTTTGTCTTGTACTTCTGTGTGCTTTTATTGTATGTTTATTTGATTGAGTACAATATTTAAGTGCCTCTAAAGAAAAAAGCTTGAAGAAAGGTAAGATATGCGAAAATCATCTGCTCACTTCAAAATGTTTATTAAAAAGTATTTTTACAAATGAATGGGCAAACAAAGAGTATTTTTTATGCTATTATTGTTCAAATTAACATAGTATCAAGCTAAAATCTTCCGTTCACCAGGTAGATTGTAAAAAGTTAACATTTGTGCATTTTTCGTTACAAAAGCAAAGTTACTATACCATCTAGTGTGTCTGCTTTCTTCGAAATTTTGGCCATTAGGCCTTTTGTTTAGAAATGGTTGTTTACATGCCACAAAGATTATTGTGGGCAGGAAACAAATTTTCCTAAAAATCATTTTCTGAAATTTGTTTTTTGTCAAAGTTTGTAACATTTTCCTTTAATAATTGGCAGATTTCACAATTTCTTCTTACAACAGATTGACAAAATTAATGATTGTTCAGAGTTTCACTGAAAAATTTTGTGACTTTTCTCTGCGACAATTTAACAAATTTCATGATTTTTTTCGGGTTTTTCTATTTCTCAACCAATCAACAAATTTAGTTTTATTCTGCAACTGATTGGAAAATTTTCCTGTTTATTTTTTAGACATACTGATGATTAATTAATGATTATTTTTCTTCATCTGACTGAAAATCTTTTTCTCCGTGACAGACTAATAAATTTCACAATATTTTTCAGTGATTGATTGACGACTTACTCTATATTTTCCCACTAAGTTTCCACTTTTTTTTTTAAATCAAAATTGACACACAATCATTGATGTATTATTTAAGCAAGTTTATTAAAAATGAAAGCACATCTAATTTTACAATTTTTTAGTGTATAATGCTCGATTATGTTCCTTTATTAAATTAAACGTTTTGGATAATTTACTTGAATTGTTGATTTAAGTTATTTCAATGGTAACTTATGTCTTTATGACTAAATCTTTAAATGGTATGTAAAAATGATTTTTTTCTTTCAAACAATTCAACTCCCCTGCATTTATAAATGTTAAGATGAAAATTCTGTCATTTACATTGAGATATAGTTTTTCTAAATTATATTTCCAATAAATTTAAAATGTTTTAATAGTGTATGAAGCATTTTTGTAATTTATTGTTTGAGATGGTATTATTAAAAGAATAAACATTCATCATTATTAAAAACATATCTAGTGCTGGATATTCCTATCCGACAGGCAAAGTAGCTTTGGATATCCAGTATCTGGCAAAATCAATATCTGATGCATCCATAGTACAGACACAGATATAAAAACCTATTTTACTCTGTATGTTAGTAAAAAAAAAAAAAAGTTTTTGCTTTCACAATACAAAATTTATTTTTATAAAGTAAAGTGATACATAAAATAAAGTTCAAAGAGGAGATTTAAAAAAAAAAAAAAAAACTTTGGAAAAATAGATGTGAAATAAAACATTCTGCTATATTTATTATACATAATTAAGCATATCTTTGTCCTTTACAATACAAAAAGGGGAAGATAAATATTCTTTCTATACTAATCAGCTGCAGTTAAATCTTTTGCTCTCATAAAATTATTAAATTATTTTATCTTTATTTAATTTTTATACAATTTCTATTTATCCGATATAAAAAATGATTTAATGTAATGTTGATATTAAATCTGAAATAATTATAAAAATATTTACATAAATATGTTCAATTTGTTTAAAAGTTGATAAAAAAAATTACAAAAACAGATCAGAACGCATTGAAACCAGATGACCAGTCAAAATGACATCCATTGTGTCACAACTTGTGACCAAACAATGAACACTTTCAATTTTACATATTTTGTAGAATATGTATTAAAATACTGATTGCACTTGAAACTACTACTGCGATGATGTAAAGAATATGTTTGATTTCATATTTTTCAGCAAAGATTTAATTGAGAGGACAATTACAGGGTTAATTCAATATGTAATATAATATTTGCAATTGCACATGTAACAGACAATGGAATGTCACTGTAGCAAATGACAATTTGGGTTAGAGGTCTGCAGGCAAACAAGAAAAAGATTTTGAAACTTTCTGGTTTTGCTTTGATAGGCAATTCTTTATAAATATCAGCTTTAATTTAAATGTACAATTAAATCTAAATGTATAAGAAAATTTATATTAATTTGAACAAATTAAAAGAAATGCTGAAGTTCTATTAGACAAAAGAAAAAAAGACTCATTGAGTAAAACTATACATTTATTTATCAGATAAATATACACTTTAGTTCATGTTTACAATTTTAATACAAAAGCATACAAGTTAATACAAAAAGAAATATACAGATTTGTTGAGAAAAAATATTTTAGTCACATCAAGCTTAAATAACAGTTGTAAAATTTCTATCAAAAGGAATTTCAATGCAAATTTAAGAAAATCAACTATCATAAAAACTTTAATTCTGATGTAAATTTCACTTAAAGATAAATGTATTTTATTTTGCTTAAATAACTTGTTTCTTATAGAACAAAGAAAAAAAAAAACTTGATTAAAAAAGATTACTTTTAGTTATACATCAAATTGTTACAACATTACCAAGTTCATTCAATATGATTATATATCACAGTATACTGTATACACAGTAGTAAGGTGACATGGAAAGCATTAATTTATATAGGTATTCAAATACTAAAATGCTAGACTCATACAAATATGAATTTAATTTTTTACAATTTTTTTTTTTTTTTTATCATATTAGGATTTACTTTTAAACAACTGTTTATATAATAATATCTCTAGAACATTCTAATTGGCTCGAACACAACCAATTCTTTTATTGACGATCGACATGCTTATTAGGATCATGATGCTTGAGTTTTGCTTCTATATCTCATGCATGCAAATCATAGACAATAAATACTACATAGTTAGTTGATTTGACCACATGTCACAAGATAAATATAAATTTTAGGCGTAATCTATTACAATATATATATATAATTTCAATTGTTTTATGCAAATTTAATAACATGTGTAACACAGATCATAGTGTATTTTTCAAAATTGCTTAGTCAAGATTTACAAAGAGTTAATATTGTAAAACAATTGTGCTGCATTCAAATTATAAAATTTCAAAATGATACAGGCGTCGTATAATTTCTAGCAAATTCAATCAACATATGTAACATAGATCATACTATTTATTTTATAAATACTTAGTCAAGTATTACAAGAGTCAATATCATGAAAAAGTTGTGCTACATTTATAATTATAAAATTTCAAAATAATGCAAGTGTCATAATTTCTATAATAAAAAAATTGTATGCTATAAGGAAAAAAAAAAAATCAGTACAGAACTTTACATTTCATTAAAGTATACAGTGAAACTGATGCACACCCTATAATAGCATTTATTCAAGAATTACATCGTCAAAATTTACAAAAATTATATATGAAAGAGCCAGGTGATGCTTGCAGTTAACACAAACACCCAATAATAAAATGTAGTGAGTCAATCTGCAGGAAATTAAAATTATCTGGGACCCAACAATGCTAGACCAAATTTAATAGAAGAAATAACCCATAAAGTGAACAAAAATTTAAATAGAAAATTTATCTGGAGAAAAAGTAAATATTAGCATTTTTTAAGCCCATTATTTTAAACCTGTTAGATTAATCTACAATATTTAGGATTAATTTGGAACATTCGCTATCATGATGTACTGTGCATAAAATTTCACTGCTGCTGGCTTTAATTTTATTTTGGTGGTTTTGAATATGAATGATCATCCCCATAACTTATATTTAACATATCAGAATCATTTTCAATAGATTCTACAAGTGCCTGTTTGAATGCGATTGTTGGTTTTTTAAAAATATTTTTAGAAACTTTGCGTCTTTTTTTTGTAGAGTGGAAGCGCTGCATAGGCATATTTTTGTTTGCTGGTTCATTATTTTTTTGAATATCATTGTTTGAGTTGTTAGCAGATTGAAGAATGGATAATGCTTTATCTATGTGTTTATTGACTTCTAGGAAATTTTCAGAAGTTAGTTTTGAAGTTTCAGTTAGATTTAAACCTAATGTAAGTTTATTTTTAATTATTTGAATTTGGTGATCTTTTAATGGTTCAGGCATTACTGGCATATTGTCATTGATTTCTTCTAAAATACAGTTTTCTGGTTTTCTTTTACGCGAGTTGGTAACGGGATGTTCGTGAGTAACTACCGCATGGATGTGCTTGCACATGTTACCCTTAACTGATCCTTCAATACATGTACATGAAAATTCATGCAAGCATGCATTGCATAACATGCAAATCAAAAAACAATCCTTACATGAAGCAATTTTTCTTACAGTATATTTTAATTTACAAAATGATTGTGATTTTACTTCCCATTCTACATCAGATATTTTTGTAATATCTTCTTTTTTAATCTCTGTACTTTTTCGATGTCCTGAATTTATCTCTGCATTTTTTCCTGTGCTGCTACCTTTAATAAGTCTTGTAAACCTTTCAAAGGTTTTGTCTCTAACCAACTTCAAGAGAAGATGTATTAGAGTGTCTAACCGTTTATTTATTTTACCTTGCATGTAAACGTGCTTTAAAACTTTATGCAGCGCCTCTAAATACATATTAGTATTTATTCCCGCGAATTGCCTATAGCAATATGCCCACATCCTACAGCGAGTTTTATAGTGACTTCTAAAATAATTTGCAAAATTATTTAATTCTTCATCGCTATCTAAATCTGATTCAAATTTGGCTAATATACTCAAAAATTTTGATTCATTTGTCTCCTCTAATAAAGAACGGAGATATTCATAGACAAACTTTTTTTTCTCTACGTTTTTTATTTTACTTAATGCTGTTCGCCAATTTTTGTCAACATGCCATGCACATAGCAATTGCATTTCAGCGTCTCCTATTATTTTCATCCATGCATTATAATATGCAGGATAATCATCAGACATAAATGATGATGACTTAATGTCATTTGATAGTTTATCCTTCAGAGACTGGAAGAATATTTCCATATGCTTTTCTGAAATTCTATTAGATATACAAAAGGCAGATGGGTAACCCCTGCCAAATTCATCAACAACCATGATTGATGTTAGATGAAAATTATACCTGTTTGTGCCATGTGTAGTATCGACACAAACTTTATCATTCACAAATTTTTCAAACATATATTTTTGGGTAGGAGAAAACAGTACCATCATGAAATCATCTACATCTAGATCAATTGATTCAACTCCCTGGGCTTTGAAAAATGCCACAGGAGAAGCATCACCTAACTCTTTCATTTTACTAACAAATATATGTACACTTAATGTATCATCGTCATGATATCTTTCAGGTTTTAGCAGATTATAAGAATGACCTATATTATGCAGATCCTGCCTTGATATTGAATGATGTCTGCTATACCCTGCTGCTACATTATTTCTAATGTCATCTAAAATCCTTTCAAATGGAACACCATCAGCAAGTTTCCCTGTTAACGAAAGTAAAATAAAATAATTTAGCATTTACTTTTCTAATTGCACATTAAAAAAGATTATCTTTTTTACTAAAAATTAACAAATAACCAATAACTTATCACTGGCATGGTAATAGGAATAACTGACAAATTTTATCAAGTATAGAAATTAATAAAAATAGACTAATACCAGACACTACAACTTTCTTAAGGTAATTTAATTAATCTGTTGATAAAATTAGCAAAAAAAAAAAAAAAAAAAAAAAAAAAAAAAAAAAACCATTAGTTAATTTTTTCTCATTTAATTCAAATATGTAAAGATGGATTCATAATTATTTTTTTTCACTTCTGGATAAGTTAATAGAATTGTAAAAGCTATGTGCACAATTTAATATAGATGTTTAGAACTTAAAATTAATTTTAAAGCATTTTTCAATAATTGGACACAAGTGATTAGAGCTGTTGCAAACTGCACATATTCGTTACTAAGTAACTTGTATTCTCTAAAATATAATAAACAATAAAAAGCAGTAGGGGGGAGGGGATAACACACACACACATATATATATATATATATATATATATATATATATATATATATATATATTAGAGATGCACCGAATAGTGATTTTGGCCGAATACCGAATATTCGGCCGACAACCGAAAGAAATACTGAATATTCGATAAGACTAATAGTAATTGTTGGGCCAAATAGAAACTATTCGGTCGATTACCGAATATTCAGCTTTCCAAATACTTTTTATATATCAAAGTTTTAAAGGTATTAAAATGACTTTTTAAAACAATTTTACATAATATTTAATTAGAGAAACATATTTTGATAAGCAAGAGCTTTTTATAAGAACATTTAGTATTTAAAAAAAATCTGCCTTTTTCTATTTAAGAAGAACAATTATGACACTTTAATAAATTTTTTTATTTCATGATTTCTTCTACAAATTGAAATAAACATTAAAATCAAATAATGAAAAAATAGTTTAAGAAAAACTGTACAGTCTCATATTTGTTCTTTTTAAATAACTCAAGGCAGATTTTTTTTCAATAGAAAATAAATACTTTCAACTTAATTCTGAATAAAGAAATGTCAAGCTCATAGTTATTTTCTTATGAATGGTGGCAATTTCCATCTTTCACATGATATATTTTACAGAAATCAAAGCATGTGAGTTGAAAATATAGTATCTTATTTATTGTTAATGCAACAAACAAAAACACAAGTTTGACCTAAAGTGAGATGAAACACAATATACTTATGATTCAATAAGTCGATTATGATTATGGTTTCATGAACAAAAATTGTTTATTACTAATCTGAAAAGTTTTTCTTTCTTGTTTAAGGACTTTTATTTGGGAAAAACAAGAAACTTCTTATTTGCTAAATAAAATCTAAGAACTTGCATCTGCAATCGCATCATTTATTCCAAAGGAGAATCCTAATAAATCATTTTAATCTTTCTCATGGTTAATTTTCTTAACCCCTTGAGGACGAATGACATACATATACATGCCGCAAAAAAGCTTAAGTATCCTTGTTTATTTCCACCAGTAAAATTACTGCAAAATTTACCTTATTTAATCGGGGCATTTTCTTGATTTAATAAGGTGCAAATTTCTGTTTTTAAAAACTGGTGACAAAATGTTAAGAATTTCGTACAAGGCTTCCATCACGAAGGAGTTAAATTTTACAAACAGCAAATAAATAATGTAAAAACATTCTATTTTATTTAAATATGATTTTCTTTCTAATTATTTTAAATATTTATAAATTGACAGTTAAAAGTAGAAATAGTGAAAAAAATTTTAAAATGCATTTTAAAAGGCTTAATGAAGTTTTGGACTTGGCTGAACACTTCGATATTTGGCCAAACTGAATAGTTTCATATTCGGCCTAACCGAATATTAGATAACATGGCCGAATACCGAATAGATGCTGAATATTTGGTGCATCTCCAATATATATATATATATATAAAATGGATATAAATATTTTTAACATTAATAAGCTTTATTTTAACATAAGTTTTTAATTTAAAAACTATTCATTCTTAAAAAATTTTCAATTAAAGCAAATTAAATTTTATTTGGATGAATTCAGTTTCTTTTTAGAATGTTAAAAACATTTAAGAAAACTGTTTTTAATGATGAGAAAGGTAGTCAAGAATCTTTATAATGTTAGCAAAATATTAAAATCATATGCTTTCAAGAAATTACTTAAGATAAAACAAGATTTACTGGATAAAAAAAAATAAATGATAACATGTATGAAGAAAATACAAGTATTGAAAAAATAAACATACTTTTTATAATTTCCTTATCAGTTTTGCCAATTTTTTGATACTTCAAGTCTAAATCATGGCATACATGTGTTTTGTAATGAATAACTGTAACACATGCATCAGTTTCTGTTATCTCGATTGTCGCAGGGCAGTGTCTTCCTATTTTACATGTCTTAGATTTAGGAATTCTATGAGAGGCTGATGAACTATAAAATCCGGATCTATGACATCTGAGGTAGGTTTTTTTGTTACCATTTTGCAAGATTTTGGTATTTTCAGAATAAAATGACACACTTTCATTATCTTCTAAATTTTCTTTCCAAGCAGAATAAGCTGAAATAAAAATATACATTAATATACAAGCATAAAACAAATATAAAATTCTTGTAGAATGAAAATTTTAAAGAGTGTTTTCAAATATAAGTAACAATTATTGTATGATGGGAAAAACCAAATAGATCTAACTTTAATATAATTAGTTACAGGGATTGTAAATATATTTTTGAAAACACAAAAAAATATCTGATAGGACTAAATAGTCTATTCAATTTCAACTGAATACTTTAAAAGTACTCTGTCAAATATTCAAAGTAGTCAATTTTTGAAAAACACTAGGTAAAACAATACTAGTTGTTAAAATACATAACCAGTACTTATCTGGTTTCAGCAAAATAACCAGTTAGGGGCCGTCCATTAATCATGTGATTTTTTTTGGCATTTTTAACCCCCTCTCTCCCCCTTGGTGATACATGACCCCCCCCCCCCCAACCCTACATCACGTGTATTTTTTAGTACCTACAAAGAATCTTAATTTTTTTTAGAATATTTATTATAAAATACAGGTTCAAGTATCATCAAATTTTATTATAGAAAATAAAAAAAAACTACAATAATAACCTTAAGAGGTAAACAGAATGTTTGCAAGTTGTTTTGGACTGACATAAAAATGAAAGAAATGCAAAAAACTTTTTTGTAGTAATACATAAACATAATTTAATTTATAATGTAATCAGACCACGGATTAGCAACACTTTCTTCAACACCAATAATTGGATAAGCATCTTGCAAGTTAGTTGTAGGCACAGTACTCTGTTGAAGATTAACATTGGTTTTATCAAGCCACTCGGCGTCATCATTTTCGCGCACTAAGCAGAGAATCTCTCTCGCGGGAACCTCACTTCGTTCGTTGCCTGGCAACGGTGAATCAACGTCACACTCACTACAAGCCGCTTTCGACTTTGTACGCGTTTAACGAAAAAATAAATGCACAAAACACCACTTTTCAGTTCAGTATCGCACATTTGCCAAAAAAATAAATACTCGTGATATATTACTACACCTCCTGCCCCCCTCTCGAGCCTCGCATGATTAATGGACAGCCCCTTATAAAATCAGTATACATAATTACTTGTAGTCAAAATTGTAACACTTTGGCTGATTTTAAATACATTTGTTAAAAAATACAACATTTATGTTCACATATGTATGAGATTTGTGCATTAAAACGTTGCAGTTTTAAACTTATGTATTTTTATTTGCAATCAAAATTTAACAGATAAATTACAGTGCGATTAAAATAAATTTTTAAGCATTATTTGGTTGTAATTTGTTTCATTATTGTTAAACAAACCGTGATCATACATTTTAATTTCTTTCTTTCTAAGACTTCTAATAGTGGAGATTTTTTGTGGGTACTATAGGGTCATTCCATGTCAAATCAACTAAAAAAATTCAATATTCAACCTGACCATTTCTGATTTCAATGAAACTGCTAGGAATCATTCTCTATGATGATATAAATTAGAGCATATTTTTATTTACCGCTTTAAATTTTTATACAATTAATTATTTAAATTTTGAATTTTTCAAGTTCTATCAAACAAAAATTTTTATGACCACTCATTTCAAAGAGGAGTTTATAAGGTTTAATTTGATATGCAAGTCGACTATGTATAATTAAAATAAAAAAAATTAAAAAATTTTTAAATTTGAAATTTGAAAATTTTTTAGATTGTCATTTTTAAAATTTTTGAAAAAATTGTATGTTTGTTGCAATATTATAAGCTTTAAATTCTGAAATTTTTAGAGTGGGATCTCAATGGGATCAGAAATTATGAAATAAAAGCTGAAAATTATCATACAAATCATAAATAAATAACAAAATAAACAGAATTAAATTGCTATTTTAAATGTTAATTTTTGCTTTTATTTAATAACTCCTGATCCCATTGAGATCCTGCTCTAAAAATTTCAGAATTTAAAGCTTATAATATATCTAAAAAACTTTCACATTTTAAATTAATTTTTTTTAAATTTCATTTATTTTAATTATACATAGTCGACTTGCATATCAAATTAAACCTTATAAACTCCTCTTTGAAATGAGTGGTCATAAAATTTTCTATGTTTGATACAACTTGAGAAATTCAAAATTGAAAATAATTATGGAAGTCAAAAAATGATTTTTCAAAATTTAAATAATTGTATAAAAATTTAAAGCGATAAACAAAATATAAAAATATGCTCTAATTTATATCATCATAGAGAATGATCCCTAGCAGTTTCATTGAAATCTGAAAGGGTCAGGTTGAGTCACTGGTTGATTTAGTATGTAATGACCCTATAATTTTCGCATATAAAAATTTAGTATTCAGCCTAATTTATTGTTATTGCAACTTGCTAAAAATTTGAAAAAAAAAATGGCCAATTAGTTACAAACAATGTTTTATACAATATATGTATATTTAATACTAAGGAAAACAAGGATTTTAATTTGGTTCATGTTTTTTTTCATCTCTTTTTTTTCTATTGGCTGCTCACTCCCCCCCCCCCCCCACTCCCCGCAAAATTTTGACATTTTCTCTGAATATTTCTTGTACTAGGGAATAAAATTTTCAGGCCTTTACAATTGAAATGATTTATAAATGAAAAGAGTGATCTTTTTTTCCATAAACATCTTATGTTTTAAATTTCTAATATCTACCGAACATATGCACGTAATGTGTTTTTTCCAAAACAATATGATGAAATGTGTTTTTTCTCTCGATCTTTCGACAAAATTTACAACTTTTCTACAATATTTTGCCGAAATTTAATTTTTCCACGATTTTAAACCGAAACATACAATTTTCTACTGTTTTTAGCTGAAATTTGCGATTTTTCTATGGTTTTCAGCAGAAATCTGCGATTTTTCGATGAAATCCAAGTATTTTATAAGATCTTTTGATGAAATTCACGTATTTTTTTGCAATCCTTGGACAAAAATCGCATATTTTTCACGATCCTTTGACAAAAATCGCGTTTCCTCAGCTATTGATGAAAGTCTTGGGTTTTTTACGATTATTTCACAAAAATCGCTTTTTTTCTCAATCTTTCGACAAAATTCGGGTCTTTTCGACGATCCTCCGATTAAATTCACATCTTTATTGTGATCCTTTGACAAAATTTTTTTTTGACTGGAAATAGCATCTTTTTTGCGATTATTTGACAGCGATATTCTTTTTCGCAATTGTTTAACAAAAATCTCATCTTTTTTGCGATCCTTTGACAAAAATAGCGTTTTCCTGCAATCATTTGATGAAAATCGCAGAATTTTTTGAGATCATTTGATAGAAATCCTGTATTTTTCTCGATCCTTTGACAAAATTCACGTCTTTTCCACGATCCTTTGACAAAACTTGCATCTATTTAGTATTGTTTGACCGGAAATAGCAAGTTTTTTGCAATTCTTCGACAGGAATTACATTTTTTTCTGCAACATTTTGACAGAAAACTCATCTCACAGAAACTGTCTATTTCACATTCTTTGACCGAGCTGATGTATATTCCGTGATCTTTTAACAAGAATCTTGTTTTCTTCACAAGTCTTTGACAAAAATTTCGCCTTTTTCTCAATTCTTTGATGACGGAATATTTTCTGCAATCTTTTGACAAAAATAGTGTTTTCTGCGATTCTTCGACAGGAATCGTGTTTTTTCCCCGCAAGTTTTTGACGGCAAACACATTTTTTTGCAATCTTTTGACAGAAAAAGCACTTTTTTCCGCGATCATTTCACGGAAATCTTTTTTTCGCAATCCTTTGACAAAAAATCTTTTTTATCCCCCACAAACCTTTGACGAAAAGTGCGTTTTTCACGATCTGCTTCCGTCCTCTGAGATTTTTCCGTCTCGTTTCCGTCCTTGGGAATTTTTAAAAGATGGAATTACGTCTCAGGATGAAAAAACTTGCACCCATGGCATTAAATCCATGGGTGTTAAAGTTAAAGGGATATAGGCTTTTATATCCATTAAAGTTAAATGGATATAAAAGCCTATCTTAGCTTTTATATCCATTTAACTTAAAATCACTCAAAAATTTTTATCTCCATCAACGCAAAGTTAAATAGTTTTTATCAAGATAGAAATATCAATAATTTGACAGAAAATAGTTAAATGTACAAAATAATACGATACACTTTGTATTTGAGAACATTCTATTTAATATGTTTATAACTCAGACAACCAATATATCAACTTAAAGATCGCATTTTTTCTGTTTATTTGAACAAATGATTTATTAGAATTTAATATTTTATTATAGGTGTATTTGGTGTATTTTTGTGACGGCCGATTATCTATGCTAGGGATATAAGCCCAGGGGGAGGGGTGCCCTTCGTGGGGGTCTTTCTAAGGGAACCTAACCGTATTTACTCAAGGTTCGAAGAAAACCATGAAAACCCTGAACGGTTAGGCCGACTGCTGCGATTGGGTTTGAACCCAGAACCTGCCGTCTACCAGTTGAGAAGTCAGATCCTCTCGGCCACTGGTTGGGCATATTTTATTATAGAAGGGAGAAAAAAAAGTATTATTGCTCTTAAGCTTAGAAAAACAAAAATTAGTACAGTTACACATCTATTGTTTATGTTATTAATAAAAGCCATTTTGAAGATTTTTATCTATGAACTACAGTAGACTCCCTTAAATCCACGTCCCTAAAAACCGCAAACACCAGAAATCCATGCATTTCAGATGTAAACAATGAAATTAAAGATGGTGCTGAAGTCATCAGCTATTGCAATACAAATAATTCTTTAACTATAGATATTTTTAAATCCCTTTCAACTTCCTTTTTTTAAAAATGGTAATTAAAATTCAATGTGCTATTCAAATCATTGTCCTTCAATTTAAATTCTGCAGTGTTAAATCATGTTTTTCAGATGTACAATGAACGATATTTAATTGAATTAGTCATTATTGCATCGTAGTTGCAGAGTAATATAACTTTCAATGACTGTTTGGTAGAGTTTGCATTTCGCGTGGCAGGATAATTTTTGCTATATAAAATTATTATTTCAATAGTTCTATTACTATTTTTGTATCCCTGCTGATTACGAAATGAATTTGAGATTTAAATCCAGTTTACTAATTACTATGTTCGATATTTAAATTGAAATAATCATCCTATCGTAGTTGCAGCGTAAATTTTGCTGTATAAAATGAATATTTTTTAATTAATCTTTTTTGTTTATTAACAAAAGCAAATATTTTACTTTATAAAAAATACTGATTTTTCCTCATTATTTATATGTAGTATTGCATCTTAATTATTTATTTTAATATTTTTGTAAAATTTTATTTTAATGTTTTTTGTAATAATTTGTTTTTTAATTATTTATTTAAATACTTTAATTATTTTAATTTATTATATGCATTGAATACAATGCTTAAAACTACCAATCAAATTAATGTTTCAAAAATGTAAACAAATTAATGACCAGAAATCTGCAAAATTCTAAAATCCACACAACCCTCGGTCCCAAGCATTGCGGATTTGAGGGGGTCTACTGTATTTAGCACTATTATTTAAATAATGGATCATTCCATGGTAACTTATGAAACATTTTGAACTATTTTCAGTAATTTTAGTAATATAACACACTTAAAAAAATTATTCAAAATGTAAATTTAACATTGTTTGCTAATTAAACTTATTCAAAGCCAAATTTAGATGAAAATTACCTAGTTTTAATGTTATTTTTTAAACTTTTGTAGTGTTATTAACAATGGTAACTGCCTACTGAAAAGGAATGCAAGTTATCTTAAAGTGTAATTTTCATTTTTAGGTAATTTTCATCGAACTGATCCTTAGATAGGTTTCCTTGACAAATCATTAATTTTACATTTGAATATTTGCTGGCGATATATTATTAAGATTACTGCAGTAAATTGTTGTAAATGTAACATAAGTCACCATGGAATGCACCCAGTACACAACAGAAATCTAATTTAACAATACTGCTTTAAGGTAAGGTTAAAAACAAAGTTATCTTCTTAATACATGAATAACAGTGATTTGGCAAGAACTGAATTTTTCTAATTCGTAAATGTAAATACTTTATTTTTGTTGCTTTTTTTTTTTATCTCTGTATTATTTCATTACAAACTTGCTTATTTATGCTACAGTGCAAATATTAGTTTTCACATAAATTTATATAAAATAATTGACATTTTTCTAGCAATTTAAACATTTCAGATAGTTTTATTTCTTAAATAGTAAAATAATTTTTGCTGCAACTTTATGCTTGGAAGCCATTTTGCACTGTTAAAAGATGAGATAGATTACTGTAAAGATGACCAAAACTTAGGATTTAAATTAATAGGAGGTGAGTTCCAGCATATTTATCATATAGAATCATTTATTAGACTATATTATAAACTTATATAATAAATTTGTAACAAAAGGGAAACAAAAAACAGGAGCTCCGTTGTTAGATTATTAAGCTTACCAAACAAAATAATTAGTATACTTTCACATTTTTTGTTAGCGTAGCCATTTTGAAGATTCAATTTTTATTTATGAACTATTAACACTATTATTTAAATGATGCATTAGAATCTAATTTTTCATTACTTACATTAAGGTAAGGTTTAAAAACAAGGTTCTCTTAATGCATGAATGTAGTAATACAGCAAGAACAAACATTATCCAATTCATTCATTCATGAATGTAAATATTTTTGTTGCCGTTTTTACTATTGTTTATTACTTCATTACAACTTTCTTATTTATGGTATAATGCAAATAATATAGTTTTCACGAATAAATTCAAGAATAATTGTCATTTTTTCTTAAGGTAAGTATTTCAGTTAGTTTTATTTCATAAGAGTAAAATAGTTTTTACTGCAATGTTATGCTTGGAAGCCATTTTGCATTATTAAACATGAGATAAATCATTGTAAAGATAACTTTGGATTTAAATAAGAGGTGAGTTTCAGCATATTTATTTACCATATAACATGAATCATTTATTAAACTAGATTATAAACTTATTACAAATAAATATTTTGTCATAAAAAGGGATTAAAAAAAAAAAGTATTGTTGTATTATTAGGCTTACCAAACAAGATAATTAGCACACTTTCACAATTCTATTTTTATTTAAGAGCTATTTTGTACTATTATTTAAATACACATAAGAATCTAGCTTTACATTACTCCTTTAAGGTATGTAGATTAAAATGTTTTCTTCTTAATGCATGAATTTAGTACAAAAACAGATATTATCTAATTCATTCATTAATGAATAAATGTAATATATACTTTAGTTGCTGCTTTTAATGGTCTTACTTCATTACAAAACTTGTTTATTTATGGTATAGGTATAGTGCAAAAATTAATAAAATAGCCATTTTACTATAGATTTAAACATTTCAGATATTTTATTGCTTTAGAAGAGTAAAATAATTTTTGCTGTAATGTTATGCTTGGAAGCCATTTTGCATTATTAAACATGAGATAAATCATTGTAAAGATAACAACTTTGGATTTAAATAAAAGGTGAGTTTCAGCATATTTATTTACCATATAACATGAATCATTTATTAAACTAGATTATAAACTTATTAGAAATAAATATTTTGTTAAAATTGATTTAAAAATGTTTGATTTAAAAAAAAAAAGTATTGTTATATTATTAGGCTTACCAAACAAGATAATTAGCACACTTTCACAATTCTATTTTTATTTATGAACTATTTTGTACTATTATTTAAATACACATAAGAATCTAGCTTTACATTACTCCTTTAAGATATATAGATTAAAATGTTTTCTTCTAAATGCATGAATTTAGTACAAAAGAAACAGATATTATCTAATTCATTCATTAATGAATAAATGCAATATATACTTTTGTTGCTGCTTTTAATGGTCTTACTTCATTACAAAACTTGTTTATTTATGGTATACGTGTAGTGCAAAAAATAATATAATAGCCTTTTTACAACAGATTTAAACATTTCAGATATTTTATTGCTTTAGAAGAGTAAAATAATTTTTGCTGTAATGTTATGCTTGGAAGCCATTTTGCATTATAAAATATGAGGTAGGACAGTAAAAATGACTAAATTTATGGATTTAAAATAAATAAGAGGTAAGTTCCACTATATTTATTATATAGCACGAATCATTAATTAGACAGGTTTAACTTTATAAATTATTATAGTAGTTTTTGGAAGAATTAGAGCATTACTGTTGTTGCACAGATAGGCTTATCAAACAAAGTAATAAAGTACAATCAAAGAAAAATCAAATCAAAGAATTAACTGCAATACCTATAAATATTTATTGTTAGGCTTATTAAAAACTATTTTTAAAATTCTGTTTTATTGAGGATGAATTATTTTCCATTCAGAATTTTTTCTCCCTAATTACTTTTACAGATCTACAGAAAAAAGTATCTACCACATTAAAAGAAATTATTTTATCAAAACTCACTTTCTTTAAAATTATTTTCTTGTGTTTTATTATGAAACAAGTCTTTTGTAGTATGTGAACAAGTTGTCCTTCGACTCTGTGGAATATTTAGAAGGTGCAATTATGTTTAAATCATTTTTAAAGTGGTGCAACTAGATAAAAAGACCCCCATAGAAAACACCGTTTAGTAACCAAATAAATTTGCACTACAAAATGATAAATGTAAAACTAGCATAACATAAGTTAGTGAAGTACAAATGAACAAGAGGAAGAATGCAATATTATAGTTTGCAATAATTGTATTTTTCAAATATATAAGATAATAAACTTACCTGTTATATCTGGAAAAATCAAATCCTCTCTTTCTATTTGTATTGAATGACAAAGTTCTATATGACTTCTTAATTTTTCAAAAGTTGTCACTGAAGTATTGCAATTTTCGAGCGGGCATAAAACATTCGAGTCCAGGACAAAATCCCCACGGACAAAATCCCCGCGGACAAAATCACCACCGGACATAGCACCACCATAGAAGGACAAAATCACCACCGTCAACATAAAAAATAACCATATGTAATGCGTTCTTATCGCCAAGAATCGAGCAGCAGAATCATTTCTAACACTCCTGGAATGTGGTAACCAGTGAACCAATCACGTTATTCAGCCAGTGGGAGAAATAATCGCTCGTCAAAAACGAGCTTTTTTTTTGGTTGGTTGGTTGGTGGGCAAGTACTGAGACGTATGCTACTACCCGTTAGGGAGGCTTTTGTCTCGAAACTCCAGGGTAAACACAAACTTAATCAGCCAGGGTCAAATCATGTACGACACAGGCCGTGTTCAGCTGTTACGCGCGCTGCACGCGTGCGCTCAAGACCACGGACATGGAGTGGGTACCTATAGTGGACGGGATGTGCGTTCAGCACTCGTTACTGCGCCACCGGTTACTGTAACTGTTCGCTCAATAACAGATGGAGAACAGGTCACGGATGTAATTACTTATGGTGCCAATTATAAAGATAATCTGTTACAAACGAACGTGAGCTCGCTCGTCATATGGTTAGAGTGCTGGGCGTGTACCCAGACGATACGGGTTCGAAACCTGCGCGGGCCAAAAGTTGGTCTGTGTCTTTTTTTTTTTTTTGGTTGCTTTTTATTAATAAATAAGACATTTTTATTAAAGGTAAATTTTATATTAATAATACAGAAGCACATGTATTTCTATTATAATAATAAAAGACTTATTTAAATACGAGAAATGAGATTTTTGCGGAGAAAGCTTTAATATTCTAAATTTAGAATATTAAAAGGATAATTAGAACAATATTAATATCGTTCCAAAGTGTTCCAAATATCGTTCCAAATATATATATTAAGCAAATGAAAAAAGAAAGTTTTCTGCGAAAATATTCGTATACGCATAAAATAATTATTAATGTTCTTCTTCTTCTTCTTTTTTTTTTAGAAGTAAGTTTTTATTGATATTAGGATGCAAATATAATGCATGCGTGGATATTTTACAGTGTTAAAATCAAAATGGAAAATATTATAAAAGCAAAATGTAAAAGATATACATTTTTTTAAATTAAGAATATATGCATACATATATTTTAAAGAGGTGAAATATTTGGAGTTTGCCTTCTAGTTTTGTAATGAATAAAATATGATTAGAATGTTTATAATTTTTCTATTCGCGTTTGAAATGAAATAGACGCCCTCTCGCGGACAAAGTCTGAAAAACGAAATAGAACTGATACCGTGAGCATAAAATCAGTGTTTAAAAGGCCGATAAATAAATAAACAGTTCTATAACGCGTGCAACGTTGGGTTCTTTGTATTAAAATTATCTAAAATCAAAATTTTATACACAAAGTTTAGATCTATAATATAAAAAAATACATTTGACTTACTCATGGCAAAATAGCATGACAGCAACACAATGCTTTCATGCTTCAGCTTCTCTAAAGCAATTACTAGATTTTCCAGCATCTACAAATTCTAAAATTGTCGATATTTGTAATTTATCTCCCATAATTAAATAAAAAAGATAAAAAACTGCACTTTAAATAGCTCTTTAAACTGGTTCTATGCTACAGTGCTACAGCATGGAACGTAAACAAACAAACGTAAACAAACGATTATCAGGTCTATTACAACGCCATCTTTCGGTCATTACAAAAGCGAATTGAAAGTATAAATAAGTGTTTTGCTTATACTAACATAATTTCGGATGTCGTTTGTTTCTCATATTTTATGACATATTTTGGCCTGTTATCCACACGGTATTAAAATATATAATCATTAAACAAGAAATATACACATACTAAAACTTTTTCTGAAAAATTATCTACTAACAATGCAAATTCCATTGAAATCAATCCAGTATTGTCAGTATTGTAGATTACAAATCAATCTTGTAATACGTGGATACAGGGCCATCGCTAAGACTTTTTATTGGTGGGGGAGAAAACCTTAATATTGTCAAGTCAAATTTTTATATTCGCCAACTCGTTTTATAATTTTGCCAAGTTAACGCACTTTGAAAATGTAATACAGTTCTTATTTGTAAAAAAATTAATAATATTCCCAATTAGAGTTGTAACTTTTGCAAATTCTAATAAAAATTAGAAAATGTATCGCAGTTTTTATTAAAATTTTAATTAAATTTGACATAAAAGTTTTAAATTTGCAAAGTGTAACAACATTTGTGAATGTTTTGGGAGGGGAGGCTCCCCCCTGTCTGTCCCCCCCCCCCTTAGCTAGTCCCCCGTGTGGATATCTCAACCTTGGTTTATCAACAGCATTCTATTTAATATGAAAAGTATAAAGCAACTGATAAATGATTTTTAAATAAATAAAAATAAAACTAGGACTTCCCTCAGAGGGATTAGTCTGAGCGATATTGCTGAGAATACACATTTAATAACTTGCGATAAGTAAAGAAAATGAGATGTTACCTTTAATTGGTCATTCATTGTGATAAAATATAATGATGAAAATAAGCATATCGAATCGTAGAACTACAAAATCTTGTTACATATACTATTTTTATAAAAGAAAAGCAAACCATGCATGGATATAAAATTGGAAATATGCAAAATGTTAAAAGTAATACAGAAAATAAAACACCAAATTTTCCTATATTGGAAATATAGCTCTTTGAAATGATGTCATGAGCATAAACAGAAGCTTCGCACCGATTTGAGAAACTATAAATAACATAAACTATTATGTTTGAAGAGAAATGGAGTGTATTTTATATGGTGTGAAATCCGTCCGAATAGTTTATAATGTTGAATATCTGTTTTCCACGGATGCAATGAGGTTGTCGATAAGAGTTAAGGAATCCTTTTTTAAAAATTTGTCCTAAACGAGCACTTACATCTTATAAGTTACTGTGATGCCAAAGTTATAGTTTCTGACCCCAACAGTATCCTAGAAATTGCAATATTCTCAATAAATTGGGTTTAAAACTTTTTCTAGAAAAAAAATGTTTAATTTGTGAAATTAAATTGTCGAATGTTTTAGAAATCGTTCATAACGAGAATATTATACCTTAAAAGTTGCCACCAAAAAAAAAAAAAAAAAAAAAAAAAAAAAAAAAAGATTTAAAATTTTTAGTCATATTGACATCAAAGAATTCTCAATTTTAGAACTTTTTTTGCTCGTGCATTGATGGTGATTATTGTTCCTACGAAAATATAGTATATTTTGCAGCAAAGATGGTTACCAACATTTTTTGCCCTCATTATTTTTTAAATCGGCTAGGTACTCTCAATGCTAACGAAAAACACACAAACGTTAATGCTTTATAGCATAGAAATACAGAATCAAAAGCTATTTATCTCCTATTACATACACATAAACAGGGGTGGGGAAATACATCATTTTGCTCGCCAGTGGCGAGTGGATTTTCTCATAAGGCGAGTGCATTTTTAGATTTTGAAAAACTGTAGGCAATAGGCACATTATCAGAAACACTTTTTTAACCTAGATATTTTAACTTTCCAAATTATTACAGTGTAAGTATAGTACTAAGTTCTATCTAATATTAATCTTACCTTTGTTACATATATTTTTTAATATTATACAAAAAAGAATTATGAAAATGTATTGTAGTAATAGTAATTTTGACTGTAATCGCGTGCGATTTTGTCATAACTATTTTCAACTGCGTGTGTTGCATCTTGCGGGCTGGCGAAATAAATCCTTGCCTGGTAAGAATTTGGAAAATTTCCCCACCCCTGCACATAAATTATCTAATTAGTGCTAGCAGATGAATTTTTAAATATACATAGATCAATATAATGCTTCATTTTTCTTTCATTAGTATTTCTTAGTATTCATTTTTCTTTTATTTGTATTATTCAGTAAAAAACTCACTTTCTTAAGCCCGAATTACGTCAAACTTTTTATAAAAGCGCCTAAGTTTATATAACAGCGAAGTATTGTGAAGAGTATTAAATACAAGGTAGTAAGACACTTAGCCAAACGCACGTAATAAATCGCCAAATATTGTCCTTTTCGCCCTCTCTCGAAATGCATTTTTTTTTTCGTATATTTAAAAAACACGATTTTGAGTCATCTTATTTAAAATTCAAATAAATAAATGAGAGGAAGCAATAATAGCATAAGTCAAAACATTCATAAGTCAACATCAAGGAATTGTATCGTAGTTACACATGTGGAAAAAAGCTGCTTTTGGCCAAAAAACGTTGCCTTCACTAAATTTGAATCCGATTAAAAAAAGTACCGTGATTAATTAAAATGTTATAGGCAGAGCTGCCAAGTCTCCGGCATTTTGGGTACCGGTATTTTAATACAGAAAATGTTTTATTAAATTGGAACATTCTGCGGATTTAAAAAATAACTTTTCCTATAAGAAAATTCTGCTATGCAATAAGCGAGGGTTTTGCATCTCTGTATAGGAATATTTCGTAATCTGCTTTTTAACCTTAAAAAAAAGCAACGACCATTTTTCGGGTACAAAAAGTATTGCTAATTGTTCCATTTTGCATACAAGGTACTGATTGTAATATTGATGCATCTATGGTGATAAATTTCCATTAATTTTTCAAATCCCATTTATTTCATTAAAAATATAAATCTTTTATTCATTTAGTTTAAAATAAATGGTTTTTAACTAATTTCATAATACTTTTGAAATATCACTTTTTACTGGACATTTTTTTAAAAGCATTTAGAAAGTGGTTGTTGTTTTCAGTCAAATATAGACTTTGGTTTGTCCACATTTTATTTTAGTATTATTATTATTTATAAATGGTGGAGAAATATTCATACTTAATCCATAACGTACATAATATATGACTCTGTTATTACATAAGTTACCTTTTTATTATCATAAAAATTATGTTTTTACTCAGTAGGAAAAATTTTGTGCTTTGAGCAATAGATGTCCGCATTTCCTTTATTTATTTATTTTAACAAAATTCTTTGTATTTAGAAGAATTTTTATTTAAATAGGAAATCCAGATGTCGCTGTTAAGAAAGAAGAAAGTTACAAAAAGGGGTATAAAACGAGTAGACACATACTATCAAATATAGAAAAACGACGAATCCCAAAAAGACGTCGTATGAAATATCATCTTCTAAAGCAAAAAAACGAAGTCTGATTTTCGAGCCTACTGATTACAAAATGTGCATTACATAAAAAAAAAAAAAAAAAAAAAAAAAAAAAAAAAAAAAAAAAAAAAAAAAAATGCTGCAAATATTGATTATTTTTTCTTTTGTTCAGTTTTGGCTTCGAAAGGTGCGCTATGTTGCAAAAAGATATAAGCGCCTATGAAAACACACCTGGTAACCGTTCATGCTCAGTTTTACAAATAAATATGGCACATATATGCCCTATATACACCGATGTACCTAATTGGTGCCAAAATGGCGTTTATTTGCCTAACATGCTGGTTATCATATAAATGTTATAATAAATTGTTTGTTCTAAAAATATTATCATATATTGATTGTTATATCTTTTTTAATAACAGAAAATGTTTCGTTTATTCTTTTTTTTTTTTCATTTTGAAATAAATAAATAACGTGTTGTTATAGCATGCTGTATGCATCTGGTAATCAAAACGATGTTTTCGCCTAATTGGCATAAAAAATCTCGCCAAACCCGGTGCTTATATCTCTAGTATATTATCTCAAGTATTTTATTTATGTATACTATAATTGTTTTTACATACCGCTTACTTCTTCTGGTATATAGAAATAGGTAAGTGGCTCCTTTATGCAGTATAAATTGTATAAGAATTTAAAAAATAGCCCCGTTGCCCCTTTTTGGATCGAATTAAAAAAAAATCGATGTCTAATTCCAGTATTGCTCCTAGGTATGCATACATACTACATACTTCAAAGTTGTATGCCAACAGGAAACGGATGAAAAATGGGAAAAAATGTCACATATGCACCAGGGTACATAATTGGCGTCAAAATGGCATTATTTTACCTGAGATGGTAACTCGGCTTTATTTATTTATTATTTGTTTATTTACTCATAAAATGTTTATTTACTTTCACTTCCTTCTTTTAATTATATAAAATATTTCTTTTTATAGTTATTAATTATTATTATTATTTTATTTACTGTAAGTTCTTTTTGAAAATAGAAAACAATTTAAAAATGTGTATGTAAGCGTTATTTGAAAAGGGAGTTTTCGCCAAATGGGCTTTGAAAAAAATTGCGACAAATCTGATGCGCTTGTGGTATCCGTGCCGAAAAATTAGTGACCAGAATTTACTTCCATACACAAACAAATATAAGTTAAAAGAAAACATGCAATGAAAATAAATATAAAGGGAAAATGATGTCATAAAAGAAACTTTTTATTTAAAAACGTAATTGTTTCTAATTTTCACACGCGAAATATGTAAAACATTCTTTTAGCGATCAAAAAGTGCTGTTAAGAGATTATCACAAAATCTCAAAATCAAAGTTTTTATGACATTTTTTAATATGAAAAAATAACAGTTTTATTTTCCTGCATGATTAAATTTTAAAATGTTTTATTGCATTCAATATTTCTGAGTGCGAAAATGATTACTATTTACTCCATGTACTGATTCAGTTATCTACGAAAATGTCCAGCCGGTGAAAATCACGCTCACCAAATTTCTGTGACGTATGCACATAAATTGTGCTTTTTTATCAGTTTTTTTAATATAACTTTTAAACTATTTGGAATTAATTTTTAAAAGTAGGTGCATTCACCAGATTACCTTCATAGGTACCTATTGGTAAAAACAGAATCAAAATCCGACAAGTACTTTTTGAGATTTGCTTGACGAAAGAATTTTTTTGAATTTTAATATCGTTACGTATCTCTGAGTATAAAGACTTCGCTTCGCTCAGACAATTATTAAAGAATTTAAATCACCAATTGTTAAATTGTATCAGTCAACCTACCAACTTTGACAACAAACAACGTGCAACCAATAACAGATAAGCACAAAACGCACAATCACGTGATCAAATCGCTCATCAGTTTTATTTGCGTCGCGCGCGTCAGCTTTTGAGCAGGGTTGGTTGTCATATTTTAAATGCTGATCGGGCTTAATTACATGAAATAGGTCACGTGATACTTCCTGGAATATTTTAAATTTTATTTGAGAGGTCACAGGTATGTATTTCCGTTACGAGAATCATGTTTTGAAAGGATAAAGGAATATAGTATTTGTATTTACCAATTCTGAACTATAAAAATAATGCAATAATTGAATAACTTTAAAATTCTCTTCTTTTATAGAACCTACTCCAAGCAGAATCTTCTGAGCGCGCGCGCACTAAAAAAGTGGCTTTTGAACACGGCCACAGGCAGACGAGGGAAGAAAAAACAAAACAATAATAGACCCACACAGGCTGTCAGCTAGAGCGGTCAAACAAGATGGGGAAGAGCCACACGTGAAAAGCGGATTAGGGCCGCAACACCATGAGGAGATGAGAGGGCCACAGCCATGATCTCGCTATAGCTCGAGGAGGCAGGTAGCTTGAGCGACAAGAGCAGCTGTCGGCGAGGGTCTTTGAGAACCATGCAATGTAGTAGAACGTGCTCCGGGGTATCCAACTCAAAACAATGCCTACACAGCGGGGAAAAAACTTGGTGCATGCGAAAGAGACGCTGCTGGGTGAGGATCATCCTAGCCCTCCATCGGGCAATAAGCACATCCGTACGCCTGGAGGGGGTCCACAACGAATAAGACCGGTCAGTGGTGAGGTGAGGGTAAGTAGGAGCGTAGTCACTGTTAAGCCAAGAGAAATCATTTTCAATAAGCCAGCTCTTCTTGATGTGAGAGCGTAGGTCCTCCGGAGACACCCAAGGGAAGGACTGGCAGAGATAAGGACCATTTTTGGCCAGTACATACGCCCTCTCGTTCGGGACGATACCCTTATGGGCGGGGCACCAGACCAAAGTGACGGAGTAGCCCCTACTACTCAAAACCGAAATGCTATGGATCAGATGCAGAATGACCTTAGGAGAACGAAGTGAATAGGCCTGGAGAGCTCGCAAGACAGACAAGCTATCCGTTAAAAGGAAGATAGTCTTGTGAATCGAAGGAAGGTGAGTAATGGCCAACCAGAGTGCGATCGCCTCGGCGGTGAAAATGGAATTACAATGATGGAGCAAGGCAGCCACGGCACGGTCGGAGTCGGCATCAATTGCCGCCGCCGATGTCTTTGCAGAGTCTTTGGTGGCATCGGAGGAAAGGACAGTACAGTAGCGGTGGGCCTCGCGCCAGCGGACCCATTCGCTTGCAAGGATGCGATCAGGGAGCGAGACGTCCTGAAAGGGGAGGCCCTCAGTAATTATGTGAAGAGTCAAATCCTGAGGAAGAGGAGGCCAAATGAACCGAAGTATCTTAGAACAATCAAAGCCATAAGCGGCGGACAAGGAGTCACAGAGGCGAGCCCAATTAGAGCCAAAGCCATCGGGAAGATGAGTCGACCTGAGAGAGTCACTGAGAACAAGTCCCGGGGGAAGGGCAAGCTGCCGTAGGAGAAAAGCCTTCGCCAGGAACAGAAGGCGACTGCGGATTGAGGTCGCCCCAGCTTCACGTTGAAGGACCGGAATGGGGGTGCACATGGGAAGGCCAGTAGCAGTACGAAGAGCAGCATAGTAGATTCTCTCCAGAGTAATCATGGCAGATTTGTTACAATCAAAGAAAAGCGCACATCCGTATTCAAGAAGGCTTCTGATCAGAGCATTGATTATACGCAGCAGGTGCGTGCTGGCAACTCCCCTGGAGTGGCTGGACACAGCCTTAATGTAGTTTAGACGCCGAAGAGCTTTGATACGGATCATCGAAAAGTGTGAGCGAAAGTTAAGGGAGCGACTAAACCAGATACCCAAGATCTTCACCGTGGTGCTCCAAGAGACCTCCTGCCCCGCAACAAACGGAGGGTTGCCCGGGTCACGGCTGCGTGAAAAATTTATGGCCATGCACTTTTCAGGCGAGATCCTTAACTTGTTGGCCGCACACCAATTACAAATCCTCTGCAGGGCACTGTTAAGCTTTTCGCGGGCACGACGCTCGTTGAGGCCAATTACGTACACGATAATGTCATCAGCGTACACTATGAGGTAGACCCCATCTTCCAAGGTCTCCACGATATCAGCCAAGTAGATTAGAAATAGAAAAGGGGAGAGCACACTCCCCTGAGGCACGCCATGACGACAGGGGCCGACCCCAGAAGTTGCCGACCTCCATCTGATCTGGATCCGGCGCTCAGTGAGAAATTCAGCAATCCAACGGCCCATACGCCCACGAATTCCCAGCGAAGCCAATTTATAGATGAGGTTCCAAACGGAGTCGTAGGCAGCCTTAATATCTAGGCACACAGCGGCCACAAAGTGGTTGTTTGCCCTCGCACGACGTACATGATCAACAAGTGTGCATAGAGCCGTAGTGCAGTCTCTGAAAGGGAGGAAACCAAACTGGCTGGGAGGAAAGGTGTTCCGGACACCGGTCCAGATCAGGAGGCGACGGAGGATCATTCTTTCCATCACCTTGACACAGACGGAAGTCAGGGCAATCGGTCTGTAAGAACTTGTCTGCGTAGTCGGCTTACCCGGCTTGCGAATCGGGATGATAGTGGCCAATTTCCAGGATGCCGGAAGCGACGAACTTTCAAACGAGGCGTTGAAGATCGAGAGAAGCTTTTGCCGATTGTCGGAGTGGAGATTTTTCAAAAGGCGGGCGGAAATGCCGTCAGCGCCGGGAGACGTAGGCCTGGTATGTTTGAGTGCATCTGAAAGCTCCTCCAAAGAAAAACTGGCATCCAAAGAAGCGTCCCCATCACTTAGGTCAAAAGGCAGGGGTTCATAGGCATCTAGTTGTTGGAAATGCTGCAAGAAAACCTCGGCCTGAAGATGGGAAGAGACCACAGGGTGAGGGTTGCACAAAACATTGTCCCCATGAGTGGACTCCCTGTTAGCAAGACGCTTCAGAATCTTGAATATTCTGCCACTTGAGCAGCTATCCCGACAAATCTTATCCCAGTATTGACGAGACACGAGTTTCATGTGGCGCCGTAGTTTGGCAGCAAACATCTTGTAGTTTTTCCAATGTTCCCTGGAACAAGTAGAGCGGGCCCACTTTAGGGACCTCCGCTTCTGGCGCAATAGAGATTGGCAGGTAGCGTCCCACCAAGGTGGGGACGGGGCCGCCTGGGAACGCCGGAACACTTGCTGAGCCTGGATAGCCCGGTGACAGAACTGTTCGAACTCTGAGTAGGTAGGATTGGAGGCGTTTAACATCTCGTTGAGGCATGCGCTAGCCTTAGACCAATTGACCAAAACCCGACCCGGGCCAGCCGGGGCGATCATGCTATTATGGAGCAGAACAACCGGATGATGGTCCGAGTCAAAGTTATCAGGGTGGATGTAGAAGTGGATGTCCCTATGAAGTGAAGGGGACAACAAGGTAAGGTCTAACAACGAAGCCGACCCGTTAGGAGCAGAGCGTGTCGGCGAATGCAAGTTTAGGAAGCAGATCTCATGAGAGGCAGACCAATCTAATAGGTGACGAACCCTAGGAGGGAACGGAGGGTCATGACCCAGAAGATTAATATTGAAATCCCCCAAGAGGATGATAGGAGAACTCAACGAATCCAGGACCCCAGAGAGCCACTCACCCGGGAAAAGACCCGAAGGGGAATAAACATTAATCAAGGAAACCCAGGAGCGGTTAAACCAGACCTTGACAGCTAAAGCTTTAAAATCTGGCTGCGGACAGGGAGGCAAAGGCACCAACAGAGCATCCAAAGAGGTCTTAATGGCCGTCACAAGGCCACCACCGCGAGCATCCAGGCGGTCCTTCCGAAACACATTCATGCCCGGGAGAGAAAAACTATCCGAAGGCGTAAGGAAGGTTTCCTGCAGGCAAATAATGCGAGCCTGGGCGAAGGTGGGAGAGCGAAGCCAATGACCATTGGCCCGGACACTTCTACAGTTCCAATGAACTAAAAAACTGACCATAAAGAAAACTCACAAAAAGAGAGTTTCTGTAAAGAAACCCCACCAAAAAAAAGGATACGAGTACCCCAACCCCCGGAACTCAGACACGGAAAACAAGAAAGGAAAAAAACTCAATTGCGAAACAAAAACCCAAACATAACTAAATAGGACAAGACAATAACTCCACAAACTGCAGATAAACATAAAAACAAAAACCAGTAAGGAAAAGGAATAAACAAAAGAAGACGCTTACCTCAACCACTCTAAGTGATGGAGGCATTGAGCTCGGGCTTGTCTCTTGTGGTGGAATGCTCGTCTAAAGTCCAATCATCCCCTGAGGAAGAGTCCATGTTCTGTGTTTGAAGATTGTTTGGATTAGACATCCCGGTGCACAATTTTTTGACGTTGCTATTGCGTGAAATAGTGCGAGTCAATGAGTGACCCGGCTTTTGCTGTTTATCAGTAGCGCTATGTGAAGAAGGGAGGTGACCTGGGGAGAGAGCGTCCCGCAGGGCCCCTACCACGGATGAAGTGATAGCAGACAACATATGTTCATAATTTAGAGCCTGGGCTTCCAGGACAGATTGCATCATAGCAGCGATATTCTCGGCAAAACCTTGTAGCATAATCTGAAGGTCCGATCTAGTGATATAGTCCGCCGGAGGGGGGGGGGGAGAGGCAGAGGCGGCCTGGGCATAGGACTCGGCTTTAGCATAGCCACTGGTCGGGAATGATTTCCGTGCTTCACTAAAACCCAGGTGGTGCTCACACTTAAATTTCAAAAATCGAGTTTCCTGTATGTATTTAGGACAAGTCCTGTCTGTGGCAAGATGGCTGCCTTTGCAGTTGGCGCAAGTGGGGGGGGTCCACCGTACAGGAACCCGTATGAACATTAGCACACTGGGCACACACAAAGTCACTTCTGCAAACACCGGCACCATGAGTGTACTTCCAACATTTACGGCATTGTCTCGGCCTATCAATAAACAAAGAGATGCGGAAGACTTGATACCACAGTTTAACAGTATCCGGCAAGTTGCATCCCAGCTTCGTCACCAGAACAGTTGAAGTGGGGCCAGAGTCTTTACGTATAAATCGACGGACCTCCAAGACGGGAATTCCAGAAAATTCAAGTTCTTCAGCTATGTCTTTACAGTTGATTTGAGGGTTCATGTTGCGCAACAGAAACCTGGTGGTAATATTGTCCGTTAGCAGCTGGGCAGAAACCGGGATACCCAGGAGTGTTTTGATGTTTAACGCTTGAGTAGCCGTTACGATATTCTGTGTAGTCAATGTGAGCTTTCCTTGTCGAGATAGCCGCAGCGAATCTATTCCCATGTGGTTTTCAACTTGTGTCGAGATGGCGTCACGTAGAGCCTTCGGGTGAGAACTCGGAAGTGTTCCTGTAACAGCAGCAACCAATATCGCAACACTCGCTATCCCAGCCTCATTGGCTTCATTTAAAATTTCAACTTGAGATTTGCTTGACCGGTACAAAGCACTATTTTCAACATGTTTCTCTGTATTTTCCATCTCGATATTATTTTCTGGAGTAATTACACTTGCTGGAGTAGTATCATTGACTACTAGAGATTGGGGTGACCCCGACATGATAAACAGCTCAGCTCTGTAACAACATGAACTAGAGCCACGCAACAATACAACACGAAAAATGAGCAAAACACAAAATAAAAACCTAGCTTACAGTGTAAATGAACTAAAACACAAGTAATATACAACCTGAACCGAAATGGTAGAACTTTCCTAACAACAAAACAAAAAATTCAACAACGTGCACACTTCGCACACAAATACACACACCGCCCACTACGGTATAGTAAACGTCGGAGAAGTTGCCACACCGCACCAACCTCACCGAGAAAAAACCAACCCCAAAATCACCGCCAGAGATGGAAAAAAAAATCTCTCTTTTTTTTTTTTTTGTTGTTTATAACAACATACATCTGACTTGTGTGCTCGACATGAAAGTCTGCTTATAAGCCATCGTCAATATACAAAGACGAGATAGCACAAGGAAATTTACATCACAAGAGAAATACAACTAACAGCTCTACATGACGTCAGGAACATAACCGCCCAAAATCTTCTGTCTGCGCAACTTCATGTACATATTATTGGCATCTTTCAAGTGAATGTATGGTTATTCTTTTGGCTGCTTTATCGCACTTCATTTAATTGCCAAATGCTTTATAGCGTTGTGCGTAGCGTCCACAGTGTGCAATGGAGCCAGCGGGAATCGAACCCACAACCTTTAGCGTAGCTGAGTGGCGTCTTAACCACGGAGGCTCATCTTTATCTTTTATTGGCCGTGTTCAAATGACACCATTTTTGCGCGCGCGCGCTCAGTCATGGAGTAGGCGCTCTCGAATAAGGGAATTTTAACGTTATTCAATTATTGAATTATTTTTATGGTTCAATGCAAATACTATATACGCTATGTAAATGCAAATACTATATTCCTTTATCTTTCCAAAACATGATTCTCGTAGCAGAAATACATATCTGCGGTCACTCAAATAAAATCTAAAGTATTCCCAAAATGTATCACGTGACCTATTTTATCTCAGCCCGATCAGCATTTAAAATATGACCATCAACCTTGACGCGCGTAACTCAAAAAAAAAAAAAAAAAAAAAAAAAAAAAAAATATACGAGAAAATATGTGAGTGATTTGATCACGTGATTGTGCATTTCGTGCTTTTATTTTATTGGTTGTACTTTTGTTGGTAGGTTAATTGATACAATTTAACAATTCAATTAGGGATCTAAAGATTTTAACTTTTAAACAATTTTTTTATTATTATTTACTTAAAAATGATTTATCAGTTGATTGATATTTTTCGCGATAGTTAAAATGCTATTATCAAACAAGATTGTGATATCAACATGTTATAAGGTTTATTTTTAATCTATTATATTGGATGTATTTCAATGGAATTTGCACTGTTAGTTTGACAATTTTTCAGAAAAGGTTTTAATATACATATTTCTTATTTAATAATTGCATATTTTACAGAATACTATAGTATTCTGTAATAACTATAATTATTACAGAATACTAAATTGTTATAATAAAACTTTAATCACTAGTTGTCTAATGATCCAATGGATACTGGAAGCAAAGAGGGGAAGGAGGACCGCACTATCTTCTTAACTGTTTGAAAATATATGAATTTTGGTCATTTTGGCTGATTCTAATCGTTTGGCACCTTTTAATAAAAATCCTGATTAGTTTCAGGGGGGGGGGAGTCCGGGGCAGTTGCCCCTCTTGCCCCTGCATAAGTTGGGCCCTGAGTATAAATAATATTCTAAAAAAATAAAATAAAGCTAGTTATTTTCTAATAACTATAGTTATTATAAAATATGATTTGTATCTTAAACTTATTTCTAAACTACTTTTTTTTTTTTTTTTTTTTTTTTTTTTTTTTTTTTTTTTTTTTTAAGAAAGAAAGAATGAATGAAAAACATCAAGAAGTTCTCTTACGCGTATACCTTTTTATTTTTATTTTTATTTATTTTTTTTGTTGTTGTTGTTATTGTTGTTTATTTGCTTAATACGTATATATATAAATCACTTTGGAACGATACTTAAAATATTAAATGAGTTCAAATGCAAAACTTTCTTCTTAAAATATCATATTTTCTCATATTTAAATAGATATTTCATTATTGTAATAGAAATGTGCTTTTGTATTATTAATATAAAAAATTATCTTTAATAAAAAATCCTATTTATTAATATAAAACAAACAATTATTAATAAAAAAAATAACATAATCGCAGTTTATAGATGCGAAATATTCGAACTCACAATCGCTGATTTTAAGCTCATGAAGGTAACAGATGATCATTTCATTAGCACCATCCATAAACTGTTCTTAGCCTGTATCTGAGCGCACAGTTCTGACAAGGAAGGTCTCCATACGGGCATACTCAGAAAAATCTGAAAAAATTACAGAATGTTCTTCACATATAGTTATATATATTTATAAAAAAAATTTCGGCGGAACCTCTTTATAACGTCCGTAAAAAAATAATAAAAATTTCGTTTATTTGGCGATTTATCTCCGGTTGGCGGAAAAACAAAATTTTGAAAAATACGCTTATATGCTTCGAATACTTTTTAAAGAAAAAACTTTCTATGTTCAATTTATTTAAATAAGTTTAGTTTAAGTAATTTTAGCTTTGCATTTTTACTTTACTTTAAGTGTAATTTTGTCATATACGTTTATATGTATTTATAACAAAATGAAATTAATATATTTTATCATTTAAAACACAATTTAAATTGATTAAAATTGTTCCAAATTGAAAAATACACTGTTAAAAATCTGCTGCATTTTGTTGCAACACACTCCCTTGCTTGTATAGAAAACGGTTACTTGGCCGTTAAATGGAGCTTTCTCATTGGTTAGAATAGAGATATTATATACAAGCGGTGGAGTGCGTTGCAACAAAATGCAACAGAATTTTAACAGTGTATTACTCGGTCAATTCACCGTGCTATGGAGCATTCTCATTGGTCAGAAGAGAGACATTCTATAAAAGTAGTGGAGTGACGTTGCAGTAAATGCTGCAGATTTTTAACAGTGAAGTCAATTGAAATCAATTTTCAGATTCGTTAAAATCGTCTGCTTTTGGCGAGGAAATGCACTGCTCGCCAAATCCCGCGTCGCTTTCAGCATTTCACGCCAATTATTCCAAACTATTTTATTTTTTTACATATCTAATAATGTAATTCCGCCGCTAATTTTCACTGATCCTTTATAGACGCTTTCAGTCATGACGTCAGTTATGACGTTTTGCTTGGATAATGACTCCAAACAAACGGTTGCTACGCTGTATTTTCTATTTTATTTGCATATTACAACAACATTTTTCAGCGATATATAATTGACACATTTTTAATGCTTTATATACAATGATACCATTTTCTACGATTTATATTTAATAAGATATGAAGCATAGCAACCGTTTGTTTGGAGTCAGTATCCAAGGAAAATGTCTTGATTGACGTCACACTGAAAGCGTCTATTACTTACATGAGTAGCTTAATTCGTATTTTTTTCAAAAAATTCTGAGTATGCCCCCAATGGAGACCTTCCTTGTGAGTACTGTGCGCCTGGTTCGGTACTTGAACAGCAGCAATAAGATTTCACTCCATATCCCTGGCCGTGTTCAGCTGTTACGCGCGCGCTCAGGAGCCACAGACATGGAGTGGGTACCTATAGTGGACGGGATGTGCGTTCAGTACTCGCTACTGTGCCACCGGTTACTGTAACTGTTTGCTCAATAACAGATGGAGAACAGATCACGGGTGTAATTACTTGTGGCGCCAATTATACAGATAATCTGTTACAAATGAATGTGAACTCGTTGGCCGAATGGTCAGAGTACTGAGCTTGTACCCAGACGATACGGGTTCGAAACCTGCGCGGGCCAAATGTTGGTTGTGGTTTTTTTTTTTGGTTGCTTTTTTTTAATAAATAAGACATTTTTATTAAAGGTAAATTTTATATTAATAATACAGAAGCACATGTATGTATATTATAATAATAAAATACTTATTTAAATACGAGAAAATGAAATTTTTGGGGAGAAAGTTTTAAATTTAGAATAGTAAAAGGATAATTAGAACGATATTAATATCGTTCCAAAGTGATTTATATATATGTTAAGCAAATGAAAAAAAAAAAGTTTTCTGCGAAAATATCCGTATACGCATAAAATAATTATTAATGTTCTTCTTCTTATTTATTTATTTTTTTTTGAAAATTTTAGAAGTTTTTATTGAGATTAGGATGCAAATATAATGCATGCGTGGATATTTTACGGTGTTAAAATCAAAGTGGAAAATATTATAAAAGCAAAATGTAAAAGATATACATTTTTTTTAATTAAGAATATCTGCATACATATATTTTAAAGAGGTGAAATATTTGGAGTTTGCCTTCTAGTTTTGTAATGAATAAAGTATGATTAGAATGTTTATAACTTTTCTATTGAAAGTATAAATAAGTGTTTTGCTTATACTACTAACATAATTTCGGATGTCGTTTGTTTCTCATATTTTATGACATATTTTGGCCGGTTATCCACACGGTATTAAAATATACAATCATTAAATAAGAAATATATACATACTAAAACTTCTTCTGAAAAATTATCTAACTAACAATGCAAATTCCATTGAAATCAATCCAGTATTGTATATTACAAATCAATCTTGTAATATGTGGATACAGGGCCATCGCTAAGACTTTTTATTGGTGGGGAGAAAACCTTAATATTGTCAAGTCAAATTTTTATATTCGCCAACTCGTTTTATAATTTTGCCAAGTTAACGCATTTTAAAAATTTAATACAGTTCTTATTTGTAAAAAAAAAATTAATAATATTCCCAATTAGAGTTGTAACTTTTGCAAATTCTATCAAAAATAGAAAATGTATTGCAGTTTTTATTAAAATTTTAATTAAATTTGACATAAAAGTTTTAAATTTGCAAAGTGTAACAACATTTGTGAATGTTTTGGGAGAGTATGCTCCCTCCTGTTTCCCCCCCCCTTAGCTAGTCTCCCGTGTGGATATCTCAACCTTGGTTTATCAACAGCATTCTATTAATTACAACAATAGAATCAACAGTATTGTGTTATTTAATAGGAAAAGTATAAAGCAACTGATAAATGATTTTTAAATAAATAAAAAGAAAATTATTAAAAAATTTAAATTGTATCAGTCAACCTACCAACTTTGTTTACAAACAAAGTGCAACCAATAACAGATAAGCACAAAATGCACAATCACGTGATCAAATCGCCCAGCAGTTTTACGCGCGTCAGCTTTTAGCAGGGTTGAATGTCTTATTTTAAATGCTGATCGGGCTTAATTACATGAAATAGGTCACGTGATACTTTTCCGGAATACTTTTTATTTTATTTGAGTGGTCACAGGTATGTATTTCTGTTACGAAAATCATGTTTTGAAAGGATAAAGAGATATGGTATTTGTATTTACCAATTCTGAACCATAAAAATTCTTTTAGTCAAATTTGGTGAAATTTCACCAAGTTGGTCGAAATATGCTGCTATTGTGGTAACCCCACCGTCAATAAGGAAAGGGCATGTTTACAAACAAACGTTTCCTTCAACCAATCTACCAGTTACATTTTTGCTTTCGCGATCATTACAGGAATCATCATGGCGACATTCACCAATCATACAACAGAGCTTTTAATCGCAGACAAATCAGACCAATCCTACACCAATCAGATCGCTTTGATCTCTTGGGTATCGTAGGAGTCTTAAAGATGGGCAGGAAATTACCGTGGATCCACAGTAATTTTGCCCACAGTGTTAGAATTCGAAAATAGGGTTAGTTTAAAAATTACTTACTAACCATGCAAGTCTTCATTTGCGGGTTGCATCTATGCGATGCGCGGAGCTTTGAATTAAAATCGAAAATCATCTGTTGAGATAAACTTATTCTAAGTTCAAATTCATCTAAAAGTCCATATATTATAAAAAATGTAGTTTAATTCCATCTAAAAGGCACATTCCTTCATTACATTCAGAGAACTCAATCGTTCTCTTACACTTGTCAAAGTTCTTCGAAAGATAATAAATAAAATCAGACGATATTTTCATTTTCTTAATTTACGCGTTCAATTAGTTTCACTTCATTTCATTTTACAACATCCTCCCCCCTTTGAAACTTGGGGAGAGTTTCAAATACATAACAATTATTATTAAAAAGATCCAACCTCTTTGGAGCTTTTACACATCTTCCAGAAGAGGTATATTTCTTAAGTATGACACTATCAGGAGAAGACACATTTTCATGATCATCATGCTCACTGGAACTAGTTTTCTCTTCACCCGACGGTTTGGATGCAATTTCAATTATTTCATTCGAATATATTTCCAAAGGAAAGATGCGCTGCACCGGACGTAAAACCGTGCCGTGCTGAGTTTTCAACTTAACACCACGAACTTTACCATCCCGTCCTGGAATTAAATGAATCACCTTTGCTAAAGGCCAAAATAAACGTTTTTTGTTATCATCCCCAACTAAGACTATTTCTCCCACTCGCGGTTCACGTGTATATTTTTCAGTATGTTTTCGAACTAATTCGCTGAGGTATTCTTTTCTAAAACGTTGCCTAAAATCGGTAAGAAGTTTAGCTCTGTAATTCAACCTTCTCCTTAAACTTTGAGAATCTAATTCGATAATATCCGAATTGCTGAAACTTCGGTTTTCAGTAAGAAACATAGCGGGTGTGAGAGGTACTAGCTCCAGTGGGTCCTCTGAGATATAGGTTAGAGGTCTGCAGTTAATCACAGATTCACAATCACATATAAGTGTATTCAATTCTTCATAAGTCAATACAGATCTACCTAAAGTACGTACTAACAATTCTTTTACAATGCGAACTAACCTTTCCCACCAGCCTCCCCACCAAGCTGCGGTGGGAGGTATAAATTTCCAAACAATTTTATGCGTCATGGTTTCTTTTAAAATTTTATCCCAATTTAATTTTGAAAGTTCATTGGAAGCCCCCCTAAAGTTTGTTCCATTATCACAATAAATAGTGCTGGGCCTACCGCGTCTAGCTATAAAACGTCTAAGTGCTAGCAGGAAAGCATCAGAAGATAGCGAATTGACTAGTTCAAGGTGAATCGCGCGATAAACGGCACAAGTAAACAATGCTATCCAAACTTTCTCGCCATTTTTTAGAAATAACGGCCCGGCTAAGTCTACTCCAATAATTTCAAAGACAGCACAATCTGTAACGCGATCTGGTGGCAAAGGTGTTGGTTCGCTTGACAAAGACTTTACCTTAAAACGTTTACATGCAATACAGTCGTACAATACATTTTTAATAGTTCTTCTAGCTCTAATTATCCAAAATCTTTCTCTTATTAAAGATTGCATTGTTCTTATACCTGCATGACAATTCTTTTGGTGTACTGATCTAATCAATAATTTAGTAAATTCACATTTGCCTGGTAACAATATTGGATACAAAAATGATTCTCGGTCATTTCTTTCAGTTATTTTAGTTTTAACTCTTAAAATTCCATTATCATCTGTGAATGTTACAATATCATTTAATGACCTTTTATTATAGAAATAACAGCTCTGAACTAAACGGATTAGATATTTTTCAGAATTTTCAATTTCATTTTGAGTAAGATTAGAATATTTACACTTATTAGAAACATTTCGGCAATTATTTACAAATCTCAGAATCCAAGCAAATATTCTTATCATCTTATCATAATTAGATATATTATCTAAGAGCCAAAGGGGTGTGTCTTTAGCTAGATCAATATTCGTAATTTCGATCTTTTTTCTTTCTAAATCAACATCTTTTGGCTGACAGTCAATCGCGCCAATTGGCCAACATTCAGGATTTTCTTTTAACCACTTAGGACCTTCCCACCATCGCGAATCAAGCATTTTCTGCGGAGAACATCCACGTGAAAGTATATCAGCTATATTCAAATTTCCTGGAACGTGCTTCCATGACTCTATATTGGACATCTGTCGAATTTCTTTGACTCTGTTGCTCACGAAAACCGACCAATTCCCATGTTCCTTTATCCACCAAATTGCGGTAGTAGAATCTGACCAGAATGTGATTTTCAGACCTGGCATATTTATTGCCTTGATGATAGAACTCGCAAGTCGAGTACCTATACAACAAGCCATTAACTCTAAACGCGGCATGCTCAAAGTTTTGAGAGGAGCAACCCTAGACTTCGCTCTAACAAGCGTAACCTTGACATCGGAATCAATTATTGATCTAGCGAAGACACATGCTGCATATGCCCCTTTACTCGCATCAACAAAAACATGAAGTTCAGATGAAGCATTAATTTCTAAGTATCGAGGTATAGCTACTTCTTTTAAAACATCAATATTCTTCAACCATTTCAAAAAAGCACTCACAATGTTACAAGGTAATTCTCGATCCCATGGAATTTTCTGTTTCCATGAGTCTTGTAGCAATAATTTTGGAAGCAATGTAGCAGGAGAGAATAAACCGATAGGATCAAAAATCTTTTGCACAATGCTCAAAATTAATCTCTTAGTAATTTTCCTTTCACACGTTAATGTTTCTAAATCTAAACAACATTTCAAAGAATCATTATCTAAATTCCAAATAATCCCCAAAACTGAAGTATCCCCAGAATATTTATCAACATTCTTGCAAGCTACATTGCTTTCAAAACAACGCAAATTGAAACACCCTTTAGACATTAATAACTTTGCATTTTCAATAAACATTTCAGCTTCATTAATGTTAGAAACACCTGATACACAATTATCTACATAAAATGAACACTTTAATTTTTCAGCAGTTTCCTTATATTCAGGAGGACTATTTTCTAAAAGATGCATTATAGATGCACTTAGTAAATAAGAGCTAGAAGAGACACCAAATACAACTCTACAATGTCTATAAATCAATTGTCCTTCATTACATGGGAAATAGAATCTAAGAAAATCTCTATCTTTAGGCATAACAGATAACATTAAATAAGCCTTTTCTATATCTGCAGTTATACCGATAGGATACATTCTAAAACGATCAAGAATATCAGGTATTAATTCTATAAGATTGATGCCTTTATACAAACATTCATTTAACGAGGGTTTCCCTTTCTCAGAAGCAGATGCATCAAATACAGGGCGTATTTTTGTGGTTTCCTTATCTAACCTGATAACGGGCCTATGCGGTAAATAATGACATTTATTACTTAATTCATTTTCTGGAACACGTTCAATAATATTCATTTTTTCCCAATTCTTAAATACTTCCTGATATTCATCGAAAATTCCCCCACATTTCAATTTATTGATCATTTTTTCATATCTCTTCCGAGCTAAAACTTTATTGTCGGGCAAATTCTTAAAATTACACTTCCATGGAAGCCCTACTTCATATCTGCCATCGGGAAGAATTTTCATTTTTTCTTTAAAATCGTTTAAATCAAAGTTTTCCCGCTTTTCAAAACTCTGAATGGGGTCAGAAATTCCTATGGTTTCAAGTTCCCATAATTCATTCAAAGGAATATTTCTAACGTGCATAGACAATGTTGTCAAAACGTTATGTTTCTTGCCACACGTTTGTTTCCCCATCACTGTCCAACCGAGCTTGGTTTCTATGGCAGTCAAATCGCAATTTAATTGAATTAAATTTCCTGTCAATAATTTTCCTATCATATCAGCCCCCACCAAAAGATCAATTTCAGACTCCTTACAAAAATCATCAGATAGATTTATTTTATTTCTTTTTAATTCATTTAATATTCTATAATCTTTAATTTTAGGTACAAATCCGCAAATCTTTTTTTCGGAAAATGCCTCAAAACAAAACGCATTATTTCCATCTAATTCACTGATTTCTACAGAAAACACATCATGTTTTTTAGGTTTCGTTTCATCCCCCCCGAACAGCGCGTGAATAATTATTTCTTTTCTTATAGGATGCATTTTTAGTGATTTCGTTATTCTCTCGCTTACGTAACTACTTTGGCTCGCTGAATCTAGCAGTGCGCGTACGACTTTTTGGCGACCTTGCGATCGAATGCGCACGCCAAGCGTTTGCATATACACAACTTTATTTCTACTACAATTAGAAAGAGAATTTTCAGATTTCAAAGTATCATTTTGATTATTATTTATATTTTGTTCTGGACACATTATTTCAAAATGATGTTTATGGCAATAATTACACTTTAATTTTTTTTTAATGTTACAATTCTTACTCAGATGACCAGCTTTTTGCAAACAAGTGAAACAAATCCCCTTTTTTAACAAAATTTTTTGTTTTTCAATTAAAGACATTTTTTTAGCCCCAAAACATTTATTAGAGGGGTGAAACCTATCACAGAATATGCAATTGTTTTTCTTACCTTTATTTTCTATACTCACCAATGCAGATGCGGTAGCTGGATCAGGTTTGCTAATAATTTCAGATAAAATGTTCTTTTTTCTAACAATAGAATCAAAACCTTTTCTTGCTAAAAACACCATTTCATCTCCTTGAACTTCTTGGCGTAGAAAGTCCATCAGATTTTTTAAAGTCCTGGAATTCTCACTGGAATATGTATCGTGATTTCGACTTCTTTCCCAGGTCAAAAGAACTTCTTCAGGCAAGCAACTCTCAACCAAGGGCATGAGAAAGTCTCCATACTTCTCTTGAGTTCTTCCCAAACTTTCTAAGGCGCGAAGTTTGCTTTCTAATTCATCGTATAAAGAGGCTAAGTCAACTTTCATTTTAGGCGCAGTGGCATTTTTCATTACGAGGGTTAATAATTCCCTAACGTAAATTTGCACAAGAAGATCATCTCGTCCAAACCTCTGTTTTAATTGATCGATAGCCTTCGGATAATTTTCCGCGGTAGCTGGATAACTTGATATTAAACGCTCCGCTTTTGATTTCGGTTCCATACATTGGAATAGGTACTGCATCTTGTCTTCAGCGGCAATAGAATCGTCTTCGTGTATTTTCTTGAACTGGCTCCAAAACGATAAAAATTCCTTTGGTTCGCCGTTAAACTTTTTCAGCTCGATCTCCGGTAATTTAAATTTGCGTTTTACTTCTTCGCCAGGAGATGAAGAAACCTGTATCTTTTCATCAATACGTGCACATATTTCTATATATTTTTCTCGATATTCTTCTGCACTTTCAAAATCTTCGGTAAACAATTTTTCGTCCTTATCTTGTAACAATATTTCCGAAATTTTACTTTGACAAGTGTCCATCCGTTGAAATTTATCAAACAGTTGAGTTTTCAGAATAGAAAGTTCTTTAATTTCACATATTTCTTTAGTTAATTCAGTTTCAATTTTCTTAAACGTGAGAGTAAAAGCAGCTCTCAGTCCTTTTCTCTGAGTTTTCAAACTACTCAGATCCATTTTTTCATTTAAAATTAATTGAAATTCAAAACTCCTGTCTCGCCGAGGGTACCAGAATGTTAGAATTCGAAAATAGGGTTAGTTTAAAAATTACTTACTAACCATGCAAGTCTTCATTTGCGGGTTGCATCTATGCGATGCGCGGAGCTTTGAATTAAAATCGAAAATCATCTGTTGAGATAAACTTATTCTAAGTTCAAATTCATCTAAAAGTCCATATATTATAAAAAATGTAGTTTAATTCCATCTAAAAGGCACATTCCTTCATTACATTCAGAGAACTCAATCGTTCTCTTACACTTGTCAAAGTTCTTCGAAAGATAATACATAAAATCAGACGATATTTTCATTTTCTTAATTTACGCGTTCAATTAGTTTCACTTCATTTCATTTTACAACACACAGTGACGTCAGCTGCCCTTTCCTTATACTTTCGACAAATAATCATTGTTGAAGCTGATACTGATTTCTCTCTGGCAATCAACCATCCCCCCTTCCCTTCTCCCATACAGATCAAAATTTAAATAATCAATGTCCAATTCAAGTACTATGCTCCGAAGAATGCACACATATTTCAAATTTCGAAACTCTAGGTCAATAGGAAGTGGTTGAAAAATGAGTAGCAAAGATACAAACAAACAGAAGTGTAAGTTTAAAAAAAAAAAAAAGCATGTAAAAATATAAAAACATAAAAAGTTGTTTCGCATAGTGGTTGAACCAATCCCTAGAAATATTTGTCCTTCAGGAGGTAGGAGCACATTAACTTTAAAATTCTCTTCTTCGATATTACCTACTCCAAGCAAAATCTTCTGAGCGCGCGCGCACAAAAAAAGCGTCTTTTGAACACGGCCCCTGACTCCTGAGCGCGCGCGCTTGACGCGTTACTGCTGAACCGCTCGTTATTTATTTTAGGGATTGGTTGGTTGGTTTGGTCAAAAATCGCATAACAATCGTGTATACAAAAAAATTATAAAGTCTAATGGTATAAAAAACAAAATGAAGGAATAAAAATAGAAAAAATAAACCAGAAAAGAAATCAGCAGAAGTTGTAAATTCAAAATGTTCAGGGACAAGACAAGGGCGGTACGAGGTAGATTTTTGGTAGCGAAACGATTTTGACGACGCAACCCTCGCCGCAACCGCTGCGCCTCTCGGCAACCGCACACCGCAAGTGCACGTAAAATCGAATTATAAATTTCGATTATATGAGATTGGTGAATAGTTAAATGTGAAAAAATCGAATGTCATCATCCATTTTTCGTGTATTTCGTTTTCGTAATCGTAAATGAAAGGAAATTTTCCGTTTTTTTTTTGCATGTTTTAAAAAATCTTTCAATTCTAATAAAAAATACTCTTTTGTTTTCTTATTTTCTCATCTTTGTCATGGGCTTAATGTCTTTCGCGTTTGGCACTTGTGTTGGATTTTATTTTAGAAATACAGCTGTGGGGATAGAATTATCAAAAAGAATCCTGGCTGTTACAAAGGTCTTTATACAGCAGTGATATACATGTATCTCATTTACTGAATCACTTTTGCTTATATTTATGTTTTTTTTTTCCTTTTATATATAGGGTAGATATGCCAATAATGAGCACCCTTCAATTTTTTTGGTTTATAAAAATTAACCAATAAAAATTTAGCTTCTAATATTTTTTCCATAAATCCTCTTTGCATTTTTGTTGACCTCTTAATCAAACCAATGAAGAAGGGGGAAAATAATGTTTCGAAGTTCTACTGTTTTTCAGTGAAAATCTTAATAAACATAATTAGAGCTGGCTTCATTTAATAAATTTATATATTCTTTATTTTCTTCCAAAATTTGTAGCTTTTTATTTTGGTAGTAATAAAAAACTTCAAATTATATATTCTAATATCCATTTATAAAATTTCATTTTTTTAAAAAGGTTTTAAGAGGGCTGTCCTTTACTGAGATTTTTAATAAATCATTTTCAAGTTATAAACATCCCATGTAGACATTGCTAAAAGAAATTTAAGTCATTTTCATTAAAATAGATTACAGGCTAAAAATAGATAATGTGCTACTTTCATGTAAAGGCCATGTTAAAAAAAAAAAAAAAGAATTTTTATTGGATCAAAAATGATACTATATTGTTATCAAAAGTTAAACCCCTCTTCCCCTGGAGATATCTTACGATATCATGTGACAACTATCCCTTCCCTATAAATGTTAATGATATATATACATGGTGAATAACCTATAAATATGAACTACTATATTTTTTAAATTTATGTGCTCCTACCTCCTGAAGGACAAATGTTTCTAGGGATTGGTTCAACCACTATGCGAAACAACTTTTTATGTTTTTATATTTTTACATGCTTTTTTTTTTTTTTTAAACCTACACTTCTGTTTGTTTGTATCTTTGCTACTCATTTTTCAACCACTTCCTATTGACCTAGAGTTTCGAAATTTGAAATATGTGTGCATTCTTCGGAGCATAGTACTTGAATTGGACATTGATTTTTTAAATTTTGATCTGTATGGGAGAAGGGAAGGGGGGATGGTTGATTGCCAGAGAGAAATCAGTATCAGCTTCAACAATGATTATTTGTCGAAAGTATTAACAGTGGGGTTACCACAATAGCAGCATATTTCGACCAACTTGGTGAAATTTCACCAAATTTGACTAAAAGAATAAGTTATCATATATGAAGCCAAATCAGCAATACCTAGCCAATTTGATCAAAATTCCTAATTCTACTTTTTAGTGCATTTAAAAAATGCTTTTGTTTCTCTTACATTTTTGTAATTTTTAAAAAAGAATGTTTTATGTTTGTATTTGTTATAATGCATTAAAAAAATAAAAAATAATAAAAAATTCTTTCCCATTTTTCCAAAGATTTTGGTCTGCATGTGCACTAGAGTTGGACAATATTAAAAATTTAATATCAACAAGTTAATGTTGATAGTAATGATATATTGTAATAGCTTTTTTAAAACTGTGTAAGTATAGAAATAGAATTTAAATCGTCTTGTCTCTCCATCCACAAAATTACTTTTGTTGAGTATGAAATGACTTCTCTGACATGTAAAATGGCGTCTTTCATTACCACATCATTTTCAATTTTATCATCCAGAGTTGATTGTGTTCAGATTATATACCTGGATTCAGTATTTTTTAAATTTACAGTATCAAAATTCCAGTTTTTCTCATGGTTCAATTCATAAAATAAGACTAGTAAATCTGCAGATCAGGAGCCTCAACGTCAGCTTTGCACATGATTTTTTTTTAAAAAACACTTTGGGTAATATTCAACTTCCTGGAAACTGTAATTTAAAATTTTCAAATTACGTAATTATTTATCAGAATAAAATAAGAATAAGAAGTTTTCAGCCATCAAAAGCGTTAAATTAAAGATTTAGTTATGTTAGGATGTTCTGAAATTTTCATGATCTATTATTTTTGTTTTTTTATTATAACATAGTAGATTTCTTCAGGGGGGCTCCGTCCCCCTGAACCCCTGTAATCTCATTAAACTTAAATTTGTAACTTTCTATCAATTTGCTAATGGTTATCGTATATCTTGTATTTCTTTATACATTTTGATTTATAAGGATAAGTAACAGTTTTAATAAGCATTTTTCATTATACTCATACTTCTACATACCTGCCCACCACAAACACTTAATCTGATGTATCAGGAACTTTTGAAAGTGTAAACTCAGTAATCTAGGGTTTTACAATTTTGTTTCCGAAAAAAAGATGTTTTGATTGCATTTTGTGGCAGTTATCGCGGACAGACTGACAGGCGGAAAACAATAAATTTTGTGTCACCAGAATAAGCCTTCACTGAAGTTTCGGCAATGACGTCATTATTCATGAGTTATTGCTATCCATGTTTCTAATGTTTTTTACGACTACTATAAAATACCTGTTTTATTTCAATTATTACGTCAAATTTTATCAGGTGAAATAATTGTTAAAAATATAATTATTTTTTATTTCTTTTACTTCTAATTATGCCCCTATTTTTGTCAGAAAAATTCTTATTAATGAAACAAATTTCCGTGTTTAATATTTAACAAAGTACTATATTTTTATTCTGATCTGTTGTCATATTTATTTTTTCTTAGTTTAATTTTTCGAATAGAAATTGCTCAATTGAAACTTATTGCCGTTGAAAAATTATTCCATATTTTGATTTTTTTTTGGCAACGATGAAGGAAATTGGTTAAATTTTATCTAAAAAATCGCTATTGATTCTGCATGAAAAAGAAGGAAATTTTGAATTATTAAAAAAAATATGTGAATAAAATTAATAAAACATAGCCTATGTTCTTTTCTGGTCTAGGTTATAGTTACACACAAAGATACAAACACATTAATTCATCAGTTTTGACGTTGACTTCATTTAAATTTTCGTACACACATTCAAATTTATAACATTATAAAAATAAGGATTATGATGAATGGTTGCTTAGAAACCATTAAGAGAAAATAAAGAAAATGAAATAAATACATTTGAAATAAGTAAATCTCTAAAACAAATTAGTTTATATTATTGGAACACAATTATAAAAAAATCTCCAAAATTTACAGTAATAATTTAAAAAATCTGACAAATGATTAGACAAAATTTCAAAACAATACGAATAATTTAACTGGTAAATTTCAGTATCCATTTATCATTGAATTCCATTAATGAAATGTGACATTTTCTCTCAAGAAAAAAAAAAAAAAAAAAAAAAAAAAAAATTGGATTTGTCATAGAAAAGCATTATTGCGCAAAATAAAATATTCTATATTTTCCGAACGAATGAATCAAATCTTACAAAAAATTATACCGCTTAATCCCAGTGCCTCACTAACATACCCACTTAATTTCAAGCCAATCGAATGTTTTTTGCGGTAGTTATCGCGGAACACACAGACTGACAGACGGACACAAAAAAAATTTTGTGTCTTTAAAGTAAGCCTTCACTGACGTTTTGGTAATTAAAATATCAATTTCATATGATTGTTAAACCAGGGTTGGGTTTCTTCTGGAAGAAACCTATTTCTTCCAGGACATTGGAAAAAACTGGAAGGAATGGAAGAAACCACCAGAAACCAAAACAAATGCTCAAAGTTAAAGTACATTAACTATGTTAAAGAATTAAAGTATAGTTACATAAAATCTAAATTGGAAAATTTAATTATTATTAAAAATATTTTTACAAAGATGTTACTTTTTTATTAAACTTCAGGTTCAACAGATATTTTCAAGTGAAGGGTTTTTGCTACTTCAGAGATAGAGGGATTTTTTTTTAATTATTATTTTATTAATTATGCCATTTATGTAAAAAGAGAAAAAAAATTACCTACAAACTGTTTATTTTTCATATAAAAAATACATTATTTTCATGTAAAATAGCATTATTTTAAGCTGTGCAACACAGTAAATAAACAAATTTCTAATTATTTATACTAACATTTAGCATGAATATCTCAATGCTGATTTTAAAAGATTAGTGTTCTAAAAATATCTGTGGGTATGTTGAAATGCTTTTAAACTATCCTGAAGGGTAAGACTTGGAAAAAAAAAACCTCCATCTTTTGCGTTCATCCCATTTAAGTTGAGAAATATGTTGCAGAATCCTACAGTTAAAAAACTTTTTTGCTCTATTATGCAGTTATGCTGCATTGTACTTAAAAAAAAAAAAAAAAAAAATCCAATTTTTTTTAGTAATTAAAATGTATTTTTTAATTAATACATACATAAATACACATAATTGAAAATTAAATATATGAGTTGTATTTATTAATTATGCACAATAGTTAATTATTCAAAAACTTCATTTTCATATGCAATAAAACATAATTCGTCAATGACACAGGAAGATTTTCTAATTATACGAATTTCATTTAATTAAAAAATATTTTAGTTTTAAGTATTTACACCTTGATTCTTCTTCTATAATGATTTTTGTAAATGTTCATTTGTTTTTTTAGAACTTTCTCAAATAATATTTGAAACACTAATGTAGTTTAAACTGAATTTTTCTATGAGAAGATTGATAATTCATGACTGATAATTATAAAAAATGAAGTTTATTGCAATATTCTCATTTGAGCTGATACAGTTCAAATCAATGACTAATGTTGAAAATTTCCAAAGAAAGAAACAAGATTTTTAGAATACTTAGAGTTTCGGTCCGGCAGTATTTTCATCTACGTTGGCAAAACTTTGATTTTGGGCCGAAAATTAAACTATATTTTTGGTTGAATTCTATTTGATACAGTAATTATTGCACATTACTTACATTAATAACAGGGTTCGTGATTTTTTTGATTTTTTTAATAAAAATCAAAACAATCGGATTTTTTTGATTTAAATCGGATTTTTTTTTATTTAAATCAGATTTTTTTGATTTTTTTTAAAAATTACCACACATTATTATTATTTTATGATTAATTTAAATAATATAAAGTTTACATACATAGACATGCATATTATAAGTATTATCTATTACTAATATTACACAATTTACATAAATGATTCATATTATTTCAAGGTAAAATTTTAGGTTATGAAAAAAAATCTTGATTACACAAAATGCATAAAAAACTACAAATCAGATGTCAAAAATTAATTCAACCTTCAATATTTTAATTAAAGTAAAAAACATCTGCAACACATAAAAAAATTAAACAAAATTGGAAGTTTTTAACTTTTGTTTTTTTTTAAGTGTTGACTGAGAAAAATGAATTCAATTGCTGCCATCAAAATACTTAAGGCCAGAGGACACAAATTGAAATGTCATCACTAATCGACTGACTTCTCAGTAGTGTTGAAATTTACACAGGAAAAATTTGAATAGCAATTTTATTTTACTTGTGGAATATTTATCATCTTATAAACAACAACTATTTAAACTCACTAATAAGAACTTGGAATCGCTAAATAAAAATTCAGTCAGAGAAGGAATGCTACAGTATTGCCACATCTGGATATTTTTTATTGGGAGATTCCAAATTCTCATCTGTATGTTTAAGAAGTAATTAATCATAAGTTAATCAGTATGTTCAGTGTTTTATACGATGATTGATATTCCACAAATAAAATAAAAGTAAATTTTTATTCAAAATTTTCTAGTGTGAATTCCAACATAAGTGAGAAGTAAATCAATTAGTGAATACCTCACAATTTGTGTCCTCTGGCCTTGAGCATTTTGATGGCAGCGGTTTAACAGTTTTATCTGTTGATTTCTAATTTCTGAAAGTATCAAACCGAAGGCAAAAAACATTTATTCGATTGAAGCAGATAAATCTATTACAGTAAAAAGCTAGTTGATCATTAATTCTATTTTTAGTATGAGCTTTTCTGATAACTATAACAAAAATATCTTCCACCATTCTAAAGGGCTGAGATCAATTATATTTAATTAAATAAATAAATCAATTGCTGATTCAGATTTTGCTCAAATCCTTATATAGCAGGCTTCACCAAAATACAGCACATAAAGTCATACAATTTTATTTTACCTCAACTTGAAAAAGTTTTTCTAAATACTAATGAGTAAATATTCAAATATTTAATATATTTCTGCTTAGATTTCTTTACCGTTGCAAGATTATTTTATAATTTGATTCAAATGATATTTGAAAGCATTTTTTTTTCTAAACTTTACATTTATTTTACTTTTTTACTAAGCTTAAGCTTTATCTTTCTGAAAGTTGTTTGATTATATATAATATATAAAACTAAATTATATTAAAGCACATTATTATGTTTGTTTCATCAGAAATTTATAAAAAAATAACTTAAAAGAAAAACTGATTTAAATCAATGATTTTTTTTAAAAAAATCAGTTGATTTAAATCTTGATTTAAATCATGATTAAAATCAAGCCGATTTAAATCAACGAACCCTGATTAATAAAACTGATGTAAATTAAAAGTTTTTATTTAAATGGGCTTCATTCTATCATTAGTAAAAGATCTCTACTATTTACTACTAATTTCAGAAATTAAAATAATGAAAAAATATGTTGGTTAAATTGAAGTGGTTAGCATTTAATTGGTTTTGTGTATTTTGGTTAAAATTTCTTTTCATTTAGCTAATAGTTGAAGATCTTTAGACAGGTATTGTGTGTGATCTTGGCTAAAAAACTGATGTAATTATAAATTTAGCATATATACTTAATTAAATTTGTTTTGGGTCAGTGGAATTAATTTATATAAGATTATAGGAAGAAGATATTTATTATGTCTTACAAAATTGAAAGAAAGTCAGTTTCTTCCATTTCTTCCACTTGGAAGAAACCTATTTCTTCCGGCCGTTTTTTTCCATGGTTTTTTCCGCGTTTTTTTCCACTGCGGAAGAAACTTGTCAACCCTGTGCTAAACATAATTAAAATTTATATATTATGCAATTTGACTTCCCTGTATTAAATTATGTTCTCTTTCCCTCCTTGTTCACATACAGAAACGTTTTCTCGCTAAAATTTCAGATATTTTTTCATGAGCCTACAATCACCCCTGATCATCATCATCTTGTTCGCTGCAATTATTATGCATTACAGCATCAATGATACCCTGATCTTTTATGATCTCTAAAATTGGCTCACTGCCCCTCAATTTCTGTTCAATCTTTAAATCGTCAACAGAGGTATCAAGATGTTAGCACTAATCTCAGACTATGCAAGTCCCTCATACTGTTTTACTGAAATTTTAAACGCAAAATTTATCCTAAAATTGATTTCTGGGGATGTACTTTTCCCTGTGTTACAGTGTCGAAACTTGCCTTTTTTGCGCCCGGGGTAAACATGGATTTTGGTGCCCCCCTCCCTATCCCCCCACGTATATGCATTCTTTATAACAAACACACCAAAGAAAATCTTAATCTCGGGCCCTCTTCACCTTCTGTTCTGTTGCGCCCAGGCCACGTGCCCCCTCTAGTTTCGGCCCTGCTGTGTTAAATCCAAATTCACATTATTTCGGGCTTCTATTGTATATATATGTAATAATATTAAAGTTGGTTTTGATTCATAAAAGTGGCTAATTTGATTAACTAGTGATTCATGTGAGCAAAGATTATTGTAAATTTTTTTTAAAGCTGTGGCAGAAATTTTAACCTTGATTCTTCCCCCATTCTTGTTCGCTGCACTACTGCTGTAGCAAAATTTCAGTATTAACATATTTATTTAGCCTGTTTAATTTTATAATAATCATATTAAATTTTTTTTTTGACCAAAATCATTCAACAATTTTAAAAAATGGCCACTAATTTAAAAAAAAAAGTGGTTACTAATGAAATTGATATTCCTTGACCACTGGATACTAATGAAATTTCTTGGGGTTTGCCTTTTATCTATTAATGAAGGATTATTTTCTAAAGCTTTGTTATTAATATATTGCCCAAATTTAAAATTTCCATTTTTTTTTTTTTTTTTTTTTTTTGTACAGTAGTATTACTAGGAATATGAGAAGCTAAAATTTTAATATTATACCTTGAAAATGGAAGCATGAATAAATATGCTAAATATCGTTTTCATAATTTAGTTAGTGAAAACGATCTCTCTCTTGATCGAAAACTCTCAAAAACTTTTCTCTACCAATGGTAGAACAATACCTTCTTTCTTATTTTCAATGAACAAATTAAAAATGTCTTCATTTTCTATGCCAATTCTAATAATGCTGGTGCTTCTGTTCAAAACTAGCGTTCTCAAATATATGTTAAAATATATGCGTAATTAAGCCTTTTTTTCCATATTATACCTATCCAAAATCATTACTTGTTACAATAAGTGTTAAACATTTTAAGAGTATATTTTTTAACACTATTTAAAATCATTCACCCCTCTTTAAGTGAATTCACATTTGATAATAAAAAATAAATATATCATCAAGGAAAGGTGTGTTATATGTGTGTGTGTGTGTGGGGGGGGGGGGATTATCTATCATTGTAAGTTCCAAAAACAAAAGAAAGAATGAAAGAATTTGTAATTAGTTAAGTTACACATGTTTGATTGATAAAAGTTTTTGTATTTTAAAATTTGTGAATGTTAAGAGATAATTGTTATACCCTAGTTATACTCCTATATTCTTCATTTTACATCAAATTTTTAATCTTGTCATTATTTTAAAACACTGAACTAGCACTTCAAAATTAATAATAAATATTTTACTCAGGAAATGAACAAAAAATTGGCCATTATGAGTTCTAAACATCAAAGAGGTAGTGGAAAAAAACCATGAATAACCAAGTCACATATTTGTAAATGGTAAGTCTTGCTGTATTTTTTACTTATGAATGTTAAGGGATTATTGCAATACCATAGTATTTTCTTGTCTATATTCTATTTTCATTTATTTATATTCAGGAATAAACTTTTGACATTATAATTTTTTTTTTCTTTGAGATATTTTGATTTGAATTAGTGTTATGTGCAGTTCAATTTATACCCAATTCTAAGCCCCACCACTACTTCAATCTAAACACAACATTAAACGGAAGAAAATTATTCTGTATTTTAACCCCTTAACACGTAGTGTTGCCGGGTCGGCAACACCTAAAGTTCCCCCTGTTTAGAGACACAAAAACTCCGTGAATATTTTAAAAACTACTCTAAAGGCTACTTTAAATCTTTCTTATGAGTTCTAGATGGCAGCACCACAGAGAACAAACTCTACTGTTTTTAAATAATAGGTAAAATGTTTTACTGTATTATGCGCTTCACAGCAATGCTCTTCTCACTGTGCTTATCAATGCTCTATTTATGGGAGGTTAGATTGTGGGAAAAATGTGATTTTCGTTAAAGAATCGCAAAAAACATTGCAAATTTTGTCACATATCGTTAAAAAATGCAAATTTCATCAAACATTGCGAAAACTTCTGCAAATCTCATCATATATCACAAAAGAACTTACAAAATTCTTCAAATATCATGAAAAAAACCTGCAAATTTTGTGAAAAGATCACGAAAAATCCTGTGTAAGCGCCCTTTCTGAATATTTTTTGATTTTCCGTCACATTTGGGGGGGGGGGGAATTAAGGGTATTTTACAGTATGTACTCAATGCTCAAATAATAAAGTTTTTTCTCTGAAAATAAATATTTTAGACTTTTGAAAAATTGAGCTGATTCTAGCCCAATCTGCAAGAGTAACTTTTACAACCAAAATAAATAGAATTGACTCAAGCCAAACCAAACTCGCAGTAAAAAAAAAAAAGTCATTCTTGCTGGCACAGGAGGAAAAGTTAGTTTCCCCTGATTCTTTGTTTTAAGATTTTAGTTAATTTTATTCTAAAACACAAAGGTTAAAATGAGAACCCAATTAGATAAAATTCATTAATCATGAATTTTATTGAAAAATTTTCCAAATTAGTCAGCTATAGTTAAGTTGGCTTCATTTATGATGATTTATTTTTGATTCACAAATTTGTTGACATTTCGTCAAGTGTCATTGAACTTGGTGAGAATTTGACAATAACAGATATTAATAGTATATAGTTTTATGTGTATGATTGAGAAAATGGTTACAACAATGAAAGATCATTTGCAAGAAATCACGTTCACTAAAGCTCATAAATTAATCTTTAATTTTTTTTTTAATCTGTTTTCTTATTTCAAAATGTCAGCCACCCCTAGAATTTAAAACTGCTATATCTCAACCAATTTTTAAGGGATAGATCATATATAACGTCATCATTTTAGGGGAGGGAGGGGGGGTTCTGGCACGTGATATGGTAAGATTATCTCTAGGGCAGAGTTGTATAATATAGACGCGCGCACGCCGTGCGCAGAAAATTTTATGAAGTTTGCAGAAAATTTAAGAAAGAAACAATTTTTATTTTTGTAATTTTTTTAGTACCAAAAAATAAAATTATTCCCTCAAATTTTATAAATGAATTATTTACTGTTAACGCGAATGTTGTCAAAACCCCTCGAAAAGATCACGAATTTCAACAAAGAAGCGTGTAAAAAACATGCATTTCGACAAAGAATCTCGTAAAAAAACGTGCATTTCTACAAAGGATCGTGTAAAATAAAACAACATTTCGACAAAATACCACACGAAGAATGTAAATTTCGTCTAAAGGCTGAGTAAAAAATGCGAATTTCGTCCAAAGACCGTGCTAAAAACGTAAGTTCCATCCATGAATCGCATAAAAAACACGTTTTTCGTGGATGAATCTGGTAAAAAAAAACGAACTTCGTGCATGAATCGCATAAAAAGTGTGATTTTTTTCCAAGTATCGCTCAAAAATGCGAATTGCGTCCATGAGTTGCGTAAAAAACGTAAATTACTACTTCCATAAATGCTTAAAAAATGCGAATTATGTCTATGTATCGTGTAAAAGACACAAATTATGTTCATAACAAATACATAAAAAACGCGAATTACATCCTTGAATCGTGTAAAAAAAACGCGAATTACGTTCATAAATTGCATAAAAAACACAAATTATGCCCACAAATTGCTCAAAAAACACGAATTTCATAGGCACAAAGCTCAAAAAATACAAATTACGTCCATGAATCGCATAAAAATAGCGAATAAAGTCCATAAATCACATAAAAAATGCAAATTCTGTTCATGAATCGCATAAAAAACGCGAATTACATCCAAAAATCGCTCAAAAACGCAAATTACATTCATAAATTGCATAAAAAATGCGAATCTCGACCATAAATTGCGCAAAAAACACGAATTACATCCAACATTAAATTTATTTGCAGAAAGTTTTTAAGCCAATATTACGTGCACAGAAAGTTTTTGGTTTTATACAAGTCTGCTCTAGGGGTAGGGGGGATTTGCCCTTTAATATCAATATGATTTTTGATCTAATCAAATTTTTCTCTTTTTATTTGCAACAAGGTCTTTGGTTCAAAATATTATATTATCTGTTTTTATGAAAATACAAAGTCATTATTAAAATCACTAATTATTATCTAATTCTAAAATATGGGATATTCCAACGCTTGGCTATTCATCTATATATGTGTACACATACATAACTGCAGTTCAAGAAACCATACGTGAAGTATATTTGAAATGAAGCTTGTGTTAACTAATAAGTAAAGTACAAAGAATGTTGTCCACTTGTTTTGTTGTCTGTCCCCATGCCTCCTCCATTCAGTGCAACTGCAACCAGGCTTTTATTACTGTTGAATGCATTATATAACAAAAAGCTATTATAAAATACCTTTAAATAGTAATTATTTCTTTTAAGTGTTATTTGATATAAAGCAATATTTTATTGACATTTCTTCATTTGAATCAATAAATTATGAGAAAAATAAATTTAACCAATTTTGTATATTACTCCAAGCTAGAGAACTGAATTCTAAATAAATTACACTTTAATAACGATATCAGTACTGGAGTGGGGTGTCCAAAATTACCAAAAAGTTGATAACATTATATTTGCACAGCCCCTAAGATACCGACAAAATAAAAAATCCTCCAAAACAAAAAATAAATTTAGATTTTTTTTTTTTAGTTTGAAATTTTAAAGTGGCTGCTATTTTTAAACAAGTTAGCAGGCCAAGCTGGACAACAAAATTCATTGATATCTTGGTAAGCTTAATATACATGCTGGATTACTACATCCAACTCAGTTTATAAATACAAGTACCACCATATGACAAAAATCAGATATACATATGAATATGTATAAATCAACATTATAATGGATGGTGATTTTGGGATCAGGGGGACATGATCAGTGAAAATATACTAAAATTGATTTTCTCTAAATGGCTAAAGTAGGTAGATTTTTACTTTTTGTATAAGCAAGTACCTAAAAAAAAATTAAAGTCAACCTGATCTACTGGCAAGTCTAATTTGAATTCACATTTTTTTTTTTTTAAATCAGTTTTTACAATATGGTTGGAAATATAAAATTTACATTATCACAACATGAAATAAAAGATTAATAAAATTGTAATTATTTAGGAGAGTTGTGTACCTTAGACATATGTATACATCACACCTATGCTAATTTAACTTAAACTTTTACTTCCAGTTCACCTGCTTTTAACAAATAAAATATTAAAATAAGCCAAATTTTAGAAATATTTTGATAACTAAGGAAAAAATGAAATGAGCACACAGAAAACAGAAGTAGAATATATTTAAATCCCAAGAAGATATTTTAAATATAAGAATGCATCAAATATCTATAGACTTAGCATTACAGAGGAGAATTTGCAGCCTTTAGAGTTTATTTCACATGTGTAAAATACCCCTTCACAGTAGAAATTTTTTAAAGATATCTTGTTTGCATTTCAATATTTGTAAGCATTAGATTAGATTTTTGTATTGGTTAGCTGAAATAGATCTGTACAAAAACTGTTTTTTACTTGTTCAATTTTGTTTACAGTTTTTTTTTTTTTTTTTTTTTTTTTTTTTTTTTTTTTTAAGGATACTTTTGTCTTGATGCTATATTGTTAAATTCAGTGATATTGGATCGTATCCATAAAATGCCTATTAAATCTTAAACTGTTGCAAGGGCACCCTTTGCATCATTTTTGTTCTGTCTGTTAAAAGAACTTTTTTTTAAAGAAGGGGAAAAAAAAAAAAAAAAAAAAAAAAAAAAACCTGCAGAGAATATAAAAATAGAGCTGAAAGAGGCAAAGCAAGGTTCTCCGAAAAAAATGGTTGCTTAAAAAAAAATGGTGTTAGCTTGCATTATTAAACGTGAAATAGATTTCAAATAAATTTTAAATAATGCTATATTTGCAATCTATACAACTTAAATATATTAAATATATATCAGAAGTTTTAAGATAAATTTAATAGTTTGTTTTTTAGTGTCTTTGAAACAAAGAAACAGAAAGCCTGATTTTACTAGTATTTTTTCTGCCTGACTCTAGCCTTTAAACACACATATTAATACAGATTTAAATTATTAAATACTATTATCTGTATATGTATCTATGTTTATGTATTATCAATTAATATGGTAAATCCAGTAAGAAATGAATTTGCTATGGTCTCCTTATCTTTAAAGAAAAAACACATTTTTGCATAATAAAAGCAACAAGATGCTTTAATGGTTGCCAAATCAAAAAATTTTCTAAATGCATCATTTTAAATAACATCATAGTTCAATTATATAAGTAACATTATTAATGAAACCAGATTAAGATATCTTCATAAAGCTTGAATCATAGTATAAGTATTACTTTGTATATATTAAGACCAGAATTTCACCAAATCAAGATAATTAACAAGAAATGTACTCTATAGAGATTTTTCACAAAGTTTGCTAAAAATTAGGCAAGCATGTATGCACACAAATATTATGAAACATACTCTTAAGGATAGTTACATTTCTCTGATTTTTCTGCTTTAGCATCACGTCATCATTTATTCAGGCGACATCAACTTAAATCATGGACATGTTTTTGCTTTATAGTATAAATTATTTTCTAAACTAGTTGTGATGAGGTTAAAACTATTTTAATAAATATTGAAAATATTTTCTTTGTGCTGTTTTGTCACTTATTAATGTATTCATTTTTTTTCAGTTATTAAAAGATAAGAGCATACCTGATTATAAACTAGTTTTAATTGTGAGAGATGATCTAAATATGAGTAAAGGAAAAATTGCTTCCCAGGTAAGAATTTTTCATTATTTTCTTACAGTTTTATTCAGGGTTGGGTTTCTTCTGGAAGAAACCTATTTCTTCCAGGACAGTGGAAGAAACTGGAAAAAACCGGAAGAAACTGGAAGAAATGGAAAAAACTGGAAGAAATGGAAGAAACTACCAGAAACCAAAACAAATGCTCAAAGTTAAAGTATATTAACTATATAAAAGAATTAAAGTATAATTAAATGAGATCTAAATTAGAAAGTTTAATTATTAAAATTTTTTTTGCAAAGATAAGTTATTTTTTAATAACAAACTTTAGGTTTAGCAGACATTTTCAGGTGATGGATTTTTACTACTCTAGAGGTAAAGGGATTTTTTTTTTATATATATATATATAATGTTATTTATGTAAAAAGAGAAAGAAAAAAAAAACACCTACAAATTGTTTATTTATATACAGTAGCTCACAAAAGTGTTCGTACACTTTAAAAATTTACAGTAAAAAGAAATTTTCTCGGAATAAATTTAGAATATGAAGTCCAATATTTTTTCACTTAATCTCTATGTTATTCTAAATAACACACAACATTTGTTTTAATATTGACTTTTTTTCTTTTTTATCGAAAAATAAAAGTAGAAGGAGGCAGAGAATGAAAACGCCACTAAAGTCTTCGTACACTGAAACATTTTTGGATAAATTCATAATTAAAATTATCGTGTGTCACTTTATTTTTATTTTTGAATTGTGGTGACATTAAAAAATTGTTTGGTTTTATATTTTGCTTGATTGGTTCATAATATTCTATTTATTATCAAAAAATGGGTTACAGTCGTAAAGAAACAACTAAAAGCATTCGAAAATTGATTGTATTTCATCATAATAGTGGTAAATCTGTTCAGAATATTGCTAAATTAGTTAATTTATCAAATTTTACCATGCAGTGTGTGATAAAATGCTTTAACCCTTTAACGATCATAGCATTTTTATTGTAAAGATGTCGAAATAAATGAATGACACCGGTAATTAAGAACAAATATATTTCTAAATAAGAAAACGTGATTTTTCACATACAAAATAAAAGGGATATTTTTAGATAAAAATACCGGTGTCAGTGTTGCGTATTGGAATTAAAATTTTGTGGTTTCGTGGCGAAACCAATGAACGTTAAAGGGTTAAAGCAGAAAATGGGATCGAAAACATGGTAATAAAAAGTCGTCCGACAAAGTTATCACAACATGATCAAAAATTTCTAATTAGAAAAACTGTAAAAAATCCACGTTTAAGTGCTATGAAAGTTGTAACAGAATTTAATGAAAAATATTCTACTTTAATTTCACCTGAAACTGTTCAATGCGTTCTGGGATCAGCTGGATTATATGGGTGTTCTAAATGTAGAAAATTTTATGTTAGCGAAAAAAACAGAAAGCTTAGGCTTTCCTTCGCAAAATCAATGATAAGTAAACCAAAATTAAACAGAATCGTATTGGAATAATGTTTTATTTGCAGATGAAGGCAAATTTAACGTTTTTGGCTCCGATGGATGCATAATTGTATGGCAAAGAAAAAAGAAGAACTTAATCTCAATAACTTAGTTGGAACATTTAAGCATGGCGATAGAGGTGTTCTTCTGTGGGGGGTGTATGGCAGCATCAGGACTAGGTAATTTAGAACTTATTGATAACATAATGGATCATGCACTTTATTTAAATATTTTAAAGGACAATTTAAAATTATCAGCCCAAAATTTGGGTATTGGAATCAACTTTGTTTTTTATCAGGATAATGATCCTAAGGACATGGCTCTCAACATTCGCCTCTAGTGTCTCTATAATTGTCCACAAGTTATAAATTCACCACCCCAATCGCTTGACTTACACCCAATAGAACATATTTGGAGAGAACTTTAAGTTAGAGTACAAAAACAAGATATTAAAAACGAAAAGCGAACTAAAAACAGAAATGATCGATAATAGATGAACATTGATGCAGACATTACAAAAAAAAACTTGTGAAATCTATCCCCTGGCGATTAAAAGCTGTTGTGGATGCTAAATCACATCCTACTAAATACTAATCTAATGAAATATTATAATATTAACTAATATGTAGCGATTTCTTTAAAGTGTACGAAGACTTTTGTGACATAACTTTTTTTTCATTTTTTGATTTTTGATTTCTAAGGAATAAAGTTTTACCATGTATTTAAAATATTTTATGTAGTTTTGTTAAAAATAAGTTATAGATCTTATTTTTAAACACCCATTATGAAATATTAATCTTAATTAATAGATAGATCACTATTTTATTAAAATTCGTGAGTCTACGAACACTTTTGTGAGCCACTGTATATATATATATTTTTTAAACTGTGCAACACAGTAAATAAATAAACTTGTAATTATTTATTCTGACATCTAGCATGAATATCTCAATGCTGTAATATTCTAAAAATATCTATGGGTAAGTCAAAATGCTTTTAAACTATCGTGAAGTGTAGGACTTGGGAGAAAAAAAAAAAAAAAATGTTCATTTTCTGCATTTATCAAGTTTAAGTTGAGAAACTGATTGCAGCATCCTACTGCTAAAAAACTTTTTTGCTATACTATGCTGCATTGTACTGAAAAAAATTAGAATTGTAATGATTTTTTTTTTTTTTTTTTTTTTTTTTAAATACTAGGATTGACCAATACAGATTTCTAAGGCCAAAACCAATTTTCAGAAAATTCAAAGTTTCAGCCAAAAATGAAAACATAAAAAAAAATTAAGTAATTAAATTGTATGTTTTAAAGTATTTGATACATATATAAATATACATAAATGTAAATTAATTATATGTATAGTATTTATTAATTATGCATAATTGTTAATTATCCAAAAACTTTATATTAATTGATCAATGACACAGGAAGATTTTCTAATTAGTATACAAATTTCATTCTTCGATAATGATTTTTGTAAATAATCATTTATTATTCTAGAGCTTTTTCAGAGAATATTTGAAACATTAATGTAGTTTAAACTAAAAATTTTCTATAATATGATTGCTAATTCATGACTGATAATTATAAACAAGAAAGTTCATTGCAATACACCCATTAGAGCTGATGCAGTTCAAATCAATGACTAATGTTGAAAATTTCCGAAGGAAAAAACAAGAATTTTGGAATACTGAGAGTAAGAGTTTCAGTCAAGCTGATTTTTCAGCCTTGTTTTTGAATAACCATATTTTTATCTCTGTTTAATACAGTAATACAGTGCGTGTCAAAAGTTTAAGCACAATAGCAATTTTAAAATAAAACTTTAAATATTACCTTTAATTTCAATATCTGTCTTGTATATGTTAATAATATCTATTTTTACACCATATTCATTTAAATTAACTTTTAAATTTCAAACCATGGAGTTTAAGAATAGAAGAAAAATGACCGTGTCAAAAGTTTAAGCACAAAATCGTTTTTATGCAAATTTTACTGTCTGACGTAAACGGTTGCGCATGCAAACAATTTCTGGGCGTATAAGAAGCAGTCCGATGTTTTTGAGTTAGTACAAAATGCACAAGTCAAAAGAATTTTCAGAGGAGGAGATGATAAAAATTTGGAGTATGAGAGCAAAATGTAATTCTGTTTCTGAAATTGCAAGTGCAATAAAAAGGTCAAAACAAGGTATTCATCAAATTTTGGCTCGTGATAATGATTTTAAACGAAAATTTTGTTCAGGAAGGTTGCAAATGACTAGTTTGAGCGAAGATAGCTGCATCAGAAATTTGGCTTCAACTGGTAATTACTCCCTTTCAGAAATAAAATATGCAGTTGGAGGACAAATATCGAAAAAAACTGTTTATAGAAGAGTTTTGGAATTCAAATACATCAAATACCGTAAAATGGCTTGATTACCGTGTCTCAAACGACACCATAAAGAAGCTAGATTACAATGGGCCAAAGAGCATATATGTCATTTGGTGAAAAGTGGCTGAATAACATATTCAGTGATGAAAAAAAATGGAACCTCGATGGCCCTGATGGGTTTAAGTACTATTGGCATGATCTCCGCAAAGAACCTAGGAGTGATGGCCCTGATGGGTTTAAGTACTATTGGCATGATCTCCGCAAAGAACCTAGGAGTGTATTTAGCCGATAACAATGGTAGTTCTGTAATAGTATGGGGGGCTATTTCTTTCAATGGTCAGACATCTCTAGCATTCATCAGTGGTCATGAAAACTTTGAAAACTACCAAGAGACACTTTCCAGACACTTGCTTCCTGTTGCCGAGGTTTTTAGGGGAAGAAAAATGGTTATTTCAACATGATAATGCTTCTATCCATACCTCAAACTTAACTTCATCGTGGCTTAAGTCGAAAACAGTGTATGTTTTAAAAAGGCTGGCAATTAGTCCTGATTTAAACTTTATAAAAAATATGTGGGGTATTTTCACTCATGTAGTTTATCCAAATGGGAAGTAGTATTCTTCAATTAAAGATTTGAAAGATGCCATTGAGAACGTTTTGTTTAAAAATGAACCAGAAACAATACAGAACCTCATTTTAACGATAGAAGACCGTATATTTAAAGTAATTCAGCAGAAAGGAGCAATAATCAAACAGTGATTTTTTTTTTATTCTTGTTCTGCTAAAGACTAAAAAGCTACTGTGCTTAAACTTTTGACACACTCATTTTTGTTGTTTTGATAAATTTTATTATTTAAGATAAATTTTATAGCATGAATCTGTTAACTATCTTTTTAAAACTACAATTTGTAGGCTATGTAAAAAGGGAAGTAACTTTCACCCATTAATAAAATTTAATTTCAAATTTTCTGTTGTGCTTAAACTTTTGACACACACTGTATTAAGCTTTTAATATTACAGTAATTATTATATATTACTTACACTAATAAAATTGATGTACATTAAAAGCTTTTATTTAAATGGGTTTCATTCTACCATTGGTTAAGAATCCCTACTATTTACTACTAGTTTCAGAAATTTAAATAATTAACAAAATATGGTGGTTAAATTGAAATGAATAACATTTAATTAATTTTGTGTATTTCAATTTTGAATAAAATTTCTTTTCATTTAGCCAATGGTTGAAAATCTTTAGACAGGCATTGTGTGTGATCTTGGCTTAAAAAACTGATGTAATTATTAATTTAGCACATATATTAAATTAAAATTGTTTTGGTCCAATGGAATTAATTCATATAAAATTATAGGAAGTAGATATTTATTATATCTTACAAAATTGAAAGTATATGGTAAATTCTAGAAGAAAAACAGTTTCTTCCAATTTCTTCCACTTGGAAGAAACCTATTTCTTCCAGCCGGTTTTTTCCATGGTTTTTTCCGCGGTTTTTTCCACTGCGGAAGAAACTTGCCAACCCTGGTTTTATTAAAACTTAAGTATTTTTGTGGAATAGCAATCAAATGTCACAATTAAAGATTTCAAATAAAATACTCTGGCAGAGGCGTAACTATAAACTTTGAGGCCCCGGGGGGACAAATTTAAACTTTGTCCCGGGTGCAGTTTTGTTTTTGCACACCGCTGTTTAACACATTCGCTGCTGGTCATGTGCTAGTGCGTGAAATTCTTATTCATTTAACACAGAGGGCGGAGTTATTGGCAGCAAACGTGTTAAACATACACAGTATAATAAGCCCAAAAGTGACTAAAAACATAGAATTGCGCAACCCTACTCGGCAGGCACTTGGCAGCGACGAAATTTTTGAGAATCCCACAGAAGCTATCATAGGGGAGAAAATATACAGACTTCTGATTGGTTGAATACTTTAAAGAGCATTTTGTTTAGGTTCATTTTTGAGTTTATGTAACTTACGAATTGATTATTTCCAGCTGAGCGAAAAATTGCCCAGGCCAGGAATCGAACCCGGATACTTGGCTTACAAGGCTAATGCTTTACCTTTTAAGCTATCTGGGCAATAGCCGGCTGGGATTTTTTCGCTCAGATAACCTTATTGGTCGTAACATCTGGTCTGTTATTTGAAACAGCTCGCAGAATAAACAGCAGGTAATGGAACTCCATATAACGATGGATACGTAGATATGCTATTATTTTTAACACAATCAAACTGATTGGTAAAGTTATCATACGAATTGATTGACTGAAAAATCCCAGCCAGCTATCGCCCAGATAGCTTAACAGGTAAAGCATTGGCCTTGTGAGCCAAGTATCCGGGTTCGATTCCTGGCCTGGGCAATTTTTCGCTCAGCTGGAAATAATCAATTCATATGATAACTTTACCAATCAGTTTGATTGTGTTAAAAATAATAGTGTATCTACGTATCCATCGTTATATGGAACTCCATTACCTGCGGTTTATTCTGCGAGTTGTTTCAAATAACAGACCAGATGTTACGACCAATAAGGTTATCTGAGCGAAAAAATCACAGCCGGCTATCGCCCAGATAGTTTAACAGGTAAAGCATTGGCCTTGTAAGCTAAGTACCCGGATACTTATCCGGGTTCGATTCCCGGCCTAGGCAATTTTTTTGCTCAGCTGGAAATAATCAATTTGTATGATAACTTTACCAATCAGTTTGATTGTGTTAAAAATAATAGTATTATGTAACTTAATCATACGTTTCTGTTTAAAAACCTTTTGAAAAATGGATTTTGACAAGTTTTTTTTTTTCGGTTTCATGTATTTATTAATAGATAAGAAGAAAGATTTTCTAGATTTTTTTAGATGATTTTTATATTATTCAACCAATCAGAAGCCCATATTTTCTTCCTTATACTATCTTTGGTGGGATCGGCAAATAATGCTGGCGGAACATGACATTCGACTTGGCATTCTTTTGTCGTCTCTAGTGCTGTTTTTGCATACGAAGCATATGGAGTATATCGACGTACATGCAAAAGCATTTACTCTAGCACTTTGATTGTTTTTTTTATTATTATTACTAACTCTTAGCTAGGTGCTGGGCATTTTATAGAAAGTTAGACTAGAAACTAAAATCAATATTTTTTTAACCATTAGTTTGGGGCCTCTCAGGCATGGAGGCCCTGGGGCAGTGCCCTGGTGGTAGTTACGGCCCTGTACGCTGGGCTCCAAACATTAATGGAACGGTGACCAGATGCTTTCGATTACATATGGTTTGTTGAACATTTACCAAAATTATTGATGAATCGTCCTTTAACCTTAAGGATTTAAAAAATATGTTTGACTTTATATTTTTTACTGAAGGTTTAGTTGTGGGGTCAGTTAATAGGCCAACAATAAATGTAACAATAAAACAATGTTTTCAATCACTCATGTAATTGAAAATTCTCAAAATGGTCTGTCACTGTAGCAAATGGCTATGTGAGTTTTATTTAACAGTTTGGTGTACATTTGTGTAAGCATTGCATGCATATTCATGAAGGTAATAAAATTTTATTTTTGTATTTATAATGTGCCTAATGTTAACCCTGTGGGCAATCAGAACAAAGCTGTTAATTTAGCATGAGGAATTTTTCTCGAAAAAGTTAATATTTTTTTAAAACCAGAGACATTATTAGAAAGCTAAATGTATACTTGTTAAATGTGAGCCAATGTAAGTTAGGAAAAAGACACTAAAAACAGAGTATTGAAAAGATTATTTGTTTAAAGCTAATATTTTGTACTTTTTAACAGGGTTGGCATGATTTAAATCATTTTTTTTTTTTTTTCATTTTTGAAATTAGTCAGCAGAGAAGTAAGAAGTAGATGTAAATAAGTAACAAGTGTTTTTCTGGTATTTTCAGGATTGCTATCAGAAAGAATGTGGCAGGTACAGGTTAAGTCCAGGTGTCCCCCCCCCCCCCCTAATCCTTTAATTCTTCTTTTGTAATAAACTTTAGACGATGAGGTGAAACACAGAAACACTTTATAAATCATATTTCGTTTGCTAATCTTGGCAACTAAATTATTTGAATTTTTTTGTTTCACAAGTTAATAATTAAACAAATTCATTAATGTTCACCAAAAAATTGGATACTATGTGCAAGGAACAAGTTTTAAAACTTGCCATATTACACTGTCAACTTTCAATCAAAGCTTACAAATTTTTAAAATTTTTGAGTAAAACGTTAGAAAATGTATTAGATAAAGATAGCAGACTTACAAAGTCTCCTGATTTTCAGATGTTTCTCCATACTCCTTATTTTTGACATATTTCTCCTAATTTTTCACACTTTTTAAATATTCTGTTATTTAACAATCAAATGTGCTGTTATTCAGTGAGAAAAGCTCTAGTACAGGTGTAATTGTTCTTTAATATGATCAGGGTGGCTACAGATTCTGGAAATCATGGTATCAGGGAAGTTTATTAATCTGGAAATATCAGGGAACTTTATAAAAAATACTCAAAAATCAGGGAAATTTTTCTTTCTACGAAAATATTTCTGTTTTCACCTTACCATTGATTCGTTGTCAAACAGGCAACATTTTAAATCAATAATAAGATGTGATAAATAGACACCGTACTGCTGCCAAGCGATATTTGTGTGCTTGAAAGCTAAATTGTCCCATAAACACAAATTTTCAAAAAGTTCATTTACGATCTTTTGACGAAATTTGTAAATTTTAACAATCTTTTGACAAAATTTGCACGCTTTTTGCAATTTCTCGACAAAATGTACACTTTTTTTGCGAGTTCTTGACAAAATTCGCAAGTTTTTTACAATTTTTTTGATGAAATCTGCATGTTTTTTGTGGGGGTTTTTTCCCCATGAAAGTTGTGCGTTATTCGCAATTTCTTGACAGAAGTCGAACATTTTTCACAATCTTTTTGATGAAATTTGCATTTTTTTTTAATCTTTTGATGAAATGTGCAAATTTTTTTAATGCATTTTGTACGCTTTTCGTAATTTTTACACAAGATTTGCGCGTTTTTTGTGATATTAAGATGAAATTTTTATGTTTTTCACGATCTTTAGATGAAATTTGCATGTTTTTTCACAATTTTAGATGAAATTTGCATGTTTTTCGAGATCTGTAGATGAAATTTGCATGTTTTTTCATGATTTTTAGTTGAAATTTGTATGTTTTTTTCGCTATCTGTAGATGAAATTTGCAATCTTTTGACTAAATTCTTGCTCTTATACAAACCTTTCACAGAACTGGCATTTTTTTTACGCAAGTCTTCGATGAAATTTGCATTTTTTAAGTGATCTTTAGGACTAATTTTGTGCTTTTTCGTAATCTTTTGACTAAATTTGTTTTTTTTTTTTTTTTTTTTTTTTTTTGCCAATTTTTTGAGAAAATTTCATGTTTTTTCTGCGAGCCTTTGATGAAATTAGCATTTTTTTTTATTCAATGCCTGTAATGCGATAATTTTTGTTGCATATCCGTAAGAATGACAGGTAAATCGTAATACTTGGTTGGCACCTCTGCTTATTAAATACAGTGTAAAGAGAAAGAGAGAAAAAGAGATATTTGCAAGCTGGATAAGTGTGTTATATGAGAAAGCAGTACACGTTAAAAGAATGCCGTATATGATATTTAACCCCTTGACGATGGGAGCTTTTTACGAAATTTTTAATGTTTTTTCATCAGTTTAAAAAAAACAGAAATTTGTTCTTTATTGAATCGAGAAAATGCTCCAATTAAATAAGGCAAATTTTACTATATAATTTTACTGATGGGGATAAATAAGTATTTTTAAGCCTTTTTGTGACACTTATATGTGTTGCTTATCCTTAAGTGGTTAATAATAAAAATCAGGGAAATCTGATATAGATAATCAGGGAAAAATCAGGAAACTTTTTTCAGCATTTCTCTAGCCACCCTGTATGATTGACCAGTAGTGTTTTATGTGATGAATTACACCCAGATTCATTATAAACTATGAATCTTTAAGGTTTGTTATTGTTACTATGGTCATGTATTGAATTGATAATAATTTGTCTCTATTAAGACTTAAATATGATCTTTCCTATAGTTTTATATAAGTTAATGAGTAAAAAAATATCCCTCTTTTTGTAATATTTAGTCAAATTAAAAATATGTTAAAATATCTTAAATATTATATTCTTAAATGTGTTCTACTTGTAAAGAATACATACTTTCCTTATTCAAGTAAGAGTGATACATTTCTTTTTAATCTTCAGTAATAACCAAGCAATATTGAAACTTAAATTTTTACTAAAGATGAATCAACAAATTAACAAGTTTTCGTTGACAAAAATATCTCCTGATTTCTGAAATAAAACCTCCTGATTTTTAACTTTCAGAACTTGTCAAATCTGAGACAGAATTACAAAATTTAAAGCAAAATATGAACAAGCTGTATTTCGATTCAAACTGCTCATTTTCCGATTTATTTTAAAATTCATTTTTGCTCTCATATGCATCAAACTGGCAAATTGTCTTTTTTAGAAAGTATACAAGGTGCCGTGTTTGTCGATTCTTTGATAAATGCAGAAAATGTTGCAAAAAAAGCAATCAAAAACGGCATTTTGAACCCATTTTTCCGAAGCGGGAGAATTTGGAACAAAAATAAATGTCATGCTGAGAAGATAATTGTTTATAAATTGAATTCTTATGAATTGAGTGTAAAATGACATCACACGGTACCTTATACGTCTTTTCAAAAATCCCCTCAGCAAGTTTCATCTTTCTACTTTTAAAAATGTGTCTGAAATTGTATAAGAAAATTTCGAGCTTTTGAAAGTGGAAAAGCGTTTCTTCGAATACACACTTAATGGCTTTCATTTTGTTGCAGTTTTATTAAGTCCCTCTGTTTTAAATTGAAATGAAATTTCACTTATTGTAGAGGAAAATAATGAAGATTTGGCATTCATTAAAGAAAATTGTCCAAATCTTCTGATCTTTGTAGCACATTTTCAAGCAAAAAATGGCCCATTCCAAAAATTACCATTGCTTGAGAAAAAAGTTTCAGATATTATGACAGATTATGATTGGTGGAAATCTTTTTATATAATGGGAGGTAAAAAGATAATCCAGCGAAATTGAAATTGAATTTACTTACCAAATAACAACCTATTTAAGTTACGTGGCTTCATCTGCTGGAGTAGAAAGACAATTTTCTTCTTTTGGACTAGTTCATCCAAGCCTTCGTAATAAATTATGAGTGGACAAAGCTTCTAAATTAGTGTTTTTGTTCAAACAATTAAATCCCTGATTTATTTCTATTTGCTTAAAAACTATTGAATTAATTGTGATTTTTATCCCTTAATAAATACCTTGCATTAAATGAATATTTAACTAGTTTTTTAAATTTTACCATTTTCTATTCATCTACAACCTATTTAAGTATTTCTTATTTAGTGTGCACAATTCAATTACAAAATAATAGAATGGCTTTAGATTAAAGCCTAGATGTTTAATTTTTAGTACCAATCAGTAACTAGAATATAGCACTTACTGAACTATATAATTATTTCTCATATTATTTTTATAAATTATAAATATTATTTACTCTCTTTTTAGTTAGTTTTATAAAAAACTGCTCCATGTATTGTAAAAACATAAAAACACAATAATTAAAAATAGAATTCTAAAAAAATCAAATAAATCCATTTTTTTAATTTTTTTTTTTTTTTTATTTTTTAATCATGATTTTTTTCTAACCCTGCTTTTTAAGTACAAAAGTATTAAACACAAAATATTTCATGCTCAGGCTCCAAAAAAAGAAGAGCCCAAATTCATTTTTAATTTGGACCTGCCTTGGGATTGTTCACTTGCTAATGGTTGTAGATTTCCTTATGCATCACACATACAGTTTCCCCCAGAGGGTTTCAGGGGGGCGCTTCGCCCCTTCTGCCCTTTACTTTAAAAAATAGCACCCCTCTTGCCCCTCATCCAAAAACTAGCGCCCCCCCCCCCCCCCTTGTCATTCATTCAAAAAAATAGCGCCCTTCTTGCCCCACATTTGAAAAAACGCAGCACTCCTTGAATGATCCAAACGTGCTATAGCGTGTAAATTATGCAAAAAATCGGCGACAGAACTTAAAAAATAGCCTCATACGCGTCCCGTGAGACGGGTAATTTCGTCAAAAAAAAAAATCGCTTAAAAAACATCAAATTTCGTTAAAAACCGCGAAATAGCGACTAATTCCCGGCAAGATTCGCAAAAAAATGGCTAATTTCGACACAAAATTTCACAAAACGGCAGATTTCTTCAAAAGATTGTGGAAAAACAACAAATTTCTTCCAAAATTCACGATAAAACTGAAAATTATGTCAAATGAATGGCAAAAAACAGTTAGTTTTGTCAAAAATTAGCGATAAAACGGCAGATTTTGTCAAAGATTTTTCAAATTTCGTCCAAGAATCGCAATGAAACAGAAAATTCGGTGAAAAGTTTCGTTTTTCCAGCAAAGTTTGCCTCTTTTTGCGATGTTTTAACAAAAACTGCTGTTTTTGCGATCTTTTAATAAAATTTGCCGTTTTTACGCGATTTTTTCACAACGACTTTTTTTGTGATTTTTTTTTAAAGCAAAATATGCCGTTATTTGCGATCTTTTAACAAAATTGGCCATTTTTTTTTCGTGATGTTTTAACAATATTTGCCGTTTTTTCGCAATCTTTTATCAGAATTTACCTTTTTTTTCTTTCCTTTTTTTTTTTTTTTTTTTTTTTTTTTTTATAAAATTTCTGGGTTTTTTTCACAACTTTTTGAACCGCTAGATTCTAGATTCAACTCTATAAAAGTGCCTTTAAAAATGAAAGTGCTCTGAAAAATGTAAAAAGTGCCCTGAAAAATGTAAAAAATGCCCTGAAAAATGTAAAAAGTGCCCTTTTCAGAACAGTAGCGCCCTGCCCTTTTTTAAACCTGGGGGAAACTGCACATACAAACATTTTTTTTTTATTAGTATAGATATTTTAAAGAAATACTTTAAAATTTAGACTGAGTATATTCATTTTTTTTTTCTTATATGAAAAAAAACTCTTACTAATATGTTGCAAGCACTTTTGATACTTGAATAATTTCATAAACTAGCATTGGCACTTTGTTGCTTGAAATTCTTTTGAATTTTTATTCTATCCAAGCTAAGTTGATGATCCAAGGATCTAATTATAGTTAATATTTTTTAATAATATGAAAAGTATTCTAAATTATCACAAATAATTTTTCATTTTTATTCATAAATATATTTAATCTATTCTTATAAAACAAAATTTCACTCTGCCTTTTTATTTGTTTGCAATGTCTATTGGAATCCAACACGTGTACAAATCTGAAAATTTTTGTGATAGTTGTCAAAGGCCTCATGATGCACCTGAGATTCAGAGTTTTAATTAGGGATGCACCGGATATCCGGCCAATATCTTATATCCAGCATATTTTTAAGTATCCGAAATATCATCAGATATCCGAATCACAATCACCGGATATCCGACTTCTCTATCGGATATCCGATTGAATGCAGCAAAGGAAATATAGATGAATAACAGTAACCATTTGATCCCAAACAATGCCTAAAAACTTTTGTTTGCAATGCAAAAGATGAAATGTTATAATAAGTTCCCTATCAATGAGTAAAAGGTAACTCTCAAAAGTTTAAAGAATTGCCAGCTTTCCTACGATTTATATTTAAACGCTGTAATAAATTCAAGAATTTATGTTTTTATTTTTTAGAAAATTGTATCTTTACTTTCAGATTGTAAAACAAAATTTGAAGTCAAAATAGCAAATAAAGCTTTTTTGCAAAAATGTATAAAGATAGAAAACCAACATTTAGAAATGCACAAATAATGCATGAAAAGGTAGCAAACAGCCATTTTGAATCTACTATCGAGATTCTTCATCAGGACAAAACTCAGCATGCTAGAAAAAGCTAAGTTGAGCAAAGCGGCAGAGAAGCACAGGCCAAATTACAGGAGCGAATGATAGATTCAAAATGGCTGTTTGCTACCTTTACATGCATTATTTATGCATTTCTAAATGTTGATTGTCTGTCTTTAGTCTTTATAAAATTTGAAGTTGTTTATTAACTATGATTTTATTAATTTTCTTTATTTTTTTTTTAAATTTAAACAATGGGTTAATTGGTTTTTAAGTTAAACAATTAAACAGACCTATTTTTATTTTATTCCATCCTTGATAGAAGAAAGTAATGTTATCAATTTTTTACGACGAATTTACATGTTTTAGGGATCCAATATCCCAAAAACATGTTTATTCAAAACCTCTGTTTGTCGCAGTGTTGCCATCATATGATCATACCATCAAAATGTGTATGAAGTTATACATAGAATGAACCAAATATTCTGTTTTTGGCTGTAGCTAGCACGTCCATATTTATTGTGGAAACATTTCGCTGTAATCACAATTTTTGCGCCATTTTCATTATTCTACCAACAAACACTGTATGAAGTTATGTATAGAAATGAACCAAATTTCTTTGAATGCGTTTCTGAGAAAGGCTGTCAGGTCTTCTTTCAATTCAAAAATTATTTTGTCGGAAAATGATACTGTAATAATGATTTTTAGCTCAGAGGTATCAAAACCTGTGAGCTTATGTGCCCGCCCGTTCTGTATGTACCGTAAAATGGGGTGAATAGGAACAGCAGGGTGAATAGGAAAAAAACTTCCCGGTCATACAAATAAATTCATTATAAATATATGTGATGATATTTTTAGTTGCCAATTTTTTTATAAGAAGGTAATAACATTAAGAATTGGGAAATTCCGTTTTCACATGTTTGCACCACTACTGGGGTACATAAAAAAAGCATCAACACTCAAAAACCTCATTTTTTCAAAGTCTTCAAAACTTTGTCTGTAAATACAGTATTTTTCGTATTCTAAACCTAAGAGAGGGGATTTTTAATTAATGATAGACCTGTAAACGATATTCTGCATTACATTCTACTTATTTCTAAACTACATAATAAAAAAAATGCAAAATGGCTTGTAACATCAGAGGTTTAAGATTTACGCGGTGAATTGGAACACGTTTTATCTCATGGTTTATTTTTCTATACAGTAATAGTTTCATGTAATATATGAAAACATATGTATGAATATGTATTGTAACGATATTTTGTTTGTTCTAATTACTTTAAAAGTTTAATGGTGTCAAGAAATTACTTGGTTAAACAAAAAAAGTCAACGCCTAATCCAACAGACATGGAACACACAATAAAAGAATTTTAAAATAGCAAATTAGTTAGAAAAACTGCACAGAATCATTCTCTGACATCCACAACATTACACAAACACCTCAAAATGAAAAACCAATTAAAAAAGAGAGGAATGCAAACAGTACTAAAGGTTGTTGATGAGGGCGTATTAGTAGATTGCATTAATACATGCAGCGATTGGGGCTGCTCAATATTTTCACTTACCCAATGACTACTAGTAAAGGATAACACAGAACAGGGATGAATTTGTTTTAAATTCAACTTCTGGAATTTGAATATAATTTTTTAAAATAAACTTTAATTTTTCTTGATTTTAAAGTTGATTTCTAATTTTTAAAAAGGCACATCTTTACTTGTATATAAAATAAAAGCTTGATTTCACAGTAACTACGTGTTCCCATTCCTCTCTTATCATTATTACCTGTTTTTATTAATTCTATTAAAGTCTGAATCGGAATAATTAAAGATTATAACATTTGTTCCGATTCATCCCTATCTGCGGGGTGAATCGGAACACCATTAAAAGTTTAAATATATACATAAACAGTAAAAATGTTTCATTTTTGTTTAAAAAGTAAACAACAAAACAAGACCAAAGTTTCTAGTAGAAAAATAAAAAAATCAGTTCTTGCTTTTTTTTAATGCTAAAGTTGAAAAGTGTTCCAATTCACCCCATTTTACGGTATGTATGTAAATGTGTAATGCAATAACTCATGATAAAAATATCCCATTCACTTGAAATTTTAAATATAGGTATATTCTGATAAGGTGTTTCCCTGATTAATTTTGGGAATTCATTCGACAAGTATAAGTGGGAGAACGAGGGCTAATACTCTTCCCCTTAATTTATATCAATGGGTCCTTACATCCAGAATTATCAATATTCATTCAAAATTTAAGCTTAGGATCATTCTGATGAGGCACCTCTGTGATTAGTATTAGGTACTCATTTGATAAGTATAAAGAGATGAAACACGGGGCTAATTCCCCACCCCTTATTTTGATAAATGGGTCTTTTATGCAGATTTATCAGATTTCATTCAAATTTTAGACATAGGATTTTTCTGATGAGGGGCACCACCATGATTAGTTTTGGGAGTTCATTGTATAAGTATAAAGAGACGGAACTGGGACTTATTACCGCAGGCAATAAGTTGAGTAAAAATAGTAATAGCGATAATGATACTTCTATTAACTGAGTTGTATGGAATATATTTTTTAATGTTAATATATATTTTAGTGTTAATGGAAATATATTTTAATAAATTACACAGAAATATTTTCAAAAATCTAGTTTTTGCTATTCAGCTTCAAAATTTGTGGTTTTAAACCTATTTTTACTTTTTTCTATCTTTACAAGAGAAAAGTATTGGATTCATGAAAATTTTGAGTTCCGGTTTTCGACGGATTCACACGTTTTAGGGCTCAGAGATATCGAAAAACATGTTTTTACAAAATGCCTGTGTGAGTCACTGCTCCTGTATCTCTGTATATGACATAAATTTTGTGAGCGCGTTATCTCAAGAACTAATCCACGGAATTTAATAAAAAATTATAATTACTTAGTCCTTGATATAAATTGGTGCTGATTAGTTTTTGGTGTGAATCGCTTAACAGACGACCCTACTGTATAGGCTTTTGTGCGATTTCCGCGATAGCTGTATCTCAAGAATTAATGCAAGGAATATCATCAATCTTCAGATTCAGTTAGTCCTTGACATGAATTGATGTTATTTATATTTTGTTGTATATAGCTCCATGTGTGGCGCTGCAATACTGAATTCGTTACGATTTTTGCAATAGCCTCTACCTTAAGAACTAACGTAGGAATTTTCATAAAAAGTCAGATTCAGTTACTTCTTGACATGAATTGGTTTTGTTTACGTTTTTGTATCAATTATCTTTCAGGTGGCGCTGTTATAATGAATTTTGTATAAGTTACACGATTTCAGAGATATCAAGCACAAGTGCTCGGAATTTCGTATCCCTATTGTCCTTTGATTGCTAAGTCCGAGTAGTTTATTTATTCCAAACAGCATTTAAAAAAACAAAAATATTTATTCGAATGTTAAAATCTAAGAGTACAACGTTTCTGTTTTGTATTGTTTTTATGCTAAACTCCCACTAATATTTCGTTATAAGTGTATTTAATAGGAATGCAATGGATATCCGGCTGATTTTTTAGTATCCGAAATATCATCGGATATCCGATCAGATATCCGGTAGAATGCAGCAAAGCAAATATAGATGAATAACAGGAATCATTTGATCCCAAAGAATGCCTAAAAACTTTTGTTTGAAATGCAAAAGATGAAATGTTATAATAAGTTCCCTATCAATGAGTAAAAGGTAACTCTCAAAAGTTTAAAGAATTGCCAGCTTTCCTACGATTTATATTTAAACGCTGTAATAAATTCAAGAATTTACGTTTTTATCTTTTAGAAAATTGTATCTTTACTTTCAGATTGTAAAACAAAATTTGAAGTCAAAATAGCAAATAAAGCCTTTTTGCAAAACTGTATAAAGATAGAAAACCAACATTTAGAAATGCACAAATAATGCATGATGCATGAAAAGGTAGCAAACAGCTGTTTTGATCTACTATCGAGATTCTTCATCAGGACAAAACTCAGCATGCTAGAAAAAGCTAAGTTGAGCAAAGCGACAGAGAAGCAGTGATGCCGCTGGGCTTGAAAAATCCTTGGTCCCAAGGACCCAGGACTTCTAAAATTCTGGGTCCCTTTTTCAAAAAAGCGGGTCACCACTAATAAGTCATATTTTTAGACGCAAAAATTGAACTTGTTCATTTGCAAAAGAAAAGTTAAATGCAATAATTATTGTTTTAATTAATGTATAAATAACTAAAGCCAATATTATTTTTTTTAAACTATTAAGAGATATTTACTTTACTTTTTAATAAAATAAATGTGCAAAATACAAATTATAAAATAATGCTTATTTGAGTATAGAAGATAACAAGTATCACTATTGTTCAAATTTCTTTTAAAAGGGGGTAAAACTGATTTATTGAAAGACATTTTTTTCTAAAAAAAGAATGCTTTTCAAAATAATCAGAACAATCAAAAATGCATTGTGAAGCAGGAAAATCTGTTTTTGGAGGAGCAAAAGAAAAAAAAAAAAAAAAAAAAATATTTGGAAGCAGGGAAGTTAGTTTTTGTAAAAGAAAAATTCTATCCTGTCATTAACTTTTTTTTCGTACCCCTTTGACGGAAATTACATTTTAAAGCTATTTTTTCACGAAATTTGCCGTTTTTTCGCGATCTTTTGACGAAATTCGCCGTTTTTTCGCGATCTTTTAACAAAATGAGCCGGTTTTTCATGATCTTTTGACGAAATGTGCTATTTTATCACGATTTTTTGATAAAAATTGCTGTTTTCGCGAATTTTTTGACAAAATTTGTCGTTTTTTCGCGATTTTTTTTGAGGAAATCTACGTTTTGTTCGAGATTTTGTAGTAAAATTAGTCATTTTTTGCGAATCTTTTGACGGAATTCGCGAAAATTATTCGTTATTTCACCATTTTTTAATGATTTTTTTTATGAAATACGCCGTTTTTTCGCGATCTTTTGACGAAATGTGCCGCTTTTTTGCGATCTTTAGACAAAATGTGCCATTTTATCACGATTTTTCATGAAAATTGCCGTTTTTTGCAGATTTTTAGACAAAATTTGCCATTTTATCACGATTTTTGGACGAAATATGTCTTTTTTTCGCGATTTTTTGAGGAAATCTGCGTTTTTGGGGATTTTCTAACAAAATTAGCCATTTTTTTCGGCAAAAATTTTGACGAAATTTGTCGGAAATTATTCGTTTTTTCGGGATTTTTTAACGAAATTTGCCTTTTTTGCGAATTTTTGAAGAAAATTACTTGTCCCGCGGGACGCGTAAGCTCCATTTTTTTGCGTCCCGTCCCCGATTTTTTGCGTATTTTACGCGCTATAGCGCGTCCGCGGCATCCCTGGAGAAGCGCAGGACAAATTACGGGAGCGAATGATAGATTCAAAATGGCTGTTTGCTACCTTTACATGCATTATTTATGCATTTCTAAATGTTGGTTTTCTGTCTTTAGTCTTTATAAAATTTGAAGTTGTTTATTAAACTATGATTTTATTAATTTTCTTTCTTTCTTTTAATTTAAACAATGGGTTAATTGGTTTTTAAGTTAAACAACTAAACAGACCTATTTTATTTTCTTCCATCCTGGATAGAAGAAAGTAATGTTATCAATTTTTTACGACGAATTTACATGTTTTAGGGATCCAATATCCCAAAAACATGTTTATTCAAAACCTCTGTTTGTCACAGTGTTGCCATCATACGATCATACCATCAAAATGTGCATGAAGTTATACATAGAATGAACCAAATATTCTGTTTTTGGCTGCAGCCAGCACGTCCATATTTATTATGGAAACATTTCGCTGTAAGGCGGTGCTGTAATCACAATTTTTGCACCATTTTCATTATTCTACCAACAAACATTGTATGAAGTTATGCATAGAAATGAACCAAATTTCTTTGAAAGGCTGTCAGGTCTTTTTTCAATTCGAAAATATTTCGCCGGAAAATAGTACTGTAATAATGATTTTTAACTCGGAGGCTATCAAAACCTGTGAGCTTGTGTGCCCGCCCATTCTGTATGTATATATGTAAATGCATAATGCAATAACTCATGATAAAAATATCCCATTCACTTGAAATTATAAGTATAGGTATATTCTGATAAGGTGTTTCCCTGATAAATTTTGGGAATTCATTCGACAAGTATAAGTGGGGGAATGGGGGCTAATACTCTTCCCCTTAATTTATATCAAAGGGTTTTAAATGCAGAATTATCAATTTTCATTCAAAATTCAAGCATAGAATCATTCTTATGAGGCGCCTCTGTGATTAGTATTAGGACTCATTTGATAAGTATTGTTTAATTTTAAAAATCGTCTGCTTTTTATCCCAGTGCTTTTCCCTCTGCATACTGATAATTTGTGTTTTTCCCTCTGCACAGGGATATTATTGTTCTCTTATGTTTATTTTTACGAGTTGAGTCTGTGAATCTCGACGATATGTGCATTGTGTTCCCTCAGCGGATTTTATTTGTGAAATGTGTTATTAAATAATGTGAAAAGTGATTATACAGTCTACTGCTTTCATTAAAATATATCGACACAACAAGTATAAAGAGATGAAACAGGGAGCTAATTCCCCAATCCCTTATTTCGATAAATGGGTCTTTTATGCAGATTTATCAGATTTCATTCAAATTTTAGATATAGGATTTTTCTGATGAGGACACCACCATGATTAGTTTTGGGAGTTCATTGTATATGTATATAGAGACAGAACTGGGAGCTAATTCTCCAATCTTAATTTTGATAAATGGGTTTTTCATACCTATTTATCAAATTTCATTCAAATTTTAGACATTTTATTCAAATTTTAGATCATTCTGATGAGGGCACCGCCACGATTAGTTTTGGAAGTTCATTGGATAAGTATTAAGAGAGGGATGGGGGCTAATCCCCCACCTTTAATTTAGATAAATGCAGTGGCGCAGCCAGAATTCGGCTCTGGGGGGGGATAGAGTTGCTTCAGGGATGATTCTGGTTGAAATTTTTTTTTTCGGAAATCGGCGGTTGGGAGGGGGGCAGCGAGTTACCCCCCCCCCGCGAGGGGGGTTTATCCGCAATTTTCAGACGAAATGGGCGTTTTCCTGCGACCTTCAGACGAAATCAGCGATTTATTTGCGATATTTTAGCAAAATCGGCGGTTTTTCCGCGATCTTTTGACGAAATCGGCATTTTTCCGCGACCTCTAAACGAAATCAGCAATTTATCTGCGATATTTTAGCAAAATCGGTGATTTATTGCGATCTTTTGTCGAAATCGGCGGTTTTTCCGCGATCTTTTGACGAAATCGATGTTTTTTTATGAAATCGGCGTTTTTTCGACGATCTTTAGACAAATTTTGCAATTTTACGCGATCTTTTTTTGAAAAGGGCGCTTTATCCTCGCGGTTTTTCGACGAAATCGGCGTTTTTTCTGTGATCTTTTGATGAAAGCGACCTTTTCTTTCAATGATCTTTTGACAAAATATTTTTAAGCAATCTTTTATCGAAATCGGCGTTTTTTTCCCGATTTTTTAATGGAATTGGCATTATATCAGAAATCTTTACACGAAATCGACGTTTTCCCGCGGTCTTCAGACGAAATCAGCGTTTTATCTGCGATATTTGGTGAAATTGCCGTTTTCTCCGCGATCCGCACAGGAAATTCGCGTTTTTCGGCGATCTTTTGACAAAGTTCGTTGACAAAAACATTGACGAAACAAATACGCCATTTTTTTTCTTTTTTATAATAAGTATATTAGTTAACGAGTTATCGATTTTGATCGCTTGGCAACCATTTTTTCTCCTTTTTGTTGCTACTACGTTGTAAATTCGTTTCAAATCATCCACTGTGAGAATCGTCTTCCGAAAGATCTTATCAAAGGATGAAGAACATTTCTCAGTTACATAGCTTTTTAATCATGATATCTACTTGCCTGAATCTAGGAAAAAGTTTTATCGGAAAAAAGTGACAACTACAAACGCGGAAAAAAAAGACACGTAAAAAAAGTTACCGGAAAAAAGGGACAAGATAAACATATTACTGGGGGAAAAGTGACAAGGAATTGATTTTGGGGGTTTATTTTTGATTTTGGAGATTTATTGGCAAAGCATGAAATGGGGGGGGGGGGTCGGCTCTTAATTTAAGTGAATGATTTTTTCATGCTGAATTAACTGTTTTGGTTCAATTTTTGGATATACGTTCATACTGAAAAGACGCTTGCCTGATTAGTTTTGGGAACGGACGATTACCTCCCCCCCCCCCCTCCACCCTAAATAAGATGAATGGTTTTTTAGGCAGAATTATCCAACGTGTGTCAAATTTTGGATATAGGTTCTTTCTGATAAGGCTTATATATAGTATTGTGGTGTCGCGCCCTGAGTTTCTCTTTACTAAGTTGGTTTATTTGTTAAGTTCATCAATAACACATTTTTAATTCCTCAAGTTCTTTATTAGAACCATAGATCAATTATTAAAAAAATAAATAAAACGACATTACAACTACATAGGAGCCACACTCAAATATTTACATTTCGCTTAGCACGTCTAAGCCATCTTACATCAATGTATTTTCTTGTACATTACCAGCACATGTCTCTCTTCCAACTACCTTCCTTACCTCTCGGTGCTCGATAATCCCAGTGTCCGCCTCAGCTCATTGCCACTAGACCACTGCAATTATTTTCTAGGTATGTCCCTTGAGGTTAATAGCACCTATTCTTCTCAGCTTTTGAATGAAGATATTTTCACCCCTGCATCCATTTTCACAATAAGACTTCGCTATCTATCTTCTGCCACGATTAATGTTGTCAGTTAGTCGTCAGAGTATATAATGCCTGAAGAATTTTGGGAGTTTAATGGTTAAGTATAGAGGGTGCATGGGGAGATAACCTCTCTTAAATTAAATAAATGGCTTTTTACACAGAATTATCCGATTTGCTTCAAATTTTGAATGTAGGCTCATTAAGATAAGGGGTATCCCTGATTAGTTATGGGGTTCTTTTGCTAATAAAAAGGGGGCCACGATTAATATCCTTAAATTAGATAAATTGTTTTTTATGCACAATTATCTGATGTATTTCAAATTTTAGCTATAGTTTCTTTCTCATAAAGTGAATCCCTGAATAGTTTTGAGGATTTGTTTATATATCCTCAATAGCTGTTTGAATTGAAAACTGTGAGTTATGTTTCTGCATAGCATTTTTCAGTATTCTAAAAACATCGTAACAAAGAAAAAAATATCCTGTTTTTCTTAAAATCGGTTTTTTTATTTAAATCCGTTTATTTTTTTAAATGTTTAAACCTGAAGGTCTATCAAGAACTACAGGTTTTTAAGCAATTAACTTTCTAATTACTAACATAAGCTAGTAATAAAAAACTATTTTTATTACTACAGATTAATGAATTCACTAGGTCATTCGTTCGTGACATACAACATAGTTTGTACATTAAAATTTTCTAACATATATTTTAAAAATGTTTTATATTATATTTTGTGATGTGCAATATGGGACATTAATTAGTGAAAATCCAGTAAATGATAAATATTTGGCGTAAATTAAAATGACGATTACAACAAATAATTTAGTATATTACTTTTTTCACAAATAAAAAAAATATTAAATAAACCAGTTTTAAGTGCAAAATGAATGGAAATTAATCATTATCAGAAAAAAGGTAAAATGTGTTATAATGTTTTCTGACATAATAGTTTTCAATCATTAAATTAAAAAATAAAGAAAAATTGTTTTTATTTGTTATTTACGTTCAGTTGCATTCAACTTGTTTTTTTTTTTGTTACTTGAGTATTTTTGCGACAAACCTTTACCGGGAAATCCCCTGATCGACAAATTACCTAAGAAACTAGCCACCCTCGATATCTACCGGACATCCCCCTCCGTCGAATGGGGAAAGCAAGCTTCTTTCCCCGAAAAGGTTTCCTGAATGGACTGCTGCATCCCTCCCTATTTTAACTATATTCATTAGCTTATACGCCTTACCATAATGAAACTACATCTAAAATTTGAAACAAATCGGATAATTCTGCGTAAAAAACCATTTATGTAATTTAAGTGGGTTTAACCCCAATTCCCCCCTCTATACTTAGCCATTAAGCCCTTAAAATTATTTAGAGATCCACTTTATGAGAAAAAACTTATATCAAAAATTTGAAATAAATCGGATAATTATGCAAAAACAATTTATCTAATTTAAGGGGGGGGGGGGGATAATCGTCCGTTTCCCTATTTATACTTGGCAGAAGAACCTCATAACTAATCCGGGATACACCTTATCATAAAAAACCTACATCCAAAATTTGAATAGTAATTCTTTAAATCGGATAATTCTGCATAAAAAGCTATTTATTTAATTTAAAGGGGTGGGGGAGGGTTATCCTCTGTTTTTGCCTTTATACTTAGCCATTAAACCCTTAAAACTATTCAGGGTTCACATTCTTATTCAAAAACTATTCTATTCACCTTTTCAGATAGAACCTATATTTAAAATTTGAAATACATCAGATAATTCTGCATAAAAACCGATTTATCTAATTTGAGGGGGAAATAATTGCTTGTCCCCCCCTTTATAATAAGGAAAAGAACCCCGTAACCAATCAGAGATACGTTTTATCATAATGAACCTATGTCCAAAATTCGAAGCAAATCGGATAATTCTGCGTAAAAAGCCATTTTATTTAATTTAAGAGGGATTATCCCCCATCCCCCTCCCCTTTATACTTAGTCATTAAACTCTTAAAACTATTCAGGGATTCACCTTATCAGAAAGAATCTATATCTTAAATTTGAAATACATCGGATAATTTTGAACCGATCTTAAAAACCAATCTAATTTGTGGTGGGGGGGATTTGACCATCCTCCCTTTATAATAAGCAAAAGAACTCTATAACTAATCAGAGATACGTCTTATCATAATGATCTTATGTCCGAAATTCCAACCGAATCGGATAAATCTGCGTAAAAAAACTATTAATTTAATTTGAGAAGTTATGGATGGGGGGGGGGGGGGTATCATATGTCCAAAAACTGAACCAAAACAGTTAATTCGGCACGAAAAACCCATTTACTTAAATTAAGAACCTCCCCCTGATACCCCCTAAATACTTAACCAACGAATCCTCGAAATCAATAATGAATTCCCAAAATCAATTCCTTGTCCCTTTTTTTTCGGTTACTTCTTTTCCGCTTTTGTAGTTTATGTCACTTTTTTTCCGATAACTGTTTTTCCGGTAACTTTTTTTTCGTTTACCTACTTCCCTATTTCGAGCGTTTTATAAATATGAATTAATATTAATTAAAAAAAATTGTCTGAAAGTAGTCCCTTTAAAACAGTAGTAAATAGAAAGTAGTTAGAAATTTGGCACCCCCTAAATCCCTGCGACTGCCCTCTACACCCCCCTTCCCTTCCTTTCGCACGGCGCTGTTAATATCTTTCCAGAGACATAAATATAAACGAATTATATACTTTCCAAACATACCTGGATTTTAAGAATGCTTGAAGGAATTCGAAAGATTTAAAAAAATGATCTCTTATATCCATCTTTTTCATAATTTTTTCTCTGAATAGGATTTAATATCCATAGCGAAACACACAATAAAGGAAACCTTAGCATTACAGCAAGTAACAACAGAATGTTTGTGAAATTAAACGTATCCTTCAAAGCATGCGTTTTTGTGTTTTTCCTGGAATTGGAGTGTCCAGTCCCGTTTCCAAAAAAGAGCAAGAAACATATGTAACTAATTAAGACCACCCAATGGTGCAGCATTGAAAAACCCGAGATGGCATTGGCAGTGACAGGAAATGACCATTCCTTTTAGCCTTCCGCTGATTTCCAATAGTATAAATGAATGCCGGCCTTTTCCGAAATGAGTGACCAGTTTTCGATACTGATACCGTTACCATGTACTTTCCCCATTTTTAAAAGAAAATACATTACTGCCGCTTAAACGAGTCAAATTTTTAAATAAAATTTGATTCAATAAAGCGGCAGATTTCGAGAACAAAACAAATAAAATTCTAACTTTAGTTTTGTTTTTATGATTCAGTTCATAAAAATGGAAATTTTTGTATTTTTGTCATGGCTCTGGGGGGGGTTTTAACCCCCAAAACCCCCCCCTCGCTGCGCCACTGATAAATGGGTTTTTCATGCAAATTTCTCATATTTCATTCAAATTTTAGACATAGGATCATCCTGATGAGGACACCTCCATGATCAGTTTTGCGAATTCATTGGATAAGTCTAAGAGGGGGGAAATGGGAGGTGATTGCCCCCGTCTTAATCTAGTTTATTGGGTGTTTCATACAGAATTTACAGATTTGCTTCAAAATTTGGATATAGATTCATTGTGATAAGGCACTTCCTTGATTTTTTTTTTTTTTTTTTTTTTTTTTTTGAGTTTATTGGATATGTATAAATGGGGGATTGGTAGGACTACCCCTCTTAAATTAGGTAAATGATTTCTCTTGCAAAATTAACAGATTTGCTTTAACTTTTGAATACAGGTTCATAGTGATAATATGCTTCCCTAATTAGCTGTGGAGTTCTTTTGTTAAGCATAAAAGGGATGCAGGCGATTACCCCAACCCCTCTTAAATTTGTTAAATGGGTTATTATGCAGAATTTTCCGATTTGCTTTAAATTTTGGATGTACATTCTTTCTGATGAGGCGAATCTCAGAATAGTTTTGGAAGTTTGATGGTTAAGTATAAAGGGGAATAACTCCTCTTAAATTATATAAATGGGTTTTTATGAAGAATTATTTGATTTGCTATGAATTTGGATATAGGTTTTTTTATGTGATAAAGCATATCTCTGATTAGTTTAGGGAATCCAATGATTAAATATAAAAAGGGGAAACGGGTGGGAGCTATCCCCCCTCTTAATTTGTTTTTCGAACAGCATTAACCCTTGAAAATATGAGGCTGTAATATACAATTAGGATGCATAGCCTGTGAGCTCAATGCCATCAGTTTAAGAGGGCAATATTCTTTTTATTGTAATTTGTTTTTCATAATCATTTTATACAGTGAACTAACGGTTATAATATAGAATTAGTATTAATATTTTGTAATATTTTTTGAAACATTGAGATCTACGAAATAGAAGAGAGTTTTGGGATTGGTGCATCCAACTAGTTATTTTCGTGACTTCATTATAAATATTTAAAATTAAAAGGTTTTTTTTTGTTTATAAATTTTAAACTGATTTAACTTAAAATAAAATTAAATGTAGCTTAAAATAATCAGCATTAAATAATTAAAAAGAATTAAAATGTATGTTTGGAGATAACTCTTCAACCATTGGTATATAAGACATTTTATGTTTGCATTATAAAAAGGTGCTATGTATTTCTTTATGAAAATACTTTACAATTATAGACATATTAATAAACATGTAAAACTTGTTCTAAAAATTATCAGCATTTCATTGTACAAATTATTAGTAATTATCAGCAGTTCATTGCCAAATAGGCAGAGTATTTAAATGTTTGAATTTCAGGACGAAATAGCAGGATTCATGCCCTAAAAAATCTTGTGGGCAAGACATTCTTGTTTTTTGAAAAAAAAAAATTACTTTTCGAATTTTTTTTCTTTGTGAAGTGGCAATCAAGTCTCATGACTGGCTGATTATTTTCGTGATATTTTCCACTATCGATTGACAAATCTCACAGTTTGCTCTTACGACAATTATACAAAATTGTTTTTCTGCGTCTGACTGTAATTTTTCTCACAAATTTTTCTTGTTTGCTCGTCACACAAAATTTTGCATTTTTTTTTTTTTTTTTTTATATATTTCTGGAGACCAACTGGCAAATTTCACAATTTATTTCTCTCAACAGATTGACAAATTTAGTTATTTACTCTGCGACTGATTGGCAAATTTCCCTTTTTGTTTTTGTGACATTCTGATGAAATTAACAATTATTTTCCTGTGTTCAGCTGAAAAATTTGTGTTTTGTCTTTGTTATTGGCCGACAAATTTCATGATATTACTTTGTGACAGATTAACAAATTTCACGATATTTTACTGTGATTGATTGACGAATTCCGCTATATTTTCCACTGTTCAAGTTCCCTCCAAGTTCAAATGTTTTCAGACAGGTCAACAATTTTTAAAAATTTACTTTTGCCATAGTGGACAAAATGAGTATTATTTTTTCTATGACCGATTTACATATTTTGCAATTTTTTTTCCTGTGCCGAAGAAAGAAATAACTAAAAGAACAGTAATGGTCCCTAGAGTCTGAGCTTCTGGAATTAGCACTAAACAAAATGAGAATAAATCTTGTGTTGCTCATTGGAAAAAAGAAAACATGTTTTTTTACAATCAATGGTTCAACATTAGATGTTTCATTTTTCAAAATCATCACACATTTCCTCATCAGTGGGTTCAATAATCATACCTCTTTTTTTATTTAAAAGACGATCTTTCATACGATGTTTCTGTTTGCATTTGTTTTGTTTTTTTCCCATATCTTATAATTTGCACCTGCACATTTTGTAACTTTTCTATTCTCTTCTTTATTAACAATGAAATTTTGATTTCCCATTTAAATAAAAATTCTTCAATATTTAAAGAAGTACGTAAAATAAATAAATAAAATATGGACATCCAGTGCCCAAAGCAAGATGTTTAAATGTTTCCCATTGAGTTATTGAAAACCATTAAAAGCATCATTTTTATGATCAAAACATGATTTATGTAATAAGATTCATATTACGTATGTCATGGATTAAACATTAATATCCCTGGAATAAACAAAATAAAATGCGGACGCCACAAGGTCCATTCTCGAGCGATAACATTAACCGTTTTCCAAATGATTAAAAAAATGATGAACTTCAAGGAAACCATTTAAATAATTGATGTGCGTGGTTCACAGAAATTAGGACATGACTTTTTTAAATAAATCATTTCTCATGTAATAGAAGAAATCTACTGACAATGTCATTTTCAGAATTCCTTATGGGTTTAAAATTCCAATGCATAGTTGAACATAATTCAATTAGCTAAAATGCCAGGGATTACGGTATTGACGATACTTCCACTAAGTGATGTACAATCACAGAAGGATATGGACGATACAATCACCTACATGCATTATTCGTGCAAGCAAATTAAAAATGAATGCACACCAGATTTTACAAAATTAAGAAAAAAAATAAGAAGAAAAAATCAAAAACAAGTATTTCCAATAATTTAATGTATAAGAAAAGTTGCTCTGTTCTGTTGTCAAAAGTGTAACCATAAAAGATTATAAACCACACAAAATCGAACAAAATCTAAATTAAAAAATTCATTTAGCAACTCAGTTATTAATTGTCCATAACACTGAGTAAAAATTGTAAAACAGATATGATATATATAAAGCTTGATTCTTTTCCTTTGTTTTAATTAAAATAAACAATTTGGATAATTATCTTATTGTTGATTTAAATTATTTCAATGGAAATTTGTCATGTTGGTATAAATTGTAAATATTTAAGTGGCAAATAAAAAATAATAGGGTTAAAAAAAAACATTTTTTTCCCTCTTATATAGTTTAACTACCCTGTATTTACAAATGTTATGAGGGAAACTCTCTCCTCCTGGGAAAACCTGAATTTCAAGCCCTGATTGTCAAAGATATATAGTTTCTGTAAAATATATTTCAATACATTTAAAATGTTAGAATTGTGTGTGAAACATGTTTGCAATTTATTATTTGAGATGGCATTGGATAAAGAAATAAACATTCACCATAACTAAAATCATATTTAGTACCGGATATCCGAATCCGGCAGGCAAATCGGATACCGGATATCCAGTATCCGATATCCGGCAAAATCAGTATCCGGTGCATCCCTAGTATATAATTGATCAAGGTTTAATGCATCCAAACCAAACATCTTTTAAGAAATTTAATTGAATAATTTCAACTTAAAATGTTTAAATTAAATAGGCCAAAGATTCCTTAAACACCTGTTCTTCTTTTAAAGTGGATAACTGATTCGCAAGTTAAATAAAATTTAAAATGTATTTGTAGTTGAACTGAAAACTGTATGTTAAACTCTAAAAAAGGGGGAAAAAAGTAGCGGCCTTTGAGACTGCTTACAATGGTTAACACCTTGGGAATTTTTTTTCTTTTTTGTTATGCCGGTCAATTATCTACAATAGAGATATAGGCCGTGAGGGGAAGTGTGCCCTCCGTGAGGGTCTTTTTAAGGGAACCTAACACGTATTTATGCAAAGAAATCCAGGGTTCGAAGAAAACCACGGAAAACTTTGAACGGTTAGGCTGACGGTCACGATTGGGTTTGAACCCAGCACCTACCGTCTACCAGTTTGGAGGCCCGTAATTAGAGGTACCTTTTTCGCGTCGTATAATAGCAATTTTAACAAAAAAAATATCAAGTTGACAGCGATAAAACAATGAAATAAAATTAGGTTTAAATCAACTGATGCATTTAAATAGTAATTAAAGAAGGCGAGAATGGCAAAACTTAAACAAAATCTGAAATCGAAACTATACAAGACAGAGTTAATCACCTAGAAACTGTTAAAAAGTACTTAAACGTTAGGAGCCCATCTTAGTTTAAAACTAAATGCACTTTTCTGCATCAGATGTTTTTATTTCAGTATTTCTCATTTTTAAACTGACATAAGTCAATAACCTTCGGTTACGGTAATAGTACTGCAAATTCAATAGTTTTTTAACACCTAAAAAAAAAAAAAAAAAAAAAAAAAAATGCCCAACGTGCCGAAAGAAGTTTTCACCTCAGAAAATTAACTTTTAAAAATATGATTTGTTTACAAAAAATTGCATTTTTTTAGATTGCTATTTTAAATACTTTTATTTTATTATTATTTTTTTTTAAATATTATTTAAAATGCTGAATCAAAATTGAAAATTAGACATTTTCATTTAATCAAAAGAAAAAAATTCATCTGGACAGATAATATTTTGAGTTATAACAATTTTAATTTACTCTAAATTTTTTGAAAAAAAAATTTAAGAAAACTTATGATGCGATAATGCTTACAAATTATGTGGTTAACCATCACAAAACATTCCAAATTCTAACTCTAAATAAATAAAATAAATGTTTCCTGTACATTGTTTCTTCAATTACACGCATTTCAATTTGTGTCTGATCCCCTGAAACCTCACGATTTATTAAAATTGTCATAACTCTCTGAGTTTTGAAGATATCAAGATGAAATTTTTTTTTTGTTTAATTCAGGAATGGATAAGGAAAATTTTTCTAATTGGAAGTTTTATCCTCTAAGGGCCGTATAAAAATTTAATTTTCGTATTTTTAAAAATAGACCCCCCATGGAGTTGCAACTTATCTTATCAAAAAATTTACCTTTTTTGATGAAACTTTGCAATTGGAAGTATGGGTCTAGGGGCAATATTTGAGGAGATAGCCTATTGTTTCGATATTTATGACTCACCCTGTATATAAAGCTTGATTTTTTTCCTTTGTTTTAATTAAAATAAACAATTTGGATAATTATCTTGAGTTGTTGATTTAAATTATTTCAATGGAAATTTGTCATGTCAGTATAAATTATAAATATTTAAGTGGCAAGTAAAAAATAATAGGGTTAAAAAAACATTTTTTTCCCTCTTATATAGTTTAACTACCCTGTATTTACAAATGTTATGAGGGAAAATCTCTCCTCCTGGGAAAACCTGAATTTCAAGCCCTGATTGTCAAAGATATATAGTTTCTGTAAAATACATTTCAACACATTTAAAATGTTATAATTGTGAGTGAAACATGTTTGCAATTTATTATTTGAAATGGCATTGGATAAAGAAATAAACATTCACCATAACTAAAAACATATTTATTACCGGATATCTGATCGGATATCTGGCAGACAAATCGGATACCAGGTATCCGATATCCAGCAAAATCAGTATCCGGTGCATCCCTAGTTTTAATTTTTTAATAATTAGTTGCACTTTTTGTACAAATACTACAATTTAGTACTTCTGCAAAACTGTGAAAGGGCCTCAAAATTAAATTGAATTTTTGGAACAGAAATTCATTTAGTGAGCTTAGAATATTTTCCAAGAGTGGCTCAGAATGTTTTAGGGGGGCTTGAGCACCCCTGGCTGGCATCTTCCCAGTTACAGCCCTGTCATGTAAAGTTATTATTACGGGCCTGATCAAGTCAGCTAGCCCAGCAGCAGAATGTTTTTCCGCAGTCTGCAACACAAGTAAAAACTTAAAAAACAGTCTGCAGACCAATCCCTCGCATTACATTATGTGCACTCAAACTTCCCAAGTATTTGTGATAGACATAAAAGAAAAGTACACTTTAAAAAAGAAATTGCCTTTGTTCTTAAAATTTTCAACACCATAGACTGCCTGAAAGAAGGGGGGGGGGGCTCCCCTTTGACAAAATTTGAAGGTTTTTCACAAACTTTTGGTGAGATGTCATTTTTTGTGATCTTTTGACAAAAACTGCTGTTTTTTTTTTTTTTTTTTTTGAGATCTTTTGAATAAATTTGCCGTTTTTTTGCGATTCTTTGAAGAAATTTGCCGATTTATCGTGATTTTTTTTTTTTTTTTGACAAAAGCTGTCGTTTTTTCAGGATCTCTTGAAGAAATTTGCCGTTTTTTGCGATGTCTTGAAGAAATTTGCCGTTTTTCGCGACCTTTTGAAAAAATGTGCAGTTTTTTCGTGATTTTTTTAACGAAAACTGCCATTTTTTCGCGATATATGACGAAATTTGTCGTTTTTTCGTGATCTTTTGTAGAATTATTCCGTTTTTTGCAATTTTTTGAAGAAATTTGCCATTTTTTGCGATCGCTAAGAAAATTGCCGTTTTTTTCGTGATCTTTAGAAGAAATTTGCTGTTTTTTTTCGTGATCTTTAGAAGAAATTTGCTTTTTTTTTCGTGATCTTTAGGAGAAATTTGCTGTTTTTTCACGTTTTTCCTGATTTTTTTTATATAAACTGTCGTTTTTTTGTGATCTTTTAAAGAAGTTTGTCGCTTTTTCGTGATCTTTTGAAGAAACTTGAGGCTTTTTTGCGATGTTTTGAAGAAACTTGCCATTTCTTTCGCGAAATTTGCTGTTTTTTCGGGATTTTTTGACGAAATTTGCCGTTTTTTCGGGATTTTTGACGAAATTTGCCGGGTTTTTTTCGCGATTTTTGGACGAAATTCGCGTGTTTTTCGCGATCTAGGATGAAATTTCTTTCTTTTTGATGACTATTCGTCGAAATTTGTGATACATTTTATGTCTGAATCTTTGGATTTAGGATCGAAATTTTTTAAATTTTGCTAAATTTTTATCTGTTGAAAAATAGTCTGCAGACTTTCCCAAGAGTCTGCGACGTGCGTCGCAGCATTGCGCCGATTCTGCTCCCGGGTTAGCTAGTACAAAAAAATGAATGATATCTTATATTAATTGTATTTTAGATTTAATTTATCTAATAATGCATTGGATTTGGGTTACATAATTAATATGTTATTTGTCTGCATTAACAGATCATTTATTTTATTTATTTTCAGTGTTCACATGCTGCAGTTTTGGCATATAAAAATGCATCGCTTTCGGATTTTGAAGCTGCTAATTTATGGGAAATATTTGGTCAAACTAAAATAGTGCTTAAAGTTCCAAGTGAATCCAAATTGTAAGTATTTGTAATTTTGAAAAGTAATTATATCTATTAATGCTCACATTTATTAGCTAAAAGATTTTTAATAGCTTATAAAATGTTTTTTTATCGATTATTGTACGCAAGATAAATAGTACATTTGAAATGCTATAAAAACTTCCAATATTGAAATATTTTTCTTTGGAACTACTAAAACGATTTTGAAATAAAAATAGAAAAAACAAAGTTATAAATTGATTGATAAGCAGAAAATTGTATGCAAAAGTTAAGCATCTATAATTTTAAGTTTTTAAAAATTAGTTATTAAAAAGGAATCAGTTTTACAGAAAAACAAAATGAACAAAATATATCTAAATACAACAAGAAAATAACAAATGTGTTAAAATCAGTTTAGTAGTCCCTGAAAAAAAATATACATCAATATCAGCTGTTTTTTATATGCTTTCATGATTATGTTGTTACTCCCTGAATTCAAAGAATTTTTTTTTTTCAATTTCCTATTACATGAAATCTTTTTATATTAAATGTAAGATTATAAATGTTTTTTTTTTTTTTTTTTTCATTAATAGAATAGAATTATCAAATCTAGCAAAGGAATTAAGATTACTTACAAATATTGTTTGTGATGCTGGCAGAACAGAAGTAAATGTAGGAACAAAAACAGTCCTTGCTATAGGTCCTGGTATGTTCACTATTTATTTATCTATTTGGAAAAGTAGCCAAAAAATTGCAGGGGAAATTTTTTTATATACATTTATAATATCTCATGATTGAATTTTTTATTTTATATATTTATGATTTTTTTTTTCTAATTTATTTAAAATGGAGATTTTCTGGCATTTATATATATTTTCAATGTATACTTTTGAAAACAACATTCAAAATCAATTGTTGAAATTTTAAAGATCAGTACATTTAAATATTTAGTGAAAAAATGTGTTCAAGATTCTTAAAACAAGTCAACAAATAACAGATAAAATCTGTTTTTCACAAATATATATGTATGCATGTATGTATGTATTATTTGAGCATAGTTATGATGAATACTGTTGATAAAAATGTGCAATTCTGTTCTAAATCGCACCACTTAGTAAGAAAATTGCATCAAGAATATTCGTAGGCTTATCAGTCATGTGGCTCTGGGTAAAAGTAACAAACAAATATCTTTTGGCATGTCTCCCATTTATTAGACAGCAGTGACGAATATTTTTAATCACATTTTTTTCATAGAAAAAGCAATTCCACTCATGCTGGTTGAAATTTCATACTGGCATAAGATGCAGCCATTGACAGTAAAAGATTTTATTATTGTAGAACTTCACCAGATAACTTCTTCTCTCCAGCTGACAGGAGTTTTATTAGTACAAGAAATATATAGAAAAATCATTCCAAAGTCAATGTAATAAGGTTGTAACAGACTCTGCCCTAGAATACAGGATTTTATAGCTAAATTTTAAGTTGCCAAATAATTATTCAAAAATATGAATTTAACCAATGCAAAATCTTACCCTGCAGAAAATTCTAGCAGTCGCCCGGAAGCTTAAAATGCAGTCCGGCTTCTAGTGTCGCTTAGAAGGGAATTGTGAGTAATCAAATGATTTTTTAGAATGTAAATACAAAAGATAGTATGCAACAGATAAAAGAATAAATTTAAGCAATGGGATTTTTAAAAAATAATTGTTTTGACAGATTAATGTTTTTAAGAATAAAATAAAATAAAGAAAGTGTTGATTAAAGGTACTGAATAAAAATAAAAAGTGTATGTTAAGATATTATAAAAAGAAAGGGAAAAGATTAAATATTATAAGAATTTGTAAATAATTAATTTAGAATTAAGGCAAAAAAATTTTATTATTACATATCTATATAAATAAAAAATAATGAAATTTTACAAAATAGGGAGAAAATTAAGAATACAAAAATACTGTGCATTAAAGAAATTAATTAGCTAAAATATTGACGGCAAATGTTAGAATTCTAAAATAATAATTTAAACAATATCATAAAATCTTCATTGTAAGCCCCTCCCCCTTAAAAAAAATTAGCTTTTATAGGGGTGAGGGTTCGGGGAGATATTCTGTTTTTATTATTAATTTTAGGCTTAACCCTTTGGGGTGCAGGGCAAAATCATTGCTCAAGTGTTGAAATTAATGACTGACACCAGAATTTGAAAACTTTATTTGTAAATAAGAAAAAGCTACATTTCACACATTCAATAAACTGTGAATTTCTTTACCAAAATTCCGATGCCAATGTGACTTTTGGCAATTTAAGTGGTTCATAGATATATTATCGTGTCACAAGGGGTTAAGGTAAAAAATAAAGTTATCACTATATATATATATGGCATTTTGTTAAAATAATATTGTGTTAAATTGAAACAAATAATAATAATTTGCATTCTGTTGCAATATATTGTGATAGAAAGAAAGTAAGTAAATAATCGAAAAGGATAAAATCGAAATAAGTTAAAAATAATAGTAATGGATACAAAAAATTCTTTAATTATTAAATTAATTTTAAATATTAATGCAAATTTAATGAAATGAAAACTTGATCAGTCTTGTAGAATTGTGTAAAGTCAGAATGGATAATAAAAATTTGAATTGTGTCACCCTCTATCAGGTGAAAAAGAAAAAAACAATGTTATTTTCTTTCTTTAGAGATGTAAGTTAAAAAATAATGGTAATAGAAACCAAAAAATTCCTTTTAGTTATTGAATTAATTTTAAATACTAAATAAATGAAAGAAAGTTTAATGAAATTAAAAAAATATTTACTTCGTCAATGTTGTAGGATTGTATAAAATCCAGATTATTAAGCTGCAATTTTTTAAAAGTGCAAATTGAGTTAAATTTGAAGAAGATTCATAATTTAAATAAAAATATTTAATTTAAACAATATATTTATTATTATTATTTTGAATATAAGGGGTTTTATTATTATTTCTTTTTTTCTTTAGGGAGGGGAGGGCTTATATTAAAAAATATAGAAGAAAAATGAAAATTGCTTAAATGTGGGGATGGGCCTTATATTTGAGGGAGGGGAGGGGGGCATACTTTTGGGATTTTATGGTGAGTAAAATTTGTCTTATGTTGAAAAATATTTCCTATTCAGAACAGAACAATAAATTGATAACATAAACAAAAAAATTTTATGTAAAATAAGTAAAAGATAATTATATGAATTTTAAATTTTATTTACATAATATAATACAGTAGACTCCCTCAAATCCGCAAACCAGAAATCCGCAACTCTCTAAAATCTGTACATATTTTATGGATGTAAACAATGAAACTTTCAAATCGGATATTGGGACAAAATTTGATTTTTTTTAGTTTTGTATCAATTCCATATATTTTTTAATTTGTAATTTTCTCAATAATTTTCTCGATTCATGTTTTTCTCATAAAGGAAGAATTTTTTTTTTTTTTTTTTTTTTTTTGGAAAAAATTAAAGATATTGCTGATATTACTGGTAATCACAATCTTCTTACCAAATATATTTATGCATTAATCAAAATTTTTTGGTTATTAATCTTGGCTAAACTTATATTTAAAAAAAAATCCTTATTTTATGATTTTGATGTGAATTAGTAATGTACTTTTATGAGGCAAGTTTGGAAAAATACATTTAATCTTTATGATGAATATTCAATCATACACTATTGATTATTAACTTGGCCTTTTCTATTAGTACTTTAATCATTTTAAAAATTATCTAAATTTTTATTATTTTAGTTTATTACTTATTTTAATATTTTATTATATTGTAAGTATCCATTATAGTCCCGAATGCACTATTAATTGCACTCAAATTACTGTTTAAAAATGTAAACAAAGCAATGACCAGAAATCTGCAAAATTCTAAAATCTGCACAACCTCTGGTCCCAAACTGTGCGGATTTGAGGGAGTCTACTGTATGTATTTTTGCTTCTTTTTTTCCTTTCATGTATTCATAAACTAAGATTAGAAAAGTCCTGTATAGTTTTTGTATCATATATAAAAATGAAAAGTATTTTATTTAAAAAAAAAAAGTAACTTAGTAAACTTAAATTCTTAACATTATTAATAATGTTTGTTTAAAACATAACAAAAATAAATGCTATTTTATATATTAGCTTTTTCAAGAGAAAAAAAAATATTTTGTTTCACACGAAAAATTAAACAACAACCTATTTTTTGTGTAATATGTTTTTTGTATACAAATTAAATAAAGATTTTCATTTTTGTAGGTCCAAAGGCTTCAATTGATAAAGTAACAGCACAATTAAAGCTACTTTGAAAAACTAGAACACATGGATGCTGCTTAGTATTTGCTATTTGTTTTCATAAAATTAGTAGAGTAGATTTATAAATTAAAATGGAATAACATTTGTATTTAATCCTTCAATAAAGTATTTTTACTGATATTACTTGTTGATTAATTTTGTCATACTCCATCTAATTTATAAAATTAAACACTGAAAAATGATATAAATAAATGTTCTACACAAAACCATTTCATTCAGCAGTGTGTACTCAAAATCAAATTTTTATGCATATTGGTAACTAAAAATTGATATTATATTCTGCACTGGATGCTTCTTATCACACAGCTAAAAATTCTTTTTTTAGAAAATTGAGCAAACAAATTTTATAAAATTTTTATTTAAAAAAGTCCAATCTAAACAGTACTTGCCAACTTTCAGAGTTACTTTTTAATAGCATAATTTGAGCTATTAATTTTAATTTGTAAATAAAATCAGAAACAAAACATTAAATAAATTTCTGATTGATGTTTGATTTTCAATTAGAAAAATAAATAAAGAAAAATGGAAGGTTTATAACAGTGACACTGCAAAGAAGAATTATTTGATCTTCATTGCTATTGGTAAAACTATACATTTACGAAAACAGCAACATACATTTTATCAAACTAATTTTGGGAAGGGAAAAAAAAAATCAAGGCTTACCTCCATTTTAAAGCTTTTCATTTATGTAAAGTAAAAAACAAGTTAAAACACAAATGTCTGTGTACAGGTTTTCATTATCCATTCTGCTTCTAATGAGCAAACTGAATTCACAAAATGTTGTAATGATGCAGCTGTCCAAATATTTGTATTATGTCATAAAAATCAAATGTTAGTACTCATGTCTATTCAGTTAACAAACTTTGTATTTATGTTTGCTTTATTTTATTTATTTATGATTAAACAAAAATATTTTTTATTATACTTTAAATTTTTTTTTTTTTTTTTTTTTTTTTTTTTTTTTTTTTTAACCTTACAACTCCATATTTTAGATAAGCTTCTACTTTACAACATTTTTTGCCATGTCTGCCTGTAATAATATATTTAAAAATATATTTCTTTAAATTTCATTGTTTTCTGTTTCATCAAATATCTAAGTAAAATTATAGCAATATCTTACTGAATAGTTAATCTGCTCTATTTTATATTTTATTTAGGAAATCAAAACATTGCTTTTTGGCACAAATTTAGAATACATAATTTGCATCAGATTTATTAAAATATAGATAGACATAAATTTCAAGGATAGAATAAAATATGCTGACTGACATTGAAAATATACAGCCCTCGGCTATAAAAAGTAGTCATATTTTTAACATATCTTTAAGAGTAATAGTTAGATACAAATGTTTATCTGCATGCAGCTGAGATTTTCTTTAAATTATTAAAGTTTGTAAAAGATAACAGCAAATTTAGAACATAACTTATTTTATACATTTACTTTAAAAAATTGTAAAATGTTTTCCTGGAAGTTTCATTGTGTTATGAAAATTAATCATAATAAAAAAAAGAAGAAATGTGCCCAGTTAAACTGAAGTCACAGTCTATTCACACAAACTGTATATTATATTGTTATTGCAAAGAATAATACCCCTTGAAAAATAAAGAAATCAACAATAAAATAACAAAACCATACAAAATAAAAATTGTAAAAAAGCACAAATAAAACTAAAAGCATCTTATCAGAATAACTTGTATACCAAATTTTAAGCAAATCAGATAATTCTGAATGAGAAGCCAATTTAGCTAAATTAGACCGTCAGGGGTCTTAGTCTCCTGTCTTCTTCTTTATACTTAACCAATGAACCTCCAAATCTAATCCGAAAAGCAATTTAAAGTAAACTAACATATCAATTTTTTATTTTATTTTTTTATGAGAGAAATATTTAATTTTTGCTTTCACAAATTTTTAGAGATTTTAGGAAGAATGTTATTTTTAACTTACTTGCTCAAATTTAGTTTCCCCCCCCCCCCCCCAGGTGCATTTGTAATTATATAAATACATGGCACCTGTTGTGGTTGTCTGTATATAACAGAGCAAAAACTACTGAATGGTTTGTAATTTTAAAAATATAATTGTTTTTGAATTTTGTCAAATCATTTAAAATTTTATGAAAGTTGAATGTATAGTTTAATCACTGGGACAATCAAAAGTTTTCCCGTTTCATTTCTGCCAATGGGAAAAAAATTGTTTCAAATGCACTTTAATTATGTTACACACTTTCAAACAAAATGAAATTGATAGGCATTTATGAAGTGCACTAAAACATATTTTGCAGACTGTGTGCAAAGAATATTTATTTGTCATTTACAGAGCAACAGATAAGAATTTTATTAGATAATGGTATAGGGAGAAACACTGTTTTCAGATTTTAATTCTGTTTAATTATTTGACAGATAATGAAATAGATATGTGTTGTTGAAATTTGCTACAAGTTACTTCCTGTATAATAGAAAGAGCATAATATTTACAGGGACACACACAAAATTTTTCAGATGCTATACTGTACCTGAAATACTGTATATTAAAGATGATTGCTGGAAATGCTATGAGTTTCAATGTCTAAATTTTTGCCTTTACATTATGTGTATAAATGTAGATCATATACAGGGCTATATAAAGTAATTCACAAGAATTACTGAGTATGAACAAAAATAGCTTAAAGATGGTTTTTAAATGAGTTATGTATCTTTATGCTGGACTTCATTTAGTATATGATATACTTATGCTAATACAGCAGACTCCCTCAAATCTGCATATCTTGGGACCAGAGGTTATGCAGATTTTAGAATTTTGCTGATTTCTGATCATTGCTTTATTTATTTAATAATCAGTAATGTATAATTAAATATTCATTATGATGAAATACATAAATTAATACATAATTATTAATAGAGTATTTACCAGATTAATACATAAATATATCTGGTAAAAAGATTGCAATTACCAGTGATATTGACAATATCTTAAATTTTTTCAGAAATAAATTTATTCTTCCTTCATTAAAAAACATGAATTCAGTAATATTAACAAAAATTACAAATTCAAATATGTATGGAATTGATATAAAAATAAAAAAGTTTAAATTTTGCCATACAACTGAATTGAATGTTTCATTGTTTACATCTGTAAATTATGTGCAGATTTCAGAAAGTATTGTAGAATATAAAAAAATTATATATAAAGTCACACAAAGAATTGGATGCATAACCATAAGGGATTTCAAATGGTCCCCTTTTTTGCATTTCGGTCCCCTTTCAGTGACTGAAAAGAATTGCCATAAAATTAAAAAAAAAAAACTAAATGTCACTAAAAGCTCAAAAATTGTAAAGGACAAAATTTATTACAGTAGGGTTAAGCATTGTAATAACTGAATTATTTCATGAATGTTAAAAAATGACCACAGAATATAAATTTTAAGAAATCTCATTAAAATTCCTAAAAAATGCAAATTTCGTCACAAGATAAAAAACATTGATAATTTTGTTAAAATTGAAAGGGGAAAAAAATGCTAATTTCATCAAAAGATCACAAATTTAATTTAAAAAAAAGAAAAAAAAAAAAAACATGGGGAAAAAGAATTTCTTCAAAGGGCTGCTGAAAAAACAGTGTTAAGAGGTATATTCTCCCTTTGGAATAACATTTCAGAGTTTTTTTTTTTTTTTTCAACTCATAATCACCTCTAGAATTCTATTTTTATCCTCCACAAAACAAACAGTAGGGCAAACTTCTTTTATTATACACTTTCCATTTATCAAGGATAAAGTTGTCTTAGCTAGGCCTGTTACTTAGACGATCAGTTTTTGAAACCGAATATGAAAGAATTATCACAAAATGCCCCCAAAAAGAAAGAAAACTCTCAAACTGCATGAAAAATTCAAAAAATGGTGCAGCAATCCCAAATAAAAATAATACAGTAAAACCTCCATAACGGACACTCCCGAATAGCGGACACCTCTATTTAACGGACAGTTTTGAAATCCCCACTCCCAAAACTTAAAATTTTGTATGTTTAACCTTTGAATAACAGATATTCCAAATAGCGGACAATAATTTTGGCAAAAAAGAATGAATTTTTTTTTTTTAATAAGAAAAAAAATAAAAATCCTCTCAATTTCTCAGGGCCATGTGTAAAAAAATTTGTGATCACAGATAAATATGGGGATGAACTGGAGAAAACCACCTCTCGCCCTACATTTATCTGTGATCATAAGCCCCCTCGCCTTCCTCCCTCAGATGATTAGAGATTGTATGCTTTCAAGAAGCAGAAAAATACAATAAACAGTTATACATTTTTTTTTTGTTTTTTTTAGAAAAAGGTGATTTAAAAGGATTAAAACTACTGACAGAATTAAAACTTCACATTGTAAAACAAATTACATGTAATCGCAAGTAGAAGCAAACTTTTGTAAAAACAATTTTTGTAAGAATGTAATAAACAAAGAATAAAGGTATGCACAATTTTATTGCTTTAAAAATTATTTTAATTTCTGTTTAATCATATGATAGAGGTTTTAGGACATACAGGCCTAGGACCGCTGAGTCACTCTAAAAAAAGAGAGAAAAGAGACTAAATCGCAAGAAAAAGAGACTAAAAGAGACCAAAATTTAAAAAAAGAGACTAAAAGGAGACCAAATAAAAAACATTTTTCTTTCTTCACTTAAATGTTTTTGAAATACAGACAAGCACTATAAGATTTAACACCATCTGTGGAATACATTTTCAATGCATTTCAGTCGATTTTAAAATAATTGCAAATATTGTTGATTGGTTGAAGAAAAATATATTAAATCGCGACAACTCATCAAGAAAGAAAATCAGAAATTCACCAAATGATCACGGGGACAAAATCATGAAATTCCAGGAAATATCGTGAAATTCATCAAATTGTCTCAAAAAACAAATCACAAAATTTGTCACATGATCTTAGGAAAGAAAATTCTCGAAATTAGTCAATGTTCTTAGGATAAAAAAAAAATTCACGAAAATTATCAGATGACCTTGGAGAAAAAAAAAAAAAACACGATATTAGTCGAATGGATCTTGTGTTAAACATCGTAAACACATTCATAAAATGGGTCTTGAAGAGAAAGATGAATCACAAAATTCATTAAATGATTGTGAAATTCCAAGAGCGATCATACAAATAATTGCTAATTTTGTTGAAGGTCACGGAAATAAATACAGGGATGCCACTTTTCCGCCGAAAGGCGGATTTCCGCTTTTTTTAATTTTTAAGAATTCTCGATTTTCGTTAAGCGATCACGAAATAAAATAGCGATTTTCGCCCAACGATCGCGAAAAAAATAGCGGTTTTCGTCGAAAGATCCCGAAATAAAACGGGAATTTTCGTCAAACGATTGCGAAATTACACAGCACCTTTCGTCAAGCGATCGAGAAATACAACAGCTTTTTTCGTCAAGTGTTCGCGAAATATAGCAGTGATTTTCGTTAAAAGATCGTGAAATATAACAGCTATTTTCGTTAAAAGATCGTGAAATATAAGCTGTTTTCGTTAAAAGATCGCGAAATATAACGGTGATTTTTGTCAAAAGATCGCAAAATAAAACGGTTATTTACATCAAACGATCGCGAAATACAACAGCTTTTTTTCATCAAGTGATCGCGAAATATAGCAGCAATTTTCGTTAAATGATCGTGAAATATAACAGCGGTTTTCGTTAAACGATCGCGAAATATAACGGTGATTTTTGTCAAAAGAACGCAAAATAAAAAGCTATTTTCATCAAACGGTCGCGATATAAAACAGCAATTTTCATCAAACGATCTCGAAACGAAACGGTGATTTTCGTGAAACGACGCAATGTAAAACGGTAATTTTCGTCGAACGATCTCAAAACGAAACGGTGATTCTCGTCAAACGATCGCGATGTAAAACGACGATTTTCGTCGAACGATCATGATGTAAAAAAAAACGGCAATTTTCGACAAACGATCGCGATGTAAAACGGCGAGTTTCGTCAAACGATCGCGAAATAAAACGGCGATTTTCGTCAAACGATCGCGAAATAAAACAGCTATTTTCGTCAAATGAAAAAAAATCGCAAAAACCAAAAAAAAAACAAAATGAAAAAAAACCTTGCAAATTTTTGCTATTTACTCCTGGAATAATCATCGAATCTATTGCTGGGTTACTTAAATTGATTTAAAATGATGTGATACATAAAATTCCTCACTGAATTTGTTTCTGGATTAAATTAATTCATGTAAAATACTGTAAACTAAAGAAAAGTCATTTTTATTTACTCTTATAAATTAAGTTTAAAAAAAAAAAAAAAACAGAGCTACAATTCTTTTTTAATCTCTATAAATAAAAGGAATAAAGAGGATAATTAATTAATTGAGGCACAGATAGGCTCTCAAACAGTGAATGCATTGCATTTGAGTGTCATATTTTTTTTCTTTATATTTTACACAGCTTAGGTAAACGCAGAAGAAATATAAAACAGATAATGTATTTATCACAAAAAATCGTCTGCTAAGAAAATCTTTTTTCATTTTGAACTCTATAAATAAAAGGAATAAAGCAGAAGAAATATAAAACAGATAATGTATTTATCACAAAAAATCGTCTGCTAAGAAAATCTTTTTTCATTTTGAACTTCTATAAATAAAAGGACAGATAGGCTCTCAAACAGTGAATCGTCGAATTATAATTGAAGAACAAATGGAAGAACAAATGGAAGAACAATTGGAAGAACAGATGGAAGAACAGAAAGAAGAACAGATGGAATATATATAAAACGCAAAGTTAAATTTCACTCCGGACGCTAATAACTTAAATTCTACTAGATAGTTTTTAATGGAACTTACATTGTTAGTTGGATATTTTTTCAGAAATTTTGTAACAAGTGAAATACAGTAAAACCTCGTTACAACAATATTTTAGGGACCAAATAAATATATTGTTGTAGAGGGGTTATTGCTATATCGAAGGCCTACATATTTTGGGCATTTAATAAGGATTTTTTTTACTTTAAGGTATATACTACTTAAATATTTATATTTAGAAGAAAATAGTTAGCAAAGTGTTAATAATAATAGTTAAATAATATAAAAATAAATTTTTAAAAATTCAGAAAATGAGCAAAAGAATGTTTATATACCTGAAAACTATTTTTATTGAAAATAATCCAATATTTTGTTGGGTTTATTATCTTTTAACAATTAAGTAAACGGAAAAGGTATGCATTGAGTCTAGTACACGAAAATGATCTTCATTTGTCGACTAAAGGCTTGAAAAAAAATTACTGTAAAGACTTCACAGATTGAAGAGCTTCCTGGGATGATTTTGATGGACATATCCTGTATCACCTAAATAATGATAACATCATTATCCTCTCCTACCACCATCTTGTTGTTTTCTATCTCCTCAGTAGTTTCAGAAAGAATGTCTTCATCAGCATCTCCTGTGAAAGCCATAAGGTCGTCATCTGCTGTTTAATACACTGTTAAAAATTTGACCCTTTTCCTGCATCGTCACTCCACTGCTTTTACAGAAAACAATTACTTCAGCCTATTATGGAGCATTCTCATGGGTCAAAAGAGAGAGATTCTATAAAAGCGGGGGAGTGACGATGCAGCTAAAGGGTCAAATTTTTTACAGTGTAGTTTTCCACGCTAATTCCAGATTTTGTGCCACTTCTTTTATCAAGTTAGGATAAAAAATTTTGAATGTTCAAAACACATTTTTGATCATATGAAAGATCTCATTCAATGAAATTTTCATCACAATCAAATTTTTTATTTTCATGACAAAAACCGACCTTTTTCTAACAATTATGATTGTTTTTCTCTGTTATTTCCCACCAACTTCCAGCAATATTGTCACATACTTTCTTCACATTTCAGCTTTACAAGGGTCTTCTATTTTATTTTCAAAATGTATAAGTAACAGCTCTGCCAACAGTTTTCTCCAATATCCCTTAAAACAATTATACCCATATCTCGAGTCTGCAAAATTAAAGTACAATTGCCAAGGAAAAAAATAATTTCTACATTTTGGAAATGAGGCATGAGCGCAGCAATTTTCTGCAACAAAACGATTTTTTTTTCTCTTCTTCATTTCTTTCTATAATTTTTGTAACCATTCAGAAAAAAATTTAGAATTTATTCAAGACTTTTTATTGCTTTTATATTCCACAGAAAGACTTTTCAGGTTCTTAAATTACCTTGGATACTATGTGTGTCTGTGGTTTAGAACAGTAAGTTTCTGTTTCGATTTCTTCCCTCCATAACTCTCCACTTTTTAACGCCTGTGTCCAATCGGGTAGAAGTTGGTAAAACAGCCCAGGTTCTTCTGCGTTAGAAACATCTTCTGGAGCATACTTTTTGTAAGATTTTTTTCCCCTTGTTTTGCCGCTGTTCAAATGTGTCATTAATCGGGGTAGACTTTTTCTCTTCGTAGACTTCCTGGCAAATTATTCCTTGATGATCCCGAAACGCATAAGCCAACCGTTACTACTTTTAAAATTTTCGTGCCTTAGCGTTACTGTAAATTTACGTGCTTGTGCATATAACAAGGGTCCATTTATTGGAACATTTGTTGCCTTCACCTCTTGGTACCATTTTAAAACAGCAGTTTTTATTTGTCGCAACTTTCAGTCGTTTTTGCAGTGCGTTCATTGTATTTGAACTTATAATATCTTCGATATGTTTCCTATTCTTTGGGAACATTGTAATAGTAGATTTCGATAATCTGTATTTTTTATCTGCATCAACCTGTTTCATTCCCTCATCAATATCGTTGATAATATTCATTTTATCTCGAAAGGATAGTTGTTTTCACTCAGCCATCTTAAGAGATAATATACTGATGAAAGAAAGAAAATCAAAAATCAAATTTTTGTTTAAAACTCAAAATCCCTAAAGACTTTAAAATCGTCCACTTTGCACACCTTCTAAAAGCTTCAAATTCTTTTTTTTAGAATGTCACTTATAATACCTCACTTTTCCTCTTCCTCTAGAAATGAGAAGACGACAAACCAAACGATTTGGCACATGTTCCGTGGCAAGGGTCATTTTTCCCCCATCCATTTCCAAGAATTTTTTACATGATTTACATTTACATTACAACAACTTTTACATGGTCCTCACCAATTAAATCTGAACAATAGCCAATCTTACATTATGGAGATATGTTGAAAATCAACAATTAGTCTTCTGTTAACAAAATAGACTGAAAAAGTGACAAAGATGATGAATGACAAAGTTTTTTTTTTGTATTCAAAAACCAAAATATCGTTATAAAAGGAGAAAATAACATTGAATTTTTAAAAGAAAAATCGTTTTACAGGGGTTTATTGTTCTAGAGAATATCATAATATTGAGGGGAGGCTAACATTAGTTTGTATGCAAGTTCATCGAGACCAGGAAATGTTATTGTAGTACAGGGAGTTATTGTTGTATCGGATATCGTTGTAGCGAGAGTTTACTGTATATCATTCTACGTTGTTTAATTGAATACTTATGGAGATGTTTTAAATCAGATGAACACAATTATAAAAGGTTGGCTTTAATTTAAAAGTTCCGCTGAATGAATTTTTATGTGATTAAAATTGTTAACATGTTGAGCGCTACGTCATTCATTGGTGACTAACACTGAACTTTCCGTTTAGATGACTGACTTTTCACCGATGACAGAGAGTCTAAAATACGATATAAAACTAAAAATTACTATGATATAAAAATTTCGTTTGATTCAAAGTTTCTTTTAAAAAAAACTGACCAGCGTTAGCGGGCGAAGGCTGCTAGTTTATTATAAACAATATAGTTTACAAAATTCATGCATAAATGTTGTGAAAATGTCGTAAATTTTACTTTACGCATAATTTCCTCTTTTTAGCTATTTTCTAAGTGGCATCCCTGTAAATAGTAAAATTTATCAACTAGTCACCAGAAAAATAACGAATTTCGTAGAATAAATCCATAAAAAAAATCAAGGATGCCTGTCAATGGGTTACATTAAAATGTGCGAAAATTGGTTACAGTATAAAACAGTGAAGTTTGTCAAATTATCTCAGGAAAAGAGTTGCAAAATTTATCAAATGGTGTTAGTGAAAAAAGTAAAATCAGGGGTTGTACTGGTGCCAAGTAATATTTCAACACAAATATTTTTGGATATTTTAGGACACATTTAATTGGCATACTACATTTCCTTCCACGACCATTTGACGAAATTAACGCTCCCCCCCCCCCCCTCTACCAATTGCTGCAACTTAATATGAAAATTATGATTTTTCCACACTATTGCTTACGGAAGTACACGGTTTTTCTTCCACGATTGTTCGCTGACATTTGCAATTTTTTTCAGTAAAATTTGTGATTTTTTTTTTTTTTTTTTTGGCTTTCATTTGCCAAAATTCACAATTTTTTTGCCATTGTTTGCAGAAATTTACTATTTTTCTGTGTTTATTTAACAAAATTCATGATTTTTTTCCTGCGATCATTTGCAAATATTTGCAAAATCGCAATTGCAAAGGAAAAAAAATCACGAATTTCAAAAAATGAACAATCGTCAAAATTCACGATTTTTTTCTGTGATCATGGAAAAGATACATTTCGGCAAATAAACACGAAAGAATTTTGAATTTTGCCAATCGATCGCCGAAAAATCGCGAATTTCGGCAAATGATCGCGGAAAATATGACGAATGTCATATAAACGCAGAAAAAAGCAAATTTCTAAAACAATGGCCCAAAAAATTATCATTTACTGTATTTAGGTAAACGATCACAGAAAAAAAATCTCAATTTTTGATTACCGATCGCATAAAGAAATCGCAAATTTTTTTGGCAATCCTTTCATGAAATTTGCATTTTTCTGCGATTATTTTTTCCGCGTGAAAAATCGTACAATCGTATTGTTCATTAGTATATCCGTACACTTCAAACAAAATCCATACATTGTACAACCATACCGTACAAATTGGCATCTATGAATATCCTTTTTGATTTTACGATCATTTGACGAAAGCTAGGTCTTATTTCTGGATCGTTTGACGTAAATCTCAGGGTTTTCTTTTTCCCACAATCGTATGGCGGAAATCACAAGTTTATTTCGGGATTGTTTGGAAATAACAACGATTTTATTTTGGGATCGTCTGGTGAAAATCGCGGCTTGATTTCGTGATTGTTTAATGAAAATCGTCTTTTTTCTGGTGATCAATTATTTAGAATCGCAGTTTTACCAGTGATCATTTTATGAAAATCGCAGATTCTTAAAAATTAAAAAACATGAAATTCTGCCGTTTGTTGAAAAAGTGATTCCTGTATATGTAACGACCGAAATAAAAATTTTGAGATTCCTTCCTGCATTCCTCTGACGAATTTCTCAATTGTTTTTTACAAGATCGACTGACAAATTTTGCAATGATTCTGCACCGATTGACAGATTATACGCGGTTTTTTCTCGCGAAAATAACAAAATCATGATATTCTTCACGCGACCAACTGACGAAGTTTATGATTTTTACCCCTCGAATGATTATTGAATTTCGCGTTTTTATCTTGCCACAGATTGACCAAATTCTCTTTTTCAGTGTCTTTTTCAGTGTCAACTTTTTCAGAAAAGTTTTACGATTCTTGCCCGCGAACGATATACTAATTTCGTAACCATTTTTCTACGATAGAGTGACGAAATTTAGAATTTTTTCCCCAGCAAAAGAGAGACAAATTTGGCCCTGCAGCAGATTTTTTTTCTGCAGTCTGCAACACATGTAAAAACTTAAAAAACAGTCTGCAGACCAATCCCTCACCTTACATTATTTGCATGTAAACCTTCAAGTATTTGTGATAGACATAAAAGAAAAGTATACTTTAAAAAAGAAGTTGCCTTTGTTCTCAGAATTTTTAACGCCTCATACATTGTCCTAAAGAGGTGGGGGGGGGGGGCTCCTCTTAAACAAAATTTGCGGTTTTTTCACGGTCTTTTGACGAAATTTGCATTTTTTTTCGCGATCTATTGATGAAAACTACCGTTTTCTTGCGATCTCTTGAAGAAATTTGCCGTTTTCTTGCGATCTCTTGAAGAAATTTGCCGTTTTTTTCGCGATTTTTTAACGAAAACCGCCGTTTTTTCGCGATTTTCTGACGATGTTTGCCTTTTTTTGCTAACTTTTGAAAGAAATGTTACGTTTTCCCGTGATTTTTTTTATTAAATTTGCCGTTTTTTCGAAGAAATTCGCTGTTGTTTCGTTATCATTTTACGAAACTGCCGTTTTTTCGCGTTCTTTTGAAGAAATTTGCCTTTTTCACGATCTTTTGAAGATATTTGCCATTTTTTCGTGATTCTTTGACGAAAACTGACGTTTTTTTCGTGATCTTTTGAAGAAATTTTCCTTTTTTTTGCAGAAATTTGCCATTTTTTCGGGTTTTTTAAACGAAATTTGCCGTTTTTCGCAATTTATTGAGAAAATTTACCGTTTTTTCGTGATTTTTTGACGAAAACTGCCGTTTTTTCGTGATCTTTTGAAGAAATTTGCCTTTTTTTTGCGATGTTTGGAAGAAACTTGCCGGTTTTTTCACGATCTTTTTTTTGAATGATTTTTTTTTGAGGAAATTTGCCGTTTTTTCGCGATCTTTGGACGAAGTTCGCGTGTTTTTTACGATCTATGACGAAATAGACTTCTTTTCGAAAACTGTTTGTCGAACTTCGCGATACATTTTATGTCCGAACTTTTGGATTTAGGACCAAATTTTTTTACTTTTTGCTAAATTTTTAACAGTTTAAAAATAGTCTGCGGGCCTTCCCAAGAGTCTGCGACGTGCGTCGTAGCGTTGCGCCGATTCTGCTTCCGTGAAATTTGGTTTATTTTTTCCGCGACTAAGTTTCACTACAGTTCCACTGAAATTCATGGTTTCATCCTAAGACAGATTAACATAATCCATGATTTTCCGCCGGTTTCTGACTGAAAAATTTTGCGATTTTTACCCGCGAACAGTTAACAAATTTCGATATTTTCCTGCGACAAACTAACAAGTTTTCCGATATTTCCTCACGACAAATTGTTGAATTTCGCGATGTTTCTCCCGCTATCAAATGAAGAAAGTTACGATCTTTTTCCTGCAACCGATCGATGGGTATGAAGATTTAAAAAAAAAAAAAAAAAAAAAAAAAAAAAAAAAAAAAAAAAAGCGAAAAAAGAGACTAAATCTGAAAAATATAGACTAAAAGAGACAAATGCAAAAAAATAGCGAGAAAAGCGAGTTTAGCGACTCGCTCCGAGGCCTGGACATATTAAAATCGACCAATTAAACATTAAGCATTCATTAGCAATTTCTCTATCTCTGAGGTTTTCCCAATAGCGGACAAATGCTGCGCTCCCAAAGTGTCCCTTATTCAGAGGTTTTACTGTATTTAAAAGATGACAAAATTATTAAACTGGGCTAAAATATTGAAATATACACAGATTTTTTATTTTCATACACATATACAGTTTTGACTAAAGTTTCCATTTGACATTTTCAAAGGGTGCTGTGCGCTGGCTTTTTTGTTTAAAGTGCCAGAGTTCCCTGTCCCCTTTTCCAGTATCATCTTTGCATCCTCTATTTTTTTTCCAAAACATTTAGCTTTTTTCTGTCTTTTTTTTCTTTTTCTCAATAAAACATCTTGACTTTTGAAAACAAAAGTTATATTGCTTAATTGACTCACATGTCATTAAGTCCTAAATCAATGAAAAAAAAAAAAAAAAAGACGCAATTGCATACCATATTGTGTTCCCAAATTTCAATATATTTTCAATTGAAAATTGCCCTAGAACATGAGATTATTTAATGAGATTCTTACAAATTTAGCATAAAATTCAACTTATTTTGATAGAGTATGCCAGTGATGAATCCCTCTTGCTGGACCTTTGCAAAATTTAGAACTTCATGCTTATTAATTGTTTAAAAGGAAATCCTCCCCCCCCCTCCCCTTTCCCACCCGAACTTGAGATTAAAACACCTCTTCTGTCTGATTAGCACAAATGTATGACAAATAATAATTCAATAGGAAGCGTAACAAAAGAGACCTTCCATTCAATAAAATGTGCCCCTTTTACTCAACACAAGTTTCCTTTTACATACACTTCCCAAATATGCCCTTTTCAACAAATTATCCTGTCTTTTTTTTTAATTAAAAGAAACTTGAACACTAGTTTTGACATAATTAAATTTTATTGCATATAAAATTTATATATAATCTCCATAGTTTATACAGGGATGTAAGACCTGCACCAATTGCGCCGAAACCGCTTTTCTGCGCCAAACTGCTACAAAACAGTTATTTTTTTCAATTTTGCGCCAAATCTGCGCCAAAAGGCACTTAGTGCCAAAATGAAGTTTAGCGCGATTTCGTCGATACAGGAAACAACAACAAATAACTTTTTTTAGGCTGTTAATTTCGTCAAAAAACAAAAAAACATTGATAAAGATCTCGAAAAATGCGCAAATTTTGCTGAAAAATTTCGAAAAACATGCGAATTCGGTCACCAAAAACACGCGATGTTTTGCGGAGTTTTATCATGGATCTGCAAATGACCACAAGTTGTTTTTTCCTCGAGTCAACCTACGTTCATTTTCATCGCAGCCGATCGTCGGTGTTGGTTGTGATCGGTTCTGAAGCCAGAACCGTTCTAAAATTATATAAAACTAAAGCAGAGATAGAAAAATTAAAATTGGTGACCTGAAATAAATATTGGCAATCTGTGGTAGTGTCATAAAGTCAGTAAAGAAGCATTTAATTAAAAGATAATCTAACGTTTATTTTCAAGAAAAACATATTCAAAATAAAAATATATGTATATATAAAATAATAAACAATGAAAAACTATATCTGGTAAAATCAACCAAAAAAAAAGTAATTTCCGAAATTATATCTATATATATAAAAGAAAGTCTGGATTTCGTATTAATCACCGCACAAAAAAGTCTGCCGAACCTAAAATCTTGAAAATTGGGGTAAAAATACTTCTGATAACATCGAGTGCCGCTAAGAAGGGATTTTCGAAAATTTCACGCTTAAGGGGGTTAAAAATAGGAACGAATTTTTAAAAAATTCCTAAAAAATCAGCTTTTGCCGTTATTTTTCAACTGATAACATATTTTAGTGTATTTTTTCATGCTGAATCGAATGGTACCAGGCAAATTCTTTTAAGTTCAGTAGTTCGCGATATACTTCACATTTTCCTGATTTGGCGGTGTCTTCGGCAGAAAAACCTGAAATTTTCAATCCTTATCTATATATATAAAAGAAAGTCTGGATTTCGTATTAATCACCGCACAAAAAAAGTCTGCCGAACCTAAAATCTTGAAAATTGGGGCAAAAATACTTCTGATAACATCGAGTGCCGCTAAGAAGGGATTTTCGAAAATTCCACCCCTAAAAGGGTTAAAAATAGGAACGAATTTTTAAAAAATTCCTAAAAAATCAGCTTTTGCCGTTATTTTTCAACTGATAACATATTTTAGTGTATTTTTTCATGCTGAATCGAATGGTACCAGGCAAATTCTTTTAAGTTCAGTAGTTCGCGATATATATCACATTTTCCTGATTTGGCGGTGTCTTCGGCGCAAAAACCTGAAATTTTCAATCCTTATCTATATATATAAAAGAAAGTCTGGATTTCGTATTAATCACAACACAAAAATATCTGCCGAACCTAAAATCTTGAAAATTGGGGTAAAAATACTTCTGATAACATCGAGTGAAGCTAAGAAGGGATTTTCGAAAATTCCACCCCTAAAAGGGTTAAAAATAGGAACGAATTTTTAAAAAATTCCTAAAAAATCAGCTTTTGCAGTTATTTTTCAACTGATAACATATTTTAGTGTATTTTTTCATGCTGAATCGAATGGTACCAGGCAAATTCTTTTAAGTTCAGTAGTTCGCGATATACTTCACATTTTCCTGATTTGGCGATGTCTTCGGCACAAAAACCTGAAATTTTCAATCCTTATCTATATATATAAAAGAAAGTCTGGATTTCGTATTAATCACCGCACAAAAAAGTCTGCCGAACCTAAAATCTTGAAAATTGGGGTAAAAATACTTCTGATAACATCGAGTGCCGCTAAGAAGGGATTTTCGAAAATTCCACCCCTAAAAGGGTTAAAAAAAAGAACGAACTTTTAAAAAATTCCTTAAAAATCGGCTTTTGTAGTTATTTTTTAACTGATAACATATTTTAGTGTATTTTTTCATGCTGAATCGAATGGTACCAAGCAAATTCTTTTAAGTTCAGTAGTTCGCGATATACTTCACATTTTCATGATTTGGCGATGTCTTCGGCACAAAAACCTGAAATTTTCAATCCTTATCTATATATATAAAAGAAAGTCTGGATTTCGTATTAATCACCGCACAAAAAAGTCTGCCGAACCTAAAATCTTGAAAATTGGGGTAAAAATACTTCTGATAACATCGAGTGCCGCTAAGAAGGGATTTTCGAAAATTTCACGCCTAAGGGGGTTAAAAATAGGAACGAATTTTTAAAAAATTCCTAAAAAATCAGCTTTTGCCGTTATTTTTCAACTGATAACATATTTTAGTGTATTTTTTCATGCTGAATCGAATGGTACCAGGCAAATTCTTTTAAGTTCAGTAGTTCGCGATATACTTCACATTTTCCTGATTTGGCGGTGTCTTCGCCACAAAAACCTGAAATTTTCAATCCTTATCTATATATATAAAAGAAAGTCTGGATTTCGTATTAATCACCGCACAAAAAAAGTCTGCCGAACCTAAAATCTTGAAAATTGGGGTAAAAATACTTCTGATAACATCGAGTGCCGCTAAGAAGGGATTTTCGAAAATTCCACCCCTAAAAGGGTTAAAAAAAAGAACGAACTTTTAAAAAATTCCTTAAAAATCGGCTTTTGTAGTTATTTTTTAACTGATAACATATTTTAGTGTATTTTTTCATGCTGAATCGAATGGTAATCTGCCGAACCTATAATTTTTAAAGAGAATTCTTTAATCAGGTTAACATGGTTATGTAAGCTATATTTAATTATCTCAATATATATAAAACGCAAAGTGAAATTGCATTGCGGCCGCTTATATCTTAAGTTCTACAAGATGGATTTTACATTATTAGTTAGATAATTTTTCAGAAATTTTGTAACAAATGAAATATACCATTCTACGTTGTTTAATTGAATATTTAGGAAAAGTTTTTTATCATGAATACAAATTACAAAAGTTTGGCTTTATTTTAAAAGTTCCGCTGAATGAATTTTTATGTGATTAAAATTGTTTAATATGTTGAGCGCTACGTCATTCATTGGTGACTAACATTGAATTTTCCGTTTAGATGACTGATTTTTCACCGATGACAAACAGTCTAAAGTACGATATAAAACTAAAAATTTCTATGATATAAAAATTTCGTTTGATTCAGAGTTTCTTTAAAAAAAAATGATCAGCGTAGCGGGCGAAGGCTGCTAGTTATTTATAAAATTAAAGTCATACTTTAACACAATAAAAATAATTAATTAAACAGCATGACGTAAGGTAAAGAAAAAATGACCTGTACAGGTTGCAAAATAAACTACTAACAATAGCATAACTGGAAGAAAACAGGCTTTTCAATTCAGGTAATGACGAAGAAATAATGTCCGGAAAATGTCCAAAGGAAGTAAAAAACCTTGGATGTTAAAACAATTCATGACAACAAAATATTCATCACGATATTTCCGCTATCGACTAACAGAGTTTATTTCATAAGACAACACCATCTTTCACCACTTAAAATAAACTAAAACTGAACTTTCATAATTAACATTTAAGACAACTAACGGCATTTGCCATCCTAAACATTGTCATACCACCGGCAATCAAAACAAACCAACTGCTTTAAATACCCCTCGCGATTCCAGACGTCGCCAGAGAGCAACGCCCCCTTTGCATCTGCCGAAGTTGAGCGAAAGCGATCCTGCCTTGCGATATGGAGATACGGCTATTCGTAAGTTGCGATTTGCAAAGATTGCAAATCGCGATCAGATGGAAGAAAACGATCATGAACGCACATGTAAAATGTTCAAATCGAAAGTAAACAAATAAGTAACCGACTAAGAAACAGAATATGCCATGGAATAAGGAAAAACAAAATAAAGGGATTGGAAATAAGATAAAGATTAAGATAAGATTGGAATAAAATAAAACCAGTAAGTCATGCTATATTATTCTATTACAATATGTATATATGCTTATAGAGTGTTAAGGGTATGAGTAGGCTGACAATCGCCCCCCCCCCTTAACACTCATACTCAAAAGAAACTAAGTAATTACCAAGTATTACCAAATAATATAAATAATATCAAAGGTCATATTGAACAACATAGGATATCAGTATATCTACTATCATACTTTGACAGTTACTAGTGAAGAACAACTCAACATTATCGTGCATAAATGCAACAAATCCACAATATCTTATAACAAGGTTAATTTAAACAAATAAACAACTTTTTTTTAACAATGTTAATAACCACACAATATGAATAACAATTTAATAACAATACAACAACAAGAATAACAATTTTTTTTTCATAGCACAAGAGTCTTTAGTTACCATAGTAGCTTAAAAATTTGAAAGTCTTTTAGGTAAACAAACATTTCAAAAAAAAAGTTCATGAAAATTTGTTACCATTTTACCTCGTCACGTGCAAGTGACTACGATTACCAGTACATACCACAACATTCTTTAGTATGTCGATTTACTTGATCTTGGCCTTAACAATACACGATTACATTTACATACATTTGCATAATTACACTAGAGTAAATGATTATCATACGACAGATTCATAAACATTACGAATATGAAGAATAGCAAAACATGAATTACAATGCAAAAACACTTTGATAATGTATGGGAAATTCATGATATGCAAAATAGACACAGTCAATGATAATAACACTAATGATCATGATCATGATAATGACTGATTATGATAATGATAAGGACGGTGAGCGCTCACATAAAAACAAACAACAACAACATGCATGCTTAAGCTTTTGAAATAATACACATTTGCAAATGTTTTAACAAAGATTTAAAATGAAAAAAAAAAAACACTTATTATGCAATTTCTTAAAAGTAAAACAACCCCCTTTTCATATTTATATATGCAAAAAAATATACAGCTCAATTTTCAACACCACGGACGGGACCTATGTGACATTTCCATTTTTCAAAAATAGGGACTTACAAACTTAAAAGAAACGATGCCTGCGACAGGCCTTCCTGTGATCAGAACACTCAAGAAGGCCACTACCCCCTGCAGGCCACTCTGGCTATTTACAATTGCACCCCTGCGAGCCGCTTCCTGGGGCTGCTCGGACCCCGGAGGATGAACCATCCTGAGGTCTGATCACATTCCAGCGGGAGTTAAATTGTCCGCGATGTTGGAAATGAGGGTATTGAAAACTTATGTATGACATTAGAACATATGCATATGAGACAAAAATATGAAACAACAGGAAAAACAAGTGTATAATCACATATTCAAACATTATAAAAGAAAAATACTGAAATATACAAAAATTTCAGATTTGAAAAATGAAACGTGTTAAACCTCAGGGTTTAACTTAAAAAAAACTAAACAAGTATTTTAATACTTGACCCAAGTCCAAAAGAGGAGGAGTTTTTTTTTTTTTTATACTTTTTACTTTAAAAAAAACATTATATATTATTTATAACTGAAGATCACTTCAATGAATCTTTTAAGATCAAACTTCGTTAAGGGTTTTGTAAAAATGTCTGAGAGATTAGCTTTACTAGATACGTGTTTTACATTAAATATCTCTTGGTTTAAAAGGTCTCTAACAAAAAATAATTTAACGTCAATATGTTTTGTTCTATAGTTTTCTATGGGAGATTTAAGGAAATCAATGGAGGCCATATTGTCTACTAACAGTGTTGGTTTAGTTTGTGGGCCTTTAAAAATGTGTTTGTCATAACATTCAGTTATGATTCTACAGAACCAAAGGGGCTCTTTAGTTGCTTCTGTTAAAGCCACAAACTCTGATTCCATGGTAGACAAGCAGACAGATTTTTGTTTGAAAGCCCTCCACATGATAGGAGATTTGTCTAGCATTAAAAGTTGTCCCCCCATTGACGTCCTGTCATCGCGATTGGCAGCAAAGTCAGCATCAGTGTATGTTATTAGATTTATATGATGACAAGGTAACCTCAGTTTGTAGTGTTTGGTGCTTTGGACATATCCTAGTAATTTTAAGAGACCATTCCAGTGTATGATACCAGGATTACTCTGGAATTGACTGAAAATGTTTACAGCATAGGATATGTCGGGGCGAGTCCTGCTTGTAAGAAAAGATAAGCATCCCAAAACACTTCTATATGGATATTTTGACATCTCCTGGGTTTCTGTGTCTGTTTGAGGGCATTGTGCCTTGGAGTACACTACTCCTTTACTTATGGGAAGTGAAGTGATGGGAAAGTTAAATTCCTTAAAACGTGCACAGATGTCATCAATATATTGCATTTGATGAATCGACACTACACCTTCCCTATCTTCCTCAAACTCAACCCCAAGAAGTTTACGTGTTTTTCCCAGGATTTTGATGTCAAAATGTTCAGTTAGTAATTTTAAAATTTCATTAATGTGTTTCTGATGGTTACTTAAAACAACAAAGTCATCAACGTATAATAATAAAACAACGTAATTAGAAAATGTATAAACACAATTACACCAATCCAATTTGTTAAAACCAAGAGAAATTAAAATTTTATGTAATTCATAAAACCACACCCGGCCACTCTGATGGAGGCCATACAATGCCCTCTGGAGTTTACAGACCAAACGCTCTTTCCCTTTTATTTCAAAACCTGGAGGCTGTTTCATGTAAATGTTATCTGAAAGAGGGGCGTACAGATAGGCTCCTTTCACATCGCATTGCGTGTGAATCCATCCGAGACATGAGACTAGGGCGGCAAAGAAAAAGCGGATTAGACTAAAATTTACAACTGGTGAAAATGTCTCATCATAAGTTTCACCCCTGACCTGTTTGTAGCCTTGGGCTACTAGTCTCGCTTTGTATCTTGCCACATGCCCTTTATCGTCTCGTTTGATGGTGAAGACCCATCTGCAGCCTAGAAGTTCAGTGTTGGGAGGTAGTGATGTTAATTCCCATACATGTCTTTTATTTATTACGTCCATTTCCTCCTGCATTGCCTGTCTCCAGAGTTCCCACTGAGGGGATTTTAAGGCTTGCTTATATGTGTTTGGTATGGAGTCTTCTAGTCATATATTGGTTTTACGTGTTTCTGATAAAGATGAATGTGTAGGTGTGTAACTAGGACTTGAACTAGCACTGGAAGTAGATTTCACAATACCCTGGTATTTATTTTCCCCTTTGAAACTGAACATAGTTGGATCAAATTTAATACCATTAGACTGACAATATTCCCGCACTTCTCTGAGTGATCTTAAACGTTGCGTTTCACCCATCTCATAATAGTAGATGTCGGTTCTCGACTTATCAGGCCTAGTTATGGCCTTACGGAACCATACAGCATCCCTCAGTGTTCTCGAGAATTCCTCGCCCTCCTCGTCACTTTCATCCTCAGATGAGTGAACGGAGGCGGGTTCAACGGATTCTGAGGTGCCTGGCTTAGGTGATGGAGATGGTGACCTTTCTAAAGGAAATCTGTCAGGTTGAAGGTCGGTCAAAGGGTCAATTTCTGGTTGTTCTGAACTCAAAATGTATGTGGGTCCCAGGTCGCTTCCGTTGTGCTGCTCTGAAGTTGTAAAAGGGTTTGTGCCTATTGAATAACTTGGGCCTTGCTCGCTATGCCTGTGAACATTTCTTGGTACAGATTCATCCCCAAATCTAACATTTATGGTTTCTATTATTTTATTTGTATCGGGGATCCATACCCTGTAGCCTTTGGTTGACATCGCGTAACCCACTAAAACCCCCTTTTTGGCCTTAGGATCAAACTTTGAGTTTCTTAACTGTTTGGGCACCCCCACGTATGCCACAGTACCAAAAGGGCGTAGATGTCGTATTGAGGGTTTGTTGCCACAGTAATACTCAAAGGGTGTCTTTTTTTTGTGTTTTATGACATACCCTGTTTAGTGTGTACGCGATGTATAGAACTGTTTCTGGCCAGAATTTTAAACTGAGTTTACTTTCATTAAGTATTGAGCGGGCCCCGTCCATTATAGTCTGATTTAAACGTTCCGAGACCCCATTCTGTTCCGGAGAATACACATTGGTAAACTCATGGTGTATCCCGTTTTCCTCAAAGTTTAAATGCTTCATTGTCAAACTCCCGCCCATTGTCAGTACGGACCTCTTTTACCTTAGTGCCTAAAAATCTTTCAGCTCTTTTTACATGATTAGTGAATACCTTGAATACTTGTGATTTATTACATAAGGGATAGACTAATACTTTTCGTGAGAAGTCGTTCGTTATGGTTAAAAATTACTTCTCACCGTTTCTACCTGTTATTTGTGTCGGTCCCCACAAGTCAGTATGAAGTAATTCAAGGGGTCGTTTGGATCTTATTTGATTTATAGGACAAAAGGAAGTTCGCCTGTGTTTGTTAATTTTACATGTCTCACACTCAAAGTCTTTACTTTTAATAGGTGGTAAGCCCCTTACACCATTACATTTTACAGTGTGTTCAATTAAAGTGGAGCTAATGTGTCCAAAACGTCGATGCCATAACTTAAAGTTGTCCTTCTGGACAGTAGAGGCTTGAAAACGCACCTTTTTAGGACTTTGACTATTTTGAGTTTTATTTTTATTTTTAGGGTTAGGATCTGGGTACAGGCAGTAAATGCCATCTTTAAGAAAAGCTCGAAATAAGGTACCACTGTCACGATATGCTTTAACCCTACCCTCACCTCCTCTGAACTTGGCACCAGTTTTATCAAGCCTAGGGCCAGATATCAAATTGTGCCTTAAACTTGGGCAATACATAACATCGCCGAAGCGAACCATCTCCCCATTTATTTTTAAGTCCACTAGTCCGGTCCCTTCAATAGGAAAATTCCCTCCGTCAACGGCAACAGCCAACTCCTCATTGTGCAAAGGCTTAAATTTTACATATAGATTTTTATCTTTGCAAAAGTGGTGCGAGGCACCTGTGTCAAAGACCCAGGCGTCTCCACCACATTTAATGTTACTAAGATTAGATTGAATGAGGTAATTTACCTGGCTTGTTGGCTTACGTTGACGTTGGTTTCTGGTTCTATTGCGAGACACATCTCTGCTGGATCTGGGATTACTGGGTTGGACTCGAACTGGACTGGACACCAATGAACCTCTGGATACTGAGGAGCTCTGGAATGAGGAGTCTGAGGAGTCTCTCGAAGTAGTATGGAGGCAAGATTCGGGACTGGAGGCTTGTCCACACCTGTGGCATCTTCCCTTAAACTTAGGCTTATAGGTGGACCTCTTGGGTGTGCGAGCTCGGGAAAAATGAGACTGGACCAAGTTACTTCTGTCTTCCTCTCGTAGTTTGATGCGGGACTCTTCAGCCACCAACTCGGTCAGGACATCTTTAAACTTGAACTGTTGTTCTGGCCATCGCAAAATTCCCTGGACGAGATTATCAAATTTCTTTGGGAGCCATCGGGGCAACTGGAACGTCAGATAAATTTCTTTTATCGGCTCATTCATGGCAGCCAGTTGATCAGCTAGTCTCTGTAGACGTGCGGCAAACATGTCGACCGGCTCGTCAGTCTGTATTCTGCAGGATAGAATCTCGCCGAAGAGCTGCATATGGCGAGCACGGTTGTCAGGTTGAAAATGAGTTTTCAGCTTTGTCCATGCTTCATGAGGATCGTCGATGTTTTCTATATTTTCGGAACACATTTTCGATGTTCAAGTATACTATGGACAGTGCTGATCTGAGCCGTGCCTGATATTCTTTAGTGGCTACAGCATCACTGGTATTCGGAGCCTCTTCAGTACCACTCACGATGCCCCAAGCATTTTTATCAAGCAGCAGGTATTTTACGCCCGCTGCCCAGGTTGCATAGTTGTGAGAATTTAGTTTGTTTATGCTAACCTGTACATTGGTCATTGCCATGCTCTTAACTAGACTTTATTAAATTTAAACAGAAAGGAAAAAAAAATTTTTTTTTCAAAAAAAAAATACTCTAAAGCAGTCAGATAGTACAACAACAACAAAAAAAAATTATACCAAAAAAAACCTTTCTATTTCATGCCAGAGAAATTAAATGTGTATAAAAAAAATGCTATTGACCCACTAGAAGTCACTTGGAGGTCTAATGGCCGCATGCTACCACTATTTATGATATTGCCAACGAAGGTTATGGCCACCATAACAGGTTAAAAAGCGTAGTAGCTTTCGGCCCATAACCCGTGATCGGTTCTGAAGCCAGAACCGTTCTAAAATTATATAAAACTAAAGCAGAGATAGAAAAATTAAAATTGGTGACCTGAAATAAATATTGGCAATCTGTGGTAGTGTCATAAAGTCAGTAAAGAAGCATTTAATTAAAAGATAATCTAACGTTTATTTTCAAGAAAAACATATTCAAAATAAAAATATATGTATATATAAAATAATAAACAATGAAAAACTATATCTGGTAAAATCAACCAAAAAAAAGTAATTTCTGAAATTATATTATCTATAAAATTAAAGTCATACTTTAACACAATAAAAATACTTAATTAAACAGCATGAAGTAAGGTAAAGAAAAAATGACCTGTACAGATGGCAAAATAAACTAGTACTCACAATAGCATAACTGGAAGAAAACAGGCTTCTCATTTCAGGTAATGACGAAGAAATAATGTCCGGAAAATGTCCAAAGGAAGTAAAAAACCTTGGATGTTAAAACAATTCATGACAACAAAATATTCATCACGATATTTCCGCTATCGACTAACAGAGTTTATTTCATAAGACAACACCATCTTTCACCACTTAAAATAAACTACAACTGAACTTTCATAATTAACATTTAAGACAACTAACGGCATTTGCCATCCTAAACATTGTCATACCACCGGCAGTCAAAACAAACCAACTGCTTTAAATACCCCTCGTGATTCCAGACGTCGCCAGAGAGCAACGCCCCCTTTGCGTCTGCCGAAGTTGAGCGAAATGGAGCCTGCCTTGCGATATGGAGATACGGCTATTCGTAAGTTGCGATTTGCGAAGATCGCAAATCGTGATCAGACAGAAGAAAACGATCATGAACGCACATGTAAAATGTTCAAATCGAAAGTAAACAAGTAACTGACTAAGAAACAGAATATGCCATGGAATAAGGAAAAACAAAATAAAGGGATTGGAAATAAGATAAAGATAAGATTGGAATAAAATAAAACCAGTAAGTCATGCTATATTATTCTATTACAATATGTATATATGCTTATAGAGTATTAAGGATATGAGTAGGCTGACAGGTTGGAGTAGAGGTCTGCACGGGCCGAAATTTCCAGGCCCGAGCCCTGCCCGAAAGTTAAAATATCGGCCCCAGCCCGGCCCGGCCCGAACGAAAAAAATATTGGCCCGGCCCGAAAGTTAAAATTTCGGCCCGGTCCGGAAAAAAGTTTAAAATTTAGCCCGACTCGAATGAATTTCTACAGAACATTGATCTTTATTCTTACGGAAGAGTTGTGATCAAATAAGCTTATATTAGTCTCTGTTTTTTTTCCATGTCTGTAATCTCCATTTATGCGGAAGTGCCATAGGCTGCGATATTTATGTTTTTAATGAACCTTTGTTTGTTGTATACAAATATTTCAGTTATCATTAATAATATTAATCATATTCCATGTAATGGAGACAAAATCTAAAAAATGGTATATGGTAAAAATAAAATTTCCTAATACGGAATCTCTTTAGAAGAAAAAAAAAAATAATAAATACGTTCCCTTCTTAACAGATGTAAATATTTAGTATATTTTTTTCTCACGTACTGTTGTATTCATTTTGCATGGATGAACAGTTTAAAAGAAACTTGCAGTTTTCAGTTTAAAAGAAAATTCTGTCATAATCATGTTTTTATTTATTTATTTATTTTTTATCTGTTTAATTCTATTTTAAAATGCCTAGTAATCTATGATACTTTAAAAGGAATAAATTCTAATGTTCAGTTGTAGAATAATGACGGCTTAAAAGTATATGCCTTTTTTGCAAAAATTTTTGGACAAAGCCAAATTTTACTTATTTATGAAGAGTCAAGAAAAGGATTTTCATATAGGAAGATTCAATAGGAACTGATTATTTTGATCCGTAAAACTAGGAAGAATGACATCAGTCTCGGCTTCGTACGGGAAAAAAAGTTAGGCCCGGCCCGATACTCCAGGGAAAAAATTAAGGCCTGAGCCCGGCCCGAAAAGATTAGTGACTAGGCCCGGCCCGGCCAGGCCCAAAACGATTAGTGACTAGACCCGGCCCAGCCCGAGTCTTCAGAAGTGAGGCCCGAGCCCGGCCCGTGCAGACCTCTAGGTTGGGGTGACGAGCGAGAGCTGCCGTAATATGTTTATTCCCAACCAATGGGGGTTGGCCTCTTATGTGTTGTACATATTTTCTGTAAATTAAGTATCTTCCTGTTCTGTGTCTTTCGCGAGTCGGCGGTGAATCAGCGCCGTAGCTAAGGGGGCGCTTTGGGCGGCTCAGCCCCCCCTAAAATATTTTAAGCCCCCCCCCTTCCCCTGGAAAAGTTTCCAAGGTCACTCAATGAATTTCTGTTCCGAAAATTCAAATGAAATTATGTTCAAAAATTTAATTTAGTTTTGAGACCCTTTTATAGTTTTGCAGAATTACTAAATCGTATCTAAAAAAAATAAGTGTTTCAACACTTCCTCATCCAATTTGTACATATGAAGCTAACATGATGTTTCATTTTGCACTAGTTATATACTGAAAATTTCCATCATCCTATACTTTTCTTAGCATAAAACGAAGTTATTACGACAGTTTAATAAGAAACATAGTACCTACGATGTGAATATGCACTCATTTATCTTTTTGGTCACAGAGAGAGAGAAAAAAAAATATGAGCCCCCCCCCCCCCCCTTCCTGATATTCACTTCTAGCTACGGCCCTGCGGTTAATTATTTCTCTCCTCGGCGAATTCTGCTGATAGACGGCAAAACCGAAAGCAGAATGAAAGCACGTACGAAGATCCGCTACATGTTTGTCAAACAATTACAAAGTAAAAAAAATACAATTTTGTCAAAAATTGCTATTTCGTTAAAAAATGAACAAAACGCAGTCAAAATAGTATTGAATTCAGACACTTTTCTCCGGGAGGGACTTCTGTAGCTCCGAGGGGGGGGGGGGCATAATAGAGGAGGAAATTGCCCTTTTTGACCATTGAAAATCCAAAATCTCAAAATTTTTGGGTGGGAGGATTCCTTGTTCCTCCCGGACCTCAACCTGAATTCAACACAAAAGGAAAAAACAGTAAATCTCGAAAAAATGCTCGGATTTCAGCAAAAAAAAAACACGAATTTTGTCTAAGCATTTCAAAAAACATACGCGAATTTTGTCAAAGGTTCGCTGATTTCGTCACTCAAATTTCACCAATAGATTGTGAAAACATTCGAATTTCATAATTAGATCATGAAAATTTTGTCTATAAATCGCGAAAAGCATGCACATTTTATCTAAAAATCATGAAAAATGCTCGAATTTCATCGCAGTGGTGATTCTTGTCCGAAATTTCCGAAAATTTAAAATTCGGTTGATCGCCGAAAAGAGCACACATTTCGTCAATATTTCGTGGAAAAATGAAGATTTCATCAATGTTTTTGTCATTGAACTTTGTCAAAAGATCGCTGAAAAACGCGAATTTCCTGTGCGAATCGCGGAAAAAACAGCAATTTCAGCAAACGTCGCAGAAAAAACGCTAATTCCGTCTGAAGAACGCGGGAAAACATCGATTTCGTCTGAAGATCGGGGAGGAGGGGATAACTTGCAGTATTCACTATGCACGGAAAAATCGCTAAATTCCTGTGCGGATCACGGAAAAAACAGCAATTTCACCAAACATCGCAGATAAAACGCTAATTTCGTATGAAGATCGCGGGAAAACGCCGATTTTGTTAAAAGATCGCAGAAAAAAACGTCGATTTCGATAAAAGATCGCTTAAAAGATGTTTTTTCAAAAGATCATTGAAAAAAAAAAAAAAACCGTTTATTTTATCAAAAGATCGCGGAAAAAACGCCGATTTCGTCAAAAGATCGCGGGGATAAAACGCCGTTTTTGAGAAAAAAAATCGCGTAAAAATGCAAATTTTGACTAAAAATCGTTGAAAAAAAAAAAAAAACGCCGATTTTGCTAAAATATTGCAGATAAATCGCTGATTTCGTCTGAAAATCGCGGAAAAAGCCCGATTTCGTTTGAAGATCGGGGGTAGAGGGTAACTCGTGGAATTCCCCCCCCCCCCCCCTTATTTCCGAAAATGCGATGTGAATATCCAAAAGAAAAACTTTCATCCAGAATCGCCCCTGTTTCATCAAAGGATCCCGAGAAAAACGTGAGTTTTGCTAAAGATTCGTTATATCATCAAAAAAAAAAAGAGTGAACAAAACATTAATTTCTGGAAAAGATCGCGAAAAAAACGCAAATTTCTTTGAAGGATCCCGAAAAACGTATTTCGTCAAAAGATCACAAAAAAGGCGATAATTTTTGTCAAAAAATCACGATAAACATGCAAATTTTAATCGAAAGATCGCGAAGACTACTTGAATTTTGTCAATATATAGCATAAAACACTCAAATTTCATTAATAGATCATGAAAAACACGCAAATTATATCAAAAAATCACGAAAAACACTCGAATTTCATCAAAAGATCGCAAGAAAAACGTGAGTTTTGCTAAAGAATTGTTAATATTATAAAATAAATAAATAAATAAATAAAACACAGTCAAAAGATAGTGAAAAAACGTTCATTTCTGTAAAACACAGTCAAAAGATCGTGAAAAAACTTTCATTTCTGTAAGCAGGACTCCCAACACATTTTAGTCCTCAAAAAGGGGGAAAGGGGACCATTTTTATTTAAAAAGGGGACTTTGGGGGACCATTTTTGCTTAAAAAGGGGACTTTGGGGGACCATTTTTGCTTAAAAAGGGGACTTTGGGGGACCATTTTTATTGAAAAAAAAAAAAAAAAAAAAAGGATCATATGTGTGTAAAAAATATAGCACAAATTTTCCTAAATAAGAAAGTAAATTTTTAAAATAACCCCAGAAAATATGTCAGATGTTTATCTTTATAAGATTTCAATAAACAATGTACACAATTTTATTTAAACACATTTAAATATCCTACTGAAAAATATACTTAAATAATAAAAATAAACTTCAATATTTCGGCATTCACCTTGATAATTCTCGTTACAAGTAAAAAATAATAGTGATCAGTTATAATAAAAACAAATAAGTGGGTAAGTATGATCACAGATCACTTAGAGGGTTTTATTTAACATTCCTTTCAAAACATTCTAACCTTTAATTGATAAACCAAAATTGTTAATAACTAAGTTTATTAAAAGTTAATAAATGTTTATAATGATTAAATCCTTACATAGATAAGGCAGTGAGAATGGAAGTAGAGAGAGAGAGAGAGAGAAGAATAACATTCATAACCTGGCCTTTCATTTAAGATATTACATGACATATTGTTAATTTCAAATTCGATATTTCAGTAGAAAAATATTCTTAAAAATAATAATATAAAAATTTCCTACCTTTCTCGTGGGTTCTTGAGGGATGCACGTTGGTCCGAATCATAATTCTTGGCCGTCTTCAAAGACAAAAAAATCCACATAAAAAATAAGAGACAAAACGTAAACACACAAAAAAGAAAAGTTGATTATTTACACACGCGTGAGTATAAGCTCAATATAGAGACGGCTCTTAAGGAGAGCTTAGACAGCGCATGCGCCTGTTGTCGGCTCCCTCTTCATTTGGCGTTCAGCGGCAACTCCTCGCCAACGCGCTGAAAATGAAATGAGCGGGGGTTTTCTCTATGTTGATGTAAACACATCAATTCTAAAAATATGTGTGTGTGTGTGTGTGGGGGGGGGGGGCGGTTTATTATTTCGCGAAGAAAAAGAGAGAGGGGGATGAGAATCAGTGTTTATGTTGTGAAAAAAAAAGTGGGGAAAAATTGGATTCAATTTTTATTATGTCATTTGATTCATGCAAACATTTTAATCAACATTATTCATATAGTTAGTTAGCATAATGTTTTATTTCGTCCGTCTGTATCAGTGCTATTTATATAAAAATATTTCTTTTAATTTTATGATAAAAAAGTTCATCCATTCAAACGGTAAATTAATTAGAATCGATTTGTATTGTGTTATAAAAAGAGCCGGGGGGGGGGGGGGAGAAACATAATCAATTTTTATTATGTAGTTTGATTCCTTTTAATCATCGTTAATCATGTTATTTAATATAATATTTTATTTATTTCATCAATTTGTATCAGTGTAGTATATTTAAAAATACTTAATTTAATTTTATAATATAAGGTTTGAAAATTATTGTACATTACTAATTATTGTTAATTAATCTATTAATAATTGTAAATTAAGTTTTTAAATACAGTATGTAATTATTTGTAGCGGTATATTTCTTTTAAAGGGAAAATTTCTTAGCACTTTTTATCTAATATATTGTGAATATTATGTGTTCATAAGCCTTTTTTTTATTGTTTAAGTTATAAAAAATTAAAATATTTTTCTACGGTTTCTAGCTTCAATACCCATTTTCGTTTTTGTTTTGTTTATTTATTCTTATTATTTTAAACTTAATTCTTTCAAAATAACTATCCTTAAAGCAAATAAAACATATTCTCTTTATCTAATACTGGATATTTTCAATCTGTTCCACTCCATTTTTGAAGATGAAATAAGAAATTTGAATGGTAATTTTATGTGATAAAATACAATTAAAAGTGATTTTGTTTGCATGATATATTATTAATAATTTTTATTAGCAAAATTTAGTGTGATTCAAACAAGTGTTATTTCATCATTTATTTGGGGGGGGGGGGGGGTGCATGTATAGAGAGTGTAATAGTTTATTAAATGTTGGTTCATCTTAAAAATTGGTTTTAAACATCAATTTTGTCAGGAAATTTTGAAGTTCCTGGAAACATCAATAGAATTATCTAAAAAATAATTTATTATTTTTAATTTTTACTTTTAAAATGGTGAAATAAATAAATATTATGCTTTGTTACATTTCTGAAATCTAAAATCAGGACACTTATAAAAAATATATTTAAAAATAAATTTAATTAATGGGAATATTATGCCTTTAATAATTATAATAATGATCAAAAAGACTTATAATACTCGTCTTACATCTCGAAACTTACTGCTATTTTTTTTAAATTCTTTTTAATCAGTTTCTTATTGCTATTTTTTTTTATCTTAACTCTTGTAGTGGCATAAAACATGTCAGGTAAAAAAACTTAATTATTTTTGTATAATTTTTGACGAGCAACCATGGTTTGGTTTGGTTTGGTTTTATTCCATGTGGCGGCCGATTATCAACTCTAGGGATATAGCCCAGGGGGGGGAGTGCCTTTCGTGGGCGGTCTTTATAAGGTAACCTAACCCTTAGTTACTCAAGGTTCGAAGACAACCACGAAAACTCCGAACGATTAGGTCGACGGCCGCGATTGGGTTCGAACTCAGCATTTGCCGTTTACCAATTGAGAGATCACAACTTCTCGGCCACTGGTGGGGCACGCACAGCCATGACTAATGTCAAATAAAAATTACAAATTGAAAGTCTTCTCTACAAACACCACTCCCACGATAACATACTACTACAATCTAACTTTCAACAGTTTTCTTTAGAACCTTATTTTTTCTTTGTAGCACATAAAATTTTATTTGGTGTAACTGATACCCTTTTAAAAATCTTTCTAATCAATAATTCTCAATGACAATTGTTTTTACAGTCTCTGTTACGGGATATACAACACCTCCCGAGGGAGATTTGGGATTTTATTCTTATTAATTAATTATTTTAAAGTGAAATTTGTCTTGTAACTATTCAAATGCTTTGCCCCCACCCCCAAATCAGTTTTTTTTCTAAGCTTCAAATTTATCTTAATTGAACATTGGAAATATTTAAATTTATTACAATTCCTAAATTGTTATTATGCTTAGATTTTTTTATTCACTATTCTCTTTTCAATTATAACATGAAAAGAGAAAAAACGAGATCTTAAAATATTTTTTAAAAACAAAATTGCTAGAAAAATATTATTTTTCCTAAATTATATGTCATATTTTTAACTTGTAAATTTCAAAAAGACATATGCATATAAATTTTGCAAATTTTTGATTAGATTTAGAAAACACGAAGGTCAGGTCTAATATTCAAATTTAATAATATCATAATTAAGTATATTTTAATTTTTGCATTAATACAAAACCAACTAAAATTATTACATCGAAATGTAACATATATAACTACAGATTTTCTCGAATAAAATGTTTATTTCGCAGTAATAGTAGTTTAATTCATCCATTAACTTTCTCTTTTCATATTCACCCGGAGCCCTCTCTACCAGATATTTAAATATAGATAGCCAAGCAAGCGATAAATAGCCAAATACAGTAACCCTACTGCGGGAGCCCTCTCTATATTGAGACGCTAGTACACGCGTGCACAGATATTACATGTTTCTTGATCATTATTCTTAATCTGACTACATCGAAATCTGAAAGGTACAAAAAGAACATTAATAAAAAAGATCGTAAAAATAACCAATGAGCGTTTAGTTTGCACAAGAAAAAAAAAATAAATAAAATAAAGAATGTTCTGAAAATGAGCGGCTGCTGGTGCCAGAATGTCTTCGTGAAGAGTGTTTTCACACTCCCCACCTTGAGTTCATTAGGGGACAGAACTCAATCACTGCAGTTGGAGTCTTTCGGGCGGCCGTACAATTCGACCATGGCGAGTAGTCAAACGCTTCTGCAGTACTGCATCACTTTGATTATCGGCGATTTCATTCACCTCCAAAGAACAAAGTTTCTTAATTGGACGAATTAGCATTCCAGTTGCAGTCTTCAACTTTACTACGCGCACAACGCCATCTTGACTGGGTATAAGTTCCACAACTCTACCAAGAGGCCAGTTTATTCGGCTAGAATTTTCCGTCCATATCAGGACAACATCTCCTACACACAAAGATCTTGATTTTTTCCCACTAAAGACCGAACATTTTAATGTGCCGAGGTATTCGCTTCTAAATCTTGATTTTAAATCGTTTCTAATTTTAATTCTATAATGGTATCGTTTATTCATTTCTTTGTGGTCTAGAAATTCCAATTCAGGCATACCTATTTTAGTATTTTCCTGTAAGAACATTGAAGGAGTTATAACTTGAAGATCTTCATTATTATCTGTAACATACGTCAAGGGGCGGGCATTTATAATACTTTCACAATCGCAGATAAAGGTATGTAGTTCTTCAAAATTTAAAGACGACTTGCCCAATACCCTTCTCAAGATTCGTTTCAGGATTCCAACAAGCCTCTCCCAAAATCCACCCCACCAAGGTGCAGAAGGTGGAATAAATTTCCAATCTATACGTGAAAATGCAGTAACCGCTTTTACTTTTTCATAGTCAATAGTTTTCAATAAATTGTGGCAGCCAGTAAAATTTGTGCTGTTATCTGAATATATTATTGCAGGACGACCTCGTCTAGAAATAAAGCGTTTCAGTCCTAAGATAAAACTTTCGATTGAAAGAGCTGTCAATAGCTCGAAATGCACAGCTCTAAAAACTGCACACGTGACTATCAAAATCCAGACTTTACTTTGATTTTTCAAATAAAGAGGCCCGCACAGATCGATTCCTATTATTTCGAAAATCGCGGCTTCTCTGACACGATCAAGAGGTAAGACACTTTCTACTACATCAGGTGGTTTTGCTGAGTGTCTTTTACAAATGATACATTTGCCGATTACCTTTTTGATTGTTTTCCGACTCTTCAGTACCCAGTAATTTTCTCGTAACGCAGTCATTAGCAAGGGTACGCCACAATGACCGAATTCTAAATGTTTCGAAAATATAATCTGTTCTACGACGTAATGATTTGAAGGGAGTAAGATAGGTAATCTAAAATTAAATTCATCTTCTCGTTGAAATATCTTCGTTTTTACGTGTATGATTCCTTCCGAATCTGTAAAAATATTCAGGCATTTTAGTCTTTGATTATGTTCATTCACAAAGGATTCTTTTTGCACAAGTTTTAATAATACTGTTTCTGCCGCTTTTAATTGGTTGTGTGTTAATTGACCGAATATTCTGTCGGTACTACCCCTTTTCGAATTTCGGTAAAATCGCAAAATCCAACCAGTAACTCGCAAAATTTTATTGTAAGAAGAATAGCGATTATAAAATGGTGCCTCATCACTCTCTACATTAGGAGCGGTCACAATAGTTTTTCTTTTTTCAGAATTCACTATATCCATATTAGGAAAAATATTAGTACTAGGCCAATTTTCCTTTGATTCTGAAAGCCATGATGGCCCTAACCACCACTGAGATTTAATAAGGGATTTTGCACAACAACCGCGTGACGGTAAATCTGCTGGATTCATATGTCCAGGTACGAAATTCCATGAAGTGTTGGGGGTAAGCTTTCGAATTTCTCTAACTCTATTTTCTACAAATGTAGCCCAAGGACCTTCCTGTTTTATCCAGTATTTTGTCCATTGAATCTGACCAATAGAAAGTATCAACATTTTCTAATTTCAAATCGTTTTTAATACTATTAGACAATCTAGCTCCAATACAACAGGCCAATAACTCAAGGCGTGGAATGGAAATGTCCTTTAGAGGAGCTACTCTAGAACGAGCCTGAATAAGTTGACAAGTTACACGGTTTTCTACTTCATTTCTTAGATAAATGCATGTAGCGTAAGAAAATTTACTAGCGTCGCAGAAAATATGTAAAGATAAGTTTCCCTCTTTTAGAGATAAGTTAGACAATCTTCGCGGGATCTCAAGATTTCCCAAATCATTAATTTCCTTAGTCCATTTTCTAAATTCCTTAACTATCTCATCGGGCAGCTTGGAGTCCCATGACGCCTTTATTTTCCAGCATTTCTGTAAAAGTAATTTTGGAATTAAGGTCACGGGGCAAGTGAAACCGATGGGATCGAATATTTTATGAGTTAAGGACAAAATTGTTCTTTTAGTGATGCACTCATTTTCCAATTTAAAATTCCGAAAATCATACGACAATGTATCACTCTTGGTGTCCCACATTAAACCAAGTAAGGGAATTTTATCCTCAGCCGCATCACTCAAATGACCCTTTTCATTAAAGCCTAATCCAATTTCTTCGCACCGATTATGACACCAACCACGAAGATCAAATTGTGCCGAAGCTAAGAGTTTCCGTGCTTCATTGCGAAAATATTCTAACTCTTCTAACGATTCTACACTAGCTACACAGTTATCTACATAGAAAGATTCTTTAAGTTTTATAGCAACATCTTTAATGTTCTCAGGTGCTTCGTCTAAGTGACGTGTTAGAGTAGCGGCCAAAAGGAAGGGGCTACAACTGATCCCAAAGACAACCCGACAATGTCTATAAATTTCAAGGTTTTCTGAATTCCCATCTCTCCACCAGAAAAAACATAAATAATCTCTATCCTTTTCATTCAGTGATATCTGTAAAAAAGCTTTACGAATATCTGCTACAATACCTATCTTTCCCACTCTAAATCGATTTAGAACAGAAGGAATTAGTTCAATTAAATTAGGTCCCTTCTCTATACAATCATTTATGGAAACAGAACCCTTAACATGTGCTGATCCATCAAATACTGGCCTAATTTTGGTCGTAGAATTAGGTTTTATTACAGCTCTATGAGGGAGATAATGGACTTAGGTGTTAAGTTTTTCCTCTCCTTTCATTCTTTCAATAATCCCTTCCGTTTCCCACTCATTTAAAACTGCTTCGTAATCTTTCAACAAACCGCAATTTTGGAGATTCTTAATATTATTTTGCAGGCGTTTTATCGCTAAATCTTTATTACTTGGAATGGGAGGATGGTCACTTAACCAGGGAAGACAAACTTTGTACCTACCATCAGTTTCGCGTCTTACGGTTTCTTTAAAATGCTCTGTGAGGGGTTATGGAGCCCCTTACTTATTACTAGAGAAATTTAGCAGAGTTGTAGAAAATGTAGTTGAGAAAATGTTTACTTTGAAGTTATTTTCCATAACTAGGCAAAATCAATTTAACTTCTTGTAAATAAAATAAATTCAAAATACTTACAATAAATGATGACTCACAAATGCTCTTCATTCTATTTATTGAAGATATAAGGATACCTTGGAAAAACATACTCTGTTACTTTACAGATGAAACTCATAACAGGAGCCACAAATGGAACTTGCTCTTCATTTTAGAGTAACTTAACTTTTTAAACATATCTTTTGTAAGTAACGCGGACTTCAAAATAGCACTTCAAAATATTGTTAAATTAACTTCAACGTATCGAAAAAGGCTTTAAATAGAGTGTTGAATTGAAAACCATCTTTAAAACGCCGTTCGAACTGCTTACACATTTCACACACACCAAAACATGAAAACTGTCCCTTTAAATTGGAACGAAAACCTACTAGCCAATCACAAGCGACTATGCAATTTTCATAAGTCAGACGATAATTAACATTTTTACATTAAACATTTTTTTTTTTTTCCTCATTCAATTAAATTCATTAAATACATTTAAAAAAATTACTTTAAACATGAAAATTACTTTAAAAATGCTTTTGTTACTTAATTAAATCAAAATAATATTTGTAACTTAAAAGAAACTTTAATACAGGCGAATGCGATCGCAAGTAGTAATTACTGAATACGCTCCGTGACCGAGCGCGACACGAAACAACTCAACCACGCCGTTGAAAAACGTAAACAAACGCCGATTCGGCGGGGAAAAAGTAAGCAAGAATTGCAGGTTCCATTTTGGCTTTACAAAACGATATTTAAATTAAATAAAAATAAAAATGGATGGGAAAAACTTTTCCCCACAGAATGCCCCCCTTTCCCATTCATTTTGATTTTTCACTGCAAATAGTTCTTTGCAACAGTTTATGCAAATGCAGGATCAAAAAAGAGTTTTTTTTTTTTCTTTTCTGTTGTTGGTGGCAAAGTTCATCACCATAAGTAGGCATCACGAAATATTTGAAAAGAGTTTTTGACTAAGGATTTGGTCAAAAGATCAGCGACGTTTTCTTTGGAGAGGACATGTTTTACATCGAAAAGTTCTTGACTGTACCAGTCTCTGATAAATTTGTACTTCAAATCAATGTAACGATTCTTTATCGTATCAGTTTTGTGCTTCATAAAAGAAATGGCCGCAGTGTTGTCACAGAAAAGAATTGGACGTTGAATAATGATGTCATTCAGTTGTAGACACTTTTCTAGTTCAGTAATAAACATCTGTAAAAATTTTAAGTCTTTGACAGCCTCTGTTGCAGCAATGAATTCAGCTTCCATGGGGCTTAAGGCGACACAGCTTTGTTTTGCAACTCTCCAAGTTACTGGCATATTGTTTACGAAGGCGGTGTATCCAGTCCATGACTTTCGGTCAGTTGTGTTACTTGCCCAAGAAGCATCCACATAGACGGCTAACTGGATTGGAGAATCAGACCTTGCAAGTTTCAATCCAAGAGATTTCGTTGAAGATAGGTACATCAGGATTCGAAGAAGTGCTCTGTAATGTGAAAGATTTGGCTTTTCGGCAAATTGTGAAAGTGCAGCAACTGGCCATGAAATATCGGGACGGCATCGATGAGCAATATATTGTAGACAGCCAAGCAAACTTCTGTAAGGCAGATTCTCAGGAAATTCATCTTCTTCCGCAGCTGGAGCAGGATTATACCCAGGTGGAGAAGGAAGAGAAACATTAGTACAATCAGGAATATCAAATTTCTTTAAACACTTTTCTATATAATGTTGGCAATTGATATTAAAAACTTCATTATCTTCTATTTTAAAGTTTATGCCTAATAACATTGTGATAGGACCTAAAATTCTAACTTCATAAATTGATTTGATTAATTCTACTACTTCTTTTAAAACTTCATCATTTTTAGCGAAGATTGGCAAATCATCCACATAAACTATCACAATTGCTTGACTTTTATAAGAATATACACATGTTAACCCTGGAACTTCAGTAAAACCATTTGAAATTAATTTATTATGCAAGTCATTGTACCAACATTTTCCAGCCTGATGAAGGCCGTATATTGCCTTCTTTAACTTTAAAACAAAATGTTCTTTCCCTGGAATAGTGTAATCTCGAGGTTGCTTTATGCAAATATCTTTGTCAATTCCACCATATAAATAGGCACACTTTACATCAAGTAGACAATGTACCCAATTAAAAATTTTAATGAAAAGGGCTATGAAAAGACGAATAAGTGTGAAATTTACAACAGGACTGAATGTGTCATTGTAATCCAAGCCTTCTCTTTGATTATTTCCTAGTGCAACTAGACGTGCTTTAAATATATCTCTTTTTCCCTCACTATTTTCTTTTACTGTATAAACCCATTTGGTTCCAATCACCTTTTGATTAAGTTTTGGGACAGGTGTCCAAACGTTTCTATCTAACATAGTTTGGATCTCTTGATCCATTGCCTCTTTCCACTTCTGTGCTTCTGGAAGTTGTTTTGCTTGTAAAGGACTTTGAGGTATAATTATTTCGGTTAATAGTGCTTCTTCAGCCAATTCGCTTTCAGGTTCTTTTTCTAACTTAATAGGACCTTCATAAGTATTTGCTGAACTAAAATTTGCCAAAGTATCATCTAAAATAATTTTATTTGCTTTACAATATTCTAAAAGTTCAGGCATTGACCTAAGTGTTGAACCAGTAGGAGATAATAAATAAACATCTAATTTACCTTTAGTTATCCCTTTCTGTCTTGTCTTAAGATACCTATAAAATGTGGCTTTTCCTTCTTCCTTTTCTTCTGAAATTTCTGGAACTTCATCTTCAGATGACACATCTTCCTCCAACTTTTTCAGAGAGCCTGGTTCCATTAAATTGTCTTCTTGAGTGGAAGTTTTTGACGTAGAGGGTAACTGTTTAACAGATTCGTCAGTTGTGGGTAGATTATCTGAACCTGTAAAGAAGTCATCATCACTTGTAAAATCAACAAAAGAACGATGTGTTACTTTCTGCTCAGGATAGCCATGTAATTGGGCTTCATCAAACGTTACATGTTTTGACTCTACTATAGTGTTTTCTCTTGGAAAATAAATTCGATAACCACATGATCCTAAGCCATATTCTACAAATATTCCTTTCTTCGCTCGAGACTGGAACTTGTTCCTTTTCGCTTTTGGTTGATGTACATAAGCGATACAACCATAACGCTTTAAGTGTCGAATGGATGGTTTAGTTCCATACCATCTTTGAAAAGGTATAGCTTCAATACCAGTATGAAAAATTGTGTTTCGTATATAGTTTATGGTCATAACAGCTTCTACCCATAAATTATCTGGCATATTTGCTGCTTTCATAACAGTTCTCATTCCATCGAACAATACTCTATTGTAACGTTCCGCTGTTCCGTTCATCTGCGGACTGTATATCGTGGTTCGTTCATGTTTAATTCCTAATTTATTTAGCATATCTTTGACCTGTTGATTGCAATACTCTAGGCCGTTATCCGTCCTTATCGCTTTAACTTTCTTATTAGTTTGGCGTTCTACAAAGGTTATAAATTGCTTTAATTTAATGAAAACTTCATCTTTAGAGCGTAGCGGATAGCAAAATGCTCTTCTGCTATAGTCGTCAATAAAAGTAAGTATGTAACGTTGCCCGTTCCTTGAAGTGACTGGGGCTGGCCCCCATATGTCACTATGAATCAACTCACAAATTTCTTTAGATCGAATGTTTTGTAACCTAGGATGAGTTGACCTAGTATTTTTGGCAAGAATACAAGGTTCACAAGGAGATTCCTTCCCCTGTAATGGACTACAGCCTTGAACCAAGTTTTCTTGAAACATTTTCTTAATCACATTAACATTACAATGTCCCAGCCTTTCATGCCATAGCATTATATTATTACGATCATTGGCATATGAAATATTGTAAAGACAATTTGACTCTTGTGTATTGGCTTTATTTTGAGTATAAACTCTTTTAGGATTAGTGTTACAAGATTCAGTATGTGCAAAAACTTTCACTTTATCTGAACTTAGAGAAGAAGGTTTACTAGAAGGTTGTAAACATGGATTTTTAACATTAGGTTTAACCTCAGTGTCATCATAATTTCTAATTGCCTTTAAAACATAAAAATTTTCTTTTAGAGTGGCTGTGTATAAATATTTCCAATTCTTATCAAACACTTTAAACCCACGGTCCATAGTAGCATGAAGACCAGCTTTATCCATTTTTGACATGGAGATTAAATTTTTATGTATGTTTGGAACATACAAAACATTATGTAAATTTACAATTGACACTTTATCTTTTTCTTTAATTTTAAAACTAACTTTACCAATTCCTTTAACCTTATGAGGTGTGGTTCCCATTCTAACTACTGCACCCTCTGGTGGTTCTCTTAGATGAGTAAAGAAATTCTTATTCTGACAGACATGGGAGGTGGACGCTGAATCTAAAGTCCATTCCCAACAAGGGGGGGAAATTTTGCAAGAATCATTACTTTTATACTTTAATTCAGTAACATATGAATCTAAATCTACTTCTTGAACCCTTTTACTTATCTTTTGATTTCTACAGTTTCTACCTAAATGACCATTTTTCCCGCAGTTTTCACATTTTAAATTCTTTCTACTTTGAAAATGAGATTCGGGAGAAGTTTTTCCTGACATATGAGTGCTTCTATCAGCCATAAGGGTTTCATTACGCAATCTTTCTCTTAGATCTCGTCTTGAACATTCTTTTAAAATTTCATCTTTAACATCATTAAATTTAAATTTATCTTCAGAAAGACGGTCCAATTCCCTAATTAAATAATCATAATTTTCTGGTAAACTTTCTATTAACTGATAGCATCTATGTTTTTCGGCAATTTCCTCTCCGGAATCAATTACACGGCGATATGCTTCTTCAAATCTAGCAATATATGAGGGAATATCTTCGTCCGGATTATTTTTAAATTTCTAAATTCATTTACATGAAAGGATTTTAATGCTCTACCAGGAATTTCTAGGGTTAATTTCAAAGTTTCCCAAATTTCAGAGGGATCATCTAAATGCCCTATTGTTAATGCAATTTCTGGACTAACATACGTTTTCAGAATTCCTACTGCTCTCTGTTTTGATTGGTTAAGTTTAAACTTGTCAAGAGGTTTTAAATCAGTAAATTCTGGCCATTCACTTTTCTTTACCCATGTAAATAACCCTTCAGTTTGCAATATACATTTAATAAATCTTATCCAAGTTTGATAGTTATCTTTAGTTAATATTACTGTATCAGGTGCAGTGGCCATTATTCATTTAATTTCAAACAATAAATATATATATTAGAATTCATACACATAAATTACACATTCAGATACTTCAATAATATATATTTTCAACAAGAAATTTTCAAAACTATTTTCTCTTACATATATAATAAATTTGCGCAGTTGCAAGAGCTTCTGGGCCCATAACCTCTGTGCGGGGTTATGGAGCCCCTTACTTATTACTAGAGAAATTTAGCAGAGTTGTAGAAAATGTAGTTGAGAAAATGTTTACTTTGAAGTTATTTTCCATAACTAGGCAAAATCAATTTAACTTCTTGTAAATAAAATAAATTCAAAATACTTACAATAAATGATGACTCACAAATGCTCTTCATTCTATTTATTGAAGATATAAGGATACCTTGGAAAAACATACTCTGTTACTTTACAGATGAAACTCATAACAGGAGCCACAAATGGAACTTGCTCTTCATTTTAGAGTAACTTAACTTTTTAAACATATCTTTTGTAAGTAACGCGGACTTCAAAATAGCACTTCAAAATATTGTTAAATTAACTTCAACGTATCGAAAAAGGCTTTAAATAGAGTGTTGAATTGAAAACCATCTTTAAAACGCCGTTCGAACTGCTTACACATTTCACACACACCAAAACATGAAAACTGTCCCTTTAAATTGGAACGAAAACCTACTAGCCAATCACAAGCGACTATGCAATTTGCATAAGTCAGACGATAATTAACATTTTTACATTAAACATTTTTTTTTTTTTCCTCATTCAATTAAATTCATTAAATACATTTAAAAAAATTACTTTAAACATGAAAATTACTTTAAAAATGCTTTTGTTACTTAATTAAATCAAAATAATATTTGTAACTTAAAAGAAACTTTAATACAGGCGAATGCGATCGCAAGTAGTAATTACTGAATACGCTCCGTGACCGAGCGCGACACGAAACAACTCAACCACGCCGTTGAAAAACGTAAACAAATGCCGATTCGGCTGGGAAAAAGTAAGCAAGAATTGCAGGTTCCATTTTGGCTTTACAAAACGATATTTAAATTAAATAAAAATAAAAATGGATGGGAAAAACTTTTCCCCACATGCTCCAAAACTAATTTCTGGACTTCTTCCTTAGTTTGTTTTTCCGCAGGATCTACTATGCCTAAAGAATCTAAATTCCACAAATCTGTAATTTTGGCATCGTTTACATATAATGAAAGGACCAAAAGAGAACTATCCCTTTCATTTCCGCCAATTTTGCCCATAGTAGTCCAACCTAGTTTTGTTTGCATCGCAACCAAACCACAAGATAAATTTTTTATTTTCCCTGTAAACAGTTCTCCCACAACATCTGCTCCCAAAAGTACATGTATTTCATTTAAATTTCTTTCATATAAACAATTTTTACCTTCAGGGCAGATATCGCTCAAAAATATATTTTTTCCTTTTAATTCCCCAATACAACGAATGTCTCTAATTTTGGGTACATTAGCACAAATTTTTTCTTGTTCCATTACCTCAATTTTTATCTTTTTACCTCCCCTTAAACCCCTTAAATTAACAGAATAACAGTTATGATCTACCGTTGTTTCAGTACCTCCAAACAACCCGTGAGTAATTCTGACCTTTCTTAAACTTTTTAATTCCATCTTACTGGCTACGAACTTTGAAATATACGACTTAGAAGACGCCGTATCTAGCAATGCGCGTACTATATATTCACAACCATTAATTCTTACATAAACATATAAAGTTTGTAAATAAACTTCTTTCGGCAAGTTTTCATTCGCAAAAAGGGCAGTATCCGACACTTCGGGCTGTTTAAGTTTTTCTTTCTTTACGTTTCTATAACAAAACAACGTGTTATGATTCCCGTTGCAAATCCGGCATTTTATATTTTTTTTGCAAAAACGCGATAAATGTTTTTTCATTTCTAGGCACTTAAAACATGCTCCCTTTTTCATTAGAATGTTCTTAATTTCATCAATAGATAACTCATTAGTTCTATCGCAATCAACCGAAGAGTGCTGAAATGATTCACAAAAAACGCAGTTTATTACGTTTAAATTCTCTTTTTTGTTCGTTGACACTAAATCATTAGCTGTGGGATAATTTTTTTGTTTATTGTTATTTCGAAACGAATTAAAGTTTTTCTTTTCAGGAGGAATAAACATTTTCCTTTCTTCGTGAATTGAGTTTATTACTAGATTAGCCTTTTCTCTTGCTTTTAAACAAGTAGATAAGAAATTCATTAGCTCTTCAATTTCATAAAATCCCTTTTCATTATTGGACTTGTTAAGTTCTATTAACAAATCTTTCGGAATTGTTTTCAAAATGGTTGTACATAATACACTTAAAATGCTATTTAAATCTGTTCCTAAGCTTTGCAAACTTCTCAGTTCTACTGATAATTTATCAAAATATTGTCGGAAAGCATATATATCATTCGAAGTTCTCAAAGGCTTGATAGCTAAAAGATTACTAATATGATTGTGTATTAATAATTGTTTATTAGCAAACCTACTTTTCAGCAATTCTATAGCCGCATCGTAATTTTTTTCGGAAACAGGAAAACCTTCTATTGTATTTAAAGCGGTCGATCTTAATTGCGATCTTAAATAATTAAATTTATCAACTTTATTTAACGACTTATTATCATGAATGGCCGATTCAAAACTGCTCCAAAAGGAAAGCCATTCATTTATATTTCCATCAAATATTGGTATATGCAATTTCGGTAACTTAACTTTTACAGAATTATCCACTTTTTCATTAAATGTACTGTCTGAAAATTGTTCTTTGTTACTTTCTTGTTTTGATTTTAAATTTAAAAATCCGGCATTTAATTCTCTAATTTTCTGATTTGCGCGTGACTTCCATAATATTACATTTTCGCTATACTTTTCAGCAGCTTCTAATTCTTTCTCTAAATCATCGGGATTGACTAATAATTCAATTGAATTATCTGTTGTCTTAAGTGACTTAAATTTGTCGGTCAATGTTTCAACATGTTCTTGCAGTTCTTCGATAGACACATCGTCTGATTTTATGGAAGTTTCGATTTTATTTAGAATTTTCGTAACAGCCGATCGAAAAATTGTTCTTCTTTTTTTAAGTGTTTCTAAACTTTCAGCCATTTTTTTTATTTTTCTCTACTTAATTAGTTTATTTCGAAATTCAAATTCTTAATTGTTTCAAAATATATTACCACTGTACATCCCGCGACAGGGATGCCATGTTAATTTCAAATTCGATATTTCAGTAGAAAAATATTCTTAAAAATAATAATATAAAAATTTCCTACCTTTCTCGAGGGTTTTTGAGGGATGCACGGTGGTCCGAATCATAATTCTTGGCCGTCTTCAAAGACAAAAAAATCCACATCAAAAATAAGAGACAAAAGGTAAACACACAAAAAAGAAAAGTTGATTATTTACACACGCGCGCACAGATATTACATGTTTCTTGATCATTATTCTTAATCTGACTACATCGAAATCTGAAAGGTACAAAAAGAACATTAATAAAAAAGATCGTAAAAATAACCAATGAGCGTTTAGTTTGCACAAGAAAGAAAAATAAATAAAAAAAAGTATGTTCTGAAAATGAGCGGCTGCTGGTGCCAGAATGTCTTCGTGAAGAGTGTTTTCACACATATTGTAGATTAAATTTTTTTAGAATTTTTTTCAATAGCGTCCCCTGGCGACAGAAAGGGATGAAAATATGCTAATTGTTAAGATATGTTGAGCGGATTTTTTTTTTTAATTTTTTAGAAAATTTATGGAGTGGTAATGAACGCAAATAAACATTAAAATATTTGCTAGTGATGAAAAAATGAGTTAAGACGGTGGGAAATCGGTGCATAGGCTAAGAGTTTTAAAAGGATGTGTGGTAAAAATCAATTTTCTGATTCCCCATTCCCCACAAACATGCACATGAAGAAATGCCCCTAATTGTCTGGGTCAAAATAGACCCTAGCAAGATGTGGGGGTCGATGAGATACCTCCTTCGGTCAACCCTTTAAATGAGATTGAATCTCACTGTAGTTTAATTAGGGGTTGAGTTAGAAAATTGCTTAAAATACTTAAGTTAGACCCTGGCAATTTAAAAAGAAAGTTTGAAATTTAATCCCACTGCCCCCACAGGCACTTCTTAAAAATTTTTGTGTGTTATAAAAAATATCCGAGATTTTAAAATCGATGACTTGATTACTTTTCTTAATTTTGTTCTTCTTCCTTTTTTTTTTTTTTTTTTTTTTTTTGCTAAAATTAATATTTGGTCAGGTGCTAACTACTACCACTCATAAATAAAAGGGGCCAATAAGTTCATTTCATATAGTTATAATAACAAATCAGACATAAAATAATGATAATTAGTGGAGAAACGCTTATATTTAAATAACATGTCATACAAAAGCATTTCTTTTTCTTTTAAAAAAGCAATATTTGAATAAAATACCATAATCAATTGCCTTGGGTTATTAACGCCTTGGGTCTTAATCAATTTTTTCGAAAATTACACATTCAGAGTTAGTGTCAAAAAATAGGCATATATGCACAAGTTTAAAATCTATAAATGCAGTACATGTAAATATTCTGTACCCCCAGGAACAATCTTTGTCAAACTAATTGGATGTGGAAATCCCAAAACTTTCTTCTACCTCATGCATGTTAATACTTCAAAATCATTCACAATCTCAATCTTCATACTTCAATCACAATCTCAAAATTAAATTGCAATCTATGCCCATCATGAGAATTCTAAAGATATGAAATTTTGTGCATTAGTTCTTCAAATATGAATATCGCTAAACTTAAACAAATCCCACAAAATGCAGCTTAGGAGCACCATCTATTGAAAGATTAACATCAAAACTTAATCAGTAACAACTTGTGTCAACGTCGAACTGAATCCTAAGTTAGACAAAAATTTATGCATTAAATTAGATTTACTGCAGAAATCCTAAAAATGAAAAAGAAAAAAAAAAATGCATCATAGCAGCACTACCTGTAAATAAATTTTCATCAAAATGTAAAAAAGGTCAATTCATCTTAAGGACTAATTGAATCTAAAGTTTGATGGAATTCGGTGCATTAATTCTAGATATAGAACTATTGTGGAAATTGCAACAAATGCAGATTAACAGTGCCACTTGTTGAGCAATTTATAACAAAATATAAAAAATGTCAATTCATGTCAAGGACTAACCGAATCTGAAGTTCGGTAAAATTCTGTGCATTGGTTTTGGAGATTGAGCGATTGCAGAGATCGTGAAAAATGCTGCATAGAAGCGCCACATGTAGAGCAATTTATACCAAAAACTAATCAACAACAATTTATAGTGGCGGTCAAAAGTTTTCGGCCAGCATAAACTTTTTCGTTATTTTGAAAGTATACCCATATAAAGAGGAATCTCATACTCATACAATTTATTGAAATAATAGTTAGAATTTTATTTATGGAATAACAAATGAATATCAATAAATACAACTGACAAAATTAATTGCAAAGAAAAATGCATGCTTTCAAAAGTTATCAGCCATCTTGGAAAGTTTGGGAAAAAATTGTGTTATAACAGAAAATCACTGTGATCAACTAGATTTACAATTAGTATGTTGTTGTCATACCTTTAGCAAAATGTACCGAGGCGCAGCGACTTGGCATCGATTCAATGAGCAGTTGAAAATCGTCTGTGGTATGTTTTTCCACTCATCTTGAAATTTTTGGAAAAATTCCGGCCATGCTGAATTGGAGTTTTAATAATTTCAAACATGTTTCTAAAGTTCATTCCAAAGATTTTCAATAGTATTCAGATTGAGTGCTTGGGCTGGCCATTTCAAAAGCGAAATCTTTTTGTGCAAAAGCCACTGCTTTTTTTTTTTTTTTTTTTTTTGAGGGGGGGGGGGGGGGGGGAGCATGCCAAGGCCCGTTATTGAAGACCGGTCAAGCAGTAGCTTAATATAGTAACTTTCGTGTTCTGCAATTTTTTAATTTTTAAGAATTTAAATGAGATTCTTAAAATTTGCTTGTATTCTGTAGTGATTTTTTAACATTTAGATTCATGAAAGAATATCAGTTACTATGCTTTTTTATACCCATTATAATGTTTTTATGCCCACTTTAATAAATTTTGTCTTCTTGGATTTTTAAGATTTTAGTGATTTTCAGTTTTTATTTTTATTTTGCAGTGATTTTTTTCAGACACAGAAAAGGAGATTTGGGGGACCAAAATACAAAAAAGGGGACTAAAGGGGACCTTTTTCTAAAAAGGGGACTTTTGTGGGAAAAAGGGGACCATTTGGGAGCCTTGTGTAAGAGATGGCAAAAAAAAAATGCAAATTTTTGTAAAGGATTCTGAAAAACAAGTGTATTTCGTCCAAAAATCACAAAAAACCTGCGAATTTTGTCAAAGGATATCTAAGTTCGTCATAAAAAGAACAAAATACAGTCAAAAGATCGTAAAAAAAAAAAAAAAAAAAAAAACATTTTTTTTAAGATTATGTGAAAAAAAAACCCAAAAATTTCACCAAAAGGATCGTAAATTTCATCAAAAGGTCATAAAAAACCACCCCGCAAATCTATTTAAAAAACGAACAAGCAGGGTCAAAATATTGTGAAAAAGCGTGAATTATGTTAAAAGATGGCGAAAAACTGCAAATTTCATCAAAAGGTCTGAAATGTGTGAAGAAATTTAATCTGAGTATTTATTCTTTCAAATATAAAAATATTTTTCAAGATAGTATTTATTGTAATTTTTGAGTTTATTTGTATTAGAATATTTCAATCTGCTTCTAAAACAGCTTTTATTGCTGCAAAATTATATTTTTGCTGCTACAAAATCCGATATTTACTGCTACAAAATTGGATTTTTGCTGCTACAAAAATAGATTTTACTGCTCCAAAATTCGATTTTTGCTGCTCCAAAGCTGCTACAAAATGGCTTAAGTGCACTTTCATCCCTGTTTATATTACATCTTCAACTGTTTGAAATAAAATATTCAAATCAAATCTGCAAACATTTAGTAATCTAAAAGCATTTTTAATAAAGTGGAATAGCAGGATTTTTTAAGAATAAAATTTATTGTTTCATTTAAAAAGTACAATTACATATTAATATAAAAAATTGAATTACAAAATGAAGTTTTCTTCCAGAAGAAATCTTGAGCAGAATATAACATATCAAATCCAAGATTTGTCACATAGAAGCTCAAGAAATTGAATGAATGTTCTAGTAGGACGACCTGAAATATAGAGCAACTTACTTTAAATTTACATTATAAAAATAAAAAAACATACACATATCATTCATTAAAAAAAAAAAAAAAGTCCATTCTTTTATTTACTGTAAAAACCGGGAGAACCGCCGCAGCGCTTACGAAAAAAAAGTAACTTTTTTTGGAGATGTGGCCCATCTGATGATTTCTGTAGGCTAACATTGCATAATTTTTCATCCCTTTTCATTTATTTTTATGTTTTTTTTCTTTCCCCTCATATTTGTTTTATTTATCAGGATTTACTTTAGTTTTCTTTTTTTCAGCAAGCAACCCGCCAAATCAGCGTTTATTTTGATCGTGTATGTTTAGTTGAGTTGCTTGGTAGCCAGCGTCACTCGTATAACGGAATTTGCTATTTTCCTTGCGATCGCAACTCGTGAATTAATTAATTTAGTTAATCTTGTGAATATAACATTTTAAATGTTTTTATGAGTTTAATAAATTTTGTAGTAACATTTAATGCATTTTATTTTAAATCTGCAGTACTATATTTGTATGGATTATGCAAAATGCGTAGTCATTTTCAATTGAGATCTTTCCACTGGCTATTTGAAAAGCACCAAACTCGATCTCCAGGTTTCATTGGAATGTACTGCGCACATACGTTTGACGAACCCTTGACCTTTCTCGCAAGAGCTAACACATGCTATTACTGAGCTACCTGATTTTTTTTCCTTCTGTTCTGTGTGCTTAATAAAAATGCTGCCTAAATGTTTAAGAAGCTACACCACTGGTTTTAAGTTGATGGTTGTTGAAAGGGCGGAGGAAATTGGAAATCGTGCAGCTTTTCGAGAATTTGATGTTGACGAAAAATGTATCAGGAGATGGCAGAATGAGAAAGAAAAGTTAATTTGTATGCCAAAATCCAAGCGTGTCAATCGTTGTGGAACGGCACAGTTTTTAGACAGGGTTGCCACTCTAATCTTGAAAAAAAATTCCCTGTATTTTCCCTGTACTGCAATGCATTTATTCCATGTTGAGTGCGTAAAAATATATGCGTGTATGAAGGCTAATTAGAAATGTTATAATTTGCCATTGCCAAATTACCTGTGTTTTCCAGATTTTTTAGGTTTTTTAAAGAAATTCCCAGGATTTTCCCTATTTTGGGAGGAGATTTAAAATTCCCTGTGTTTTTCCAGTTTTCCAGGTTCTCCAGGTGGCGTGGCAACCCTGTTAGAGCTTGAACGGAATTTAAAACCGTGGATAATAAACCAACAAAACTCTGGTGTTCCCATATCGACAGTTAAAATTCGGCTACAAGCTCAAATTATTGCTTTCCAGATGAAATTGGACAATTTTAAAGGAAACCAATCTTGGTGCCGCAGATGTTTACGAAAAAGTGGACTTTCTGTATGAGGTAAAACAACTGTCGGCCAGAAGTTGCCAGACGACTGGGAGATTAAAAATGAGGAATTTTTAAAGTATGTGCATGACAAAATAACCGAATTTTTTTTTTTTTTTTGATACTTCGCAAATAATTAATATGGACGAAGTGCCCCTAACTTTTGACTGTCCACCTAATAAAAATGTGCACCTTAAAGGCGATAAAACTGTGAACATTGTGACAACAGGAAGTAAAAAGACGTCATTCACGTGTGTGCTTTCATGTGCTGCCAACAGACAAAAATTGAAGCCACTCTTAATATTCAAGCGTAAAACTCTCCCCAAAGAGAATTTTCCAGATGAAATAGTTGTTAGTGTCAATGAGTGAGGGTGGATGTACGAAACGGCAATGTTTGAATGGTTGGAGGAAGTGTGGCGTAAAAGACCAGGTCCCTTTTTTAAACCACACAGTTTATTAATATTAGATTCAATGAAAGCACACTTATTACCAAGTGTGAATAATGCTTGCAAAAAATCGTCTGCTACAATTGCAGTTATTCCAGGTGGCTTAATTAAAAAATTGCAGCCACTGGATATAGCTGTAAACAAACCATTTAAAAATGAAATGAGGAAAAATTGGGAAAACTGGATGACCAGTGGTCTCCACTCTTATATGAAAGGTGGAAATATGCGAAAAGCTACCTTTAGGGAAGTAGCTAAATGGGTAGCTGATTTGTGGAAAAAAGTGAAAAAATCATCTATTATATCAGGGTTCACTGAAGCCGGTATTATCGAAAAAAATACCAATGTGTGTGATAATACGGATGACTCTGATGACACAGACGATTCAGAAAAGATTGATAATGATCTTCTAGAGTTGTTTAACTCGGTTAGCGAAGAATCTGATTTTGATGACGGTTTCGATGTATAATATTATTCATTATTTTTAAACATTTCTGCCATTTTATATTGTATTATTTTATTCTGTGTTTTTTTTAATTCATTTATTAAATAGTTAAAAATTCAAAGGCTTTGTTTTATATCTTTGTTTATTTTATTATTGCTGATATGTTATTTAAAATTCAAAGTAAGTACGTTTTTAATTTATTATTGCTGTTATTATTATCATTATCTATTATTACATTATTTTTATTTAGTGACGATTTGACTATCACATCTTTTACATTTCATTATGCGGCTTTACGCGGAAGCGACCGTTCTCTAAAATCTGATTTTTTTTTTTTTTTTTTTGTGCACGTTTTCCGTTTGTGCGGCGCTTCATCCAGTTTTTACGGTAATCCAATTTGAGATAAACTTTTATTTTATACACAATAAGTTCTTTTTTTTCTTTCCACAATTTTTCGGCAAAATTAACATTTTTTTCCACAATCTTTAGGAAAATTTGTATTTTTTCCAAATCCTTTGACAAAATTCCCATTTTTTTTTTTTTTCAAAATCCTTTTATGAAATAGGCATTTTTTTTCCCATGATCCTCCCACAAAATTGGCTATTTTGCCATTCTTTAATGAAATTCATATTTTTTCCCACAGTCCTTTGATAAAATTTGCAGGGTTTTCTTTTTTTCTCTCTTTTTCTTGAGATTTTTGATAAAATTTCTTCACAGGACCATAAATCTATCATGTATTAAGCAGGATTGTGTAATAACCATTTGCATATTAAATGTGAAATTTTGTACTAGCTTTATGGCCAATGTTAAAAAAAAAAAAAAAAAAAAAAAAAAAAAAAAGAAAGAAAAAATTTGCATAGTAACAGTTAGCGTCTTAACTGAATTTAGTATATATAATCCAAGAAGAAAGGAATATTATACAAACAAAATTTTCACTGACTTCAGTCTGTATAAAAAAAAAAAAGAAAAAAAAAGAAAAAAAAATGAACAGACTTTTCTGTTTTTCAGAAAATCATTATTAACCAATAGCACAAATAAAAATGTTGCCAAAAATGCTATTTTTTTTCGGGGGAGGGAGGGGGAGGCACTGCTAGAGATAAAATCAATAATAGATAAAAGTTTCATTTATACTTATTTGATTGAAAATATCAAAACTATTATGCAGAAAATTTTGAAAGTATCAAAAATTATATTTAAAAAATAAATATCAGACATATACCAAGATACACATCTATTGGTGTAAATCATCAAACTCTGCAAGCAACTACTAAAAAATATTAAAATTGACATGATATAAATATACATCTTACCTGACATTCCACAAGACAAATAAGGCACATCGTCTTTGCATTCTTTAACACAAGACATATCCATATGCATCCATTTAGTACCTGATTCTACAAATTCCTAGAAAGCACCAGAAAAATATATGGAACACAGACAAGAAAATAGATAATATCATTAATACATAAACTAAATTTGTTTTCAAGGATCATTTTTACCATTATTAAATAATAAATTTTTTTGAGAAAATTGTTGATAACATTTTAAAATTGGCTCAAGATTAATTTTCTCAGTTAAAAATGGCATCTTATGTAGAAATAAGAATTAATCCAAAATAATCCCCCATGACAAAGTTTCATAATTTTTGTGTCACTGAAAATCTGTTTAAAATAGCAGATACAGATTTGTTATTCATACACAAATACAATGCATTACATGTAGTACATTGCATGCACTGCATTTATATAATTTGTATACACTTCAAGTAATTATTGATCACAGTCAGTTCTGTAATTGAATTATTTTATGTGTTTCTACATATGAATCCCTCATAACGTATAGGAAATATGTAATGTATACCAGTGACCTATTTAAATTTCCTTATGTTTGAGACATCAGAATAAATTCTACTACACTACATTGATTCTTCCTCATAGATCATAATATAATTGGATTCTTTTGCACATCCCTGTAAAAAACTATAAATGCTACTTATTTTATACTCCTGAGAAAGCATGTTACAATTCATTTCAATGATGCATGTCAATCTCATTACATATGAAATATTGAAAAATCAATAAAATGTACTGCAAAATATTTTTTCCTCATGGACTATAATGCAGTTTTCTAGAATTCAAAAGATTATTAAAAAAAGAAAACAAAAAGTTCAAATGATAAAAAAGTAAAAAAAAAAAAAAATTAAAACCTAAAGACATAGCAGTGATTGGTACTGGCAGTCCTAAGTGTGAAGGTTTTAGTATAGTAAGGAGCATTCCTTAAATTGTCTGTTCATTTATCCAAACTAGGGTCAGTTTTGACAGTTCGTATAGTCAGTGCTCTTATGTAATTCACTCATATCTTTAGATTTACTCGTGAAAATATGTCTGCTAATAATCAAATAAATATAAATTAAATTATACAGTGATTTTATTTTAAGTTTATGAATGTGAATTCCATAAATAAGGCTCTAAACATTTCTTTACAAGTTTATTTTCTGAAAGTATAGAACAAAAGAAATCATCTATACAAGAGCTATCAAACTCTGAAAGTTTAATTAATAAGAAACATAATTTCATAACTGCTGTCAAGTTTTCAAGGTTGTTGGTCAATGAGATCTCAAATTACGCTTGCTAAATTAAACTTAGATGCATGTAATGCATTTGTATTTTAAAAATACCTTTTCAGTACATTAACTTTTTTTACACACATATAATTTTATGTTGAACGTTAAAATCTTACTCAGTTTTCATAAGATTTTGACACATAAAATTATAAATTAAGTATATATAGTTTAGAAATATTTTAATTCCCACCTTCCTAAAAAAGCAAACATGTTATAAAGAACAGTACACATGCAAAAAAAGTTTAAAATATTAATTTCCTAAGATGATATTTTAAAAATATGAGTGTATTGCACATTCATAAGTAGGTTTAATATTAACGAGGTGAATTTGAGATTTCACTGAGCAATCCTTTCAAGAAGAAATAATAATGTTTGAATTAATACCAGAATTAAAAGTAATATAAAGAAATGTAATTTTTATAGCTTTTTTTCTGAAAAAGTATAAGTAAAATGTTATTAAAAAAAATCTGGTACAAATGCTGAGTTAATTAAATAGGATACAATATATCACACTGCCCTTCAAGGGGTTAAGCAATTTTGTTAGTAAAGTAAGAAGCACTGGGAATTCCTCTGAGCATGTTGTCCTAGCCTAACAGTTTTCTAAATTTAGAATTATTAAATATATATTTTCAAAAGATTATACTACTCAGAAGAATCTACATTAAAAAATTGGAAGTTAAGAAGAAAAACTATCATCAAATGAGTAAACTTGTTATGCAATAAAAAAACATTTAACATAACACTAAGAATAACGGCATGCAGATATTAAAAAAAAGGCCAAATTTGAGAGTTACTTGCGCTTAGAAGGTTCTGTACAAAAAATATATGAACTATTAACCCATTAGGGGCAAGCGACTGCTATATGTAACACTTAAGCTTCTCAATCCTTCATTTCCCACCAGTTAATTTTTATTGTAAAGTTTACCTTATTTTATTGGAGCATTTTTACAAACTACAGAAAATTTTCTGTTTTGAAAAACTGGTGGTAAAAGATTAAAAATTAAACAAAGTGCTCTCGCCACGAAAGAGTTAACTATATCATTTTTTTTAAATCAAGCTTTGTAAAATACTATACAACATAGGATTGGGTGCTGTATATACTAGAAAAGTATGAATGAGTATACCATAAAAGTTCATAGAGATATGAAGCCTAAATAATATCAAATATTGCTATTTTGAATAACTTTCTTTTATCTTAACCTTATCTATTTATAATGAACTTTATTCAATACTGAGAATAAAAGGTAAAGTATATTTAAACTTCATACATTTCAATTTCATTCACATCACATGTACTTCATAAAACTAAATTCAGCATAGTAATAATCTTTCATTTTCACAATGTAGCTAACACAAAACCATTGGTCAAAGTTTAAACTTGGCATTGTGCTTAGCATGCTTTGAAAGGAAGTCACAAAATTACATTGTAGCCTTGTCCATGCCGCATTTTTCCAGATAGGTTTTTAATTGACTTTTAAAGATATGGGAGGCATATTGAGAAACTCACTCAATGCAAATCCCATAGTATTTATGTGATTAATTCTAACTGAATTAGTTTATTGGTTTTATATTGCTACTAGGTATTGCATTTAAAAAATATCTAAGTAAAAATTATTATCTTTGCTTTCAAAGCCGATGGTACATAAAATACACAACTTCTGTCATTACATATGTCCAAACCGTTTGTGTCTTTAAGGGTTAACATCGACTAATTGCCAATGATTTTTAAAAAAAAATCACTGTAAACAATGCTTTTATACTTCTACTGCTATAGGTACCTCTAATGCTTTTCAACACTCTTGCTGAATGCCTGAAAATCGAAATTTGTTTGTAATGGAAAAATGCAGTTCTTAAAAATTATGCAATCTAGAGTAATTGCTAAAGTTTTCCTGAAAGGTTTAAACTAACATCTACTACCTCCATTTTTTTTCATAATTTTAGTTTCAGTAGATTCAGAATTACACTACTGGCCATTAAAATTGTTACACCAGGAAGAAATGCAGTTAACAAAATGATATTTATTGGACAAATATATTATGATAGAAATAACAAATGATTAAATTTTCAAGAAATTTGGGTGCATAGAACCTGAGAAATCAGTACCCAGAACCACCACCTCGGGCAATAATAAAAGCACTTATATGCCTGGGCATTGAGTTAAACAGAGATTGGATGGTATGTACAGGTACAGATGCCCATGCAGCTTCAACACGACACCACAGTTCATCAACCCTGGTAACTGGTGTATGGTTATGAGCCAGTCACTCGACGATTATTGACCAGACGTTTTCTATTGGTGAGAGATCTGGGAACGTGATGGCTAGGGCAACAGCCGAGCATTTTCCGTATCAAGGAAGTTCCATACAGTTCCGGAAACATGCGGTCAGGCATTATCCTGCTGAAACATAGGGTTTTGCAGGTCTCGAATAAAGAGTAGAGCCACAGGTCATAAAATATCAGAAATGTAACGTGCACTGTTCAAAGTGCCGTCAATACGAACAGAGATGACCGAGACGTGTATCCAAATAGCGCCGCATACCATCACGCCAGGTGATGGGCCAGTATGACGATGACGAATGCATGCTGTCAATGTTCATTCACCACAATGCCACCAAACACGAATGCAGCCATCATGATGTTGTAAAATAGAACCTGGATTTATCTGAAAAAATTACTCTTTGCCATTCGTGCACACAGGTTTGTCCTTGATCACACCATTGAAAGCGCTCCTGTCTATGACGCTGCATCAAGGAAAGTCGCAGCCATGGTCTCCGAGCTGAGAGTACATGCTACTGCAAACGTCGTTGAACTGATCGTGCAGACACTTTTTGTCTTGCAAATGACCCCATTTGTTGACTCAGGGCTTGTGACGTAGTAGCATGATCCATTACGGCAAAACGGATGAAATGCTTGTCTTCTCGGCTGCTAATGATAGGGGGCCTTGAGACCCCATACGGCATTCCGTATTACTGTGCTGAATCCATTGATTCCATATTCTGCGAACAGTCATTGGATCTCGACCAACGCGAGCAGCAATACTGCGATACGATAAACTGCAATCCCGGTAGGCTACAATTCTATCTTTATCGAGGTCAGAAACATGCTGGTACGCATTTATCCATCTTACACGAGGCATTACAACGATTTTTCACCTGGTAACAATGCTCAAATGCAATTTCTGTGTGAGAAACTGGCTGAATAATTTCCTCATTCAAACACATTGTAGGTGTCACTACCAGCACCTGCTTTGTCAGAATGTGCTGAAAAGCTAATCATTTGCATATCACAGCATCTTCTTCCTGTCGTTTAAATTTCACGTATGTAGCATGTCGCCATCATGATGTAGCAATTTTAATGGCCAGTAGTATAGATTAAGAGGGGAGGGGTATAGTTTTGCTGATATCTCTTTAAAAAAAAAAAAAAAAAAAAAAAAAAAAAAGTACTTTTGAGTTTAGCATTACGAAAGCTTTCAAATGATACCTTACACGATTTACAAAGAAAATATTTTTTTCAAGTAATTTATTTAGTCCTCCTACATTTTTCCTCAATATATTTGTGAATGTTTAATAATCTGTATATATTTGGATCAATAGTCTTTACTACTTCTCCTAATTTGAATTTTCCACATTCCATAGTTTATGAGTAAAATGGCTGAAACAGACAGATACAGGAGTGATTTTATAATTGTTCTGTCATTCCTTCTTAAATATGGAACCCTAAATAATAATAATTTATAAAATTTATTAATGACAACCTTTACTTATTTATTACATGATTTTATTTAACTTGGTTCATATATGTAATGACAGAACTTTTTAAAATTTATTTTTTACCACACACTGATGGACTAGAGTTCTAGAAATTGTCTACAGTTATGTGTTTTTGATAACAAAAAATCTTTTACTATCTTTAGAAGTTAATTTAATATTAATTAAAGAGATTACTCGTTGAGAAAATAATTTAGAAATCCTCAATAGGTTATTGAATGTTTTTTCTTCCTTGTTTTTCTTATAATCTCTCTTTTCCCTTCTCTTATATCTTAACCCCTTTGCGATGCGAGCCTTTTACGAAATTTTTAATGTTGTCACTGCTTTTGAAAAACAGAAATTTGTATTTTTTAAATCAAGAAAATACTCTGATTAAATAATGCAAATTTTACAGTAAAATTTTACTGGTGGGGATAAGCAAGGATTATTAAGGTTTTTGCGGCACATATACATGTCACTTGTCCCCAAGGGGTTAAAAATAAACTAAACAAAAACTTAAATCTTTCAATAAATTCTTTAGTTTATGCTTTCTATTAAGCATAAATAAAAAAAAGTGAAGAATTTTCCATATTTAAGAGCTATGACAAAATCATACATTGGAATGGACATGTTCTGAAACAATATGAATAGCAGTCATGAAATTAAGTGTGATTTTTTAAGATAAAGATTGAATGCTTATAAAGGATCATTTAAAAAGAACATACAGTAGAACCTCCATAAGTTGACTACCCAAGGGACTGTGACTAAATGGTCAATGTACAGAGGTGGTCAATTTAGGGAATTTTTCAAAAATATTTAGTATAATATCAGCAAAAATTTAGTAAACGTTTCTAATATCTTTAAGGAAAAAATTAGAAATAAAATTAGCACTTACTCATTTTTATTTTGACTGAAGATTAAACATATTTTTTGCAGTTTTTGAAAGAATAATTCAATTTGTGTTTGAGTCCTTTTTTTGTTCATTAACTAACTACAAAAAGCACTTTCACAGTTTACAAGTCCATTAAGCATGCTTGGGCATTTTTCTGCAGCGAAATCTTTAAGTTGCTCCATCATGTGCTTCACATACTCTTCTTTCAGAGTTGAGTACTTTTCAATTTCGTTGTCACTTCGATAATCATCTTCTTTGCCATCCATTTCTTGTACCCTAGAGTCCTCGCTGTGCTTAGTTTCAGAGAGTATCTCATTAAAGATTGTCTCTGGGTCTGGTTCATCAGATGTTGCTAACTCATCATCCATAGTAACATAATCTTCAAAATCAACTCCATAAAAAACTGGCAAGGAAGATAGAGGAAGCTCATGCTCTTGCACCGATGTTGTAGCTGTAACAAATTCAGCTTTCTTAAAACAGTTCTTAATCATAGTTTGTGTCACTTTATTCCAAGCAGAGTTAATCCAATGAACTGCATTCAAAGCATTTACTGACGCAGCTGTTGACGATGCCAATGCAGAAGATCCACAGGTTTGAGCTTTCATAATCACCCATTCCAGAAGTTGAGCTCTGTAGTGCACTTTGAAGGACTGAATAATGCCTTGATTTAAAGGTTGTGTTTTTGAAATTGTGTTTGGGGGCAAAAATTTTAGCTTCACATTTCTGAGATTATTCACTTTTGGGTGGCAGCGGCAGTTGTCCACAAAAAGCAGAATAGACTGCTTCTTTTTCCTCATTTCTTCGTCAATTCCTCTAATCCATTCTTCAAACAAAGCACTGGTCATCCAAGCAGATCTATTTGCTCTAAAAGAAAAAAAACAGAAAAGTCTTCAGGTTTTACATTTTTCAATGCACGAGGTTTAGCGTATTTGCCGATCACCATAGGTTTCAATTTTTCCCCAGTCATACTAGCACATAGAAGAACAGTAAACTGGTGTTTTGAAAGCAATCCTCTTTTGCAAGTATCACCCTTCATTGCTAAAATTCTATCAGGCATTGCTTTAAAGAAGAGATCGCATTCATCAACACTAAAGATATTCTCATCCTTAAAACCTTTAGCAAACTCTAGGAATTTTTCAATAAACTCCTCTACTCCTTCAGCTGAAACCTCATTCGATTCCCCGCACAAAACTTTTTGAGAAATTTCGTATCGTAGTTTGAATTTTTCAAGCCAACTTGCTAACGCTTGGAAGTTATCGATTTGAAATTCTTTTGCAAATTTCTTTGATACTTCCTGTAGTATTGGCTCTGATATCCTTGCATTGATTGATCTCATCTCTTTATACCAATGAAATGTGGCTTCATTCACAGCATTCAGGCATGTTTTTCTGCGTTTTCTTTGGAGTTCCCCGTTTTCAGAAGAATATCTTTCTAGACATTCTGCCTTGCGTTTTAAAATGTTGCTTACAGTTGTCTTGCTCACACCAAATTTTTCCACTGTTTTTCTTTGGCTGCTACTTTTCAGAAAATTTAGTAGATCCACTTTCTCCTTTAATTTAAGTTCGTTTAGAACTTGTTTTGTGCCATTTTTAATGAAAATTCGCAAATAAACGTCCAGCCCGTCACAACGCGATCTGCAGAAAAAATAACAGAATGTATTTCACATGTGTATTTCGGCAATCCCTTCATTTCTCAACCAGACAGAAGGCGCCAGGCATCACATGAACTACTAGATAATTGATATTAAAACATTTTTTCTTGTTCTTTTAGTTCATGTAATGTAAAACTAGATCACAATAGTAGACTGCATTATTATTTTTTTTCTTCCAAAAGTGAAAGAAAATTAAGTATTATTTCAATGTTAAAAAGAAAAAAAAGAGTTGCTAAAATATTAATTATTATTTAGAATCAGGAATTCTAACAAAGTAACTTAATATACTCATCTGTAACGATGTACATAATGTATATAATGCATATTTTGATTTAATAATAATGTACAAAAAGTTCTCATGACTATGATTATTTACAAATGGTGAACACAAAACTTTATACAACATGTGAAATTAAATATAGAATCGTGAGTTTTTCAAACATGCTCTCCCACTATTTTTTTATCAATTTTGATATGATGTGGGAGAAAAAACAGAGGAAAAAGCAAATTCAAGAAAACATCAATGGTCAAGTTACAGAGAGTAGAACCCACTAAAAAGTGGTCAATATACAACTTATGGAGGTGGTCAACATAGAGAGTTAATTCCCTATTGAAAATGTATTACGACCATTCAAACTAATAAATTTCGGTCAACATAGAGAGGTGGTCAACTTTGGAGGTTTTACTGTAAATTATTTTTACAATAGCTTTTAGTGAAAATTTTGTGATCAAATGTATACCTTTAAAAAGGCAGCAGCTGTACAAGCTCCAGCTTTTCCACTTTTTCCGCAATTATTCATATCAGCTAAAGGAGCACCTGTTACATCTTTAGTATAATGACTAAATAATGGAAATCTCCACACTCTGTCGCCAGTTGAGTATCCAGCCTAAAACATAATACACAAAACAGTTACTATGTTTAATTGGCACAATGTTTCATATATTTCTATAAAATTTTACTACAATTTAAGACTTTTAGTTGAAAGAAATATTATCTATATGAAATAGAAAAGAAATCTTATTTTAATTTCATTCTTTATATAGTTAACTGATAAATTTATAAATATTATGCAGGTTTTCCAACCTGTTTTTTCAGCAGTTTTAGAAGCACTAACATAAAATGTCAAGAGTTTTAAAGTATTTCAAGAGTAATGCAAGTTAAAAATCATAACACATTTCTTAACTAAAAAGAAAGCTTAAAAGAAATTATTTATAAGGATTATTGTAATATATTTCTAGATATATTATATATACACATAAAATCAAAGTTCACATTTAACTAACTTAATACTTAACTGATAACAAATTTCAACTCTTGGGAAACTTCTCATGCAAGTCAAATATTTCTGAATACATTTTTCTTCTGGAGGATTTAATAAAATGCATAGAGTTGATTTTCCTTGCACATGCAAAGAAACACACTTTGGATCATTGACAACCCTGCATCATAATGTTTAAAAAAGTTTATGAATTTTGAATCTTATTGCACAAAAATAAAATTTAAGAATGGAATTTTTTGTTTCATTCTTTCAGAGTTCCTACACAAGTCTGGTAAAAAAGTTCCTTGACTTTTTTCAATAAAAAATTATATGTTGTAAAGCCCTCCCCTCCCCCCACAATGGACAATTTTAATCTAGATAAATGCTAAAAAAAGTATGTGCAGTATGAATTTCCGATTTAATTATTTTTCATATTATGCTATAGTGAAATAACGCCAATATAGCTGGCGATAATTATTAATTACAATAAAACACTTTATATAAATCACCATTAAACGAAAATAGCAAATCAGGATGCATTTCGAGCTACAACAATTAGCAGTTTATCTCCAACTCTGTCTCCTTACGGACACGTGTTAGTTCAGCTATTGACGAGCTATAATTGTTGTAGCTCGAAACACGTCCTGATTTGCTATTTTCGTTTAATGGTGATTTATACGAAGTCTTTAATTTTAATTAATATTATGCTATAGTGGTATAGTTTCATAAATTTACTATACAAATTTTAGATTAGATGAATAATTAATTCAGAATTTTTCTATTTACAACATTCTGTTGGAAAGTTAGTACATCAAAAATTCTTTGACATCTTGAAATATAAAAAAATTCCCTTGATATTTTCCTGACTTTTTAAATTGATTTTTGAATTCCTTTATTTTTACCTGTTTTCCAAGTTTTTCCTGGCTTGTAAGAGCCCTGTTTTAAAAATGAAAACATGCATTAAAAAAAAAAAAAAAAAAAAAAAAATAGTGTTTTCAACCTTTGTACAGTATATTTGCTCAAATCTGCATAACCTGAAACCAAAGATAGTGGAGATTTTAGAATTTTGTGGATTTTTAGTTGTGATTTTTGTTTTTGTTTGTAATTTGAATATAGTTAATATAGATTTTTTTTCTGTATTAGGGGGAAACAAGCCTGCTTGAAAATAGTAGTTACCTGTCAGCTAACCATCTAGACAAGGACGGGGAGAAAGGGGAAAAAAAAACAACTAAAATTCTCATTTTAAAAAACTGGATCTTTCTCCTCATATTTCTATAACCTAAATAGCTAAAATGGAAACAAAAACTGTTTATTGCTGTGATTGAAATACCTTGGCTAGGCTGTAGATAATAAACTCATTACCCTTATTACAGTGTTGGCAAAAATTATAAAGCCAACAGAAAAAATTACAAAAGTCAAAAAGTAATAGAATTATAGATAAGGGAAATTCTATTTTCATTTGAATGATCAACATCACAATAATAATATGCATAAACTTTATCTAGAAAAACACAAGGGGGAATTAAATTATGCTAATTTCTTACAACCAATAAAAAACAACTTGGAAAAAATTATAAAACTGATGGTTCTATCCTCATTTGGCATAATGCCAGACTTGAGAAAGTAGATTGCCATGTAAGTTTAAGAAAATGTACATATATTACATACATTCATTTTGTTTTGATCTGTTTAATACAATATCAAGAAGAAAAAAGTTCTGATGGCGCACAAATTAAAATATTAACTTTAAATGAAGCTGGAATGTCTGGTTCTAATATTGCAAGAAAAATAGGAAGGTCCAAGGCTGCAGTAAACAGTTTTCTCAGAAATCCTGAAGATTATGGCAGTAAGAAAAGTTCAGGAAGACCAAAATCCTTAACTGTAAGGCAATCAAGATGAATCCAGAAGCTAGATTGTGGACAAAAAATGTCATCTGTCCAAATTCAAGAACAGTTACAATTACCATGTACAAGCCAAAGGGTATAAAATGTTTTAATTGACAACCCAAATGTTTAATTTAAAAATTTTAAAGGAAAACCTTTATCTTTCTAAGCAATACAAAAAGGCATGCTTACACTTTGCATGAAAACATTTAACCAAAAGCACAAATTAGAGAGAGGTCTTTTCCACTGAAAAGAAATTTAATTTCGATTTATCTGACAACCATAAATATTTTTGGCATGATTTACAGCAAGAACCTCACATTTTTTCAAAGCCTCAATTTTAAGGCGGCTCGGTAATGGTTTGGGCTGCATTTGGTGCCTGTGGAGCAACTCCAATTGTTTCCATGCATAACAAAATGAATTCAGTTATATATCAAGATAAGTTAGGAGATAATTTATTACCTATTGCTCCTCTTATAATTTCATGAGATTGGACATTTCAGCAGGACAATGCTTCTGTTGATGTTTCAAAGTCAACTAAATCTTTGCTGGAAGAAAAATAGGTGAAATGCCTTCAATGGCCAGCTTGTAGCCCCGATCTGAATGTAATAGAAAATCTTTGGGCAATTTTAGCCCGAAATGTTTACAAAAAAGACAACAATTCAATCCAAAGATAGATTTCATGAATATTACTAAAAATAGATGGAACAATATTGTTGCAAATACTTTGTGTGGTTTGATAGATTCAATGAACAAGAGACTAGTCCAAGTCATAAAGAAAAAGGTTCTCACATCGATTTTTAATTAAATACATGCATCGGCTTTATAATTGTTTCTAACGTTTCGTTGTACAGGAAATTTTCTTAAGTCTATTAGCCTTTTATAATATAGTTATTAATGAATTTATTTTTTTTATTTACTTCCTTGTTGTGTGTAATATATATATATATATATATTACAAATTTAAAATTTTTTCGCCAAAACTAACCTTTATACTATCTTAATTTTCTTATAATAATATTTCGTACTTACTTCAAATTATTAAATTAAAATCTTGTTTCTAAATCTAATCTGTTAATCCTTATGCAGACGATATAAATTCTTAATTTGCCTTAAAAAACATTAATCCAGTATGCGTAAATTTAAAAAGATGGCTCTAAATTAAAAATATTCTTAATTAAAACTTTATTTCTTAATATTCCAAATAAAACTGATTTCTTCTATGTTTTTATCAACCCTTTTTAAGAAAGTCTTATTAAATTTATTCCAAACCCATACCTTTAAAAAATATCATTATTTTATTTTATCTATTTATTTATTTTTCCGCCGTCAACGATAATTTGCATATTAATAAATTCATTTCTTTTCTTTTTCTCTTAAAATTAATCATGTATAAAAATCGTCTGCCTAAGATATTTAAAATTCTGAGTCAATTATAAATTGGTTAAATAATATATATTTTTTTTTTAAATAAATTTATCGTCTGTTTAAAATAATCTCGTAGCTGGACAAGAATTCTGTTTACATAAAATAATGATGGTTAGAGATTACAGAATGTTCCAGAACTTTCTTTTTAGTTTAAAAGGGGGAAGTCTCGAGATGAGAAGAAGATTCTTCTAAAGATTTCTTGGGTTGCTTCTTCGATGAGGACAGCTCGCTGAAATAATGATGGAATTTTTGCAAAAAGGAGCTTTTCCTTCCTCATTATCACGAATTTAATAAATGAATTTACAGCAGCCCATGACTAATTATTGGATCTTCTACATTTATTTATTATTTTTGTTTTTTCACTCGCTTGCCATGACTGTGTGTTTCTTTTTAACCAGTGGAAATAATTCAAGTTCTCCTGAAATCGTCACAACTAATCGAAAAGTCGCACAGGATAGGTAATGCCTGTGCTAGTGCCTGTTTCGGATTTTGAAATGAATCTACTGAAGAAGTAAAATGCTATGTAAATGAATCTAATGAATCTACTGAAACGAAGTGATGACAAAAATATGAATCGCCGAAAATTTTTCCCGCCATGGTTGAAAGTGTTATTAAGCAAGAATTGCCATTATCTTTTGATTCCTCGAGTGAATGTAACAGAGGAGATTTTAATGTTAAACAGCTTTCTGTCCGAGTGGTTTGAAAGATTTCTTCTAAATATCTCGTGAATTCCTGAGGCCTGATATTCCACTTTTTTGCTGTTTATGTGTAACTGATGACTCAAGATAATCATGGTCATAATGACAAGAAGAAAAAAAAAAAAAAAAAAAAAAACTTTTAGAGACAACTGAACGCAGATTACTACTTACTTTCATAATTTTCGTTATTCCTGTCTCCCCTAGGATCAGCTTGAAAATTTCTCCTTATCCGTGAGTTATTTTTAGATGTATTTAATTATTATGTGTATCCTTTTTACTGTATTTGTGTAGATAGTTCTTTGTTTGTAAGGTTTATTTATTTGTTTGTTTATTTTTCTGTGAGCCTTATTTATTTATCTTTTTATCTAGTTATGAGTCTTATTATTATTATTACTATTATTATTATTACTTGTTGGAGTGAAAACATGCTTGTTCTTAAAAATTTAATTGAGGAGTATGATGTTCTTAAGATATTTACTGTTACTTATTAAGATTATTATGATATTTTTATGCACATTTAAAGATAAGTTCGTAATAATAATGAAGTATAAAAGAACTCAGAAGCTCAAGTTATTTTTTAAAAGGTACATTTTCTAATTTATTGATATTGTTTGTTATCAAGAACTATTCTCAGAATACAGTATTTTCATGATAATGTTCCTACAACTAAACATTTGAGCTGAAAATTAAATTAACATTTATTTTTTCCTTTATTTGTTAGAATTTCTAGTGACAGTGAGCTTTGGTTCCCGGATTCTTATAATTTATTTAAATTCAGTAGGAATATGGAACTGTGCAAGGCTGTTGCTAGAATTTTGACTGATAAATGTGATTAATTTTTTTTAGTAAATTTTGTGGTTTTAAATAAGGAATTACCTATAATTAAAATTTTTGAATCTGTTTATGATTTATAAAATAATAGAATTAAAAAGTTGATCACAATTTAAGGTATAACTATGATATTTACAATTTCTATTTTTATTAGATAAAATTTCTGGTTAAAGTTAGCAGCTAAATATAGTTATAATTTTCACGATAATTTTGATTCAGATTTTTAAAATGGGGGGTAATGGTTTTGTGTGAGGCAGTTAAAATGTATACAACCCCAGTAGACAAAGCCCTCAAAATTGCGAAAGCGCGAACTCATGAATTTCACCTTAAAAGTAAAAGGCTCTATGATCGAAATTTTGTTGAATGCCCATTAAAAATACAAGACTCTGTAATTTATGAAGAATTTAAATACCCTAACACTCGAAAATTAGAACCTACTTTCTCTGGACCATATAAAATTATAAATAAACTTTCTGATGTAACTTATGAAATAGATAAATTTAATTATGAGACAGGACAGAATTCCGTTATTGTGCATGTTTCTAAATTAAGACCCTATTTTTCACCCGAAGATTTTAAACTGTTTCATGAGCAACCCAAAAAACAAACAAAACCTCAGATACAATCACCATAATTTTCAACATCAGCAGGTATGTTCTTGGAGGCCTACAAGAATATTACTTGTTTTGGGGAGTTTTTGGGGTTAAATTGGGCACCTTATGCAGGCATAAGGTGAACACTTTAATTGTAAAAGCTTTCAAATTGATGTTGATAAATTAATTTTAAGGGTGTTTAAGTCTAACTATATTTACTCATGTATTTGACATTAGTATTATTCTATTTATTCAGCAGATATTATGTGATAACAGTTATAAAATTTGATGACTCTACTCAAACCTATAACTTAATATGTGATTGATTTTCAGTGTTTGTGAAAACTACAGATTAAAAGTTTTTCAAAAAGCAAAGTATTTTTATTTCCATTTCTCAATTAAGAATGACAACTTTCATTCCTATTGTATTTTATTATTAAAGTTTATAAACCATGTGTGGATAAAACATTATTCTACATTTGGCATTGAAAACTTATAACCAAATTTGACAATTTTGTAAAAGAGTATCAGAGAGGAATTATTGTAAGGAAATACTGGTTGAGAGTCCATTTTCTAAATAGTTAGATTTAATTTTATTTGGATTTTGGAATTATTATGATTTTTTTTATTATACTTTCGGCTAGCAAAAAATACTTTCTTATGCTATTAGAAGATAAGAAAATTATTTAGTTGCTATGTAATTATTTTTATCCTCAACCAATATTTTCCCTATCAATAATAAACAAATAGTGATATTTTCTTTTGATTATACTCTTGTTTTACTTTTATTATTATTATTATGATTTCTATAATGAAGTTTAGTATTAATTATACTCTTATTGAAAAATATTAGGATATGGAGTCTTATTATACTATTACTTATTATTGTTGTTATTGTTATTATTTAAAATTTTCTATATTATTTATTATTGATATTGAGAGTGATGCTATTTATTATTGAGAAATTGATATATTACTGAAAGATGTTGGATCCAAAGATTAAACTAGGTTTGAAGATTTTTAATTAAAGAGCAGTGGTGTAGTCCTGGAAAAAAAAGTGGGGGGACGCTCATAGTCTCAAACATTAGGCTCTTTATGACCCATAGGGCTCCCTTGATTTTAAATCTTACTTTTCGTTTTGTATTCCAGTGAAATGTAATTAAAAAATTAAATTTAAATTAAAAAATTTAAATTTAATTTACATTTTAAAATAATTAAAATTTAAAAATATATAAATTTATATTGCTGACATAAATACTATATATATTATATACATATATGTATATATATATTTGTATGCAGTTATTCAAAATGAAAAAGAAATTCATTCCTGTTATGTTACATGTAACAACAATTTTAACAATTTTTTACCTCCAATATAACTGAATAAGAATGATTTTAATTTCATGATAAAAACTTTAAGGGTTGTTACAGCGAACAGTAACAATCATTTATTGTGTAGGAATGTTCTAACACCTTAAGATACAAACATCAAGGAGGCAATTTGGTTACTTTTTTTATTTCAAAATTTTTCTTTCATTCCATAAAATTCATATACTCTTCTTTTGTTTATTTAAGACAGACAGTCCGTGATTACATAACTAAAAAAATTTCCATTGAAATTTTTCGATATGAAATCGTAAGTTTTAAATTAAAAAAATGGCAAATCTGTCAAACACAAATTCATAAAAAAAGAATTTTTTTTTTAATTCGAAAATTTTGATTTTATACCAGAAATTTTCAAAGAAGAATTTTTTCTTTAAGTAATCATGATACATCCGCCTTAATCCTTTGCGGCGCAAAGCAATTCCATTGCTAAAGTGTTGATCGGTTGACTGACCCCTGAATCTGAAAACAAATTTATTTATAAATAAGAAAAAGCTATATTTCACACATATAATAAACTGAAATTTCTTTTACCAATATTCTAGTGCCAATGTGGCCTTCGGAAATTAAAATTAAGTGGCATCATAGACATACCAGAGCCACGCAAGGGGTTAAAAAAAAGAAAATAACAATATAGGAATTTTCTGATGTTAATGAGGAAATTTGAAATAATAAATGCCAAACTGGTTCCCTGGTGTTTATACCTCAATGCGTCACTTGCTCCCATACATTCCTATACAGTAAATGTACAGCGGGGATAGTACAGCGTCCTGTACTATCTGAAGGTCGATTTGCACGATTTGAAAACCCTGAAAGGTCGATTTGCACAATGCCCATTTTTTACCTTTTTTGATTTTGTTCAGTCTTTTTAGCACATTATAATAAAGTTGAAAATTGCTTATGCATTCGGTTTGTCTGCTTTGCCTGTCTGTCCTCTCTCTAACTCCCGTAAATAGACTCGGATTTTTATGCAATTGATAAAGCTCATTTGCAATCACAAAGGATGTTCGGTATTATATATGAAGTATGCAATTTCGCGATTTGTATAAAGAATATCGACGAAATTTACGGTTTTTCCTTACCCGATCAACGGAATTCGCATTTTTTTACGTGTCTAATCGACAAAATTTGCGATTTTTACAAAGCTGATTGACGAAATTTGCAAATTTTTTCTTTTCATGATCTTTGAAATTCGCGATTTTTCCGAGGTTGATCAATAAATTTTGCAATTTTTACGAAGCCGATCGAGAAAATTCAACATCTTTTCGTAGCTGATCAACAAAATACGAGATTTTTATGAAGCCGATTGAGAAAATTTACAATCTTTCTGCGCCTGATCAACAAAATGCGCGATATTTAAGAAGACACTCGACGAAATTCGTGATTTTTTTTTCAAAGTTGATCGATGGAATTCGCGATTTTTCTGTGTCCGATCGACCAAATTTTGCTTCTTTCAGCCATTAATTAACGAAATACGCATTTTCCACACCCAATCAACGAAATTCGCGGTTTTTAACAAACTTTGACAAATTCTGCAATTTTTATTTATTTTTATTTATTTATTTATTTATTTATTTTTACGTTGCAAGATGTAATTTAAGATTTTCCCCTCTTGATAAACTGACAATACTCACGATTGTTTCGCAGCCTACCAACGAAATTTTCCATTTTTTTCGCGCATCATCAGAAAACTCGCTATTTTTCCGCGCCTTATAAACGAAATTTGCAATTTTTTCATCCCTGATCGACTTTTAGTGCCCGATCAACAACATTCACTTTTTTTTCCACGCAGTAAACTGGGAAAACATGCCATTTTTTGACAGCCGATTAATTTAATTTGCAATTTTTTCTTGCATCACCAATAAAACTGAAGTTTTTTTGTTGCCCGATTAACGAAATGTGCGATTTTTTGCTTCCGCCCGCAATATTAGCAATTCTTCTGACGAAATTCGTGATTTTCCGCGCCAGATCGACAAAATTCGTATTTTTCTTTGTATGATCGATAAAATAAGCAATTATTCCGCACCTGATCGAAGAGATTTGCGATTTTATTTGAGCATGATCGACAAAATTTCCAATTTTTCCACGTGTGATCGGCAAAATTTGAGATATTCCTGCGTCCGACTAACAAAATTTACAATTTTTCGGAACCCAATCAGAAGAAAAAAAAAAGAAAAAAACCTCGCGATTTTTTTTCCTGTCCGATCGATTAATTTTGTACTTTTTCCGTTTTTCAATGACAAAATAGCTTGTTTCCGCGCCCAATCAACAAAATTCACGATTTTTGGAAGAAACTTGGAATAAACCTGCAATTTATTTGCGCAGCAAGATGAAATGCATTTTTTGCATCCAAAATCCCAATCGGCGAAATTTGCTTTTTTTTTTTTTTTTTTTTTTTTTTTTTCCCCCGAACCTCATGTGCAAAATTCGCGATTTTTCTACATCTGATGAATGAAATTTGCGATTTTTCCGAGCCTCATCGACAAAATTCGCTATTTATCCGCATTTGATCAATAAAATTCACGATTTTTTTCCCCGATCAACGAAATTTGCGATTCTTAAGTGACTGACAAAATTATATATTTTCCCGCAGTAAATTGGCGAAATTTACGATTGTTTCTGCAATCTATGCACAAAAATTGCATTTTTTTCCAGTTGTAATTTGAATAAATTCACGAGCCACATGTTGTGCATCTCTATATTAAATGAACAGAATTTGGAATGCATGTTGTTAATAGACACAAATATGTATATCACATACAGGGAAGCTAAAAATTGTGGATTATTTTCCGATTTTAGAAGAGAACAGCTCGGTTTTGAAATGCGTTATAAATTTCCATATGGTCAAGTGAGACGTAATATTTATTTTTTAAAATGGTGCAGTTTTGTTGCACTATTCTGAATATGAAGGAAAGTGCTTCATAATCTACGCTTGACGCATGATTTTTTTTTTCTTGTTTTTTATGAAAATATTTTGACTTTCGAATCCGGTTCCAAAAGTGAAATTATCCAAATGAAATAAAAAAATACAAACATAATTGAAAAGAAAAAAAAAAAAAAAAAAAAAAATCCAGCCACTATAGAGATTGGCCTCAGATACCAATGTATCATTTAAATGCTAACGAGATATTTAAAAAAAAAAAAAAAAAAAAAAAAAAAAAAAATTCTTCTATAGGATTAACATTAGAAAGCAGGTGTTTTCGCGTAAGTGAAGTAGGCTCTTAACACGCAAATTCTTCAACATATAATATTTGATTTTTTTTTTGTTATATACCATACAGAAAAACTAAAGGTGTAATTAAATTGCAAAAGTATAAAATAACTAAGAAAATGTTTTCTGGCAATTAGCGTTCATTGACGACATTATTTGTGAATCCATCTTTTGTTCAGTCCCACATATGAATTTATTTGTATTATATTCACATAGCAAAACTTATTTATTACAATAAACAATAATATTCCTATATCACATTTCCCTCAAATACCACCCACACAAGTTAAATAATTCGATTTGTTGCACTGCTTATGATTTATGGAAATTATTCAACATAATGTAATAAAAAAAATTAGTTAAGATTAGAAACGCACATCCTGCAATACTGTTCATACATTGTTAAAGAAAACTGATATGATACATTCCTTATGTGTTTCAAAGGGTGACGTTGTTAATTCCCCCCTCAATAACGTATATCAATTTCACAATACACTTTTCAAACAATTGTTGTACACTGAGAGTAATACAATTTCTTTGTGTATATTCTACAAATGAATGATAAAAACTACACAATCCTTATTCTATATAAGCGTATTGTTATGCGTTTCAGTGATATATATCAATTTCATCATGTTTGAAATTGAGTAACATCATTAAAATGGAATGTAAAGAATTTTATTTCCATATGTTATAATTTATTGAAATATTTCTATGGATACCTGTAAACGAACTACAAGTACTATATACTTAATTTTCATTTAAGAATATTAATAATAAATAGAAACTCATAATAATATATACAGACAATGTGGCAATCCAAGTTTAAATGTTGTATTTTATTTTTGTATTTTTTATAGCGCTGCAAACTTTATAGAGATTGCAGACATTTTTAAACAACATTGTAATAATTCAATAAAATCAGTATTTTATTTTATTTTATTTTATTTTTTTAGAAATATAACAAATAAGATGTATATTATAAAACCCCAAATTAAATTTCTATCAATTTTTTACAAAATAAAGTAATGAAGCAAATTGTTCTTTTTTTCTTCTTCTGAACACTTGATGTATTTTAATCTCGGGTTTTGAAAAAAAAAATTACTCAAATGTAAAAGAAAAACCGAACTGAAAATAGTCTTTTAAGGGGGCTTCAGGGGGACAATATCTCTCCCTAATGAATAATTCTTGGTTATCCTTCTTTTTACTGTTTAGTTACTTTAAATCCTCTGAGAAAAACAAGATTTATTATTTTTTGAAAATTTTGAGAGAGAAAGAAATATTCAGTTAAATTTGTAAATTCAGAGGGGCAATTCTGCTCAACTACCATTGATGACGCCCATTTTTTTTCGCTCTCCCCCCCCCCCCATTTTTTCCATCCTGTTCAATGAAAAATAGTTTTATAACAAAATCATATTGATATTTGGAAAATATATAACCCTTATCAAAAATTCAAAATGTAGCATGTAATTTAAGATTTGGTCAAAACTCAAAAGATACTTACAATTCTCTTGGATTGAATTTTTGATCTTCAATTGTGATCGGTGATTTCGCATCTGTTTCTCTACGACGACGTTTGGAAGAAATTTTAAAATTTTCCAGTTTTGGCTGCTTACATTGTTTCATTATTATATTGCCTTCAAAAATTGAAATTATGATACGAAATATTTATAGCTAGGGGGGAAAAGGGCAATTTAGAGATACTCGCTGGAATTTAAACTAGTCCAATGCTTGTAGTTTTTTCCTCAAATCTAATCAGGAAACGATTGTCAATGTGAACGAGAGAAGGGGGGGGGGGATATGGTTATGGGAGATTCTTTCATTGTATCACACTTCTCAATAGTATCAGGAGTTGTCGGTCTGCATTGATATCCTTTTATTGGTAGTCTGGATTTAGCTACAGACGCCACATACCAGCCAATTGATGATCCCTACTAACTAACAGTAGGTGACAGCTATTACAGTTACCCTGAATGTCGTTAATGACCTTATTTACTGATTAAAGTAAACATGCTATTGTTCATTGATGAGTGAGTAAAAAAAATGACCAGGCTTTCAAAACTGAAACATCTGGGTATTTAAATTGAGACTATGGTGTGTCGAAATCGTTTTCAGGAGTTTGTGTGGTCTTTCTGTTAAGAGCAGGAGGGGAGATAGAGCCCTGAGTGATAGTAGACTTCCAAGTAATACCAATGTATTCCTCTGATAAAACTAATGTTCGCACGGTATTTCACTAATGGTAATTATAATGAAACATCGAGTAAACATCTTTCTTCCCAATCACTTTCATTTTTTTTAGTGCTGTTGTTAACGAAAACTAAAATAATTTAAAATACCAATTCTTTATCTTATAAAATTGTTAATTTTTAATGTTTTTTTTATTTTAACCATTTAGTGAATTGAAAAGATCTGCGTCCCCTCGCGTCTTTAGCGTCCCCCTTCAGAGAAAAAAGTAAGGGGACGCTTGAAATAAAATAAAAAAGTGGGGGGACGCCGTCCCCCTGCGTCCCCCCTCGACTACACCACTGACTGTATTCACTGGACATTGAAAGAGACTCTTTTATATATTCTTGAAAGACTTTTTTCATTTAAAGGACTTATTTAAAATAAACTATGCATTAAGTCATTGTAATTATTTAAACTTCCATGAGAACGAATTTTTATTGTTTTTATTATATTTTTTATCTTTTGCTTATTAATATTCATAACTTATTTACTGTTATTGTATGTATTATCTCCTATGCACTTACAAATGGTAAGTGATATTGTAACATTATTGAATTTCTTTCAGGGAAATGCTCCTACCTAAATTTAATTCAGATTAATTTTCTCTTAACTATTTTATTTTAATCGCTAATATTTTTTATATTGCGTTAATTTTCTTTTCTTCCATCTCTTGGCTTCCTGAGTTTGACAGTTTTATTCCAAAATTTAACTTTTCTAAATTATTATATTTCTGTTGTCTGAACTTGTAGTTTTATTTAACTATCAATTTCATACAAAGTCTTGGGGAGGGGGGATAATATTACAAATTTAAAATTTTTTCGCCAAAACTAACCTTTATACTATCTTAATTTTCTTATAATAATATTTCGTACTTACTTCAAATTATTAAATTAAAATCTTGTTTCTAAATCTAATCTGTTAATCCTTATGCAGACGATATAAATTCTTAATTTGCCTTAAAAAACATTAATCCAGTATGCGTAAATTTAAAAAGATGGCTCTAAATTAAAAATATTCTTAATTAAAACTTTATTTCTTAATATTCCAAATAAAACTGATTTCTTCTATGTTTTTATCAACCCTTTTTAAGAAAGTCTTATTAAATTTATTCCAAACCCATACCTTTAAAAAATATCATTATTTTATTTTATCTATTTATTTATTTTTCCGCCGTCAACGATAATTTGCATATTAATAAATTCATTTCTTTTCTTTTTCTCTTAAAATTAATCATGTATAAAAATCGTCTGCCTAAGATATTTAAAATTCTGAGTCAATTATAAATTGGTTAAATAATATATATTTTTTTTTTAAATAAATTTATCGTCTGTTTAAAATAATCTCGCAGCTGGACAAGAATTCTGTTTACATAAAATAATGATGGTTAGAGATTACAGAATGTTCCAGAACTTTCTTTTTAGTTTAAAAGGGGGAAGTCTCGAGATGAGAAGAAGATTCTTCTAAAGATTTCTTGGGTTGCTTCTTCGATGAGGACAGCTCGCTGAAATAATGATGGAATTTTTGCAAAAAGGAGCTTTTCCTTCCTCATTATCACGAATTTAATAAATGAATTTACAGCAGCCCATGACTAATTATTGGATCTTCTACATTTATTTATTATTTTTGTTTTTTCACTCGCTTGCCATGACTGTGTGTTTCTTTTTAACCAGTGGAAATAATTCGAGTTCTCCTGAAATCGTCACATATATATATGTGAATTTTCATAAATGATCCATCTTTTGTTTTTTAATTATATCATATTTTCAAGTGACTTTATAATATTTTCCAGTACTGTATATGGTGGATATAACCCTCATTGTCATTGTATTGTGAAATATTTTTCACTACAGTTTAGCTTATAAGCACAAGAAAATTCTACTTAAAATAAAAAACCTAATAATGCTACAATTAACTATAAAATCAAATTATCATAAATAAATCAAATATAGACTCAATGGACAATGATAAAAGCAAGAAGTCGCAGATAAATTAAAACTCATAATTTATTTACACACACACACACATATATACATACATACAAAACTAAGAATACAATTACATAAAGTCTCTAGAGTATTTATTAATCATTATTCTTATTATCTTTCAAAATCTTATTATTAATTGGTTAATCCTTAAAGTCAATATCTTCATACTAATAACATAACTGGGCATACACAACCCAAAGATACTATTTCTAATAAAAATGGAACAATAAAAATAATCATCTTAAATATATATATTTTTTTTAATTCCAAAATATAGGAGGAGCAAGGACACAAAACATGTAATCTGCCAGACTTTTTTTCACTCCTACAGCTAGATGTCTTTCCTGCTTAATTTAATTGTTTAATTTTGCCCCCATTCTAATGCACACCATAAACAAGAGAGGACTTTAGTCTTGGAAATACACTATTTCAATGTGTATGAAAAAAAAAAACAGGCAATACATGCCATATATTCCATCAATCAAAGGGAAAAAAAGAAGAAAATGCTGCTTTTTACAATGAAAATGATTAGCATGAAAAATATGCAGCCTTTGAACAAAAATAAACATATATTTTTTAAATGATTAATCCCCCCCCCCCCCCTCACTTTGTCATTGCAGTTACTTCAAGCCCTTTCATAGCTAAATATTAGGAGGAAGGAGGAGTTTTTTAACAAATTTTTCATACAGTCAAAGGAAACGTATTTTATATATCCAAATCTTTAAGCATTTGGATAATTATAGATTATGAAATTTATTATATTTTTGTAACAAAAGGTGAATTCCTGTTACTCAAATGAAAAAGTCTTCTTTTGAGCACTTTTACTATTAAAAATATTTCTTTCACAATTTTTTTCATTAAAAGATATAAATCTAGGCAAAATCAAGCTGAAGATATAAAATAATGCAAATTTAGGGTTCATTTAAGGTTAAGGCTTGGGAAAGTGGGCTAATGAAAAAACATTTTCTGACTATCTAAGGCCTTATGCATTTTTTTCCCCGGTTTTTAAATTGTTTTTCACAAGAATAAGAGCCTACAGATTTCAATAGTTATGTAAAGATTGCATTTTATAAAATGAACTTACCATAGTTAAATAGTTCCACAGATCATCATCATTAGAGAAAACTCCAGCTGCACCAGTTCCTAAAGCTACACTCATTGCTCCTAAAATGAAATGATTAGATATTAATAAAGTCATTTAAAAAATAAGGTATAATTTGAAGATAATTTAAAGGAAATTCAAAGACCTGTTAAAGTTGCAACATCAATGAGAGCTTTTGGTTTAAACGTTTGAGCATAGCAAATACCATCAGCTAAAACTAATCTCCCTTCAGCATCAGTATTATCAACCTATGCAATCAAAAAATTTTATATATTTCACATTTTTGATTAGAATAAAACATTATTAAAATAACTTTAAAAAAAAAAAATTTTAAAGAGAGAAATAAACATAAAATTAAAAATAAATACTTGAATAGATTTTCCATTCATAGCGAAAACTACATCTCCTGGTTTTGTAGCTTTGCCACTAGGTAAATTTTCAGTCAGTGGAATAAACCCTGAAAAAAAAAAAAAATGCATTATTTTCTGTTACATGAGAGGAAATTAAAAGTTGGATCAATTTTTTTATTATTATTATTTAATTTATATAAAAGGGAAGAGGAAGCAAATTTTGAATAGTATTTATTGAGTGATATAATTATTAAATATTTAAAAAAATAAATTTAGGCACATAATCAAATAATGGTCATTATTCTCACTGTGAAAATATTAGCAGATAATAATTACAGGGTGATCACAAAAACTTCCACAATTTACGTACCTCTTGCAACCTAACCACTCGACCAATTAAAAGGAAATTTCAGATTTAATTATTTGAGGATAAGTGCTCAAGATAGTGATGATTTAAAACAATAGAGCTAGCTCTCCCGATTATGGTTACAATGAAACAAATTTGAAATTTTCAAATGGCAACAGCCTTTGTTTCCCCTTGTGCATGATTATCAATGTATTGAAAAACCATAAATGGCATTCGAATGATACCCATATCATTAAAATTGCCAGTGTAGTGGCACTCAATTCTAATTAGTTGCTATGTAACATAATATTCAGCACTCTAAAACAAAAGATTACATTTTTATTTTTAGTATGTGAACACAAACATAACTCCAAAAACACATTTAATTGTTTTTTTCAAGTGTTTTATGCCGGCAATTTTCCTTGTATTTGTAACATTCCAACACCATTTATTGTTTTTCAACGGGCTGATGAATTTGCGCATAAAAAGATGGGTGTTGCTTTTGATCGGTTCTGAAACCAGAACCGTTCTAAAACAGTCTAAAATTGAGCAGGTGTAAAATATGGTGACACTGAAAATATGTGTTGGTCGATAATGTGACAGTGTTATTTAATAAGTCATTGAAGAAACAATTCTCAAATGGTATAAAATAACTAACGTTTATTTAATTAAATTAAGAGCATATTTAAATAAAGAAATATATATAATGACAACAAACAAAATAAATTATATCTGACAAATTTAAACTCAAAATAAAACGTAAATTTATACTGTGTAATTCTTTTAAATTAAAGTAAACATTTAATACAACTAATCTTACAGCATGACAAGAAACAATGACTAACAGGTAGCAAATGAAAACAACTACTCACGGAAGTATCAGCCGACTAGAGTGAAGCTCAGTTATCATTCGAACATCTTCGGAATAAATACTTGCAAAGTAGAAAGTTTCATAAAAAGGAGAACCAATGTCCAATTGAACAGAAAATATATTCACCGGGCGAAACATAGCACAACTGAAGGCCGTTCAACTTTCATAATGAAGAATTCACTTATTCGAATAAAACTGCAAAGTTTATTAAAATAGTAAAACGGTAAAACCAAAAATGTCCACAGCACATTGCAGTAAAAAAACACATTCAACTTTCATAACGAAGATTTCAACTGTTCAACACAACATCAAAGTTCGTCAAAGTAATTAAACGATAAAATGAAAACATCTGCGACATGCTCCAGTCAAAACATTTCTCCCACTCCTGTCAAAACAAACTCCGTCTCTTAAATACCCCGCGAGCCTCGGCAAAAAGGAAACGGGAAACGCCCCTCCGCATTTTGCAGAGTTGAGCGAACACGCTCCTGACTTACGAAAAAGAGATGCAGCTACTAACAAGTTGCGACTTACGATGATTGCAAGTTGTGATCGGATGGAAGAAGGACGAATGCTTTCATGAACGCACACATCAAAAACGTGAAAGACAGCACTCTTAATCGATAAATTAATCGAAACAGAAGTAAAAGAATACGGAACTTATTTGAAAAATACGATATACTATGGAACAAACAGATAAACAAACTGGATAATAAATAGGAAATTGGAGAATTGGAAAACCATGGAAAACAAAGATTGGAATAAAATAAAACCTGTAAGTCATGCTGCATTACCATATTGTTACAATATATATATATATGTTTATGAAGTGTTAAGGAAGTAGGTATGGCTAACAATTGCCCCCCCCCCCCCCCCCCTTAACACTCATACCAAATAAACTAGATACTTAACGAATAACATCAAAAGTAACTTTGACCAACATAATATATCAGTACATCAACTATCAAACTTTTGACAGTTATCAGGGAAAATATTTTAACATCAACATGCATAAATGCAACAAATTCATATCTTTAACAAGGTTAATCCAAAATGAACAACTTTTTAACAACGTTAATTAACATTTACATGCATACGTGATAATGCAACAAATTTCTATGAATAACAATATAACAAGAGCAATAACAAGATGAGCAACAATTTTTTTCACAATAAAAACTTTTAGTTACTACAATAACATCAACAAAAATGTGAAAACTAACTTTTTCAAGCAAAAGAGTCCATACGAAATGTTTTGAATAATTTTTTTTCACCAACATTACCTTGTCACTTACAAATGACTACAGTTATCGTTACCTCATCACATTCAAGTGACTACTTTTACCATTACCTCATTACATACAAGTGACTACATTTACCTTTAGATACAATGATATTCTTTAGACATGACGATTTTCTTGATCTTGATTTGACAGTATTAAAAACCTTCAAACAATTATAATTTTCATACATTTGCATAATTATGATAGAAATGAATGATTATCATATAAACAGATTCTAAACAGTATGAATATGATAATAACGAGATAGGAGTTACAATGCAAAACACTTTGATAATACGGGAAAAATACATGATATGCAAATGAAAAAAATGCAATGATAGTAATAACACTGATGATCATGATCATGATGGTGATTACGATTGTGATTGGTGGTTGTGAGCGCTCACATGAAAAACAACAACATCCTTAAGCTTTTGAAACGAGATACATTTGCAAACGATTTGAAAATAACATTTAAATGTGAGAAATACTTGTTATTTAACCTCTTAAAAGAGAAAAAAAAAAACATTTTTTTCACATTTATTTATGCATAAAAATAAATACAACTCTATTTTCAACATTATGAACATTTAAATTACCAAAAAATAGGGACTTACTAAATTAAAAAGAATGATGCCCGCAACAGGCCTTCCTGTGATCAAAACACTCAAGAAGGCCGCTACCCCTTGCAGGCCACTCTGGCTATTTACAATTTCACCCCACGAGTCTTTTTCAGGGCTGCTCGGACTCTGGAGGATGAACCATTCTGAGGTCTGATCACATTCCAGCGGGAGTTAAATTGCCCGCGATGTTGGAAATGAGGGTATTGAAAAAAAAACTTATGTAATGATATTACTGAGAACATATGCATATGAAACAACAAGAAAACAAGTGTATAATCACATATTCAAACATTATAAAAGAAATTACTGAAACATACAAGTTTTAGATTTGAAAAATAGAAAAATGTTAAACTTCTAGGTTTAACATAAAAAGATTAAACAAGCATCTTAATGCTTGACCTAAGTTCAAAGGAGGAGTTTATTTTATTTTCCGCCTTTTTTTTAAACATTATATTTATTACTTGTAACTAAAAACTACTTCAATAAATTTTCTTAGATGAAACTTCGTTAAAGGCTTTGTAAAGATATCTGAGAGATTAGCTTTACTAGTTACGTGTTTTACATTAAATATCTCTTGGTTTAAAAGGTCTCGTACAAAAAATAGTTTAACGCCAATGTGTTTTGTTCTATAATTTTCTATGGGAGATTTAAGAAAATCAATGGAGGCCATATTGTCTACTAATAGAGTTGGTTTAATCTGTTGGCCTGTAAAAATATGTTGGTCATAACATTCAGTTATGATTCTACTAAATCAAAAAAGTTCTTTAGTTGCTTCTGTTAGAGCCACTAACTCTGATTCTATAGTAGACAAGCAGATAGATTTTTGTTTGAAAGCCCTCCACATGATAGGAGATCTGTCTAGCGGTAATAATTGTCCCCCCATTGACGTTCTGTCATCTCGATTAGCTGCGAAGTCTGCATCTGTATATGTTATCAAATTAATTTGATGACATGGTAACCTCAGTTTGTAATGTTTAGTGTTTTGAACACACCCTAGTAATTTTAAGAGACCATTCCAGTGAACAATCCCAGGATTGCTTTGGAACTGGCTGAATATATTGACAGCATAAGATATGTCAGGACGTGTCCTGCTTGTCAGAAAGAATAGGCAGCCCAAAACACATCTATATGGGTATTTTAACATTTCCTGGGTTTCAGCGTCTGTTTGAGGGGACTGTGATTTAGAGTACACCACACCTTTACTTATGGGAAGTGAAGTAATGGGAAAATTGAATTCCTTAAAACGTGAACAAATATCATCAATATACTGCATTTGATGAATTGAGACCACACCTTCCCCATCTTCCTCAAACTCAACACCAAGAAGTTTGTGAGTTTTTCCCAGGATTTTGATAAAAATGCTTAGTTAACAATGTTAAAATCTTGTTTATGTGTTTCTGATGGTTACTTAAAATAACAAAGTCATCAACGTATAATAATAAAACAATGTAATTAGAAAAAGTATAAACACAGTTGCACCATTCCAATTTTTTTAAAACCAAGAGAGATTAAAATTTTGTGTAATTCATAAAACCAATCTCGGCCACTCTGATGTAGGCCGTACAAAGCCCTCTGGAGTTTACAGACTAAATGTTCTTTCTCTTTTACTTCAAAACCTAGAGGCTGTTTTATGTATACATTGTCAGAAAGAGGCACGTACAGATAGGCACCTTTCACATTGCATTGCGTGTGTCTCGTGTTGCAAGACATGAAACTAGGGTGGCAAAGAAAAAGTGGATTAAACTGAAATTAACTACAGGTGAAAATGTTTCATCATAAGTTTCACCCCTGACCTGTTTATAGCCTTGTGCTACTAGTCTCGCTTTGTACCTTGCAACAGGCCCTTTATCGTCTCGTTTGATGGTAAATACCCATCTGCAGCCTAGAGGTTCAGTATTGGGTGGTGAAGATGTTAATACCCATACTTGTATTTTGTTTATGACATCCATTTCCTCCTGCATTGCCTGTTTCCAGAGTTCCCATTGAGGGAATTTTAAGGCTTGTTTATATGTGTTTGGAATAGAGTCTTCTAGTCATATATTTGTTTTATTTACTTCGGACATAGATGTGTGTGGAGGTGTGTAACTAGAACTTGAGCTAGAACTAGGAGTAGACTTTACAATACCTTGGTATTTGTTATCCCCTTTAAAACTAAACATAGTTGGATCAAATTTAATATTGTTAGACTGACAATATTCACTCACTTCTTTAAGTGATCTTAAACGTTGTGTTTCACCCAACTCATAGTAGTAAATGTCGGTTCTCGATTTATCAGGCCTAGTTACAGCCTTACGGAACCAAACAGCATCCCTCAGCGTTCTTGTGAATTCCTCGTCACCCTCGTCACTTTCATCTGCAGATGAGTGAACAGAGGCGGAGTCAAAAGATTCTGAGGTGCCTGGTTTAGTAGATGGAGAGGGTGATTCTTCTGAAGGTAATTTATCAGGTTGAATGTCAGTCAAAGGGTCAATTTCAGGTGGTTCAGAACTTAAAATATAAGAGGGACCCAGATCGCTTCCATTGTGCTGCTCTGAAGTGGAAAAAGGGTTTGTGCCTGATGAGTAACTTGGGCCTGGCTCGTTGTGTTTGTGAATATGTTTAGGTATAGATTCATCACCAAACCTGACATTTATGGTTTCTATGATCTTATTGGTATCGGGAATCCACACCCTGTAGCCTTTGGTTGACATTGCATATCCCACTAACACCCCCTTTTTGGCTTTAGATTCAAATTTTGAACTCCTTAATTGTTTGAGTATTCCCACATATGCCACTGTACCAAAAGGGCATAAGATGTCTGATTAAAGGTTTATTTCCACAGTAATATTCAAAAGGTGTTTTTTTCTGAGACTTATGACATATCCGGTTTAGTGTGTATGCAATGCATAAAACGGCTTCCGGCCAGAATTTAAGGCTAAGTTTACTTTCATTTAATATTGAGCGAGCACCTACCATTATAGTTTGATTTAAACGTTCCGAAACCCCATTTTGTTCCGGTAAATATACGTTAGTAAAATCATGATAAATTCCATTATCCTCAAAAAATTTTGTAAAAGCCTCATTGTCAAATTCCCGTCCATTGTCGCTACGAACTTCTTTAAGTTTAGTGCCTAGAAATCTTTCTGCCCTTTTTACATGGTCAGTAAAAACTTTAAATACTTGTGTTTTGTTACATAAGGGATAGACCGAAGCTTTTCGTGAAAAGTCGTCAGTTATGGTTAAAAAGTATTTCTCACCGTTTCTTCCTGTTATTTTTGTTGGTCTCCACAAGTCAGTATGTAACAATTCAAGAGGTCGTTTAGATCTTATTTGATTTATTGGATGGAAAGAAGTTTGCCTGTGTTTATTTAGTTTACATGTTTCACATTCGAAGTCTTTACATTTTATAGGTGGCAAACCTTTCACACCATTACACTTAACAGTATGTTCTATTAGTGTAGAACTAACGTGTCCAAGACGCCTATGCCACAATTTAAAGTCATCCTTTTGAACAATTGCGGCTTGAAAACGCACCTTTTTGGGTTTTTGTTTAGTTTTATTGTCTTTATTACTTTTAGGGTTAGAATTAGGATATAAACAGTAAATACTATTTTTAAGAAAAGCACGAAATAAAGTACCGTTTTCCCGGTACGCCTTAACCCTGCCCTCACCTCCTTTGAACTTGGCACCATTTGCATCAAGTCTAGAACCAGATATTAAATTATGTCTTAAACTCGGACAATACATGACATCGCCGAAACAAACCATTTCCCCATTTATTTTCAAGTCTACTAACCCAGTCCCTTCAATAGGAAATGTAGCACCATCAACAGCAACAGCCAATTCCTCATTATGTAAAGGTTTGAATTTAATGTATAAATTTCTATCTTTACAAAAATGGTATGAGGCGCCTGTGTCAAAGCCCCAGGCGTCTCCATCACATTTTATATTACTCAAATTTGATTGTATGAGGTAATTTACCTGGCCTGTTGTCTTACGTTGACGCCGGTCTCTGGTCCTGGTGCGGGAAACATCTCTGCTGGACTTTGGACGACTGGACTGGTTCTGGACACCGAGGAGTCTCTGGAACTAGTACTAAGGGAAGACTCGTGGCTGGAAGGTCGAGGCAGTTTACACTGGCTTTGGATATGGCCAACTCGTCTAAGCCTACGACACCGTCCTTTAAATTTGGATTTATATGCAGGCTTTTTAGATGGTCGGGCTCTTGAAAAGTGGGACTGCACCAAATCACTTCTATCCTCCTCTCTTACAAGGAGAGGATACGAGGTTTGTGTCACCAAATTGGATGAACGTTTGTGTATCGATAGAGTACAGTTAGTATATAAATATATGACAGCCATAAAGCGCAATACCCAGGGGGTCTCGAGAAAATAACCCTTAAAGTTCATGCTATAGTTTATAATCGGATAAATTTCCACCATCAGCAAGTGCCTCCTTGGCTTGATCGGTAGAGCACTGGACTCGAGTTTTTTCCACCTGGGATCTAATCCCACTCCAACCTTTTTTCGGAACAAAATTCTCAGTGATTATCTTTGAATTGCAATTGAAAAAATATGCATGACAATTGAAATTTACGAAAAATATAAATTAAATTGACTTTTTTGTGAGATATAAATGCATTTTTAATGGCGATACCGATCAAGCCATGGAGGCGCTTGCTGATGGTGGAAATTTATCCCATTATAAACTATAGCATGAACTTTAAGGGTTATTTTCTTGAGACCCCCTGGGTATTGCGCTTTATGGCTGTCATATATTTATATACTAACTATACTCTATCGATACACAAATGTTCATCCAATTCGGTTACACAAGCCTCGTATCCTCTCCTTGTTAGCTTGATGCGAGATTCTTTTGCTAGAAGTTCAGTCAGAACGTCTTTAAACTTGAATTGGGCGTCTGGCCACCGCAAGACTCCTTGCACTAGATTATCAAACTTTTTGGGGAGCCAACGAAGTAGCTGAAATGTCAAATAAATTTCTTTTACGGGCTCTTTCATGGCAGCAAGCTGATCAGCTATTCTTTGTAGGCGAGCTGCAAACATGTCCACAGGTTCATCAGGTTCTATACGTCAGGATAATACTTCTCCAAATAATTGCATATGTCTAGCCCGATTATCAGGCTGGAAATCCACTTTTAATTTTGTCCAAGCTTCATGTGGATCATCTATATTCTCAATAATTTGTCTAAATTCGTCATCAACATTTAAATATACGATAAAACTGCCGACCTGACACGCGCCTGATAATCTTTTGTGGCCACAGCATCACTGGTTTCAAGAGGTTTTTCAGCACCATTCATGATGCCCCAGGCGTTTTTGTCTAGCAGCAGGTATTTGACATCTGCTGCCCAGGTTCCGTAGTTGTGAGCGTTAAGCTTGTTTATGCATACCTGTATATTAGTCATTGCCATGCTTTTTGAACAGAATTTAAACAGAAAGGAAAAAAAAAAATTTTTTTTAAACGTACTGATAAACAGTATAACTTACTTAAAAATTTTTTTAAGATTTATCCATTTAAAAAGAAACTTTTTATTTTTATACCGAAAAAGAATTGAACTTATCTATTATTAGAAAACTATTGCGCCCCCCCCCCCCCCCCCACTAGAAATCACTTGGAGGTCCAATGGCCGCATACTACCAACAACTGTCACACATTTAAAATATCGCCAACAAGGTTACGGCCACCGTAAAAGGTTAAAAGCATATTAGCTTCGGCCCAGAACCCGTGATCGGTTCTGAAACCAGAACCGTTCTAAAACAGTCTAAAATTGAGCAGGTGTAAAATATGGTGACACTGAAAATATGTGTTGGTCGATAATGTGACAGTGTTATTTGATAAGTCATTGAAGAAACAATTCTCAAATGGTATAAAATAACTAACGTTTATTTAACTAAATTAAGAGCATGTTTAAATAAAGAAATATATATAATGACAACAAACAAAATAAATTATATCAGACAAATTTAAACTCAAAATAAAGCATAAATTTATACTGTGTAATTCTTTTAAATTAAAGTAAACATATAATACAACTAATTTTACAGCATGACAAGAAACAATGACTAACAGGTAGCAAATGAAAACAACTACTCACGGAACTATCAGCCGACTAGAGTGAAGCTCAGTTATCATTTGAACATCTCTGGAATAAATACTTGCAAAGTAGAAAGTTTCATAAAAAGGAGAACCAATGTCCAGTTGAACAGAAAAAATATTCACTGGGTGAAACATAGCACAACTGAAGGCCGTTCAACTTTCATAATGAAGAATTCACTTATTCGAATAAAACTGCAAAGTTTATTAAAATAGTAAAACGGTAAAGCCAAAAATGTCCACAGCACATTGCAGTAAAAAAACACATTCAACTTTCATAACGAAGATTTCAACTGTTCAACACAACATCAAAGTTCGTCAAAGTAATTGTGCGGGGTTATGGAGCCCCTTACTTATTACTAGAGAAATTTAGCAGAGTTGTAGAAAATGTAGTAGAGAAAATGTGTACTTTGAAGTTATTTTTCATAATTAGACAAAACTTCTATCAACTTAACTTCTTGTAAATAAAATAAATGCAAAATACTTACAGTAAACGACGACTCAAAATTCTTTCCAATATATTTATTGAAGATATTAGACATCTTGAAAAACATACTTGATTATATCACAGATGAAACTCATAACAGGGGCCAAAAATGGAACTTGCTCTTAACTTTCTTAAACCTTTTAAACATAGCTTTCCGTGAGTTACGCGGAATTTTCTTACACTTCAAAAAAAAATGTTACATTTACTAAACTTATCGAAAAAAAATCTTTAAATAGAGCGTTAAATTAAGAAACATCTTTTAAAACACCGCTCGAATTGTTCACACACTTCATACACCACCAAAACATGAAAACTGTCCCTTTAAATTGGAACGAAAACCTACTAGCCAATCACAAGCGACTATGCAATTTGCATAAGTCAGACGATAATTAACATTTTACATTAAACATTTTTTTTTTCATTCATTAAATTTATTAAATACATTTAGAAAAATTACTTTAAACATGAAAATTACTTTAAAAATGCTTTTGTTACTTAATTAAATCAAAATAATATTTGTAACTTAAAAGAAACTTTAATACAGGCGAATGCGATCGCAAGTAGTAATTACTGAATACGCTCCATGACTGAGCACGACACCAAACAACTCAACCGCGCCGTTGAAAAACGTAAACAAACGCCGATTCGGCGGGGAAAACGTAAGCAAGAATTGCAGGTTCCATTTTGGCTTTACAAAACGATATTTAAATTAAATAAAAATAGAAATGGATGGGAAAAACTTTTCCCCACAGAATGCCCCCCCTTTCCCATTCATTTTGATTTTTCACTGCAAATAGTTCTTTGCAACAGTTTATGCAAATGCAGGATCAAAAAAAAGAGGTTTTTTTTTTTCTGTTGTTGGTGACAAAGTTCATCACCATAAGTAGGCATCACGAAACATTTTAAACGAGTCTTTGACTAAGGATTTGGTTAAAAGATCAGTGACGTTTTCTTTGGAAAGGACATGTTTTACATCGAAAAGACCTTGACTGTACCAGTCTCTGATAAATTTGTACTTCAAATCAATGTAACGATTCTTGATCGTATCAGTTTTGTGCTTCATAAAAGAAATGGCTGCAGTATTGTCGCAAAAAAGAATGGGACGTTGAATAATGATGTCATTCAGTTGTAGACACTTTTCTAGTTCAGTAATAGACATCTGTAAAAATTTTAAGTCTTTGACAGCTTCTGTTGCAGCGATGAATTCAGCTTCCATGGGGCTTAAGGCGACACAGCTTTGTTTTGCAACTCTCCAAGTTACTGGCATATTGTTTACGAAGGCGGTGTATCCAGTCCATCATTTTCGGTCAGTGGTGTTACTTGCCCAAGAAGCATCTACATAGACAGCTAACTGGATGGGAGAGTCAGACCTTGCAAGTTTCAATCCAAGAGATTTCGTTGAAGATAGGTACATCAGGATTCGAAGAAGTGCTCTGTAATGCGAGAGATTTGGCTTTTCAGCAAATTGTGAAAGTGCAGCAACTGGCCATGCAATATCAGGACGGCATCGATGAGCAATATATTGTAGACAGCCAAGCAAACTTCTGTAAGGCAGATTCTCAGGAAATTCATCTTCTTCCGCAGCTGGAGCAGGATTATACCCAGGTGGAGAAGGAAGAGAAACATTAGTACAATCAGGAACATCAAATTTCTTTAATCACTTTTCTATATAATGTTGGCAATTGATATTAAAAACTTCATTATCTTCTACTTTAAAGTTTATGCCTAATAACATTGTGATAGGACCTAAGATTCTAACTTCATAAATTGATTTGATTAATTCTACTACTTCTTTTAAAACTTCATCATTTTTAGCGAATATTGGCAAATCATCCACATAAACTATCACAATTGCTTGACTTTTGTAAGAATATACACATGTTAACCCTGGAACTTCAGTAAAACCATTTGAAATTAATTTATTATGCAAGTCATTGTACCAACATTTTCCGGCCTGATGAAGGCCATAAATTGCCTTCTTTAACTTTAAAACAAAATGTTCTTTCCCTGGAATAGTGTAATCTTGGGGATGCTTTATGCAAATATCTTTGTCAATTTCACCATATAAATAGGCACACTTTACATCAAGTAGACAATGTACCCAATTAAAAATTTTAATGAAAAGGGCAATGAAAAGACGAATAAGTGTGAAATTTACAACAGGACTGAATGTGTCGTTGTAATCCAAGCCTTCTCTTTGATTATTTCCTAATGCAACTAGACGTGCTTTAAATATATCTCTTTTTCCCTCACTATTTTCTTTTACTGTATAAACCCATTTGGTTCCGATCACCTTTTGATTAAGTTTTGGGACAGGTGTCCAAACGTTTCTATCTAACATAGTTTGGATCTCTTGATCCATTGCCTCTTTCCATTTCTCAGCTTCTGGAAGTTGTTTTGCTTGTAAAGGACTTTGAGGTATAATTATTTCGGTTAATAGTGCTTCTTCAGCCAATTCGCTTTCAGGTTCTTTTTCTAACTTAATAGGACCTTCATAAGTATTTGCTGAACTAAAATTTGCCAAGGTGTCATCTAAAATAATTTTATTTGCTTTACAATATTCTAAAAGTTCAGGTGTTGACCTAAGTGTTGAACCAGTAGGAGACAATAAATAAACATCTAATTTACCTTTAGTTATCCCTTTCATTCTTGTCTTAAGATACCTGTAAAATGTGGCTTTTCCTTCTTCCTTTCCTTCTGAAATTTCTGGAACTTCATCCTCAGATGACATATCATCCTCCAACTTTTCCAGAGAGCCTGGTTCCATCAAATTCTCTTCTTGAGTGGAAGTTTTTGAAGTAGAGGGTAACTGTTTAACAGATTCGTCAGTTATGGGTAGATTATCTGGACCTGTAAAGAAGTCATCATCACTTGTAAAATCAACAAAAGAACGATGTGTTACTTTCTGCTCAGGATAGCCATGTAATTGGGCCTCATCAAACGTTACATGTTTTGACTCTACTATAGTGTTTTCTCTTGGAAAATAAATTCGATAACCACATGATCCTAAGCCATATCCTACAAATATTCCCTTCTTCGCTCGAGACTGGAACTTGTTCCTTTTTGCCTTTGGTTGATGTACATAAGCGATACAACCATAACGCTTTAAGTGTCGAATGGATGGTTTAGTTCCATACCATCTTTGAAAAGGTATAGCTTCAATACCAGTATGAAAAATTCTGTTTCGTATGTAGTTTATGGTCATAACAGCTTCAACCCATAAATTATCTGGCATATTTGCTGCTTTCATAACAGTTCTCATTCCATCGAACAATACTCTATTGTAACGTTCCGCTGTTCCATTCATCTGCGGACTGTATATCGTGGTTCGTTCATGTTTAATTCCTAATTTATTTAGCATATCTTTGACCTGTTGATTGCAGTATTCTAAGCCGTTATCTGTTCTTATCGCTTTAACTTTCTTATTAGTTTGGCGTTCTATAAAAGTTATAAATTACTTTAATTTAATGAAAACTTCATCTTTAGAGCGTAGTGGATAGCAAAATGCTCTTCTGCTATAGTTATCGATAAAAGTAAGTATGTAACGTTGCCCGTTCCTTGAAGTGACTGGGGCTGGCCCCCATATGTCACTATGAATCAACTCACAAATTTCTTTAGATCGAATGTTTTGTAACCTAGGATGAGTTGACCTAGTATTTTTGGCAAGAATACAAGGTTCACAGGGAGATTCCTTCCCCTGTAATGGACTACAGCCTTGAACCAAGTTTTCTCGAAACATTTTCTTAATCACGTTAACATTACAATGTCCCAGCCTTTCATGCCATAGCATTATATTATTACGATCATTGGCATATGAAATATTGTAAAGACAATTTGACTCTTGTGTATTGGCTTTATTTTGAGTATAAACTCTTTTAGGATTAGTGTTACAAGATCCAGTACGTGCAAAAACTTTCACTTTATCTGAACTTAGAGAAGAAGGTTTACTAGAAGGTTATAAACATGGATTTTTAACATTAGGTTTAACCTCAGTGTCATCATAATTTCTAATTGCCTTTAAAACATAAAAATTTTGTTTTAGAGTGGCTGTGTATAAATATTTCCAATTCTTATCAAATACTTTAAACCCATGGTCCATAGTAGCATGAAGACCAGCTTTATCCATTTTTGACATAGAGATTAAATTTTTATGTATGTTTGGAACATACAAAACATTATGTAAATTTACAATGGATACCTTATCTTTTTCTTTAATTTTAAAACTAACTTTACCAATTCCTTTAACCTTATGAGGTGTGGTTCCCATTCTAACAACTGCACCCTCTGGTGGTTCTCTTAGATGAGTAAAAAAATTCTTATTCTGACAGACATGGGAGGTAGACGCTGAATTTAAAGTCCATTCCCAACAAGGGGGGGAAATTTTGCAGCAATCATTACTTTTATACTTTAATTCAGTAACATATGAATCTAAATCTACTTCTTGAACCCTTTTACTCATCTTTTGATTTCTACAGTTTCTACCTAAATGACCATTTTTCCCGCAGTTTTCACATTTTAAATTATTTCTACTTTGAAAATGAGATTCGGGAGAAGTTTTTCCTGACATATGAGCGCTTCTATCAGCCATAAGGGTTTCATTACGCAATCTTTCTCTTAGATCTCGTCTCGAACATTCTTTTAAAATTTCATCTTTAACATCGTTAAATTTAAATTTATCTTCAGAAAGACGGTCTAATTCCCTAATTAAATAATCATAATTTTCTGGTAAACTTTCTATGAGCTGGTAACACCTGTGCTTTTCGGCAATCGCTTCTCCGGAATCAATTACACGGCGATATGCTTCTTCAAATCTAGCAATATATGAGGGAATATCTTCGTCCGGATTTATTTTTAAATTTCTAAATTCATTTACATGAAAGGATTTTAATGCTCTACCAGGAATTTCTAGGGTTAATTTCAAAGTTTCCCAAATTTCAGAGGGATCATCTAAATGCCCTATTGTTAATGCAATTTCTGGACTAACATACGTTTTCAGAATTCCTACTGCTCTCTGTTTTGATTGGTTAAGTTTAAACTTGTCAAGAGGTTTTAAATCAGTAAATTCTGGCCATTCACTTTTCTTTACCCATGTAAATAACCCTTCAGTTTGCAATATACATTTAATAAATCTTATCCAAGTTTGATAGTTATCTTTAGTTAATATTACTGTATCAGGTGCAGTGGCCATTATTCATTTAATTTCAAACAATAAATATATACATTAGAATTCATACACATAAATTACACATTCAGATACTTCAATAATATATATTTTCAACAAGAAATTTTTCAAAACCATTTTCTCTTACATATATAATAAATTTGCACAGTTGCAAGAGCTTCTGGGCCCATAACCTCTGTGCGGGGTTATGGAGCCCCTTACTTATTACTAGAGAAATTTAGCAGAGTTGTAGAAAATGTAGTAGAGAAAATGTGTACTCTGAAGATATTTTTCATAATTAGACAAAACTTCTATCAACTTAACTTCTTGTAAATAAAATAAATGCAAAATACTTACAGTAAACGACGACTCAAAATTCTTTCCAATATATTTATTGAAGATATTAGACATCTTGAAAAACATACTTGATTATATCACAGATGAAACTCATAACAGGGGCCAAAAATGGAACTTGCTCTTAACTTTCTTAAACCTTTTAAACATAGCTTTCCGTGAGTTACGCGGAATTTTCTTACACTTCAAAAAAAAATGTTACATTTACTAAACTTATCGAAAAAAAATCTTTAAATAGAGCGTTAAATTAAGAAACATCTTTTAAAACACCGCTCGAATTGTTCACACACTTCATACACCACCAAAACATGAAAACTGTCCCTTTAAATTGGAACGAAAACCTACTAGCCAATCACAAGCGACTATGCAATTTGCATAAGTCAGACGATAATTAACATTTTACATTAAACATTTTTTTTTTTTCATTCATTAAATTTATTAAATACATTTAGAAAAATTACTTTAAACATGAAAATTACTTTAAAAATGCTTTTGTTACTTAATTAAATCAAAATAATATTTGTAACTTAAAAGAAACTTTAATACAGGCGAATGCGATCGCAAGTAGTAATTACTGAATACGCTCCATCACTGAGAACAACTCAAACACGAAACAACTCAACACGAAACAACTCAACCGCGCCGTTGAAAAACGTAAACAAACGCCGATTCGGCGGGGAAAACGTAAGCAAGAATTGCAGGTTCCATTTTGGCTTTACAAAACGATATTTAAATTAAATAAAAATAGAAATGGATGGGAAAAACTTTTCCCCACAGTAATTAAACGATAAAATGAAAACATCTGCAACATGCTCCAGTCAAAACATTTCTCCCACTCCCGTCAAAACAAACTCCGTCTCTTAAATACACCACGAGCCTTGGCAAAAAGGAAACGGGAAACTCCCCTCTGCGTTTCGCGGAGTTGAGCGAACACGCTCCTGACTTACGAAAAGGAGATGCAACTACCAACAAGTTGCGACTTGCGATGATTGCTGTCAGCATACTCACTACCCTTAACACTCTATAATATATACATATTGTAATAGTATAATGTAGCATGACTTACTGGTTTTTATTTTATTCCAATACTATTCTATCATTATCTTACTTCCAATCTCTTTATTTTGTTTTTCCTGGTTCCATGGCATATTCCATTTTTAAATCGGTTACTTATTTGTTTACTTTCGATTTGAACATCTTACATGTGCGTTCATGGTCGCTTTCTTCCGTCTGATCGCGATTTGCGATCTTCGCAAATCGCAACTTACGAGTGGCCGTATCTCCCTTTCGCAAAGCAGGAACGCATCCGCTCAACTCGGCAGACGCAAAGGGGGCGTTGTCCTCTGGCGATGTATAGAACGGCGAGGGGTATTTAAATCAGTCGGATTGTTTTGACTGCTGATGGTCTGACGATGTTTTGGTCTAGTAAAGGCCGTTTGTTGTCATAAATATTAGTTATGTAAGTTCAGTTGTAGTTTATCTTAAGTAGTGAAAGATGGTGTTGTCTTATGGAATATTCCTGTTAGTCGATAGCGGGAATGTGATGATATATATGTTGCTGTCATGAACTGTGTTAACATCCAAGGGTTTTTTTACTTTCTTTGAACTATTCCTGGACTTTATTTTTCGTCATCGTCCGATTTGAAAATTTCTTCTTCCAGTTATGCCATGGTGAGTTGTTCGTTTTGCAACCTGTACCGGTCATTTGGGCTTTACTTTATGTCATGCTATTTGTTTAATTAAGTATTTTTATTGTGTCAAATATGACTTTAATTTTATAGATAACATAATTTCAGAAATTACCTTTTTTTTTTGGTTGAATCTTACCAGATATGATTTCTCTTTGTTTATTATTTCATATATACATATATTTTTATTTTGAATATGTATTTTTCTTGAAAAATAAACATTAGTTTATATTTTAATTAAATGTTTCTTTACTGACTTTATAACGCAACCACATATTGCCAATATTTATTTTCAGGTCACCAATTTTAATTTCTTTATCTCTGCTTGAGTTTTATTTAATTTTAGAACGGTTCTGGCCTCAGAACCGATCACGGGTTATGGGCCAAAGCTACTACGCTTTTTAACCTGTTATGGTGGCCATAACCTTCGTTGGCAATATCGTAAACTAGTGGTAGCATGCGGCCATTAGACCTCCAAGTGATTTCTAGTGGGGGGGGCCGCAATAGCATTTTTCTTTTAATTTATAATCATATCTAATTATTCTGGTATAAAATAGAAAGGTTCTTTTGTAAAAAAAAAAAAAAAAAAAAAAAAAAATTTTGTCGTACTATTTGACTGTTTTAAAGTACGGTTTTTTTGAAAAAAAAAAAAAAAATCTTTTCCTTTCTGGTTAAATTTCATAAAGTCTAGTTAAGAGCATGGCAATGACCAACGTACAGGTTAGCATAAACAAACTGAACTCTCACAACTATGCAACCTGGGCAGCGGACGTAAAATACCTGCAGCTCGACAAAAATGCTTGGGGCATCGTGAATGGTACTGAAGAGGCTCCGAATACCAGTGATGCAGTGGCAACAAAAGAATATCAGGCACGGCTCAGGTCAGCACTGTCCATAGTATACTTAAACGTCGAAACTGAGTTCCGGAGAATAATAGAAAACATCGACGACCCTCATGAAGCATGGACAAAGCTGAAGACTCACTTTCAACCTGATAACCGTGCACGCCACATGCAGTTGTTTGGCGAGATCCTGTCCTGCAGAATACAGCCTGATGAGCCAGTCGACATGTTTGCTGCTCGCCTACAGAGACTTGCTGATCAGCTGGCTGCCATGAATGAGCCGATAAAAGAAATTTATCTAACATTCCAGTTGCTGAGATGGCTTCCTAAGAAGTTTGATAATCTCGTCCAGGGTGTATGGACAATATACTAATCGTAACACGATAGTAATTGTTACCTCTACGACTCTAATTTTTATTATTTAATATCTTTCGATAAACTTTAAATTTTTTAATGGAAAATGTTACTCACATTTAGTACCTTTAGTAACTCGTATTACTGCGATGAATCACAGCACCTACGGTGAGTAAAAACACTAAGTCTAAAGCAATAAAACTTATATGGAAAAAGACCAACAACATTTTTTTAATTTTTCTATCTTTTTCTAAATTAGAAAATAGGCTGTTGCCACAAAATACATCAAAATTTTGTTTTTCACAATTTCTTTTTACATGAGACAATCGCCTACGAGCGTGCAAATAAAACAAAGTATTAAAATGTCAATTCAACTCAATGTTTCTTTTTTTTTTCTCTTTTTTCTACACTGTTCATAGATGATCGCGTGATTTCCTAACATCCTCCCACCTTCTGATTATCTTGTATAATCAGAACTAATTCTAAATTTAGAGGAATTGATCAGAGTCACTTGTTATAAAATCAGTCTTTCGGGAATTTTCAGGAGCCTTCCAGCTCTGCTGTGTCTAGGTGATTCCTTGCTTGAGGATGCATCCAAAATTGTAGCTTTGTTCAGTATTTTCACTTGGTTGTGGACAGTCTTTGGTTTCGGACAGTCAGTGGGCGTAGCTATCTCTAGTGGATATATTCTTTGTATAGGTCGTAAAAGCTCATGTTGTGATGTTTGAACTCTTACGAGTCGAACTTTCTTGTCTCTACCAGGTATAAGTTCAGTGATTCTATTTTCCGGTAGTGGCGCACTATCTCTCCATAAACTTTTCCCACTGAATCGTTTGCACACAACACACTGTGCTAACACTTGTTTTACATTTCTACGACCATTAAGTATCCAGTATTTCTCTCTCAATAAATTAAGTAGGATCTGTAGTCCAGCGTGACAATGTTTTACATGAACATGATAAATGAGCCGTTTTACAACTTCATGTTTTGCTGGCAGGACTATAGGTTTCAGGAAATCTTCACTGTCTTTTCTGTTCGTAATTTTGGTGCGTAGTCTAATTATATCTTGTTCATCCTTCCATGCCTGTAAAGTACGCAATCTGTTATCATTCTCGGGAAAAAATGCTTCTTTCTGAACCATGCGTAGAGTCTTCAATTCAGCTTCCTTAAACTCAGATGACGTCAGTTCTCCTTCTCTTTTCACTTCTGCACTTTTGCAGTTATGCCTGAAACGTAATATCCATGCAACCATCCGTACGATTTTTACATAACTGGAGAAATATCTGCAATACCAACTATCTTGTTTAACGCCAGAATTCGTTATCATGGAAACTGACTTTATTCGTTCCTTCCGAATTTCGTCTTCATCATAGTCTTGGTCAGTAGAGATCGGATGTTTTCCAAACTCTGTTGAATGTCTCAGCCAAGCTGGACCCTCCCACCATCTTCTGGCAGCTAGCTGTCCGGCCTTACATCCGCGAGTTGGCAGGTCTGCAGGATTTTTATCACTTGGCACATACAGCCATGATGAAGGACTGCTTAGTCTTCTGATCTCTAGAACTCGATTTCGTACAAATACTGACCAATTGTCATCTCTGGATATCCAAGCGAGTACTGTGGATGAATCGCTCCAATAATACTTCTTCATCTTTTCCCAACCGAGAGCATCTACAATAGTTTGCGCCAAACGAGCTCCCATAGTTGCCGCCAATAATTCCATTCTTGGTATCGTGACATTCTTCAAAGGTGCGACTCTTGATTTGGCTGCAATGAAAACTAACTCGACTTGGCTTTCAATTTCTATTCTCAGGAATATAACTGTTGCGTAAGCATCTTTACTTCCATCTACAAATGTGTGAAGTGAACACGCTTCTATGTTTCCTGGAGTCATTTTCATGTATCTTGGAATCTCCATATCTTTCAAAACTGATAATTCTTTGAACCACAGTAAAAATTCTTTACGTAACTCACCAGTTATCTCTTCATCCCATTTGAAACCTAATTTCCAGGCTCTTTGCAACATTATTTTCGGACAAATCGTGACTGGCGACGTAAAACCAAATGGATCAAATATTTTATGCACAGCTGATAACATACTGCGTTTAGTGATCTTTTCTGTGTCGAAATCTTGTAACCAACTTAAGTTGATCTTTAACATGTCGGTATCCTTCTTCCAAATGAGACCTAAAACGTTGGTTTCATTCGTGTTTGGCGCTTCTTGGCGATCACCTGTGTACTCCCACTGTCTGAGATCAAAACTACCTCTCGCCATAAGCGTCTTAGAATCTTCGATAAATTTTTTCAATTCTTCTTCGCTGTTTACACTGGTTACGACATTATCAACATAAAAGCTATGCAACAGTCTATCTTTAAAATTTTCAGCAAAATCTGGAGTCCTTCGGATGTGATATTCGATGACTGATGAAAGAAGAAATGGACTGCATTTCACGCCAAATACAACTCGGGTATGCCTGAAGATCATTAATTTCTTTTCTTTTAAGTCCTTCCACCATAAAAAACGTAGAAAATTTCGATCTTTTTCACAAATGCTGATTTGTAAAAAAGCTTTCTTAATATCTGCAATTAAACCAAGCTTTCTTTCTCGAAAGCGTAGAAGAACATCTGGAATTAGCTCAATCAAGTTGGGTCCGCATTGTAGACATTGATTCAGAGATGGATGATTCGCGAATTTTGCTGACGCATCAAATACAGGACGAATCGGAGTTGTGGTACTACTCTCTTTTATGACTGGATGGTGCGGCAAATAATTACCGTACAATTTCGTTTCGCAAGAAGGAACTTCTTCTATAATCCCTTCGTTCATCCAATCCTTAAAGACATTTTCGTATTGTTGAAACATGTTCTTAGCGATTAACTTGGAGGTGGTATTTTCTAAACGTTTCATCGCCAAATTAAAGTTATCTGGAAGTGTTGCTGCGTCATCAGCCCAAGGAAGGCAAACTTCGTAACGATTTTCATCGTTTACCTGTACTGTTTCTAAGAAATAGTCCTTAGTTTGGCGATCTATCTCTTCCTTTGACTTCTTCTCTATAGGATCTGTAATTCCAATTAAATCAAGCCTCCATAGATTTGAAATATCTGCTTCTTTCACAAACATCGATGTTACTGTCATCGCCAAGTTTTCAGATGAACATTCCTCTTCACATGGTACTTTTCCCATTAATGTCCATCCAAGATACGTTTCCACTGCAACTAAACCAGATGACAATATTTTTCTTTGTCCAGTTAACATTTTCCCCATAACATCAGCTCCGATTAAAACTTCTATGGCACCACAACATTGACTCACATCGCTTAACATGATGCCACTTTCCTTTAATTCTTCTAACCATGGCCCCTGTGTAACAGGTTGAATGTCTCCGCATATGCTAACTTGATCTCGTACTTCAAAATTGCACCGGAAGTTTTCGCTTAAATCTCTCATTCTTATTTTGTAACAGTTGTGTTGGCATTCTTGAGTAGTAATACCGCCAAACAAAGAATGGATTATCTTTTCTTGCCGAATAGGCTTGTAATTCATTTCTTCTGCTACACTTTTTAGTATGTACGATTTTTGTGATGCTGAATCTAGTAATATACGAACAATTTTTTGTTTACTTTCTGAAACTAGCTTCACCTTCAAAGTCTGCAAGAACACCTTGGCGCTTTTCTTACTAACATTTGTCAAATTCAATTCATCTTTTTTAAATTTCTCTTCAGCTCCTTCTTGAGTTTCTTTACCGGACGATTTACGTTGATCGCACAGTAATGGCACATGGCGCTTATTGCAAATAATGCATTTTATCATCGCGCGGCATCTTTTAGCGGTATGTTCTGGTACTAAGCAGACGAAACAGCATCTCTTCTCTTTGGCGATTTTTTGTATTTCTGTCAGGCTTAATTTTCTAGCAGAAAAGCATTCCGAACTTGCATGTTTTCCTTGACAAAAAATGCAGGCTAATTTTTTCTCTGTTACGGAAGAGGTAGTCAACAGACCTGCCGCTGTCGAAGTTTTATTAGTTTTATGTTCAAAATTAATGTGATTCTTTTTGGCGACATGTTTACGATCTTCATTCTTACCTAAACCAAAACCAGCTACTGCAAGTGACACTCTCTCTTCACCTTCTACTTCAGTTTTCAAAAACTGCATAAGACTATTTAATCTGTCCTGCGCCTCCGTTTTCTCCGTTGATATGTTCGAACGATTCCATGCCTTTAGAAATTCTGCTGGAAAACAGGATTCTACTAGTGGATATAAGATCGATGCGCACTTGTCAGTTGTAACACCTAAGGTATCTAAAGCCCGTAAATATGATTCCAACTTATCATATAAGGATGTCAACGAGAACTTTCCCTTCGTTTGTACTGATATTATCAATTTGAGTAATTCTCTCACATATACTTCTACTAATATATCTTCTCTACCAAAGCGGGTTTTCAAACTCTCAATTGCTTTGGCGTAGTTTACACCACTTGGCGGAAAGCTCTCTACCACTTCTCTTGCACGGGAGCCGGCAATTGTTGCTTGCACGAGATACTGAAATTTGTCTTCTGGCGCAATCTCTGTATCTTCATCAATTTGTCTAAATTGACACCAAAACGGTAACCAGTCTATGATTTCACCGCCAAACTTTCTGAACTCTAATTTTGGTAATGTAAACTTTCTTCTCATTCCATAAGTATCGATAACTGGATTAAGAACTTCACCTTGGCTGTTTACTGGCAATTGAAGTTTCGCCAACTCTAATTCATGTGCCAATTTTAACTTTTCGCATTCAATCTTTGCTTGTAATTCTGCAGCTTCTTTCTTTGCTTGTAATTCTGCAGCTTCTTTCCTTGCTTGTAATTCTGCAGCTTCTTTCCTTGCTTGTAATTCTGCAGCTTCAGCTTCTTTCTTTGCTTGTACTTCGAGTTTTTCTTTTTCCTTTCTTTCGGAAATGGCATTTTCTAAAACGTTTTGTACAAATTCTGGATCGGTTTTGTATTCTTTAGAATTCAAAATTAGATCCTTAAGCGTTGAAAGAGTAGCCGTTGACGATACTTTCTCACCTAATTGCTCAGCCAAAAAGATTAAATCTTCTCTTTTAAAACCTTTAACCGATTTAAACATTTTGGAAGTCTTTATTTCATTTAAACTTTATTAATACTTTTAAAATGAATCTGATAAATATATTTGTTTAAACTCAGTCCTGTCGCGGACGCCAATAATTTTATGTATGGACAATATACTAATCGTAACACGATAGTAATTGTTACCTCTACGACTCTAATTTTTATTATTTAATATCTTTCGATAAACTTTAAATTTTTTAATGGAAAATGTTACTCACATTTAGTACCTTTAGTAACTCGTATTACTGCGATGAATCACAGCACCTACGGTGAGTAAAAACACTAAGTCTAAAGCAATAAAACTTATATGGAAAAAGACCAACAACATTTTTTTAATTTTTCTATCTTTTTCTAAATTAGAAAATAGGCTGTTGCCACAAAATACATCAAAATTTTGTTTTTCACAATTTCTTTTTACATGAGACAATCGCCTACGAGCGTGCAAATAAAACAAAGTATTAAAATGTCAATTCAACTCAATGTTTCTTTTTTTTTTCTCTTTTTTCTACACTGTTCATAGATGATCGCGTGATTTCCTAACACAGGGAATTTTGCAATGGCCCGAACAGCAGTTCAAGTTTAAAGATGTCCTGACCGAGTTAGTAGCAGAAGAATCCCGCATTAAATTACGAGAAGAAGACAGAGGTAGCCTGGTCCAATCCCATTTTTCCCGAGCTCGAACACCCAAGAGGTCCGCATATAAGCCTAAGTTCAAGGGAAGATGCCAAAGGTGTGGTCAAGCCGGCCATGTGCTTCGTCAGTGTAAATTGCCTCAACAAGCTTCCAGTCCCGAATCCATCCTCCATACTACTTTGAGAGACTCCTCAGACTCCTCATTCCAGAACTCCTCGGTATCCAGAGGATCATCGGTGTCCAGTCCAGTTCGAGTCCAACCCTGTAATTCCAGACCTAGCAGAGATGTGCCTCGCAATAGAGCTAGAAAACAACGTCAACGTAAGCCAACAAGCCAGGTAAATTACCTCATTCAATCTAATCTTAGTAATATTAAATGTGGTGGAGACGCCTGGGTCTTTGACACAGGTGCCTCCCACCACTTTTGCAAAGATAAAAACCTATATGTAAAATTTAAACCTTTGCAAAATGAGGAGTTGGCTGTTGCCGTTGACGGAGCAACTTTTCCTATTGAAGGAACTGGTCTAGTGGACTTAAAAATAAATGGGGAAATGGTTCGCTTCGGCGATGTTATGTATTGCCCAAGTTTAAGGCACAATTTGATATCTGGCCCTAGGCTTGATAAAACTGGTGCCAAGTTCAGAGGAGGTGAGGGCAGGGTTAGAGCATATCGTGACAGTGGTACCCTATTTCGTGCTTTTCTTAAAAATGGCATTTACTGCCTGTACCCAGATCCTAGCCCTAAAAATAAAACTAAAACTCAAAATAGTCAAAGTCCTAAAAAGGTGCGTTTTCAAGCCTCTACTGTCCAGAAAGACGACTTTAAGTTATGGCATAGACGTTTCGGACACATTAGCTCCACTTTAATTGAACACACTGTAAAATGTAATGGTGTAAGGGGCTTACCACCTATTAAAAGTAAAGACTTTGAATGTGAGACATGTAAAATTAACAAACACAGGCGAACTTCCTTCCGTCCTATAAATCAAATAAGATCAAAACGACCCCTTGAATTACTTCATACTGACTTGTGGGGACCGACACAAATAACAGGTAGAAACGGCGAGAAGTACTTTTTAACCATAACTGACGACTTCTCACGAAAAGTATCAGTCTACCCCTTATGTAATAAATCACAAGTATTCAAGGTATTCACTAATCATGTAAAAAGAGCTGAAAGATTTTTAGGCACTAAGGTAAAAGAAGTCCGTAGTGACAATGGGCGGGAGTTTGACAATGAAGCATTTACAAGATACTTTGAGGAAAACGGGATACACCATGAGTTTACCAACGTGTATTCTCCGGAACAAAATGGGGTCTCGGAACGTTTAAATCAGACTATAATGGACGGGGCACGCTCAATACTTAATGAGAGTAAACTTAGTTTAAAATTCTGGCCGGAAGCAGTTCTATACATCGCGTACACACTAAATAGGATATGTCATAAAACACAGAAAAAGACACCTTTCGAGTATTACTGTGGTAACAAACCCTCAATAAGACATTTACGCCCTTTTGGTACTGTGGCATACGTAGGAGTGCCCAAACAGTTAAGAAACTCAAAGTTTGATGCTAAGGCCAAAAAGGGGGTGTTAGTGGGTTACGCGATGTCAACCAAAGGCTACAGAGTATGGATTCCTGACACAAACAAAATAATAGAAACCATAAATGTTAGATTTGGGGATGAATCTGTACCAAGAAGTGTTCATAGACATAGCGAGCAAGGCCCAAGTTATTCAATAGGCACAAACCCTTTTACAACGTCAGAGCAGCACAACGGACATGTTAGGTAAAAATTTCGCATAGTATGTGATTAGGCCAATAAAAGAACGTAGCTCGTCTACATTTGTTGGTTCCGGAGCATCTGTAATCGCTTTGACCTTCGATTCAACTGGATGCAACCCATCTTTGTCCAGACGATGACCAAGATATTCCACAGATGGTCTGAGAAATTCACATTTTTCTGGATGTAACTTTACACCTGCTGCTTGCAGACGAGAGAGAACTTCTTGTAAGTTCTGTAGATGTTCTGCTTCGGTTTTACCAGTTACTAGAAGGTCATCCAAGTATTTAGAGGCTCCTTTTACCCCTTGTAAAATCTTGTCAATTTCACGTTGAAAAATAGCCGGGGCGGAAGCAATGCCAAAAGCCAGGCGTGTATACCGGAAGAGACCTCTGTGCGTATTTATCACTACCAGGCGTCTTGACTCTTCATCGAGCGCTAGCTGACAGTATGCATCCCGCAGATCTAATTTAGTGAAAGCTGTACCCCCAGACATTTCAGCAAACAAATCTTCGATATTTGGCAGAGGGTACTGCTCTAATTCTGTTACTTTATTGACTGTTAGCTTAAAGTCACCACATATTCTAATTCTGCCGTCTTGCTTCAGCACAGGAACAATAGGAGCTGCCCAATCAGAAGTTTTAACTGGCTCTAAAATGCCATCTGCAAGAAGGCGGTCTATTTCCTTGTTGATTTTTTCCTTGTATGCATATGGTACAGGACGAGCCTTGAAAAATTTTGGAGGTTCACCAGTTTTACAGGTAAGATGAACTTTAATTCCTTTCACTAATCCCAAGCCTGGTGAGAAAACATTCTCGAATTCTTTTAAAAGTCCATCTAGCTTGAGCTGCTCAGTCCTTACACAATGTAATGTGTGGTTCATGTTTTCATCAAACGCATTCATTAGGCTTAATGGAACAATCCAGTTTCGCCCAGCTAAATTAGTGCTTCCCTGAGAAACCACTAGCAGAGGTAAAGTCTGTGTTCTTGCTTGGAACACCACATTCACATCTGTAACTCCCAAAATATCAATGGTATTGTTGGTGTAAGACTGAAGCTTAATGTTCGTTTTTTCCAAAGGAGGGCAGAATCTTCTAATTTTATCAAACAGTTTTACAGGCATTATGGAAAATGGAGCCCCTGAGTCAATTTCAAAAATAACAGGCTGGCCTTGGATCTCACAAGTAATTTTCACCGGAGGGTAATCTCTCTTGTTATCTCTTAAATTAAAAATTGTATACTCCTTACTGCCTAAATCTTCTTTAGATTCAGCAACTAAGTTAACTTTAGGTTTGTAACCTTGTTTATTCTTTGATAAACACACTTTTGACAGGTGCCCCACTTTTTTACAGCTATAACACGTGCTATTTTTGTGTTTACAATCAGAAGAATGGTGTTTGGAATCGCCACAACGATAACACTTCTTCCCTGTACGGCCGTTATTTGAATTGGACGCCGATTTAACGATCTCGTTTTTTCGCGGCCGTTGCGCCGTAACTTGTAATTTTTTTACTTCAGGAACGGCAGATATCTTCAGATCAACAGCATCCCTCGCAGCTGCTTCCATTGAAACGGCAATTTCCGACGCTCGCAAAAGGGTTAAATTGCTTTCTGATAACAATTTTCGTTGTATTCCTTCGTCTTGTATACCACAAACTATCCGATCACGGAGCATCATATCCAGAGATTCGCCGTAATTGCAATACTTCGCTAATTTCCGAAGCTCTGCGATATAATCGGCCACTGATTCGTCCGCGCGCCGTACGCGGCTGTTGAACTTGAATCGCTCCACGATCTCTGAAGGCACTGGATCATAATGTCCGTTGAGGATGCCGATGAGTTCCGCTAATGTCTTAGATGTGGGTGCAGCCGGCGATAGCAGATTCCGAAGCAATCCGTAAGTGGCAGGTCCTACCACCGTTAAGAAAACAGCACGCTTTCTATTGTCTTCGACTATGGCGTTGGCGATGAAGAATTGTTCCAGTCTTTCGGAGTATTCGCTCCAGGATTCGACCGATGGATTGAATTCTGCAATACAGCCAAAAGAAGCCATGCCGGAACTTGAATAAACAATTCTGGGGTCGCCGGTCGCCGATTAAGCCTGCTTCGCTAACGCCGTAACGTCCGTCCGCCGATCGGCGCTTAGGCCTAGTAGGAACACGCGGCCATCCACCGCTGACGCTCTTTCTTCAAAATCGCGTCAAAAAGCATTTTTTTTTTATTGAAAAAACATCGATATTGATTTTCCTCGTCGCCACTAAAACATTTCTAAAGGTGTATGGATATACTCAGTAATCACTAGAGCTGGATGCATTAAGATATAAGAATTTATTCCTGGATCGAAGATCCGACCGTCTTACATCGTGGCTGACAACGAACGCCCGCTCAACATCGTTCGCGGCTAAACTGCATTTTTGGCCGGCGCTGATGGCGCCATCTAGTGCACATCATAACAGATATAACAGGCGAGAAGTACTTTTTAACTATAACTGACGACTTCTCACGAAAAGTATCAGTCTATCCCTTATGTAACAAATCACAAGTATTCAAGGTGTTCACTAATCATGTAAAAAGAGCTGAAAGATTTTTAGGCACTAAGGTAAAAGAAGTCCGTAGCGACAATGGGCGGGAGTTTGACAATGAAGCATTTACAAGATACTTTGAGGAAAACGGGATACACCATGAGTTTACCAACGTGTATTCTCCGGAACAAAATGGGGTCTCGGAACGTTTAAATCAGACTATAATGGACGGGGCACGCTCAATACTTAATGAGAGTAAACTTAGTTTAAAATTCTGGCCGGAAGCAGTTCTATACATCGCGTACACACTAAATAGGATATGTCATAAAACACAGAAAAAGACACCTTTCGAGTATTACTGTGGTAACAAACCCTCAATAAGACATTTACGCCCTTTTGGTACTGTGGCATACGTAGGAGTGCCCAAACAGTTAAGAAACTCAAAGTTTGATGCTAAGGCCAAAAAGGGGGTGTTAGTGGGTTACGCGATGTCAACCAAAGGCTACAGAGTATGGATTCCTGACACAAACAAAATAATAGAAACCATAAATGTTAGATTTGGGGATGAATCTGTACCAAGAAGTGTTCATAGACATAGCGAGCAAGGCCCAAGTTATTCAATAGGCACAAACCCTTTTACAACGTCAGAGCAGCACAACGGAAGCGACCTGGGACCCACATATATTTTAAGTTCAGAACAACCAGAAATTGACCCTTTGACCGACCTTCAACCTGACAGATTTCCTTTAGCAAGATCTCCATCACCTAAGCCAGGTACCTCAAAAACTGATGAACCCGCCTCCGTTCACTCATCTGACGATGAAAGTGACGAGGAAGGCGAGAAATTCTCGAGAACACTGAGGGATGCTGTATGGTTCCGTAAGGCCATAACTAGGCCTGATAAGTCGAGAACCGACATCTATTATTATGAGATGGGTGAAACGCAACGTTTAAGATCACTCAGAGAAGTGCGGGAATACTGTCAGTCTAATTATATAAAATTTGATCCAACCATGTTCAGTTTCAAAGGGGAAAATAAATACCAGGGTATTGTAAAATCTACTTCCAGTGCTAGTTCAAGTCCTAGTTACACACCTCCACACACATCTTTATCAGAAACACGTAAAAACAATATATGACTAGAAGACTCCATACCAAACACATATAAGCAAGCCTTAAAATCCCCTCAGTGGGAACTCTGGAGACAGGCAATGCAGGAGGAAATAGACGTAATAAATAAAAGACATGTATGGGAATTAACATTATTACCACCCAACACTGAACCTCTAGGCTGCAGATGGGTCTTCACCATCAAACGAGACGATAAAGGGCATGTGGAAAGATACAAAGCAAGACTAGTAGCCCAAGGCTACAAACAGGTCAGGGGTGAAACTTATGACGAGACTTTTTCACCAGTCGTAAATTTTAGTCTAATCCGCTTTTTCTTTGCCGCCCTTGTCTCATGTCTCGGATGGATTCACACGCAATGCGATGTGAAAGGAGCCTATCTGTACGCCCCTCTCTCAGATAACATATACATGAAACAGCCTCCGGGTTTTGAAATAAAAGGGAAAGAGCATTTGGTCTGTAAACTCCAGAGGGCACTGTATGGCCTCCATCAGAGTGGCCGGGTGTGGTTTTATGAATTACATAAAGTTTTAATTTCTCTTGGTTTTAACAAACTGGATTGGTGTAATTGCATCTATACATTTTCTAATTACGCTGTTTTATTATTATATGTTGATGACTTTGTTGTTTTAAGTAACCATCAGAAACACATTAATGAAATTTTAAAATTACTAACTGAACATTTTGACATCAAAATCCTGGGGAAAACACGTAAACTCCTTGGAGTTGAGTTTGAGGAGGATAGGGAAGGTGTAGTGTCAATCCATCAAATGCAATATATTGATGATATCTGCACACGTTTTAAGGAATATAACTTTCCCATCACATCACTTCCCATAAGTAAAGGAGTAGTGTGCTCCAAAGCACAGTGCCCTCAAACAGATACTGAAATCCAGGAGATGTCAAAATATCCGTACCGAAGTGTTTTGGGTTGCTTATCTTTTCTTACAAGCAGGACTCGCCCCGACATATCCTATGCAGTAAATATCTTCAGTCAATTCCAGAGTAATCCAGGAATAATCCACTGGAATGGTCTTTTAAAATTACTAGGATATGTACAAAGCACCAAACACTACAAATTGAAGCTACCTTGTCATAACATAAATCTAATAACATATACTGATGCCGATTTCGCCGCCAATCGTGATGACAGGACGTCAATGGGGGGACAACTTTTAATGTTAGACAAATCTCCTATCATGTGGAGGGCTTTTAAACAAAAATCTGTCTGCTTGTCTACCATGGAATCAGAGTTTGTGGCTTTAACAGAAGCAACTAAAGAGCTTCTTTGGTTCAGTAGAATCATAACTGAGTGTTATGATAAACACATTTTTAAAGGCCCACAAACTATACCAACCTTGTTAGTAGACAATATGGCCTCCATTGATTTCCTTAAGTCTCCCATAGAAAACTACAGAACAAAACACATTGACGTTAAATTATTTTTTGTTAGAGACCTTTTAAACCAAGAGATATTTAATGTAAAACACGTAACTAGTAAAGCTAATCTCTCAGACATCTTTACAAAACCCTTAACGAAGTTTGATCTTAAAAGATTCATTGAAGTGATCTTTAGTTATAAGTAATATATAATGTTTATAAATATGTTTTATTTAAAAGTAAAAAGTAAAATGTATAAAGATGTTAAAGGTATAAGGTGAAAAAAAAAAACTCCCCCTCCTTTGGACTTGGGTCAAGTATTAAGATGCTTGTTTAGTTTTTTTTTAAGTTAAACCCTGAAGTTTAACAAGTTTCATTTTTCAAATCTGAGATTTTGTATATTTCAGTGTTTTCTTTTTATAATGTTTGAATATGTGATTACACACTTGTTTTTCTTGTTATTTCATTTTTTTGTCTCATATGCATATGTTCTATTTTTATACATAAGTTTTCCAATACCCTCATTTCCAACATCGCGGACAATTTAACTCCCGCTGGAATGTGATCAGACCTCAGGATGGTTCATCCTCCGGGACCCGAGCAGCCCCAGGAAGCGGCTCGCAGGGGTGCAATTGTAAATAGCCAGAGTGGTCTGCAGGGGGTAGTGGCTTTCTTGAGTGTTTTGATCACAGGAAGGCCTGTCGCGGGCATCGTTTCTTTTAAGTTTGTAAGTCCCTATTTTTGAACAATGGAAATGTCACATAGGTCCCGTCCGTGGTGTTGAAAATTGAGCTGTATTTTTTTTGCATATATAAATATGAAAGGGGTTGTTTTACGTTAAGAAATTGCATAACAAGTGTCTTTCACATTTTAAATCTTTGTTAAAACATTTGCAAATGTGTATTATTTCGAAAGTTTAAGCATGCATGTTGTTGTTGTTGTTTGTTTTTATGTGAGCGCTCACCGTCCCTATCATTATCATATTCACAGTCATTATCATGATCATGATCGTTAGTGTAATTATCATTAAATGTGTCTATGTTGCATATCATGAATTTCCCATACATTATCAAAGTGTTTTTGCATAGTAATTCATGTTTTGCTATTCTTCATATTTGTAATGTTTATGAATCTGTCGTATGATAATCATTTACTTTAGTGTAATTATGCAAATGTTTGTAAATGTAATCGTGTATTGTCAAGGCAAGGATCAAGAATCGACATACTAAAGAATGTTACGGTATGTACCGGTAATCGTAGTCACTTGCATGTGACGAGGTAAAACGGTAACAAATTTTCATGAACTCTTTTGAAATGTTTGTGTACCTGAAAGACTTTCGAATTTTTAAGTTACTATGGTAACTAAAGACTCCTATACTATGGAAAAAATTGTTATTGTTAATCTTGTTGTTGTATAGTTATTAAATTGTTATTCATATTGTGTGGTTATTAACATTGTTAAAAAGTTGTTCATTTTTGGAAATTAACCTTGTTATATGATATTATGAATTTGTTGCATTTATGCACGATAATATTGATTGTTCTTCATTAGTAACTGTCAAAGTATGATAGTAGATATACTGATATCCTATGTTTTTTGTAGTACGAGTGTTAAGGGGGGGGGGGGGGGGGCGATTGTCAGCATACTCACTACCCTTAACACTCTATAATATATACATATTGTAATAGTATAATGTAGCATGACTTACTGGTTTTTATTTTATTCCAATACTATTCTATCATTATCTTACTTCCAATCTCTTTATTTTGTTTTTCCTGGTTCCATGGCATATTCCATTTTTAAATCGGTTACTTATTTGTTTACTTTCGATTTGAACATCTTACATGTGCGTTCATGGTCGCTTTCTTCCGTCTGATCGCGATTTGCGATCTTCGCAAATCGAAACTTACAAGTAGCCGTATCTCCCTTTCGCAAAGCAGGAACGCAGACGCAAAGAGGGCGTTGTCCTCTGGCGATGTATAGAACGGCGAGGGGTATTTAAATCAGTCGGATTGTTTTGACTGCTGATGGTCTGACGATGTTTTGGTCTAGTAAAGGCCGTTTGTTGTCATAAATATTAGTTATGTAAGTTCAGTTGTAGTTTATCTTAAGTAGTGAAAGATGGTGTTGTCTTATGGAATATTCCTGTTAGTCGATAGCGGGAATGTGATGATAAATATGTTGCTGTCATGAACTGTGTTAACATCCAAGGGTTTTTTTACTTTCTTTGAACTATTCCTGGACTTTATTTTTCGTCATCGTCCGATTTGAAAATTTCTTCTTCCAGTTATGCCATGGTGAGTTGTTCGTTTTGCAACCTGTACCGGTCATTTGGGCTTTACTTTATGTCATGCTATTTGTTTAATTAAGTATTTTTATTGTGTCAAATATGACTTTAATTTTATAGATAACATAATTTCAGAAATTACCTTTTTTTTTTGGTTGAATCTTACCAGATATGATTTCTCTTTGTTTATTATTTCATATATACATATATTTTTATTTTGAATATGTTTTTTTCTTGAAAAATAAACGTTAGTTTATATTTTAATTAAATGCTTCTTTACTGACTTTATAACGCAACCACATATTGCCAATATTTATTTTCAGGTCACCAATTTTAATTTCTTTATCTCTGCTTGAGTTTTATTTAATTTTAGAACGGTTCTGGCCTCAGAACCGATCAATTGCAAGTTGCGATCGGATGGAAGAAGGACGAACGGGTTCATGAACGCACGCATCAAAAACGTGAAAGACAGCACTCGTAATCCATAAATTAATCGAAACGGAAGTAAACGAATACGGAACTGATTTGAAAAATACAATATACTATGGAACAAACAGATAAAAAAACTGGATAATAGGAAATTAGAGAATTGGAAAACCATGAAAAACAAAGATTGGAATAAAATAAAACCGGTAAGTCATGCTGCATTACCATATTGTTACAATATACCGTATTTTCGGGTGTATAGCCCGCACCCCTAAATCGAGCAGTGCAGTAAAAAAAGTTTGTGTATAGCCCGTGGAGATGCATCGGTGTATAGTCCGAGGGCTATACACCATTTACGAATGTATATTTTGATCAGGGTTCGAAGTTAGAGGCCATTAGTCATAATTTTGAACACAAATTTACCAAATTTGTTCGTGATGCATAATACCTACAGTACTTCGGCTAAAAAATGAAGATTACCAGTGCCGTAATTTTCGGAAGAAACGCCGCGATGTTTACGTGTTTTAAGGTAAAATTTTAAGCGATGCGGCATTTACACGCATTTTTTTTTCTTCAAACAAACGTGATATTTTTTCTAAATTTCCCCCCCCCCCCCCCCAAAAAAAAAAAAATCGGTGATAAATTCAAAATTTTGGATGTAAAATGTATACGTATCTTAAGTCATTGGTTCCCAAAAAGATCGAATCCTCGGAATCGGTCCGAAATGCACCAACTCCGAAAAGAAACGATTCCTCGTACTCTATCTGAAATGAAACGAATCCGGAAAAGTTCGATTCCTTGAACTCGTTTCGAAATGAAACAACTCTGTAAAGGGATGATTCGTCGGAATCATTTCGAAAAAGACCAACTGCTCTGAATCGTTCCAAAATGACATAAATCTTGCACTTTTTTTGTTCTTTGCAACAGGGTAGGGTACCAACTCCAAAAATATACGATTCCAATGGACTCTATCTGAAATGAAACGATTTCAGAAAAGTTCGATTCCTTGAACTCATTCCGAAATGAAAATACTCTGTAAAGGAATGATTCCTCGGAATTGTTTTGAAAAAGACCGACTGCTCTGAATCGTTCCGAAATGACATAAACCACGCACTTTTTTTTGTTCTTTGAAACAGGGTAGGGTACCAACTTCGAAAACAAACGCTGCCTCGGACTCTATCTGAAATGAAACGACTCCGGAAAAGTTCGATTCCTTGAACTCGTTCTGAAATGAAACGACTCTGTAAAGGAACGATTTCTTGGAATCGTTTCGGAAAGAACGAATGCTCTGAATCGTTTAGAAATGACATAAATCACGCACTTTTTTTGTTCTTTGCAACTGGGTAGGGTAGATTAATTTTTTTGAAAAATAAATTAAATCTTAAATGATCTTAAATTCAGAATCGTCGAGGTTGGAAGGGTTCCGGATTTTGGATTTTGTACTCTACAAACACAATGGGGTGCTGCAGCACCGATTCACTAGCAAATTATTTTCTGATATTTGATTTATAGATTTTTTTTTTAGGTCTCGCGAATAAGTCGACCCACCACTTTGAAGTTCTTTTTTTTGTCTAAAATTTCACGACTTATACGAGAGTATGTACACTATTATAGATCTATCGGTGCAATACTTGACGATAGTTGCGACAGTTCTTCCAAACCCAGAAATAACTTTTTTAAGCAGCAAAAAAAAAAAAGCCTTTAGAACTCTCTAAATTTCGTGGCATAGCGAAAAAAAATTACAAATTTTGATATTTTTTCAATCTTTTTGGGGTTTAAAAGTTGTAGAAAAAATATCGCGATTTTCAACTAAAAAAAAAAAAATTTGTATAACCCACACCGTGTATAAGCCGCAGCGGCTTTTTGGAAAGTTTTTTTCTTGTATAAGCCGTGGACTATACACCCGAAAATACAATATATATGTTTATGAAGTGTTAAGGAAGTAGGTATGGCTAACAGCCTTTTAAAAAATTAATTTTTTTTCACTTTAACCATAGTTGTGAGAGTTCTATTGTTTTAAATCATTGCGATCTCAAGCACATATCTTCAAATAAATATATATACAATTTCTTATAAATTGGTTGAGCAGTTAGACTACTAGGAGTTTATATATCAGGGAAGTTTTTTTTATGCCACCCTTTACCATGATGAAAATGTAAAAAAAATTAAAATGAAATGATACATGGTTGGTTGGTTGATTAGGGTTTTATGGCGCAAGGTCCCTTTTGGGACATGCTGCGCCAAGACAAAGTCAAATAAAGAAAAAGTTAATGAAAACAATGTAATTAAAAACATCAATAACATAAATATATAACAAAAAACAATTTAAAAGACTAAAAACCATAGTTAACAAAATAAAAGATGTTTAAAACTGTAAAAACTCTATAAATTGTTAAAATACAGTATAAAGGATGATCTACTAGTGCTACAGAAACAAGGATTTAAAAATCAATAAATGAAATTTGATGATACATGTAGTTAAAAAGTAATTAAAACCAGTCAATGAGAGTAAAATGTAAATAATTAAAAATGTATTTATATTTAGTTAAAATCTGTGCAATTAGTAAAATGGCAGGATGTAATAAGATTAAGATGCTAATAAACCAAAAGCCAATAAAAAACTAATCAAGTTCAGCCAGGCACATATTCCTCAAACACAATGTTTCCCTTGGAATCCGAGCCACTGCCGTAAGCTTCAGATTCCACAGCCTCTTGAACATAATGCTTGAGTTGCCTGGGATCTTTAAAATTCCTAATGCATGGGCTTAGCAATGAGCTTTTCTTTCTTTTAACAACAGTTTGCCACTTGGGAGATGTTGCAGATGGGATTTTCTTGGTATCTGTTTGTTTTTTAAGTATATTTGATTTCTGTGGTGTTTTTGAGTTTTGTTTGGTCCCAGTCTTGGTCCTTTCTTTTTGAATGGAAGTTTTCACTATCTGACTAGAGTTGGGTTTTTTCAAGTTTAGAGCGGATGAATTTGGGGCATTTTTTGGAGAAGTAGCAAGAGAATTGGATGATCCACTAGATAGAGATTTCTGTCGGCGTTTTTCTAGATCAATTACTTTTACAGGTTCTTTGGATGGTAGCCAGCGTTCTAATAGTGGGTTTACAAGACATTTAGTAGGGAGACAGATATCATGGCTTTCTTTAATTGGTGTGTTAGTTGATTGTGTTTTAGTAGATTTATTTGGTAGATATGTGGAATCAGTTTGAGTACTTATGTATCTTACTGTTGTTGATTGCTGCTTGAGTATACTGGAGTAGGAAATTCCAATGGATAGGGTTCTGGATTCAACAGCTTTATGGGCATCGGGGTAAGATAAATTTTGAGTAATTTTGAGAGTAAGAATTTCTTTTTCCCAGTTCCAATTAGGACAAGTGCGAGAATAAGATGTGTGATCACCTTTACAATTTGAGCAGCGTTCGTGTTTTTCACACGATTTATTGTCGTGGCCTGTTATCCTTGAAGTCAAGGACGGTTATTAAAAAGACTTACACAGCAGAGCAAATATGCTAGTAGAGCATTTTGGCTGCAAAGTATGCCCATGTAGTTTAAGAAGTGTATTTAGAAGAAAATAATCAAACAGATTTATAAACAAATAATTAGTTTTATTTAATCAAATAAAAACATAGTGGATTTAAAAAATGTCAAAATTAAAAACCAATTGTACATGTTCAAATTACTTAATTCCTTTAATATACATAAAAATAGAAATCATAATGTTTATTCAAATTAGATGAACCAGAGCACCAATAAACTATCTATTATAATTTAAATCTTATATTAAATCCATTTATTTAATTTTTCAATAAAAGATCAAACTTCATTTAAATTTAAATGTATCCAATTATTATTTTTATATCAACTTATATCAAGCTTAATTAAATTCAAAATTAAGGTCTACTTTACCCATATCATCTCCTCCCCCAAAAGATTACATTCAAGCTAGCCAAACTAAATTATGAAAAGAAAAATTTCTCTAAAACATCCCATACTGCCACTAAGAATGCTTTCCTACAACATCTTTACTGCCACTAAAGACATTCCCCAACTTTATCCTGTTACTGCCACCTAGGACTTTATTTGGAGAGAGAGAAAGATAATATAAAAATGAATTCCCATACTATAGCAGAAGGATCTTACAGGGAACTCATAGTGAGTACCGTCTTCAGAGTTCCTTAAAAAAAGTAGTAAAAGAATTTCAGTGTTACCAACACACAACAACTCCCAGTACCCGGCACGGCTAACTCCAGAAAGCTCAGGTCTGAGACCACTATTGCCGCAGTCGATCCGTAGCATCAAAACCAAATTAAACATCCGCTGGTTCCTTTGGATCCAGTCAACAACACTACAGCATGAAAGGAAATCATTTTTAATAAAGGGATAAGCTTGGCTAGATTAAAATTCGACCAGACTAATATCTGGAACAATAAAGAAAAAATATGCTTTGAAAAGAGGAGAAAAAAAAACACAAGGTAAAAGTAACTATTTCATAAAACATTTAAAAAGGAAAAACCTGTTTAAAAACATGTTGTCGGCGGCAATGGCTATTTTCGCCCTTCAGGAGATCCTTATGAAACCGAAATTTCCATAGTTAAATAGCGACAGTCCAACTTGAAAAATCAATTTCCAAACATTCTTTTATATTCGTTGACCTCCCAATCTCTAACGTCCAAGCTATCATTACGTTCGAGCTTTCATAACATTTATTTCACAGCAGCTTAAAACTTCTATTTACACTGCATCGGTAATGTCTTCACAATCTAAAAACATAAGGACGAAAAACATCGTACACCAAAACGTAACAAAAAAAAAAAAAAACAGTCTAAAAGCAAGAGCAAAAAAGCATTATTTCCCGTTTCTTCCTTTTGCTATAAATAGCTACCGTCAACGCACACATACGTCATCTTCCGCTGACGACAAACGCCACCTTTGGTTTCCAGAAATTACCTGTGAGAATGGACCAATGCCAATCTGCCACGCTAGAAAAAGGTCATGTGCCGTCGGACATGTCACGCCATCTATCACCAGTCTTTTTAACTTGTCAGTTAACAATATTGATGTGATGATGTTTGCCGGTGAGCTTGTTGAATGGAAGGAAAAACAAATACCGGGAAACAAGAGTGTTACGTAAGTTAATGTTGATGCTTAAGAGAATTAGTGACTCAAGGTAAAAAAAAAGATACTTATTTTTGTTAGATTTAAATACTGAAATAAAGATATTGAATGTATTTAAATTAGAAACTTAAACATATAAAAGTAAAGATATTTAATTCAGGGTTTATTTAAGGGATAATTAAATAAAAATAAAGATTATAAAAGGCTAGTTGAATGAAACAGGTTTGAATGGAATAGTTTGAGTGGAGTGATAAGAAAAATAAGGAAGGAAAAATAACCATTTTTCTGACATGGCCGACTTCTGCACAACGTCCGCAGGTAAGAGCTCCACGGCAATTTGTGTTCGTATGGCCGTAACGCTGGCATTTAAAACATCTGAGAGGGTTTGGTACGTATGGTCAAACTGGACAACTTAGATAACCGGCTTTAATTTTAGTTGGTAAAGTAGGACTATTGAATGTTAGAATGATATGTTTTGTAGGCAGCACCTGTTCATTGCGACGGATAGTAATACGGCATACATCTATGACATTTTGGTCTTTTAAATTTTCTAAAAGTTCAGTTTTAGTAGAGAATAACAGATCAGGTTCAGATATGACACCACAACTTGTATTTAAAGTTTTATGTATTTGTACGGAAACAGAAAAGGTGCCTATTGTAGAGCAATTAGAGAGAAATTGTGACTGTTTAGCTGTAGAAACCGCAACTAGTAGATCCCCCAGATTGCAGTTTTTTGAGAGAATGACCATCCCCCAAGACTGACTGGAATGTTTTTGCTATGAGAAATGGTGAAGTTTTTTTAAATGAACTATCAGATAGGTTATCAGTACGTTTAATGATGAAAAAGCGAGTGAATGATACAGTCTGTACAGTTTGTTGCTCTCCACAAGGGAGAGGATTAGAAGAAATAGAAATATTTCCATCCATATTAAAAAAAAAAAAAAAAAAATTCAGACCCCGGCCGCATTACCCACTACCAAGCCCAACAAGGGGATGCACATTTGTGCAACAGTGCTAACCAGGGCCCATACGGTCACAAGACAACCCTATGTCAGCCTCCACACTTAACGAGATGACTAGTAGTTGCTCGATCACTTGATCCCTAAAGCCAGTTACCAAAGACCAGCCGATTGGTACATACGGGACCAATATGCACCTCCCGTCTACCTGAAGCAGAGGCCAAAGCAGCCCCGTTTCCCTCAACTGCCAGGGACACGGGTCGCTATGCACGGCCAACATGTGGGTGGTTTACAATTATCCACGAGTCGATATACAGGATGATATCGGCTCATACAGAATTGCCCTCACTTTCGGAAAGGAAACCACAATGAGAGTGAAACCAAGATGAAAGCAAGACAAGGAGTAAGAGGAAGGAAAGGAGAAAATCACTCAAGTGCCCGGGGTTGTGAAGCCCATGAATACCTAAAGAAGGTATCCAACTTGGGGGGGGGGGGGGGGAAATTACATGTAAAAACAATACTGCATTAGAAAGAATCTTCAATATAATTAAATATTTTCTATGTCCTTGTTTCAGAGATATCAGAGAGAAATAGCAAATTATATGATCAAACTATAATAGTACTATAAGAATAGTAAATAAAACTTATGCAGAGTGTAATTATGCATAAGTATATGTTATATATAAGAGTTACCCCTTGTTATATCATTTTTTCATATATATAGCTCTGTTATCGTGCAATCCGAAAACAATCTGTAGTTTGATCTTTTAGTTTTGTACACATAGTTTAAGAAAAAAGTTGTAATCATAATTAAAATCCATTATGGGAATATTGGAATACAGTGGGTTGCCAAATTATTAGGGACAGTCATATTTTTTTTGCTTGTTTTATACTGAAGGTGCACTTGACTGCGGTTCTAAGTGGTTTAAGTATTGCAGGAATGTATTTTACAGTTGTCAATATCTCTACAATTTAATTTTTAAATACTTTTGGTATATTAAAAGGTTCATTTGCTTTCTTTAAATATTTTGATAAAAAGTGAGACGCTGAGTCTTTTACACATGCAATAGTGGTAGACGCTTTTCTTTAATTTAAACAAAATTCTTTGCTGTTTTTGGAAAAGTTAAGAATTATATGTGTGTATTATCTTTTATTGATTAAATATCTGTTTTTTGCGAAATTATTTATGATTTTATTTTATTTTTTATCTTTATTGATTTTAATATGGGTCGAGGTGTTGATTTGTTCCCTAGGAAAAAAATTTGAGGTAAAAACATTTCTTCTGAGTTAAAATCATTCCCGAAGAAACATAGCAGAACTTTCTGGAGTTTTCAAGTCAGTAGTCAATAAGATAAAAATAAATCTGGACAAAAACCAATCACTTTCACCCAAACAAAGAGGTAAAAGTGGAAGAAAATGCATACCAACTCCACATACGAATAGGAAAATCCGGGATATCTGTTTAGGAAACAGAAAGAAGAGTGTGGGATTCCTTACTCAGATTGTTCAAGTATCTGTAATAATTTCTAAGAGAACTGTGCTGCTGAGATTAGTGGAGGAAGAGTTGGGTCCAGCCAAAAAATCCCAGTTGAAAGAATCAATGAAGAAGTGCCTTGCCTAGGCTCGTGAATCCCACCAGAAGACAGTTGATGACTGGAATGAGGTCAGTTGTTAAGATAATTATTATTTATGAGCCCATGAATACCTAAAGAAGGTATCCACCTTGGGAGGGGGGGGAGGAAATGATACATGTAAAAACAATACTGCATTAGAAAGAATCTTCAATATAATTAAATATTTTCTATGTCAATAAAATCATTAATCAAATCATTTATATCTAAATTATTAACATATTTAATTTTTTTCCAAGTGTGTTTCTCAGATGAATCAATTTTTGAGATTTTAGCCGATAAAAGAAACTATGTTAGGCGATGCCCAGGCGAAAATACCACCCCTGACTGCATGGTGGAGAGTGTTAAACACCTTGATAAAATAATAGTGTGGTCTGTCATAAGCACTAAAGGGTTTGGACGTCTCTATGTTGCCCAGGGAACCATGCAACGAGACCAGTACAGGCAAGGTTTGGAAACTCGGCAGCTGCAAACAAATTGAGGAATGGCTCCCAGGTGGTGAATATTTCATGTTTATGCATGATTCAGTGGCTTGTCATAAAGCTAGAAGCGTTACAAAGTTTTTGGCAGACCAAAATCCCAGTTTAACCTTGGCCTGGCAATTCTTCTGACATGAACCTCGTAGAGAGCTTATGGAATATCACCGAGACGGAAATCACCAAAGATATTATTACAACCAGGGATGCTGCGGACGCCCTATAGCGCGTAAAATACGCAAAAAATCGGCGACGGGACGCAAAAGAATGGAGCTTACACGTCCCGCGGGACGCGTAATTTCTGTCAAAAATTCGCAAAAAAGGCAAATTTCATAAATAAATCACGAAAAAACGAATAATTTCCGGCAAATTTCATCAAAAATTTTGAGAAAAAAATGACTAATTTTGTTACAAAATCCCGAAAAAAGGCAATTTTCTCAAAAAATCTCGAAAAAAAACGACATATTTCGTCCAAAAATCGTGATAAAACGGCAAATTTTGTCTAAAGATTCGCGAAAAACGGCAATTTTCATGAAAAAGTCGTGATAAAATGGCACACTTCGTCTAAAGATCGCAAAAAATCGGCACATTTCGTCAAAAGATCGCGAAAAAACGGAACATTTCATCAAAAAAATCGCAAAAAAGACAAATTTCGTTAAAAAAATCGCGAAATAACGAGTAATTTTCAGCGAATTTCGTCAAAAAATTCGCAAAAAATGACTAATTTTATTACAAAATCTCGAACAAAATGCAGATTTCCTCAAAAAAAATCACGAAAAAACAACAAATTTCAACCAAAAATCGTGATAAAACGACAAATTTTGTCAAATTTCGCGAAAACAGCAATTTACATAAAAAAAATCGTGATAAAATAGCACATTTCGTCAAAAGATCGTGAAAAACCGGCTCATTTCGTTAAAATATCGTGAAAAACGGCAAATTTCGTCAAAATATCGCGAAAAAAAAGGCAATTTTCGTCAAAAGATTGCGAAAAAACGGCAAATTTCGTGAAAAAAATAGCTTTAAAATGCAATTTTCGTGAAAAAAAATAGCTTTAAGATGCAATTTTCGTCAAAGGGGTACGAAAAAAAGTTAATGACAGAATAGAATTTTTCTTTTCCAAAAACTAATTTCCCTGCTTCCAAAGTTTTTTTTTTTTTTTTGGCTGCTCCAAAAACAGATTTTCCTGCTTCACAATCTGTTTTTGATTGTTCTGATTATTTTGAAAAGTATTCTTTTTTTAGAAAAAATGTCTTTTTCAATAAATCAGTTTTACCAATTTTAAAAGAAATGTGAACAATAGTGATACTTGTTATCTTCTAAACTCAAATAAGCATTATTTTATAATTTTTATCTTGCGCATTTATTTTTTTAAAAAGTAAAGTAAATATCTCTTAATAGTTAAAAAATATATATTGGCTTTAATTATTTATACATTAATTAAAACAATAATTATTGCATTTAACTTTTCTTTTGCAAATGAACAAGTTCAATTTTTGCATCTAAAAATATGACTTATTAGTGGGGACCCGCTTTTTTGAAAAAGGGACCCAGAATTTTAGATGTCCTAGGTCCCCGGGACCCAGGATTTTTCAAGTCCAGCGGCATCACTGATTACAACCAAGGTATAACTCATAGAAAAACTAATAAATGTACAGCACCACAAACCTAAAATGAAAGAAAATGCCAGAAATTGCATAGAAATCATGCCGAGACGCATCGAAGCACACCTCGAAGCCAATAAAAATGTCACCAGATATTAATATTCTTTATTTAACATTAGTAAATTGATTATATTATATTTTTGTTGGGCATATATTTCGTATAATATTGCATAAATACTTAAACAATAACAATAAAGCATTTTAAACTTAAAAACAGTATTTATTTTCAAATTATATCCTAATATTGTACAAATAGCCTGTAAATCATGACTGCCCCTAATAATTTGGCAACCCATTGTATTTTACATTTTAGGGTGACCTGTATATGCTTTAGCTATTTTTATATTGATTCTATATGTATTTTTGGATGTATGTATGTATATTAAAATTTCCTCTATTTACAAATCCCCAGAGTTCATTTTTGTAAAATTAGTATACAAGTTTTAATGTATTGTTGCATTGTTATTTATTTGAATTCACCCCAGATTTATTGAAATAACTGCTTTTAAATATTAATTGTATTATGTATCTGTCTTAATTTTGCTAAGACATTCAAGTGCTACTTGATTATCCTTTCCATTTTGACAAATTAAATCGTCAAACTATTAGTCTAACAATACAAAATGTAAGAATGTTGCCATTTTAAAATTTTAAGATAGAAAAATTAATGAATTTAAATTAAAAAAAAAAAACATTAAAGAATAGAGTTACTTTATATATTACATTCACTTACATGGTAGCAACATACCAAAGAAGACATTTTATTTATTTAGATGATTTTGGAAAAAAGAATACTAATAGTTTATGTATTTAAAGATAGAATTTTAAAATTAAACAAGATATTTTTAAGATACTGTACTTGTGAATAAAAATGTAAGAATCAAATTTATTATGGAATACAATAAATAAAAATGATAATGGGAAATTATAAGGATCCCAATAATCTTTTATTTAGTCAAAATACGTAGACAGATATTACTATAAAATGTATGTAAACATTACAAATATGCTTGAGGCAAAAAAAGAAAAAAAATCAAAATTTGCTATAATTTAAAAAACGAAAAACAAATAAATTAGAAAACATTAATAAAACATAAATAAAATGTCAAATAAAAAAAACTTGATAAAATAACAAGCATATGCAAGATGATTAATGTGGCATTTACAATGGCCATCTATGGATTGCTCTATTATTTATTTGAGTCTTCAATTTAGAGTGTAAATTCAATCTTTTTTACAATAATAGCAACTACTTTTGAAAAGTAGTTTTGGAGTAACTACATTTTAAAATAAGTAGTTGTAATTAAGAACATATTTGATAAAATAATTATAGTTCATCACAATGAAAAAGTAGGTTTTTTTAACCACTGCTTCAGAAATATTTGGCCATATTTATCAGATAATGATATTTTAAGCATGACCTATATGTGATCTGTGTTTGATAATGCAAAATTCTATTATATATAACACACAATCTTGCAATTCAAGATTGTGTTATAAAGATAACTATTAGTTTGTATGTATCTTTTACTCAATTCTATTACCTTTTTTTCATTTAAAATTAAATTAATATTTCTTTTACTTTAATTATATATTTCTATCTAACATTGGTACAGTAATTCTGATTAAGAATATCATTTTTTACTAATTTAAATTCATGCTTTAAAAATTATTTCATTTAATTACATACCTCTGATATTTATCTTTAATTTTAAAGATGCTGCTCCCAAAATTGTTCCAACAACACAAGCTGCTCCTCCCATGTCTGCTCGCATTTTATCCATATTCAGAGAGGGTTTCAAGGATATTCCACCACTATGAAGTATAAACAAAGTTGCTAAAATGATTAACATAAAACAAGTCATTTCTTGAACATAACTATGATAAGCTCAAAATACAAGTTCTGAATATGTATTTACGAATATTGGCAGCTACATAACAGGCTGCACCAAAAATATCTATAAACATCTATGCTGAAATTATAGATAAAAAATTAAATGAAATTTAATCTAAAATGAATCATAATATTGTATAATATTCAGGTGATTTCTTCACTATTTATCTTTCTTTAATTTTTTAGAAGCATATCTTAAAAACAATATGTAATAGGATGATAATTCATATTCAATTACATTTTCTTCTTATAACCATCTCAGTTAATTTACTAGCCACTACTAAAATATTTTTAATTTTCCTCACATTAACCTTTTTTTGTGTGTGTGTGTGATAGAATGCTAAAAAAAAAAAAACCCTGTTCACAATGGGTTTGTCTTATATGTATCAGTCTCAAACCACCAGTAATTTGCTAAATTGCTGTTTACACTGACTGGTGTATCATTGTGAGACTTCTAACATTGCTTTTCTTCAAGAATCAGCTTTTTATCACATATATGTTCTGCTTTTACTGGTCAAGCATTCCGATTCTTTCTGCATGTTGGAACCAGGAGCATTTTTTTTTTCTTTGGTGCCTCTCATTTTGTGACTTAACTTTTCCATTAATAAACCATGTTGGGAATGTTATGACATTCTCAACATGGTTTATTGTAAAAAATTGCAGATTCAGTTTCGGTCAGTATACAGCGAACAGCCTGCTATGCTGTGGACTCAGGTTCCATTCCTGGCTCTGGCAAATTTTTCATTCAAGTTGGGTTTATAATATTTATTGTAAATATGTTTGTACAATATTCGTATATACCTTTAAAAAATTAACTCAGTACTCACTCTGTATGACAAAGAAATAAGGTAGGCACTTAATAACTAAGCAGAAAAAAATGGGAATATTTATTAATCCTAGCACAAAATTTATTTTTGGATTCAGAAACTTCATTTGATATAAATAAACAATAATTTTATATTAAATAGAAAAGATCATTTGTTGTAATAATTATATCATAATTTATCTGAGTTAATTCTTGTGTATTGATAAGAATATATTAAAAGTTCTTATTAAAGAATAAGTTCTGTAGCATTAATAAGTTCCAAGAGAAAAAGTTATTGCTATATCTGATTATATTGCAGGAATGTACAGTTTATTTTACAGTTATTGGTTATTTGCAGGAATATACTTATACAAATTATATGCACCAGATAGATTATTCAGGTATGATTAAGTGAAAGAAGCATTGTAAATTCTGTAGACCAGGGGTTCTCAGACCTTTATACCAACATACCACTAAAAAGAAGTTCATACGTCTGCGTACCACCAAAAGAAAATCTCAAATCTAATGCAGAAAAACCTATGTAAAGTGCATCATTATTGGATAACAAATATAGATGCATTTAAATAGAGAACATAAATACTCTTTGTTAAACACAGAAAAAAAATACATATTTAAAATTGTCTAGTTCATGAATTTTTTGTCATGAGAATACTATATATCAATATAATACCAATAGTAAAATACATAAGAAAATTTAATAAATTTATAATCCACATAAGAAATCCATACACATTCTGAAAACAAACTGTTTATTAATGCGAGATCGAAGATATTGATGTAATAAACACACATAAAATGCATTAATCGAAGAAAACTTTTGCTTTTTTTCTTTTAGGATGAAAAATGAACAAAACATCTACCAAAGCATTAGTTCCATTTGCCTAAAAATTTAATCCAAATTACATTAAAATAAAAAAAAGCAAAATGCTGTCAAAGCAATAATAACAGAGAACGGGCAACACTGGGCTTGTGAACTGACAAATCAAGAAAGAGGAGCGGGGCACTAACAAGGAAGGTCTCCATACTGGGCATACTCAGATTTTTTTTGAAAAAATTACTAATTAAACTACTCATGTATATAATAAAGAATCAGTGAAAATTAGCGGCGGAATTGCATTAAAAAACATGTAAAAAAATAAAATACTTTCAAATATTTGACGTGAAAAGATGAAAGTGTCACACGATTTGGCGAGCAGCTCTTTTCCCCGCCAAAAGCAAACGATATTAATGCAACTGAAAACTTTTGGATTTTTAGAATCCATGTAAATGGTATTTAATGAATTTAAACATAAACAATGAGAGAGTTTAACATATTATATACATATAAATACATTAAATTGCAGATATATATATATTATTTGTTGCTGTCAGGGTTTGAAAAAACCCGGGTTTTTTTGAAAAAGCCCAACCCACTGGGCCCAGTAGTCTAAAACCCGGGTTTTTTCGGGCTTTTTTGAAAAAACCCGGGTTTTTTCGGGTTTTATTGAAAATTTTTAGAGAACTCTCCAAATTTCTAATTTTCATGTGCATAGTACCTAAGTTTTTCATTTATCAGTGAAACAAAGGTATAATTTTGCATTAAGTATAGATTAACAATAAAAAAAAACACATAAAAAGAAAAAATATATATAGATGTAAAAAGATTATTTTGTATCTCATGGAACTAGATTACTGGAAGAATAATATATTAAACCAAGTGCAACTGAATTTCTTTATATAAATCTTAAGTTAAACAGACTAATTTATGCAATTCCTTTCATCTACATCAATAGAAATCAATTTAAAGCAGCATCATTTATGTAAATATCTTTATTTTTGTGAAGAAAAAAATAGAATATATATATATATATATATATTCTATTTTTATATATTATATATATTTTTATATATAATTAATATATATATATATATATATATATATATATATATATATATATTAATTATCTAAAAGTCAATGTCAGTCATATTTATAAAGTTAGATCGTAAATGGCAATACAGTTTTACTAGTTTAGTTTTGTATGCCATCTGTAAGCAGTCATTTAAAATATCTGGATACATTTTAGATTATATTTTATCAGGGTTTTTTGGATATTATCAGGGTTATTTAAGTTAATATGGTTCCGAATGTTTGAAAACAAGATACTTACTACTAAATACAATTTAAAATAACTAATTGATTACAAAAAATTTATAAATCAATGACAATAATAAACATTATAATTTTCTTTTTACAAAAATTAATTATTAGTAATAATTTTAACAATGAAATTATTATTAAAGTACTATACCAAAATTTTTTCGCTCTTTTTTTTCGTTATAATCTGTCACCATTTTTGTGTTGAAAATTACTGTATAAACTTTCATTGAACATTGAAGCAGGATAATATATGTTGCGATTAATCTTAAAAGCTATAACAATATAAGCAATCATGATGGGGATCACATTTCAAGCATCATCTTTAGGTATACATTAAGATTTAAAGCACTTGGAAACATTTTAAAATATATAGGCATGAAAATCTTTATTTACAAACTAATTTATTTTATGATCATTTTATCAATAGTACTTAGAAATTCTTTTAAATATGGATGGTTTGAAATATATTTGAATTAGCATTTATCTTTCCATTCTCATATCTTAGATTAAATAATGAAACAGTTGTGAAACACGAGAAAATTTGAAAAAACCCACAAATGGGTTTTTTGGTGGGTTTTTTCAAGTGGGCCCGCCCGAAAAAACCCGGGCGGGTTTTTTCGGGCTGGGCCCACTTTGGCGAACCCTGGTTGCTGTAGTTATTTAATTTACCTCTGAAAGAAAATATTTTCATGTATAAAAAATTCTTATTCATTAAAATTATTTTCATACATTTAAACGCATTCAAAAATAAAAGCCACATGTTTCCATAGCAACAAAACCGAATAGACAATGCTCAACTGGACTTTGAACTTGAAGCAATTTTAATTGATTTAAATTATAAATTTTGTTTTAAATCTTCGAATTTTGATGATTAAATTTGAATATAAATACATATAAATATCAATATAACAAAATTATGTTTAAAACAAACTAAAACTTGCAAAACTAAAGTTATTTAAATTAAATTTATCAAAACAAGTTCAACATGAAACTTTTTTTTCTTCAAGTGATTTGACATAAAGTATTTTTTTAAATTACATTCCTTCGCCAACCGGCGATAAATCGCCAAATAACAAAATTTTCATTATTTTTTTACGGATACTGAATGGAGGTTCCGCCAAAATTTTTTTATAAACGTATATATCCACACAAGAACATTCTGTAATTTTTTCAGATTTTTTGGGATATGCCCGTATGGAAACTTTCCTTGTAAGCTTTTTTTTTTTTTTTTTTTTTTTTTTTTTTTTATTTAATATTATTTTTTTTTTCCCCCACGTACAGTATTCTTTATTTTATTTCACATATCAATGTCACACATTTGCGAACTGGTAAACAGAACTACACATAGATACTAATGCTGGTACGCATACCATACTTTGAGAAACCGTACTCTAGACACTATTAATAAAGATAAATACAAAGTTTAATAGAACAGATTAAGATACAAAGCAATTAGGCAGTGTTTCAGAATGATCATCAATATATTATTGATTATTAAATTGACAACTGCTTTTAATATTTTGATCATTTTAAAAATTATCTTAATTTTTATTATTTTAGTTTATTATTTATTTTAATATTTTATTATATTGTAAGAATTCATTGTAGTTTTGATTGCATTATTACTCATAATCAAATTACTATATAAAAATTGGAAACAAAGCAATGACCAGAAATTTACAAAATTCTAAAATCTGCATAACCTCTGGTCCCAAGCTTTGCAGATTTGTGGGAGTCTATTGTATTTATGAGTGAATTACATTCATTTTAAATAATATTAATTTCTATATTTCACTTACCTGTCAAAGGTAATGCCTTTTCCCACAAAGGCAATATATTCCTTTGATTCAGGTTTTCCATTATAATGTAATTCAACAAATTTTAGAGGTTCATCTGATCCATTTGCAACACTTAAAAATGATCCCATTTTCATAGATTCAGCCCATTTTCTATCCCTGTAATATTGAAAAAAAAAAAAATAAATAAATAAAATAAAATAAAATAAATAGATAAAATTATTTTTAAAAAAATGAGAATTTCATGATGAAACAAATTAGTTTATAATTTTGAATTTAAACAGTTTTACAGAGAAATTATATAGTTATAACTTAATAAAACAAAATGAATTTATTATTTAAAAATTAAAATAATTACTTTTGATAATAAAATTATAAATCCCTTGAATTTCTATAATTCTTACCTAACAATAACGTCAACTGGTAGATTTTTTAACTTTTCAGTAACAGTAGTTGCAAAGATTGAAGGAGTCATATGATTAGCTGGAGTTTCAGTTAAGAGGCGAGCAGTATTTTGACTCTGTGCAATTAATACACCTCTTTCAAACTGGGCTATAGTTTCAGAATCTATACTGTAAAGGAAAAAAAAAAAAATAGGTATATGGAATAGCAAGTTCTTTAAATATGTCAATAATAATTACAAAACTAGGTAACATATTTTGACTAAAAACAAAATAACTAAACTATAAAACTTCATAAACAATAATTATGCAGTTAAAAATTAAGAAATGAAAAGTAAAAATTAAGGAATGAAAAGTAAAAATTATAGAATTCTGAACATATAGCAATGTAATTTAATCAATTAAATTTGATACTAATTTTATGTTTGACATAAAATGAAAATCAGTCTATTTGTTCATAAACTCTAATTTAGTATTAACCCTTTAACGTTCATTGGTTTTCTACAGAAACCACACATTCAGAATTTTTTCTCAAACTTATTTTACGTATTTTTTAAACTGAATTGCAATTAATTGAAACTTTAAAACATTCTCTTTTGACTAGATTCGAGCACCAAAATAAATCCTAAGACTTTCAACTTCAAACGAAACAAAATATATATGTCACTTTATGTTTCATAAATTCCATCCATTCTTTTAAAAAGAAATTATCAAAATTTAAATTATGACTTGTGGATGTACTCTACTTCTTTCTAGTTATAAATTAAAACACTCAATTATATAGATAAATAAAAATAGATGGATCAAAATGATATGGGAAATGATTGGTTTCTCCAGGAAACCAAACTCCAGTAAGTGCTGGATTTCGAAGTGCGAGAGAGTGGCAGGTGAAAATATGTTTTGCTTTGTTTATGTAACTGAGAATAAAAGCACGATAATAATTTATTAGTTCAATGACTAGCAACCCTGAATCACATGTTACTTCTATTTATTTTTTTAGGGGGGTAAATGAAGAAATAGAAATGCATGAATTATTTTTGATTCTCTTCTCTTTAAAGTCTGTGATTTCTCTTTTTATATTTAAACTTTATAGCAATTTTTATGATTTTCTGTTTTTAAATATTTTTGGATACCATTTTACTTTTCAAACTTAAAATTCGAAAAAAAGATTAAATATTGTAGATGCTTTGGAATTATTCAAAAATTTACCTTCCGATGATGAATCGAATGCATCATTCGATAGTGATGCAAAAGATTATATCAGTGAAGATTCAGATTCAAGTCAAAAATCTGATGCTGATTCAAATATTGATGAAAGAAATTTTTCAAAAAGCTAGTTCAAATTCAAAAATCTTATGAAAAAATAAATGTCGAGAAAAGAAACGAAACATGGAATTTACCACAGATAGTGGGCTATCAGAAGACATAACATCTCTAGCAGTTCCTACGCCTATTTCCATGTTTTTCACTCTATTCTTCATAAGTTTCATAGAAACTATAGGTTATCAAACTAATTTATATGGAACCCAAAAAGGTGGTGCTTTCATTCCAGTGGCTCTAGGAAAAGATAATTTTCTGCGATAAATATAATAATGGGAATTAAACCATTACGACAAAAGCAGACAAATGATGAGAGTATGATAATGTTCAAGGGCAGATCATCTCTGAATATGCCCAAAAAACCCATCAAATGAGGTTATTAAGTGTGTATGAGGTGTGATCAAAGTGACTATGCATGCAAATTTCAAATTTACACAGGAAAAACTGACGATGTAGAAAGAAATCTTGGTGGGAGAGTAATTAAAAATCTAAGCCAGAAATTGTTAAGGAAAAATCAGTAGTTTTCTTTGATAATTACTTTACATGCTTTCAAAAATTTCATAGGGTTTGGAAATAATATTAGTTACAACCTTAATAACAGATGAACCAATCCTCAAAACAATCATTTGTATCCTTAAATTTACTTACTGTAATTTCCCGCGTATACGCTGTGGCTTAGTAAAGTCATTTTCAAATCAGAAAATTTATTGAATAAAAGAAGTCAAAGCCATGCTAAGCACAATCAAGTAATGTATTTTTAGAAAATAATTCTGGTAGGAAATCGAGTTATGTAAGGGGTGCGGCCTTTACGGATGAAATCACGGTATATTTTGTAGATTTATGTATACATATAACTTTTGCTTATTATTTTTTTTTTGTGTGTGTATGTAGATAAAATATGTCATGACTTTTTACTATATAGATATATATGTCGATGTAGCGAGCCCATAGCAACAGGCTTGCTTCAGATACATTTGGCCGACTCGGCATCTGCCCCGTATCAAAGCACTACACGTGGACGCCCTTGTTAACAGCCACGTGTGAAATAATTGTTGCATAGTCAGCACTTTCCCACGAAAGGGCCTCAGCAACAGTACAGAAGAGGCAGAAGGATGCCGGATACAGCTAGGTGAAGACGTGCTCAGCCGAGCTCTGGTTGAAAAGACCGAAGATGCCCCTTAATCTTAATCTTTTACTTATTTTTCCCTTGTAAATATTTTATATTAACCAAGGCTTATTAAAGTTATGTGATATTACCCCTGGACTCCTTAACTTACATAAATATATATACATACATATATATATTAAAACATGTTTTTAATTTCTTATTAATTTAAGATATTTACGTATTGCTTTTCTTATAATCATCACTTTTATCAATATGGCATTTTTTTTTAAGATTGGTTTATTTCTTTTGTATGTTCATTTCTTGTCAAAAGTAATAACTTATATGAAATATATATTTATTTTTTATAAATACAAAAAATTTTATATGAGTAAATAATTCTATGTTTAAAATCTAAACTCTTAAAATAATTAGTGTAGAAATTATGCATTTATTTTAAATTTTCTGTACAAAAATAATAATAATAAAAATAATAATAAATTAAATTTTTGGTTATATTAGCATTTCAGTGTATTTGTTTTATATTTCTAAATTTTCTGTTTTTATTTTAAATAATTTTTTGAAATAGTGTATTTAGGAAAGATAAATAGACCTTTACCCTTCATTGGTCTCTGTAGGAAACCACAAATTTCTTGAAATTTAAAAAATCAAAAACATTTTTGAATGCATATTAATTATCATTATCACTACATGTCTAAAAACCATTTTTGAAATCATTTCAGATTTTTTTAAAAATAAAGTACTAGTGAACTTTAAAGGCTTAAAATGTGGTATTGTATGATTAATAAATCTTTATTGTAGTTATATATAGTTTTTTTAGATTGATCCTCAAGAATTATTTAAAAAGTTCCTAAAATAAACTACCATTTTCAAAAAAATTTCATTTGTAAAAGAACATTTACCCCTCTTTCTTTTTATTTTGATAATGTAAAAATTGAAATTATAAAATATTCAAACATAATGTATATACCGTATTTGCTTGCATATAAATCGACCATTTAACTTTCGAATAAAAATTCTGGATATAATCAAAAGTCCACATATAAGTCAACCTCAACTTTTTATTTTAATTTTGTACAAAATCAAACCAAAGATTTTACTTGCCAATGCAAAAAGATAATAATTAACTCTTTCATGCATAAATTATTTTCCATTATTATTCATTATTACTATTTTTATTTATTTATTTATTGCGATTAATGAAAACCCATTATAAAAACATTTTATTATTGTCCTGCATGATAGCTATTATCTGTCCATAAACCAGATCTCCAAAAATGAATACTGATTTTTTTTTTTTTTTTTTGGCTTAATAAGGCATTGCGCTCATATGAGGCCTATACATTATTTTATTATTCATACACATTAATTGACTCACGTATAAGTTCTTCGAATTTGCTTACCGAAAATTGTGAGAAATTCCCAATTTGTATGTGAATATATATGGTAAATAATACTTTTTTAATGTGACAAAAAAAAAAAAAAAAAAAAAAAGCTTTAGTGGAATTAAAATAAAATTAAAGAATATAAAATCATATGAAATAACACATGTTGTAAACATATGACAAAAACTGCATTTTTTTTCATTTTCTAAATACAACTTAAACTATAAATGAAAAATGGAGGAATCATCAAAGCAGATTAAATAAACTTTAAAATAATTGTATGTATGTCAATTATTTAAAGCTACACATCTAGTCAATTTTTAAGTATTACATGTGGTAAAATATAGCAATGATGTATGGCAATAAAAAACACACAATAATTCATTTTGATAAAAATCGATTTAGATTTACTTTTAATTCAATGTTTGTTTTTCTATAATAGATTATTTTAAGTCCATTGCTTTGCAAATTCGCTGAAATCTATTTCTTTTTACAGCTTTATGCTATTTGATTTTGTACTTTTAATGATTAAAAATTTTCTAGCTTTATTATTATATTTTGCATCTGTGCAGAGTTGATATATTAAAAATGGGTTTTTGATCATACAATTATTTTTTTTAGCAGTTGCAAAATATATCCTTGCAATAATCACATTTTCTTTGAAGTTTGATTTCTTTGAAGTCGGAAAGACAAATTATTTAAGAAAATGTTTTCTTACGAGTTTCCAAGAACAATGTACATTGAAATTATGAAATAAACAAAACATCATTTCAATAAAAATAAAAAAATTCTTTTTTTGATCAACATGTAGAATTAAACATGCTCTCCAAGTAATTTTCATGCATGTGTAAAATATAATTTTTCAATAATTTGAAAAGTTGAAATTAAACTTTAGTTAATAATATTTTATTTAAAAATTAGGTTAGTCAACATAGTATTGATTATTTATTGTCATTACTTTTATCTTAAGAGCATTACAGTTTTTACACAAATCTCCATACTTGAAATTTTTAAAGATCTTTCTAGCATTAAAATTTTTTTACAATTATAATTTCAAGCCAACATACAGTATGTAGTGGTTAAATTCAGCATTCTGAAGAGAAAGCAAACTGATATTACTGAAATGTTATAACTGACACTAAAGTTCTCAATGTCTACTTATTCAGTTTGTATATTCTTTTTGAAGATATTTTTGAATTTGAGCTCTTTAAATAATTTTAATATTTAGGTTAATAAACATGTCATTGTTAATGTACTATGGGATTTATATAGAAATGTTTGTAATTACATATTTTAAGATTAAAAAGAAAATTATTTTAAGGCTCTGTACCAGTGTGAATAAACATGAATAATTGCAAATGAATAACACAGATTGATAAAAGTTGATTTACAGCAGTTTTATATTAAATAAAAGCTGAAATTTTATTTTTGATATGTAGAATAGAAACTTTATTGGATTTTGCAAAGAATAAACCCATAAATATTTAGAAAAATTTCGGAAAAATTAATATTTATTTAAAAATATACAATCATTTTCCCTGTTAAAAATAACGTATCTGCGCTTAAGAATATAAATCTACACACACTATATGGCCAAAGATGACCAACCACTTGTAATTTTTGACGTTTTGTTAAATATCTAGAAAAATACACATTATCCTGAAACTTCAGGTGTGTAAACAGAATAGTACAGAATATACATTTCCGTGAAGACTTTTTCCCGAAACCCAGGGGCTCTTCAACAAATTAAAAAAGAATAAATATCTTCTGGATAACCCTGTCAAAATTAATATAGCAAAAGCATTCAAACTGTAGATTATGATTAAGTGGCTTATTGTAATAAACTATGTTCATTTTTATGAGGATATCATGTACACTCGTAGAGAATTTAAGGCTTTCATAAAAACACTCCCAAATTTTACCAAGCTTTTTTGCTTATAATTTGCAGAATTCTTAATATAAAAAAATGTTCTCTTCAGAAAGCATGACAAACAATATTGTTTATAATAGCCTGTAATCAAAATTAAAAAATAATAAAAATTGTATAGATAATGAGTAGGTTTACTAAATAATTTTTCACTGCATATGCGTGAGAGTATAAATAAAAATAAAATTTGCATAATGTGTAAACTAAATGTATAGAGCAATTTTTTTTAAGTCTCAAAAACATAGCTTGAAAATTCTAAAAATTGTCATAGATAAAGTATACTTAAAATCCAGTGTTCCCAAAAGAATGCAAAAAGATGAGGGCCTGTATCCATTTTTAATTAATTAGAGTCAATACAGCATATATAATATTGGACATACTACTATATTTGGATACAACCTCTCATCTTTTTGCTTCCTTTTGGGATCAACAGATTTTGAGCTTATTCTATTGACAATAATTTTCAGAATTTCCAAGCTATGTTTTTGAGATTTTCACAAAAGTTGATCTATAGGAGAGAATTTAAGAGCTTGGAAAAATGTATGCTAATGCATTATGCAAATTATTATTTGACTGCTCTCACGCATGCACAGTGAAAATTATTTAGTAAACCTGCTCATTTTCTATACAACTTTTATTATTTTTCAATTTTGATTTTTAAAAAATCTGATATTGCGTACAATGATGTTTGTCAAATTTTCTGATAAAAACATTTTTATATATTAAGAACTTTGCAAATTATAAGCAAAAAACTTGGCAAAATTCGGGCCTATTTTTATGAAAACCTTAATTTCTCTACAATTGTACATGCTATCCTCCTAAAAATGAACACAGTTTATTACAATAAACCATTTAATCATAATCTACAGTTTGAATGCTTTAGCTACATTAGTTTTGACAAGCTTATTCAAAAGATATTCATTCTTTTTCAATTTGTTGATGGTCCCCTATGAGGTACCGGGGAAAAAAAAAAAAACTTTGTGAAAATATATATGATCTGTACAATGTTGTTTACACACCTGGAGTTTCAGGAATATTACTCTGGTTTTTTTTAGATATCCAACAACACGTCAAAAATCACAAGTGGCCGGTCACCTTTGTCCATGTACTGTACATGTATGCAATTACATGCAATTGAAATCGTTCACTACTAAATAGAAGAAATGATACACAAAAAAGTTAAAAAGTTTTAAAATAATATAGGCAAAAATGTGTAGGTGTCATTAATAGAAAGATTCTTTATGCTGTCAAAAATTTCAATAATCAAATCAAATCCATAATTTTGATATTTTTTGCCTATCACACTACAATACAAGAAAATTATATGCATGAAATTTCAAGGAATAAGCTCTTTTTATTCTCAAATATGATGTGCAATTAATAAATGGATGGAGCCTTTGGAAATTATTCCTATGCTCAGGAGGCTCAGTACAACCACTATTGCTGATTTTATTGATTCAGTTATAAACATTTTGATTGAATTAAATTTGATTTTTTAAAAGTAAGAATACATTGCAAATAATTTCCCTTTTGTAACAATTTGTTTTATAAAAAGAGCAATTACAGAATTATGAGCAAAATGCAAAAGTTAGAGTAATGCACTTACTAACACTTTTTTACCAATTTTCAATGTGATTTGAAAATTTTTGTCAGATATGTAATTAAACACCTTTTTATTTATTTTTTTAATCCAAACATATTTTTACTAATATTCAGGAGTACAATTCTGTACATGCTTATTATTTTAAATTTTACAGAAGAGTATAAGTTCGAAAATCAAAATATTGCTATCTTTTATTTATAAATATTTCTTTTAAAATGGACTAGGCAAGGGTGGGGAGGATTAGATTTTTAATTTTGTGTGTTCTGTTATCGTTTTTTAATAAGGTGGTACTTTGTATGTAAAAATTTCATTCAGTGCAACAAAATAAATTTGCTCTTTTTATTTATTTATTTTAAAATGTAACTCATTAATTTGCATTCAATGCTTAATTTGGCCCTTGCCATTGAACACTTTTGACATGACTATTTTAAAAGTATACAAAAGTGACATAGAATTGTTAGGACGACCGAGATAAAGTGTTAAAAGTAGAAATTATATTTAATTATTAGAAATACATAAATTTAAAAAAAAAAAAAAAAAAAAGAAAGAGAAAATTAGACATTAGATTTTTAGTTGATGCTATATTTCATTCAAGTTATAAAATCAAGGATTTAAATCCTAACATTGCTTGAAAACAGATAATTCATTTTAAAATATATTTCCTGCAATTATCATTCTAGATGATAATCAAACTGAATTCTTTCTTACAGCCATGTAAAAGGCACTAAATATTACATACCCTATTTTAAACATGGAAGATGTTACTGAACACCACAATAATATATCAAATTCATAAAGCACAGTTTAAACAATTACTGTTTTCCAGATACTAATGCGACTTAGTTCCTTTTGTATGTCCCTGTAAATGAAAAATAACTGCCATGCATACTATTTTCAATAGGAAACTGGTCCATTGCATACCTATAATGCCTATCAATATCATAAGTCATCTACATGAAATAGTATTAGGTCATGAAAATGTATTTCAGTCATGGCTCACAGACCATAAAACATCTCAATTCTTTTGAGTTTTGCAGTAAATGAATGATAAAAGCAGCACACTTCATTTATAGTAGGGAACATACTGCAATTTTTGTATTAATCTAAGTATATTCACGCAAATTAGAACACAAATAGACAGATGAACAAAAATCAAACACTTTCTAACAAAATATCAAAAAGTAAATATAAAATAAATTAGCAGTTCTTAATTTATAATAAAAACTTACGTTTCGTATTTAAATAAGTGAACTTGACTTTCTGGTTTCTTTTTGGTTTTCAATGAATTAAAATTGAAAAGAACTAAATGGGCAGCTTCAGCAACAGCTAATTAAATAAGATGTACAGTAAAAATAAAACATTGCTTACATAAAAAAAAATATTAAAAACATAAATCATAACAAAAAACATTATATACATAAAAAATTGATATATGTTAAAAATACACTTCTTTAAAAAAAAAAAAAAGTAAACACAAGATACAGTCTGAAATATTGAGAAATAAAAATTCTTAAATGGGGTTCTTAATTTCCAAAAAGTCAAAAAGAAATAAGATATAATGTTGCTGCAAAAGGTAAAAACAGAAGATGTCACTTGCAATATATATATAATAGAAGATAACAATAGAAAATAACAATATACATTCTTTTCAACCAGCAATTTATTATTCTATTCTCAGAAGAGTAGATGCAAAATACAATCACAGAACCAGTTTTTAACAGGGCTGCGGAATCGGAGTCGTGGAGTCGGTCTCATTTTTGAGAAAAAGGAGTCGGAGTCGAAATCACTAAAAACCAAGCTGACTCCAACTTTTTTACTTAGACATTTAAAGTGAAATTAAAACAATTATATGTAGTTATAAAACCATGAAAGGAATTATTATTGTTAGTTTTGAATTATATCGGCTTACCCAAGTTAAATATTCCCAATATATTGCCCAGCATATACAGTAGATGAAAACTATTTTTAATTCAATGCTCTAGTAGATCTCTGATTATTTCCGAACTTGTAAAATTTTCATCTTCAATTTTTCTTTCTTCTATCTTTACAAAATTAAAGTATTGGATTTGTGAATTATTTCGACTTCCACTTTTCAATGGGTTTATCCGTTTTAGAAAATCCTGAACACGATTTGATAGTTTTGTTTGACAGCGAATCTGTCACTCTGTCACTTCGTGAGTCTGTATGTGACAAAAATTTTGGAGCGCTTTATCTCAAGAACTAATGAATGTAATTTCACAAATCTTTAGATTCTGTTAGACCCTGATAGAAACTGGAGCTGATTATTTTTTGGTGTATATCACTCGACAGGTGGCATTGCTATGCTGCATTATTCACAATTTCCACAGTAGCTATATCTTAAGAATTAAAGCACGGAATTTTATCAAACTTCTAATTCAGTTAGTTCTTGATTAATTAGGTATTGTAAATGTTTTCGTGCAAATTGCTCAACAGGTGGCGCAGCTATGCTGTACTGTTCCTGATTATTGCAATAGAACTGTCTCAAAAACAAATGCTCAATTTTCATCAAACTTTATATTTGACTAGTTCCTAACCTAGATTAGTGTAGTTTAGTGTTTAGTTTAAATCGCCCTACAGGTGGCGAAGCTATGCTGCATTTTTCCCGATTTTGCAATTGCTCTGTACTAATGAATTAAGTACTAATGAATGGATTTTAATCAAACTTTAGATTCAGTTAGTATCTGATAGAAATCGAACCTGATTCGCTTTTTATGTACATCACCCAACAGGTAGTGCTGTTATGCAGAATTTTAAGATATCCGTAATAGCCCTATCTCAGAGATTAATGTACAGATTTTCATCAAAATTGAATTTCAGTTAGAAGTTGATAAAAATTGTTGACTAGATTTTGGTGTAAATCACCTAAGCGGTGGCACTGCTATATTGCATTTTTCAAGAAGTATTAACATGTATGATACAGAAGAAAGTTTGGAGATTAACACACCTGACCAGTTTTTTTTCTGCTCTGAAGAACATTAATTAATATCAAAATTGTACAGATTTCGAATCTACGGATCCGAAATAATAAAATTTCCATTTTGTTTTTTCTTTTAGATTTAGGTAATTTGATTTTTCAGCTTAGTGGGACGTGAAATTAAAGAATTTGTAAAACGAAAAATGTTTTTGTTTCGTTTTTTTTTTAAAGCTCTAAGAACTGAATTAATAGTGATATTTTTGCCTTATTTTTCTTTCTTTTCCTCATAATTTTTACCAACAACAACACTAGTATATTAGCTAGCCAGGAGTCGGAGTCGTTAAAATTTCCGGAGTCGGAGTCGGCCATTTTTCCCACCGACTCCGCAGCCCTGGTTTTTAATACAACAGATAACTAACATATTTAGAGCAGGGTTGGGTTTCTGACATCAGAAACTGGTTTTTGACATGACAAGCGTCAAAAACTGGTTTAAACTGTCAAAAACTGGCTTAAACCATCAAAAACATGTAATGTACTTTATAACATTTTAAGAACAAAAGGGAAACATTGAATAAGTCTTAATGACTTAAGTATTTTATTTAATATTAATTACTGTAATTTAATAAATAGGAAAAAATTAAATTATTTTAATTGCAATAAAACATTTTTGTTTTTTAGAATGTTCAAACAGAAGAAAATGATTTTGTACAGTTAATTAGATTTTGTAATCTGGATCGATTTTACCCCACAGCATCTTACAGCACATAACCAATTTAGCACCTTTATTTTCACCTGAACGATTTCTGAGTTTTGAGTACGTATGAAACCAAAGTTAGAATATACTCTCTCAATTGATGCTGAGCTAGTAGGGCTTTGATAGTAGAAGTATTGCTAGTTGAGCAAGTTTAAAGGCAGGCAAAATTATCAGACTTATGACAGATTATTATTATATTATTTTCCGGAAATGATAATATACAATACAGTACTGAATACATACTGAGTACATAATGAATTTTTAATATTACATCTAATGTTGTATATGTGTGACAGATATTTTATGGTAAATTTTACAGATCAGTGTAGTATTTGAGGTTTCTGATGAGGTTTTTGACAAGAGGTTTTAGACATGACGGTTTAAACCATCGTTTAAACCGGATAAAACCACACAATGTCAGAAACTTGCCAACCCTGATTTAGAGATGTGGATTTTTCAAAAAATTTAACAGCCAGCAAAGTACATCGTACAGTTAAACATTGTTATAAAATTTGCATGGCTGTAAAAATATTTAATTATGATTACAACAATGCATTTTCATATTTTCTGCTATAAAATTAAGAAATATATACAAAGTTTAATTTAGGATAGAACTTAGTACCATGTAAAATCACAATAATTTAGAATGTTGCAAAATATAGCTAACTAGTAATACAAACGATTTTTTGGCATATCTCTTGTAATTTGCAGTTTTCAAAGACTACTTAAAAGTCCATTTACCCTGTCAGAAAGTTTACTTGACAGTGGTGAGAAAAAGGATGCATTTCCTCACCCCTGAACATATTATGAATATGGATGTCAACGATTTTTATGATGCAAGATCAACAGATGATTTAAATCATTGATTAAATTTTTACTTTGGTTTAAAGACATGATTTAAAGAAAAAATCGTTGATTAAAATCATAATTTTTTTAAATGTTTAAAATTAAATAAAAAATATTAAAATCTAATATGAACACAATTTAGAAAGTTTCTATATGTATTTTTCATTTTATGAATACAAAACAATCTTTAAATAATTTTTGCAGGCTTAATTCCTTAAGTTTGTTATATATATACATTAAAAAAAAAAAAAAAAAAAAAAAAGTACCATAAGATTGTAAAAAGCAATTTTTATCTGGTATAAAAGGTATTTCATTTACAAATTACATTTAAATGATAATTTCATTTTAATAATCAAATTATTTATTATTTCACACAAAATAAACATAACAAGCATAATAAATTCCTGCAAGTAACAGAATAAATAGCCAGTATCTTTTTTTAAATAATTCTACATTTGCAACTATGGATGTATGGCAAATTGGAGATAAAAAAGACTGAAAGGATGTCATCAGTTGAACAGCTATTGTAAAAGAATATAAAAGAACTAATTGGTGCAAAAATATTAAGCACAGAATATATTTTTTTACTCACAGGACTCTGCCCCCCCCCCCCCCATGAGTTATATTCGCCAATCCCTGTTCAGACACCACAGACTCTAAAAACATGCTAAATTGACTGGCTTTAAAAAGTTTTGGAAGATTGAATTATAATTAAAAAAACAGTGACAATATCTCTGTAAACAGTTTTTATTCATTCCTTTGATTGAGAAATTTTAAGGCCAACTTAGCTGTTGTTCAGAGATACAATGGCTACTTTAGTTTTTTATTAAATAAGACCAGTTAAACATTTGAAAATAACCTAATATAAAATGAATTAAGTAAACGGTCTTTGCCTACTGGTATCTTTTTAACAATGTTATACAAATTTCATTTAAATAAGGCATTTTAAATCTAATGTAATTTTTGCCCAAGTTTTTTTTTTTTTTTTTTCTCTTTTTAATATTCACTTGAAAATACTTTTGTTGCTAGAAAGGAAATATTTACACTGTCGTGGAATTCACAACAATAGTTAAAACAATCATCTAAAATATGAAATATATATTTCATGCAAATGTATTTTAAAATTTAAACTGTCTTGTAATATTATCAATTGGTCATTTTAAATATGATGTAATTTCTTCTATTTACTGCTTTTAATGCATATTAATTAATTTATTATTTTAAAGTTTTCTTTCTGTTTTTGATAATTACAAGAAAATATTTTTGTAGCTAAAAAGCAGGGTTCGTTGATTTAAATCAGCTTGATTTTAATCATGATTTAAATCAATTGATTTTTTAAAAAAATCATTGATTTAAATCAGTTTTTCTTTTAAGTTATTTTTAAATAAATTTAAGATGTAAACAAACATAATAATGTGCTTTAACATAATTTAGTTTTATATAATATATATCATTAAACAACTTTCAGAAAGATAAAGCTTAAGCTTTGTAAAAAAGTAAAATAAATGTTAAGTTTAGAAAAAAAAAAAAAAATGCTTTCAAATTTCATTTGAATCAAATTATTAAAAAATCTTGCAACAGTAAAGAAATCTAAGCAGAAATATATTAAATATTTGAATATTTACTCGTTGGTATTTAGAAAAACTTCTGCAAGTCAAGGTAAAATAAAATTGTATGATTTTATGTGCTGTACTTTGGTGAGGCATGTTATATTAAGATTTGAGCAAAATCTGAATAAGTCATTTATCTATTTATTTTAATTTAATATAATATAATTGATTTTAGCCCTTTAGAATAGTGGAAGTTATTTTTGTTACAGTTATCGAAAAGGCTGATACTAGAAACTTAAAGAATTAATGATCAACTAGCTTTTTACTGCAATAGATTTATCTGCTTCAGTACAACAAATGTTTTCTGCCTTTGGTTTGGTACTTTGAGAAATTAGAAATCAACAGATAAAACTGTTAAACCACTGCCATCGAAATGCTCAAGGCTAGAGGATTCAAATTGTGATGTATTCGCTAATTGACTGACTTCTCACTAGTGTTGGAATACACACTGGAAAATTATGAATAACAATTTACTTTTATTTGTGTAATATTTATCATCTTATAAAACACTGAACTTACTGATTAACTTATGATTAATTACTTCTTAAATTTACTGATTTGTGATCCCCCAATAAAATAAACCAGCCAGATGCAGTAACACTGCAGCATTCTTTCTCTGGCTGAATTTTTATTTAGGGATTACAAGTTCTCATTAGTAAATTTAAATAGTTATTGTTTTATAAGATGATAGATATTCCACAAATAAAATAAAACTGCTATTCAAAATTTTCCTGTGTAAATTCCAACACTACCGAGAAGTCAGTCAATTACTGATGACATCTCAATTTGTATCCTCTGGTCTTAAGTATTTTGATGGCAGCAATTAAACTCATTTTTCTCAGCCAGCACTTAAAAAAAAACAAAAGTTAAAAACTTAGTTTGCTTCCAATTTTGTTTAAATTTTTTATGTGTTGCAGATATTTTTATTATAATTAAAGTACTGAAGCTTGAATTTGATTTGTAGTTTTTCATGCATTTTGTGTAATCAAGATTTTTTTTTTCATAGCCTAAAATTTTACCTTGAAATAATATAAATCATTTATATAAATTGTGTAATATTAATAATAGATAATATTTATAACATGCATGTCTATGTGTATAAAATTTGTTATTTAAATTAAACAAAAAGTTATAAAATAATATTGTGTGGCATTTTTTAAAAAAATCAAAAAAAATCTCATTTAAATAAAAAAAATCCGATTTAAATCAAAAAAATCAGATTGTTTTGATTTTTATTAAAAAAATCAAAAAAATCACGAACCCTGCTAAATAAAATATATTATTCTCTGTGCTGTTATTACAATTGGCAACAATTTAAAATATTCTTTTCTAAAATATATAAAAAATGGTCTCCAAAATGCTGAAAATTTTAATTTGAATTGGAAATAAATCCTTAAAAAACTTCATTTGAGGACTTCAAATGTATATTCTCAGAAAAAAATTATAAAATTCCTATGTATAGTTTTTGTTCCTATAAAACTTTTTAATAAAATGATTTTGACCAACTTTTATATTAAATATATGTAAGTAGTTATTCAATTTAAAAACCATTTGCATCAGCATTTTTTTCTATAATATCACTGATTTTCATATGTTTATATGCACCTCGCCAGCTCCTCTGATCACAAAAAAAAATAATAATAATTTACAATGGCAATGTTACTTTTATTAGAATAGAGAGTTATACAAAATAAAATTGTTAGGGACTAAAACAACAGAAAATTTTTTTTGTTTGAAAACTTTGAATGTTGATAGTAATAATTGTGATTTTTATTATTTTGAGGACTTCAAATATATGTGGCGATTCCTTATATTTACTCAGTGTTCATACTCATTTTCCAAGAAAAAATCCCCTGACGTTTTTTCCAATATCAACAATTAACGACATTTTGATATTACATATGATAATAAAACACGCGAACAGCAACAATTGCCTCCAATTTCCCAGAATAGACTGTCATTTTGGCAGGTTTTCCCAGGTTTGGGGATTTTTCTTATATTATACCCTGAGATTCCCTTGATTTTTACAACCTAAAATTCATCCCCTGATTTTTACAGGAATCCCATATTCCCCTGATGAGTATGAACCCTGTTACTCTATGTGTGTATGAATGGGTTAAAACATTCACATAGTTTTGGTAAATTAGCATATACAAACATTAACAATAATTCTGTTAACAGTAACAGATTTTTCTAACTACAAATGTAAAACAAGTAACTGATATTTCTTTTGTTACTTATGCTATTAGCAAATGAACTAACTTATTTGCAGTTTTTATTAATTCTGCAATAATTTATTGTTCCCTCTAGGTCATTTTTGAAGGACACAGCCTTCTGCACATTTTAAAATTGGCAAAATGCACAAGGCTTAAAGTTGTACCCAGAGATTTTGTATTAAAAAAAAAAAACTCTCTACACCAGTACTTCTAAATATGCAAGTTCTTGCAAAAATTATTGAACTCTATTTCTTAAAAAACAAAAACAGGAAATTATTACATCTCTTAATTAAATTGTTGCAATTGTACTTTTTAATTTGTAATTCATAAAATCATTTAAAAACTGTCACTTTATTTCTCACATTAAAAGATTATAACTTTTCTTTCTTATACCATTGATGAAATATAGTGCTATGATGTGTTGGCCATAGTGTTAAATAAAATATATAAAATAATGCCCAATCTTACACATCTTTTGTTTCAAATAATCATTTATTAGAACATTATATTAAAATTGGAAATGTAAAAAAATTATAGGTATTTATAAGACATTTCTTCCATTAAAACATATTTTTGTTCAGCAGTCTTCAAAATCATTTTTGTTTACCAACTCATCTCTCTGTGACTACCACAAGCCAATCTCTGGCTCACAACCCCCTATTTTTTTTTCTTTTCTTTCCCCCAACCAGGAACTAGAGAAGCCATCTCGCCATTGGCTACTTACATCACTGCTTTTTTTTATAAACCATCTCGCCATTGGCTACTTACATCACTGCTTTTTTTATGCAAACTCCTTAGCTCTTTTTCGAACCTATTGCCAAAATATTTGAAATTTTCTTACCCAACACTCTTGAGTAGAATTCCTCCTGGTATGTAAATAGGGCATGTGTGCATGTGCCTTTTACTTATCTGAAGAATGTAGATGAGTCTATGATGAGAGTTCTTTGTAATTTTTAATTAATAACTCAGCTAATTATTAGAAATTTAAAATTCTGAGTCTTAGCTGCATCATTCTAATGACCAAAAATACTTTTTGATGGCTTCCCAAATTCACTCTTTTCAGTCTTTATTTCATCTTGATATGTAAATAGGTGTCTACACATGTAGGAGTGCTTATTACTTATTTAAAGAGTGTAGATCAGTTTATGATGAGTGTTCTTTGTAATTTTTAATTAATAACTCAGGCTAATTATTAGAAATTTAAAATTCTGAGTCATAGGTGCAACCAAGAGACATCTTTGCTGCGTTGATAATTTAGGTTTTTCTAATGAGTACAGTGCAACCTCAATTATCCAAGCTAATATGGGGCCGCAAATTCCACAGATATTGGAAATCTCGGTTAACAGAAATTGTGTATAAACTCACTGTTCTTGCGAATTTAACATATCTTAAAATATAAAAAAAAATCTTTTAATGATAAAAATATGCATATAAAGTTATGTTTTAGAGCTTAACGAATTAAAAAAAGTACCCCCTTCTTCCAAACACACACAGTTGTCTGTTAAAAGGGGGGATATAAGGGAAGGAGATGCAATTGTATGATAACACATTGCACCTTATTCAATAGGACCACATGCTCACTAAAAACAAAATCAGACTTTGTTATTGGTTTGGTTAACAGAAATCTCGATTAATCAAAACTTGGTTAATCAAGATTCTACTGCAATTATATAAGTGAAATAAAAGTTATGTCGTCGTTTATTATTGAATATATATAATTATAATTCATTAATGAAAACAGTTAACTGCATTTTAAAATACTTACTTTGAGGATTGTCACATGGATCAACATATATCTCTTCAAAATTTGAAGCAGATCGGAGGGCCTTAATACCAGCTAAAACAAAATAATCATATTATTAAATAAATAAATATCAACAACCATAAATTACAAGTTAAAAGTGTTCAAATATCAATTTATAAAATGCAATAATAATACACTCTAATGTGGTAGAAAGGCAGAGGTGCAGAATATGTCCGATCTGGCGATCTAGGATCGGGAAAATTTTGCACAAAAATATACAATTGATTTTGATTCTAACAATGAATTACATGATTATTCAAAACAGAAAAATTCTCACTGCAATTAGAAAGATCCGTATAGTGTCCTTTACAAAATTGATATCAAAATAATATATACTCTCACATATATTGAGGAAGTTTGGAGGGGGGGGGGGGGTCTATACCTATGGTAATACAGAATTTATGTAAGCCTATAAATAACATATCGTAAAAGTTTGGGGAAATTTTTTATAGGAATTGGGAGGAAATGTTGGGAGTAAAAACATTTTCTGCACCCCTGTAAAAAGGTAGGTCAAACAGGCCAAAGTTACATGATTATTTTTTTACTTCATGCTCTTCCAGCCCCATGATATTAAAAATACATGTTACACATTTTAAGATAAATTGTATATATACAGTACATACAGTTTCAAAATAAGCAAAACATTAATGTAAAATGTAAGCCTATTTCATAAAAAAAAGGGAATTATTATTTTACTGTTTATTAAAAAATGATTTCATAAATATGAAAAGTTATGCATAAGATAAAAATCAAAAACATACAGTTTTTAGTTTCTTGAAAAGTCCTTGACAGATGACTGCTTCTTCCTGTTAGTTCTCTTCTGCAACCTAATATTCCTTATATTTACGCAAGCAGATGATATCAGTTGATGTTGCTTCTTCCACCAGACTAATGTACTAGAGTGCAGCCTCAATCGTCTATAACCCTCTCGAATATGAAATAAAAATTTTCTGCCATCCACTTTCTCTTTTTTCTTCTGTACTTCTCACTGTTTCTACAATATTGTCGTCAGTTAATTCAATAAGTCTGCCATTTGTCATGCAATCTGTAATGTTTCCGACAGTGGCATAATCAAAGTCCAATATATTTTTCAGCAACTAAAGAAGCTTATCATTCTCATTGTCTCACACTTGCTGTCTGTCATGGCTCTGCTATTTCCATCCTGCAATCCCTTCTTGCTCCTTGAATCAGCACATTCCAACCCACCTGTATTGACTTTTTGCAAAATTCTTCATTTTTTAACTAAGCAAGATAGTATGGAGAGCCAGATAGTCAAGAGCATATTGTATAACAGTCTTTTTATATATAAAAAAGCTATAATTAATGTAAGGATGTACAGATAACCTTGTTCGCCCCCTCCCCCCCAAAAAAATGTAATTTAACAAATAATAACAAACATTTGTAAAATGAAATTCTAATCAATTTGACATATTAGATTCAAATGATGAAAGTTTACCTTATTTACATTTACCAGATTCAAGTTTATCCAATACAAATGGTTTAATAATAATAAGCTCAATGCAGCTGCTGTCTTTCTATTGCATTAGAGCCATAAGTCTATCCATTTAGCTTTTTGGCACCTTTGATTTAAACTATTTTCTTTATAAATTTTTTATTCCCCCCCCCCCCCCCTAACTGGCTTATGATAGAGAAATTCCAGGCTATTCAAGACGTCGGGATCTTTGAGCATGGCTTCCACTAGAAAATCACAATAAGAAAAGAAAAGCTAAAGTATCATGGATGTTAAAAGAAATAAAGTGCAGACACTACAAGATCCATTCTCGACTGAAAATAACCAATAATTTTCCAAATAGTTCATTAAATAAAGGAAAGAACAGAAAAGAATGACATATCTAATTAAACAGTCAATAATGTCTTCTAAAATTCTAAATGATGAACACTAATATTGCTATGATGTAGACACACACATCTATACTACTTGAAAATTTTCACCGTTGTATGTTTCTTAATTTTATTTTAAAGTTTTGAAAAAGTTATACAACAAAAATGTATTTTAATAACAAATTATTTTTCAGTCACCTATGTTGCATCTTGTTGACCAGTAAAGTCTTGGTTGGTGAGATTTTCTGAAAATTCCCTGCCATTGATAATATCTATGAACAGCAGCTGAGAAATTCATTTCCATATCGGAACAAGAACATTTGGGTAATAAAAGGATGACAAAATGAGATCCAAAAACCATATTAAACACATAAATATGAGTCTGAGACAGATGGATGTATGGATAAACGGGCGAGATTATAAGGGCTTCATGAGATGGACAAAACCCTAGAAAAATTAAACTGTGGCTATACGATCTATATGAAGGATCTTGGCTGACAATATCTATCCATGTTTCCTTAATGTTAAGCCCCCCCCCCCCCCCCCAAGTTGCTATACAACACATGTCCTTCCTAGGTGACCAGTCTAATGTGGGATATTCAGAGTTTAGTTCCCAAGCATAGCTTGTTATATATATTTTATTAACCCTGAAAAAATGAAAGGCTGAGGCCTTGCTCAGCTGAGAGCTCTTGACCTGCAAGGTAGCAAGAATGCTTGGATGACTATGTCATTGGGCTTATTAAACAAACACAAACATTATTTTTTTTGGCTAAAATGGCAGCTAACATGACAGGGAAAATCAGAAAAATCTTTTTAATTGGAAGTATACAGGGGTGATTCTGGATGAAATTTTTTTTTTGGAAATTCGCATCGCATTTTCGGAAGTCGGGGGGGGGGGGGGGGGGGGGGGGGGGGTCGTGTCCCCCCCCTCCAGCGATCTTCGGACAAAATTAGCGTTTTCCCGCTATCTTCAGACGAAATCAGTAATATTTTAGCAAAATCGGCGATTTATATCGATCTTTTGCCAAAATCGGCGGTTTATTGCGATCTTTTGCCAAAATCGACGGTTTTACCGCGATCTTTTGACGAAATCCGCGTTTTCCCATGGTTTTTTTTAAGTGTAATCGGCATATTTTCGACGATTTTTAGACAAAATTTGCTTTTTTACGCGATTTTTTCTCGAAAACGGCGTTTTATTCCCGCGATCTTTTGATGAAATCGACGTATTTTTTCAACTATTCTTTTGACAAAATATTTTTAAGCGATCTTTTATCGAGAACGGCGTTTTTTCCTGCGATCTTTTAACGAAATCGGTGTTATATCCGCAATCTTTAGACGAAATCGGCGTTTTCCCGCCGTTTTCAGAAGAAATCAGCGTTTTATCTGCAATATTTGGTGAAATTGCCGTTTTTTCCGCGATCCGCACAGGAAATTCGCGTTTTTCATTGATCTATTGACAAAGTTCGTTTACAAAAACATTGACGAAATCGTCGTTTTTCCACGAAATTTGCATTTCTATGCAATTGTTTTTTCCGCGCGCAAAACTTTACAAGTTGGCAACTATGCGGAACTGATAACCCAATTTCAAATTTTCGGAAGAGGATGCCTTAAATTTTCGGAAATTTCGGAATTTTCGGATGAGAATCACCCCTAGAAGTATAGTATACTTCTAAAATCAATAGTTTAGATAAAAACAAATATTGACATGTTTATATATAATAATAAAAATAATAATAATAACCCGCGAGTAGTCGTGTCCCCCCCCCCCTCCAGCGATCTTCGGACAAAATTAGCGTTTTCCCGCTATCTTCAGACGAAATCAGTAATATTTTAGCAAAATCGGCGATTTATATCGATCTTTTGCCAAAATCGGCGGTTTATTGCGATCTTTTGCCAAAATCGACGGTTTTACCGCGATCTTTTGACGAAATCCGCGTTTTCCCATGGTTTTTTTTAAGTGTAATCGGCATATTTTCGACGATTTTTAGACAAAATTTGCTTTTTTACGCGATTTTTTCTCGAAAACGGCGTTTTATTCCCGCGATCTTTTGATGAAATCGACGTATTTTTTCAACTATTCTTTTGACAAAATATTTTTAAGCGATCTTTTATCGAGAACGGCGTTTTTTCCTGCGATCTTTTAACGAAATCGGTGTTATATCCGCAATCTTTAGACGAAATCGGCGTTTTCCCGCCGTTTTCAGAAGAAATCAGCGTTTTATCTGCAATATTTGGTGAAATTGCCGTTTTTTCCGCGATCCGCACAGGAAATTCGCGTTTTTCATTGATCTATTGACAAAGTTCGTTTACAAAAACATTGACGAAATCGTCGTTTTTCCACGAAATTTGCATTTCTATGCAATTGTTTTTTCCGCGCGCAAAACTTTACAAGTTGGCAACTATGCGGAACTGATAACCCAATTTCAAATTTTCGGAAGAGGATGCCTTAAATTTTCGGAAATTTCGGAATTTTCGGATGAGAATCACCCCTAGAAGTATAGTATACTTCTAAAATCAATAGTTTAGATAAAAACAAATATTGACATGTTTATATATAATAATAAAAATAATAATAATAACCCGCGAGTAGTCGCGACTTTTTTCACAACGTCATTAGTCGCGCTCGGTCTTTTCGCCGCTGCCCCCCCCCCCCCCGCATATCAAATTTTTAAAATAAAAAATATTTTTTCCCTAATATATGAAAATAACATTACAACGAAGATATAAATTTGCAGGTTTCTTAAATTATGCATTTTATTCATGAGATCTGGAGTAACTGGAAATAGTAAAAATGAACTGACATTAGTGAATTTTACGTAGATTTTTTTGCCAATTTCAGCTTTGTTTCTAAAAATGTACCTGAAAGAAAAATAGAGGTGTCCTGTTACTTCACTAAGATGGTCGAGAAAGCTTCAAAATCAGCTACAAGGTAGATCTCCGTTGTATTTGTAATATGATACAAGTTAGGAGAAGTTAAGTTATACGGGCGGCGAAAAGACCGGCATGCAACTACTGACGGGATAATAATAAAAATTCATAAAAAAAATTTCATAGTAATTTTTTTTTTTTTTTTTTTAGAATTATGGTTCTTATAAGATGGAATCAAATTAAACATGTCGATATTTGTTTTTATTTTTTCGTTACACCTATCAATAGTTTAGCTTTTGGATAATATAAGAGATCCTGTGCAAAAGTAGTATTTAGGAGAATACTTGATTTTATCCTTAAAATTTCAAGATATTACGCTGTTTTTTTTAATGGCATAAAGTATAAAAATGCAAATATATATACCTGTTTAAAAAAAATTATTATTATTATTATTACAAAAAATACTCTAAAAATTATTTAAAAATTGATTATTTAAAATCAGTTAAAGGAATAATTCTGAATGTAATAAAGTAACTTGATCACAACACTATATTACCTGCAACAGCACATCGGACATTTTCTAGCTTTTGATTTAATGCTTCTAAGGGATTGTCTTTCTCATCAACAGAACCTAAATCTACAACAGATATGCAATCGAATGGAGCTTCACTTTTTTGACTGCACAGCTAAAAAGGTATAATGAAATCCAAATAAAAATTACATATGTTGTTTAAAAACATGCAAGAAATATTAAAAAATAATAATAATAAATTACAAAAGTAAAGTAAGGAAAAAAATCTCAGATGTTATTCAATAGTACCTATGTTCAGTCTATTTTAAAGCAAGTGGTAAAAAGCAAATTGTGCAAATAAATATTAATTTGGAAAATATAACCTGTAGGAATATTAAATACTAACTTCTTTCATTAATTTAAAAAATATAATCTGTAAGATTATTAAATACTAATTTTTTTTCCATTAAAATGGAAAACTCATGCAAAATTTTAATAATACTAATTAGTGAGAATGGTAAGGTTGATAAACTTAATATAACTCAATATCATTTGAAAAAATCATTTATTTTTACTGTTCTATTTGTAACACTTCATATTCTTTAAAACAAAAAGTGTCACAATCATAATGATCTATAACAGCAGCAGCCATACTCAATTTGCACCCAAAGAGCTGTCAGTGAAATGGCAACTTTTTTTGCACACTTTAAGACGCATAATCATTAATTCATGTTTTATAAAATTAAATGAGGTGTGCATAGAAGGTATTTATGACCTTAACTGTTTATTTATATATTTTCATGGTTTAAAAAAAAGTAAAATATCCCTATTTTGTTATTTCTAATTAATTAAAAATTTTACGAAATGTTGTCTCCTAATCGAAAGTTCTTTTTACATAGTCCCATTTCTGCTACAGTAGTGTACATATTTCACAATCTTTAACAGCAATAAAACCTCATTTAACACAAATTAAAATTGTGTTACATATATTTCTACTTTTAAAAACATAATAAAATTCTCTTGCATTGAGGAAAAGACTGACTTATAAAAGAAAATTTATTTTTAGCACTTTCCAACAAAGTTGAAAAGTGTTTATGACTTCTGTTTGTCTGGCCATCTGTTATGCTCTAACTTTTGTAAATAGTGGTGCAATGAATAATGGTTTGGCCGAGTAATCAAATACCAATTATTATGCCTAGTTGTGGCCGAATATCTGGCTTACTGATTACATGAACAATACTCTCTAATGCCCTGAAATGTCTTATCTCACTGCTGTTCAAAATGCTTGTTTACATATCAAGATATTCAAGGATATCATTCGAAAACAGACAGTTGAAGGAATATAAAGAGAAAAAAAAACTTTCCAAGAAGAGTTCTTTAGTGAGAATAGATTATTACTCTGAAATAAGTAAACTTTAACCTCTTTAAAATTTATAGATAGCAGAACAATTAATGTAAAACAAAATAACAATTTAAAAACAATTTTTTCTTTCATTTTTATTTATTTATTTTTATAATAATTGTGTAGAAAGATTTGTGTTTAAATTTACACTTTAATAAATGGTTAGAGATATTTGATGATTTGTTGACTTAGATAAATAAACAGAAAATTGCAAAATCTGAAATTTAGATTATATCATAATACAGTAGACTCCCTCAAATCCGCACTCCTAAAGTCCACCACTCTCTAAAATTCGCACATATTTTACGGATGTAAACAATGAAACATTCAATTCAGATGTAGGTGCAAAATTTGACTTTTTTAGTTTTATATCAATTTCATATATTTTTTAATTTGTAATTTTTGTTAAGGTTATTGAATTCATGTTTTTTCATGAAGAAAGAATAATTTATTTCTGAAAAAATAAAAATATTGCTGATATCATTAGTAATCACAATCTTACCAAATATATTTATGTATTAATGAAGCTTTTTTAGTTATTAAGTCTGGCTAAACCTGAAATAAAGCTTCATTGAATAATTTAGGAAAAACACATTTCATCTTTATAATGAATAATTAATTGTACATTATTTATTATTAATTTGACCTTTGTTTTTAGTATTTTTATCATTTTAAAAACTACCTAAAATTTTATTATTTTAGTTTATTTCTTATTTTAATATTTTAGCATATTGTAAGCATTCATTATACTTTTGATTTCATTATTAATTACATTTAAATTACTTTTAAAAAAATGTAAACAAAGTAATTACCAGAAATCCGCAAAACCTCTGGTCCCAAGCTGTGCAGATTTGAGGGAGTCTACTGTATATAAAATCTAGACTGTTTCAGTGACAAACTACTTACTCTAAATATATTTAGTTAATTATTAGATATTTCTCATTTAAAAATTAATTTAGTTAGAAATTATTCAGATAATGTTATTATATAAATTGAATTATAAAGAAGTAGATCTTTTTTTTCTCCCTCCAAATAATGATAAATTTAATTTTAAAATGTAATTTTTAATACAACAGAGTATGAGAAGTTTAGATGATGGAATTTCTGCTTTTAGGACACAGTATTAAATGAAAGCATTTTATATTGTAAATTACAAAAGTTGTATAGTTAAAATACAGTACACTCCCTCAAATCCACACAGCTTGGGACCAAAGGTTGTGCAGATTTTAGAATTTTGCGGATTTCTGGTCTTTGCTTTGTGTATGTTTTTTAAAAAGTAATTTGAATTTCACTAATAATGAAATCAATAGTATAATGGATGCTGACAATATACTAAGATATTAAAATAAGTAATAAACTAAAATAATAAAAAATTAGACAATTTTTTTTAAATGATTAAAATATTAAAAGCAAATGTCAAGTTAATAATAAATAATGTATGATTAAATATTCATTATAAAGATGAAATGTATTTTTCCTAAATTATTCAATAAAATTTGCCTCATAAAGGTACATTACTAATTCACATCAGGATAATAAAATAAACTTTATTTCAGGTTTGGCCAGATTTAATAATTAAACAAGCTTGATTAATACATAAATACATTTGGTAAGATTTTGATTACCAATGATATCAACAAAATCTTAAATTTTTTTTTCTTTCATGAAAAAACATGAATACAGTAATATTAATGAAAGGTTAAAAAAAAATGTATAGAATAGATATGAAACTAAAATATTAAAATTTTGTCCCTATATCTGAACTGAATGTTTCACTGTTTACATCCGCAAATCATGTGCAGATTTTAGAGAGTTGCGGATTTTAGGAGTGCGGATTTGAGGGAGTCTACTGTATATAAAAGTTCATTGTAATTCAATTAGTAAATATTGTTAAATGAAAATATTTTCTTCAATATAAAGTACAAAAATGTTTCCATATTGAGAGTACAATTAATTAAAATGCAAGAACTTTTGTTTAATTTAAAGTCTAAATATTGACGTTAAATGATATTGAAATGAAAATTACAATTATTTATAATTTGTAAGACACAAAAATGTTTTTATATCAATTATATAAGCAATCTATAATTAAGAATATAATTTTCAAATTAAATGCAATTTTATTAGCATTTTACAATATACAATTATTTGTAACTTGAATTGCAATTTTTATTGTAAAATTATTTCGATTGTAAACAAAACAAATTTTTTTACACTTCAATTAGTTACGCCCTCAATATGGAATTGTTTTGAGGTCTTATAGTAGAAAATATTCCCATTTAGAAACATTTATTTTTTGAATTAAAAAGAATTTTTTTGTGTTTTAAATACTTTTATCTACTTTTAAATACTTTATTGTATTTTATCTCACTCTAAGTCAAACTTGTGTTTTTGTTTCTTGCATTAAAAATAAATAAGATATAACCAGAGGTGCCAAGTTTCAATAAAAGTTATCAGTAACCAAAGTTCAGAGAAGAGTTGGGGGGGGGGCAAATTTTCAAAAATTCTTTCTTTTTTCTGCAATCTTTTGGAGGAAATTTGCAATGTTTGCACGGAATTTTCACATCTTTCGTGATTTTTGGACGAAATGTACGCGTTTTTTGCAATCTTTTGACAAAATTTGCGCGTTTTTGTGCGATCTTTTGACGAAATGAGCGCGTTTTCCACGATCTTTTGACAAAATGTGCGCGTTTTTCGCGATCTTTTCACGAAATGAGTGCGTTTTTCGAGATCTTATGATAAAATGAGCATGTTTTCTGCGATAGTTTGACGAAATTAGCCCGTTTTACGCGATTTTTTGACGAAATTTGCACGTTTTAAGCGATTTTTTGACGAAATGAGTCCGTTTTTTCGATATCTTTTGACAAAATTTGCACGTTTTTCGCGACATTTTGACGAAATGCACGTACTTTTACGCAATCTTTTCTGTTTTCCCCGAGATCTTATATTGAAATTTGCGTTTTTTCAAGCGATCCTTTGATGAAATTCGCGATTTTTTTATCCGTAATTTCTGTCCGATGCCCGTAACGCCGTAACTTTTGTTGCATATCCGTAATAATTATGGACAAATCGTAATACTTGGCACCTCTGTATAACTATATTTTTAACTCACATGCTTTGATTTCTATAAAATATGATATGATGGGAAGGATTGAAAATGCCACCATTCATAAGAAAAGAATTATGAGCTAGACATTCCTTTATTCATAATTAAGTTGAAAGTATACATATTTTATATTGAAAAAAATCTGCCTTAAGTTATTTAAAAAGAATAATTATGAGACTGTACAGTTTTTCTTCAACAATTTTTTCAGTATTCCTCTTTGATTTTAAAATGTTTATTTCAATTCGTAGAAGAAATCTTGAAATTTAAAATTTTATTAATTAAATAAGTCTCATAATTGTGCTTCTTAAATAAATAAAGGCAGAATTTTTTTTCAATACTAACTGTTCTTATAAAAAGCTCTTGTTTATCAAAATATAAGTTTCTCTTATTAAATATTATGTAAAATTGTTTTAAAAAGTAACATTTTAATAACTTTAAACTTTGAAATATAAAAAGTGCGCGACGGGGGGAACTAAAGTCGTGCTTATTTTAGTATTTCATTGCTGTTTGAAATGAAAATATGTTATAATTACAGATTTATGTTTACAGATATCTTTATTTTATATCTATCATGTTTTATTTATGTTTATATATCTTTTTGGAAAGCCGAATATTTGGTATTCCGCGCAACAATTACTATTCGGCTTGTCGAATATTCGGTATTCGGTTCAGCTGTCAGCCGAATATTCGGCATTCGGCCTAAATCACTATTCGGTGCATCCCTAGTGAAATTCATCAGTCAGTCGCGAGAAAAAATTGTGAAATTCATCAGTTGGTCACAAGAAGAAATTGTAAAATTTATCTATCAGTCATGATAAAGAAAGAAAAAAAAAAAAATCTTGACAGTTGTCATTTGGCTGCAGGAAAAAATTACAATTCTTTAATTGGCAGTAGAAAAATATTTCAAAATTCGTGAATTAGTTGCTAGAAAAAAACCCCTGCAAAATTTCTCAATCAATCACAGGAAAATATAGCAAAATTAATCAAAAGCCTTAAATTTTGTTAATGAGCATCAGACTTTGCATATAAAAAACTGTAAAATGTGATAATATACTACACAATTTTTTTTTATGATTCTATATTCCTTACTGCATACTTTAGGTATCAGGCTTGGATTCTGATTACAGAAAATGTTTTGGCTCAAATTTAAAATTGTTAGGCTCAAGCTCCAAAAGATGAGACCAAATTCATTTCTAGTACAAAGGTGAGGATGGAGGTAGATGTTGGGGGGGGGGGGGGGGATGGAAGAATAATATTATTGGGCTTGTGGCCTTTCACATGATATATAGTAGATCAAATTTTAAGTTAGTCTTTTTTTTAGGATAGTGCCATCTGGTGACTGAAAGATGAAAATAGGGGAGGTGATGATAATTGTTGACATTTGCTAAGTAAATATTTTTCTTAATTTTAAGGGAAATTTATGGAGTAGTAATGAACAAAATAAAGCTGTAAAATGCCCCGTAGTGGCAAAAAAGTGAGTTAAGAAGGAAGGGGAGAGTTAGTAATGCATAAGCCAAAAGCTGTAAAGTAATATCTTGCATGAAAAAATCCTCCCCTCCCCACACACACACACACACAGGGAAAATGGCCTCTAATTGTCTGGGGTGAAAATAGACCGCACCAAAATGTCGTGCTCAATGTGCTAAATGATTCTGTTTCCTGATGCTAAACTGGAAGGTCAATTTAGTATAATGATGGTAAGACCTGACTTTACTTCCTTTTCTTAACTAATTTTAAGATACATATTTTAATTCTTTTCTTGTTACAATTTTTATTTGTTTTTTAACTTTTTTTTGACTTAGAATTATGCTTTGTGAAGGGTCAAAATTGTTTTTAAAAGCCAGTAGCTTGTTAAAGTTACCAACTGAACTGATGAACAATCATTCATAGTAATGTGTAGGAGTTTTATTTCAATAACAAAAATGACATAAAAATGTATTATTTTGATTGTTGAGGTAGAATGTTAAAAGTAGAATTTATATCCAATGATCTAAAACAAATACTTAAAGAAGAAAATATATTTGATTTGTTCTAAAAACAGTTGATTTAAATTATGGTTAAAAACGCTAGATTTAAATCATACAAACTCTACTTTTACTCATCATATACTTAATATAAATTCACTTATAAAAATGAGTTATAACTTTACCAATGATGTCCAAATAAGTCTCTGTTTAGTGGGTTTGTAAAATGGACCAGTTCTGGAAAAAAAAAATAAATAAATAAATAAATAAAAATTAAACATTATCACGCATTAAAAAATTGAAATAAATTTAGTAATAAATAATAGAAACATATTAATATAAATAAGATTTCAATTACATTTAATATGCTTTCATTAAAAAATTAAAATGTATAAGGTTTAAATAAATATAATTTATATTTTATCCAGTAAAACTTGTGAAAAAAAGAATTTCTAGGACAGTGGGGGGAAAATGCACTTGCAGAAAGGTGTTACAGACAGGTTCCATTTTATCATATATTTTTAATATATTCTCAGACAAAACTATAAAAAAGTAAAAAATAAATCTCATAAGAAAAAAAAATTCTAGATGGTAGTAAAAGAAGTATCTGTGCTCCCTTTTTCAAAACAAACATCATAGGCGTAGCCAGCCTTTTGAACGGGGGGGTGCCCAAAATTTTTAACCTGAACATGTTGGGTACAAACAACATCTTATGTAATAAAACCTAATAAAACGGAACCCCATAAAACCTATCAAATTTCCGTTTTAGACAGGTTTTTTGCAGAAGGTATAATTGTGTGGAACTTCTTTTAAAAAAGACCCAAACGCAATTTTTCATTGCGTGAAGAAGGATGAGAAGTTGCTTAAAATTAAATCTAATGGACAGGGGTGTGCGAAGAGAAAGCTGTGCCCGGGCCAAAGTTACAATATGGCGCACCCTCCACCCAACTTTTTCTTGTAACAGGCCAAAAATGACGTTGGTAATATAAATTTGGCGCCCCATAAAATTCCATGCAGGGGCAGCTGCCCCATACGCTCCCCCTTTCGCACGACGCTGCTAATGGATACTTTTTTAACGACTTTAGTTCCCCCCGTCGCGTCATTTTGATCAAAGTAGCATGAAAATAACTTGTAGTATGCAATTTAAAGTGAAAAATAGCTCTTATATTTTCTACTCATGAATAAATAAAATTTCCCCGTTAAAAAAAAAATGAGCTCGTACGAATGTCAAAATATGATCATAAGAAACGAAATTTAGCAAACCAACAAACCAACCTCCATATTAATTTGAATTTTGCGTAGCATCATTTCTTATTTTTAGAGGAAGCACAGATTTGTACTAGAGACGAGTTCGGGCTCGATTTTTTAAACCTGTGCCCGAAAGATTTTTAATACATTGGAGCCCGTGCCCATCCGAACCCGATACAAAAATAAATAAATAAATAAATAAAAGATTTAATGATATTTAAAAATTGTTTCAAATGTGATATCCCATTAAAAAAATTTTCTTATAAAATTTACTATTAAATAAAAATTTAAATTCAAGCTTATGAAAAGAGAAATTTGGTATCAAATAAAAATATCCTTCATACATATAATGATTCCCATATTTCTTGTCCTTTAAGAAGAAAATTTGATGGACATATTAAAGAAGAATAATGAATAAATGGATAGTGTTTATAGAAATTGCTGAAGAATCAAAAAACGTTTTCAATTTCCTATAAAAAGAGTACATCTTCAGTGGTGTAGTCATAAAAAAAAACCACAGGTTACACAATCGACGCAGAGGGTATATGCTCAAGGCACAGAATATACTCTAGCGAGTAGATCCTATGGGTTTCATGAGAAACAGAAGGTTATATGGTGTTCCTTAAAAAAATCCAGAAGGTATACGGCGTATACCCCAGTATACCCTCCACTACATCCCTGTACATTTATCTATAATCAATTCATTTCTCTTAACAATTCCCCATGACTGACGAGAACCTTAAAATCAACGCAAATTAAAACATTGATACAGTTATCTTAAAGTTCCATTGTTTTTATGGGAAAAGAAGAAACAATCGAATGTTTTCAATCGGAATAACATATAAAATATGTTTACTTACGAAGGGAAATCGTCTGCATAAGCAAAATTCATGATGACAAACAGAAAAAAAAATCACAATGCTGTTTATCGTATGAAGAACGATTATGATTCGTGCACAATCAAATAATTTGCAAATCTCAAGCATCTAGTCTGCATCAAAAACGAAAAAATCATTCTCTAACAAAATAAATATATAAACGATCGAATTAAAAAATATCCTCTGCCTCAAACGAAAATCCAACCAGAAGCTAATTTATTGTTTATGATTATTTTCATTGGCGCCTTATCAATTGATCGTCGACGGAAATGCAGTAGACATAAATCTCCATACATCACAAATTTTCTTTTGAAGCAACAATCAACTATTGAAATATATAAAAAAAAAATTATTTTAATTTTTCTTTCGTTTTGATCAAAATAACACTGAAATGAAAAAGAGTAAATAATTTTAAAAGGAAAATAATAGTTCTTTCAATCTCTTCTACACATAAATGTTTTTTAATTCTCAGAAAGAATGAGCCCAAGCCCCCCCCCCCCCCCAGGGTTGCCGACTTTAAGCCAGGCCAAAAAAAGCCGGCTAAAATTGAAAAAAGCCAGCTTTTATTTTTAAAGTATTAATTTGTATCAAATCCATATTAAATTTGGAATGATTTATTTTTAATACATTTTTAATTATTTACTACTAAAAAAGTTGTAAATTTCTATTTAATTTTTCAAATAAGTAAGTCTTTATAACTGCTAGAAGTCATCTGTGAAGGTATTATGTCCAAAATCTTCAAAAAAAGAAAATATAACAAAAAATGTGTTTTAAACTTCTATATTTCATAGTTCTACTTATATTACACATTCTTAAGAATTATATTTAAATGAATTATGACAAAATGTAACATATTAAAGCATTCATGGAAACATTTTTCAAGTCAATATGTAAAGATTACGTCATAGATGAACAATGTTGAAAGACAAATAAGGAAGGATTCAGTATTTGAGGCGAGTTTATACATAATTATATATACTTAATCAACAACAAAAAATGTTTGAATAAAGTTTTTTGAATTAAAATTTTGAATAGCTCTTTGTTATTTTCAAGTGCTTATATGCCGTCTTGCATGAATATATTCATGCATATGCTAATTGAGAATACTGAAATAAATTGTGAAATATAATATATTATGAAATATGCATAATTCAAAATATTATTTTCAATAGTGAGAAATTGTGATTTTTTTTTTTTTTATATGTATGATTTTAAATGTTTATGGGGAATAAAACATGACCTTTTAACAACTCTTAAAATTAGTTGAGTAATAAAACATGTAACTAAGTACCCACCCATTGTCCTCTTTAATTTTATAAAGAAATAAAAATGGAAAAAACAAGGTTGGATTAAAGATTAATATAAATTGGAAAAAGCACTTGGTATGGGCATTTTATAATTTAGCTGACATATTTGCAATTCTGACTATAAATTACTAGCAACTCCATCAATATGTTATTCTAGTATTAATGTCTTCATTATTGAAAAATTGGGTTATGACCCAATTTCTCATAATAAATCATAATTAAAATCCCAATTTTTTATTTTAATAAATTTATTAATCCCAAAGTAAATTAAACATCTTTAAAACTAAATAAAGGACACTTAAAAAATATGTAGCTTATAATAAAAACGCTTCCCTGTATAAAAGCCAATTTTGGCCAAAAAAAGCCGGCTAAAACCAATAAAAGCCACCGGCCTGGCTTTTTTTAAATTTTAGCCAGCTTTTTTGCAACCCTCCCCCCCGGCCCGGACACTAAAATGGAAATAGAGCCTGTGCCTGCTTCAGACCCGGGTTTGGGCTCGGGCTGAGCCTGTCTCATCTCTAATTTGTGCAACCTTCCACCCCCTCCGTTCTCCATGCTAATCATATGGTGGAATTATCGTTTCACATATGTATTTCCTTTCAATTTTTTTTGCTCCTATCTAGACTTTGGATAACAAAAGCAAATATATAAATAGTAGTTTCTATCCTTGTTGAGAATTTACTCTAATTTTTTTATGGAAATATGCATGCAATAGAAAGGTGTTAAAAAAATTCCATAAAGAAACGGCATCAAATTGGGATTATAAAACCAACTTTTTTAATTTACTGTGATTAATACAGATTCTAGTAAATATCCTAGTTTTAAAAAAGATGAATAAAATAATTTTCTTAAAAAGAAAAAAAAGAAAGAATCAAGGTCTCTTCTTTTATTACATTTCAAAACATAGACAGTTAGTTTTGATTAACTAATTGAACTAACTTTGCTTACATTTTTCTTCTTTTTTCTTTTATAAATTTTGATTTTTTAAAATAGTCAATCTTGGATCTGCGCGAGCGGGGGTGGGGGGGGGCACTCCCCTGGCTACACGCATGAACATGCACACCTACTCATGGAGGTTTGTGCATATATTTTCAAAATTGTGTCATTGTTTAATCAGGGATTTAGAAAAAGCACATAAGTTTATCATAAATTAATTGAGGGAAAAAAAAACTATTATCATTTATGATAGTTAATCCTAACTGTCACTAATTAAAATAAATATCGATACTACTTAGCATCAGAGTTTCCCCCAGGTTTAAAAAAGGGCAGAGCGCTACTGTTCTGAAAAGGGCACTTTTTACATTTTTCAGGGCACTTTTATAAAGTTGAATCTAGAATCTAGCGGTTCAAAAAGTCATAAAGAAACAGAAATTTCATCAAAAAATTGAAGAAAAAAAAGGTAAATTTTGTTAAAAAGTCGCGAAAAAATGGCAAATTTTATTAAAAGATTGCATAAACAGCAGTTTTTGCTAAAAGATCGCAAAAAACGGCATATTTTGCTACAAAAATCACGAAAAAATGACAAATGTGAAAATATCATGAAAAAAAAAAAAAACAGAACTTTTCACAAAATTTTCCGTTTTATTGCGATTTTTGGACGAAATTTGCCGTTTTTTCGCAAATCTTTTAACAAAATCTGCCTTTTTATCACTATTTTTTGACTAAAAATGCCGCTTTTTGAGACTCATTTGTGAAAATTTTCCGTTTTACTGCGATTTTTGGAAGAAATTTGTCGTTTTTCCACAATCTTTTGAGGAAAACTGACGTTTTGTGAAATTTTGTGACGAAATTAGCCTTTTTTTGAGCATCTTGTCGGAAATTAGTCGTTATTTCGAGATTTTTAAACAAAACTTGCCCTTTTCTAAAGCGATTTCTTGACGAAATTATCCATGCTACGAGACGCGTATGAGACTTTTTTGCGTAATTTATGCACTATAGCACATTCGGATCATCACTGGAGGGCTGCGTTTTTTCAAATGTGGGCAAGGAAGGCACTATTTTTTAAACTAAAGGGCAGGAGGGGTGGAGCACCCCCCCTGAAACCCTCTGGGGGAAACTCTGCTTTGCATATTTAAAAGTATTAAAATAAATATTTCTGCATGGCGGCAGCGTATGTTGTCCTTTACAAGGTTGCATATGTACTGGTTAAAAAAAAAAAAAAAAAAAAAAAAAAAAAAAAGTAGAAACCTAAGGATACAACAAACTCTAGTAGTCAATAAACTGTAGTAAGGTCAGTAACTTGTAAGGTCAGACTTCCAAGACAGACCATTTTTCGTATGCACCAACCAGTCTGCATTAAATAAAGTCCTTAACATTAATTAGAGTATGATGGGGTTGAAGAGAAAATTACTCCAATCTCAGAAGGTTTTCTTGTTTTATAATAAGTTTATTCTATATGTGATGAAATATTTACAATACCAGACATTCTGGTATTTCCACTATTATTCAATTAATATAAAATTCCAAAGATCCATTAAATTCAACTACTCTCATAATAAACTAAACTAAAAACATTCCAAAACACTGGTCGTCAAGACAACGAAACTAGTTGCCACTTAGCATCATATAAATACATTATAAATACATCGCTCGCTCGCAGACGAGAAACAAACGTCACTTTCATCGGAGGAGATTTCGCAACATCCTCCCCCCCGATGAACACATTCATCAAAATTAAATGCAAAAAATAATGAACAATAAGAAGGTAAATATATATAACAAATACAAATATTTTACTTACTTAGAGAAATCATAATATATTAATTAAAGTTCTAACTTATAAATCAGTTGTATGGGTCGTTTTATAAACCCTGATGCTGTCTTCAACATTACACTTCTGACCTTTTCATCTCGTCCCTTGAAAAGTTCGGTGATTTTAGCTAATTTCCATAAATGTCTCGGGACCTTGTCATCACCTACTAAAACTACATCATTTACATTAAATTCACAATTTTCAATTATGGGATGTACATTATGTATACCTTTTAGTTGGAGCAGATATTCTCCCTTCCAACGTTTCCAAAATTGGTTCAACAATTTTTCTCTATACAAATATCTTTTCAATAAAAATCTTTTTGAGCTGGAGAAGATCTGCTCATTGTTACGACCAGCCTGGTGGTGAGGTAAGGATGTTATCCTTTCCCCGATTAAAAAATGTGATGGGGTGAGAGGTGATGGTTCTGAAGCATCGTTATATACATACGTAATGGGCCGAGAATTCAAAATTGCCTCAATTTCGGTCAGAATAGTTTGTAATTCTTCAAATGATAATAAAGCCCTCCCTAATATTTTCCTTAATATAATTTTAGTCATCTTAACCATCCTCTCCCAATAACCACCCCACCAAGCTGCTCTTTCAGCAATATATGTAAATTTTATGCCCTTTTTTCCAAAATAATTTTGGACATTTGGATCTGCAACGTTCGCGTAGAGTGTTTTTAGTTCCTTTTCAGCTGCCTTGAAGGTTTTGGCATTGTCGCAGTTAACAGTTCTGCATATCCCTCTTCGAGAGACAAATCTTCTGAACGCCATCAAGAATTGTTCAGTGTGGAGACTACTAACGATTTCCAAATGGATGGCGCGAGTAACAGCACATGTGAAAAGTGCAATGTACACCTTGTCTTTGTCTTTAACATATAAAGGCCCTGCGAAGTCGATACCAGTAACTTCAAACGGTTTAGATTCATGGATTCTATTAAGTGGTAATGGAGCTATCACTTGACTGCCAGGTTTAGCTTTAAATTTTTTACAAATTAGGCACTTATTTAGACAAGTTTTCACCGTTTGGCGACCTCTAAGGATCCAATAATTTTCACGTATCTGAGTCAGTGTGTCTGACACTCCAGAGTGCAACAGATTTTCATGTTCTCTTATAATTAAAAGTTCGGTAAATCTTCCTTTGCCGGGTAATAATTTAGGATGTTTTTCGTAAAATTGAAAATTTGATTGCTGCAGTCTACCACCCAGGCAGATTATTCCACTTTCAGTCAAAAAAGGATTTAAAGAATGCAGTCTTGAGTCGGTTGTGATGGATCTCCCTGCCTTAAGAAGACAATATTCATGTTTAAACTCGGTCTGTTGAATATATCGCACCCAATATTCTTCAGCATTAAACAGTTCCGTTGTTGTTAATACTCCTGTGAAATTTTCATTTTTCCTTTTGCAATTATGGACAAATCGAAAAATGTATGCTGTAATTCTTAAAATCTTATTTAAGTTACTATATCTGTTCAGATTCAATAACGGTTCAGTCAATTCTACGAACGCCTGCAGCACAAGATAACCTTTTCTCTTTTCCTTTTCAAAATCTGGAATGTCCTTGTCAATGTAGTTGCCATCAAAACTATTCATATCAATTTCATGAAGCCAAGGAGGACCCTTCCACCAAATCTCGTCATTAATTAAAGATCGAGCACTTACACCACGAGTCAATTTATCCGCTGGATTTGACTTTCCATCACAAAAATTCCAATTCAAGGGATTTGTTTTTTCTTGAATTTCTATAATTCGATTGCATATGAATTGTTTGTAGTCATCGGCTTTACCTTTGATCCAGTACAAACATATTTCTGAATCAGTCCAAAAAAAGATGTTATTTTCAGGTACTGTCGGAAAGGTAGATCGTAGATATGATGATAGTCTTGCCGAAATCAAAGTTCCCAATAATTCGAGTCTAGGCAACGTTATTTTCTTGAGCGGTGCGATTCGAGATTTAGAAATGATAAAACTAGTCAGTGTTTTCCCTTGACAATGGCATTTAAAATATGCAACAGAACCGTAGGCTTTAGGACTTGCGTCCGAAAATATGTGGATTTCGATTTTTTCTATTTCTAATTCATCGAAATATGGCCTAGGTATTTCAAGTGGCCTCAAATACGGTATTTCATGTAGGTATTCCTTGAATTGTACTTCCAAATCTAATGAAATATTTTCGTCCCATTTAATACCCTTTTGCCACAACGTTTGCATTAATAGTTTAATTCGTATTGTGAAAGGATTTATCAGACCTATAGGGTCAAATAGCATACCACATACGCTCAATACCTGGCGTTTTGTTGCTGTCGTATTCATTATCTTCAATAATGGACTCAATTCAATTTTAAGAGTGTCAGAATTATTATTCAAAATTAAACCCAAAATCTTTAAGGACACTTTAGAATCAACAGGATCTTCACGACATTCTAGGTTATTATTCTTCCATTGTTCAGTTAAATTTGGCGAATTAGAAGTCCATCGCCTTAAATTCATGTTGGCTTCCTTTAAAATAGATACGGCATCTTTAGTTACCGTAATGGCTTCTTCTACAGTGTCCGTTCCATTAATTAGGTCGTCGACATATAGTTCTTTCAGAATATTATATGCCTTTGGATTCGAAGTTTTATATTTCTTCAAATGCAGTCTAATAGTACCACTCAAAAGGAATGGACTACATTTAACACCGAAGGCTGCTCTGGCGAATCTTAGAATTCTGACATCACGGCCACAGAAATCTAGATCTGCCCCACCCTTATACCATAAAAACTGTAAAAATTTCCTATCTTCCTCTACAATACCGACCTCAAGAAAGGCTCTTTGTATGTCCGCGCAAAAAGCAATTCGATGATAGCGAAATTTTAAAATAATTTTAAGTAAATCTGGATTAAGATTGGGACCACTATCTAAACAATCGTTAAGAGATTGTTCATGTTTATCCTTGGAAGACGCATCGTATACAATCCTAACTTTAGTACTTTCTTTAGATTTGCGCACTACTGCATGGTGAGGCATAAAATATCCCTTATCTTTATCAAGTTCGGATTGACATTCAACTTGTTCAATTATACCCTCTTTTAGTTGTTCCTCAATAATATCCTTATATTTAATGTACAAATCAGGATCGCGACGAAATTTATTGCATAGGCTCATCAAACGCCGTTCTGCAATCTCATAATTACTTTTAAGCTCCTTAAAGTTTTCCTTCCACAACAGCCTAGTTTCATATCTGTTATTTTTATATAAGGTATTTTGTTCAAATTTATTGATAATGTCTAAATCTGATCGCGACATTTCCTTATCTGGTTTTATTCCTATTGCCTCCAATTCCCATAAATTTTTAACTCTCTCATATTCTAACTCTTCCCTCATAACAATCGCATGATTTACCAAAATATCTCTAGATTCTGAATTTCCTTCCCTACCTTGAACTACAAATCCGAACAAACTCTCTGTTGCAACTAAACATCTACTTAATCTAATAATTTTATCACACAAAACTTCCCATATATAGTCTGAACCGATCAAAATGTGTATATCTTTACTAGTTGCATTATCAGATAATTTAATTCCTTGACGTAGTGCAAGATTCTTAACCCATTGAGAAGGAATTTCAATTTTTCCATGCGTAATCTTATCAATCACCACAGCTTGTATTTTGATGCATTTATGAGAATGTGTTATATTTTCCAATTCAATTTCCAATATATCATAACACTCACTTGATTTAGTTTGTTTATCTGCAAAGGAATGAATTCGAAATGTTTCCCTTTTTATGATCTTTAAACCTAACAAATCCACAATCCGTTTTTCAACAAAAGTCCGATTCGATCCCCCATCTAACAAAACACGAACAATTTTAGATTTTTTGTTTCCCTTTGCTATTGCACTGAGTGTCTGCAACAAAACAGGAGAACATTCTTTTCTTTCCCTTTTATTTTTTAAACATCTGGTGGAAGCTAATGACGTCACAATATCTGGCGTCGAGTCAGAGCTTTTATCATCCGAATTATTTTTGACGGTGGTCAGCGATTTGTCGCAAATTAATTCATTGTGACGCAATTTACAAATTTTGCATAACTGATTCCTTTTAAAACAAAATTTAGCGATGTGTTTTCGTTTAAGGCAAATAAAACAATGACCATTATTTTTAAGAGAATTTTTTCTTTCATTTATTGTCAGAGGACAGTTCATACTTGCGTGATTCTTATCCAAACAAAAAATGCAAGTTTCATTCGTAGCAGTTGTTAAGACAGCGGCTGAAGAAAGCCTTGTGTTATTTCTTTTCTGATTCAAATAATATTTATTTTTACTGTTTTGAATTATTTCCTTATTACGGAATGTTGATTCATTTGCATTCCCACCCTTAGAATTAGCTAACAATAACGATGTTTCCCGACATTCTACTTCCTTTCTCAAAAATTCCATTAAATTCTTAATATCAAATAATTCACTCGTTTCCCGATTCCTATTATAACTCAAACTTAAATCTTCGGGAATTTTCTGTAAAATTACCGGACATAACAAGTTATTGTATGTTTCAGTTGCAACATCAAGTGATTGTAGTGATCGGATCTGTACTTCAATCGCGTCATACATTTTTCTTAACCCTACTACATTTGAAGAATTCCTTACAGGTTGCGTAAGCAAAAGCTTGTTCATATGGGAACTAATTATTAAATCCGATCTCCCAAATCTACTTTTCAATAATTGAACTGATGAATCATAATTCTCATTCGTTAGCGAAAAGCCAGAAACAGCACTTAATGCTAATCCACCTAAATACGTCTTTAAATAAGTGAATTTCTCGATTTTACTCAATGAGTCGTTGTTATGAACAGCAACCTCATATGAGTTCCAAAAATCTAGCCACTGACTACAGTCCCCATAAAACTTAATTATATTCAATTTTGGCAATTTAAGTGTTCTGGTTTCGTTATGCAAGATCGCGTGTGAAAGATCATTGTTACATATCGCTGGCTTATCCTTAGATGCAGTATCATTAGATTTAATGTCGTTTTCTTTTATAAAACGCGTCATTCTACCTCGATATTTAACTATCTTTTCTATATATTCTTCACAACACGAAACTTCATTTTCAACCTCTTTAATATCCGTGAGCTCAAAAATTTTTTTATCTAGCTCTTTTAGTTCCGAAAATTTTTCATTTATTTGTTCCTGACAATCTTTAATTTCTTCTATTTTCAAAGAAATTTCCATTTCATTATTCTTCAAAATAGATTCAATTTTAGAAATTAGTTTCGTTGTACTCCCTCGAACGGAAGTACGTTTCTTTTTTATTTTTTCCAGATCCATATTCAAAACGATATAATAAAATATTTCCTAGTATAATATCGTTAAATATTTCCAAACAAAACTAAATTTCAATAATCATCTATTCTTAATCCGAGATTAAAATAATTAATTTATCAATTTCGGAACTAAAACAATAAATTTCATAACGAAACCAAAACATTCTATTTATTTATTTTCAAACAAAATTCCATGCAAATTTATAAATTAATAATCAAATTGGTCTTACCTCAATCTCTCGTGGCCGTGAATTTCAAACCCGTCAGATTCGCCAGATAAATTCTTTAAAAGCTGTATCTGCTCTCATTATTTCCAGAGAAAAAAATTTCTCTTATTCATTAATGCGTGAAATGGCGTTTCATAAACAGCTATATTCTAGCATAAACGATCACATCTTGGGGCTCCATGAAGAGAAAATTACTCCAATCTCAGAAGGTTTTCTTGTTTTATAATAAGTTTATTCTATATGTGATGAAATATTTACAAATATGTACAATACCAGATATTCTGGTATTTCCACTATTATTCAATTAATATAAAATTCCAAAGATCCATTAAATTCAACTACTCTCATAATAAACTAAACTAAAAACATTCCAAAACACTGGTCGTCAAGACAACGAAACTAGTTGCCACTTAGCATCATATAAATACATTATAAATACATCGCTCGCTCGCAGACGAGAAACAAACGTCACTTTCATCGGAGGAGATTTCGCAACAGGGGTAAAGCAAAATTGTTTACTTTAAACAGTGACTTAAGTGAAAATGCATTAATGAGAGTTCACAGTATTAAAGGTATATAATTGTTGAAATAAAACTTTTTAAAAAGCACTATAAATATGTATCTATACGTATTTATAGTGCTTTTTAAAAAGTCATATTTTAACTATAGTTAAAATTTAAACATTTTATTAACAAAACATAGAGGAAAGAATTAGCAGCTTTGATTAAAAAGTTGCTTGATGATATATCTATTTTATCTATTGTTTACTTTAAACAGTGACTTAAGTGAAAATGCATTAATGAGAGTTCACAGTATTAAAGGTATATAATTGTTGAAATAAAACTTTTTAAAAAGCACTATAAATATGTATCTATACGTATTTATAGTGCTTTTTAAAAAGTCATATTTTAACTATAGTTAAAATTTAAACATTTTATTAACAAAACATAGAGGAAAGAATTAGCAGCTTTGATTAAAAAGTTGCTTGATGATATATCTATTTTAGATTATATGGGACAATTGCATAGATGCCAATATTGTAAAGACTATCAGGAGTAAATTAGCAAAAATTCAGGAGTTAGGAAGCTCTTCAGGAGTAGTACTTAATTCTTTTCAAACTATATATTTTTTATATCTGAATCTGCACTCGTTACAGCTTTTGTATTCACCAAAAAACATAATTTAACAATTACTTAATTTACTTTTTAAACATAAATGATTTTTTAAAAAATAAATTGAATTAAATGAATATTTTTTTTAGCTTTGTAGAACAAAAAATTTATAACAGATATAGCTGTGTAAAAGTACATGACCGGTTGACTATATGTAATTTTCTTTTCTAATGATCGCTTCATGACAGTAATTCCCACAAATGAAATGGGACTTAAAGCTCAGTCTCTTGCGTGAAGTCCATATACCTCTTTTCAGTTTAATGTTGGAAAAAAAAAAAAAAAAAAGAGTTCACGGATGGGGTTAACACTTGTATATAGGGAATGAAAAATTACTATGGAGAATGAATAAAATTGACTTTCCATGTTTGCAGAAGATTTTCTTTTAAGTTTTTCTTTTAAAGTTTGCAGAAGATTTTCTTTTCTTTTCTTTTTCAATTAAAAGTGTAATGACAGTATAATTTCAAGAAATGAAAAGTGAATGCAATTAGAAGTAATATATATAAAAAAAAAAAAAAAATCAAAGAAAATATTTTATAATTTTGGCATATGGGAATAGACCATCTGCCCCTCCTTCCCACAAGACCTTTGCATGACCAAGGCCATGGATGTAAATACAAAATTATCAAAGTTAAACAACATTAAATATCAATTAGTAAATTTTGATAATATAGCTTACGCTTTCAACAGTTCTGACAGTCGACCATTAAATTGTTTATCAACATCTTTGAAGCTGGGAGTAAATGAAGCTATTTTACTACACTCTTCAGAAGATTCTGTATACACTCCAAGTACAAGACCTTTCATCTATAAAATCCAGAGCAATAATTTATAAATAAATGAATGCATAATAAAAAATATAAGAAACAAAAAGAATTTTTAAAGCCTGCTAAATCTAATACAATAAAAGCTGTTAAAAATTGTAAAAAATGTCAAAAGAGAGAGAGAGAAAAGAAAAACAATTTTTTACAGAAATGGTTAATTAGCTGGACAAATAATGGGATTCACAGCTGCCAATTTCCTGCCTTTTTTAAAGTCAAATTAAACAAGAAAATTGAATTGATGAAATAGATCTTGTTTCTAAGTCATTCGAATTTATTTTCTGCATCTGATTTGAAAAAAGCAGAAAATTGGCAACTATAACGATTGAATCCTAAATTAACATAGTGGCAATTTTTCTATACTTATCAAATTGTCCCTAATGTAAGCAGCACAAAATTTATTTTGGGAAAAATACAAAGTTATATCAGGTGCAAAAGACTTGTACTTGTACATTTTACAAAACATTAATTACTGTAAAATACTGTTAATACACCCTTCCCGATCAAACGTTCTCCTTTAACTTTATAAAAAAAATTGAAACTTTCAAAAAATCGCAAGAAAGCACCCCCACCCCAGTAGAGGGTATATGCTCAAGGCAGAAGGTATACCCTAGATCAGCAGTTCTCAAACTTTCTTGGTATGCGACCTACCTTTCAGTGAAAAAAAATTTCCCAACCCACCTTTCAGTAAAAAAAAAAAAAAAAAGAAAAAAAGAAAAAGAAAAGAAAAAAAAAGAAAAAAAAATCGCGACCCACCCAAGATAAAGTTGTATATCAGTATAGCAATTTTTGTACTATCTCTGTACACTCGGCTATCCTAGCCTACGAAAAATGCAAATTTTCGTGCGGAAGATGGGTCATTCCACATGAATTCAACCAATGGGAGTTGCATCATACTCACAGATTTTTTTTTAAATTTTATCATAGATAGACATAGTAGTGAAACCCTCAAATCAGAAATTTAAAAGTAATTTTCACAATATTGGCCGAGATATGGCCATTTGAAAACTGGCCATTTTTACGAAATGGCGGCCATCTTGGAATTGTATCACTGTCTAAATATGGTCATAACTTGACAACTAATGGCTCAAATTTTATATATCTGGTACCAATTTGAAGCTATTTGTACAAAGAATGCATATTGCACATCAAAACAATAATACATTTTTATTTCTTTACTTTTTATTGTGTGCAAAGTGAAAATTTCACCCCAAAAAAGGGCAGATTGTAATGGCTCATAAAAAAAATGAATCATCATGAATTTTTCTGAAACTTGGTAAAAACATTGCTCCATCTGTGTGCTTTAAATAAAATAAAAATTGGAAAGGTAAAATTTGTTGTTTTAAAATAAATGGTTTTTTACACATAAGGTGTGATTAACCAAATAATGATCATTTTAGAATCTGTAAGCATTCCTTATTCAAAAAATAATGGTTAAAATAAAATTTTCTAACATCTAAATTAATGTAAAAGTATATTCAAAACCTCATTTGTACTAATTTTGTAGGAATCTGCCCCCCAGCCCCCCTCCCCCCCCAAAAAAAAACTTTAGACAATTGAAAAAATTTTACACTGAAAAAGATAAGAAAATAATTCAGGACTATAATGTATAGTTATAAAATAACTATAAATGCAATGCATATATATATGATAATTTACTTCACATATAGGGGCGAGTGGGGTGGAATGGGACAGTAGGTTTTTCTCTTTATGTATCATTTTAAATATTTCATCAATCACACATTAGGTGAAGTAATGGTACCCCAATCTTCAGTTTAAAAAAGTAGCTGATTTATATAAGCTTGCAATTATATAAAGAAAAAGATTATTTCAAAAATCAAAAGTAAATTTAGTTCATATACTTTCTACGCTTTCTGTATAATGGTTTGATTATGCATAGATATAACAGTTTCTCTATATATGGAACATTATACTGTAAAATTAGAGAGGTAAAATTTGTTGTTTTAAAATAAATGGTTCTCTACACATAAGGTGTCATTGACCAAATAATGATTATTTTAAAATCTGTAAGTATTCTTAATTTAAGAAATATTGGTTAAAATGAAATTGTCTAGCATCTAATTAAAGTATTGTGTGTATATTATATAATTCAATAAAGAAATATCAATTTGCAGTTATTTACACTAAATATTCATTTTTACAGTACTTTTTATTTCATTTCATTCAAAATATGATAATATAATTCACAAAACATATTTACATAAATATTTTAAATACCTTACTATAGAATACATGAAAAAAAAAAGGCACATAATATTTTCTCCAGAAATGTTGAAGAAATACTAGCTGTAAATTACAGAGTTGAATTATTCAATTGTGTAATTTAAATAAAATAAATATATATAAATGAGTTAATTGAGTTGACATTTGTTATTTTTTGTTCACACTGAGTTAAAATTTATATGAACAAAAATCTAGATACGATGAGACAAAAAAAAAATAAAATAAAATAAAATAAATAAATAAATAAATAAATAAATAAAAATAATAAATAATAACAATAATATAATACAAATCCAGGGCAAAACATTGAATATCATGAGAAATAAGTCAAAGTTTAAACGTACACATGGAACAAATCTAGACAAAATAAGAACAAAATATTTACTTACATGCATATAACTTTATAATATAATAGTTTTTTTCTTCAGATTTAAGCTAAAAAGGATTTAATCAGTTTTAAAGTTTAAAAATAATGCTTGAATTGTTCGAGTTTCCTCTGGTGCAACAGTATATGTTCTTCCTGTAGCAGTTACAGGAATAGACACTTCTTTTATTATTTGTTCTTACAGAATCAAACAAACATCTGAGGATTTTGGCCATGAATATGAAGAATTAGCGCCATGAGGATACATGAACATAATTTTATAGTCGGTAAGTTCTTCACAGTAATCTAAAATTTATCCCATATACACATGCAACATATTGTTCACTTTCAAATATCAATGGTCTGACAATTTCATTGATTCCCAAAGAAGCAATAAATTTTGTTGATGAAATGTCTGAAACCCTGGAAACCAGCATTTGGCAATCATTGATTGGTACAAAGCAGTGACTCAGTCTTGTTTCTATGATTGTATCTGCTTTTGCATACCTATCTGCTAATTGACTGTTTGCGGTTTCAATTTCAAATTTTGTTATAAAAAAACTTTCAATTCTTTTAACAGACTCTTTTGCAAAATTATAGAGATCAAATGCATTTAATACACCATCTTTACATGGACGCTGAAGACTTGAAATAATCTTTTTCTTTATATAATTGCAAGCTTATGTAAATTAGCTACTTTTTTCAACTGAAGATTGCAGTACCATTACTTTATCTAATATGTGATTGATGAAATATTTAGAATGATACATAAAGAGAAAAACCTATTGTTCCATTCCACCCCACTCGCCCCTATATGTGAAGTAAATTATCATATATATATGCATTGCATTTATAGTTATTTTATAACTATACATTATAGTCCTGAATTATTTTCTTATCTTTTTCAGTGTAAAATTTTTTCAATTGTCTAAAGTTTTTTTTTGGGGGGGAGGGGGGCTGGGGGGCAGATTCCTACAAAATTAGTACAAATGAGGTTTTGAATATACTTTTACATTAATTTAGATGTTAGAAAATTTTATTTTAACCATTATTTTTTGAATAAGGAATGCTTACAGATTCTAAAATGATCATTATTTGGTTAATCACACCTTATGTGTAAAAAACCATTTATTTTAAAACAACAAATTTTACCTTTCCAATTTTTATTTTATTTAAAGCACACAGATGGAGCAATGTTTTTACCAAGTTTCAGAAAAATTCATGATGATTCATTTTTTTTATGAGCCATTACAATCTGCCCTTTTTTGGGGTGAAATTTTCACTTTGCACACAATAAAAAGTAAAGAAATAAAAATGTATTATTGTTTTGATGTGCAATATGCATTCTTTGTACAAATAGCTTCAAATTGGTACCAGATATATAAACTTTGAGCCATTTGTTGTCAAGTTATGGCCATATTTAGACAGTGATACAATTCCAAGATGGCCGCCATTTTGTAAAAATGGCCAGTTTTCAAATGGCCATATCTCGGCCAATATTGTGAAAATTACTTTTAAATTTCAGATTTGAGGGTTTCAGTACTATGTCTGTCTATGATAAAAATTAAAAAAAAATCTGTGACTATGATGCAACAAGTTTTCCTTAAATTGGTTGATTTCACGTGGAATGACCCAGATACATTATCAACAAAAACAAGAATCGATAATCTTAATGTGTGTAAGTGAATAGTCATTGAAACAATGCACAAATTACAAAAATATTTAAAAATATGTTTAATTATTATGAAAACATAACTTTAAAATTAATGAGATTTCTGGTACTGGTGTTTACCAATGTGGGAACATATATTAACACGCAGTTTGTCTCAGTACTTGTTTTTCAAAGACAGCAAAGTAGAAAAAGCATGTTCTCATAAGCACGAAGTGTTTAGATCCTTGTTGTCGAAGTGTTTGAGATCCTTGATGAATCAAGGATCTCAAAGCTGATTTAAATATTTCTGGATTTTCTGTTCTGTTCTAGAAGGAAACTAAGGATTTTCCCTTGAAATATTATTTTCTGTATAAATTGCTATATCTTTTTAAACAGATGAAAAACCTCTATTGTTCCGCGACCCACCAGTGGGTCGCGACTCATAGATTGGGAACCGCTGCCCTAGAGTGTATATACTATAGCTTTCTTAAGAAATAGAAGGTAAGCGAAGAGCTTTTTTAAGAAATAGAGGGTGTGTCCCTTTGAAAAATCCAGAAGGTATATAGCATATATCCCCCCACTCCATCCCTGATGGGGACATTAAAATGTGTCTACACAAAAGTGGTTTTTGCCACATTGTCAATTTTTATTTTAATGTATAGGCACAATTTTTTATTCATTTATTTTAATAATCTAATTTATACTTACAGAACTGCCCGACACATATGTATCTCTTGATAGAGCCATAATTCTGTAACATGATTGTGCCGAAAAATTCGTAATTGAAGACCTAAGATGAAACGTTTTTCCGATTTGATTTTTCGTACAAACACTGAAACATGTGTTCTTTACGTGTCCACATAACATTGAAGTAAGAGAACTCCAAGTATTCTTCAAAATAACTATTTTATGCAACATTTTTGCATCATAACAGAAAATCTAAATTCTCACTTTTGAAAATGCAAATTCAAAAATTAGAAAACCAGAAAAATAAATAAGAAACTTCAAAAGAGTTATAAATGCAAATGTCAAAGTGAAAATTTAGATATATAATTATAGATATATTTTTTCCCTGCGCAGTTTAAGATTAAAATAATATCAATGGTACAAAATAAAATAAAATTTTCATTAATGTTATCAGCTAATCATATTAAAAATCACATAAATAATCAGTGTTAAATTAATTACCTTTTAAAAAATTACTGTTTATTTCAATATTGAAGCAAAACAAAACAAGAACCGTAAAGAGGCGGCGTGATCGTGAAACATGCGATAACGATAATAACCGCAGAGTATCGATAATAACACATCGGAGTGACCAATGTTACCATTATCGGGCAGTACGAAATAAAAAGAAAGTCGATTCGTGACGTCAGCTACAATTCAACAGGAGAGTTTTCATTGGTGCCACAATTCGCTTTCATACTGCCCTACAATCGGTCGGTTACATTGGTCACGTTGCGCTGAACATACCCATAGATTCGATTACAACTCGTTCAATCGATTTGAAAATTTGTCTTTAAAGTTTGGCAATCATTTTAGAGGGTAAATCAGCTGCAAGACAGAAAATAAAAACATTTATTTAGTTAATTTAAAATGTCTGCAATTAAAAAGTGTACAAATTTGACTGGGTTAGCAGTTGCTAAAAATCCTCATCGATCTTTAACAGTGTTATACAATAAAATCTTGAGAGCACTTGAAAACATACCAAAGTCCTCTGCATATAGGCAGCATACGTCTAAAGTCGTTTCGGAAAGATTAGCTCATGTGAATTCAGAATCTGATGTTCCAACTCTCGAAGCAAAAATAAATAGTGGTCAAGTTGAAGAACTTATTCTTCAAGCAGAAAAAGAATTGATGCTTGCAAGGAAGATGATTACTTGGAAGCCATGGGAACCTTTGCAGACTGAGCCTCCAGCCAACCAATGGAAATGGCCAATGTAGCTTATTGAGGTGTTGCTTGTGAACTATAATTGTATTATTATTTCCTTGTATACTTAAGAAATATTGAATATGTAGCTATATTAGTTTAAAAACTGAAGTTAAATCAATATGCTTAAAAATAAAACAACTTGCCTTGTTATTATCTTTTGTTACACATATTTCTTTTTCTATGCGTAAATTTATGTATTTTGATTCTCTATCATATTACCTTTTTCGTAAAGTAAGATCTGCATGTTTTGTAACAGTAATATAACTGTTATGGCCTCTCTATTTTACAACATTAGAGAAAGAGTTCCATATTATGTTCCGATTTGTTTGGCGATATATTTTTTGGTAATAAATGTTTCGATAATGTTGTTATGGTCTTCAGCAAGGATTCCTATTTTATTAATTTAATGCTACTGGTGGATATGTAATAATTTTGCATAAATTATTATTTTTTTAATTTATATTTACGGGGTTTTTTAAGCAATATTTTTCTGTAGATCTAAGAATGCGAAAATATACATTTTGTATGATTTTATATGTTCAAAACTTGTACGTAATATTAATTTTGTAAAAATATATGTAAGTATATAGCATAATTTAAATATATATAATAATCATCATCACAATCAACCACTTTAGATCCACTGCTGGATGTAGATCTCCAGATTTTTCCATTGTTTCCTGTCTAGTACTTTAGTCATTCAATTTACACCAGCCACTTTTCTGATTTTGTCATTCTATCTTACTTGGGCTTGTCTTCTTGGTCGTTTTACATCTCTGAGATACCACTGTAGGATGATAGTGCTTCTCCTCTTGTCTTATCTTCTTACAATGTTTGGTTTATTTGGTCTTGGCCGATTATCTATGCTAGGGATATAGGCCCAGGGGGGGAAGTGCCCTTCGTGGGAGTCCTTCTAAGGGAGCCTAGCCCAGAGTTCCTTCTAGGGATTTTTCACAGGGCACGTCGCCCTGCCCACCCTTCTTCATTAAATTTGCTGCCCCGATAGCCCTACTGTCCAAAAGCCCCTCCCCCGTGAGCCCTATTACTCGGAAAATCGACTGAGAAGGAAAAAAAGCACCCTAATTTCGTCGCTGATTTCAAACAAGCACTGAACTATTTGTAAACATTATATAACCCCTCTAGCACAATCTCATTCCTAATCTGTTCCTTTTTATTTCCTTCCCCCTTTTCCCAGAAACCTCTTTATGCAGACACCAATTATTTTCGTTAAAACTCTAGAAAGAAAACTCTACTCACGCTGTCATAAATATTTCTTTCTCTCTCCTTTATGATGTCTGGGCTACTGGGACAATTTGTCCAAAATAGCAAAAAAAAAAGAAAAGATCCCCAGTATCTCGCTATTTATTTTGGAGGAGTGGACGACGTAGCACCGGGGGTCGTGAGTTGAGATTTCGGAAAATGACCAAATAAACAGCTTTGTCCATAGCAGTAATTTATAAGCGAAAGAGATGCACATGCAATGCTGTTAAGAAATTTACTGAAATAGTTTTCTTTTCTGTCTTTTTTTATTTTTTATTTTATCGACTATGAGAATCAAAGACCAAACACCCAAAAGATTAGTCATCTACTTTTTTTTTTTAAACTGAAAAAATAAAAACTTCTATGAAAAGCATAAAGAGAAATATTAAAATAATATCTGTAATATGTCAGTAAAGGAAGTAAAAAAATACCGTTTTGTCAGAAACATAAGTGATTTTCTATTAAAATATTAATTTTAAAAGCTATTTTTCAATCTATAATGCCTCAATCAGTTAACTGTACAGCATAAATTAGAGATCTGCATGAGGCGGGCCGGGCCTATTCAGTTCTCTTTCTGAGGCGGGCCTTACTTTTATCTTTATACTGAAAAATCCGGGAGGGCCTGAGTTATTTTTTCTGTACGAAGCTGGGACTGATTTCATTCTTCCCAGTTCGTATGAACCAAAATATTCAGTCCCGGTTGAATCATCACAAATAAAAATCATTTTCTCTATGAGATTAAGTCTGTTCAAAAATAAATAAAATTCGGCTTGGTCCAATAATTTTTGCAAAAAACGCATATACTTTTAAGTCGTCATTTTTCTACTATTAAACATTAAAATTTATTTTTGTAAAGATTTGTAGATTTTGAGATTTATTAAAATAGAATTAAACGCATGAAGAAAAGAGCCTGCGTATGACGGAATCTTCTTCTAAACTGTTCATCCGTGCAAAAGGAATACAATAATATGCGCAAAAAAATATATTATACATTTACACCTGCTAAGAAGGGAACTTGTCTATAATGTATTTTTTTCTTTCCAATGCGATTCCGTCTTAGAAGATATTTCTTTCACCACATAGCATTTTTTAGATTTTTATGTTTCCATTACATGGAATATGGAATAATAATATTAATGATAACTTGAGCATTTTTTTATTGCAGCTTAGGGAACCTTCTGCATAAATAAAAATTATAAACATGAAAAACAAGAAACTAAAATAATTTTTTTTCTGTCAGAACTATTCCGTAAGAATGAAAATGAATGTTCTGTAGAATTGAATCAGGCCAGGACGGGTTTGGGTTAAAATTTTAACTTTTATAATGCGCCGGGCTCAGGGTTCTCGCTGGTTTTTGAGCAACATTAGTGATTTGGCTAATAAAAAATAAAAAACAGTCGCCAAATCAAAAGTAATGTTAGCAAAATAAATTTGGTCGGGAATACTGAAAATGTATCTTTATTGTATCTTTTTTTCAAATGGTCATTTTTTTTTTTTTAATATATAAAAAATTTGACTAAGTACATTGTAACTGTCTCCTCATTGTTTAAATGTTTCAGACATTCCTTTTAGTAGTCTAAATAAAAATTAAAAACAGCTATCATTGATTTAGTATTGTGAAAATATGCACTAAAAATGCCTATCAGATTTCGACTTTTAACTCATAGAAAAAAAAATTTGAAGGATTACTGATTACTTTGCATAGATATAATTATTAATTGGCAATAGATAAATATATATTGGATAATCATTTCTGTCTACCGCCATAGCTAAACTGAATTGATGTAGTGTCAGTATCTCTATAAATAGAACTATGTAAAAGGCGTGTAATTGAACATTTAAAATAACACTTAATCATTGAGCAGCGCAGATAAGTATCTCCACTATATTGGCACACATACACACACAAAAAAAGCAAAATTTGGGCACTCGTAATTTGGTGAATCTAACGGTTCTTTTACTCGCCAAATGGAGCATTTTGTCGCAATGGCGAGCAACAGTGAGAACCCAGGCCGGGCCACTATTTTTGCTTTTTTTTTTCTAAAATTTCTCTAAAAGTTAAATTTTTGGCTCGAGCCTGGCGTGGCCTATGCCAAAATTTTAACTTTTATAATGGGCCGGGTGGTGTCAATATTTTTTCCTTTGGGGTGATCTGATCCGTTTGGCTCGATCCAGACCCGGGCCTGGAAATTTTGGCTCATGCAGACCTATAGCATGAATAAACATGGGCAGTACACAAAGCCGGCATTCTTGAACTGACTTGAATTAAAATACAATTTAGGACCTCATTTTTTTTCAGTAAAATAAACATAATTTATAATGTTTCATTGTGGTCTGCCTACATGTGCGGAGACTATGTGCAAACCCTTCACTTTATATTAATATATTTATTCTTTCCTTTATTGCGAAAAAACTTAGTTTCGATTGAAGACCCTCTATAATCAGCTTGGGTTTCATTTTATCTGCCGCGTCACACTTCCACTTTATTGCCACCACTGGTCTTGTGCTACCCTAATTTTACGAAGCCTACTAATTTCTTGCATTTCTGACTTTGATTCTTCAAAAATTCATTCATTTTAGCTTGCTTCACTATAAAAGGTCTATTTTTACTATCATCGTAGGTTTATTTTTACTATCGTAAATAACTGACACTCATTTCATTTCAGATGATGACTCACAATACTGCATACTCTGTAAGAGTCTTAACTGGTGGTTTTATAATATAAACACATCACTAAAGAAAAGCATAAGTATTTATGCAGTATTTTTTTCTTTTTTTTTTTTTTTTTAAATCTGTATTTCATATTAAAAAAATTCTGAATTTAAGAAGAAATAGAGATGGATGAGGTAGGATTTCATTTATTTTTAATGTTTGAAATGGTCCAGTCTTAATTCCTAACATAGATGAACAGTATGAAACTCTTAACACATTGAAGAAGTGTTTTAGAAATGAATATCTTTTTTAATTTTTTTTACAAATGAATTATATCTTGATTGGTAAGTGATTGTTGTCCCATGTTGTCACCTTTAATGAATTGTCATGCTTTGGAAATTTTATTCAAAGCACCAAATTTGATAGCTTTTCTTTTTCTTTGAAAGGTATATTGAAAGCTGGAAAAAACTATTCGATTTTACAGTTTTACGTAAGAGCACATACCAATTACTTCATTTATAAGTAAAGAACAATTCAGAAATTTATTCAAAAGTAGTTAGTTTGATTTTGAGAACAGCTTAAAGGAAAAGGGGAGCACGGCAAAATGAAAATAAATATTCAAACAGACAAGGCCGTTGAAAAAAATAAAAGATCCGGGGCAGGCGATAAAGGAATAAGAAATATAAAGACTAAATATAAGGTTAGTAAAGGAAATTTGGTTTCAACTTTTTGCCTAATATACTACATTTTATTCTCTAGATTTTTGATCGTTTAAAGACTTTTGTTGGGACTTTTCTCTTTCTTCGGTGATTTTTTTTTTTTTTTTTCCTGCTCTTAAAAAAAATTTCGGCGTCAATGATATTCTGGGCTTACTATAATAAATGTTGCCTTTTGCATTTTTTGAATTTCTAATGAGATTTTTAGCGTTTTTTAGAATTTTTGACTGTTAGTAAGAAAAATCCAAATTAAATCTTTTAGCTCAATATCATAAATTTTGCACTCTTTTCAATAAAGTTCATTCGAAATTCGTAGTAATTTTTTTTTTTTTCGCTTTTTAGAGTTTTTGCACAGTATGCGGTTATTTTTTAACATTTTAAAAATAATTGTGATTAAAATCAACTGTTTTAATCTTTCTCCCCAATATAGTAAATTTTGTTCCTTTGACTTTTGAAATAAATTTTCCCTTCTTTTATCATTTTTTTTTTTTCATAATTTTTAAACAGTAAAAGGAATCCCATTTCAGTCTCCAAGCCCATTATAGTATATTTTGGAAATATTCGAAATTATTAGGGTTTATTCGGAATCTATACAGCAGTTTTTAAAGGTTTTTTTTTTCCCTCGAGTCATGCTGTCCCTGGACAACGACGGCTAGTAGAGAAATATTTTATAAACTACAGTCGAGTCTCTCTATATCGAAACTCCATACATCGAATTTCTCTATATAACGAATTTTTAGTAGGAACATCCCCTTTTTCCCATGATTACATTAAAAACAGTCTCTATATAGCGAAATATCTACCTCCATATAACGAATATTTTCATAAAATGTAAAACAGTAGCCAAGTGAAACAAACTAGCAAAATAGATTTGTTGTAAAACACCGAATTTTTTTTTTTTTTTAAACCACTTATTGTATCTTATTTTATTTCAATAAGTTCTAAAATAATCTAATTTTTTTTTATAGTTACTTATAAAATAGAAATTCCACTACAGAAACTATTTAAAATAAATGCATTCTGAATGCTTCATAAATGTGTAAGTGTTTCTGACATTCTATAAAATAAAAATTCAAAACAGCAATCTTTCATTTACCGTTGTGAAAATGTACACTTAAAATTGCTATGAGATTTCAACTTTAACAGTTGGAAAAGATTGACCGGTCAGTGATACTTTGCATACAACAAATAAACAATGCGGTTAATGGCTAATTTCAATTCTACGTTTCAACAAAAAAATTTTCTATTTGGTGCTTGATCCGAATAATTTTGTTTGTGTTTTTACTGCTGCATAGATAGTGATAGACTCCAGGGGTGTAATCATAAAAATAACAGGATATACACTCTGAGCAGAGGGTATTCGCTCAAGGCATAAAGTATACTCTAGAGTATGTATACAGTAAAACCTCCATTAACGGCCACCTTTGAAAAGCGGTCACCTCTAACAACCGGCCATTCATAGAACGGAATGAGTCGTATTGAAATAACATTAGATTGAACCTCCGAATACCGTTACCTCTGAAAACCGGCCGCGGCTAGGGAAATTAACTCCGACACGGCCACTAAAAGAAGCCGAGAGCATTGTAAATTGTGACATTAAAAAAAATCCTTTGTTTTAGACACCTGTTTTGTTCCCCCCTCTCTTTCCATTGCTGCTTGTGAAGAGTACTTTTTATTTCGTCCAATAGTGTGCCCACCTTTTCCTCCCCTCTCCCCCTCCACACACTTCTGTGGAAACTTTGTGTACACGTGTATTTAATCTTGCAGTGGCACAAGACAATTGCAAAAGTAACATAAAGAAACTAAAGTACGTTAAATTGAAGTGAGAAACTTCTTTTACTAAATTAAAATTAGTTTGAGAGTTAACCTTTTCTTTGTTACATGCACAATGTGGACAGCGCCGTGTGAAAGGGGCGGTCGTCCTGGGCATGCAAATTTAGGGAGCACCAAATTTATACTACCAATGTCATTTTTGGGTTGCTACAAGAAAAAGTTGGGGGAGATGGGGCGCCAAATTCACACTTTCCCCAGGTGCTGTTTTCTATTCACACGCCCTTGAATGTAGATATTAAATATTTTTTACATTTATTTAAAGTTTTTTTCGCAACTGGCAATAATTTTGAAATTGGCAGTGAAAACGCATCAAATATGAAAATCTTTATTTAATATGGTCATGTGTTGATGCCTTCACCTAATATCTTTTCTATATGGTTCCTCCTTGTGTACGCAGAGAAAAAAAGCGGTAATTTTTTTCCCTTCGCCAGCCATATTTGTCTCTAGTTTTCTTAATCGTACATGAGTAAAATTTATAAAAAGAAATTTTTATCACTCAGTGAAAAATTGAAGGTTATTGATGATAGTAAGATGGGCATTAGAGCACAGTAATCATCAGAAAAATATGGATGCAGAATAACGCAAAAAAAATTAAATTTTAAAGAATAAAAAAGTGCATCTTGAGAAACATCTTAGAGGTGAAAGCCTAGAAAACAAAGTCAAATGTCGCAAAACTGGGGATGAAGTAATTAATGAAATGCTATTAGAATAGTTTAGAAATTGCAGAACTAAAGATATACCAATTTCACTGTCCATTTTGCAAGAAAGCGCATTGAAAATTGCCAAAGAAATGCTCTATTAATGATTTCAAAGCTTCTAATGACTGGTTAGAAAAAATTCGCTTGAAAAATAATATCATTTGTGAAAAATAATTTAAAAATTACACATTTTTTGAAGTATTTTATTGAATTAAATAGTTTTGGTTGTTTTTCTAAACAGTTGAAGCAAAACCTGACATATACCGGTCACCTCTAAGAACTACACTTTTACACAGTCCAATCGCTGGCCGCTCTTCAGAGGTTTTACTGTACTATAAGCTTTCTTGAGGAACAGGGGCATACGGTGCTCCTTGAAAAAATCCAGAAGGTATATGGTATTGTATACCCTCCACTACGTCTCTGATCAACTGACAATAAAGAACACCAATTGCATAATCCTTTCTGTGTCCTTGGCTGCTACTAAATTGAATTGGTGATGACTCAGTATCTCTATAATTAGAATAATGCAATTGGTAAGGTATGATTGAGCCTGAAAAGTGACATCAATTGCTCAGTAACAGAGATAAGAATCTGCTGTCTACTGGCACACACATAAAAACAGTCAAAATTGAGCACTCACAATTTAGCGAATCTGATTCATCGTTTACTCACCAAATGAAGCATTTTGGTGCAATGGCGACAGCAATGAGAACCCTGAAGGTAATGAATGTGTCTGAATTTATTACTTACCCATCATACGTAGTATAGGGTATGTCTGGCAATCGTTTTGAAAATCGGAAAAAAATTTTTGACGGATTTACACGTTTTAGATACTGGAGATTCCGAAAAACACATTTTTAGGAAAAAAAAAAAAAAAAAAAATTGCCGTCCATCCGTCTGTGTGTCTGTCTGTTTGTAACCGCTCTATCGCCTGAACAAATTGAGATAGAGACTTGAAATTTTGTATGTACTTAGTATGTAAGAATGGGACGAAGCCTATTTAATATCAGTAACCTCGATTATCCGGAACTATTTTCTTTCAGACTCTCGAAAAATTCGTTCTGATGAAAGGTATATAAAAAATTTTGAAATTTTTTATTTTAAGGAATGGACGTAAAAGGCAATAAAATAACACAAATTTTGCATAAAAAACGAAGTCGATCGGATTATTAGTTGCTGAAATATGTGTAATCCTGTTTTCCAAATTCTTCGATTTTTCATGACCCTGTCATTGAAATTTCTATTCAGAGATATATTTTAATTGGAAATGAGATGCTTAATCCAATGTAGTAAATTTTTAGTTAATATTATTATTATTTTTTGAGTTATAAGGATGTTTCTTTTACGCAATCCGGTACTACTCGAGTATTTTGGCGTTTTATATAATTTGTCGAAATTGGCTCATTAGCAATTCATTAATGGAGCATTATTATGTATGTTGAAATTATTTATTTATGCATTTAAATTTTATTTTGGAATTGCCATAGATAGTTTACACGCATTTTATTTTCATATTTTATATTATGATGGGTAAGTATTATGGTGGCCCCTCAATGACTAGTTTTTAGGTTGTTACAGTAATTTTAAAATAACAGAAGAGTGGGTTAAATGCAAGAGGTGGGCTCATACAGAATGAAGCAGAAGAGAATTTTCCTACTTTGTCTACATCAACTATCAATGATGACTGATAATTTTTTTGTTGTTAAACTAAACATACTTAATTTTTTTTATTTCAGTAACTTGTAGCCTATTGCTTAGCTGAATGGCTATTGTTCTAAATATTTATGTCTTTTTACAACAGTGTTTCAGGGCCTGGACCCGAAAGAGTTTTTGTCACCAGAGCCCGAACCCAGTACCAAAAACAATACAAAACAAAATTGTATCAAAAGTGATATCACATTTTTGGAAACTTCTTACATAGATATAATTGTTAAATGAAAATGTAAATTCAATCTTATCAAAATCCGTATCAAATAAAAATGTACTTCATAATTAAAAGGATTCTCATATTTTTTCCTACTTTAACAAGCAAATTTTATGAACATGTTTGTGTATAATGGATAAATGCATGAAATTTGCAGACTATTATATATTACTATTTGTATTATATATTACTATTATATATTACATTACTATTATATATTACATTACTATAGTCTGTCTCAAAAGTTTAAGCACTCTTCAAATCTCATTTAAAATAATTGAAGAAGGAAATATTTTATGCTAATTTACAATAAATACTCAACATTTAATCAAAATAAAATAAAATAAGCCATTTTGGGTAGTTAAAATAAAAAATATATTTATTTTTATTTATTGTTTCTTTTTTTCTTGAAGAAACGCTGTCTCAAAAGTTTAAGCACTTTATGCAAATTTTTTTAGAAACACGGGATTGGTATTGTGTAATGACGCTGTATGACATCACATTGCACTTTTATACAAGTATAAAAGGTGGAGAAATTATTTCCTAATGTTTTAAACATGACAAAGGGTAAAGAATTCACAAAATGTGAGATTTTGAAAGATTTTAAATTGAAATCTCAAAATAAAACTGTTTCTGAAATTGCAAAAGCTTTAAATTGATCAAAGCTATATATATATTAAGTACTTTCTAGAAATGATAATTTTAAGCGGAAACCAAGATGCAGACGACCACGTATGACAACTGTTCAGATTGATCGGAAAATACGGAGATTGGTATTTAGACAAAATATGTCCCCATACGGCAAATTAAAAATAATTTCAGATTACAGATGTCCAAAGACACTGTAAATAGACGTATTAAAGCTTGTGATTACATCATGTAAAAGAAATTGGCTGGCAAACTGTCTCTTAAATTACATCACAAACAGGTAAGAATGAACTGGGCTAAAAAACACATGACCTACGGGGACAAATGGCTTACTGTTTTATTCAGCGGTGAGAAAAAGTGGAACTTAGATGGCCCTGATGGTTAGAAGGCACATTGGCATGAGTTACGCAAGAACCGAAGGACATTTTTCAGCAGGCAGCAAATCCTTTATGGTTTAGGGGGCATTTGTGACATTTGCCAGCCCTCTCTAACTTTTCTAAAAGGAAGAGAAGAGTGAAAAAAGTTTCAAGAGACCCTAAACCACCATTTGCTTCCATTCAGTGACATTTTGGGGGGTTTTGAATGAACTTTTCTGCAAGACAATGCCTCAATCCACGTATCCCATTCTACAAAACTTTGGATTTTTCAGAAAAATGATAAAGTACTTGACTAGCCAGCTTTAAGTCCAGACTTAAAGCCGATTGAGAATGTCTGGAATACTTTAACCCGCCAAGTTTAGGCAATGGAAAGCAGTATGACTCTTTCGAAGAACTCCAAGAGGCTATTGAGAAAGTATGGTATTCTTTGCCACCAGAAAACCCACAAAAACTAATAATTTCGACGAAAGCACGTTTATTTGAACTAATCCGAAAAAATGGAAAAAAAATTTGTTACTAAAAGTTCTGTAAAAATTATAAATATGGTTCTTTTTGACATTGTGCATAAACTTTTGAGACAGTTTTTTTATAACTTTCTTTTAATTGTATTTTTTTAAATTATGTAATTTATTTTTTCTATTTTTTATATCGTTTATTTAAATAATATTGCGAAATATGTAAATAAAAAATGTTATTAATTCTAACCTTTTATAATTCATTAAAAATCGATATTTTATGCTTGTGCTTAAACTTTTGAGACAGACTATATTTGTAAGCTGGCAAATCAAACAATGTTCTTCCAATTTTCTATAAAAAGGTGTACATCTATCACTATAATCAATACCTTTTTCATAACAATCTTCCATGATTGACAGGTACCTGAAAATCAACGTAAATTTTTAAAATTGTCATTGTTATCTTATAAGTCTGATGCTTTTATAGGAAAAGAAGAAGCACTGATTGATTGCTTTCTATTGGAATAACACGGTAATTATATTTACTTACGAAGGAAAGTGAAAATGTACAGAATGAGCAGAGTTCATGATAACAAATAAATATAATAATCACTACATATTTTCATGTAAAAAATCATTATGGTTTGTGCACAATAGAAGATTAAATAATTTGCAAACCTCCAGTAATTCTCGTCTACAAAAAACAGAAGAAAATATTCTCTTTGCATTATGTGACTAAATAAAAAATAAATCATCCCATTAAAAAATATCGTCAGCTAACAAAATGCCAAATAAAAGCAAATTCATTATTGTGTTTGTTTTGATTGGCACAATATCAATAGATTGTTGCTGGAACTTCCATAGACATAAATCTGTAATTATCACAAATTTTCATTTGAAATGGAGATGAAATACTTAAATAAATAAACAAGCTTTCAGTTCCTCATCATTTTGATCAAAAAACATTAAAATGATTTGAATAAGTTTACAATTTTAAGTGGAAAAAAGTTCTTTTACTCTTTTCTACACATGAATAAATAAAATTTTCCAGCTTCAGAAAAAATGAGCCTGGGGCCGTCCAAGTCCAAAGACTAGAATTAAAATAGAGCTTGTCTCATCTTTAGTAGGGATTGACCGAATACCGAATAGTTGATTCGTTATTCGGTGATTTGGCATGCAAACCAAATATTCGGTTTCTGCCGAATACTTACTATATATACGCCGAATTTTTAGAATAATTTATAAAAAATAATAGGTAAAGTTTACTCTAAAAATACATGATGGCTAATGCTCATTTAATGTTATTTATTTTAATAGTATGCCTCAGTTATAATATAAGTGATAATTTATAATATTATACATTATGATTTGTAATTGAAATTTAATATGGACAAAACATGAAGTAAAAAAAAAAAAGATGTTCAGCATTATCTGGTTGTAATCTGTTTCTTTTCTGCTTATAAATCTGTCCTGCTTCGGAAAATAAACGTTCACTGTAAACACTGCTGGTAGGCGCAGATAAGTATTTCTTAATTAACTTGGATAATATTGGATACTTATTATGGCTTTTTTCCCACCAAACTAACGGGTTGTCTTTGCTTGATATAAGTGGTAATACTATGTATGCAGCCAATTCATCTAGAGCTTTAATGTCTGATGCGAGGCTATCATTTTCAGTAGAAGGATTTTCACTTTGTTTTTTCACCTGTATCAATCTCGATGAAGCACTCCCAAAATGATGAATGCACAGTTTATGAGAGTGACTCCTTTTTATCGAAACTTTGTGATTGATTTGGCTCAGTAATTTCAGTTTGAGAGGATATATTTATTTGTTGCACTTAATTTTTAAGTACATTTTTTAATTTATTAGTAAGTGTACTTTACTAGTACTTTATTAGTAGTTACTTTATTAGTAAATTTTTAAAAAAGCTGTTTTGAATCTGGGATCTAAAATAGTGGCTAAAAAATAAAACTCATCATAAATTTCTGAAAAACGCTCTATGAGTCTTTTTGTTCTTTCATGGTTCTCACTCCAAAATATTCTACATTATCACTTTTTTCCAAGTAACGTTTCAATGTAGAAATAATAGGTATTACTTCTGAAATTAAAGATTTTTGGTTATTTCTTCGAAAGGTTGAAGAAACCTAAAAATGTTTTCTATCATTATTAAAAAAAGTTAATATATGCAAAAATATTTATTAAAAATTTTTAAGTATTCAGTTGCTGAATACCGAATATTTGGTGTACACTTTGACCGAATATTCGGTATTCGGCGAAATTCTTGATTCGGTCAATCACTAATCTCTAGTACATGTGCCCCAGTCATGGGACATTTTTACATGTGGCATGAAATTATAAATTTGATTTTCATAATGTTTAAAATGGCAGAAAACTAAATTTGATGATGTCAAACTATGCTCTAAGGTACACTTGTTTAAATACCAGTGTAATGAGAAAAACAGGAAAATTTTAGGAAAAAAAAAAAAAAAAGAGTGCAAAAGTACCCTGGTCTACCTTACACTAAAATTCATGGAAATAAAATCATTATGGAATTGGAAAAAGTTCCAGATATATTTGTATGATATTCCTTCCATTGGACAACAGAAATTTTCTGTCTAATATAGAGTTCATTATAGATGTGATAGATTTATTTATTTATAAAATTATATTTTCGTACCTCAAAATACTTTTTTAATTTACTTAATGTTAAATTCATTTGTAATTGTTGCAAAGATTACAATGTAGGTATTATTTTTTAGCATAATTCATCAAGAATTATCTGACAGAATGATCTGGCTAAATGACTGAATTTTATATATTATAATTAAAGCTTCTAGAAATCAATTTGTTAAAAAAAAAAAAAAAAAAAAAAAAAAAAAAAAAAAAAAAATATTTTTTAGCAAATTAATTAAAGATACACATTTTTTTCAGAAACATTATGAATTGTTACTATTAAATCTTTTTAGCAAAATTACATTTTTAAAGGCTTCAAATATGTGGATTACAAAATATTAGCATATTCTGCAAAAAAGTTCTAGAATTATGCAGTTGCTGAATACCGAATAAAAAAATTGCATTGCATTGCATGCTTTGCAGCGATTATAAATTAATTTAACATGTGGCCATAAACTTTTTGTGTATAACTTTTTTTTTAACGATATTTTTCCTTGTAATAATAATTTTAAAAAAAGGCCTGGTTTGTATTTTTATTTTTATAGTGTATAATAATCTCATATATTTACAATTTTTTAAGCACACTTTTGTATGACAAAATCAAAATAAGAAATATCATTTTCCTTGTATTTTCCATTATCATAATTGCCGTTTTTTTAAGTGTATCTTGCCCAACATATTTTTCCAACTGTGCATGTTTAAGATTTATACTTTACTTAATTCAAATTTCAAGAGTTTTATGATTAAGGGTCCTCTTTCTGCTCCCGAAAACACTCATAAGCTAATGCTATTCCTATAAGGTGGCATTTTTATAATAACTCATAGGAATTTAATATTTCCAACTGAGTGAAAAATTGCCTAGGCCGGGAATTGAACCCAGATCCTTGGCTTACAAGGCCAATGCTTTACCATTTAAGCTAATTGGGCAATAGCCGGCCGGGATTTTTCACTCAGATCCATCATTCTAATAACTCTTTCGCATTTTGACATTTTTAAATAATTTTCTTTGCATTGAATAGCTGAGGTCCCTCTCAAGATCGCTCCTTGGTTACCTTGCAGATATTTCAAGATACTCCAAATTTGGTCAGAAGATCGTGAAAAAAAAAAAAACACTAATTTCGTCAGAAGATTGCGAAAAAAAACACAAATTTTCTTAGAAAATCATAAAAAAACCCCACAAATTTCTTCAAAAAATAGTTTTAAAAAATCACAAATTTCATCAAAGGACTAAAAATAAAAACGTGGATTTCATACAGGGATCAGAGAAAAAATGCAAAAATCTGTAAATGATCGCAACAAAATGACAAATTTTGTCAAAAGATCGGGAAAAATCATCAAAAAATCACTAAAAATAGGGAATTTTCATCTAAAAATTGTGAAAATCTGCAAATTTCCTCAAAAAATTTTGTAAAATCTGTTTCTTATAGGGCCGCGTAAAAAACAGTGTCTAAACTGGATTTCCTTCCACACACATACTTTGTTGAAAACTGTCAGAAATGCTGTGAATTTTAGATTTTTTCTCTCACACAGAATCACCTTTGAAGCAACCTTTTGACGAATTTGGCGTTTTTTCCACTATCCTTTAAAGAATTTTTTTTTTTTTTTTTTCTGGTCTTTCGACCAAAATTGCTATATTTCACATTCCTTCTAGAAAATTGATTTTTTTTTTTTTTTACGATTTTTTGACAATTGGCCAGTTTCTGAGAACGACTGACGAAATTGATTTTTTCAGCAACCATTCGTCATAATTCACGATATCTATCTGTCTGAATTTTTCATAATTTTTGGAATTGAATACGTTAATATTTTTTGGAAAATTAGGAACAGAATCACCTTTTTTTCGCCGCAGAAAATAAAACAAAATTTGACAATTGATCAGAGGAAAAAAATTGCGAAATTTGTCAATCAGTCCTAATCGGACACAATCCTAAATTTCAATGATCTTTAGTGTAAAAAAAACTTGCAAAATGTGTCAATCAGTCGCACGAAATTATCACAAAATTTACTAAACGGTCGTGGGAGTTGATCGTAGTTTCAAAATGTAATTTTTTTTAGAAAATGCGGATTCTTTTGGGCAGGATTTCAAAATTTTGGGCGTGAATCCCTTCATCCTGCCTTGAAATTCAGGCCCTGTTAGAATTTCTGAGTTATTTGCTTATATTTTTTCTCATGTAAACAATTATTATTTTTATGTGTTTATTATACAATGTGGCCACTGGATTCTTTAGGTTTAGGAGCCATTGGCTCCATCTATATTTTGAGAATCTGCACCTATAATATAAATGCAAACTACCTTTGGATTATATTTTATCTTAGAAGCTCATATAACAGTAAAAAATAAATAAAAAATAAAAATAATTCAAGATTTCATGTACTAATATTTTATACATTATTCAGTATACTGGAACATATAGTATTAAAGTAAAGCTAATTGACATATAGAATCCACAGAAAAAAAAAAAAAATCGCAACAGGATTAATTCTAGACAGGTTTCATTTCTACAAGTATCCTAAGGCTGTTACAACTTTCTTTATACAGTGTGTGTTTTAAAATGCATAAATGTAATTTTTTTTTTTTTTTTTGCAGGAAAAGATTTAAAATAATCTGCAAAATTTCGCCCGCTTAATTTCTTTCTTTCACAAGCATGGGATACATGCAGTAATATTTTTTAATTCTCAAGGAAAACCGCAATATTTTTTATTTTATAGTGAAACTATGCAAAATCCATTCTTCAATCGAACATGAAAAAAACTAAAAAACAAACATTAAAAAATCATTTATTTTATAAATATAGCATTATAAGAAATAATTCGATTCTCATATATTATAATGTATTGTCATAAATTCATAGATTGCAATAACTAGTGGGTCATTCCATGTCACTTCATCCAGACCATGTCACCCACCGTCACAGATTTCTATGAAATTTTATACATAAAAACAATGTCTAAAGATATGTTGATTCACAAAATTTCAGTTCAAAATAATGAATTTTTCATGAGTTACAAGCATTTAAAAATACCCCTCTCAGTCAATTTTTTGCTGAAAATGATCGCCTGTCAAACATGTAATGTTGGATAAAAATGCTTATTTTTCGAAATATTGTTAATAAAATTAGATGTAAATTTTTTTAGAGATTCTTAATAATGTATTTTATTAAAAGAATGCACAATAAAACTTTTTACAATTCAAATGTTGTTTTTAAAAAATATTTTATCAAAGGAGTTAAGAAAAATATGCAAATATGTAATTCATTTTTTTTTCACATGTGCTACCCATTTGATTTGGCTGAATTTTTTTATATACATAGTTTATAAGGAAACCATTTAATAATAAAAAAATTAGAAAGGTGTTTTTTGAAATTTTTGAGGAAAAATTTTTTTTGTTATTTTTACAGACTGTATCTAAAGTATTGTCATAATGTATTCACAATTTATTCTCAATTAGCATATGCATGAATATATTAATTTATGCAAGTGGGCATATATGCACTATTAAATAACAAAGAGCTATTCAAAATTTTAATTCAACAAATTTTATTAGAACATTTTTTGTTGTTGTTTTAATTTTATGTAATTATGTATTAAACTCTCCTCAAATACTGAATCCTTCCTAATTTCTCTTTCAACATCGTTCATTTTACGACTTAATCTTTACATATTGACCTGTAAGAACGTTTCCATGAATGCTTTGATGTGTTTAATTTTGTCATAATTGAATTAAATATAATTTAAAGAATGTGTAATATAAGAACTAATGGAATATAGAAGTTTAAAAAACATTTTTTGAGTACATTTTCTTTTTTCCAAGATTTATATTTTTCAGGCATAATGCCTTCACAGTTGATTTCTGGTGGTTCTAAAGACATATTTATCTGAAAAAATAAATAGAAATGTATCACTTTTTTAGTAGTAAATAATTAAAAATGTATTAAAAATAAATCAGTCCACGTTTAATATGGATTCGATACAAATTAACTCTTAAAAAATAAAAGCCGGCTTTTTTCAATTTTAGCCGGCTTTTTTTAAGTGGATAAAACCAAAAAAAGCCGGCCGGCTTTTTTTGGCCCGGCTAAAAGCTGGCAACCCTGCCACTGGAGCCTTCCAAGGGGGCGATAGTGAGTCTAGAGAGAAATGAGGGGGGCAGTCATGGCATGCCAACTTATTTAGGAATTAATATAATGAAAATAGTTTATCTTCTCTACTTTGCCCAATCCGAGACAAAACCTTAACTGCACCTTTAAATAGAAATCTATACAGACAAACTAAATCTGAGGGGGGGGGGGGGGGATTTTTCACTAATATAAAAAAATAGCCGTGGAATTTGAAGAAGGGCTATGACTCGAATTAAAAATCATTATGAATTTAAAAGTTGTGGAGTAAACAAATCGCAATAATTATATTTATAATTACAATATTTATATAATTATAATAATTATTTTTTTTATTAACCTGTATTTCGAAAAATTCTGAAGTATGACGACACTTGTCTGAACAAAGATTTTTAAGAGAACCTGTGATTTGAATCAGTTGTAAAAATTTGTTTAACCTTAGTGTAAGTAATAAAAATCGTTATATCTATAAATTTGTTTAAAAGTAAGTTTATTTAAACTTATATAGCGAAAACTTTTTTATTTCAAAATATTTAATCAAAGAAGCAGTACAATATTGAGTATTTGAGAAATGGATCTAGGCATTCTTCTAGAAACCAATCGTTAAGTATGTGCTTAATTTGCCAGGAAGTTCCGTTAACAAAAGTTTATTATTGCTATTAATATTTTAAAAAAATCATAGTTACTGCCATACACATTCTGAGAAAATTTAAGTCTAGTTCTGGCCCAACTCTACTACGTAGAAAAAAAAAGTGTTCACTTGATCTTGGCCTTAGGCATGAGTCTGCTGAAAAAATTAAACCCTCACTCTGATACCATATAACTGTCCAGTGCCAATCTCTACGATGAACATGTTGCATTTTTGTATGATTGCTCTCAAACTAGCATCGGCTCATAATGCCCATTTATACTCATTCTCGCGAAAGTCATATTTCATTGAAAACGTATTGCGCATTAATATACATGTACTCTATTTTATGCCCATTCACGGCTGTCTCCTCTTCACTTTTATGCTTACTCCCCTAATTTCTTTAGCAGTGTACTTTAAGCCAAGACCTTCTCTAATCTTCTTTTCATGAATGTAGAAAGATACATATTTTAAAATTAGTATAAAAATGGTATTATAGATTATGTAGCCAGGTCCAATGAAAAACTGGTCAGAAAGCTATCAGGTTAGTAAACAACTATTTATAATAACATAAATTCTCTTGGTAATCTGTATTAGGGTATTGTATCTTTTTGTTGTAAAAACAACTTAACAATTTGTAACTATTAAATCTAAATTGAAGAGGATATTGTTTCTTTCAATATGCTTTGTTTAGGGTTTCATTCATCTGATGAAATCCTATTTGTCTCTGTCCTCTGTCTGTCCATCTGTCACAGAGTCCGTATACAAAAACTATTAAGTCAGAGACTTTAAATTTTGTTGAATACCTTGTGTTCCACAATAAATCACAATATTTTAAAAAGTCTATTATTTTAATGAAATCTATTTTATCAATGTCATTCGTTCATTTTTATGATTTAAATTTTAAAAGAGTACCTTAATTTGAATGTATTTTGTGTAGACATCATAGATTGGAGAAAGAGCGTCTGGCTAGTAAACAGAAGATCCGTAATTCGAACTGCGACACTGGAACTTTTCAGTTTTCATACTAAGGTGGACTAAATTTTTTAAAAAAAAATTGTATTTTTTGCCAATTTAAGGGTTTATAGTATTTTCTTATCACTAATATTCATTATATATGCTTTTTTTTTAATTACACTTTTCTTTCTATTTTAAAAACTAGCGGTTTATTAATGATTCAGCATTTTTAATTTTGTTTTAACCACTGTTTTTTTTTTTTTTTTTGTTATTAGAAATTTAGAATTTTATTTATATCTCCGCTATTATTTTTTATTTTGGGTTTTCAAAAAATTTGGAACTTTGAAGTTTATTTAAATAATTTGATTTGAACAAATAACTTCGTTTTACTTTAAAATTAAATATACTGATGCTACCATCTATGTAAAAATTTGCTAATTATAAATTAACAATTTGGATTTATTAATTAAAATTAAGTTGTTTTGAAAGATATAAAAAAAACTTTCTGAGCAATCTGCCATCATACTTATCTACTAGTTTTTATTACTGTTATGTTACTTTTAATATTTACTTACAAGGAAGGTCTCCATACGGGCATACTCAGAAAAATCTGAAAAAATTACAGAATGTTCTTCTCATATAGTTATATATGTTTATAAAAAAAATTTCGGCGGAATCTCCTTATAACGTCCGTAAAAAATAATAAAAATTTCGTTTATTTGGCGATTTATCTCCGGTTGGCGAAAAAACGGAATTTTGAAAAATACGCTTTTACGCTTCGAATACTTTTTAAAGAAAAAACTTTCTATGTTCAATTTATTTAATAAGTTTAGTTTAAGTAATTTTAGTTTTGCATTTTTATTTTACTTTAAGTGTAATTTTGTCATATACGTTTATATGTACTTATAACAAAATGAAATTAATATATTTTATCATTTAAAACACAATTTAAATTGATTAGAATTGTTCCAAATTGAAAAATACATTCTTAAAAATCTGCTGCATTTTGTTGCAACGCAATCCCTTGCTTGTATAGAAAACGGTTACTTGGCCGTTAAATGGAGCTTTCTCATTGGTTGGAATAGAGATATTATATACAAGCGGTGGAGTGCGTTGCAACAAAATGCAGCAGATTTTTAACAGTGTATGACACGATCAATTCACCGTTCTATGGAGCATTCTCATTGGTCAGAAGAGAGATATTCTATAAAAGTAGTAGAGTGACGTTGCAGTAAATGCTGCAGATTTTTAACAGTGAAGTCAATTAAAATCAATTTTCAGATTCGTTAAAATCGTTTGCTTTTGGCGAGGAAATGCACTGCTCGCCAAATCCCGCGTCGCTTTCAGCTTTTCACGCCAATTATTCCAAACTATTTTATTTTTTTTTACATATCTAATAATGTAATTCCGCCGCTAATTTTCACTGATCCTTTATTACCTACATGAGTAGTTTAATTCGTATTTTTTTCAAAAAATTCTGAGTATGCCCCCAACGGAGACCTTCCTTGTTAGGTATCACAGTAGGATTTAGATTATTATGTCAACACAGTCATTTGGTTGCCTAAAACTTAAAATATACCTGATGCTCATTTTTAAGTATTAAACCACTCAACATAAATAACTCTTATTTTTTTTTCTAGAATGGAATTAATTTAGGTATGGTGTATAAAAATAATTTAACCTTTACGTGGGGGCTCGGACAACATCTGCTCGAGAATACATACAACTCCGGACAGATGCTGTCTGAGCCCCCAGTTAAATATTTAAAGTGTTAAGTTAAATATTTATTGTGAAAGTAAGTTAACAACATTAGAAAAATCTTACATTTTATTCAGCTATTTTCCAAGTGACAAAATAGCCTAAATGTGGTTTTTTGCCACGTAATCCTAAATTTAAAAATAAAATATAATATTCTGTTTTCACTAAATTTCCTGTAAGGGGCCCCTTTTCAGTCTTTAGCCGAGGGGGCACCAAAGGAGCCAATCTGGGCCTGGAGCAGTCAATAGGAATAAAAGCAATTTATTGAATGACAGGATATTTTGCCAACTTTATAGTGAAAACAGTTCACAACAAATGCATCTCTATGCCTTGTGTCTTTTAAATAGGTTAGTTTTTGCTTAAAAATCTCTTCAGTGTGAAACTGTACCCTCACCGATAATTGCAAACGGCAACCAATTTTCCCAGGAATTGCTAAGGGTACATGTGCCTCAGATGCCAGAACGAAAGGCAAAGGGGGCGCCAACTAAAATTTTGTTTCTTTTTACATTTTTGTAACTATTAACATTACTAAAGATATAAGTTAAACTAGAATTTTTACAGAAGTTCATGCTATCAATGTAATGAAGGAGTGAATAAAATAAGTAAATTGATTTTGTATATCAATTTGATAAAATCTAAAATAATGATTAAAATCAGTGTATGTTATATATTAATTTGTTAAAGCAAAAGTTAGAAAGAAACTAATATAATGTCAAAGTAATCTTCCATGTTGGTTAAATTTTATAAAATTGCAGCTTAAGTTTGCTTGTTTCTTAATTTAATTAATTTTGTAAATATGGTTTTCTTTTATTAATAACTTGTAAATAAATATGATTAATCGAGACGTCTGTTTTATTTAGTGATAAGTTTATGTGTGTCTTCTTTTCTAGGAATAATTTCTTTTGTAGCCTATTTGTTAAATTTTTCTTTTAGGATTACAATTGATTTACAAGGAAAAACTTCTTATAGTCCTATTATAAATATTTCTAATAGATTTTTTTTTTGGGGGGGGGAAGGGGGGGGGCAAAGTTATTTAAAATTGAAATTTTGTGAAAAATTTATAAGTGATAGGGCCCTAGTAAATAATCACATTGCAAACTTATATATTTATTTTAATTAACATTAAATAATTAGAGCGAGGGTTATTTTTAATTATTTTTATTTCGCGATGTCTTATCACTAGAATTTCTTTTGATATACGATCACAATGATTTGTCATTTTAAGTTAATTAAATTGTACCAAAGTTACTTTAGGTGTGGTTAGGAGGTATTTGGATTGAGTATGTAAAATTTTAACCAGTTATAAAGAGAGTGTTTATATCTATCCAACAAACTGCAAAATTAAATGTATTTCACTTATTAAAAAAACTTTTGTGTTATATGTTACAGTGGCAGTATTAACCATTCAAAATGCATTAGGTGACTGTTTTGAGAATGTAAAGAAATTTTGTTCTATCATTTTCTTGGGGGCAGGGGGGGGGGCATAAAATCCAAGAACACTGTTCCCGACTGGCACAAAATATTTTATAATTAGCACATGAAGCAAAAATATGAAATGATATAAAATACAACTCAAGATTACATTATTATTTTATAAGAAGCCCAAAAATAACTTTTGATAAGTTGGTAAAACTTTATTATTGATCTTATTTAAAAAAAAAAAAACCCTACAAACTAAAATTTTTATCATTGCTAAATATTGTAAGAAATTGTTTTTTCAAGGTAACTTTCAGGTCCAAACTGCAATTTTTCACACATTTTTTTGATCCGAAATGGTGCTCTTATTTTCAATTTATAACTGAATAGTATTTTCCACTTTTCGATAAACTCAGAAATACTGTAGCGTATATAGGGTTCTTTCGATCTTATGGTTAGACAACTTCAAACTCTTTTCTCTTAGAAAAGTAGAAAATAATTTATTTACAGATCTTCAGAACAACAGAGTCTTCGAAACTCACAAATATTACAAGATATTCCAAAATAACTGTTTAAATCTATCGAACAAGTACAAATATAGGTCGCAGAGACTCTTTATACAATGTATCATCACTATATCACATTCAAAACAACGTAGATAAAACTCAATACATCAAGCAAACTTGCTTGGACAATCTCTAGTAGCTCACTCAATGACTGACTGGTAAATAATAACAACAACAGCTCGTATCGCTCTCCTTATATATAGTCTAGAAATTTCTAGAAAAACCTGGAAAACCACGGAACAACAAACAATGTATCAGTAGACCTAAGGGGGGTTACCAAAAATAGGGAAGGGTTACCATCGCCAACAATCGCCAAGTTTGTCGCCAACTTGGCGATATATCGCCAAATTTGGCGACCAAAATTAGTCGCCAAAAGTGACGCCAACTTGGCGATATCTCAAATATTTCGCAAAGCTGCCATAGACGCGAATTTCTAAATTGTGTTCGATTCGTTAAATTGGCGAAAACGTTTGGCGAAGATCCTTGGCGAGCGTGCTGAAGCAGTAGGGTTACAGAAGATTTCCAGACCAAGCATTCACAGGCTGACACACGTGCGAGCGACTGATGTCAACTTATTATCACATGTGTTGTTTTCTAGAATCCGTTTGCTTTATTATTATTTTTTCTCGTAATGGCCGAGTTCACAATATCATTATTGAAGAGTCTAAATTATAATTTTTTAGTTGACGAAAAATCTACAACTAAAGAATTTGCTGCTATTAGAACGACTTTTAGAAATCCTGATGAAGTGTGTTCTTTTGTACAAGAAATACAAAAATCTACAAATACGAACTTTCGAATTAAACTTGCAAAGCCGAACATGAAAAGGTAAGTTTTTAATATTTTTATTGCATTTATAAAGTATATCTTTTTTGCAAACTTTCTTATTTTACAAAGATTTATTTAAGATCTTTACTGTTTTTTTAAAACAAATTTATGAGGAACAAAACATCTTCCAATCCTGTAATATGTAGTCAGTCAATTCAAAAAATTTTTTTAACATCACTATGCTTAAGTGCATTCTACTTGTAAAGCAAAATTAATATGCTTGCTCTTTCATTCTCACCTTTGTTTTTTTATTGATTATATATTTACAATTTTCAAATCTATATCTTACACTAATTTTCTTTCATTGGTTGTTATTTTTTTCATTTTTGAAAAATAATGGTGGAATTGACTCTGGCCAAAAAAAATCTTTTTAGTTCAATTTTTAATAAATAATGTCGATTCCTTTCTAGATCATTTTAGAATAATCTCATCAGTTTTTTACAAAAAATTTTAAAGTTTTTTTCAAAATTTGATATTTTGCTGTGGAACATTTTTCTATGTATGTGTCTAAAGTTTTAAATTTAAATCTCAAATAGTTGTTTTCATTTCCTCAGATCGATGAAAACTGGAAAAATCCATAGTCCATAGTCATTTTTAGATAAAATAAAATTGTATTGAAAAATATTGTTACATGCATAGCCATCTTGGCACAGATGTTATATATAAGCACCACATTTGCACGTGTTTTTATCCCCTGCCAATTTGGCATTGCACATCTGTGCCAAGGAGAAGATCCGTTTAATAAGTTTATAACAATTAAGAATGCATTTGTTAAAAATACAAGTTTATAATGATTGGTACAAAAATAAAATTTGAAAAATTAAAGATTTCAGTAAATGTGATGATTAATGATTACTATTTACGATTTATTGTGAAAATTATATTTATTGTTTTGTTACTTAAGTTTATTATTTATAATTGTTTATTTATTGTTTCCTTTTTTATTAAATTCATGTTTATTTACTGTTGTTTTCTTTATTTTAATTCTTTAAATTACTTTTATTATATACTATATCAATAATTATATAAATCAAACTATCATTTATTTATTTTAACAATAAACAAATATGTTTGTAATTGTGCTGTTTTCTAAGGAGACAGCTGTATTTTTTTTCCATGACCCTCTGACGAAATTGAAATCTTTTCTGATTTTGTGGTGAAATTTGCATTTTTTGCAGCCCTTCAACTAAATTTGGATTTATTCAGCAACCCTCTAACGAAATTGACACCTTTTTTGCTATTCTCTATCTCCAATGAAAAATGCGTTTATTATCAACCCTTTGACGAAATTCAAATTTTTTCCCGCAATGCATTGTCAAAATTTACTTATTTTTCGCACTTCTGTGGCACAATTCGTGTTTATTAAGTGATCCTTTGATGAATTTTGCATCTATTAAGCAAAAAATGTTCTGTATTTTCTGAAATTTTAAAGTAATCGGTTCTGAAAATTAAAAAAAAAAAAAATCGTCATCAATACGGAAATGCAGACAAAAACATACTACGGATTTCGACAAATAGTTCCCCTCAAAAAAAAAGAAATTTTGTAAATCGTTTGCAGAAAAATCTTGATTATCGCCAGAAGTTTGCAGGAGAAAACCCAAATTTCATCAGATAATAATGAAAAAAAATTGAAATTTTGTCAGAAGATCATGGGAAAAAAATACTAATTTCCAGGGTTGGCACGGTTTAAACCAATTGGTTTTAACCATGGTTTAAACCAACTGGTTTTTTTCTCAAAAAAACCACTTGGTTTTTTTTCAAAAAAAATCTAACGATATTTTCTCATTTTTCTTTATAATTTAAGACTTATAAATTATTGTATATAAATATTTTCTACTTTTAACACTTTTTTTCAGCAATAAGTATTATATATAGTGGGCCTAGGTTATTTTTTATGTATAGGATGAAAATCACTATGCATAGGTGAACATATTCCATTGCTGTAAAGAAAAATCTTAGAACATGTGAGTTGATCAAAGATAAAATAGATTAAAAATATTCAATATTTAGTATAAAATATTTTCATTAAAAAAATGCAGATTATTTAAAGCAATCTATCATAACATGCGTAGGCCTTTTTAATATGGAGCTACATAACTTGATGATCTTTAAGATTTTGGTAAAACTATAAAAGATTTTTTTTTTTTTTTTTTTTTTGATTGGAGAGATAATCTTTAAAAATTAAAATCAAAATATGAAGTTGTATAAGAGAGTATTCAAAAATTGAGTGCTAGTTATAATATTTTAACAGTAACAAACTAATTTTCTACCCTTTGTTATCTGCTAAATCTAATGACCATAAATGTTGATTTCAAATTGTCTCTCAAAAAACAAAACCCCCAAGAAATATCTCATTTTAATTGTGGAAAATATTTACATTCATCAAACTACATCAGATGTTTATTGTAAGTAATCAAAAGATTGTTTATAAAGCTTTTCAAAGTATCAATGTTTTGCTGTGTAGAGTAGTTTATTGTTTGGACATAAGGCTGTTTACTAATACCAGTTTAAATTAAAATATGATTTTTTTTTTTCAATTTTCTACATAATTTACTGTAATTATTTAATTTAAATTATTTTCAAATGAATTTATACTACTTATAATCAAACAATGTCTCTTTTTATTAAAAAATATGCATGTATATGTACTAAAAAAGGATGTTTAAAAAAAAAAAAAAACGGTTTAAACCAAAAGAACTGTTTTTTTTTTTTAAAAAAAACCTGGTTTTTTTCCAACCCTGCTAATTTTGTCAAAGAATAATGAAGGAAAGATGCATATTTCTCAAAGATTAACAAAAAAAAGCACAAATTTTGTCCAAAGATCACAAAAAAATTGCAAATTTTGTCAAAAGATCGTGGAAAATTGGCAAATTTTGTCATAGGATCGCGAATTTTGTCAAAAGATTGCAGAAATCTGCAAAGTTTGCCAAACAATCGTGAAAAATCTGCAAATTTCATTTTAAAAAAATCTAAAAATTCCGATAATTTCATTAAAAAAAATTGCATAAAATTCGCAAAAATTGTCTACGGGCCACAGAAATAACAGTGTTAAAAATAAATCCCTGCCCTTCACATAATCTGCTGTGACCTTTCAAAAAATTTGCTGTGAATTTCAAAAAAATTTTTTTTTTTTTTTTACTCAGAATTACCCATGAAAAAAAGTTTGACAGATTTGGTGTATTTTTAGAACACTAATCTTTTAAAATCAGCATTGAGATATTCAGGCTAGATGTTATCATAAATAATTAAAAATTTATTTATTTACTGTTCTGCATAGTTTAAAAAAAGACAATTTTATATAAAAATAATATATTTTTATATGAAAAATAAACAATTTGTAGGTGTTTTTTTTTTCTCCCCTTTTGACATAAATAGCTAATTAAAAAAAAAAAAAAAATCCCTTTACCTCTAGAGTAGTAAAAATCCATCACCTGAAAAGGTCTGCTGAACCTGAAGTTTGTTATTGAAAAAATAATTTATCTTTGCAAAAAAAAAATAAGTTTTTCAATTTAGATTTCATGTAATTATACTTTAATTCTTTTATATAGTTAATATACTTTAACTTTGAGCATTTGTTTTGGTTTCTTATAGTTTCTTCCATTTCTTCCGGTTTTTTCCAGTTTCTTCCACTGTCCTGGAAGAAATAGGTTTCTTCCAGAAGAAACCCAAAAATAGTCTGCACGATGCAATGTTTTATTTTATATGTGTTTGTATGACATGACATGACATCGCGGTGCTTACGGAGTGCCAACACAACGTGAAATCATTGCGCGTAATAGAGGTCTGCACGGGCCGGGCCTCGGCCCGAAGCCCGAGCCCGGCCCGATTTTCAATAGTGGCATTCGGGCCGGGCCGGGCTCGGGCCTTACTTCTGAAGACTCGGGTCGGGCCGGGCCGGGCCGGGCCGGGCCTAGTCACTAATCCTTTCGGGCTCGGGCCTTAATTTTTTTGCTGGAGTATCGGGCCGGGCCTAACTTTTTTCCGTACGAAGCCGAGACTGATTCTATTCTTCCTAGTTTTCATGGATCAAAATAATTAGTTCCTATTGAATCTTCCTATATGAAAATCCTTTTCTCGACTTTTTATAAATAGTATTATTTCGCTTTGTCCAAAAATTTCTGCAAAAAAAGCATATACATTTAAGCCGTCATTATTCTACAATTAAACATTAAAATTTATTCCTTTTAAAGAATCGTAGATTACTAGGCGTTTTAAAATAGAATTAAACACACACACACACACACACACAAAAAGAAGAAAAAAAAAAAAAAAAAACATGATTATGACGGAATTTTTTTTTTTAAACTGAAAACTGAAAGTTTCTTTTAAAATGTTCATCCATGCAAAATTAATATAACAATATGGGAGAAAAAAATATATTAAACATTTACATCTGTTAAGAAGGGAATGCATTTTTTTCGTTCCAAAGCGATTTCGCCTTTGGAAATTTTACCATATACCGCTTTTTCGATTTTTTGGTCTCCATTACAGGGAATATGGATTAATAATACTAGTGATAACTGAAATATTTACATACAACAAACAAAGATTCATTTAAAAGCATAAATATCGCAGCCTACGGCACTTCTGCATAATTGGAGATTATAAACATGGAAAAAAAAAAGACTAATATAATTTTTTTTGGTCAGAACTCTTCCATAAGATTAAAGATCAATGTTTTGTAGAAATTCACTCGAGCCGGGCCGGGTTCGGGCCGAATTTTAAACTTTTTTCCGGACCGGGCCGAAATTTCAACTTTCGGGCCGGGCCGGGCCAATATTTCTTTCGTTCGGGCCGGGCCGGGCTCGGGCCTGGAAATTTCGGCCCGTGCAGACCTCTAGCGCGTAAGCTCCAACTAAATATGGTAGGTTGAACATAAAAAGAGGAATTTCGAAACAAAGCACGGTCAAAAAAGTATAATTTAGAGACTCTGGTGGAAATCCTGAGATTATTTCAGAGCTGGAAGCACGAGGTTAAATATAACCTCCAAAAAAAGGGCGCATGCAGCATCCAAACAAGTTTAGTCACTTCATATTTCGATGTCATTTCACCGACTGGCGTCATCAAAGAACGGGTAATGTAAAGGCAGTATAGTACTATTCTTTATGTTATTGCAGCGCTAATTGATTCTAGCAACATACGTTTATGTGTAAACTATTTCCATCATTTACCAAAAAAAAGGAGGGGGGACAAAAATCTATTTCTGGCAATATATAAATATTTATTCATGTCTGTTGGATGAAATTCCTGTTTTTGTGATTTTTTTGGCAAATATTGAGATTTTTTGTGATTTTTTTTTGACAAAATCTGTATATATATATATATAGATTTGATGAAATTTATCGTTTTTGTGATTTAAAAAAACATGAAATGTCTTTTTTTTGGGGGGGGGGTCATGAAATTTTCTTTTTTCGTAATCTTTTGATGAAATCTGCTGTTTTTGTGGGAATTTTTTACGAAATTTGCCAATTTTTTGATGAAATCTATCTTTTTGATTTTTGGATGAAACAGTTTTTGTAAGATTTTTTGATAAAATTTACAGCTTTTTCGCAATTTTTTTTTTTTTTTTTTTAATATAAAATCTGTTGCGGTTTTTCCGAATTTTTTGAAAATATTTGCTGTCTTTAGAAATTTGTTGAGAAATCTGCTGTCTTTTGTGGGATTTTTTTTGGCTAAATTAGCTGTGTTAATGATAATGTTTTGATGAAATCGTCCTTTTTTTGTGTGTGAATTTTTGATGAAATTTTAAGTGGTATTTTAACAAAATTTGTCATTTAGCAATTTTATAATGAAATTTTCGTTTCTTCCCGCTTTTGAAGGAATTCGGAATTTTTGAATGATTTAAAAAAAAAAAAAAGAAATTAGTCTTTTATTTTCACGATTTTTAAAAGAAATTTGCTGTTTTTTCGCGATGCTTTGATATTTGCTTTTTTTTTTTTTTTTTCGATATGTTAATGAAATTAGAGCCTATTACATGATATTTTCATGAAATTATGCACCTGACAAAGAGCCGTTTTTTGCATCACATCATTTTTTTTTTTTTTTTTTTTTTTTTTTTTTCTTCCTTGTAATTTGTGGATTACAGCACATTCATGGTATCACTGTGTCTGCAAGTGTTGCGCACATTCTACCATGGAGAGGGACTCTACTGTAACAGGCATGAGATTCTTCCGTGGATCCACGTTTTACCGCTTTTTTGTCATTTTCCGCATTTCTGATTTTTTTTTTTTTTATCGGCAAAGGATCGCAGAAAAACACAAATTTCATCAAAAGATCGCGTGAATAAAGTACGATTTTCGTAAAAAGAGATGTGAAAAGAAATGCCATTTGTGTCTCAAAAAATCGCGAAAAATACTAATTTCATCAAAAGATCGTGAAAAAAACACTTTTTTCGTCAATGGATCGTGAAAAAAAAACTATTTTCACTGCACAATCGCGATTTTCGTCAAAAGATCCCAAGAAAAACAGAATTTTCGTTGAAAGATCGCAAGAAAAATGCGATTTTCCTTGATTGAGAGAAAAACGCGTTGCTCGTCCGAATGTTGAGAGAAAAATGCGTTGTTCGTCCGAAGATCAAGAGAAAAGAGTGTTTTTCGTCCGAAGATCCCGAAAAAATGCGTTTTTTGATCAGAGATCGCGAAAAGAACTCGTTTTTCGTCCAAAGAATCGTGAAAAAAACGCGTTTTTCATTAAGAGATCGCGAGAAAAACGTAAATTTTGTGAAAGAAATGCAGAAAAAAAACATTTTGTCAAAAGATTGCAGAAAAATTCAAATTTCATCAGAGAATCGCAAAAGATTAGCTGCAATTTTAATATATATATATATATATATATATTTTTTTTTTTTTCAGATGATTTGCAAATTTAACTTCCTATGTTTAAATGATATTTTAAATAAATATATATGTTAAAATTGGAATTGGATGACTAGCTAAGATTGCTGTGCAAAACATTGCATTAGAAGTACAAACTTTTTTTGCAGTTGAGTGGCAAATTAAACATTAGCTTACTATGTTTGTTGAATGATTTTTTCAGTGAAAATAGAAACTTTCATTTCAGAATTACTTAGAGTAGTATTTGCACAAATTGATTCACTCTGACCCCCCCCCCCCCCTTTCTTTTTATTATGGCAAATAAAATAACTTTCTTAATTGCCTTTAATGCGCGCTATTTTAAAATAATTTCTCATTTTCCAGCTCACGCGCTTTTCCTCTTTTTTTTAACTTTTTGCAATCTCATGCCTGTGTATAACAAAATAATTTCAGTGTTGGCTGCCACTCTTCAGCCCTGTCCTATTGAAATGTTAATGCCTATTCAAATTATTCAATGGAATTAAATATAATGGCAAAAGTTTATCTTACACACACATATATTTATATAAACAATAACTATATACTTGATTTATATTCTTTTATTTTTAGGATGCAGTTTCGTAAAAAATGGATTTGTCAGCATTCTAGTTATAGAAAAAGACCAGGATCAGAAAAAAATGCTCATTGTGAATCATTTATTGATGCTTCCATTAAAAATATAATGAAGAACACAGTGAGAAAAGATTCATTTTTGAAGATGGAGCCACCTTTAACCTGTTTATTACGGATAAATCTAAGTCACACACATGATACAAAATGTGCAGATGCTCTCAGGCGATTAGATGTATTGCCAGAAGTAATTAATATATTTTTCATAATCTTATAAGTTGAAAATATATTTTTTAATTTGTTCTCAATTTTTTCTTTACTTGTAAATAATTTCCAATATCAGTTTGTTGCTGGTATGGGGGGAAGAAAAGAAATAAAACTTTTACCTGTGCTAAATAAAATAAACTTTATGCATGCTGTATAATGAAATATAAAAATGCCCTGTATTTTTAAATTAATACTAATTTATTTGTAAAATTTTTTGAATTTTTATTTTATTGTTTTCTTTGTAGATAAAAAAAGAATTTGAAGAATATTTCAGAAGTGGCATGAGTGTCTGTGAAGCACAAAGATTTCATGAGGATAAACTGGTTGCTCAGCTTGGTCATAAAAATCGTGCCAATTCTGCTTTAAATCCAACTGACAAGCAATTATATTATATTTATGACAAGTGGCGTCATGCTAACAATGGACCAGTTTGTAATCCCTTTAAGACCCTAAAAGAGAAAATAGATTTATATGAAAAACAAGGTATTTTTTTCTTCTTTTTTTAAGGGAGGGGGAGATATTCAAATGTATGTATGTGTATATGTATGTATGTGTGTGTATATATATATATGTGTATATATATATATGTATGTATGTACAGTCGTCCCCGCATAAACGAATATTGACGGTTCCAAAAAAAATATTCGATTAAACGGGGAGGCATATAGTCTGCGCCATGCGTCACAGTGTTTTGTCGATTCTGCTCCCGGGCTTTGGAGACACGAAATTTATTGTTTTTCATCTGTCAGTCTGTTCTTCTGTATGTCTGTCTGTCCCGCTATAACTGCCGCAAAATGCAATCAAAACATCTGTTACATTTTTTGACACTGTCAAAAAGTACAGTTCTTTTGTAACAGTGGAAAAGAAAAAGTCTGATATTGTAAGTTAAAAGGGTCACTAACCGCTAATTGAGAAAGTGGCTTTTAAAAAATTGTTTGTCAGTAGCTGCCTTATCAACACTTTTAACAAGGAAAGTAAATTTTCTTTTTTCTCTCTAGTATCATTTTTCAATAAATGTTTATGCTGATATTTTTTTTTATCTATTCAGTTTTATCTTAATGCTACAGAATAGAAATTTTAACGAAATTCGTTTAGTACTTTTAAAAATAAGAGTGATCACTATCGAAATTTCAGAATGACTTTACTTTCAAGTTCCAGAATTATAAATGAAATCGTATTTTGAAGCTATTTAAACTGTTTGTTGGTATTTTCAATTATAAGTGTTTATTAAATTTTATACTATATTGTTTAATGCTTTTGTGTTTTGTTAAAAAATAAAAAATAGGATTAAAATTTTTATCTCTTGGATAATCTAAATTATATGTTTCTTATCACGAAGTTCTTATTATAGGAGCCATTGTTAAATACAAGGAAGGTGAACCCTGGTCCATATTGGTAATTACACCAGTCATGCAAAGAGCACAAGAATTGTTATCTAGTAAAGAAATTATATTTTTGGACTCTACTACTGGATGTGAATCTACTGGTTCAACTTTCACTGTACTTGTGACAGCAACAAAAGCTGGTGGGATTCCTCTTGCTGTTCTGTTACATTCAAATCAAACAGCCGAAAATTATAGTGATGCCTTCACTCTTTTGAAAGACAATGCTCAGTTTTGCTTTGGAGGAGAAGAGGTAAGCCATTTTATTTTTCTTTGGATGGTAAATATAATCAAATTAAGGGATTGCATGGATTTAAAAGGTTGAAATAAAAAAGCATATAATCTCTATTTTTTTTAAGAAATAATTTTATTCCAATTTTAAGTATATATGAAGGACATTTAATCAATTTACAATAAAATTTTCATTCAAATATTTTGAAAAAAAAAATTTCCAGACATGGGTTCTGGAAATCTCCTTATTTAAAAAAAAAAAAAAAAAAAAAAAAAGCAAAGAATTTCAATAAAAATTGAATTTTTTGCTAAATAGTTTAATTTTTGATACAGTTTACACTACTTGTAAAATTAGTGGAAATCAAAATAACTATTGGTGCATTAGTTTTTGAGGAATGTATCTACAGACTTTAGACTTTTTAGAATATATATATAAAGTTCTAAGTAAGAATAAAGCTAGTCTTTTTAAAGTATGAGTAAAAATAGCAGCAAATTAAATTGGTTCCCAATACAAATTTTTTTTAAATAAGTATGTACCCAAATGCAATAACATTGCATACATGCAACACAAAAATAATATTTAATATATATATACAGGGTATCGAAAATTAAACAACTTTATTTTACAGATTAGGAATTTGAACGGAAAAAACTTTTTTTTTTCCGTTGCTTAAACAAATTTTCATCCCTTCATTATGTCCTGTACAACTTTAACAATTTTGCATGCACACAACTTTAAAATGGTGTTATTATTTATGGACATCCTGTACTTCCTTTCTATTGTCTGCTGCTATATTTTTATATATTTTCTTGGTAGGCACCTGCTGTGTTCATGACAGATGACTCTGCTGCTGAAAAGAATGCTCTTTTGACAAAATGGCCATCTGCCAGACAATTGTTGTGCCATTTCCATGTTGCACAAGCAGAATGGAGATGGCTCATATCAAGTAGTAGTGATGTTTGCCCATCAGAAAGGCAACATGTGATGAAACTTTTTCAAGCAGTAAGTTAAGCTTATAACGATATTTATTTAATGTCAAAAATCTACATATAGAAAGAAAACTGAAAACTCTCTTTTGTCTTAAACTAAAAAACAAAATAGATTTTTTATTAGCATATATTCTTTTTATAAATTTTTAATTTCTTAATGAATTTCCACATTTGTCTTTGTTGGTTCATTTTATTTGTTACTGACAAAATTATAAACATTGTAAAAAATAAATTTAAAAACCCTTGTGAGACATATTAAATATCCTTATATGCACAGGCTTCATACGGTCCATAAAAGTGCTTGCATTTTTAAAAAATAATTTTTGGTGCTTAAAAGTACTCATTTTCAAGCAAAATCTGTAATCTGTTAATTTTATTCTCTTATTTCTATAGGTGAAAACTGGGAAATTCGATTAGTAGCCAGTGGCCGGTAGACCCAGTTTCATTAGTGGCCACTTTTAAATATAGGTTTTAAATATAGGCAATGATTTTTTGGTACTACTAGGTTATCCTGTAGACTGAAAATCTATCGCCAAACTAGAAGATTAAATGTCAATAATGGATGATTGTGAATGTCGCATTCAGTGAAATAAATGAGATACACGTTTTTAAAATGCCATTAAGTGATTTTTATTTAGACTTTGTATTTTTATTAATATTCCACTAATTATTTGTTTCTTTTGTTATTTAAAATAAAAATTATGTCAATATGTATAGTTTGGCGATTTGTATAATTTGGCGAATTTGGTCGATGGGATAACCTAGAAGTACAGATTTTTTTTTTCTTTAGTGACTCGTAAGCAGCAAAATTACAAATATTTGGTTAAAAATAAAACTGGCATTCTACTGAATGACAAAATATAAATTAGTAATTAATATTGCAGACCATCACAAAATTTTTCTTCCTCGTTGCTCCCTCTCCATCCTGCATGCACACACACACTCACACGTAATACTCAGTTTTAAAAATGTTTAGAAATTTGTTCAATTTGTCATTTAATCATAACAGTAATAATGGATCATTAGAATTTCTTTTCCTTTCTCTTCCCACCCGAAATTGACATCCCCCCCCCCCCTCTTCACACTTAAATTTTCTTTTGATTAAAAAAATTTATTAGCTTTGCAGTTTCTTTTCATGTGCCAATGTGTAGGGATTAAATTGTTATTTTAAATTTATTATTTTTTTAAATATCCCAGTAAAAAAACTGACCTTTTTCAATGAAAATTATAAATGCATGAATTAAGAATGCCTTAAAAAGCAAGCTCTAAAATTAATGAGTGTATATGATCTAGAACTTGAAAATCCATCAAAGAAACAAAAAAATACATCATGAGAATGCTAATGTAGACTAACACTAACCAAACGAGAAAATGCTAGCAAAAGGTTCATCTATTTTCTGGCAATATTTTGAGGAAATTATGAATGAACAAAAAGATTGTGGCACTAGTAGTAATTTAAAATCTCTGCATGAAGAATTGGTACAAAAAGAGATACAGGCTTTCTTAACAGAAGACTTATGTAAAACTGACACTCCATTTGAATGATGGGGGGGGGACCCTTTTCTATAATGTGCAATCTTGCAAAAAACTCTTATGTGCACCTTCAACAACTGTTTATTGTGAACGTATATTTTTTCAGAGGCCGGCCAAATTTATAGTAGTAAAAGAAATGCCCTGTCTACTGATAATGTAGAACGTTTGGTGTTTTTGCACCATAATTTGAAACATAATAAATTTAATTATTAAATTTTTATTGTATTTTCAGTTTCTTTATCCAAAATAAGTCTTCTGTTTTCCTGTATATCAAAAAAGTATTTTTATTCGTATAAATATGAAATTTTATGAGGGTTTTTGTTCTTAAGGTCTTTTTCTATATTTGCAGACATTGTTAAATCAAAGTAAATAGTTTTATAAATTACTACATATATTATACATTGATATACGAATAACTTTTTACAGATCAGTTATAAATTCATATGCTTAAAAAATGAAATTCTTTAACTACTCTGTATTGGCTGAGTAGGCCAAATACAGAGTATTTACCGAGTACTCAGTATGCCTCCTATTTCTTTCTTGGTAAGGGGGAAAAAGTGTGCAAAAAAAATTTTTTAAACTTCTTTTTAGTAAAAAAATATTTTTTATTTCAATTTAGGTGATGTATGCTGACACTCTAGAAAAATTAGAAACGAGTCTTCAAGCCATCTATGAACTGGAAGATAAATATCCTAAATTTGTAAATAGATTCAGGAAATTCTATGAAAGGAGAGATGAATGGCTTAAATATGACAGACTTAACACTATCACACGAGACCATAATACGAATAACATATGTGAAGCGGCTATTCGGGTAATAAAGGAGATTGTATTGTCTCGCACGAAAGCATATAATGTTGTTGCATTGTTAGAATATATTATATCTGTGTTTGACAAGTATTTATCTTCAAGATTACTGAAGGTAGCACACAGTAGATATACAGAAAAGCAAAATTTGTATGAAGAATTTGTCACCAAGATGGATAATTCGGCAGAAATTGTAGAATTTGGAGAAAATTTGTATTTGGTACCCAGCAGCGAGAGTAAAAATAAAAGGTACATTGTGAATACAAACATAGGCTACTGCACTTGTATAAGTGGTAAAACTGGTGCATTTTGTAAGCATCAGTTTTTCTTGAAGAATAAACTAAAATTACAAATGCCCAATGCTCCTTGCACAAGTGCAGTGGACCGGTTTTTATTAGCAAGAGTTGCTCTGGGTACAGAATGTCCTGACCTGGATTTTTTTAAATCATTTACTGGTGACAACTTCTCTTCAGCTGCACATGAGTCTGAACAAGTGATCACTTATGTTGAAAAGAATCATACAAGATCTGACCCTGAACAGATTACTTCTTGCATTGAAGAGAATGATTCAAGCATTGATACAGAAATTCTACCTTGTATATTATTTACACCAAAGGAAGTTGAAAAGGCTTCAGAAGAAGACAAGGCTATATTAAAAGAACAGTTTGATAACCTTTTATCTTTTGATTTAAAGAAAAGTTTTGTAAATAAACTGTCAAGAAACATGAAAAATTATTTGAAATCGGTACAAAATGACCATTCAGTTGATGAAAAAATTCTTCGGATGAATGCTATTTTCAGTAAAAAAAGAGGAAGAAAAATTAGGGTGCAACCAACAACGATAGCCAGGCGTCGAAAAGGCGTCACTAAAAGAAATACTGCAATTCCAGCTGGTCGACCAAACAAATCTTGTACAGAAAAAAGAAAAAGGCAAAAAAGAAAGCATTCATTGAAGGAAAACATAGAAAAAAATGTTAAGAATTCCACATAGTAATTTTTTCCTATTTATTTTACTTAATATTTTTATTTTCTAATAGCAATACTAGAAATAGTTTTTTACCATTTTATAAAAATTTTTACTTAATTGTTCTCTTTTAGAAATTTTGTGTACATTAATATTACGATGTATTTTATCGTTTATGAACATGTGTGGTATCAATCATGATATCTACACAAGTTTGGATAATTTAACTTATTAATAAAGAAAGTAAATAAAGATTAATAAAGTAACTTATTAATAAATATATATTATGTCACAGCAATGCCCAAGTGCAAGGCAAGCATATTTTCAATTTAGTTTAAGAAATTCTAGCTACATTCTTGTAATATAATTTAAATAAATATTTTATTACAAATAATGAATTCCCTTTGTGTATATACATACAAAAATATTATAAAGAAATATTCTTCTTTTATATGATTAGCAAATCTGCATGACAAGCCAGTTATTACTATCTGTGCCATATTCAATATCTTTTTGTCATTTGATTTGTTTTTTTACTGTATCAGAAAAGAGAACTTTGCCTTATTTATTCATGCAATTCTCTGATAAAATAAGGCACTGGCATCTTTAGATTTTTTTTTTTTTTCATTGTAAGTTACTAAATTTTTTTTTTCTTTTTTTTTTTTTTTTTTTTTTTTTTTTTGTGGTATTAGGCAGTAGCAGTGCTGCATGTGGCAGAAAATAAAATGTGTTTATGAATTTGTAATACATAGTGTGCTTGAATGAAAATTTTTGGTATTAAAATTTGAAATCATACATTGTGGCTTTATTGACATTTCTTAATTATACTTTTCTGTAATAACATTTCTTTTTGCTTGATTACATGCATTGATAATAATTAAATTGACACATACTTCAGTTTTTATGTATGGCTATCAAATATCTTGTACCTAAAGATGTAGAAACTGTATTACTTGTACTGTCAGTATTGTAATTCCATTGCATGGTAAAATTTGTAACATGCTGCTAAAATTTGGATTGTACTTGCATTAGTAATTTTCTACATTTTTGGTAATTTATTTATAATTTTCACATTTGTTTTTCCTTCATGTAGGAGCATATATTATAAAGTGTTATTTGCTCCAGTTCATTATGCTAAAATGGATCCAAAAATGCTTTTAAAAATACCTTCTGTTCAAGTATTTAAATATGTAATTGTAATGTGCAAAATTCTTTTTGAATAAATAAATTTTGTTATATTAAGTTTCTACTTTAGTTCTATGTTCCCATGTTTAGTGCAATATGTCAAACAATCAAATAATCTCTTCCAGATGTGTTTTAAACTTGAGATGTAATGCCAGTAAGATAAAAGAAAGAATTGCATCTTATTGTTCAGTATTGTTCGCCTTTCTTTAAAAAAAAAAAAAAAAAAAAAAAAAAAAAAAAAAAGACATTATTGGAAAGACATTTTTTGAAAGAAAAAAAAATACTTTTGTTGAATAAAGTTTTTTTTTTTTTTTTTTTGTTTAATGAACAGGTGCTTTCAAGAGTCACATTTAGAAATATTTGAAGATCAAAAATGGATTGTGATTAGAGAGGGTAAAAGGGGCTGTCCCTGAGTGCAGAAATTTAGGGGGCACCAAATCTATACTACAAACGTCATTTTTTGGCTGTCAAGAAAAAGTTGGGAGAGGGGAGGGCATCAAATTCTAATTATGCCCAGGTGCAATTTTCATTTTGCACGCCTCTGATTGTGCAGCAGGAAGATCTGCTTTTGGAGTAACATCTGAAAGATAAATTTTTTTTTTCTAAATACTAGGAAACTATTTAGCAATTTTTGCTTGTGAAACCTTTCTTTTATAAGGTGGCATTTACAGTTATTACAGCACTGATTTGTCTAAAATATAAGTTAAAACATGCTAATTTTCGGGTTTGGTTATTGCTAAAAATTTGCCTTATTTAAAAAGAACTTCTACAACAGACTCAAATGTTCATGGAATTATTATTATTTAGCACATCTTGCTTACAAAAAACACACAGAATTGACATGCATGATTTTCCAAGAAAGATGTGAAAAATGTTCTTGCTCTAGGCATTTTTTAATTAGATTTTATAAAATTTAAACCAGTTCTTAAAAAAAAATCCTGTTAGGCGATGCAAAAATTTCTGACTCATTATTATATAAAATAACTGCTTTTGATCATAATCAGGATTGCAGCGTCAGACCCATTTTTTTTGTGAAAAAATGTCAATCGCTAAAAAGCAGACTTCAACTCCGGCTTATGGAATATATGTAATTTTAAATCCATAAAAGAGATTATTGTAATTTTTGGATTATATCAGGCTACCCAAGTTAAAGATTACCAATATACTGCCTGGCATACAGAATAGATAAAAAGTTTTTAATTAAAAATTGTAATTTTTTTTCTGAACTAGTAAAACTTTCATTTTTATTTATTTTTTTTTTTTTTCCATTCCATCAAAATTTTTATGCTCTAAAGTTTTGAATTAACATCAAAATTGTAAAAAATTTTCCTTTCCACGAGTTCGAAATAGTAAATTTTCTGTTTAGTTTTCTTCTTCAGATTTCAATATTTGGATTTTTCGGGTTTGTGGGATGCAAAATTGAAAAACAGAATTTTTTTTTTTCCTTTTATTCTTCAAAGGTTCTTAGAATTGGATCAATGCTGAAATAGTAATTTTTTTTGTGTGTGTTCCTTTATAATTTTAACCAACAGCAACGCTAGTATATTAGCTTAGCCGGAGTCGACTATTTCTCCCACCGTCTCCGCATCCCTGATTATAGTTTATCATAAGTAATTTGCAATCACTTTTTTTTCCAAAAGTTGGATAACACCTTGAGTTATAAGCAATTGTTTGCTCAGAGCGGTAGATTTATTTCCTTGCCTACTATGTCGCAAACCGGAAATGGTATGAGGAGTTTCCGGTTTTGCGATTTTTAAAACGCCAATTTTGATAAAGTTTTTATAAAAAAAATCTTTTGTCTTTAATGAAAAAAGATTTTTTTCAGACAAGACAATTTAGATTCAATTCAATGGTACGCAATAACCATACATAGACCTATACATACAGATATCATCTTAAAACCAATATAAGCAGATGATCCAGAAATAAAAAAAATTTAAGAAACACTGGACGCATAAGTTATATTCTTACTAACATCGCAATTATGTTAAAAAAATATTTTGGCAGATTTAGATATGATGTAACGAATTTTAAAACGCACATACACCAAAGAGAATATGAATTCTACAGATTAATAATAATTATTGAATGAACAAACCAAAACCAAATTTTGCTAATCTTCCTATTTTCTGCCAAAAATGAAACTAAAATGTCCATAAAAAATAAATAATACATACGTAAATATAAATAATTATTAATTATATGTGCAATTATATATGTTGTCTGTGCCTCTGATTAAAACTTTTTATTTTCATATAAAACAGTGTAATTATGTCTTCACACAAAAGGATTTTCTAATTACACGAATTTCATCTAATTAAAAAATATTTTAGGTATACACACTTAGATTTATCTTTTATGATTAATTATGTAAATGATTATCTGTTATACTAGAATGTACTGTTATGCAACTCTGTAACACAACACTCAAAAGCCATTCGAATGCGGTTTCAAACTAAGAATATTCTATTAAGTCTTACGTAAAAAGTGTCCTCAAAGTTTAGTCATATATACATTTCTTTATAATTTGCGCTGACATCTTCGGTCAGTCATGACAGATAATTATAAACAGTGAAATTCACAGTAATATAAAGAATGCCTTATGTGAGCGGATACAGCTTAATCAATAAGTAATGTTGAAAATTTTCAGAGGAAGAAACGAGATTTTTGGAATTCAAATAGTTTCAATTGAATTCGTCCGTCAGAATTTTTGGAAGCATTTTTGCCCGAAAACTAATTTTTTGCAAATCCCAGATTTCAAAAGTAAAATACTTTCCACCACATTTTCTGATAACATAAAGGCATGGTACTTACAATCATGATTAGAGAAGTTATAAAGCTTTTTTGCTGTAGACCCCACCCTTTTTTTTGTTCTAATAATGATTTTTTCCTTTTTTTCTTGAATACTGCCGCTGCAAAGTTCGAACTTTGGGTATCAGAACTTTAGACTTAGTACTTTATCTTGAATTAACTTACCTTGCTTGCAAAAAATACACACGCATGTGAGATTTTATAAGAAAGCTGCGAGAAAATATGAGCTCAAGGCATTTTTTTTTTTTTATTATATATTTTTAAAAATTTAACCAGTTCTTAGATAATAAAAAAGAATTCTCTCGGCAACGCAAAAATCTGATTCATTTTTTAACACAAAATGATGATATAATTGAATTGATGTGCAATAAAAGTTTTTTTTTCATTTTCCAATAAATGAATTACATCTTAGGTCATAAATGATTGTTGTCTTGGGTGGCAGATTTCTTTCTTTCTTGCGCTGTTGCATTCCAGAAATTCAATTCAAAACACCATCTATCACAGACCAGGGGTGCAAGACCTTCAGTCTCAGGACTGATTTCAGTTTTGGAGAGATTTTTGACTAACAGTAAATTTCGCTTTAGATGCAAAAATAACAATTTTACTCTAAAAACCTTTTAAGCTGTTTCTTTTATTATAAGAGTTAATTTTAAATCATAATGCAAGATCTTAGGTTTCTGAACAAAAATGTATTTTTGTACAAAAGTGATAAATTTGAATTTGAGTCTTTATATTTTATGCGATTTTTTTTTCGTGTTGCACATTTTATTCCATATTACTAAAAATATTCTGTTTTCATAATCGTAAAAGTGAATATTATCACCTAATATAGTTAATATAGCCAAACAAAACGGATTCATAACATGCAATAATGAAAACATTGTAATTGAATTTTAATCATAATCAACTAAGTTTGATAATCGTAATTCAATAAAAACATATTAATCGTAATATAAATATACTTGTACTCTAGAAGTTAAAAAAAAAGACACATAGCATATTTTTTTCCGATAAATGAATTATATCTTGAGTAGTAATCGATTACAGTCTAAATGTATATAGAACAACTTTTGTAAAAATTGCCAAAACATAGCTTGAAAATTCTGAAACTAGAAAAAGCTCAGAATCTGTTATTCCCAAAATAAAACAAAAAGACGAGGGGTTGTATACAAATATAGTAGTACGTTTAATATCGTGTATGCTATATTGACACTAATCAATGCAGTGGTGTAGTCCTGGGAGAAAAAGTGGGGGGGGGGGGTGCACGCTTTTTATGTTTGTATATAAAACAATTATACCAAGGGTTATTTTCATTATGTAGTAATATTCCTAGACTTTATTCAGTAAAATAAAATTTGTTTTATTAAAAGTGCTTGAAAACAAACATAATTGGCTAGAGCTGAAAAAAAATGTGAACTTTATGAACGAAGGAGAGAGAAGGAGCCAATCAACAAGATTTTTAAGTGCTTGATCAATGAAATTCAGAATTTTCTGCGCCCAATCAACAAAATTTACGCTTTTTATGAAACTGATCGACAAAATTCATTATCTTTCAATGCCTGATGAACAAAATTGGCGATTCTTATGAAACCGATCAACAAAATTCACAATTTTTCCATTCTTGATGAACAAAATTCCTGATTTTCATGAAACCGAACGACGAAATTCAGAATTTTTAAAATCTAATCGACGAAATTCCTGATTTTTACACAACCGATCAACAAAAGTCGTGATTTTTACAAAGCCGATTTATGACAATTTGCGACTTTTCCTCAAATGATCGATAAAGTTTTCGATTTTTCCATGGCTGATGAACGAATTTATCTATTTTTTTCATGCCTGATCAACACAAATCTCTATTTTTAAGAAGTCGATCGAGGAAATTCACAATTTTCACTTAGCCGATCAATGAAATTCATGATTTTTACTAAGCCAATCGATGAAATTCGGGATTTTTAAGAAGCTGATTGATGAAAAACATGATTTTTACATAGCTGATTAGCGAAATGCACAATTTTTACGAAGCTGGCCGATGAAATTCGCGATTTCTACGAGGTTGGTCGATGAAATACGAGAATTTTATGAAACGGATCGACAAAATGAGCAATTTTAATGAAGCTGATCGATGAAATTCGCAATTTTTTTTAATCTGATGGAGAAAATTTGCCATTTTTCCGCACCTGATCAATATCAGGGTGGCTACAGAAATCATGAAAAAAAGTTCCCTGATTATCTGTATCGAATTTCCCTGATTTTTATTATTGAAGAACATGTATGGTATTTTTAAAACATACGCTGCTTTCACGTATAACACACTTATTCAGCTTGCAAATATCACTTTTGGGAGAAAAAAAACAAAAATTGCACAGTATTTAATTAGCAAAGGTATTATGATTTATTCGTAATTATTGAGGATAAGCAACAAAAGTTACGGAAAGGCTTCAGATGAAAAAATTGTTAATTTCATCAAAGGATCGCTTGAAATAATGCTAATTTTGACATAGGATCAAGGAAAAAACACAAAATTTTGTCAAAATATTGTATAAAAAAGTGCTCATTTCTTCAAAGTTTTGTGGAAAAAAAAAAGCGCAAATTTAGTCAAAAGATCATGGATAATTAGTCCTAAAGGTCAAAGAAAAAATGCAAATTTCATCCAAGTCTTGCATAAAAAAATGTGAATTTCATGAAAGTTTTGTGTAAAAGCAAGTATTTAGTCAAAAGATTGTGAAAAACAAATTTCATTTAAAGATTGCAAAAAAACATGCATCCTAATATCACAAAAAATGCACTAATCTCTTCTAAAACTCGTGAAAAATGCACAAATTGTGTCTAAAAACGTGTAAATTTTGTCAAAAGATTGCAAAAAATATGCAAATTTCATCAAAAGATCACGAAAAACATGCAAATTTCGTCAAAAGATAGCAAAATGTTTGAATTTTGTGGGAAAAAAAACCACTCAAAAACATGAAAATTTTGTCAAGAACTCGCGGAAAATCTGCAAATTTTGTCAAAAGATCGCGAATGAACTTACTTCTGAAAATTTGGATTTATAGGATAATGGACCACTAGCATTTCTGACATTAAAGAACGTCACAACAGATTACAGCTAATCAGCCTCTTTATTTATCCCACAAGCGTTCACCAAAAGCCAATCAAATACTGCAACGCTTGTGGGAAACATTGGGAACTCCGCCTCGTGCTAGTGGTCAATTTAGCTTTCATGCAGACAGATATCTCTTACAACAGTACGGTTTTATGTCTCTTTATCACATCTTATTGGTTTAAATGTAGCCTGTTTCGCAACGAATCATTGTTGTTGGTAAGGTGAAAACAGAAATATTTTTGCAGAGAAAAGTTTCCCTGATTTTTGAGTATTTTTTACAAAGCTCCCTGATATTTCCCTGATTTTTCCAGATTGATAAACTTCCCTGATTCCATGATTTCCAGAATCTGTAGCCACCCTGAATATAATCAGAGATTTTGGCGAAGCCAATTGATGAAATGTGTGTTTTTTACGAAGCTGATCGATGGAATTTGCAGTTTTCCTTCGCATAATCAGCAAAATTCGCGATTTTTATGAAGCCAATCGGCAAAATTCGCGATTTCAGGAAGTTGATCGGCGAAATTCGCGATGTTAATAATGCCGATTGAGGAAATTCACGATGTTTACTAAGCCAATCAACTAAATTCGCGATTTTTCTTTGCATGATCGAAAAAATACGAGATTTTTACCACGCCGATTGAGAAAATTTACATTTTTTCTGCGCCTGATCAATAAGATTAGCGATTTTTACGAAGCCAATCGATGAAATGCATGACTTTTACAAAGATGATCAATGAAATTGGCAATTTTCTTCGCATGATCGGCAAAGTTCGTGCTTTTTATGAAACCGATCCGAATTGCACAATTTTACAAAACCAATCGGCAAAATTCGCAATTTTTACGAAGCCGATCGGCACAATTCGTGATTTTCACAAAGCCCATTGGCAAAAATAGCGATGTTTACGCAAGAGATCGTTGAAATTCGTGATGTCTACTTAGCCGATCGACGAAATTAGCGACTTTTACAGAGCTGATAGACGAAATTCGCGATTTTTTTTGCATGATCGACAAAAATTGCAAATTTTACGAAGCCGAACGAGAAAAATGACAATTTTTCTGCGCTTGGTCAGTAAAATTAGTGATTTTTACAAAGCTGATTGACAAAACTCGCGATTTTTACGACGTCAATCGAAAATATTTGCGAATTTTATGAAGCCAATCGATGTAATGCGCAATTTTTCCAAAGCTGATTGATGAAATTCGCGATTTTAATGAGGCCGATCGAGAAAATTCACGATCTTTCCACGTCTGATCAAGAAAATCTGCGAACTTTACAAAACCGATCGAAGAAATTCGCAACTTTTACAAAACTAATCAATGTAATTTGAGATTTTTCCGTGCTCGCTCAACGAAAATTGTGATTTTTATGTAACTGGCGAAATCTTCAGTTTTTTACGCGACAAGATGAAATTCTCGATTTTTTTCTGCCTTATAAATGAAATTTGCGCTTTTTTCGTCTCTGATCAGCGAAATTTGCTAGTTTTTTTCCGAGCCACATAGACAAAATTCGCTATTTTCCTGCACTTGATCAATGAAGTTCGTGATTTTCCGTGCACGATCTACGAAATTTGCGATTCTTAAGTGACTGACGAAATTTTATTTTTTCCTGCGGTAAATTGACGAAATCTACGTTTCTTTGCGACTTAAGCACAAAAATTGCAATTTTTTCCAATTGTAAATTATCGAAGTTCACGTGCCATACGTTAACACATGGCGGGCCACAGGTTGTGCATCCCTATCTAAGATTTTACTTTTACCATATACCATTTTTTAGATTTTTTTTATGTATTAATAATACTAATGATAACTGAAACATTTACATACAACAAACAAAGGTTCAAAAAAGCATAAATATTGCAGCCTATGACATTTCTGCATAAATAGAGATAATAAACATGGAAGAAAATCAAAGACTAAGATAAGTTTTTTTTTTTGTCTGAACTCTTTCTTTAGAGTAAAGGCCAATGCTCTGTAGAAATTCACCCGATTCGGGCCGAAGTTTTAACTCTTGGGCTGGGCTCGGGCCGAAATTTTAACTTTCGGGCCAGGCTCGGGCCTGGAAATTTCGGCCCGTGCAGACCTCTAGTTTGGGCTATGGTTAATTAATACAAAATCCAGACTTCCTTTAATGTATATGAATAGGTTAATGGTAACATAGGGGACACATAATAACACTTTCCTTCAAAAATCACTTTATCTCAGATATTTTTCAAAATTTAAAATATAAAATAATAATGGCTACCTAAGATAACTTTAAAAATGCATGACAGACTGTTGTTAGCATTCAGGTTATAAATTCTTGTTAGAATACATTGAAACTCATCTAAGATACGAATCAAAGGACTGAGGAAATTTCATATCCTTAGCAGGATTATATCTTATCCGAGTTATTTTACACAGGTTTCATTTTCAAAGGACTGCAGATCATTTGTATCATAAGCCGGATCGTATATTAAATGAGTTTCAATGTATAATGAATAAAGTAAACAAATATTAGGAAACTTTTTTTTTTTTTTTTTTTTTTTTCACCATAAATAAATGATTTAAAAATCAAAAATTGTTGTGATTGGCTTTTTATAGAACGCATTTTTAACTTAAGCTATTTATAAAGAAACAAATGCAATTTATCCAAAATTTCAGAATTACATCAAAGAAAAATATCTCTGAACTATCTTTTAAAATATTTGAATTCAATTTTCAAACAAAATTATAGGAATTATAACCTAAAGGACACAAAAGGATGCTTTATTTTTGGAATGACCCATTAAATTAAAAAAAAAAAAGTTATTTATTTAGAAAGCTCAATTTAAATTTTTATTAAAATGTTGCAGGGCTTCCCTTTTCTTTATAAGTCAAAGGTCAGATTTTTATGAAAGTATGATGTAAACTGTTTTAATATTTAACTTTTTAATATCTTAAACACAAACTGGCCAAAACTCCCATTCAATACATATTTTCAGATAACTGGAATTCATCATATTCTTTCCTCATGCAGAAACAAATGAATGCATTAAAGATATCATAAACCAAACAAAGAAAATTTAAGATTCTTTTGCATACATATCTAGTACAACTTCCATCAATATAGTTTAGTTATCTGCTTTTCTTTTTATCACTACAAAGAATAAACAGTTATTGTTACAACTAAGTTCTACAAGTGTATGAAATATGAATTAATAATAACATAAATGAAGTACATATGAAGACAAAATATGCTGTCATTAGTTTTCATAAGTAAGCACCCTCACTAAAACTGAATTTTGGCAAACTTTACTTTATCACTTTAACTATCTTATAAACAAGAACAATCTAGTGTAACCTAATCTCTATAAATAAATAAAATGATTTTTTTTCTTACTTTTTAAAATTCACATTATATGTAAAACTTGTATACAGGATTTAATAGATTTTTTTTTTCAAGATTTACTCATGTTTTATTTTGTAATAACTCTAAACCTTAAAAATGAAAATACAATTAAAATTTAAACTGTTTACATTTGTTTTTGTTATGAAACATGTAATAAATTTAAACAAGACTTGGGCAAACAGAATTAAATAAAAAATGCACTTTTCTATTGCTGGTCTTAATTTATAAAAACAAATGTCATTTGAAATACACTGAATATTATAAGTAAACAGAATTAACCATTTTAAAATAAATACAGTAAAAGGGGAGATTCCTTAAATCTATTATTACTTTAAAAACATTGCTCATATGTAAAACTTACCTAGTGTAACGAACACCACGTATTAATAAAAAATTATACTTAAATTTTTTTAATTAGGCATAAACCTCTTCATCCAATTGAATGTGTTTACTTTTGAAAACATAAACAGACAGTTAAGTTTACAAATTGTCAATAAAAAAGTAAGAGATTTAATTAAATATTCAATTTTTGTAATATAAAACAGGTAAATAAACATATTTTTTATTAAAAATATAACATTTTACTGCTTGCTAACAAAATACACTCACGTGAGAAAAACAACAAAAACGTAAACAATGTTATTGTTTGAAAACAAGCTTATTTATGTGCTACAGGCGCCATCTATTGAAGAAAAAATGAAGCATAATAGTCTATACCTATATATACTAAAATATATGGACATTAATGACTAGACACTTTTAGTTTCACACATTTTGTTGAATATTTAAAAAATACATTTGTCCGATTCTTCTGGAACTTCATGATTATAAAGATTATGTTTTCCCTCATACTTATCAACATCCATTTGATGAAGAGGACAATAAGACAGCTGACAAAAAATAAGGAAAATAATATTTGGGATCACCCTGTAAGTGTAAATTAAAATGCACAAAATCAGATTAAAGCAGGGTTGGGTTTTTGACATGACAGTGGTAAAAACCATGTTTTTACTGCTTTATTCCATCAAAAACCTATCATTTCCAATTTTCCTTCGATTTGTAGTGTAAGTGCAGCGTACAATACATTTTTAGATTGATTTTTCCTTGTTGTTCTTGTTAACATTATTATACAGAATTACATTTGTTAAATTTATTTAAAAGAAGAGCATTTTCTAAATTAAAAAAAACTAAAAATACAAAAATAAAAGGGAAAAAACAACATCAATTTGTCATATCTCCATTAATATAGATTCTGTTAACTGCAATGGACATTTATATAAAATATTAAAATGTTATTGTAATTTTTAAAAACCGTTCAATATACATTTTTAATAAAATATATTTAAATAATTTTAGAGGTGAAAAAATGCCGTTATATGGCATATATAACAGTATATATATGGTTTATAATTCATATCTTATGCATTTCATATATGCAATTGAATGGTGATTTTTATTTTCACTTCAACAAGCAGAATCTTAAAAATTTTAAATTAATAAAATTTTCATAAAAATCTGTAAGACTCTATTTTAATTGAAAGCTGTTAGACTTCATTTAGAGCATAACAAAACAATATTTAACAAAATTTAGGATATAATAACTTATACATTTATGTTATAGTTTTTATGTGTCAACTTTAGTGCAAATATACATTAATCTTATAGACCATTCCAGCTCCTATATGTTTAGATATAAATTTTTACCTGAATAGCCGTGAAAATTTTTTAAATCAAAATTTATTAAAGCTGCCATCAAGTCAAATTACTTATGTCCTGTTTACATTTTATTTAAATAAAATGTAAAGTGAATTGAAAGAAATGACACATTGCATATTTTATTACATACATATATGATTACTTACAACTTTATTTTTAATGGAGTTAACTTTTTAATTAATCGTTCTTTATGGGTCTACATTTCAGTTAAAAAAAAAAAAGTAAAATTTAATATTTTATTTACATATTTATTTGAAGGAAATAATATCAAGACTAAGAAATAACACTATAACAAATTATTTTAAAAATATATACTAATAAATAGAGTTTTCACATGGTTTAAAGTTTAATATTGATTTGCAAATTTTAATATCTACAAGATTTAAATTTAAAGAAAGTGTCTAATTCTTCCTCCCAAAAGATGTATTAAAATAAATATTTATATCAATATTTATATTTATGTAAATATTTATATCAAGTTTTGCTACATAGGAATAAAAACAATTGATGAACAAATTGGATTAAACACTTCAAGAAAACTTATTTCTGAAGAAATTTTTGAGAAAGCTATATTTTGTTTTAAATATTGTAATATGAAATTATACACACTGTCAAAATTACATTCATTTTAAAATCTAATACATATGGGTTATAAAAATTTTTCAAAAAAATCTAATTTTTTTTACTCTATGCCAAATAGCTTAAAATTATTGTAGATATCTATCAGAAATATATATACATAGTATTCTAATGCAATTATTTATGGTCTTTCTTCATTGAATAAATATACTTTAAAGTCTTTTTAATATTGAATATTTTATATAAAATGACTTTAATACTTAAAATAGAATGAAAAAATAATTATTATAATGTGAAAACAAACTACTAAAAAATAGGTTTTTGATAGTTTTCGACATTTTTGACATGACGTTAAAAACCATGGTAAAATCTGGTAAAAACCGTCATGCGTCAAAAACTTGCCAAGCCTGGATTAAAGCTTTTTTTTTTTTTTTTTTTTTTTTTTTTTTTTAAGCTATAAATCTGACATTCATTTGACACTTAATTTTTATAAAATACCTGTGTTTTTAATAATAATATTTGTTTTTATTTAGGGTGTATTTTTGCAAAAAATTTAGATTTTTAAAAAAAATTATTTTAAAGTTTAAACATTTAAGAGTCTAAAAATGTCTTGCTTTTGGTTCAGCTATAATTACAAGCAAAATTATAACTCAAAGTATATATTGGAAATGAACTTTTTGAAACCTTAAATAACCATTTATAGAGCAACAAAAAAGGTAAACAATACATTTTCATCACACCTACAAATACGCTCAATTTTAAAGTTGTAAATAGGGATCACCAATACATATTCAGTATTCGGCCAAATCCAATACTTAATAAAACCTTTTAAAACACATTTTTAAAAACTTTTAACAATTTCTAACTGTCAATTTATAAATATATTTAAAATAATTAGAAACAAAACTATATTGAAACCATAAAAAAGAATGTTTTTACATTATTTATTTGCTGTTTGTAGAATATAATTGAGTTTGAAAAACTTAAGAAAACCACGAGGATTAAAATGCTAATTAATCAGGATTTTCATAGAAATAAATGATGAACAAATGAAAGTTCCTAAATTTTGTGTTATAAATAATCTGTTTCTTGCTTTTTCTCACAGAAAAGTCTAAACAAAATAGAAAAAACTGTTTGGGTTGATAATAAATATAAAAACAGATAATTTTTGTTCATAAACCATAATTGCAATTATCTTATTAAATCATAAGTACATTGTATTTCATCTCACTTGATCAAACTTTTATTTTTGTTTGTTACTTTAATAATAATGAAGATATCATAATTATATTTTTAACTGACAAGCTTTGATTTCTGTGAAATATGATATGAACAGAAGGGCAGGAAAATGTTACTATTTATGGGGAAAAAAACTAAGAGCTAGACATTCCTTTATCCAAAACTAAGCTGATAATATCTGTACTGTGGGTCATTCCATGATAACTTACGTTACATTTAGTACAATTTACTGCAGTAATTTTAGTAATATAACGATTAAAAATATTCAAATGTAATATTAACATAATTTGTCAATGAAACCTATCTAAAGATCAATTTGGATGAAAATTACCTAAAAATTATACTTTATGGGACAACTTACATTCCTTTTTCGATAATGGTAGTTACCATAGTAAATGTAACTTCCAAAATTTAAGAATAACTTTAAAATTAGGTAATTTTTATCTAAATTTGGCTCTGAAAAAGTTTAATTATCACGTCATGTTGAACTTACATTTTTAATAATTTTTTGAGTGTGAATTGCTACTAAAATTACAGAAAATAATTCTAAATTTAATGTAAGTTACCATGGAATGACCCCAGCCATCAAAATTCGATCCTTTTTAACATCCTCATATTTAATACAAACAAAATTTATATAAAACAAATCTTGTTAAAATATTTTCATTATCAATAAAGTTATGAATAATTATTCAGTTTTGACCCGTTTCACATCCAGAATATATTTGATTGAATATATTGTAATATTTATGGAATAAATGGATGAAATATTTTTTGTTCAAAAAAATGTTTGTCTTGTCCCATTAAAAGTTTGTTGGAAGATTTAAAGAAAAACCTGGATGTTTACAATTCCTAAAAATGATAAGATGTCCCATTTTTTCATTATTTCTCTTTGATTTTAAAAAAATGTTTAAATTTGTAGAAGAGACCATGCTTAAAAATTTGATTAAGTATTGTCTTACAAAGATTGAAATAATGAATTTTTATATCAGAATGTATTTTTATATGAAAAAAGCATTCTGTAGGGGTTTTTTTTTTCTTTCTTTCTTTACATAAATGTCATAATTATTAATAATAAAATTATTTGTCTTCATCTAAAATTATAAAATCCACCACCTGTAAATGTTTCTTAAACCAGAATTTTGTAGTTAAAAAAACAACTTTTCCAAAATTTATACTTTTTATATTAATTCAATTTTCCAATTTTATATAATTATACTTTGAAACTATGAGTTTAATTCTTAGGTGTAATTGCAGAGCAACTTCCTTTGCCAAGACGCGATTTTCAAAAATCGCCAGATTGATTTTATACATGCACAAACAAATATTTACGTCAGTATTATATATATTAATTATATATCTAAATATGTGTTCAGTTCACATATATATTTATACACAGTCGAGTCTCTATATAACAAAATCCATTGTTTCGTCAAAAAATTCGTTATATAGAAAAATTGTAGAGAGACTCGATTGTATATCCATATATATGGATAACGAAAAAAAAATGCAACTTGGTGAAGGGGATTGTTTTGCAAATTAACCAATTCTTTTACATAGTTAATTTCATTTTGAGCATCTGTTTTGTTTTCTGTTGGTTTCTTCCATTTCTTTCACTTTTTTTTTTTTACAGTTTCTTCCATTGCCCTGGAAGAAACCAACCCTATAAGCAACATATATCTATATAAATACTGAAAAAATTACCTTTTTTTTTTCTAACTGCTTTAAGATGGAATTTCTATGAAATTCCATCTTAATTCCTATAATAGAAATTCCTATGGAATTTCTATTTTTATTTGCTGCTGTTACATTTTAATGTGTAAACATTTTACCATAAATGATATATGATATGATATTACAAGCAATTTTTCTCATGTCAACACATGAATTAGCCAAAGGAATTTATTTTAAGGAACAATTTCACAACTTTTAAAAGTTTTGTTGAACTATATTTTACTGCTAACTTTAGCTTTAATATTATAAAACAAGTTATATTGAAAGGTGGAAATTAAGTACAAAATCAAAATTTATCATTAGAGATGTTTATATTCAATACAAAATTCTTTAACTTGTATTTTTCAAGATTTTTTGGAAAATTTTCTCGTTCTAGCCAAGTGGCAAGATACTTTCAAAAATATTTATGCTAAATTTTACACTCAAATATTTTATTTTGCAATTGACAACAAAGAACACTACTAATTAAAAAATGTTCTTATTAAATATGTGAAAATATACTTTACAGTAAAAAAAATCTGCAGAATAAAAGGACAAAAAGTAAAATATAAACATACATATTATGATTCTATCTTATTACAATAACAATACTGCTGCTAATTCAGATATGAAATAAAATACAAAAGAATTAAAATATGAGCAGCGTTATTTATTTGTTGTTGTTTTTAGAACAAACGAGTAGCTTGAATAAAATTTAACATAACACAGCGTCTGGGATATTGAATTTGAATCAGCAACAGCGGAAATGGAAAAACGCCGCGACCAGGAGCTATCGGAGTTCCATATTTCAATTGCATCTCAAACACCGCTCTCGCCAAGGTTTTTCGCCAAACGTTTTCGCCAATGTAACGAATCGAACACAATTTAGAAATACGCGCCATAGACATTCACTGAAAACAATAGACAAGTTTGCTTGATAACAGAGACAATGTAACAAAAACTAATATTAGTAAAGAAATGGAGCTTAATAAGATTATTTACATTATTTTACAGTACAAACACTAACTATTTACAAAATTCGTAACACTACCCCCTCCTCAAAGACTGCACGTCCCGGGCAGTGCAATCCTTGAGTTAGAGGAAAACACTTAAAATAAATAATAACAATAATAATAAAATTTACATAAATAAGAACTATTTACACATTTACAAAAAGTGACTTTCATGACCATGGTCTGAAATTCAAGTTTCGAATTTCTAATCACTTTGGCCAAAATAAGGGGCTAGCCGGTTATAGTGTACGACCTTCGGTTTGGCGTGTGGCGATTTTTGTATGCGTACAACGACGTCATTCAGCCTGTTGACGACTGTGTAAGGACCGTCCCAGTTTCTTTGTAATTTTGGCGACAGTCCCTTACGACGTATCGGATTCCACAACCAAACTTTGTCACCTTCGTTGAACTCATGTCCTGTTGCCTTTGTGTCGTACCGTGTCTTCATCTTTTCTGATGCCAGTCCAATTCGGTTCCTCGCTAGACAATGAATCTCCTCAATCCGCGCCTGGAGTTCATCGACATATTCCTCAGGCGATGAAGGAGCATCAGGAGGACGGCCAAACAAAAGATCCGCAGGTAGACGAAGATCACGACCAAAGAGCATTTGAGAAGGGGAGTAACCAGTGGCCTCATGAGTGACACTCCTGTAAGCAAGCAGGAAAAGAGGCAATTTCTTGTCCCAGTCCTGTTGGTCTCTAGACACCAGGAGAGAGAGGCTATTTAGGATGGTACGATTGAACCGCTCTACCATGCCGTCCGATTGAGGGTGTAGAGGTGTTGTTCGGGTTTTGTCCATGCCGAGTAGTTCACACATTTCCTTGAACACAGCCGAATCAAAATTTCTTCCTTGATCGGAATGGATTTGAAGAGGAACTCCGTATCTGGAAACCCATTGTTGAATCAGTATGTCTGCTACGGTTACCGCCTCTTGATTAGGAATGGCATAGGCTTCAGGCCACTTAGTGAAGTAGTCCATGACAACGAGGATGTACTTATTGCCATCAGATGTTCTAGGAAGTGGACCCAGGATGTCTAGGGCAATTCGTTCGAAAGGAGCTCCTACATTATAACGTTGCAATCGTCCACGGGTGCGCCTCTTAGGACCTTTACGTGCTACACAGGTGTCACAAGCTCGACACCACTTCTCCATGTCACTGCGAACGTTATTCCAGTAGAAACGCTCTCGAACCTTTTGCAGGGTCTTCATTACACCAAAATGACCTCCTGTGGGACTACCATGCAGTTCTTGAAGGACCATAGAAATTCTCGACTTAGGGAGTAGTAGTTGCCATCTACATGTCTTTCCATCGTTAGACTCCCATTTTCGGTACAAGATGCCGTTCTTCAAATGTAAGGAATCCCAGAGAGCCCAATAACGTTTAGTCGTAGGATGGTAATGGGCCATGTCTTGCCAGCTGGGCTTCCTGTTGGACTCCTCTTTCAGCTCTAGAATTGGCTTAATTTCAGGATCAGCAAGTTGATCTTTACGCAGGCTCTCGTCACTCCACGGATCTTGCGATGATGTAGACCCAGTTGTAACTTGTCTTACTATAGGACCTTTGACATTAAATTTCTTCTCAGCCCGGTCGCAGTATCTACAATTCTCTGAGCAGGGTCTTCTTGAGAGAGCATCTGCATTTCCATGTGATGAGCCTTTTCGATGGCGTATCTCCATATCGTACTCTTGAAGCTTTTGTATCCACCTGGCTATCTGGCCTTCAGGGTTCTTAAAATTCAATAGCCAAGTTAGAGAAGCATGATCAGTTCGGATCAGGAACTTTCGACCGTAAAGATAGTGATGAAAGTGGTCTATGGCTTTCACTACAGCAAGAAGCTCTTTTCTTGTTACGCAGTAGTTTCGCTCGGCCTTTGACAAGCACTTGCTGAAATAGGCGATAACACACTCCTGGCCGTCGATTTCCTGGGACAGTACAGCGCCAATGCTTTCGTTGCTTGCATCCGTATCAAGTATAAACTGTTTATCGATTTGAGGATACGACAGAATTGGAGTGGATGTCAAGGCCTCCTTAAGCTTTTCGAAAGCAGCGTCACATTCCTGTGTCCACATAAATTTTTGATTGGCTTCTGTTAATTTATGAAGTGGTCTTGCAATCATCGAGAAGCCTTTGACGAATTTTCTGTAATAGGTGCATAATCCTAGAAAACTTCGAAACTGGTGAACATCAGCTGGACGATTCCAATTTTTCACGGCCGATATCTTCTCCGGATCAGTCCTAACTCCTTCCGCCGAAATGATGTGTCCAAGGTAGGCGACTTCATTACGAAACAAACTGCACTTCGAAGGGCTTAACTTCAAATTAGCTTCCTTTAATTTTTGTAGCACCCGCCTGAGGTTGTTCAGATGTTCATCAAAAGATTTTCCTATGATTATGATATCGTCTAAATAAACAAGACATGCCTCATATGACAGTCCCCGAAGAACCGTTTCCATAAGGCGTTCAAAAGTTGCAGGTGCGTTACATAGACCAAAAGGCATTACCTTGAACTGCCATAATCCTTGTCCCGTTGTAAAGGCAGTCTTCTCGCGGTCGTCGGGATGGATCTCTACCTGCCAGTAACCACTCTTCAAGTCTAAAGTCGAGAACCAAGTGTTGCCCGCAAGTGTGTCAAGAGTGTCGTCAATCCTTGGCAGAGGGTAACTATCCTTTTTGGTGACGTCATTCAGTCGGCGGTAGTCTACACAAAATCTTGTAGAACCATCCTTCTTTCTTACTAATACAATGGGAGACGCCCATGGACTTGTTGATGGTTCGATGACGTCATTTTCTTCCATATCTTTAATTAAATTCTGCACCTCTTCTTGCTTGGCAAAAGGTAATCGTCTAGGGTGCTGTTTAATAGGAGAGTGATCTCCCGTGTCAATTCGGTGTTGTGCCATTTTAGTTCGTCCAAAGTCTTCAGATGTTTGGGAAAATAAACTTTGGAATTCTCTAATTAAATTTTCCGCAGCTTCCAACTGTTTTGGATTTAAGTCTATTTTGTAACAAATCCTTGACTAAATTATCTGAAAATTTCTCAGAGTGACTGGAATTTTGACTTATGCACGTCACAGGAGCACATGACGCTATCACCTCTCCTTTCTTGATAGTCCTCGTCTTATCACTGATGTTAGCAATTCTGACTGGAATGGTCTTTTTCGAGAGGTCTACCACAGAAGAAGCCACCAATACTCCTGCTTGTGTACTATTGTCTTCTGGATAATCTATATGGCCAAATCGATAATTAGTTTTATTTTTAATTACAGCAGGAACCAAACATTATGTTCTTGCATCTAGATTAATGTCTTCTTTGGCTATTACTATTTGTTTACATTCAATTTCGTTATTTAATCCAAAAAGACTTATTTCTTCAAATTTTGAGATCATTTTGTTATTTTTGAAATCAAGTCTGAAGTCAAACTTCTTCAGAAAATCTATTCCGATTAAGCAAGGATCTGTTATGTCAGCCACATATGCCGTATGGTAATATTTCGTTCCTCCAAAGTTGATAGTTAAATTGGCCTTTCCATATATGCCTATCTTGTCGCCCGTCACAGTTTGCAGGGTAACGCATGGTGGAGTCCAGATGAGTTTACATTTCAATTTTCGAGCCAAATCTTCTCTTATTATTGTCACATTGGCTCCTGTATCGACAATCATACGGCACTGAATTCCGTTAATAAAGCCTATCACATATAATTTGTTATCACCGCCGCTCATTTTTGATATCTGGAGGATCTTCAGGTGGGGCTTTTCATTCTCTGGCAACCTCCGCCCCGCGAGATGGCCAAAATTTAGTTTCCCTGCTGACTGTTTGAATTTATCTCACGTTCGTGGATTTTGGGGCAATTTCTTCGGAGATGTCCTGTATCACCGCATCCCCAGCACGTGAGATTCTGTCTTCTTGAACTTGTTCTTCCGTATTTTAAAGCTTCAATTTCTTGATTTATTTTCCTAATTTCTTTCAAGACGTCGTTCTCAGTGTCTGAGCTTTTGTTCACCGTTGCCCCTCGGACTGAATGACGATCTCTTCGGCTGGCTTGTGTAGCTGCTTCCAACTTTAAGGCATATAGTAGTGCAGCCTTTAAATCCTGTACATCTGCCATTCGTACCGCTCTCTGCACTTCTGGATCTTTTATTCCGTCTACAAAATATTGCAGTGACAGCATTTCCCGTACATTTGTTGGACAGTCAATGAATGCTAAATTTGCTAGCCGTTCAATTTCCGAGGCAAACTCTTGAAGGGTTTCACTCGATTTTTGATGGCGGCTCTTCATTTGTATTCTCGTATAATCCTTGAAGAATTTTTCGCCGAATCTCATTTCAAGTGCACAACTTAAAGTCTCAAAATTGAGTTGCGTCATATCGGGCAATGTTTGCAGCACGTCGGCGGCTTCTCCTCTTAAAGATGCTGCCAGTTGACAAGCTTTCACCTCGTCACTCCATTTGTTCGCTTCAGCTACAATGGTGAATTGGGTCTTGTAAACTTGCCAGGAACTCTTTCCATCGTATGTCGACAGCTTAATGTGCACGGGAGAAGCAGGCGGATTCCTAAATTCTTCATAATTACCACTAGACGCTGAAAGTTTCTTCTCAAGATCTTGTACTTTTTTATTTAGCTTTTCATCTACTTCACCTAGTATTTTCTCTTCAACGTTACTGATTTTCTCTTCAACTTTACAAACTTCATTCTGAATTTTCTCTTCTACTTCCGCCATTTTCCGTTCCATTTTCTGTTCAACATTACTAACTTCATTCTGAATTTTCTCTTCTACTTCCTCTATTTTCTCTTCTACCGAGCCTATTCTTCTCTCTACCGACGAGAACTTTTCTTCTAAAGTTTTCTTCATTTCTTCTTGGCCTTTATTAATCTTTTCAGTCACATCTTCTTGGCATTTGTTCATCTTTTCCGCCAACTCTTCTTGGCCTTGTTGACTATATATTCATATTTTCAACTCCTTTATTCTTATCATCTTATAACCTGTTTAAATAGTTCTCTTATCTTTATTTCCTTAAATCTTACTACTTTTATAAATCTCCATAGTTTAAAAATAAATTAAAATAATAGATTAATTTATCTGAACATCTAATTTAAATTTTAAGTCTAAAAGTAAAAGCTAATATTTAAATAGTCTTTAATTAATTTCTACCTATGATTCAATTACTTAAAATATATCTTTCCTTTCTGTTTCTTGCCTCAAACGTCTGTTTACTTGTGAATCTCACTAGCAAGTTTATCTCGTACAAAACAATAGCGAACGCTGTTTTTCCGATCGTCCTACGGCCCTGCGTTTCATCTTTGAACAGAGGAAAGTTGACAGCTGGCGATGGAGGGCGTTGCCTGTCCGTCAGCATTTGCATTTCTCCCTTGTGATAGATACGGCGCATCGGAGATTGTTCTGGAACCGATGACGTCGTAAGCTGAGCGTGCGTAGTAGATTAGCCCGGCAGTCGGCGCGATGTATTTAAAGTGATGACAGCTATTTGTTTTTAGTTTCGTTTGTTGTTTTTGTACACGATGGCTGGTCACAAGCAGCAAGTCTCGTTTACCGACAGCTGATATTTTTCAAATGTGTGAAAGAAGAATGCTATCGTTTATTATATGGAGTAGTGTCAGAGTTTTTAAAGTAGATAAAGATGGAAGATTTCTTTTGGTGTTTTTAAACTTAAATATTTGGAAATAGTTACGGTATCGGCACACGCTCTCGTTTCCCTTTTTTTTATGGTTTTAATATATTTCCTATTGAAATTGCCTTTCCTCCTCTTTTACTCAGAATAAAGATGGTTTAACTTTGTTTTTCTTATCTCCCTCTTTTACTTATAAGGTCATTCATGTCAAAAGGTAAAGTGTTACGGAACTTTAGCTTTTTAAAGGTTTGGGCAAAGTTTCTGTTGGTTACCAGATGTGTTTGACACTTGCTTGGTTTTACCATGATGCAGGGTATGAGGTGGAGTTATGTCATACTTGTTTTATTTGGATTCCGACGATGTTTTAATGACGGTATCGCGTGAAGTGTCGGCGGTTTCCTGTAGGGCAATGTATAATAAATATTTGAATTAGCATCTGTTTAAAATTTTATTATTGAGAGGGGGAAGTCAATCTTAAATATTAAAGCTATTTCTAATGGAGTTAGTAAGTTTAAGATATTTGAATTAAATCTGAATTAATTAATCTTTTTGAAATATAATAGTTTTTTTTTAAGTTAATTTAAATTAGATATACAAATTAATTTAATTCTTTGGTGCTCCAATCCTTATTTAAATATATGAGAAAATAGATGTCAAATATTTCTGATTTTATTTTTAAAGTTTTTATTTTTCTTTTAATCTTGTTTTTGTTAAATAAAATATAATTTGGTTTTAAATCTAGTTTGTTCTTATTTTTGCATAGATTACATTCTTCTTTTTCAGCCATTTAAACTGATTTAAACTTTGAATATAATTCACTCTTTTTACATAATTTACTGGGCTCAACTTCTCAGCTTGATACGGTTCCACTTGTGCACTTATTTTTGCTCTGCTAATTCAGTTTATAACCGTAATTACACATTGTAATTACTTCATGGTTATGGGCCAGTAGTTGTGCCTAGTTTTTATAGCAGAGTGCAGTTTTTCTCATTTGGAATTTTAACTGAAAGTTTTCATGTTTTATCCTTCAGCCTTTATCGTAAGCAGGAAGCTTTGAGACGGGGGGCTGATGGAATTTTTTTGATAACTTTTCAGTATTGGCTGTGTATTATTTACCCTAGTAAAAGATTTTTCTAAATTGGTTTTATTTTTGAGCTTTTTGAAAAATTTAAAATTTTTGAGGAACTTGAGCATGCTGCTTTATAGTGCTGTGATATCAATCTAAATATGAAGTTATCCCTCTATGACGAAGAGTGGTTAAAGTATGACACATGTTTTCTACTCGTGAAATTTGTGCATCTTCAGATATTCATGAGTGTTGGCAAGTCTTCAATAGTGGCTGCATATTTTTATCAGTGTAGTTGCAATTTTTATCATTTGTGTGAAATTGCACTGATGGTGATGAATAGTCATATATGCCATACTAAGGAAGACTATTTGGAATTGAAAGGATGATGCATTTCTTTTGAAGGAGCCTACCTGGTATGATGTTTGACAGCATATTGTGTGTTATTATGGAATCTACACTGACAGTGCTGAGCATGTTCCAGATTCTCCTAGTTTTTGTGAAGTATGGTGGAAGACGTACTGGACCGCTTTTGATGTGAAACCTGAATCAGCAGATGTCGATAAGTGAAAGTGGTTTGAGTTTCGCCACATTCCGAGCTTGCTTTGTGTGACACTGACTTTTAATAACTTTTATTTTAATGGACACCAGTCTTTCTGCAATAGTTTTTGAGATGCCAGTCTTCATGTGTTATTATACCAAGGGACTAACTGCCAATCGTCTGTAAAAAGTTTATTATAAGTTTTGACGATATCTATAGGGAATTATCTATGATGTTTTACATTTGTTTTGAAATATGTAGATTACTTTTGAATTGAATAGTTTTTTGCTATAAGTTTTTTTAAAATATGTAAAAGTTTAAAATTTTTTTATAAGAATTTTAAATTGAAAGTAATTTATTGTTTTTAAGGAACTTTTATTAAATTGCCTTTTGGAATTAGCTTATTAATTTAAATAGTAAAATGTTTAACTGAACTTTTCAATTTAAATTTGCTGGTTAAATTAAATGTAAAGCTTGAATAACTGAATTTTTGATAATGGTTTTTAAATGAACTTATTATTGAATGATTTAATAGAAATTGATTTATTTTAGTTAAACTTGTTTTGAAATAGTTCCTGAGAATTTAATATACTTGAATTTGATAGTGATATTTAAAATAGAAATTTATATTGATAAATTATGCTTTTAAGTTTATAATAAAATTAAGATGTTGTAATCTATGTTTTGTTACTGCTGCATACATTTTTGAAGAATTTTTCTAATGACCTTGTTAAATGAAATATGGGTTAACAGTTCTGAATTTTTAAAGTTTTAAATGAAAAATTTGGAATGATTTATGAATATAAAAAGGGGGGTCAAATTTTAAGGGTTAAAGAATTAGTGTTAAATATTCAATGAATTGAAAATTGATTTAGGTTAAAATTAAGATTGAATCTGGGGTTCAAATTTGAGACTCTTGAACTTTGGGTAATTTATTTGTGTAAGGATTATGTTAGACTTGCCCTGTTTAAGTTAAGAGATTTCTGTTTTCACTGAGGTGAAATGTTATTTGAACCTGATTAGATGGATTCAATCCCTTTACTTGCATTTAACTTTTGACCTCCCCTTTTACATGTTTTTGCAGATATTGTCATTAATTTTTGTGAAAAATTTAAGCTGATTGAATTAATGGCTGGAATTTTCGTTATGGTTGGAATTATTTTCAGGTAGTTTAGAAGTTTTTAATCCTGCTTGGTGGATTGGTTTGAGGTATCCTTTAATGTATTTCTCCCAGGTACTGAACGAATGTGTAAGGTTATCTTCGTTGATACAGTGATATTCTGAGGAGATTGTTTAGTATAGAAAAGTGATGCCGTGTTAATTGAGTGGGATTTGTGTAAAATTTTCAGACAAAGAATCAAATCAGGTGCTTTCAGTTATCTAATTTGAATATAGTGGTTATCGAAGGATAATGGAGGATTGTAGTGACCTGGTTAGTGCATGGAAGAAACTAAAATTTTTTTTTGTTGTTCCAATTCAAGGTTCTACTATATGAAAGTACTTAGTGATTTGATGGTATAGCTGAAAATGATGGTATTAAGCTATTTGATTCTCGCCTGTTTCGTATTTCAAGTGAAAACTTATAGATTCGTCATTTAATGAAATATATAAAAGTTTTTAATTGCTCCAATATTTACTGATAAATCTGGATAGTATTGTCAAAATATTTTTAAAATAGGAAGAAATTAATTTTTGATAAATTTGTTGCTAAAGAAACTAAAAATTAGATTTCAACAGTGGAAAATTAGTTTCTGAAAGCCAGCCAAATATTTTTTTTACTAGACGAAAGGCGATTAGGTGTTTAAAATCTTCCATACCATTGCATTCTGAAGCTAACTAGTAAATTTTTTAAAATATTTCCTCCCTATTACATAGGAATTGGTGTTGTATTGGATTAGAGATGACCATTGTTAAGAGGAAATATGGAAGCAATTATGTAAGGTTAGGCTTTGGGAGTCAGGCAATGTAATGGGAAGAAAAGGTTACGTTGTGTAATACTTCAGGCTGGTAGCTGTGTTAGAATCATTTGCTGAATAGTCATTGATGAAATGGAGAAGGTTTGCAGGTATTTAAGGAATCATTTGAGGAATGAAATACTCTTGTTTTTATGAACCTGTTGAACAAGTTTAGATTGTCCTGAATGTTAAGGTGGATAATCATGGATAGCGAGGAAGGTTTAGTTGTCCCGTATTAGCATATGTTGTATTGGATAAGAATTAAAAGTTCTTGTGTGAATATGCTAGGAATATTGGATAGAAATACTTGCTGTATGAATGTTTCTCCTGGAATTCTTTTTTCGGTGTGGTGCTAGGGTCAAGTTGAGGTGGTGTTAAGGTCAAGCTGATGTGATGCTGAGGTCACTGCAGCCAGATGAGCTCTATCATTGACAGATATTGTAGATTTATGAGAAATGTGATTTTCATTAGATGAGAATTTTTTTTGGTTAATTATCTGGAGCTACGTATGTCTATGTGTCTTTTATGTGGATGATAGATAGATGGATGGAGACTAGGGCCCTAGCAAATGTTTGTTTTTAGAATGAGTGAATGCCTGGTGCATATTTTGCTGAATGGGGAAGAATGTGTGAAATGTACCATTTAAATGTATTTATTATATTTCTGGATTCTTAGACATTATGTAGCATAAATGTTAAAGTTTCTATGAATTTCTTTTTGTATAGTCGTATTTGATAGAGCAGTGTTAAATTTTGTTTTTGATTGACCTATTGATTAACTCTGTAAAAGTAGCACTTACATTGAAAAGATTGGAGGACTCTATTTTCAAATGATTGCAAATTGTTTCAAATGTGTTAGATTTAAATTTTTAATCACTGCTATCTTAAAATTTGGTAGTAAAGGCTGACCTGGAGTAGTATTTTTAACTTAAAGTGTTACCCTTGTTATATCTACTTCTATGAGAAATTTTGAAGAAATATGCTGCATTAATTGTGTTAGACTATTTGTAGATTGATAATTGTTTTGGTGTTCATGATTTTTAAGTCAATGTTTTTAGCCATCGGTATATGTATTGTGAATTTGTTTTGTTTTTATATATTTATTTATAATAGAATGTTTTTTTTTGCAGTAGGGACTGGAGCCCAGAGAATTTTAAATTTTTTAGCTGTGCTGGCCATTAGTGGAAATGCTTGTGAATTTTCGTTTAAGGTTGCTGCAGATATTTTGAATTGATTTTTAATTGAAGTTAACCTTAACTATTTAGACAATTTGAGGAATTTGATAGAGAATTTTTTTTTTTTGAATGGTTATGTAAAGAACTTGGTGACTGAAGCTGTTTACTGATAGTGCTGAAATAGTGTTAGGTAGCCTGGTCGGTATGCTTTGGGATCACCTGTAAAGTTTTTATAAAGATGATAAGAGGGGGGGCTTTGTTGACTATATATTCATATTTTCAACTCCTTTATTCTTATCATCTTATAACCTGTTTAAATAGTTCTCTTATCTTTATTTCCTTAAATCTTACTACTTTTATAAATCTCCATAGTTTAAAAATAAATTAAAATAATAGATTAATTTATCTGAACATCTAATTTAAATTTTAAGTCTAAAAGTAAAAGCTAATATTTAAATAGTCTTTAATTAATTTCTACCTATGATTCAATTACTTAAAATATATCTTTCCTTTCTGTTTCTTGCCTCAAACGTCTGTTTACTTGTGAATCTCACTAGCAAGTTTATCTCGTACAAAACAATAGCGAACGCTGTTTTTCCGATCGTCCTACGGCCCTGCGTTTCATCTTTGAACAGAGGAAAGTTGACAGCTGGCGATGGAGGGCGTTGCCTGTCCGTCAGCATTTGCATTTCTCCCTTGTGATAGATACGGCGCATCGGAGATTGTTCTGGAACCGATGACGTCGTAAGCTGAGCGTGCGTAGTAGATTAGCCCGGCAGTCGGCGCGATGTATTTAAAGTGATGACAGCTATTTGTTTTTAGTTTCGTTTGTTGTTTTTGTACACGATGGCTGGTCACAAGCAGCAAGTCTCGTTTACCGACAGCTGATATTTTTCAAATGTGTGAAAGAAGAATGCTATCGTTTATTATATGGAGTAGTGTCAGAGTTTTTAAAGTAGATAAAGATGGAAGATTTCTTTTGGTGTTTTTAAACTTAAATATTTGGAAATAGTTACGGTATCGGCACACGCTCTCGTTTCCCTTTTTTTTTATGGTTTTAATATATTTCCTATTGAAATTGCCTTTCCTCCTCTTTTACTCAGAATAAAGATGGTTTAACTTTGTTTTTCTTATCTCCCTCTTTTACTTATAAGGTCATTCATGTCAAAAGGTAAAGTGTTACGGAACTTTAGCTTTTTAAAGGTTTGGGCAAAGTTTCTGTTGGTTACCAGATGTGTTTGACACTTGCTTGGTTTTACCATGATGCAGGGTATGAGGTGGAGTTATGTCATACTTGTTTTATTTGGATTCCGACGATGTTTTAATGACGGTATCGCGTGAAGTGTCGGCGGTTTCCTGTAGGGCAATGTATAATAAATATTTGAATTAGCATCTGTTTAAAATTTAATTATTGAGGGGGGGAAGTCAATCTTAAATATTAAAGCTATTTCTAATGGAGTTAGTAAGTTTAAGATATTTGAATTAAATCTGAATTAATTAATCTTTTTGAAATATAATAGTTTTTTTTTAAGTTAATTTAAATTAGATATACAAATTAATTTAATTCTTTGGTGCTCCAATCCTTATTTAAATATATGAGAAAATAGATGTCAAATATTTCTGATTTTATTTTTAAAGTTTTTATTTTTCTTTTAATCTTGTTTTTGTTAAATAAAATATAATTTGGTTTTAAATCTAGTTTGTTCTTATTTTTGCATAGATTACATTCTTCTTTTTCAGCCATTTAAACTGATTTAAACTTTGAATATAATTCACTCTTTTTACATAATTTACTGGGCTCAACTTCTCAGCTTGATACGGTTCCACTTGTGCACTTATTTTTGCTCTGCTAATTCAGTTTATAACCGTAATTACACATTGTAATTACTTCAGGCCTTTATTCATTTTTTCCGCCAACTCTTCTTGGCCTTTATTCATTTTTTCCGCCAACTCTTCTTCGCCTTTCGTCAATTCTGCCTTTATTCCATTAATAGCTTCTAACAGTTCTTTCAGTTGACCATCCATTGTTCTTGTTTTCGCCATAAGATCCCGACTCCTGACACCAAATGTAGCGTATATAGGGTTCTTTCGATCTTATGGTTAGACAACTTCAAACTCTTTTCTCTTAGAAAAGTAGAAAATAATTTATTTACAGATCTTCAGAACAACAGAGTCTTCGAAACTCACAAATATTACAAGATATTCCAAAATAACTGTTTAAATCTATCGAACAAGTACAAATATAGGTCACAGAGACTCTTTATACAATGTATCAACACTATATCACATTCAAAACAACGTAGATAAAACTCAATACATCAAGCAAACTTGCTTGGACAATCTCTAGTAGCTCACTCAATGACTGACTGGTAAATAATAACAACAACAGCTCGTATCGCTCTCCTTATATATAGTCTCGTAGCATGTGCTAGAAATTTCTAGAAAAACCTGGAAAACCACGGAACAACAAGCAATGTATCAGTAGACCTAAGGGGGGTTACCAAAAATAGGGAAGGGTTACCATCGCCAACTTGGCGATATATCGCCAAATTTGGCGACCAAAATTAGTCGCCAAAAGTGACGCCAACTTGGCGATATCTCAAATATTTCGCAAAGCTGCCATAGACATTCACTGAAAATAATAGACAAGTTTGCTTGATAACAGAGACAATGTAACAAAAACTAATATTAGTAAAGAACTGGAGCTTAATAAGATTATTTACATTATTTTACAGTACAAACACTATTTACAAAATTCGTAACAATACTTTTAGAAAATGTTGTCTATTTGGCATTTCGAACTGAATTTCCAGACAGTGATAGTGCAAGTGAGGCAAAAAAATTAGCGCCATGAGACAGTAACCTGCCTTAAGATTTAATTCGTTTCGGAAATAGAATAGATTTCGGAAATAGAATAGAATCGGAAAATAGAAATAAAAACATTTGATCATAAATCTCTTCAGTAATGACGATTGCAATTGTCATGCTTTTACGTTTAAAACTTAGTCAGAAAATATGTCAGAAAGTTTTTTGTTGTTATGCAAGGGAAAAAAATATCTTTTCAAGAATCGGCTTAAATGTCTATTTAAATTCTTTATTTTCTGCGTTTGGCAACATATATTTTATTTATATATTTACAAATTCCTTTTCATTAGTATATATAATACAATAAAGATTTGAAACTAGAAAAGTCCTGAAATTTTTCACCATGATTTTCAATAATATATTCAACTGTCTTCGGGATTTATTATTGTTATTTTTCTTATTATTATTATTAGGGGTTTTTTTTTAATTTCCAGTCCATATTTTCAATGAATCTTGTAGCAAAGAATATGAAAAATACTATTTTTTCTTTTAAAAGATATGTTTTCAAAAATAAATATTTTTGTAAATAGCAAAGATTGTTTAATTTTTTTCTGTAGAATTCAAAACTTTAAAAAAAAAATAATACTCGGGTGAAACTTTTAATACCCAAGCCGGGCCATGCTGAGCCCGTGCCTGGAAATTCCTGTCCATATAGACATCTAGCATGTTCCACTGGAGAGACATGCTAAAGAGACGGTTACCACATGTGCAAAATTTATTCTGAGACCCACGATTTTATTCATTTTTTGACCGACAGTCATTTTCAGGGAATTTATTTATCTCTCTTGATCACCCCCTCCCCTCTGTTTTAAAACATTGTGAACTCTTTGACAAAATTGCAAATTTCTGTATGTTATTTAGTTCTGAATTTCTAAATTAAAATTAAACCTTTTAAAATTCCAAAATAAACACGAAATAATTATTTAATAGAATTAATTTATGTTTGTTAGTTTTATGACGCCTACAAAAAAAAAAAAAGATTTATTGTTACTTTTTTGGGGCTAGGAGGGGAGGGGGGGGCACCAAATTGAAAATTTGCCAAGGGGCGCAGTTTTTACTTTGCTGGTGCCCCCCCCCCCAACCCAAAGGTTTTGGTCACGCTAAGCCTATGGACAATAGTAATAAAATGTTATTATGAAAAAGCAATTGAAAACAGAAGTATTTTAGGATATGAAATGGAATTTTAATTAGTATTTGACTTGCATGAATTGAAAGTATAAGTCATGCATTTTTGAAGTTTCATAACTTGGTCAATTTTAATATTATATGAACAGGACTTTTTTTTTTGTCTTTCTTGTTAGTGTAATAGAAAGAATTTACTAAATATAACTTATAGAACTGGGTGACCATATAAAAATTTAAATTTCATAATTTTTTAATAAATACTTTTATTAACCAGGGGTGATTGTAAGTTCATGAAGAAATATCTGAAATTTTAGCTAGAAAATTTATCTCTATGTGAACAGGGGGAAAGATAATATAATTTATTACAGAGAGGTCAAATTACGTAACTTGTAAATTTTAATTATGTTTAGCAGTCTTATGAAATTGATAGTTTAATCTTATTTTACAAATTGAACTATCAGAAAAATTGAAATTTTGGTACTGTAAATTTTAAAAAATACCTGAATTCAGGTATATAACTAACACAATCACCCCTGATTAACCCAAATCAATTTTAAAATATTTCTTTACCTCATTTAAAACATTTTTGTAATTGGAACTATATGTCTATGACTAACGGTTTAGGAATAAGCCATCGTTGAGAGTAAACACCCTGATTTGTGTATGTGTGTTTCTGCCAAGAAGTGGGTTTAACAGCTTTTAAAAAATTCAGAAAATCCAATTTTAGAAAATATTTTTTTTTTCAAGTTGTTAACATTATTTACAATTTTTTTAAATGCACCTTTCGAAAGGGAAAGGTATCCAGTATAATTTTTTTTTTCCTCGTCGGATTTTTTTTATCATAACAAAAAAACTTTTAATCATCCAAAAAATACATGAAATTTTAATACATATGATGGCCTCTATAAAATTTTGTGAAAAAAATATTTAATAGTGGAAATATCATCTGAGCTTGCCACAAAACATCCCACATTTTTGCATTTTCATCAAAAATTTCTCAGACTTTTTAAACTCCCCAAATATTTCTATGCCTCGAAATTTTTATTAATGATGCAAATGTGATCTAAAGTTTTAATACAATCTAACAAGATTGTGTTAAAATACTGATGTTTTTTTTAGAATAGGAAAAAGATAGTCTCAGAAATGCGAGAGTTACCTTGGTCGTGACTTTTTTTGAGAGAGTTAAAATTTGCATTTTTGAAAAACAATAGTTGAAGAGATGGTCTCAAATTTATAAATGTTTTTTTATTGCTGTGTGTCTAAAATCGAACTCTGAGAGAATGGGGACAAAAGGGAGAAATGTTTGTCTGCAAAAGCAAATTTTGAAAAAGAAAAAAAAAAATCGAAGGATTGATAGCAATGTTTTTTAAAGTGATTGATAAGTTTAAGATGCAAAAATACGAAACTTAAGAATATATTGTCTGTTTTATTTTTAATTAGTTTGCCCAATAGATGTTAAATTACTCCCCCCTCTCCACTCAAAAAAATTTAATTTGTTTCCACTCTTCTACGCTCTGTGAAAAGCAAGGACTGATCATGGAGCTGATTTTTTAAAAAACTGATTGCTTTTTGATAGCTTGGCTAATTATCAAAAAATTAAGTCCGGGGTGTGTCAGAACCTAGACCTGTCTTTGACTATCCTCAAACTTTTAAATGAGGTAGATTTCGCTGGCCATGTCATACACGTACAGACAATTTTCTTTTATTGGTTTAGATGCAATCTATTATTATTGCATTTGTATTATTTTTTCCAGGATATTAAAATTTCTCATTTAATACAAGATTCTAATACAGACAAGTTATATTTTCGCAGGCTTTGCTCTGTTTTGAATTTTTATTTATATAGCTGCCCACCTTTCTTATTTTTCAATTCAATAAAACATGTTTGGAACCAGAAATTTAAAAAAGATAAAAATATATAAGAACCCTTTTGAAAAAAGACATTTTATTAAATAAATTTTCAGGGGAAAAAAAAATAGTTGACATTTTGAAAATATACATTTGTAAAAACTAATGGATTCCCCCCCCCCCCCCCACAAACTGAAGTTGAGGTAAGAATGTAATGAGCTATTAATTCCCAAATTTGCTCAGTCCGAGCTCAACAATCTGATTGAATAAAACTGAAGGAAGTGACATATATTTGAGCCGTTGCTAAAAAAGAAATGAAGAACAACTGGACCCAATGCAGGAATCTGCTCAATGAAGTTTTATGTATTCAGAGGTTTTGAAGATTAAAGAATACAGATTTGTCCATTTTTCTATATAATACATAAAAGTTTGGACTAAGCCAATTTAGGAATTAACGGTTCTTAAGAATGTGGGGCGACAATTGAAATTCTGCACACAGGCATACCCCTGCATTACTAAATCCCTTAAAAATTAATATCTTTAATCATTAAATTGAATTTACTCTTACATCAGCAATACATAATAAAAGATAGAAGGTTTCAAAAAGCAAAAAGTGACTTACTTTTCATAAAGATAGGCAATGAATCAAAATATAAGTAATCTTCAGCAAAATAAAAATGTGTAGCTTCTACATGCATGAAGGATAAAAAGTGCGATTTAGCCTGCAAGTTTGCAACCCAAAAGACTAAAGATTATTTCCAACCTATAGCCTTCCGGGCACATTCCCAACGGGCCATCACTAATGATGCAGACATAGCAAAAACCTAGGGTACATCCTAGAGTGTATATACTACATCTTTCTTGAGAAACAGAGAGTATATGGTGTTTCTTGAAAAAATCCAGACTGTATACAGCGTATATCCACCACTAAATCCCTGGCCATCACAGAAGTAACGAAAAAGCCTCAACTCAGTATATTTTCCTTTTTTGTCATCATGTTAGTGACAATAACTGATGTTGCTGATGAATAGATCCAGAACAGATACATCTCAACACCTATTCACACATTCCTTGTTACATTTCTATCATCAACTGTAGCAGCTAAAGCAACTAGCAAAATAAAAGAGAAAAGAATATCATACATGCATTCATATACATAAATTATTTTTTAAAAGCAAACATTATTTACAAATGCATTAGTACTAGTTAGCTAAGAAATTTAAGTATACTTATTTGAAACCATTAGACAAAAATCAAAATAGTTACGCTACTGTACCATCTAGATATTTATTTCAGTATGCTAATTATGAAAATACATTCAAATATTGGAATAAATTTATAGCATGGTATTTTCCAAAGGGATATGATTCTGCTGAGCTATCAGAGAAATACTGCAGGATATGATATAAAAGCTCTTTTGTTTACATTAAATTTTCATCAAGTTTTGGGATAAAATTGTAATAAAGATTTACAAATGATGAGCTTCAACACCTTAAAAATCATCTTTGTTTACATTCTCCCCCTCCCCTCTATTTTTTAATCCCATGAGCAAACTTCATATAAAAAAAGGAACTTTACAAAGCTAAATTTCAGCAAAACACTTAGTCATGCATAGCTTAAAATTGTGATCACTCTCAAGATTTAAATTTTATTTTCTTTTTTCCTTAGGGATAGTGACACACTTTAATATAACACAATATTAATAAATAAATTGCCAAAATTAAGGCAAAAGATTGGAAACCTAGACAGGCCTCTCAGAATTCAAGTCAGAAATATGCAAAATAAGTTTATTTTTAAATTTGGAATGAAAAAATTGAATTGTTGATAGGAAAAACATGGCTTTTCAATATCAGATAAAATAGTTTGTTCTTTGAAAACAAGCATAATTACCAGTTTGCAATGACAGCCAAATACCAGGGTCAAGGTTTAAAAATAATAATTTTCAATATAAATTACAAATAAAACTTATTTAACTAGATTAGTAAAGTTCAGATATCAGAATTTATTTTGAATGAAAAAAATTTGCTGCTGCACTGTTACACTTAGTAGCCATTTTCAAATTTTTTTTTTTAGTTAGTTTTGTCGTGGTAGTCAGAAAAAGTGTGGATTTAAAGTAAATAAAAAATGGTAAGTTAAGCTTATTTAATCTGCAAATTGCATAAAATACTTATTTAATAATAATTTCCTGCATTTTTTTTTTTTGCAAAATATAGTAAAATTAATATAAAACAAAAAAACATGTGGGGTAAAAGTTATACTGTTAGGCTTAACAAAAAATATTAGAAATTTATCATAATAACTTGTTTTTTTTTTTTTTATGCAATTACTTAAAAATAATAATACAAATTATATATACTACATTTAATTTAAATAATGAGGAACTAATTATCAAAATTCGAAAAATGAACAAAAGTTGAGTTTTGGGAGATTCTAATAGCACAACAATGATAGAAATGTACTGCCAAACTTACAAAAATGAATAGCTATTCTAACTTTACAATTGTCATGTTTTAGAAAAATAACTTATTTTAATCTTCAATTCAGTCAGGGGGGTTTAAAAAACAAACTGTCCAGAAAAATACATTAAAAATGAACTTTTAACAAAATTATAGCAATAGCAGTCCTTTACATTGCTAAATTATCTGGCACAGTTGTCATATCCACACCACATTGGTGTGATTGCTACTAATTAGCGATTTTATGCCCTGGTAACCCACTCATTGTTTCTTATTAATAAATTATTTTAATTTCTTTTTTAAATTGATATAAATTATTTTGTTGTATAATTATTAAATTTTTTATTTTCTTTATAAAATAATAGAAAAAATTAAAAAATGGTATTAGAAAAAAATGTTTTCAAATTGGCATCGAATGAAAAGCACACCGACGTGATGTGCATATGTCATCTGTGCCAGTTCTTTATACTTCAACTGTTTTGTGCAATGGACTCTATTCTTGTGACGTCAAAGTCACGTGCTTTGGTGAAACATTCCCCCACATCATAGTTATTAATTATGCAACGACTTGTTTCCAATCCGTTTTCGTATGCCGTAGAATAGTAACGGAGCATATTTTTGTGACATGAGGTCATGTGTTTTGGGGAAATATTGCCGAAATACAGCCTCGAACTCAAACGGAGAATAGGGTCCATTATTCATGCATAGCGTAAAATTGTAATAGCTCTTTCAAAATTAAATTTTTTTTTAAAGGAAAGGTACACACTTTAAAATATATATGTAAAAATAATAAAATTACTGAAATTAAGACAAGAGGATGAAAACCTGGACAGAGCCTTCAAATTTCAAGTTAGAAATATGCAAGACAAAAATTCATTTTCTAAATTTTAAATTGGTAATTTTGTTTTGATAAAATCTATTATTTCTTAAACTTTATTTACAAAGAACATTTAAAATGCACATGCAATTAAATATCTTCAAAAAGGCTCTTATCTTTGTTCGATTCCACCTAAAAATTGAACTGTTGATAGAAAAAAGGTGAATTTTCAATATCAGATAGCATACTTAGTTCTTTAAAGATAAGCATGGTGTTCTTTGAAATTACCAGTTTGCAAATGTAACCAAACACTAGGTTCAATGTTTAAAAATGATAGTTTTCAATAAAAAATACAAATAGTAATTATTTAGCTAGATTAGTATATATTTCAGATATCAGAATGGATTTTCAATGAAAAAAAAAAAAAAAAAAAAAAAAAAAAAAAAAAAAAAATTTGCTGCTGCACTGTTACACTTTGTAGCCATTTTCAAATTATTTAATTAACTTTGTTGTGGTAGTCAGAAAAAGTGTGGATTTAAAGTAAATAAAAGATAAGTTTCATCTTGTTTAATCTGCAGTTTGCATAAAATACTTATTTGAGAATAATCTCCTGCACCTTTTTTTTTAAAGAAAATAAAGTAAAATTAATATTTTAAAGCAAAAAATGTGGTATGAAAGTTATGCTGTTACGCTTAACAAAAAATTTAAATTTATCACAATAGAATTGTTTTTTATGCAAATTACTTTCAAAGTTAAGCAATGTTGCTTTAAGGCTATTCTCTTCAAATAATTAATAGATAGAATAAATAGATTAAATTAATTAATAGATTGAAGAAATTTTAATTTCTTAAATTAAAACAGCTAAGCTTACTTGTATAGTATAAGCCATACAAATTCAAAGAGTTGTTTAAAAAACAGAAAATAACAAGGATTTACTAGATAAAAACTATCACAAACTACATATAATGCATTTACTTTAATAAATTATCAAAATTATAAAATGAGCTAGAGTTTTTGGAGATTTTTATATAGCAGTATAATTAGAAATGTATGGTAAAATTTACAAAAATGAATAGCTATTTTAATTTTACATTTTCTGAAAAACACAACATAAGGCAACTAATTTTATTGTCACATTTTAGAAAAAATGACTTATTTTAATCTTCAATGAGGACAAATAAAAAAATACTACACCCACAGCATATAATAATAAAGTAAATGTACTGCAAATAATTATAATATATATCTACTTCTGCTTTCAACTATAATAATCATAGTCGTGTTTCTTTTCAAAATAGAGTCATGTATTTGTATTTATAAAAGAAAATATTCTGTAAGAAAGAGCCTGATTAAAGGCTTGAAAGTACTAAGATGTTTTTAAATAAAATTAACATCTCTAGTTGATTATTTTAATTGCCTTTTAAGTAATCCTGAATATTTTAAAGTTCATATTATATATGTTGTGAAAAAAACACACTTCATTTCCTCCAAAGTATTTTAAAAAATTTTGTTTAAATTTTTGGCCCAATGCATAACAATTCGTTTCCATGCAAAGACATTGCATTTCCAGATGTTATTCCATTTTCAAAATACTCAAAGAATTTATTTTCATCATAAAATATTTTCAATATTTCAGAGCAACATGTAATTCGGATTACAAGACATAAACATAACAGTAGTCCAAAATTAACATAAACAAAGGCTTCTAAATAATATTTGATTAAAAAGTTCACATTACCTCTTTGGGTATTTTTAGTAGCTTAAAAGCAACTATTTCCTGTAATTGCACAAGTGGCATTTCCACACTGCCTAAAAAAAGTAAAAGATTTAAATATGGCACACAAAGTTACACAAAAATTTTATGCATGAAATCGCGATTTAAGCAGATATAAAATAAAAAAGCAATGTATATTTTCTACATACTTACAAACCCATGCCGATTTAATCCGAAAATATAAATAATACAACCTAAGCTTTTAACCTTACCAAAAAACGTTTAATATTTATTATTATTATTATTACGTAGGACGAATTTATTGTAGTCTTATTAAATATGGTAGAGTTTATGTGTAAAAAATATACATCATTTCAGTGTTGAATTCAGACACTTTGCACTAAAATACGGACTAATGCAGAATTTGAACAAAATAAAATAAAGGATAATAGTGGTTTGCAGCATACTTTACCTGTTTGGAATTGTTACAAAAAAAACCCATGCTGTTTTTGTAGAATTTATGAATCTGTCCGGAATTAGACTTATTTTCAACAGTCTTAATTAAAGAATAAACGTCTAATAAATAATTAGTAGCCATATCATAGCTAGCACGTGTTCAAAACCTCCGACGAATGTTGATGTTGAACAACAACAATTGACTAGCGTCTAGCGACAGCAGGATTCCTAATGGTAGGACTTAGAAAAAAATCCGCCGAACTTTGCTCTTAGGATTTATCCCTAAAGAGGGATAATTTGCTTTTTTAGACTTTTGTATTGTGCTGCCATCTGTTAACAGAAGACTAAAGTTATAGTTAATTAAAGCATTGCATTATATTGAATATTGTGGCAGATAAAAATACAATAAATTATCAAATACATTTAAATTATTTATAACGTTAATATTGATAGTTATTTAAAATATCATTTTGACTATCGTGGCAGATAAGGAAGAAATTAATTATCAAAGACATTTAAATTAATAATAATGTTAAAATTGTTCTTAATTTAAGTAATTCTTGAATTTATGTAAGAATTATTATATTCTGGTATTCAAACTGTAAAGACACTTTCGTGTAAGATCATCTAAACATTCTAATTTATTATTTCATTTTATTTATAACATAAATCATAAATTTATGTGGAATAATTTAGGATTAATATTAGTTTAAGTAATTTATCCAAAAAAAAAAAGAAAGAAAGAAAAAAAATGCTATGCATTCCAAGATAGTAAACAAGCTAATAGTCCCAGTAGTTTTCTTAGTAATTGATGAAAATGCTTACTTTAGTTTAAGGCACTTATTATATAATAAGTGAGCATTTTATTAATAATGCTCTCTATTTAAATATTGCTTGAATTTATATGGTAATTATATTGTAGTTTTTAAAACCATATCTGCACTTTTTTGACAAGATAACATTTAAATTAAAAATATTAACTTAATTTTAAATTATTATAAATTTTATAAGATTTAAATTAATTATAGATTTAAGGGTGCATTCTAATCCAAGCTGCTTAATTTCTGATTTATTTTTAAATTCAGTTTTGCTCTCAAACGCATCAAACAGACAAAATCTCCTATTTAGAAAGTACACAATGTGCTGTGCTTGTTAATTTTTGAGAAATGCAGAAAATATTGCAAAACAATGCTGTGAAAATGGGCATTTTGAACCGAATTTTCTGAATGGGAGATCTGGGAACAAAAAAAAAAGGGCATACTAAGAAAGTAATTTTTTTATAAATCAAATTCTAATGACTATAGCGAAAAACGAAATTACATGGCATCTTATACATCTCTTCAAAAATCACTTTAGCAAGTTTCATGTTTCTACTTTTAAAAATGAGTCATCACAAAACTTTGAGCAGTTGAGGGTGGAAAAATATTTTTTTCGAATACATCATTAATAATGGTCTCTGTTAAAAAAATTCTTGAAATTTTGTGGCAATTACATTATGGCATTTTTAAACAATAACTACACTTTCATGGTAGCTGAACATGCTAATTTATTATTAAATTGGAATAATTGGCATAAGTAAGTTAACTAAAAAAACAAAAACTTTTTTTTTTTTTTTTTTTTTTTTTGTCAAGGCCATGTTTTTCTCGTGCATGTTTTGAAAGATTACTATTTGTGAAATAATTTTTTCCACACTCTACGCAGGTAAAGTCCACATTCATTTTCTTTTCAATACATCTTCTACACTATAACAATTTAAAAAAATATCCTTAAAACAATCGTACAAACAAACACAATATTCTAACGAAAAGCGAGTTATCTCATTTTCAAAAAGCCATGCCAGGCGCCGCTAGCATTTTCACCGTTCCTAACCGATATTGCAAAATAACAAACTGCGCATGCGTGTGGACTTGAAATTTTCTCTACTAGAAGAAATGGCATATAATCGGATGCTACATAGTAGAAATTCGTAACATCGTATGCTATATTCCTATTGGTCGAATTGTTATGCGTTGAAATTTCAACTTTTGGCGCATGATTGCTTGCTTGGCGATTTGGTAATGATATTTTTTTTGTTATTTTGTTCTGCCTTGAGTTGCTTCACTAGCGTCTCTCACGCGCAGTTTTGCTTTTGCTTGGAGACTTCGACGAGGTTTGTTTACTATCTTCAAGCCGAACAAGTAACAAGTAGTTTCGCTAATATGACCAACGCATGGGTTAGATGAATTTAGTAATCGCAAAGCGAATTGTTACAAATTTAGACTTAACAAGACTTTTACTTTTCGCTAGTGATAATTATAAGAAATTTTTTTAAGTGTAACATATTTTTTTTTTATCGGTTTTAACAGGTTTATATATTTAAAATAAATAAAAAGTTGATAAGAGTTTTCGTAGTAATGAGTGATAATTATAAGAATTATACTTAAAAAAAAAAAAAAAAAAATCGGTGCGTATTTGTTTTGATATCGGTTTTAACATGTTTATATATTTAAAATAAATAAAAAAGTGGATATGTATACTTTCATTTGTATTATATTTACTTTATATCTTGAAAACTGTAGCTTTTACTTTATTTGCAGTAGACAAATACTGCGTTAGTTTTTATAGTAATGAATTTCAGTCTTACTTTTGCGTTATTTAGTCTTTTTTTTTTTTTTTTTTTGGTTTTTGAAGTCTCGTATTTATTTAGTTTTTTTTCGTAATTTAGTATTTTTTTTTAGTATTTTTCTAAAAACCTTTCTTACTAACAAAACCAGTTAATTACGCTGTTTAAACTAAAGCGATATATATATTTACATTGAACCGTGTTTTATTTAAAAGAAGCAAGTAATCTTTTCCTTCATACAAATGTAAGCTTATATGGATAAAAAATGTATTTCAACTGAAGATTAATCTACCATTGCTTCATCTTGAAAAAGCTAGTCCTATTCTTCCCACTGCCCCACTCTCCTCTACATATTAATCTTAAAATAAATAAAAAAAATACTTTAAAATAAATAAATATTGTTTTCATTTAACATTGTGTTTTGCGTTGCATCTTCAAAATTAGATTTTCATAAAATACTGTTAAAGTTCATTAATAATAATAAAATAAAAAAAGCAAATTGTTAGAATTTTTTTCAGGTATTGTATTATAATCATTTACTCATTCATGTAGCTGTCAACTTGAGTCTCACTCGTTATGAATCAGTTTAATGTTGCATTTATTTCAATTTTTTAACACTGTATGCAGTATGTGGATGATTAGGGTGAGCGATTGTTTGTTTCAACCTTTTCCGGCACGGGCAAAATCTGTAATAAAATGAAAAATTATCGACTGACACCGGAATTCACAAACGAATTTTTTAGATATTTTGAATTCCTTAATTTAATCTTTTATTGTAAAAGCAAAATTTTAGTAAAATATTACTGGTGCCATTTGCAAGTTTGGAATTAAAATTAGGTATCCCAGACCGGGCACAGTGTGCCGGAAAGGGTTAAAAGGTAGATAGAATTGAATTGCTAGATACTATATCAGGGATGAGGTTTAAGTATATTGCAAATCTTTCTATAGTTTTTTATCAAATCCTATATGAATGATCAACTTTAAAATATTAAACAGCCCAAACTTTTTCTTTGCTATTCTTATTTACAATCGTTGTTAATTTTCAGATTTTTTTCCCCCAGCTGATTATCAAAATATGCGATCTTTTCATGAAAGTCTGGAATTTTCATGAGATACTTTGATTAAATTAAAATTTTTTCCACAACGTTTTTATCTAATTTTCATTTTTCCGTGAAGATTTTTTTCCTGAAACTCCATAGGGGACCATCAACAAATTAAAAAAGAATGAGTATCTTTTGGATAACCCTGTCAAAACTAATGTAGCAAAAGTGCTCAAACCTCAAATTGTAGATTATGATTAAATGGCTTATTGTAATAAATTATGTTAATTTTTATGTCGATAGCATGTATACTCGTAGAAAAATTAAGGTTTTTATAAAAAAAAAAAGTCCCACATTTTTCTATAATTTTTGCTTATAATTTGCAGAGCTCTTTATATAAAACAATACTCCTTTCAGAAAATATGACAAACAACATTGCATACAATACCCTGCGATCAAAATTAAAAAATAATAAAAATGTTATGAAAAATGAGTAGGTTTGCTAAATAATTTCTCACCGTGCATGCGTCAATGATATCAAAATTTCGTTTGCATATTATGTTAGCTAAATGTATAGAGCAACTTTTGTGAAAGTCTCACAATCATAGCTTGAAAATTTTGAGAATAATCGTCGATAGAATAAGTTGAAAATCCGTTATTCTCAAAATGAAGCAAAAACAAGAGGGGTTGTATCCATATATTCATTGATTATTGTTAGTGTAGAATACAGAATATGGGACATACTGCTACATTTGGATAAAACCCCTTATTTGTTTGCTTCATTTTGGGAACAATGGAATTTGTGTTTATTCTTTAGATGATCACTTTCGGAATTCTCAAGCTATGATTTTGAGATTAATGTTAGCTAAATGTATAGAGTAACTTTTGTATAATATGCAAATAAAATTTTGATATCGTTGATGCATGCACAGTTAAAAGTTTTTTAGTAAACCTACTCATTTTTCATACAGTTATTATTATTTTTTAGTTTTGATTTACAGGTTATTGTGTGCAATATGATTTGTCATATTTTCAGTGAAGAATATTATTTTATATTAAGAACTCTGCAAATTATGAGCAAAAATCTTTAAAAAATTTGGGACTGTTTTCATAAAAACCTTAATTTCTCTATGAGTATACATGCCATCGACATAAAAATGAACACAGTTCATTACAATAAGCCATTTAATGATAATCTACAGTTTGGCCACATTGTATAATAAACGCATAAAAATAATGTTGTTTACATGAGAAAAATATAAACAAATAAGCCAGGAATTCTAAGTAAAAAATTATTTAGGTAATATGTAGCATGTACAACAGGTATCCTAATTACATGTATATATTTAGTTAAACTGAATGTATACATTTAGTTAATTTACACTGCATTATTAATTACATTCAAATTACTGTTTAAAATAATGTAAACAAAGCAATGACCAGAAATCCGCACAACTTCTGGTCCCAAGCTGTGCGGATTTGAGGGAGTTTACTGTAGTATAAAAATAAAAATACATTTTATGCTTATTATTATTATTATTACAAAGAAAATATTGTAAATATATATATATATATACACACAAAAAGTTAGTGGCCACATAGAAAAAAATCCCGTCGCCACATGGATGGCTACCATGAGTCTGTACCTGTGATATGTGTATGTGTGTGTGTATGAATTACATATACTTATGCAATACTTTTATTACAAAAAATCATTTTAAACAGGAAACACTTTATTTGATAGGTTTGTTTAACTTTGTTATAGTATTACTAAGGTCTGTAATAATTTTTTTTTTTGAGAGAAGTTAGTAAAATCTTGCAAAGTATAAATTATTTGAAGAATTTGCATATTATGTAGATTAAACTGCAAATTGAATCATTTTTCAAGTAAGAGAAAACATTTGCATTCTTTTATAATATATATATATATATATTTATTTATTTATTTTATAATATTTCACTTTATAACCTTCTGAGTTTGAAAATTTTCTTTCCCTACACATCCACAGTATGAAGAAATTCTATGATTCATTATTTCATCAATAGATGGTGCTGATGCCTATTTTAAAACACCACCAGAGGGCGCTGTTTAAACATTGTTTATGTTTATTGCTTGCTTTGTTTGTTGTTGTGTTGGTTGTTTCTTGTTTTTTAATATTTTTAAGGATTTTTTACTTTTAAAGAATTATTAAGTAAGTTATATTAATAATATTTATTTTCATTTTTATTTAATTACTTTCTTTTTATTACAATTAAGCTTTTTCACTGATAGTAAGTATAATTGGAATTGTAAGACTGTTCCTGCCTAATTTTTATTTACTTTGTATTCAATTTTTGCTCTATATAACATCTATAAAATGTAGAGTAATCAAAATCTCAAGAATTATATTATTTAATTGAAGTCTTCTTTGAAACTTTTCATAAATGTTCTTTTTAATAAGTAAAGTTTGGAATAATAAGTAATTTGGTAACCACATGGTTTTTGTTATGTGTATATGTATTGATATCCCTTTGTGAAGTTTAAACTTTCTCCCATCTTTTATTCATTCCTAATACCAAATTTAATATCTTTTAAATTTTCTCCTCCCATTTTCACAGGTTTTAACTATAAATTTTCTTCTGTCTGTTTATAACTTATCTGTCTGTTCACAACCTTAGAAAATGCCATTTCTACAGATTATTTTCATGTATAAAAATTTTTATTCCATAAAATTGTAAACTAGTATAACTGGTAGTTTCTTACTTGCTTTTATAGCTAGAATTTTAAATTTTCATAATTATTTCAAGATTATGCTGAAAGGGATAGCTTCTAGAGAAATAATGTCGAAGCATTTCCATTCAAAAATTCATATATTGTATATTTCTTATGATAACATGAAAAGATAAAAACAATGAATCATATTTTGTTCTCAGTTTTTTTCTTTAATGACATTTTTGAACTATTTTTCTTGATAATTTATTAAATTCTAAATCTGGTAAGATTCTAATCATGTACATATAAAGTTTTTGGTGCTTTGAAATTTTATGAAAAATAGTTCATGCAATGAGGGCTTCAGAAAGTGCAATTTTTTGTCGAATGATATAATAACTATGAGAAGAAACCTTGCGAGGTTTGTTTATATTTATATATACATTAAATTTAAAATTTATTTGTACACCTTTTAAAGACAATTTTTGACATTTCAAAACTAATAAAAATGGAGAATTGATGCATAACAAGTACAATTATTAACCAATATAAAATTAAAACATTCTTTAACCCTCCAATTTATTACAATCAATGAAATATGTATCAAAAATAAAAATGTGTATTGGTTATTGTAACAATTCATTGAATAGTGCAGAACATTTCATATTTATATTGTAACTGTCTATGCTTTATTTTCTTTTGATTAAAAAAATGTAAAAAAAAAAAAACCTTCAAGAACTGTTTATTCTGAACGTATATTATCAGAGGCGGGCCAAATTTATAGTAGTAAAAGAAATATCTGATTTTAATGTAAATAAACTCCAAAGTTTACCGTATTGAATAATTTTTAACTTCGGATAGCCTGATGGTTTAGAAAAATTGTCCATTTTTCATTATCCATCTTTCAAGTACGGAAGTTAAGTGGTAAGAAAAGTTTTTAACCAAAATTTTCTTAAAAGTGCAATAATCCCTCATGCAGATAATTGGCCGTCATAAATAAATAACACATGACATCTCATTTCTATCATTTTTAATTTAGTTTGTGTTTATTTTGTTTAATAATAATGTTTTATAGATTAAAAATGCAAGAACAGATATAAAATTTAAAATTGTCTTAAATTAAAAATACAGCTTTTTATAATTTTTTTCTCAAACTCGAGTTACCACGATACTCTGCTTATGATGACACTTTTTTCTGGTCCTGAGAGTCATGATAATGAGGTTCAACTGTATTAAATGTTTTTGTTTTATGTATTGTCCTTGAAAGAGATTTTTTTGGCTTCTTGTTTTTGATGTAAAATTTTTTCTCCATGTATATATTGGATTATTTGCCTGTTTAATTTTTTTTCAATAAATTTTATTGTAATCTGACTTCTGTTATATTTGAATTATTGTATTCACAAAGGAAACAATTTTCTATCAGGTTATCTGGCCATATGAAATAGTGTAAAAAAATTTATCAGTACTGACAAAAAAAAGTCAGAACTATGAGAAAAATGTGTTAAAAGACAATGAGATCAATTCAATCCGGATTGGAAATAACTCAACCAAAACTTCACCTCTTCAGACTGAAGAGTTTGATTTTTGTAAAGACATGTATCTTGTAGGATACATTAAGTCTGAAGAAGTTAAGTCAACTAAAAATTCAGGCTGGATTCTTGGAAAATGATGTTATCCTACCCAATGAAAGAGATCTCCATACATCTAATTATGCTCCATATTATTAAAAGAATAAGATTTCAACAACAGGAAATGACTATTTATTTTAACTTGTGATTTTTTTTTTCTCCCTCAACAACATCAATGTTACCTTTTATAAAATTAGCATCCCTTATTATTCCTACTCATTTGTTTCTATTGAAACAGGTGAAGTTTTTACTAAAGTTCTCATCAAAAACCAGGCATTTCCTTCAATTTTGAAATTACAATAACAGTAAGACCATGAATTTTTAACTAAATATGTTGCAAAAAATCTGAATTGTAAACAAAATATAAAGATAAATCATATTTCAGCTTTTGATTTACAGATGTAGTTACCTCATTTACAAGAAAACATCCCCTCATTAATGTCAATCTTATGGCAGTTAAAAAAAAAAAAAAAAAAAACTTTTGCATTTTAATGATTATAAAGAGTTCTTTGCATTGGATAGCTGAGGTCAATCTGTACTAAGGCCATTATTTCCTTTTTTTTTTTTAGATTTGAACATTTTCACTTTCAGAACTGGTTTTAAAAGTTAAAATACCCTTTTTCAAAAAAAAAAAAAAAAAAAAAAAAAAAATTGCAAATTAAAAAGTAATTAACAATGGGCTTGAGAATGATCTCAAGCTATCCCATGAAAAGGAAATCATTTAAAAATATCCAAGTTGTTACACAATTCTAAAAAAAAAAAAAAAAAAAAAAAAAAAAAAAAAAAAAAAAAAAAAAAAACTTGTTCTAAAATTCCCCCCTCCCCCCACACACACACAATGAACAGATTTTTAATAAATTTGTATAATTTTACTGTTATGCAATACAATTTTACATAAAAATATTAGATTGGATGAATAATTCAAAATTTGGTAGAGGTTTAGTAGGAAAATACTACATTAAAAATTCCCAGACCACTTTAAATATTTAAAATTTGCCGAGATTTTTTGCTGAAACTTTCAAATTCCTTGACCTGTAGAAACCCTGAACATTGAAATGCAAATGAAATTTTATAAAATATCTATAAAATGAAAGAAAATTGTAGAACAAGCTAATGGAATACCAGATATTTTTTAACAAGCTAGTAAAATTAAATATCTAAACTGATAAAGTATAATTTTTAAAGGGTGTGGCTGGGACAAGAATAGTTATAAATATGCTGTATGAGGCAATGCTAGCAAATAATGTCTCAAAGGAAAGTTTATAAAGGTGTATGTGTGTTGGGGGAAGGGCGGGGGGAGTTGAAATTTCACCTTGGGGGCACATGAAAAGGACTGAGAATTGTATAGCAACCCATCACAGGAAACGGCAACATACAATCCTAGGTACAAAAAATACCAAACATACTTCCGTTTTATGCCTTAGAATACATGCTTTTATTTTGTATAAAATGACGTCCTTTGCATGTGTCGAAACATACAATATTTACGATTCATTCTAAGAGATATAGGAAATTATGCGTATGACATCACTATCTCAGAATAATATACAAATCCATCAAAATATGTCGCTCATGAAACCCATAAAAAATGGTATCTAATGATACACATGCCTTCATTTATTTGTAACTTTAGCCATTTCACCAACATCAATTATAAGGAAACTTTGCCTCAACTTATCTCAGGACAAATGTTTCAGTGGAACACTGAAAATTAATATCTTATAATAAATTTAAGTTTAATAATATTTTTTCCGAAATTTAAAAGTTATTACATACTACAAATTACATATTAACAAAATTGTATTCTTTCATTTTTTTTTTTTTTTTTATAGCAATAGTATTATTCACAGCCACCTGTCAAAAAATCTCTCATAAGCATATTCCATACCTTATTCAGAAAACTGAAAAAGAAAAGAATAAGAAACAAGTTGGAAATTGCTCGTGAACGTAGCAAATGAGGTGCGTTCGTACGATAATGAAGTTTTAAAAATATTCAGATCTTGCTGATATAGTAGAGCGTAATTCGGATATAGTATAATAGTTGAAATCTTTGTGTTTCTGTAAATATGCAGGAAGTAATTTTTATTATATGTCAGCAATGTATATCTTATTCATAAGATGTAAAATAGTTGAATATAATTAAAACATGCCCCAAACAATGTTTCCCCATATACCATTATGTAGTGGAATACTTTTGTGTGGCCCTGTAATTTAATAATAAAAATTCTTTGCATCACAGATTGTACAGAATACATATTTTAGTATATATTTCATAGATTCATGCCAATTCTATTATGTTTGAATGAGTGTAACACAGGGCTGGGTTTTTGCCGGCAGAAAATAGTTTCTGCCATGCCAGTGGAAGAAAGTGGTTATAACCGGTTTTTACCGGCAGAAACTGGCAACAACTGGCATAAACTCATTTTGTGACATAATCTGAGACCTTTTTTAGTAGTATTAAAATGTATTAAGTAGTATTTTATTCAGAATAAATAATAAATAAAATATTGTGAATAGTTTTAATTAAAAAATAAATTTGTATTAGAATTTGATGGTTTTGAATCTTTTACAAAGAATCTATTATTATCTGCAGATAATTGAAGATCATGAAAATTATATTAAAGACATAGCAATTGTTAAAAATGCAAATAAATATCATGAATTATGAAGAGGTCAAATACTTATCACAAATGTTAAAATCTATTGTTGTTGTTTTTCATGAAAGTAAAAAACATGACTGCTCTATTGCAGCTGCTCATAAAATTTGCTTAACTTTATTTAACGATGGAACTATTTTCTAAATTTTCTTTCATTCAGAACAAATTAAAAAGCATGTTAGGTTAAGAAAGGTTAACAAAATTAATCCTATATTATGGAATATTCTTAGTATATTATTATAATTTTACAAAAATAATTTTGTTCTTTTAATATAGTAAAATAATTGTACAAGATTTTTCATTTTTTTTTTTTTTTTTTTTTTTTTTGTGCTACAATTATTGATGTATACTTTTACAAGAAGCATTTTTCTTTGTATATAGCAGTAGGTCATTGAGTTATCGCAGTGTATTATTTAAAAATACTCTAAAAAGTGATATTAAATATTATAGAATTTTTTGTATTTTTTTTTAACCTTTTAAATAGAAATTCAACTGTAAACAATAATAAACTTGTACAGCATCAGATTACTATTATGAAAATTTCTGTTTAAGTGTCAGAAAATTATTATATAAACAAAGTATATTTATATAATCCTTTTGAAATTTTTCCGCCTTGAACAACATTCATAAACTTTATTTTAAATTAACTAAATTCTTTATGCATTAAATTCCTGTGTAAAGTATGAATAATTGCAGGTTAAAGTTCTTATTAGTATTATTTCTTAGTTTCTGCCAGTTTTTGCCACTTACTGGCAAAAACTAGTTTCTGCCATGCCGGTTTTAACCGGTTATAACCGCTGGTTTTAACCACCTTGGCAGAAACTTGCCAGCCCTGGTGTAACATCATTAAAATGCAATTGAAACTTTCTTCCCATTGACCATAATGTAATGGAATACTTTTGATTGTCCCTGTAAATGATCTATGCATCCGACTTTCATAACATTTGAAATGACTCGACAAAATTACGTAATAATTATATGTTTTAAATTTCAAATGATTAAAATGCATTTGAAACTTTTTTTCCCCATTGACCGTAATGTAACAGAATCCTTTTGATCATCCCTGTAATTCATCTATCCATCCGATTTTCATAAAATTTCAAATGACTCAGCAAAATTATGTTATAATTATGTATTTTAAAATTCAAATAATTTGGTTGGGTAGTGTTTGCGTTGTTATATGTGGACGGACTGAGCAACAACAATAAGTGTATACATAATTACGAACACACCTAAAAAGAAACAGAATTGTTGTTTGTCCATCATTTTCTTTGTGTGGGATGTTACCACGACATAACCCATTGGGAAAAAAATTCTTACCTGACATGGACCAAAAAGAATAAAATAGAGTCCAGGCTTGGCCAAAATATTATGCAATTACTTGTGATACCTGTGCTGAAAGGATAAATTTCAGGGCCGACAGAGCTTTCAAAAGATAAAATTTAGATTGAGAGTCTGATAAAATTAAGGCTAGTCTGAATTTTACAAAGAAAATTTCACTGAGCTCCTGCTTCTGGATAAGCCATGACAGAAATCGGGTTGGGCCTTTTTTTACGATATTCAAGCCAGTACATGCCTGGATTTCACTCTTTTCACAGCTTAACTTACTTTTTTTATACCAAAGTGGAACTGGCATTCATGCGTGGCGAAATTTTCAATCTCAATTTTGATGCAGCCTGTATGAAAATCACTCTCTCGAAATGGCCTGATCCATGCAAAAAATCAGCAAAATGTGGCTCGTTCCAAACATTTAAAAAAAAAAAAAAAAAAAAAAAATTAAATACAGTAAAACCTGAGATATAGAACCAGCCTATGAGGCAATCCTGCCTTAAGGGGAAACTTCACTCACTTAAAAATAACCATTCCATAATGTTAAACCAATATACAGGTTGTTTTCGAATTTCTTGTTTAATTTTTATAAGTTTTTTTGTATGGGATAGTTTAGTTCAATCTTCAATATGACTATATTTTTACTTTTTCGATTTTGGTTGCAGATTTTTTTTTTTAAAGTACTTTTAGTTTCAAAAGTAAAAATACCTTAAAGAAAAAAAAATGCAATAAAAAATAAAAATAAATAAAAAATGGCCATGCTCAGCTGTCCTATGCAAGGGGAAAAAAATGCTTAAAAATATTCAAATTTAAACAAGAAATTCAAAAATAACCAACCGATTGGTTTAACATTATACAGAGCGGGTGTTTTCAAGTTAGTGAATAGTCCCCTTAAACACAAAATATGTTGATTCAAAATTAATATAATAATACATGAGAAAGAATATAATTACATTAACACCTGCTAAGAGGGCAACTTGACTATAATGCATGCTTTTTCGTTCCCATGGGATTCTGTCACTGATTTTACTAAGTAGCGTTTTTTTCTGATTTTTAAGTCTTCAATACTTGAAATAAGGATTAACGACAACTAAATGATAACCGAAACATTTATATGTTTGAAAAAAACTTGAGTAATACATAATATATTTGGTAAGATTGTGATTATCAATGATATCAGCAATATTTTTATTTTTTCAGAAATAAATTATTCTTTCATCATGAAAAAACATGAATTCAATAACCTTAACAAAAATTACAAATTAAAAAATGTATGGAATTGATATAAAACTAAAAAAGTCAAATTTTGCACCTTCATCTGAACTGAATGTTTCAGTGTTTTCATCCATAAAATATGTGTGGATTTTAGGAGTGCAGATTTGAGGTAGTCTACTGTATTATCTTTAATTCATTACAGACATTCTGCATTTAAATAACCAAAATTAGCCATTGAAACTTTCTGGTATAAAAACAAATTTTCTGAACTACATAATTTCTAGAATGTGTTCTATCATGGGTATTAAAGCATTAATCAAGAGAGAAAGTATAATACGTAACATAGTTACTTGTAATAAAATATGGATTTTTTTTCCCTCACACAAAAATTTAATGGAAAGATAAATTTGTCCAATAAAGACAAAATAATTTCCATTGACATACATTGACCAGAATCGAAAAATTCCTATTGAAATCTATCCTGTACACTCCAAACCAGAAAGAAAAAAATCCCTCCAAGAGTAACTTAATCTATCTGCTGCAAAATAAAATACATTGAAATGCAACTGAACAAGAACCTGAAAATTACATTTGAAATCAAACCGAAACCAGATTCAACCCCCCCCCCCCCCCAAAAAAAAAAAAAAATCATATCTCGATTCTCGACTTTATTTCCATAGGGGTCATAAATCTGGAAATTCCAATTAGTCTATGGGTTACCAAACCTTAATTCGATCTGAAAAAAAAAAAAAAAAATTCTGACAATACACACTGACAAGCAGAGTTGTATAATATAGACGCACGCCATGTGCAGAAAATTTTATGAAGAAACAATTTTTATTTATTTATTTCGACAAATTGCGTAAAAAAAAAAAAGTATCTCAAAAAAGAATCATGTAAAAAAACCCAATATTTCGACAAAATACCACGTGAAAAACGTGAATTTTGTCCAAAGACCAATCGCATAAAAAATACGAATTCCATGCATGAATCGCATAAAAAATGTGAATTACATGCATGAATCGCATAAAAAATGTGAACTACATCCATGAATCGCTAAAAAAAAAAAGCAAATTGCATAAAAAATGGGAATTACGTCCACAAATTGCTTAAAAATGTGAATTATGTCCATGAATCATGTAAAAAAGCGAGCATTATATTCATAAATTGTATGAAAATGCAAATTACATCTATGAATCGTGTAGTAAAACATGAATTATGTTCATAAATTGCTCAAAAAACACGAATTTTGGCAGCAGAAATCTGAAATGGAAATTACCTCTATAAAACGCATAAAAATACCGAATTGCATAAAAAATGTGAATTACGTTCATGAATCGCTCAAAAAACGCAAATTACATCCATGAATTGCATAAAAACGTGAATTACGTTCATAAATCACTCAAAAAATGAGAATCACTTCCATGAATTGTGCAAAAAAAACACTAATAACGTTCATAAATTACAAAAAATGCAAATTACGTCCAAGAATTGGTAAAAAAAGCAAATTACATTCATAAATCCTATAAAAACATAAATAACGTCAATAAATCGATTAAAAAAACACAAATTTCATCAACAGAAAGCTGAAAAAATGCAAATTATGTCTATGAATTGCATAAGAATAGCAAATTACGTCCATAAATCATGTAAAATGTAAATTACATTCATTAATCGCATAAAAATTGCGAATTATGTCCATAAATTGCTCAAAAATGCAAATTACGTTCATAAATCGCATAAAAAACACGAATGATGACCATGAATTGCGCAAAAAATGCGCATTACACCCAACATTAAATTAATCTGCTGCAAAATAAAATACATTGAAATGCGACTGAACAAGAACCTGAAAATTACATTTGAAGTCAAACCGAAACCAGATTCAACCCCCCCCCCCCCCCAAAAAAAAAAAAAAATTATACGACCATATCTCAATTTGGGAAAGAAAACTTAATTTCCATAGATATGCATGATCAGAAATCTGGAAATTCCAATTAGTCTATATTAAACCTAATCTGAACCTGAAAAACGAAATTTCATATAACCGGAGCCCAATATCTATACATGACAAAATATTTTCCATTAAAGCGCAACCTGACCAGAACTTGAAAATTCCATTTGAATTGAACCTGAAAAAAATTTCCATTGAACCTTAACCTAATCCGAAAAAGAGAAAATTATTTCTGCCGATACACACTATCAAGAGTCTGAAAGTTAACATGAAACCTAATCCAAACCCGAAAAGGAAAAAACAATGGAAACACAAATCTGTCCAAGAAAGACCAAATAATTTCTGTCCACATACATGTGGTACCATATATGTATCATGAAAAATATCATGTGTAAAGAATAAACATAGTTAACTAGAATGAGAAATGATACATACAGCATAGATTATGAAATCCTTTTTTAGAAATACAGTGCTGAATGTACATTACTTTCTTATCTTATACTTACGTACTTTACTACAGAGTTGTTTTTAACGAAATCAAGTAGCACAGCATATATTAATAATAAAATATGAAATATCTTTTTTTAAGTGGGTGGGGGAGGGGTAATTAAAGGTGATCAGAAACTATGAATATGAATTCTTTGCATTAGTCTTTAATTTTTTGTTTTTATCTTTTTATTATTAACCTAAGAAAAAGCACTGATATCAGTACAAAAAACCCTGAACGGGTTAAAAGCTTGTGACGCAGCACTTTATCTTATATATCTAAGAATTTTAAATTTGGGACTTAAAACTAATGATATCAAAATTTATGTGACGCTATGCTATTAATTCATATATACATATATTAAAATTTAATTCATTAAGGTTTTATCAATTACATCTTTCATAAATTCAAAATATGAATCTTAAAAGATATGATATCAAAATTTAAGTGACGTCTTGACGAGGCTTTAAACAATGTTTTAAAATTCCATTTATTTATTTATTGTCTAAATACATTTTCATATCTAAACAATACTTTTCATTTTCCAATACACTGTTAAATACATCACTTTCACTGAATATATATAATGCACTGAAATGTATTTATTTGAATAAATAGATTTATCTTTTGGGCTACGCTATCCAAAATCAAAAATAACGTTTGAATAAATATTTTTTGCGTCATTGTATCCAAAGTAAGTTAAATAGATGCAAATAGATACAATGACGCAAAAAATATGTAAAATATAAATAATATATAAAAATATATGTAAATATGTCCCAAATTTAAAATTCTTAGATATATAAGATAAAGTGCTGCGTCACAAGCTTTTAACCCGTTCAGGGTTTTTTGTACTGATATAAAGTACAAATAATTTCAACTTAATTCTGAATAAAGGAACATCTAGCTCATAGTTCTTTTCTTATGAATGATGGCAGGGTTGCCAATCTAATCTTGAAAAAAAATTCCCTGTATTTTCCCTGTACTGCAATGCATTTATTCCATGTTGAGTGCGAAAAAATATATGTGTATATGAAGGCTAATTAGAAATGTTATAATTTGCCATTATCAAATTCCCTGTGTTTTCCAGATTTTTTAGGTTTATTTAAAGAAATTCCTTGGATTTTCCCTGTTTTGGGAGGAGATTTAAAATTCCCGTGTTTTCCCGGTTCTCCAGGTTGCGTGGCAACCCTGGATGGCATTTTCCACCTTGCCATCATTCATATTTTACAGAAATCAAAGCATGCGAGTTGAAAATATAGCTATGGTGTCTTATTTATTGTTAATACAACAAACAAAAACACAAGTTTGATCTATAGTGAGATGAAATATAATGCATTTATGACTCAATAAGTTAATTATGATTATGGTTTCATGAACAAAAATTGCCTTGATAGCTATTACTAGTCTCAAAAGTTTTTCTTTCTCTTTTAAGGACTTTTATTTCGGAAAAGCAAAGGAGAATCCCAATAAATCATCATTTTAATCCTTCTCATGGTTAATCTTCTTAAATTATTTTTTACAAACAACAAATAAATAATGTAAAAACATTCTATTTTATTTAAATGTGATTTTCTTTCTAATTATTTTAAATATATTTATAAATTGACAGTTAAAAGTAGAAATTGTGAAAAGTTTTTAAAAATGTGCTTTAAAAGTTTTTATTAAGTATTGGATTCAGCTGAATACTTTGATATTCGGCCAAACCTAATATTCAGCAGGCCGAATAGTTTCATATTCGGCCTAATAGAACAGTTTGATATTTATCCTAACCGAATATTTGGTAACAAAGCCGAATACCGAATATTCGGTACATCCCTAGTAAAAATATTTTTTAAAATAAGCATGTAGCCTTTTACCGGAACAAACTTTTCACATGCATTTTAGTTACATATTTTTATACTTAACTAGCATGTACTAAAAATAAAACATAGAAAATATGTTTTTAACATATTTTCTCTTTCATTGTAATGAAAAAAAAAAAAAAGAAATCTATAAAATTAAAATGCATAAAGATAAAATAAGCTTAATAAGCACTCTCTCCTGACGTCAGAGTAAATATGAATAAATATTTTTTATCGAAATTTAACTCAAAAATTAAAAAATAGATTAAAATAGCCATGCGTCTGAATATTTTTTTTTCCTCTGCAACAATGAAGTAATCCAATTGCCACTGTTTTGACAAAATTTCATTTAAAAAAACTTATAAAATTTAAAAAATAGCTAGAATGGGCACATCTACATATGAACAGCTTTCATTAAAAAAATAACTATCAAAATCAAACCAGTAAAACACTCAGGTATTATGACTAATAAAAGGCCTAGTCTTTTAAATATAAAAAGATTCTAAATTCTAAAATTTCATACTATCATCAGAAACACTCTTTTGTACATAATTTTTTGGCATATATGACGATGAAGATTAAAAATCGATTACAATTAATCCATCTTTACTTACAAAAGCCATGTTGTGTTAAATAAAAAATTTAATGAACTAAACTACCAAGCAAGGCTCAGTCTACCTGGTACTAATAATAACATGAAATAAAATATAAAAAGTTTTTTTTGAAAATGGTGAAAATTTAAATTTGATTATTTAACTTTTAAATTAAATCAAAGGATTTATTCCCTATGGAGGTTAATGAAATTGCACTTTTGTTAAAGTCCAGATTACTGGTAAATGTCAATGGCTAGTAAGAAATTTACAAATATTTGATAAAAAAAAATTTAAAAAAAGAATGTGCTTGATGAGAAAAACTAGCATTTCTTTGAAGAGAAATATAAACAAGTAATTAATGCTGCTAAATTATTTATGATAAACTGCATTTAATAGTATGTTGATTCATCTATAAAGCAGACAGGAAAAAGAAATTTTTGAAATTATATTTAAATTCCAAACTAATCTGACTTCGCTTTTCCTCCTTTTCATATACAGTAAAACCTCCGAAGAACGGCCAGCAATTGAACTGTGTAAAAGTGGCCGCTTCTTAGAGGTGACCGGTATATGGAGGTTATGCTTCAACTGATTAGAAAAATAACCAAAAATATTTAATTCAATAAATTGCTTAAAAAAATTTATAAGTTTTTAATTATTTTTCACAAACGATATTATTTCTCAAGCTAAATTTTAATAACCAGCCGTTAGAAGCTTTGAAATCATTAATACCAAGTTCTTTGGCAAATCAGCTCTTAAATTGGTAAATTTTTAGATCTGCAATTTCTAAATCACTGTAATACCATTTCATTAATTACTTCATTCCCAGTTTTGTGACAACTGACTTTGTTTTCTAGGTTTTCGCCTCTAAGATGTTTCTCAAGTTGCACTTCTTTATTCTTTAAAAATTTCATTTATTTGCGTTCTTCCGCATCTATATTTTTCTGCTAATTTTCGAACACTAATGCGCTTCTTATACTATCATCAATAACTTTTAATTTTTCACTGTGAGTGATAAAAATTTCTTTTTTATAAATTTTACTCATATTCTATTTAGAAAACTAGAGACAAATGGTTGACGAATAGGTGCCGCTTTTTTTCTCTGTGTAGACAGAGAGGAACCATATAGAAAAGATAGGGGTGAAGGCATCAACATGACTGTATTAAATGAAGGTTTTCAAATTTAATTTCTCAGATACGACTCCACAGAAGTGTGTGGAGTTGGGGGGGGGGGGGGAGTTTAGCTTAGCAAAAAAACGCCTAACAGGTTGAAACTTCTCTTTCAGCAATATATACTAATATATGGAAAAATACTTCAATACTTTTGTTCAGCCCTGTAGTTTACCTAGTACCTTTATAACACGCCAGTATTTTGTTAAAATTTAGTTCAAACAAAAACACATCAATAACATAAAAAATTTTCATAGCAGTTGGAGTATATTTACGGGAGTTAGAGCACGGCCAGACAAACTGAATGCATAAACACTTTTCAACTTTGTTGGAAAGTGTTAATAAAAAGAGCTCCTCACTAGCAACAGCCAAGAGAGGGGCGGGGAAGCAGGCTCAATAGCAGGATACCTTACATAAACAAAACAGGTGTCTAAAACAAAGAATTTTTTTTAATGTCGCAATTTACAATGCTCTCGGCTTCTTTCGGTGGCCGTGTCGGAGTGAATTTCTCTGGCCGCGGCCAGTTTTCAGAGGTGACGGTGTTCGGAGGTTAGATCTAATATTATTTAAATATGACTCATTCCGTTCTATGAAAAAATGGCCGGTTGTTAGAGGTGATCGCTCTTCAGAGATGACCGTTAATGGAGGTTTTACTGTACTTTCCATTCAATCATCACAATTGGTGACTGTTAAGTTTGGCCAGTGGTGGCAATAAAGTTAATCATTTTTTAAGTATGGCAATTATCCAATTTTATCCCATAGTCGACAAGGGGTGTCCATTCCTGGAAGTAACTAATTTAAATTTTCTAGTAATGGACACAAGTCCTAAAACTTTAAATGAAATTTTGTAAATAACCATTAGTATATGAAATTCAAAATTTTCCCTTATTATCAAAACAAAAATATGCAAATTTTATCAAGATAATAAAGAATATATAAATTAAATGAAGGTATTTTTTAGATAATTTGGAACTACTTGATTATCCTGTCAACTAATTTCTCCAAAATTATACAAATTAACATGATTTTTAATTTAAATAAAGGAAGAACAAATAATTTAGCAAAAAATTAAAAAAAATAATAACAAAAAGTAGTATTAAAAATCATTTGATACTAATGTAGTAACAAACATATATATCGTGTCTAAAGTCAAGTGAATATGACATTTACAATCATCCACTATTGACATTTAATCTTACAGAATGGCAATACTTTTTTGGTCGACAGGATAATCAAGTAGTACCAATAACTTTAATAAATAAAAAATCTTTTAGTTTGTTTGTTAAAATTTCCATTATTGAACAGTTAAATAATGAAACACTATTTTCTGCTTCCTAATTGATTTGATTAAAGTTGTCAAGAACAATCCACATAATAAAACATGAATGAGACAGTGGTGACAAAAAATGAGCTTGTTACTAGTTATTTTATAAACTAAAATCATTGAAGAATATCCATTACTAACATATTTACCCTATTTTTTATTTAAATTGTTTACTATAATTTACAAGGCATTAAGAAATTATCAAGGCTTTAAATTAAGTGTGTTCTTATGAGATCAGAGGTTGGACTAGAAAGAAAAAAAAATCAAATTATAACTGTGTGAAAAAAAAAAAAATAATAATAATAACGAGAAAAGAAAAAGATAAATATTTAGATGGTACGTTGTAACAAATAATTTTATTATAGATGCAGTAATAACTGTTTACATCAAACAAATAATGTACTCATACCTTATCTTTATTATGATTATTTTAGAAATGATACTGATTGAAATCTACCTGAAATATTAAGACAATGTTATACAATAATAGGTAAACAATGTCTTATCGATAAACTTTATTTTGTCTGAAATTGAAAACTCTAAGGAAGGCTAATTACATTAAACAGCTGATCCAAAGTTTTTCCAAATTCAAACTACACATAAGCTATCTTCGACAATAATAAAATAATAATAGCCAATGTAGAAAGTAGCTAAATTTTATCGAAGTTTCATGAAGATTTATAATTCTACATTCGTAGTCCTCGTTGCTGAGTCAGTTTCGATTTCCCACTAAAAGCCGAGCCGAGGACGATAAATAAACAACAAAATTCTTTGGCTGTTGGCGAAAAGGCAGTCGTACTTTTAGGGTTGTTAAAATTGTACACGTGACAAATTCGACGAATGGGGTTCAAGAATCCAGTGCTACGAATTTCTACTATGTAGCATCCGATTATATGCGAAGAAATGTTTTGGTTTACTGAGGTTGCGAACGTCATCATATTGAATTGGCGATTACTTTTTGGCGTTCGAAATTAACAACATTAACAAGAAAAGTATCATTATTATTAGATTTACAGGCGTTTTAATACTTGAGATTTTCTTTTGATATTTTATTTCTTTGTGAATGCAGCGATTTAAATCTCCAATATTAATTTATTTTAAATCTGTTTCCTATTTAATCATATTATGAACTTAAATAGTTTATTGAAGTATTTTATGCCTTATAAAATTTTTTTATCATTAATAATTTATTGTAATTAAATATTATCATATATTAATATTGTTGTGGTATCAATGCGAATAATATTTTAATAAATATAAATCTACATGAAATAAATAAATTTATAATATCTTATTTATAATATTAAAATGTGTGTTATAGAGATATTTTATTGTACATGCTATAAAAGATAAAAATGATAATGATTTATGAATTATGAATTATTGGATAATGATTAATTTTTTTTTTTAATGTTAAATAATTTTAAAGTATTTTGTAAAAAAATATAAGCCGGTTTGCAGTATTTAAACAATTAAATATATATATTCATATTATAATTAAATGATTTACTTGAATATTTATTTCTATAATATTTTAGTATTTATTTATTATCAACATTAAATATTATCAAATGTTTTTATTATAAACAAAACAGGTGTAATTGATAATAAGTATTAACTTCTTTATTATCTGAAGAAGATAATATTTTATAAATAAATACAAATTATCATTAATTTTTAATGAAATATATATATGTAAAATTTCATTTATTGAAATATATGGATATTATTACGTTACTAATGCAATAAAAATTTTATGAGGATCTAAGTTATTATTGTATTATTATATTTATCAATAATAATTCAGCAAATATGATAATTTGTTATTATTTATATCTATTATTATCTATATATTACATTATCTGTAAATTACTGACACATTTAATTTTATAATATAAAAACAACAATTATTTGATAATTATTTATTACAAAGTATAATAATTTATCTTTATCAAATATTCTATTTTATTTTATATTCAAATATGCTATAATTATTTATAAATTATATGAAAATTATGTATTATTAAATATTATACTATCAATAAATAATTTGATAATAAAATATTAAAAATAATTAGCTAGTTGGAATACCTAGATACTGCTTATTTGTTAATTATAAATAATTATCTAACTTAATTCGATAATAGTATACCTAAAATACTATTTTAAATTAAAAAAAATATCTTAATAATAATCTATATCCTTGCAAAGTAATTTTTATTTTTGATAGCTGTAAAAAAAGCAAAAAGAGAAAGTTAAATTAAAGTCAAGGTATAAGAAAAGTTTTAAATAGTTAAAATAAATATATTTTGTCATGAAAAAGGTAAATAAAATCAAAATTAAATTATTTACATCCATAAAAAGTGAAAAATAAAGAAATTAAATTTTTCTGTGCTGCCATCTATATCCAGTTATTTAAACGAATTTATTAAAAGAATTTATAATTACCTGAATAGATAGCTTTTAAATTTTAATTGCTTTATTGCTTATAACTAAACTAAAAAAAAAGTTCCATGAAGCCGTATTTAAAAAGGAAGACCATAGTAATAATATTCAACAAAAAATGTATTTAGTATTTAATAAAATTGCATAAAAATGTAATATAGGATATAAAATAATAATGCATTATTAAATTTGCAAAAATCATAAACTATTACATTTAAATTTATATGTATTACTTAAAATAAATTAATGTTTCCTTAAAGATTTATTATTTTTGGCAGCAAAACATACAAGATGTAAAATAAGATAATAATAATAATTATTATTATAAAGGAATAACATATATGTACGTTGCAGTTTGCTTCCCAAAACATCCAATTAGTATTATTGCTGTAGTAAGCATTCTCCCACGAGAACCGAATGACTCGTACACATTTGTTTATCTGCTGACGATCAGGTTTTATCCAATTAGCCTGATAGCAAAGAAAAGGAAAATACATCAGTTTCGTTGTGGGACTGACACCGGGCAGACGGCCCGAGATCCCTCCACTCGACGTCCAAGCGTAAGCGGCCGGCGAATGCGCCCCGGACTTGCTCGAAAGGCCTAAGCTTCCCCCCTTTTACCCTGATATGTGTATATAGACTCCTATAGCCCAGAATTCCAATAAACTGTAGTATATTATTAAGTAATGACTCTTATAATTATAATCTCCACCTACCACATGGGGGCCGGCCTATGAATCCTGTATTAAGCGGAATTAGACCCTGCTAACCTGAACTGCAAATCTCAGCGTCAGATCACCTGCTTTACGCTCCGCTCCACCTTTCAGCATACGGCATCGGCGTGTGTGTTTGCCCGCACTCTATTTGTTGTTCAAGAAATTATTCCTTGGATTGCGAACTGTTTTCCTCCTCTACATAGTACAGCGCTCCCGGAATCTAAAAGATTGTTATCTACGACTCTTGCGGACATCATCTCTGTGAATTACCGGCGGACCTTCCCTTTCTGCAACTGTTCTCTGCGATCGGTGAAAATCCGCTCCTTCCCAGCTATAGCGGATGTGTGGTAAACAGTGTTTCTTCAATCTCAGCGGCGCGTGATATTGTGTTTCTTTTTTTTCTCTCTCTGTCGCTTTATTTACCAGGAATTTAAGTGCTCCTCCGGCTCTCTTTAAGAGCGCAATTTTTTTTTTAAAAATTGGATACCGTATATGCCAGGTAAGCGTTCACCATTTTGATTATTTTTTATTGAGATGCAATTGATTTAATATATTTTATACGAAATGCAGTTAGCCGACATATCTTTTATTCGGAGCCAGATTAAATCGGCCAGAACTGACAAAATTAAATTGTTACACCAGCTAATTTTTTCATCCGACGAACACCGACAGAACCGTCAAAATTTACGATTATTTTCCGGATTTCCTTTTGCAACCCAAACTCCAGAATATGAGGCGAAATTACAGGAGATTTCTGACACTTTTGATAAGCTACAGTTAATTACTGTAGCGAACCTGCTAAATCTCGATATTTCGGGAGAAATTCCCGACTTAGCTAAGCGCATAGTAGATTCTTTAATAGACATCTCTAAATTGAAATCTTCATTTGACAATGCCTCGAATTCTGAATCAGATGAACCCAAAAATACTTCTCATATCAGTACAGAGACAGCTAATTTCGTTTACGAAGACAGTGACACACAAACCGAAGCATTTCACCCTACACAACAACATTCCATTTCTTTTCACGATTTAGAGCATCTTATAACACCCTTTAGTGGTGCAAAACACGAGGATATCAAAGTTTGGATTGATCGTTTTGAAAAGCTAGCGAACTCTTTTAAACTTTCCCATTTTCAAAAATTCTTGTTCGCGGAACGTGCACTCTCTGGGATCGCATTACTATATGTTCGGGGTGAACCTAACATTTCCTCATATCCTTCACTCAAACAAGCGCTTTTGCGCGAATTTTCGAAATCCGTTTCCCCCGCAGAAATTCATAGGTTACTCTCGGTGCGACATAAGAAGAACTCCGAGTCATTAATGGAATACTTCTTAAAAATGAAGGAGTTGGCTCAAAGAGCGAATATTGATGACATGTCTGTCATCCATTACATCATCCAAGGTATCCCAGATCCACCGGCTAACAAATCTATTTTGTACGGATGCTCGCATTTAGCTGATTTTAAACAAAAACTTCTCATATATGACGAAATTTCTGCTTCCGACTCGCATCCTAAACACAAAATTCATCACAATACACCTAACCGTGTCCCTCCCCCTTCCACCCCTACCCCCCCGAAAGATAGAACGCATAAACTAGTCTGTTTTAACTGTAACCAAATTGGACATGTTAGCTCAGTATGCAATAAGAAAAATCTAGGCCCTAGGTGCCATGCTTGCTCCCGTTTTGGCCATATCGCTTCCAAATGCAATGAGCGTTTTACTAAGCCTCAGAAACCGCCTGAGACCAACACCCCTTCCCGCGCGGTCACTTCCGGAACAAACCGACAGGTTCATACCGTCGAACTCACTCGCTCTTCCCACAGTATGCAAAAACAGGTCAAAATCGCTGATTTAGACATTACTTCCCTCGTGGACACGGGCAGCCCAGTTACGCTAGCCCGCGAGGATATTTATCGGTTATTAGGATCACCGCCCTTGGCACCAGTACCCCTTAAATTTACCGGATTCGGCAGTGGCGATGTTCGCCCCAATGGCTCTTTTTCTACCGATATCGAAATAGACAATTCAGTCTTTCCCGCTAATGTTTACGTTATCCCTTTTGCTCATATGTCCCACCCTTTTATCTTAGGAACAGACGTTATAAGTCAAGGTACACTTGTATGTAATGAGAGTGGTATATCTCTGACAAAACAACCCCAATCAGATATTTTTATTAATCTCATTAATGTCAGTGATGATATCCCTGATGTAGACTTAGTTCATATAACTGATCGCGCAATTCGCGAGGAAGTAGCTGACTTAATCAAATATTACCGTCCCACCAAATCGAAATCTACTAATTTAAAAATGTCTATCGTATTGACCGATGATAAACCAGTCTGTCAGCGACCGCGTCGAATGTCCATAGCTGAGAAAGAAATTGTCCGGAATCAAATTCAGCAGTGGCTACACGACGGAATAATCCGACCCTCTTCCAGCGATTACGCCAGTCCTATCGTATTAGTTAAGAAAAAAGATAATTCCACACGCTTATGTATAGATTATCGTACTCTCAACAAAAAAATTGTTAAAGATCGTTTTCCCCTCCCCCTTATTGACGATGTTCTCGATCAACTGAAACAAGCAAAAGTCTTCACAACACTTGACCTCAAAAATGGATTTTTCCATGTGGATATCGACCCCCAGAGCACCAAGTACACAGCGTTTATTACACATGACGGTCTCTACGAATTTCTCAAAGCCCCTTTTGGCCTCACGTCCAGCCCTGCCGTTTTTTCAAGATTCCTAGCTTGTGTTTTCCGCACACTATTAACGAACGGTACTTTGATTCAATATATGGACGATTTTATAATCCCCTCAGAAACCGAAGCCGAAAACCTACAAAAACTTCGACAAGTCTTACAGACTGCCGCCGACTATGGTTTAGAAATCAACTTTAAAAAGTGTCAGTTTCTACAGCGAAAAATTGAGTTCTTGGGCCATATCATTCAAAACAATACTATTGCGCCTTCCCCGTCAAAAATTAAAGCGGTCCTACACTTTCCGGAACCCACAAATGTCAGACAACTCCAGTCACTCCTTGGTTTGACAGGTTACTTCCGAAAATTTATTCCTAACTATGCTTCTATCGCTCGACCCCTCAGCGATCTCTTACGCAAAACATCGAACTTCGAGTTCGGACAGGAACAAAAACACGCGCTCCATAGCTTACGGCATATACTCACAAGCGCCCCGCTGCTACACATATTTATTCCCGGTTCTGATTTAGAGGTACATACAGATGCTAGCAAGCTTGGATTTGGTGCTGTTCTCTTACAAAAAGCCGACGATGGTCATTATCACCCGATTCAGTACATGAGTAAAAAAACATCCCCCCAAGAAGAAAAGCTTAGTAGTTATGAGCTAGAGGTGCTAGCTGTAATAGAGGCACTTAAAAAATTCCGCGTCTACCTCCATGGGACACAGTTTAAAATTATTACGGACTGTCAAGCGTTTCAGAAAACTCTAGACAAAAAAGACTTGACACCGAAAATAGCTCGCTGGGCTCTTTTCCTCCAGGAATTTGACTTTGAAATAAAGCATCGGCCAGCGACTAAGATGCCGCATGTAGACGCTCTCAGCCGCTATCCTGTATTAAATATAACTTATGATGAGTTAACCCTTAAAATTATGAGAGCGCAGGAACAAGACCCATTTCTTGCTGGTCTTAAAACTGCAGCGACGGACACACTAATTACTGATTTTGTTGTACGTAATAATATTTTATATAAAATACTAAATGATCGTGATTTATTGGTGGTCCCCGAGGCTATGCAAATTAATGTACTTCGGGATATCCACACAAAGGGTCATTACTCTGCTAAGAAAACGGAAGAAATAGCGTCCCAAACTTTTTTCATTCCGAATGTATCGGAATTATCACGTACAGTAGTGACTAATTGTATCCCTTGCATCTTAGCTACCAAAAAATTAGGGAAGCAAGAAGGATTTTTACACCCGATTCCTAAGGGTGACCACGCTTTAGACACTTATCATTGTGATTTTTTAGGACCACTCCCTTCCACGAATAAAAACTATCAGCACATTTTCCTCGTCGTCGACGCCTTCACGAAATTTTTATGGTTATACCCCGTTAAATCAGTGTCTGCAAAAGACGCCCTGGATAAACTCAAGCTGCAACAAGCCACGTTTGGAAATCCAAGACGAATAATTACGGATAAAGGTCCTGCATTCACGTCTGCTGACTTTAAAAATTATTGCGACATAGAAGGCATAGATTTTCACCCAATTACAACTGGCGTTTGCCGCGGAAACGGCCAAATTGAAAGATACATTCGATCCATTATTCCTGTTCTCACCAAACTCTCTTTAGACGATCCGAAAAAGTGGTATAAACATGTACCTGCCGTCCAACGAATTTTAAACAGCACAACTTCTTCGGTAACTAAATATTCCCCATTTGAATTACTAACGGGTGTGACTATGAGAAACAAAGATGACTTACGAATAAAACAGCTCTTGGATCTCGAAAATGTAGAAATGATCATAGATCATAGAAAACAGTTACAAGAGAATGCCAAAGTTAATATTTTGAAGCAACAGGAAATTAACCGAAAACAATTCAATACACGACGCAAAAAACCATCCATTTATCAAATAAACGATTTAGTAGCTATTAAGCGTACTCAATTCGGCAGTGGATTAAAGTTACGAATCAAATTCCTCGGACCATATAAAATTACCGCTATTAAAAAAAAATGATCGATACGGCGTCATGAAAATCGGGAATCACGAAGGCCCCTCTATCACAGAGACATCAGTAGACTTCATGAAACCTTGGAGCATGACGCAATAGGGAAAACGAAACGAAACTTTCTCCGCGCCAAGCCATCAATCAACCACACCCTCCTTTTTCGACAGCGTGGAGAGACCACATTACTATCAGCTGTTTTTTCTTTTTTCTCTCCCTCCTGTGTAAAGTTTCTCGAAAATTGTTGTGAAATATGCACTTTTTTTTACCTTTCACCGTTTATTTACGAAAATTACTGTGTATCAAGAAATCACATCCTTCTCCATTTTTTTTATCATGTATGTATACGCCAGCGTTCATCTCTAAGTTTGTGAACATATGATCAGTGCACCAATTTTATTTTTGTGTTTTATTTTGTGTTGTTCTACCGTCACCCAACTTGTGAACCAACAGTGAACTTCATCAGTGGCTCAACTTATGTGTAAAGTGCTCGGGAATCAGCTCGCTTATGTGTACAGTGAACTGTCAAGTTACGATTTTTCTTCTGTTTTGAAACTACAATTTTTATTAGAGGCACAATTTTTTTTTTAAAGTATTATTTTTTTTTCTCTCGTTTGTGAAATATGCTCCATGATTGTAAATTTTTTTTTCTCTCCTTTCTCTCATTTTTGTGTCTCAATCAAGATTGTGCAAAAGTGATATATATATATATTTTTTTTTTTATCACTCGTCCTTCCGCTGACATAACTTTTAACTAGTGACTATAGACAACTTTGGACAGTTTCACCAGGACTGCCAACACTTTTTGAAAACAAACTATCGTTATGATCTCCACACTTTTACATCATATTGTTATAATATATATTATCTGATTGCTATGTATATTATCTTTTGATTATTGTGTTTCATTATGTAATTTATTTCCTGTATATTGTAATATTGTACCCCCCCCCCCGTCCCCAATTCTTTTTTTTTCTCTCCCTTGCTGTTTTTTTTCCCTTTTTTTTTTTCTTTTCAGTTAAAGTCTAAATTTTATTGTCGTGGCACGGATAACTTTAAACTCGATACAACGGAGGAAAATTGTTTTTTTTTTACCCGCCGCCCAGACGGGGCAAGAAGCGGTAGAATTTTTTTTAATGTTATATGGGTCGTGTGTCTGCGGTTTTTCAGACGGAAATTTCGCAGAACATCACTAGAACAGACGGTTCTTGTTGCCTCTAGTGAGAGTAGCATTCAAGCAGATGGCTTGATAAGCACAGACGGTGTCATGGCTACTCGCGCTGTTTTGTTTTGGTTTCGTTTTCTTTCCGTTCGCAACTTGTTTTGTTTCCGTGTACCACTTAAATTTAATTTAACTTTAATTAATTCTGTATAACCGAATTTTGAAAAATTCACCGTTTTTTTTTTCTCAGTTTGACAATAATTTAAATTTTAAATTATTTTTTTTTTCTCTAATATTTTTTTTTCTCTCTTTGTGGTTTTGTTTTATTTTATTTATTTATTTTTTTAAATACAAGTGCGGGGACGCACTGTCGTCGATGGCCGAGTGTACGTTGCAGTTTGCTTCCCAAAACATCCAATTAGTATTATTGCTGTAGTAAGCATTCTCCCACGAGAACCGAATGACTCGTACACATTTGTTTATCTGCTGACGATCAGGTTTTATCCAATTAGCCTGATAGCAAAGAAAAGGAAAATACATCAGTTTCGTTGTGGGACTGACACCGGGCAGACGGCCCGAGATCCCTCCACTCGACGTCCAAGCGTAAGCGGCCGGCGAATGCGCCCCGGACTTGCTCGAAAGGCCTAAGCTTCCCCCCTTTTACCCTGATATGTGTATATAGACTCCTATAGCCCAGAATTCCAATAAACTGTAGTATATTATTAAGTAATGACTCTTATAATTATAATCTCCACCTACCACATATATTTGCATTATAAAAGGAATAATATACATAGAAGAAAGAAATAATATATATTTGTAGCTACATTTTTTAAGTAATATGTTTAAATTACTCATTGATAAGTTCATTTGCAAAATTTAGCTCTTTATCTGTTGAGTAATAAATAATTTCCTAATTGCGTTAGTAATAAATACTAAAAAATCACATGAAACTATTTCTAAAGCAGTGTTTTTGTCAATAAAAATAAAATAATAATAATGTAATATGGGATGAAAATGTCGTGTCTGATAAGATAAAAGCGCCAATATGGTAACTCTGTACATGCAATTTTTCTAGTAGAGAAAATTTCAATCTAAGGCGCACGCATGCTCAGTTTGTTATTTTGCAATATCGGTTAGGAATGGCGAAAATGCGCGCCGCTAACGATGATTTCCCTAAACATTTGAAGAAAGAGGGGAAAATCCCTCTTTAGGGATGTTTCAAGTTTCGCAGATTTTACTCAAAGTCCTACCATTAGGAATCCTGCTGTCGCTAGACGCTAGTCAACAATTGTCAAGTGATTTGGCGTTTTTTCAACTGCTTGCAATTTCGCCAAAATTTGGCATAACATGGGTTGCCACGCACACTCACATTTCTACAGCAAGGAACAGGAAAATCTACATTAGCCAATCACGTTCGGACTGGGGATTTGATCATACCAAATAATGCAAATAATCCAAATAATAAATTTCGCTTCCCGATTTGAGGGAAGCGAAATATCTCACCACTCTGTACGAGGTGGCGAGAAAATGCTTGGCGGAACTTCTAGATTTGTGAGATGAATACTTTAAGAGGGTTTCCTCGCTTACGAAGTGTGTAGCAGTCCTGTTTATTTTGATCGCGCTCGCGTATTCGCGTGAAGAACGAGAGATATTAGAGAGATATAAGAGATATTCATTCTGCATATTTACACCGCAAATAATGCTGTAAATATATTTTATAGTTCGCAAAACTGTACTTTTCAGCGCAAATAATGCTATAAATATATTTTACAGTTCACAAATTTCCCCGACTTGTTATTTTTGAACTTTGAAAAATTCTAAAGAAAAAATGCGTACACAGAAAGATTTCACCAAGCTGATTACAAATTTTGCATTGAAAATGTAAAATAATAACAAATATAAATAATAAAAAAGAAAAACAACTCCAACTCCATGTAAAAGGATTTATTTTATTGAAAAATAATGAAGTTAAAAAAAAATAAGTTACACTGTTTTTTCGTAATATATTGAGCTATGGATTTTATATGCTATATATAACTCAATATTTATATGTGTTGGTCAATAAAAAATCACATTATGATTTTTTAATTAATTAATGTTAAATTTAGAGATCACTAAAATTTTTAGACTCTCCAATTCATTGTGAATTTTTACTATCTTAATTATTAAGAGGCACATTTGAATAAGATTAAAAAGTCTAAAATTTTACTAATTTCATTGTCTATTTTTTTTTTTTTTTTTTTGGGGGGGGGGGGGTGGATTTAAAAAGATTAAAAATAAACTTATAATTAACAAGCATTAAATCAATTATTAGGTTCAAGGACTAACTGTAGTATAAAGATATTATAATTAAAATATGAATACATTACTAATATACAGTAAATAAAAGTAACAGTATATTATTAGAAATAAAGACATAAAGATTGTCATTTTTCCACCCCTCAAAAATGTATTTTTAAGCTATATATTCTTTTTTGTTAAAATCTTGTGAGATTTTAATGTTTAATAATTAAAATACAGATATTTATATTATTTTGTTTTGGAATATTAAATGTTTTGCCTTTATTAAAATAATTTAATCATGTTCTCCTAATTCTATACTTATAAAACTTAATATGCAATAATAAAGACATGAATAATTATATTAGATTGATGTTTTGATGGATTTCACAGTAGGGGTAAGAATATCACCCCCATTTTCTTCTAATTACAATTAAATATACTTTTAGTACAATATTGGGTTTTTTTGCTTATGAAACAGGGCTTACTAATTTCAACTTTTGCTTTTCCATACACAACATTTCTTCTGAAATACAAATGCAAAAGATAAGTTCTTAAATCTTTGATTTAATACTGTACAGAATAATAATAATACTAAAAATTTTATACAGTTTTGATTTTTATTCAAAGTTTACCAAATTGATGGTAGACATTTGTTTTTATTTATTTTTTTAACTATAGATAAGAAAATTATTTTTATGTAAAATTTCAATTTTTCTGTTGCTTTCCACCGCATTATCTGGTGAAACTTTTTGATTTCTGAAATGAATATTCTTATATTTCAAACCTAAAGTAACCATTCGTCCCCATTTACCAGGGATAATCCCCAATTTAAGATTTATGACTTGGAAAAAAATTGTCCCTGGATCTGCCCTCAGTTACATTTCTAGTTCAATAATTATCAAAAAAATTACCCAACCTATTTATTGAAGAAAACCCTAATTGTTTATTTTAATAACTTTTCTGAAGAAATGATGTGAAATATATATATATACACAGTAGACTCCCTCAAATCCGCACAGCTTGGGACCAGAGGTAGTGCAGATTTTAGAATTTTGTGGATTTCTGGTCATTGCTTTGTTTACATTCTTTGAACAGTAATTTGAGTACCATTAATAGTGCAATCAGAACTATAATGAACGCTTATAATATAATAAAATATTAAAATAAGTAATAAACTAAAATGATAAAAGATTAGATAATTTTTAAAATGATTAAAGTATTAATAGCAAAGGTCAAGTTAATAATTAATAGTGTTTGATTAAATATTCATTTGATTAAATGTATTTTTCCAAAATTATTCAGCAAAACTAGCCTCATAAAAGTACATTACTAATTCACATCAAAATCATAAAAAAAAAAGATTTTTTTTTTCAAGTTTAGCCAGGGTTAATGACCAACAAATCTTAAATTAATGCATAAATATATTTGGTAAGAAGATTGTGATTACCAGTGGCATCAGCAATATCTTGAATTTTTTCCAAAAAAAAATTAATTATTCCTTCAGGAAAAAAAACATGAATAGAGTATTATTAAGAAAATTACAAATTAAAAAATATATGGAATTGATAAAAAACTAAGAAAATCAAATTTTGTCCCAATATCCAAACTGAAAGTTTCATTGTTTACATCCATAAAAAATGTGCGGATTTTAGAGAGTTGTGGATTTCTGGTTTGCGGATTTGAGGGAGTTTACTGTATATATATATATTTTTTTTTTTATAGGAAATAGTGTGCCATATTCTAACAAAAAAAAAAAAAAAAAAGTGTTGAATTTGTAATGTGCATTGTTTCTCATAGAATTTTGAATTCTGAATGAAATAACACCATCCGCAAATTAACAGATCAATTTTTACAAAGTTTTTCATTTTATGATATTTCATTAATGCAATGGCGAAAATTATATATTTTTTTTTCAGATAAAATAGGTTTTTACAGAGTAAGAACTAATGGAAAATCAAGAATATTTGGGAAGAACATTGTTATGGCAATAGAAAGGAAGATACAATGGGCCTCCCTTCCCCCCCGCAAAAAAAAAAAAAAAAAAAAAAAAAAAAAAAAAAAAAAAAATGTTTTACTGTGGGATTTTTTTTTTTTTTGAGGGGGGGGGGGGGGGGGGGGAGGGTGGTTATTTTAACTCGAGGAATTGCAGAGAATTTAACTTTTTTTTAATTAGATGGAGTGATATTGTTTGTTATGCGTTTATAATTTCTCGATCAAATAACATCATCTGCAAGTCAATATGATCATTCATTTCAAAGTTAGGATCGGTTTTTGAGAATCATTTTGTCACATTTATTTTACATTTAAAACATGTTCTTTCTATTGTACCAAATAATATCAAACATATGAAATGTCTTCAAAATAAAATTAATCAGGATCATCAGTGTCTTCCTCAAGATCGTTAAAGCTGCCAAAATCTTTCTATTCATAATTTTGTATTCCAACTTAACTTTTGTAAACCAACTTAATTTTCAAAGAAATAGTAACTGTATCGACTTGCGGATAGTGTATTAGGCCCAAGAATTATGCAAGTTTAACCCCCCCTCCCTTCCAAAACATGGTAAAAGTTTATTTATTTATTTATTTTTTGGTTATGAGGGGGGGGGGGGGGGATTAGGATATTCATTTCTAGCATCAAAACAAAGTTTTCCCAAAATATTTATAAATAGCCATCAGTTTCTGTATTTACTTTAATTTTTGGTCTATTTTATCTGTACTAATATGTCAGACAAATGGCACCATGTCATGGTGCACTCTGAAGTGACTACCTCATCTGTCTATATTTTGTAGGCATACTTTAGTATACTCAGTAAATATAAATAGCTATGAATTATTAGTACATATAATATACATTTATATACGAATAACTTTTACAGATCAGATATAAATTCTTTGACTTCAACAATTCTTAAAAATAATTAAATTTTCATAATTACTTGGTATCAGATGAGTACATAGTCATAATCAGACTTCGAGTCGATTACAGAGGACTGTAATCGATTACGATTACAATTATTTTCAATTTCTAAAAACCGATTACGATTATGTCTCTTTTTATGACAGTTGGATTACGATTACGTTTAGATTACGATTACAATTTTTTTGTTGGATTACGATTATGTTTAGATTACGATTACAATTTTTTTGTTGGATTACGATTACATTTAGATTACGATTACGGTTGTAATTTTTGCGGCTACAGGTCATGTTGACTTTAAATATGTTGACTTGTGTTTTAGCCATTTGTTACTCTTATCAGGATTTACCCAGTTTTTCACAAAACAGTCCTAAATATTTTTTCAGGGAAAAAAATGCATTCTTAAATATTAAGGAGTATTATATTTATGTATGTACGCAAGATAGCATAAATTTCTTCCTTTATAAAAAAGATCAATTTCTTATTAGAGTAATTAATTAGAGCATCATATTAGAGTTTCTTATTAGTTTCTTATAGGCTAATATTATGATGAAGTATGTTGCATTTGAGTCGGGTTTCGGATTGACTAAAAATAAAATTATAGGACTCTAATTTGGTTTAAACCGAGTTGTGCAAAGTTCTATGAAGAACAACTCTTGCTTCGAACTCACTGTTTGACTATCAGTATGCAATATTCACATTTTATAATAAATTTTATAATCACATTTTATAATTATTTCAAAACTCCACTGTTTTATGGTTGTTATTTTTTTTTATTGAATTTTGATCATTTTACTTCACAAATTCCCCAAGAAAAATTCAGCCTAAATCATATTTTTTTCATATACATATTATTATTCGATATTGGGAAAATACCTCTTTAAAGAATTTTGAGGTATTATTTTGAACCTTATATTCACATTATAACACATAAAATTTTCTTCGTTTTGTTAATTTCTGTTTAATCCTTTGGAAGAAATTTTTTTTAACATCTTGTTCGCAGTTTAATCTTTTAAAAGTTTTTTTTTTTCTTTTTCGCATTGTTTAGCTCAGATCGATGTATACAAAGACCGTTGTTTTCTACTTTTTGATTTTGTATGCATTCTTTTTATTATGGGTGTTTTTAAATCAAAAAGGGCAATTTTGAGACATAAGTTTTAATTTATTTTTGTTCAAAAATACATGAAACCAGCAGGTGTCAGAAACTATCTAATTGCCCTCATTTTTCTGGTTTTTTTGCAAATGCAATGGATATTTCAGAACAAGCCATCAAAGTTGACATTTCGAACGCTTTTTTCCGGCGAAAGCAGAAAAACCAGTCAATGAAAGGGAGAAAATCGCGAGATCACGTGACCAAAATAGCTCATAATTCGGTAGATAATTTAATTACCACAAAATGGAAGACTGAATTCGATTCGAATTCGCTTCCATAGTCAGGCCTTCCAATTTTTTATCTTCTCCGAGAAAAAATGAATTTGTAAATGTGTCAAAACGTTTTGCGCTTGCTGAGCAAAGCAGTTGAGAAAGATGTTCTTACTTTAGGAATCGGTTTTGAAAATGTAAATATACTAAAAAAAAACATGTAATGGAAATTGAAAGGGTAAAACAAAAATCGGTTTTCATACAGATAGATTTCAGTTGCTCAATGAGAAAAACATTTACAAATTTTGAAATGCAAGTGATCGTAAATTTAATACCGTAATTTTTTTTTTTTTTTTTTTTTTTTTTTTTTGTTCATAAGATAAACTTTAGCGAAGAAGTGTTTTCGGATGAGACTGAAGTAGCCCTTTAATAATTATATTGCTTACGGAGAAAAATGAAGAAATATAAACTAAAAAATTATACTGATATTCCGCATTTTCAAATTTAATAAATTTTAAAATAAATTTCAATTGCATGAACAGCGTCGTAGACAGATGGGGGTGGGGAGTGGAATCCAGATGCACGGGTACCATTAATTTTATAAAGCTTTCTTTGCCTTATCTAATCAGAGAATTTACAGCTATTACTCAAGGCGAAAACAACTTTTCGGTTTTAATGGTATGAAGAGCATGGAGTCCCCGGTCCCCTCTGGCTACGCCTCTGTACAAGAAAGTCAAATGAAAAAAAAAACACATTGTCTTCTGGTAGGACAGAATTTAAGGGGAGTGGGAAGGGCAGAATATAATGTTCAATACAAGTGTCCGTAGTAAAACCATAAATAAAATAATTTTCTTTCTTTCCTTTTTATCTTCACTACTTCCACTCAAATGACCCATACCTCTGGATTGACCACATGTTGTTTTATTTTCTCAATTCCCATATCTTTGACAAACTCAAGTCAAATACTATTTCTGTATCCTATTACAGTGTGCTGTACACATTCTGTTTCACTTTACCCCATTAAAGGCTATTTCTGTCCCTTATGATCTCTGACCTTCACCCTCCTACTTTAGGGGCAGATTAATGAGTTAAAAACGTGAACCGCACTCTTCCTTTTCCGGTACAATGTTTAGCAAACCAAGTATATTATCATTTAGAAGAGAAAGGAAGGGGGAAAAAAGACGTAATCTTAGAGCATAATCGTATATTTATATGAGATTACGATTACATTGCAATTACTTAGGGTCCGATTATGATTAGATTATGATTATAATCGTGATGAAATCTCTTGATTATGATTATATTGCGATTATGTCGAAAACCAAAATCTATGATTACGATTACAGTGCGATTACACGGTTTTTGTAATCGATTATAATCGACTACGATTACACGATTACGATTACTCGAAGTCTGGTCATAATTTGACTAAATTACTCAGTACATAATGATCACTTATTTTGGCTTTACTGATTATAATGGATCAATAACCATTATGAAGGCTCCGTCATAAAAAGAATATAAATACTATAAAAAACACCTCCCAAAACTAATATAATAAAAAGAAGAAATGTATTACAATTCCATAAAATGCTGCAGGGATGTAGTGGAGGGTATACGCTGTATACCTTCTGGATTTTTTAAAGAAGCACCGTATACCCTCTGTTTCTCAAGAAAATTATAATATGCATACTCTAGGGTATATCCTCTACTTAGAAAGCATTTCTTCCGTGATTTTTACAACTACACCCCTGACTATAACGGTATATACAAAATACTGTAAAAAAAAAAAAAAAAAAAAAAAAAAAAAAAAAAAAAAAAAAAAAGCATATAAAAAAAGGATAAATTTAGCCTGAAAATTTTAATTATCATAACTGTAAATAAGATAGTGAGAAACAGTAGCAAAAACTCATATTTCATTTTGCTAGGAAAAGGTTTTTATTATTATTATGGCACAACCAATTTCAAAATTTATATTGGCTGTTTGCAAATTTTGTTACAAATCACCATAATTCTATTTTCGCAACAAGTGTGTGACACATATTTATTCATTTTCAATGCTTTATATCTATAATAATAGTATAAAAAATTTTCAGAATTCAGTATGGCAGAAACTTATGTATGACTAACTGTATCTTAACTTTTAAAAGTTGTGTGCACTTGGAGGGAAGGGCGAGAGGCGAAAATTTCTGTGGAGTCAAAGAGAAATAGATATTTTAATGATTGTTTCAAGAAAGTTATATTAGGAGGAGGATATATCGCTCAGATCTAATAAATATCGCTTATTATCGAATAAAATATCGCTTTAGTTTAAATAGGGTAATTTCTTGGTCTGGTCAATAAGCAAGATATTTAGAAAAATATAAATTTGTATTTAAATGAGGAGGGAAAAAAACGGCCTTCAAAACACTAAACTAGTAACGCAAAATTAAGACTGGAATTCGTTACTATAAAAACTAACACAGTAATTAAATACTGCAAATAAAGAACAAGCTAAAAAAAAAAACTATCTTTCTCATAATTAGCACTTATTATAGCGAAATCTCTTTTACAAGTGAAAATTTGGAACAATTCAATGCGTAACTTCAGCAATCCAAGAGTTGATCATTATGAAACTGCTTTCATATCATGGAGATTCTTCATTTTTCATACGAAGAAAGTGTAAACAAACCTCATCGAATACTCAAGCAGACCTGCGCATGAGAAGCTGCGCGGAGTTGATTGGCGCTATCGTGAAGTCCCGCCAAGCATTTTCTCGCCACCTCGTACAGAGTGGTGAGATATTTCGCTTCCCCAGATTTGAGCAAAGACGTTTAAGTAATAGGGCATTCCAACATGACGTCAGGGACATTACCGCCCAAAATCTTCTATCTGCGCAACTTCACGCACATATTATTGGCATCTTTCAAGTGAATGTATGGTTACCATTTTGGCTGCTTTATCGCATTTGATTTAAATGCCAAATGCTTTATTTAAATTAGCCTTAATCATTTGTTTTTAATAGAAAATTCAGAAATCTTTGCGCTATCCAGACTTGAATGTAAATGAAAAAAATATATTACGTAAGTGTTTTGTAATTTTTTTCTATTTAATAATCTGTCCGATTACTTGTTCAATATTTCGTATAATTTTTTGTCTGTTACGTGAATAGTAATATTTCTAGTGCTAGAATCATGCCTGCTTTTCAAATACTTGTAAACTGTTTGTATATTTTTATATTAAAGCTTATTTATCATTATGATAAGTATACTAGAATATTTTATGAAAAAGACATTGTATATTTTGAAAAATATTTGTGATATACAGTGAAACCTCCAAATAAGGGACACCCATGGGACCGGAACTTTTGTCCCTTAAATAAAGGTGTCCCTTATTCGGAGTTTTTTCTTTTTTTTTTTTTTTTAAATTAATCTTTCAGATAGACATAAAATATAACATTAAATTAAAGGTGAAGTTTAAATGTACCAGAAGGATATGAATTACGTTAATCAGACACAACAAATAGATATTTAATTCATTGAAATTTTTAATCGATTACTTCATTAAAAGATTTGTAGAATTATTGATTTACATTTTTTACACAAATATTTCATATATGTAAAATGTGCATTAACATTTAAAAGAATCTTACTTAATCCAGGGATGAGATTCTTCCGCGGATCCGCGGTTTTCAGCTTTTTTGTTATTTTCAAATTTCAAATTTTCTGATTTACCAACAAGGGCGGCGCCAGAATTTGCCCGACGTGGGGGCACTGTATCCCCGACAGGGGGGCCAAGTTCATAACTTATATTAGAGGTCCCCGCGTGCTGGGCCAGGTCCTAAAAATTGCGTGGGCAAAAATTTCAAGGACCCAGTTCGTACAAAATAAATTAATGTTCCGGTCGGCGTAAAATTAAAAAAGTTTGCCTGCTTATATGGTCTAGCAAGTATTATATATATTAGCCCCTTCCCCCTCCCCCCCAAAAAAGTTAAAATCTCGACCCGATTTGACTCTATTTCTACAAAACATGAATTTTTGCTTCGATATGGTAATAAACTGTTTTACACGAAGAGTTCTGATCAAAAAGAATTAATCTTTTTTTTTTTTTTTTTTTTTTTTTTTTTTTTTTTTTTAACTATTTGGAAAATAGTTGTTGATCTCGGTGGAGAACTGGAAAATCTGAAGCAGATCTGAATCTTTTTATTGGTTGAATTCCGGAACTTATTTTATTTTATTCGTTTTGTGATTGGTCCATATTTAATGTCCAAAAATGGAATACTTCTGTTGACACGATGACAAAAAAAAATAATAAAAACTTCAAAAATATTAATAATTTGAAAACAAATTGTGATAAAGTTTGCAAACAAATTTCATTTAAAAGAGCATTTTTTTTCTCTATGTCACTGTGTAAAAATTTAAAATGTGCGATATTTAGAAGTTTAAAAATTCGTAGTTCCAAAAATTGTAAAACTGAGATTTCATTTAAACCTTGTTTATGTTGGGCCCAGGAATATTAATGTTTAATCCATGTCGTACGTAACATACGAGGCGTAATAATCGGTGCTCTACTGTATGTATTACTGAATGCAAAAATACAAATGAAAAACTTACATAATTTTTTTTAAAGTTAAATTATTATTATCACCAAAATTACGAATTCTGCGTATAAAGAAGTTTTAAAATTAAAGCACTCGGGTAAAAATATCAAATTACATACAAACGCAAAGAAATAAGAAATCATTTGAACTTACTCGTATGAAAGACTTGAAACTTTTTATGTACTGCAGAAAAATATTATAATTCACACATTCGTAAAAAGATTGAACTCATAAAGTATTTATAATTAGTAGAAATAATAATTCAAATGCAAAATTTGCAAAGTCGTAAATTTCATTGTTTTATTGTCAGATTCGTTCTTTAAAAGGTCATTGTAGCATTGTTCTTACGGTTACTGTATGATTAATTATATAATTTTTGTAAAAAAAAGCATTAAATAGACGATTTCGATATTTTTAAATAAAAATACTTGATTAGGAAAAAAAAATAACTCCTTATATCTGTGGTCAATGGACAAATGTCGATAATAGGGTACTGCATCTTATGTAACTCTGAAAGATCCTTCAAGCCTATCAGAGCAGATGTTTTTCTAGTAATTCCCACAGCAACATTGAGATGTAAAGGTTCTTTTTACAACCAATCAGCAAGAATACGTTTGCTGAAGCTAAACAACATATTCATCGATCTCTTTATCATTCCAGCAGTTGAAAAGTTTGTTTTATATTTACTTGCAGAACAGAATTTGAAAACTACTCAAAACAGATAGGCATGCATTTCCTTTTGGTGAACCGCAGCTGTTCTTTGCAGTTTAAAGATAGTTAGATTGAAATCTAAATAAGAATACAAGTATAAAGAAACAACATACTTGGCTAGAACAAAACCTGTATAAAATTGAAATTTCTTTCATATCCTTTTTCGTTAAATTTGAACACTTTGCTGTACTAAATACTAATTTCCTTGAAATAAATGTGAAAGTAATTAATCGAACTTGAATTTTTGAAATATGTAAATTTTAAGAGTTTATAAGTACCGTGTTTTACTTTTTTCATCATTTTCTAATTTAGTCATTTTTGAGAAAATGTAATTATTTTATAAACTCTCAAAAAACATTTCGCAAAAAATAAAACATACAGGCAGTAATTTGCTGGAACGCACGTGTGGTTGGAACGGATTTTTCTATTACTTGAAGAATATTCTGTCTTTTGATTGTAGAATTTTTTTAAAAATTGAGATTTGGTTCATGAATTTTTCATATCTTGAGAGAAAATAGAGATAAGTAAAAAATCAGTTTATAATAGAAAAACCTAGTACACAGCGTTGTTACACAGTTAAATAAACAGTCCTTTAATTTAAAAAAATGCATCTGTAGATATTGGAGGATTTCAGGTAGTTTTAGCATTAAATTGATTAATTTTCTTTATTTTCGAAAAAATGTTCAAATTAAAGCAGACTTTTTTAGCTATAGAAATAATAATAAAAACAATGGGGGAAAATATCTTCAATTTTTATTTTGTTTTAGAGTGTATATTGATCAAATGCACAAAGTGTGATGTTCCAAATTTTGATAAGATCGAAATTTAAATCCGAAACAAAAACTTTAATACAAAATTTCTAAGAGAAATGTAATGAAGTGAAAAATTGTAAAATAGTTGGGAATCTAAAAGTGAATTATTTTAATATCAGCGAAAAGTGATCTGCAATTATAAATATATCGCTGATTCGAACTGCGGGTTATGCAGGAGATCTAGATGCGAGTTAGAGGTCTGCGAGGACCAAAATTTCCCGTCTCAACATGACCGAAGCATTCCTTTGATTTTCATCTTTTCTATTATTTTAATTAATTTCTGCCTTCTGACATAAGATATATTTTTTTTAATTTTGATCTTAGATTTCTGATTGTTACATATTTTTAGATAAAAGGGATTTAAATTCCGTTTCTAATACGAATAGTACTAAGCAACACAGATGCCAGAATACCCATGTAATTTGACGAACATGCTGCTTTAGGTGTGAGTATTTCAGGTATTTGGTGTTTTTTTCTGAATTTTTTGCGGGAGGTGAAGTAGAAATAGCAAAATTAAAGTGCAATTTTTTCTGTTTTTACGGAATCTAATCAATGGGGGGGGGGGGGATAGTTCAATTCACAGATTGTTTACCGAGCACGGAATCCTCCGCGGAATGGGTTATACCCGACCTGAGCTAATTAATTATATATCCATTCAACCTCATCCAGTTTTTAAAAAATAGATAACCCGAACTTGACAAAACTTCGATCTAAAATCAATAGTATTCATTCCTAACGCAATCCCAACTCAGTATGAAAAAACAAAATTCCATCTTGTAAAGCAATAATGGAAAAGTAGTCTAGTATCAATTATATTTTTTATGTAGAAAAATCGATATATCTGTATATTGACTCATTGACACTCAAATAATATAATTTTTCATTTTAAAATATATTTTGGGGATACTTTTGAGGAATCTGATAGAATCGAGCCCATATGCTAAAACAATTAAAATTACCCGACTCGAAAAATAGAAGTCAATCCTAAACTCTCAAAAAAAAAAAAATAATAATAATAACTTTAGCCAGATCCGACTAAAACCGCCAGTCGAGTTGAGTTTAATTTTCCGAGGAGATGCAGGATCGGGTTTCTACCCGAAATCCGATTTGAGCTCGACATCTCTACATTTCGACCTGAACCCGAAATATTTCAACCCAACCAAACCCTAATTGTAACTGATGAAAAAATATACCCATGCTGTAATGCAGTTATGTAAGAATATGTTTACAATTATATATTCAGTAACAATTTTAGATTTTAAGTAAAAAAATCAGTATACATAAATTCATTGACATTCAAATACAGTTTTTCATCTTAAAATAAGTTTTGTAAATTCTTTTGAGAGATCGATTCATCTCGAATCAAGAACCATAAGTATCAACATCCAACCCGAACCTGAAACAATTAAAGTTAACCCGACTGGAATCCGACACTCAACGACAAAAATTTAGGCTCAACCCGATCCGGTCCTGACTGCGAGTCATGTCAGGTGCAGTTTGCCCGACACGATGAAGCATTCTACTTGTTATCCAAGACAGCCCCGACAAAATAATTTTCGTTTTCGTATTTTAACTGAACTAAAAATTCTTCATTACCAAGCCGATCGTAAATCCAAAATACGTGAAAACTGATCCACAAATTTAATGTAGTTAAAAAAAAAAAAAGTATAAAATTAATTTTTAGTATAAATTTTATCTTTTTGTTGAAAAATAAACATGTATAGAGTCATTCATGCATCATCCTATGCTGTCAACCATGTAAATTTCTATTTTAAAAATTCAGATTTTTTTCGACAATTCGGGTTTATCTAAACTCAAATTGCAAGAATCAAACTTCAATCAGAAACCGATGTTCAAAAAAGAATTAGTTTAGTCAATCCGAGTTAAAAAAAAAAAAAAAAAAAAAAAAAAGCTCCATATTTTGACCCAACTTGAATGGGCTGAAATTCAAAAGTCAAAATATTTTCCCCGACGAAATTGAATTTTGACCCCGATGGGGGGGCCAGGTATGCCCGACGGGGGGGGCATATGCCCCCACGGACCCCCCTCTGGCGCCGCCTTTGTTTACCAAAAAATACAAAACGCGCAATTTCGTCAAAAAATCGCGAAAAAACGGCAAATTTCCTTAAAAGATCGCCAAAAAACGACTAATTTCCGGCCAATTTTGTCAAAAGATTCGCAAAAGGATGGTTAATTTCGTCACAAAACACTGAAAAAACGGCAGATTTTGTCAAAAATCGCGATAAAACGACAATTTTTGTTCAAAAATCGCGATAAAACTGCGAATTCCACCAACTGTTTTGCGAAAAATCACAACTTTTGTCAAAAAATCTGGATAAATCGGTAGATATCGTCAAACGATCGCAATAAACCGGTTGATTTCGTCAAACGATCGCGAAAAAACGGCAGATTTCGTCAAAATATTTGCACAAAATGGCAAATTTTTGAAAAAAAAAAAAAACTTTTGCCAAGATTCCAACAAATGACAAATTTCATGAAGAGATAGTAATAAAACTAAAAATTTCATCAAAGGGACTCTGAAAAAAACTAACCCAAAAATTATTTTTCAAAATTATTTTTTTGCCACTCCAAATACAGACTTTCCTGCTCCAAAATCCATTTTTGACATCTTTCTGAATGAATGTGACTTCTGAAAGCACCCATTCATTGAACAAAAAATACCCTTATATTCAACAAAAGTATCCTTTTTTTTTCAACAATGTTTTTTTCAATAAATCTGTCTTGCCCTTTTAAAAAAGAAATGCAAACAATAGTGATATAAGTTATCTTCTACACTCAAATAAGCATTAATTTATAATTAAATTTGTATCTTGCACATTTATTTTTTAAAAAATAAATAAAATTTTTCTCAATAGTTTTAAAAAATAATATAGATTTTAATTATTCATTAATTATTGTTAATAACAAAAATTATTGCATTTCAGTCTTCTTTTCCAAATGAACAAGTTCAATTTTTGCATCTAAAAATGACTTATCAGTGAGGACCCACTTTTGTAAAAAAGAGACCCAGAATTTAAGTTCTGGGTCCTGGACACCCAGGATTTTTAAAGTCCAGCGACATCACTAGATATCTTTAATGTGTAATATCCAAGAAAAAAGCAAGAGAAAGAAATTTACCTTGTGCAAGAGCAAAGCTAAAAAACAAAGAAAATATCTATTTTCTTTTCCCTAATACTTAACCAAAAGTGTCTTACAGTTAGAAAATTTCAATAAAAAAAATATTCATGCCAATAACAGGGTTTTATTAATGTACTGCATCTTGATAAACTAAATTTTCATTAGAGTAAGTATAAATAATTTCTGCAATTCATGTTAATAATTTCCTTTTAATTTAATTTACCAAAAGCTAAATTGTATGTTATATATTAATACAATTATATTTGTTGCGATTGACATTCCTGTCATTGCTCAAAAGTCGTTCGCGCAGTTTTCAGCTTTTTTGCTTTTTGGTCAATCTCATCCCTGTTAATCAATCAAAAGTGATTCTTTTGCAGATTTCAATTTTTCATTACAAATCTTTCAAGTGTTCATTTACCATGCATATAAATTTCAATCCTTCATTATCAGCAACATTTACTAAAAAAGTATTGAACTTTACATATTTTAAAACATCTGTAAAGTTTTTTATTTCACAATTTCCATTTCTTCTTCAGTTTCATAGTCATCCTTACAATTTTCAGCACTACTTTTGATGGGGATAAAAACACTAATTGTGGGTAAATAAATGCACATCAATTGAGTCATATCAACATGTCTGCCTGTCTGTTTGATAAGCTCTCAAAAATCTATTTTTGTTTTCATCACTGGCTACTTCATTATCCGAAATGCAAAAACCAGCTCCTTTCATCGCATTTTCAGGTGTCCCTTATTAAGAGGTAAATACATTACTCGGCCTATATCAAGGGACTGGGACCGGAACTTTTGTCCCTTAAATAGAGGTGTCTGTTATTCGGAGTGTCCCTTATTTGGAGTTTCACTGTACATGCTTGTCGATTTTTTTTTTTTTTTTCCTTTCAATCAATATGCAACACTACAATATTTCCTTCTAGTTCCTGCAAGATATATTCACAATCCTTCACGGAAAAAATATATTTAAAAATACTTTATTAAAGTTTTTTTTACTTTTAAAACAGTCAATTTTGCAGACCTATTAATATGAAAACATATATCTGCCAAATTTCCCCCCATTTTTTTTCTACTCAAATAAGTATTTTATTTGCTAAAAGTTTTATTTAAATTAAATGAAATTGAATAAGTACCAAATAAATATAACACAGTTTATGAATTTTCTGAACTCATTTAAGTTAAACAAGTAAGAAAAATTATGCCTTAAGCATAGATTATGGAACACTTTCTTACACTTCCTCTTCCTGAAATCATTAACAAAACATCATTATCTATAGAAATAAGGTGTTACTGTTCACAGCCAAATATGTATTCTAATACTTTTGAACAGCCACATATTTGATTTGCCGATTGATATATATATACTACATAAAGAGTAAATTTAGTCTTGCAAGAAAACGCCTAACTAGTTGAAAATTTTCTTTCAACAATTAATATTAATAGATCAAAACATACTTGAATACTTTTGTTCAGCCCTGTAGTTTATCTAGTACCCTTATTATATGAAAGTATTTTGTTAAAATTTAATTCATATAAAAATACTCTTTAAACTACTACAGTTGAACCTCGAAAATCCGGAAATCTCTAAAATCCAGACATTTTTCCGATTTCAGTTTTATTAATTTTTAAAATGAGACATAGCTGTAATTTTCATCAACTGCAGTTAAATTCTGATAACTATACTAAAAATATATATATAGATATATTCTGGTTAATATTGTAATGACTTGCTGTTAATTAAAGACTTTATTATTACAAAAATTAAAAAGCGTTCAACAAAATTTATAGTAATGAATCATGATGAAATGAATGAATCGTTGAATTAATCATGAATTTTGATACTTGAAAAAATTTGGGTTTAAAAAAAAACGTAAATTCTGTGGAAAAAATGCAGAAAAAACGGAGAAATTTGTAAAAAAAAAAGAAAGCCAAAACAAGAATGAAATCAATTAAAAAATCTTGAAAAAACGCACATTTCATCAAAGATTCATGATTCATTCATTTCATAATGATTCGTCTCACTCTCAATCGCCTTTGAGAATCGGGAGGAAGGGCGCTTTCTCGGGATTTTTTGAAAATTTCAAATTCTTTATAAAGTGGGGAGGGGGCGTTTGATCGGGAAGAGCGGATTAACGGGATTTTACAGTATTATATAGCCATAAAAAAAGATTTTTTAATAAACCTCCAAAATCCGGAAAAATCGAAAATCCGGAACGCCGCGGTCCCGACGGTTCCGGATTTTCGAGGTTCAACTGTACCATTGTTAAGTAAATTGCTTTATGCTTATCAGATTGGAAAGCCTAAACATAGATGGGTTGCACTACAGGGGACGGTTAATTCTGGGAAAACTACATTCGCTTCGGGTGTAGTTAGTTGATTTATTTAATGGGGTTCCTATGAATATTAATTAATACAAATGAGGACAATAGCTAACATTTCAGCTAGGGCAAGCTATCCGCATGCTTTTCTTACATATTATGATGTAACATCTGTTGGTTTCCATAATATTGAGATTGACAGAGTTATGAGAGAAATGATGGATGGGAATAATAACAACAAATGAACAACACTTTCCTGCCGAATTGTATAAGGTGAACTGTCAATCGGGATCCAGTTTGTTAAATTTTTTTTCTGAATGAACAGTTCTACCAGGCTCACAAAGATGAATTTCAAGAAGTTAAATTTGATTTTAAAAAAAAAGCTATTGTTATCAATATTAATAAGTATGATTTTCTTTTAGTAAATTTTCGAAAAAGTTTCATTTAAGGGAAAAAGTATGTATAAATTAAATATTGAAAAATTTTCTAGAAGTTTGTGAAATGTTGGGTCTAGAATTCGATATTAGGGCAAAGCATGAAAGCCTTAAAGATCTCTTTCAGGTAAGTGTTGCAGTAAAATTTAGAAGTAAGTAATACATTTTCTTTAATTTTTCAAAATCTATTTATCTGTTTACTTAATTTTTTTTTTTTTTTTTTTTTTAGAATTTAAACCGCTACACAGGAATTGTGTCAGCTGTGCCAACAATGTATTGGGATAAAAGCTACTGCAAAAGAAATTCGTCCAGATTGCACCTTTTTGGCAGAATCGGCACTCCCCTATGAGAATCATCACAGGCATAGACAAATCCCGGCATCAACTGTGACCCTGCATGCTAAAGATTTCTCTTCAAGAAGATCTCCCATTAAAAAAAAGTGAGATGTGACAACGGCAACAGAAGAATATGTTTGTAATTATATGTGAATAAAGGCATAAACGCTTGGAGAGTTTCTAGCGCGGGTAGCGCCTGGCACACAGTGTTCGGCCGCTCACACAGGAAACTGCTCCCGGTCAATGCTTTTGTTACATATAAAAAAAATTATAAAAATCAAGAAAAAGAAAACACATATAAACAAAAACAAGTAAGTTTACTTCAGTTATATTTATTTGAGATATAAGTTTAATATATAAAAGAAAAATTAGGGTAAATTAAAAAAAAACTTTTTTTTCCCTCTAATTTTTTTTTAAATGTTCGCATATAAAAGCTTTTTAGTTTATCTTAAAAAATTTTGAAGGGCATTGCTGATGGCACGTCTTTATCCTCTAATCTAAGAGGACTGATTTTTCCTACGCTTAGATTCTTTAGGATGTTCAGTTTTAATTCAACATTGTGCAAATTGTCAGCAATACATAGAATTTTTGTTGGGAATTTGATCCAAGTTGCATTGTTTTGGATGTTAACTTTACATTATATTGCCTCAAAACTGGTATGTTAAAAAATTATTGTATAAAGTATATTATTGAGGAAAGTCTCACCTTAGAGAATTCTGAATGCCTTTACGGCTTGTGTGGATAGGTGCATTATCTTGCTGTTAATCCTTTCTTTTTCTTTTTTTTTTTTTTTCATGCTAGAAGTGTAAACATGTAACAAATGAAAGTATTTCTTGTAACAAATGAAAGATGGTCAAAAAGAGTTTGTATATATATGTTTGAATTAAAATTTTCGGAAATATACACAAGTGACTCAACGTCACTGAACGAAAAGCAGTCTAATGCTGCAATGATTACGTCAATTAACTGTTTTGAGAAGATCTCTTTTTCTTTTTTTCAAATTGTCACAATAGTTTTGAAATTTTATTTTTATTTACATTTTAGATCATGGTCTATATTTTAATTTTTTACAAAAGAGCACAGGTTTTTTGTTATCTCATTGTCGCGTGTCATTTGTATTGACTGTGAAATATTTTGAAATTTTATTTTTATTTATATTATGATAATGGAACTTGTTTGACGGTTCTGAAACATGTCAATGTCATTTATTTTTACTATAACACCTTTCTTAAATAAAATTAAAAAATTTTATTAAAATGTTTATATAAAAGGTGAATGTTTTATAATCTGGTGATTTAAAAAATCAATTGGATTTAATTAAATTTTTATAATATCAGGACCATTCAAGTTTCACTTATTTTCATCAGAGAAAGTAACCTGCAGCAGTTTGTTGTCCCAAGTCATCACTTGTGTGGTTGAAAATATTATTGAGATGATTTAATAAAAAAAAAAAGATTTTATTAAAACATCAGTTAGGTGGTGGATCAATTGCAACATGGGGCTGCTTTTTGTTCAAAGATGTGGAGCCATTTGTATATGTTTTTAGAAAAATTTAATTGAAAGACACATGTACAAACTCTTTCTGGCCATCTCTCATTTGTTGATACAATTCTGGCAGGGGAAAAAAAAAAAGGATGGCTATAACAATGAGATAATGTGCCTTTCCACAAAACATTAGTTCCACAAGAAAAATATTGAAGTCTTGCAATGGGCGCTCAGAAATCCAGTTTTAAATCCTATCAATAACTTATGGTGAGATCTAGAAGATTGAGTTTATCAAAAAGGAAGGCATTTTTTCTCATCATCAGAACCCAAGTCTATGATTAAGGATGAATAGCACAAACACAATCCCGAACAGTGCAAAAATGAATGATGTCGAGGAATGGTAGAATATTTGCAATCATTAAACTTCAGAGGTGGTTGCATTAATATATGAAATATTGGTTCCTTTGGTTACTATGTTGAATTTATTTGCTGTCCTTATTGTTTTTACACAGGCAAAAATGGTGTTTTTTTTTTTTTTTTACAATTACTTTATTTTCGTAATAAAATACTTAGTTTTGTTGATTTTTTTATTAGCTTTTCAACTTGATACCTTTTATAAGGAAAAAAGATTTATTTGTTTTGAAATTTTTAAGAAAATCAAAATTTTTTGCTGTTTTTATACGCAAAGTAGTTATTAATGGGCGTAATCAAGAATTACTGCTTTTATATTTCACATTGATTTTAATATAAATTTATTAATAGTTTAAATAATTAAAAAAACTTTTTTGAATAGAGAAAGAAACCTGTAATATGTTTGGGTCAATTTAGTATAAAAATCAGATGACTTTCATGAAGATATAAATTAATGTTTTTGAAATGGGTTCAATTATATCATCCTCAAAATCATGCTCTTCCAGCTGTATCAAGATTTAAGATAATATGGATATACAATCATTTCCTGGTCCATTTGGATCCAAGAAACTCAAATAAAATGTCAAAAATGGGTGTTACTAATTGAAAATTCAAAGTTGATATAATTTTTTAAATATAGATGACTTCGAAAGCATAATTTATACACAATAATAATTAATAAACATTATGCTCAGTCTGATTCCTAGAGTTCATGATTATTTTTGGCATAATTAGTTCAGAATAACCCCTTTCATTCCACTTATCACCATTGATGCTCTAGAAATTGGTAACTGAAAACTAAGAATTTTTTTTTTTTTTTTTTTTTTTTGCTACGCGCGAAATAGAGTTTCTGCAATGCTGCAAAAAGTTCAACCTTCGTTAAAAATTAAATATTTTTTTAACGTAATAAGATTTGTTTATCAATCAGTTAAATATGAGATAAATTTAATTTCTGTTACAATCTGACAGTTATTACTTTTGCGAGTCAGATATTTTGTAGCAAGAGGCATTTTGTTCTAGCCTTAAATCATGACTTTATCTATATACAAAATGCTAAATTTATGTTTCACTATTACAAAATTTGGTACAGCACAATTTATGCTGTGGTAGTGTATTAACGCCACTGCAGCATAAATTGTACTGATGTGCCAATAAAGCAGGGTTCGCCGAAGTGGGCCCAGCCCGAAAAAACCCGGGCAGGTTTTTTCGGGTGGGCCCACTTGAAAAAACCCATCAAAAAACCCATTTGTGGGTTTTTTCAAATTTTCTCGTGTTTTCACAACTGTATCATTATTTAATCTAAGATATGAGAATAAAAAGATAAATGCCAATTTAAATATGCTTCAAACTAACCGTATTTAAAAGAATTTCTAAGTATTGATAAAATGACCATAAAAAAAATTAGTTTGTAAATAACGAAGATTTTTTTGGCTATATATTTTAAAATGCATCCAAGTGCTTTAAATCTTAATGTATACCTAAAGATGGCAGTTGAAATGTGATCCCCATCCTGATTGCTTGTATTGTTATAGCTTTTAAGATTAATCGCAACATTTATTATTCTTCTTCAATGTTCAATGAAAGTTTATACAGTAATTTTCAACACAAAAATCTTGACAGATTTCCAGGGTTCCTAGTATCATGGAAAGTCAGGGAATTTCAAAGTAGTCATGGAAAGTCAGGAAAATCTCAAAATATACAGGAAAAGTCAGGGAATTTACAAATATTTTCAAAAAAAATCATGGAAAACATTTGAGTGAAAAAATGAAAAATGACACAAAATTCACCAAACAGTTGGGGCCAAAAAAAAAAAAAAAAAAAAAAAAAAGATTGAAGTATGATTGCAGAAAGAAAATTGCTAATTTTGGCAAAAGATTGTGAAAATAAGTATCAAATTTCGCTGTATGTTTATTTGGTCAGAGAATTTTTCGAGATTTGATCTGGGAAAGTCAGGGAATTTTTTGAGATTTGGTCATGGAAAATCAAGGAATTTGCTAGTCATGTTTTTCTGGGAATCTTGTTATAACAAAAAAAAAAAAAAAAAAAAAAAAGAGTGAAAAAGTTTGAGTATAGTACTTAAATGATAATTTCATTATTAAAATTATTACTAATAATTAATTTTTGGAAAAGCAAATTATAATGTTTATTATTATCATTGATTTATAAACTTTTTGTAATCAATTAGTTATTTTAATTTTTATTTAGTAGTATAAGTACCTTGTTTTCAAACATTCTGAACCATATTTCTTTAACTTAAAAAAACCCTAATAAAATATAATCTAAAATGTATCCAGATACTTTAAATGATTGCTTACAGATGGCATACAAAACTAAACTAGTTAAAGTGTATTGCCATTTACGATCTAACTTTATAGATATGACTGACATTGACTTTAAAATAATCCAATTTAATACTATTGCAATATAAATGTTGCTTCAACTGTGTGACTTCTATTTTTTTCTTCATAAAAATATTTACATAAATGTTGCTGCTTTAAACTATTGAAATAAATGAAAGAAATTGCATAAATTAGTCTGTTTAACTTAAGATTTATATAAAGAAATTCAGTTGCACTTGGTTTAATATATCATTCTTCCAGTAATCTAGTTCTATGAGATACAAAATAATCTTTTTAAATATATTTATATTTTCTTTTTATATATTTATTTTTATTGTTAATCTATACTTAATGCAAAATTATACCTTTGTTTCACTGATAAATGAAAAATTTAGGTACTGTGCATCATGTAAAAATTAGAAATTTGAAGAGTTCTCTAAAAATTTTTAATAAAACCCGTAAAAACCCGGGTTTTTTCAAAAAAGCCCGAAAAAACCCGGGTTTTAGACTACTGGGCCCAGTGGGTTGGGCTTTTTCAAACCCTGCAATAAAGAGCAATCTCGTTGTTTGCATGCGCATACAGTTATCGTTTGGATTTCTTGTTGCCTTGTTGTTTGCTGATTTTTGATGCCTGTTTTGCACAAAAACAGATCAAGATGCAATTTTATTTTTTTCAGGAGCGATGATACAGGAGTTAAACTCTATATCGGGCCATTTTCCACTGAAATCCGACTAACTGCTTTGTTTTTAAATAATGTGTTTTGAATTTTGAAAGTGTTTTATTTTATGATTTGTCGCAAAAATTTTAGGCATAGATTGGGGATACTTAAAAACCATCAAATCTGTAGCTGCAGTGGCGTTAATATGTAAGTATCCAAAATTTATACAAAAAAGAAATGGTCTAATAAAGATTAACTTTATTACACTAAAATAATTTACAGAACACTCTTCCCATGATTTGCAAAATTCTTTTGATAATTCAAGGGCGATTGTGTTCAGGTTATATACCTCAATTCAGGTATTTTGTAAATTTACTGTACCAAAATTCCCGTTTTTATGATAGTTCAATTCTTAAAATAAAATATCAATTTCATAAGATTGCTAAACATAATTAAAGTTTATATATTATGTAATTTGGCCTTCCTGTTATAAATATGTTGTCTTTCCCCCTTGTTCCCATACAGAAACATTTTCTCGCTAAAATTTCAGGTATTTTTCATGAGCCCACGATCCCCCTGATAATTAGAGTTCAAGGGAAATATTTAAATTTCGATAATCAAGAGAAATGTCTCACAGATTTTATTCCTCGAAGTTGCAGGATTTTGTGTCCAGCGTGCTTAATTATTATTATATAAAAAAACCTATTACAATTTCTCAATATAATCATCATTTTTTTAAAATAATAGATCTTTCCATGATTAAATTTAACATTTTTAAATTTGAAATACATACTAGAATTTCCTTATAGTTATTTAACCACGGAAAGTTTGTCATTAAATAGAGTGAATATTACTAATCAAAAATTATGTTGTAGATTTTGTGAATTTTTAAAAAAAATCACTCGCTGTTTCATTCCAAAGCTTGCAGAGTCCAAAAGTATCAACAGGTTTAGATTCCTCATAAACAAAGATCATGTTTTCAAATCAACAACAAAATGTTTTTTACCATCTGATATTTTTGTCTTTTTTTTCTCAAATTATTTTCATAAAGCATGGTTTTAATTATAGGTGCATTCAGGTCTGACTTTAAAGGAGGTGGAAGAAACAAGGTATTAAGACCTAAAGTATTGATAATTTGCAAATTATTCGGTGAAAAATCTAACCCAGGGCGCCATGGCTATTAAAATTTTTCTTGAGTGCATGTTTTCTCTCTCAATCATATGCAGAGATGATTACTTTGGTTTCCTATTCTAAAATTGTTTCGGTCTATCTTTAATTTTTTTGTTGTGAAAAAAAAAAAAAAAAAAAAAAAAAAAAAACTTCTTGTGCTGCTTGTCTGTTGAGTGAGAATTATTCCCTTAATGAATTCTCAAAAATTAGTGCACTAGTCAGAATACATGTGTTCAATAAGAGAAAGAATATTTGAGCAGCTTAAGAATTTAGGCGTGCAAAGTTTTCTTGAGACAATAGTGCACCGGCCAGCGGGCGAGTCTGAGCCTGCCCGTGATCTCCCTTTAGGATCTGCCGTTACACTTACATATACAGTAGACTCCCTCAAATCCGCACATATTTTACGGATATAAACAATGAAACATTCAGTTCAGATGTAGGTGCAAAATTTGACTTTTTTAGTTTTATATCAATTCCATATATTTTTTAATTTGTAATTTTTGTTAAGGTTATTGAATTCATGTTTTTTCATGAAGAAAGAATAATTTATTTCTGAAAAAATCAAGATATTGCTGATATCAATGGTAATCACAATCTTACCAAATATATTTATGTATTAATCAAGCTTTTTTAGTTATTAAGTCTGGCTAAACCTGAAATAAAGCTTCATTATTTTATGATCTTGATGTGAATTAGCAATGTATCTTTATGAAGCAAGTTTCATTGAATAATTTAGGAAAAACACATTTCATCTCTATAATGAATATTTAATTGTACATTATTACTAATTTGACCTTTGCTTTTAGTATTTTTATCATTTTAAAAACTATCTAATTTTTTATTATTTTAGTTTATAACTTATTTTAATATTTTACATATTGTAAGCATCCATTATACTTTTGATTTCATTATTAATTACATTCAAATTTCCTTTTAAAAAATGTAAACAAAGCAATGACCAGAAATCTGCAAAATTCTAAAATCCGCAAAAGCTCTGGTCCCAAGCTGTACGGATTTAAAAGAGTCTACTGTATCCTTTTTTTGTACATTCACAATCATTTTACTTTTCTCATTTAACAATTACCATGAACATTTTTCTATTAACTATCTTTTCTTTTTTTTTATAGTATTTAGAAAAGTTTTAGCTTATTTTCTAATACAAAATTTTATGCCAAATAAATAAATACATTTTTTAATTATAGCTAATAAAGTTTTTGTTTTTGCAGTTATGGTAATGATAATAATAATAATCTTGGTGATGATAATATTTAATTAAATTCAGACCCAAACAGAGAGTAGTAGAGTGGTTAAACATTACCAGGGCCTGACTCGTCTAGCAGTCTTGGCTTCAGTTATAAAAACAAGCACAAATATTTGAAAATTCATTTTTATCAAGAAAGTTTTGGTATTGTGCCTCTGTTTTTATGACATGACTAATTTCAGACATGCAAACAGGAATTAATCAAATAGAAGGTTGAATAAAGTCACAAGAAGGTTTAGCATTTTTTTTTTTCTTAGGGGCTACTTCAGTCAAATGAAAAGACCCATTCACTAATGCTAATCCTATGGAAGAAATTTATACAGATATCTCGGTTGCATTTCAATATTTTTAAATGATTTTTTGGCTTTGGATATCTGAGATCGATCTGTATGCATGACGTTAGTTACTTTTTTCATTTTGTTCACAGTTATTTTTTACACGGACGCTTTCATTTTTGGAACCGGTTTGGAAAGCGAAAGCAACCCCATAAAAAATATCTGCAACCAAAATCGAAAAACTAAAAAATGACCTCCATTCAGATCAATCTGAGTTATCCAATGCAAAAAGAATCGTCTAAAAATATTGAAATGCAACCGAGATATTTTTATAAATTTCTCCCATAGGATTAGAATTAGCGAACGGGTCTTTTCATTTGAGTGAAGTAGCCTCTTAAACATTTTCATTTAGAGTTAATCAATGATTTCAATTAAAATTGAATTATATTTTCAATATTTTCAATTTTATTTAAAATCTTTTTAAATAGAGGTTAAAATCTTTTTAATTAGAAATAAAAGAAGGTTACAAATGCATCTTACATTATAAATGTATACATAATTGTATACAAATAATACTTTATAGTTTTTTTTAAATGGTAATGTCCAGCAAATTTATTATCTGTAATAAAGCCTGTTCATAACGGAATCCTGCTATAAACAAAAAAACAACAAACATATGTATCATATGTATATACAGTAGACTTCCTCATATCCACAACTCTCTAAAATCCACACATATTTTATGGATGTAAACAATGAAACTTTCAATTTGGATATTGGGAATTAGATTTTTTTTTTAGTTATGTATCAATTCCATAGGTTTTTTATTTTGTAATTTTTGTTAATATGACTGAGTTCATGTTTTTTCATGAAGGAAGAATAAATTTATTACAGAAAAAGTTCAAAATAGTGCTGATATTACTGGTAATCACAATCTTCTTACCAAATATATTTATGCATTAATGAAGTTTTTTTTTGTTATTAAGTCTGGCTAAACTAGGAAAAAAAAACTTATTTTATGATTTTGATGTGAATGAGTAATGTAACTTTATGAGGCAAGTTTTGTTGAATAATTTTGGAAAAATACATTTAATCATACTCTATTGATTATTAACTTGACCTTTCCTATTAAAACTTTAATCAATTTATAAATTATCTAAATTTTTACTATTTTAGTTTATTACTTATTTTAATATTTTATTACATTGTAAGCATTCGTCATAGTTCCAATTGCACTATTAATTGCATTCAAATTACTGTTTAAAAAATGTAAACAAAGCGATGATCAGAAATCTGCAAAATTCTAAAATCCGCACAACCTCTGGTCCCAAACTGTGCGGATTTGAGGGAGTCTACTGTATATTATTAACCCCTTGGGGATGAGCGACTGATATATGTGGCATTTAAAATTCTCAGAATCCTTCATTATTCCCACCAGTTATTTTTTAAGTTTACCTTATTTAATTGGAGTATTATCACTATTTAAGTACAGAAAATTTTTGTATTGAAATATCAGTGATTAAAGATTTAAAATTAAACATTGTGAAGGAGCTAACTGTATTATTAAAAGAAAATCATTGCTGCAAGAATAATAAGACTTGGTAAAAAACTATGGAAAGTAGGGTTCATTATAGCTGTATGTACTAGAAAAGTAAGATAAAAATTCAAAGTGATATGAAGCTAAAATAATATCAAATATTGCTATTCTGTATAACTCTTTCATTTTTTTTTTTTTTAATCCTTATCTATATATAAGGAATTTAACTCGGTACTGAGGATAAAAGGTACTGCATACTTAAACTTCATTTCACATTTCATAAAACTAAATTTAGCTTAATAATAACCTTTTGTTTAAGTACTTTTATGTTAACTGAGAGCAAATTGTTTCAATAGTATTTTTTACCTCGCTAATGCAGTTTTTATTTTTTGTGATTTAGATAAAAATAATGCTTTAATATTGAAATAAAATTAGTGATTGACTGAATCAGGAATTTTGCCGATTACCGAAAATTAGGTCAAAGTGTGCACCGAATATTCGGTATTCGGCAACCGAATACTTAAAATTTTTTAATAAATATTTTTGCATGTATTAACTTTTTTAATAATGATAGAAAGTATTCTTAGGCTTCTCCGACCTTTCGAAGAAATAACAAAAATTATAAGTAACAAAAAATCTTTAATTTCAGAAGTAATACCTATTATTTCTACATTGAAACGTTACTTGGAAAAGTGATAATGTAGAATTTTTTGGAGTGGGAACCATGAAAGAACCAAAAAGACTCGCAGAACGTTTTTCAGAAATTTATGATGATGAGTTTTATTTTCTAGCCTCTATTTTGGATCCCAGATTCAAAACAGCTTTTTAGCACTTTCCAACAAAGTTGAAAAGTGCTTATGCATTCGGTTTGTCTGGCCGTCTGTCCGCGCTCTAACTCAGGTAAATATACTCGGATTGCTATGAAATTTTTATATGTTATTGATGTTTACCCTAGCACAAACCCTATTGAAAATGAGGTATCTACCATGATTAGTTTATCTACAGAGAGAATCAAAAGTTTCCCATTACATTACGGCCTATGGGGAAAAATCGTTAATATGCTCGGATTGCCATGAAATTTTAGGACGTTATTGACGTTTATCCTACAACGAATCCTATTGAAAATGAAGTGTCTACCATGATTAGTTTATCTACAGGGCGAATCAAAAGTTTCCCATTACATTACGGTCTATGGGGAAAAATCGTTAATATACACGGATTGCCATGAAATTTTAGGACGTTATTGAGGTTTACCCTAGCACAAACCCTATTGAAAATGAAGTATCTACCATGATTAGTTTATCTACAGAGATAAAAGTTTCCCATTACATTACGGCCTATGGGGAAAAATCGTTAAAATGCTCGGATTGCCATGAAATTTTAGGACGTTATTGACGTTTACCCTAGCACAAGTCCTATCGAAAATGAAGTTTCTACCATGCTTAATTTATCTACAGGGCGAATCAAAAGTTTCCCATTACATTACGGCCTATGGGGAAAAATCGTTTCAAAGGAATTTTAAAGATGTTATACCCTGTCAAATATATTAAAATATGCATTCTATAAAATATAGGGTGAAAATGTAGCTATTATTCATTTACAGGGCCACACAAAAGAATTCCATTAGACAATGGTAAAAGGGGGGAATTGTGTGTGACATATTTTAAATATATAAAGCTTTTTCATGTATAATAAAATTGATTATGTCACTGAAGCTTAATATAAATTATACGCTACTGTCTTGCATAATATGAGGTACATAGCATTTACAGGGCCATACAAAAGATTTCAAATAGTATTTTCTTTCCGAAATACCGTATATGTGTCCGATGATGGCTGATGGAGGGATGAAATGCATTTTAATTATAATATGCTCGTTTATATTTCGCTAAATATATGCACATTATATGGTGTGTATAAATGTAATAGTTGATACACAGGGCTACCAAAAAAAGCTCACCAACGTTACTGAATGTGAGCGTAAATTATTTAAACGTGGTTCTTAAATTGGCTATGCATTTTTACGCTGAGCTTCATTCAATTTACTGAGAAATATTTGCAGAATATAGATAAAAGGATATACAGAGCCACGCAAAGAATTCGGTACATAGACGCCTATGAATGATGATTTATGAGAATGTGATATCAGTTGTTTTAAAAATGTTTTAGTTTACAATAAATTTTAGCCTAATGCTGACGTATAATAAAGGTACAATGTAAACTACAGGGCTGAACAAAAGTATTCAAGTATGTTTCCATCTAATAGTATGAATTGCTGAAAAAGAAATTTCAAGCTACTGGGTATTTTCTTGCTAAACTAAATTTTCCCATTATAGGAACTGACATATGAAATACAGGGCTATTCAAAAGTACTGGAACACATGTTTTGGTATATTTGGCTATACATATTATTATTTACCTAAATAACAAAATTTTGTTAAAGACTTCATTGAGTGTTGGAAAGTGCTTCATAATCTATGCTTAACGCATGATTTTTCATACTTGTTTTAAAGATGGAGCAACTGCTAATAAATTAAAAAATGTATTTAAAAATAAAGTGCAATAAATAATAAATATATCTTCTCAAACTGAAATTACTGAGCCAAATTAATTACAAAATTTCAATAAAAATGATGCCCTGTCATAAACTGTGCATTCATCATTTTGGGAGTGCTTTGTTGAAATTGCTACAAGTGAAAATCCTTCTACTGAAAATGATATCATCACATTAGACATTAAAGCTTCAGATGAATTGGCTGCATATACATAGTAATACCACTTATATCAAGGGAAGACAACCCGTTAATTTGGTTGAAAAAAAAAAAAAAAAAAAAAAAAACATAATAAGTATCCAACGTTATCCAAGTTAGTTAAGAAATACTTATCTGCACCTACCAGTAGTATTTACAGTGAACATTTATTTCCCAAAGTAAAATGGATTTATGAACAAAAAAGAAACATTACAACCAGATAATGCCGTACAGCTTTTTTTTGCCTCATATTTTGTCCATATTAAATTTCAATTACAAATAATTATAATGTATCATTTTATAAATTATCACTTATATAATTGAGGCATACTATTGAAATAAATAACATTAAATGGGCATTAGCCATCATGTACTTTTAGAGTAATACTTAACCTATTATTTTTCATAAATTATTCTAAAAATTCAGCCGAATATTTATAAGTATTCGGCCGAAACCGAATATTCGGTTTACATGCTGAATCACCGAATACCAAATCAACTATTCGGTATTCGGTCAATCCCTAAATAAAATGCCTTGGTTTGCCTTATTATTTTCTGTTTTTCTTCCTCTTTATTTTAATGAAATAATAAAAGATTTATATTTTAAATGAAATGAATGCAATATAAAAAATTGCTAGATTATGGCCAGAACATTGTTTGTCAATATATAAACTGTGGCTAACTAATAAAAAATATAGTTTTTCACAAGGAACTATTCTAATATTAATAAAATACAGTAAAGTATGGTAAGAAGGAACTCCTAAGGATTTTTTAAAAGGTGTGCTTTATTAATTTTAGTATGTATAATGTTATGGTTATGATATTCTTTTTATTGGGACTGTAATATTCCTTCTTGATCATTAATGCAGGATTTTTTGAGACAGCAATATCATTACATCAGAAATTTCATAGCTTTGGTCAAAGAAATACTATATTATTATATTTGCTGAGTGAAATCTGTCAACATTTTTTAGTGTTTAAACTGTACCATCAAATTTATTTTAAGAAACATATCTACAGCACAGATTCAATTTGTTCAGGCTAATATTAAAAGAATGCTGAATTTTTCAGAATAGTGATAAATGCTATAGAGGGAATTCTAAAATGCTGGCATTTTATTAACTTATGAATATTAAAGTACAAATATGTCGAATTTCTCAATATCATTGGTCTTACTCTAGCATTTGGTTTACTTTCTAATTTAATAAATTCTAATTCAGAAATATAAAGAAGTAACAGAAATTTTAAATATAAAATTGAGGAAAAAAAAATTCATTAGAAAAGCAGAAATTAAAAAGGAAGTAAAATTCACAAATAAGTTGTGATAACATCTACAATGAATCCTTCATGCTTTTGTTAAAAAAAAAAAAAATAATAATAATAAAGCGTTCTGGTTCGACATTACAGCCTAATATATTACAATACAATTTTATCTTTTAAAAAAGGAGCGTTTTAGTTCGAATTACAGCCTAGTATATTAAAATACGATTTTATATAAATAATATTTATATATAAATAGATGAATATACAATAAGCGTTAAAAGTGAAGCATTAAATAAATATGCAATTTTCCGCTCGCAATATGTCAATCAATCGTTATATTTTTTGTAATTATAAATTTTCTTTACTCCAAAGTAAATAAGTTGAGTAATAAAACATTTTTTTTTTATTACAGCTGCTTATGAAACTTTTTTATCTACTATACATTTTTTAAATATTGATAATCATAATTTTTCACGTTGATTTAATTATTATTCTGAAATACATTATAGTATGTGATGTTTCATGTAACTTGTGATAATAATTTGTTGTTTACATCTATAATATGTCAACAAAAATATACGAGGTTGCCAGAAAATCGCCAAAAAAAACGCCAAATCTCCCGCTTCATTGGGGGTGATGACGTCAGTTTTGTAGAGAAACATAAAAATCACGTGACCGCTGCCATTTGATGAACTGCCCTATAGACATGAAATCCCTATTCAACAAATGCATGGGATATCCATGGATCAGAAATACAATGGAATCAGAAATATTAGACGTCAATGGGGATATCATGGCAGCCATCTGAAGTAACTTGAAACACCTCAACCGCGAGGTGAGTACGGCAACTGTGAATTATTTACCATTAAGTGCTATGGCCAGATAGAGCTTAAAGAAAATATTTTTTATCAAAAAACACGAAGTTTACGCCATATTTTTTTGTGCCATACTGATTTTTATATCTAATTTTACGTTATAAATGTTAAATTTTCAGAAATACAGTTAAACAAAGCGATTTATTAATAATTTTATAGAGGTATGTTTGAAACATAGTATCTAATTTTAACATGCCTTATAAATCGAAAAAAAGGCGAAATTTGTATTGAAACAGAATTGTTAAAGATTATACGATCTCTAGAGATGTAATATTCATAATTATTGCATAGAAAGCGTTTGATTCAAACAATGTATAAAGTAATTTATTTGCTACAGTTAGCTTATCTTATTTGAAGCATTAAATTTAATGCTGATTTATTTTATTACCGTTGTAGAATTTATTTGTGTGCGATTTATTAAGTTGTTAATATGTCAGATTTATTTGTAATTAAATTTAAATAAAAGCTATTTTGAGATTATTTTGAAATTTTGTTCATTTTACAATTGTTGTTTATTTACTTTTATTGCATTCATTGAGAAAAAACATTTTGTTGAGTACCCATGAGTGAGGGGGGGGGGGGGGAGTCATGGGATTTCAAATTTAATTCACGCAATTTTTTATTTCTGTAATCATATTGAATAAAAAAACATAAAATTTCTCTTAATGAATTTTTAAATAAGAAAATGATTGTAAATACCATTTAAAATAACAGTATCAGGAAAAAATAAATTGCATTAAAATGACTTATTTTCCCTGTCCTCAACTTTCCTGATCCAAAAAAATAATTGTTAGATTCTTTTTATTTACATTCATGTTTAACATTATTATTATGGATATCCAATAGTGGCTTAGCCAGGCCATCACCTCCCTTTCATGAAGAAAAAATATATTGTTCTGAATCTTCATTTGAAAGAGAAAAATAAGGATAAATGCTAATTTTTGTTTTTATAGTATGTCTTTTATACTGATACCTAAATTCTTTTGCGTGCTAGTTTTTGATAAAACACTCTTAGCTTGGTTTATTTCATGTTCATATTCTCTTTTAAAGAAAAAAAATCATAAACTTCCTTTTTTTTTTTTTTAAATCCTGCCTCTCACTAGGTTCTGCTCTGTGAGAATTGATGTTGAATTATCAAATTTACTGGCGTTTAATGTATGCTTTTAAAAATTATTATTTGTAGCACAAATTGAGAAAAAAGTTGTCTTTTTCATAATATGTGATATATTGTTTAACAGTGAAAGATCCAAGAATTTCAAAGAAGAAAAGCTTATTCTACATTTATTTTTATTTGTATATATTTTCCTTCTTATTAAAAAAACATTTACATTTTCATAATACATATTTTTCTCCCACTTGATATTTTGTATGATTTCATACAGTTATTAAAAATATTGCTACACGCACTTGATTAACCTTTCGACCCAAAAAATGTCGCTAATCTGCAACATTAAATCCAATAATGAATTATCATAAATGTCAAATTTACTTGCCATTAAAATGTTAAACGTGTTTGTAACGTCATCAGGTCTTTTTAATTCAATATTTTATTTGTATTTTTTATTAATGTTTTACTAATTTATTTGTTTGTCCATTATTTAAAATTACTTCCAAGCATTTTTTTTTTTTTTTTTTTTTGGCTTTCAAGTCTATATTTATTGTTTACATACATTTTATATTAATATACATCTATGTTTTTTGACTAAGACACACTGAATAGTGATTTTGGCTGAATGTTTGGAAAACAGGTGAATCGAATATTCGGCTAGCTGAATAGTAACTGTTATGCCAAATAACATATATTCGTCCAGCCGAATAGTAAGTATTTAGTTGAATACTGAATATTTGGCTGCTGAATACTTTTTATATTTCAAAGTTTAAAGCTATTAAAATGTTACTTTTTAAAACAATCATACATAATATTTCATAATAGAGATTTATATTTTAATAAACAAGAACTTTTTATAAGTAAACTTAATACTGAAAAAAACTGCCTTAAGTTATTTAAGAAAGAATTATGAGACTCTTTTAATTAATAAAATTATAAATTTAATTTTCTTCACTACAAATTAAAACAAGCATTTTAAAGTAAAAGAGAAATATTAAAAAAATGAGGGAGAAAAAATCCGGTCTCATAATTTTTTTTTTAAATAACTCAAGGTACATTTTTTTTTTTCAATATAAAGTTTACTTATAAAAAGCTCTTGTTTATCAAAATGAAAGTTTCTTTTATTACTGTTTGTCCTAAAGAAACAGTAAAATCAAATGACGGCAATTCAATAAAAATAACTTTTCTACTTCTTTCGATTTAGCATAGAAGTTTTTAAAAGCATCCTACATTAATATCTGGATCTGGAATAAACGATCATTCTCAGAGATTATAAACATTCAGGATCTTAAAATCTGGCAAGAAACTTTCAGTGGCGAAAATATGGTCAAGACAAACAGTTTTTAATGAGAAAATCTCAATCTATTCCATTCATATTACAATATATTCAATCAAATATATACACAGTGCGAAATAGGCCAAAACTGAATAATTATTCACAACTTTATCAATAATGAGGATATTTTAGCAACATTTGTTTTATATTAATTTTGTTTATATTAAATATGATATTCAAAATGGCCGAATTTTGATCAGTAACACATTACAAATAGCATCAACTGAAATTTAATAAAGTAATGTCTAGCTCATAGTTTTTTCCTATGAATGATGTCATTTTCCAGCTCTTCTCGTCATATCATATTTCACTGAAATCAAATCATGTCAGTTGAAAATATAGTTATGATATCTTCATTATTGTTAAAGTAACAAAAATATAGTTTCACCTCAAATAAGATGAGATATAAATTTACTTGTAACTCAATAAGTTGAACACGAATATTTTTTCTTGAACAAAAAAATTGTCTGCCTTGATATCTTTTATCAACCCCAAAAGTTTTTCTACTTTTTTAAACATTGTTATTTGAGAAAAAGCCAGTGGCGCAGCCAAAATTCAGTTCTAGGGGGTGGGGTTGAGTTTCTGTTAAAGATGATTGCTGGTTAATGGAATCACTGATTAGAATATTCACTGTATAATATTTAAACTCAAGGAGCATCTGTATGGCAGGAAATCATCATTTTTTTAGCATAATATGTCTCAGAAAAGTGATTTAGTTCAAATAACCAATTTTCACTTAACTAATCCATGTCATAGACACTTTCATAATTTTAATTAGAATTTTTACCACGTAATTAAATGAAATCTGATTCAATAAAGCAGCGGATTCGAAATGTGCCAAAACATTTAAATATTATGTTTGGTTTTGATTCATATAAGTGACAATTAGCGAACATTCTCAGCTCTGTGAGGGGTTTTAACCCCAAAATCACCCCCATGGCTGAACACTAGAAAAAACAACAGATTATTTATTAAACTAAACAAAATTTAGAAGCTTGCATTTGAAAATCATTTATTCCCATGAGAATTCTAATTAATCATCATTTTAATCCTTCTCATGGTTAATTTTCTTAATTTATGCATTACAAACAGCAAATAAATAATGTAAAAACATTCTGTTTTATTTAAATATGATTTTATTTCAGATTTTTTAAAATATACAGTAGACTCCTCCAAATCCGCACAGCTTGGGACCAGAGGTTGTGCGGATTTCTGGTCATTGCTTTGTTCATATTTTTTAAAAAAATAATTTGAATGTAATTCATTATAAAATCAAAAGTATAATGAATGCTTACAATATACTAAAATATTAAAATAAGTAATAAACTAAATTAATACAAATTTAAATAATTTTTTAAATGATTAAAATACCAGAGCTGCCAACTTCTACGCCTTTTTAAATGAGAAAAATGCGTTTCTAACCAGAAAATTTATTAAATAATATACGTTCTGTATTTATTTCAAGATTTGTAGTATTGCATACTCTTTTAACTTGTTAAATGAAATTTCTGGTTCGAATGGGTTTGTTTGGTTGTAAAAAGGCATAGAAGTTGGCAGCCATGAAATACTAAAAGAAAAGGTCAAGTTAATAATCAATAATGTACAATTAAATATTCATTTTAAAGATTAAATGTGTTTTTCCTAAATTATTCAATGAAACTTGCCTCATAAAGGTACATTACTAATTCACATCAGGATCATTAAATAAAGAAGCTTTATTTCAGGTTAGCTAGATTTAACTAAAAAAGCTTGATTAATACATAAATATATTTGGTAAGATTGTGATTATCAATGATATCAGGAATATCTTGATTTTTTTCAGAAATAAATTATTCTTTCTTCATGAAGAAACATGAATTTAATAACATTAACTAAAATTACAAATTAAAAAATGTATTTAATATATATAAAACTAAAGTCAAATTTTGCACTTACATCTGAACTGAATATTTCATAGTTTACATCCGTAAATTATGTGCAGATTTTAGAGATTTGCAGATTTGAGGGAGTCTACTGTATTTATAAATTGACAGTTAATAGTAGAAATTGTGAATAGTTTTTAAAAATGTTTTTTAAGAGGTTTTGTCTGATTACTTAAAAAACCTCTGATATACTGAATACTTTGATATTCGACCAAACCGAATATTCTGCAGGCCATATAGTTTCATATTTGTCTTAACCGAACAGTTTGACATTTGATAATATGGCCAAATAACGAATATTCGGCAAGAGGTACCTAGACTAAATAAAAAGATTGTGGTTTAAAGAAAATGTTTTTTAAAATATAGTATGGTTAAAAAAAAAAAAAAAAAAAAAAAAAAAAAAAAAAAAAAAAAACATTTGGTTTAAACATTAAAAAACAGTGTGGCATGCTGTTTTTTATGTAGTTTTTTTCTTTATTTGTGATGTTTCATTTACTTTACACATTATTGAAAAATACAAAATCTATGTTATGCAGAAGCTACAAGTAAAGCTTTAGATAAATGATGAATTAATAAATTTGTAAAGTGAGAGATAATTTTAATCAATCCAACTTTTCTTATAAGCCATAAAGCTACATAGCAAGATAAATATTTTTTTGAAAATTAGCTGGGGAAGAAAAAACAAGTACTTAGTTTCCTTTCATCTTTTTCTAAGGATTTTAGTTTAAAAAAAAATCACCCAAATGACAGATTTGAGCAAAAATTAATTTTTATTTCTTAAATTACTTGATTAATTATGAATAGAAGGTAGTAGCACAAAAAGACAACCACCTCATCAAGTTCATGGCTGAAATTCCAGAATTAGTTAAAACTTGATTTGAATGGAAAGTTCAGTATCAGTCTCTGATGACTAATGTGGCACTTAATGTGTTAAATACTCTATTGCAACTATACCCAATCTTTTCTCAGGTCAAGTTCTCAGTATAAACATAAACAAAAGTGCTCCAACTGGAAGATATCAGCCGAGCTTCTGATTCAATGGAGGGCATTTGGATTTCTTCGTCATTATTAACAAATTTGAATCATTTTACATTATTTTTTTAATATATTTTTATGAATATTTCAAAATTTAAAGAAAGCGTGACAAGTATATGATTTTCAATGAAATTTTGTTTAAATAAATGTATGTTTAAGTTGCAGTGGCGTAGCTAGCGGGGGGCGGAGGGGCGGTCCGCCCCGGGTGTCACCCTCTAAGGGGTGACACCCAACCTTTATTTGCAAATAAAAATATAATCTTATGGCATAGTCTATGTCAATTCAGGCAGCCAAAGAAAAAATCTTACCTTCATAGTCTCAGAAGTTCTTTGATTGAACAGATGTTAAAATTCAGGAAAAAATAAAACTCCCGTATTTTTTTTGTCTTCCCCCAAAAAATTTCTGGACCGAGATACAGGGTGCCAAAGATGGCATCCCGAGCACCTTTTTCCATTTGCGATTTTCGAAAAAAAGTTTAAAGTGCTCTCTCTCAGAAATGATGCAAGATATTTCGTTGGAGTTTATTTTATTTTAAAGATAATATTTTTTTGCTTAAAAAGATATACTCCATTTTGAAATATGTATTTAATTATTTTTACAAGAGCCTTCTAAAAAAATTTTTTTTATCAAAAAGAATTTTTACTTCCACTATTGAGTTTAACGAGTTTTAAAAACATTTTAAGAATTTAGAGTATTTTACAGGAGCTGCATGTTACAAGTTCCAGTAAAATTCTCTCAGTTTTTGTTTATTTGTGTCATATGTAGCCTATTACATATCCTAAACAAGTTAGAAATCACATGTCAAACGTGGTAAATGACTAGTACTATGACTAGTTTTATAAATATTTAGATTTTGGTGCAATAAGTGTTACACTCTTGAGAAAACTGGCATGAATACAAAATTTATTATGTTTCTATATATTAAATTCAGTAATACGGAAGTAATATGAATCCATCTTAAAAAGAACGTAATCACCAGGGCAACCTAGAATCATTACCTATCATGGGATATGATTGAATTAATTATGCGTAATAGGATGTATAAAACATTTATTAGTATCTTTTTTTCAGTTTTAATTTGACTTTCATAACATTTGACAACATTTTCACATTTGTTGCTTTTTTTTATTTTGAAGGTATATAGCATTTTTCTGTTCGAAATGATACATTCAATTTTGAAAAATGTATTCATATTTTTTGAGGCACCCTTCTGATTTTTTTTAATAAAAAAAATCAAAAATGCCAATCCTAAATTTATTTTATTTTATTTTATTTTATTTTATTTTTTTGCTGTTGATTAATACCATTGAGTACTTAGTGCCTTCCTTATATCGAAAAACTTCCACTTTTGATTTTGACAAATTATCGAAACACATATAAAATTTTGCCATATATTTTAACAGTTCCTGTATGACAATCATATACTGGTCTTAGAAAATCAAAATCTTAGTCTTGTTTGAATAGCATTTTATTTCTTAATAAGTATAAGAAACAGACAGCTTTAAGAATAGCATATAAAAGAAAAAAATATACACTAAAGTTCATAAAATAAATGTATAAATTTCAAAACATCCTTCCAGTGTACTCTGCATAGAACTGAAATTAGAAATTCATAGACTTTATAATTTGTTGAACTGCATCTGTATCTTCCTTTGATATTTAGTGATGCCTTCCTCCCTTCCTGTTTAACCAATAGAGACTGGGGCTTCCATAATCCTTAAAACATTGTGAATAGGAAGTGAACACTGGTGGTGTGTCACTGTCTTGCAGGTGGAAATCTGTATCCAACAGCCGATCCATGTGGGAGCATAAAGTTAACGACAATTTCATAAACAACTGATATCATTGACCTTTGCAATCCTCCACTCACAGTATTTACACAAGCCACAAAAATTCCTTTTTATAAATTGTGAATCTGAATATTTTGCAGTTGTTTCAGAGATCTTGATTGAACAAAGTTTTTTCTTGCTTGCTATTCAAAGTTTGTGCTTATAAGTACGACCATCACTATGTTATTAAAAAATGATTGTTCATCCTATTAAATCCTATCACGCATAATTAATTCAATCATATCCCATGATAGGTAATGATTCTAGGTTGCCTTGGTGATTATGTTCTTTTTAAGATGGATTCATATTACTTCCATATTACTGAATTTAATATATAGAAACATAATAAATTTTGTATTCATGCCAGTTTTCCCAAGAGTGTAACACTTATTGCACCAAGATCTAAATATTTACAAAACTAGTCATAGTACGAACGCGCCTCATTTACTACGATTGACGTATGATTTCTAACTTGTTTAGGATATGTAATAGGCTACATATGACACAAATAAACAAAAATTGAGAGACTTTTACTGGAACTGTTAACATGCAGCTTCTGTAAAATTCTCGAAATGTTTCTAAAACTTGTTAAACTCAAAAATGGAAGTTCTCCTTTACAGTGAAGGTAGTACTCAATGGTATTGACTAACAGTAAAAAAATCAAAATTTTTGAGATTGGCATTTTTGAGAAAAAAATTTTTTTAGAAGGCTGCTGTAAAAAAAATTAAATACATATTTCAAAATGTAGTATATCTTTTTAACCAGAAAAATATTGTCTTTAAAATAAAATAAACTGCAACGAAATATCTTGCATCGTTTCTGAGAGAGAGCACTTTAAACTTTTTTTCGAAAATCGCAAATGGGTAAAGGTGCTTGGGATGCCATCTTTGGCGCCCTGTATCTCGGTCCAGAAATTTTTTGGGGGAAAACAAAAAAAATACGGGAGTTTTATGTTTTCCTGAATTTTAACATATCTTCAATCAAAGAATTTCTGGGACTATGAAGGTAACCCTCCTGCCTGAATCGACATGGATTCGACCCAATAAGAGTTTGGATAGGAATTTTGAAATAAAATGAAAATTTTAGCGCACGACGCAATAGAGTTAGTTTTCTTTTCTTTGAGAATGTGAAATTTTATATAGAATGGTATATCTAAATAAAACATCCTCTTGCGAATAAAAACCTACCTATCCAACAAGTGCATAGCAAAAGGAAATTATAAAAGAAAGAATTTTTTTCTACATTATAGACACCAAATAGACTTATGTGGACTATGGGTTGAGTGATGTGTCGCTCCAGTGGGCTTTTTTTATGCAGTAGGACAAAAGGTAAATAAGGAATGGTATGGTCATTTAATATAAAAACGTAGAATTGTGATCGAAAAAATATGACGGGACGGAAGGGGAGGGATGGCACTATGATAGATGGGGGTGACACCATTTACATCCGCCCCGGGTGTCACCCATCCTAGCTACGCCACTGTTAAGTTGTTTTCCACTGCATGAGTGCCTTAAATGGCAGTTTATTGCTTTTTTTGATGATCATGAAAATGCTACATTAGCAATGTTTTTGTTTTGAAATTACGAAGGATAATGTAACATAAACAGAAACGTTACTTATCTTATATATACTATAAATGTGAAAGTGTGTCCGAAAATTGGAATGAATTTGGCATCAAAACAAATAGATTAAAGTCTTTGAATCTTTGCATACAGATAAGTTAAAGCCCGGAAATGAACATAGGCTAATCTTTGATTTATTCAAATATTTTCCTTGATAATTCAAAATTTCATTATTTTTCATACAGAATCAATAGGCATTTTTTAATTAAAATTTAACCATTTTCCTTTCCTGTTGCCAATAAAATAGAAACCTAAAATAATTTCTCAGCGGCAATAAATTTTAAATTGAGCAATTTCCATGCAAAAAAATGAAAAAAGAAATAAAAGAAAAGGAAATAAATATGACGTCATATTTGAAATAGAAATAAGAATATTTTCTGTTATATAATAAACATGGATATTTCATTAACAAGAATTTTTCTGTCTCAAATGGCGACATAATTAGAAGTAAAAAAAATGAAAAATAATATTTTCAATGAAATGGAAAAATGTAACGTCATAGTTGAAATAAAACGGGTACTTTATAATAGTCGTTAAAAATACAAGAGGCATGATTATCAGTAGCTAATCGAAATGTAGTTGCAAGTTTCTTACTGCATCTTTATATACATCTCTAAGGGGGCTCAGGGGTTGAAAACTTTTCAAAGAATCGATTTTTTTTATGATCTAGCCGCATCCATATTATTTCAACTTTAAGTCGTGTTTTCTCAAAACTTGATTTTTGACGACTAACACCAAGATTAAAAAAATATTTGATGGAATGGCTTAATTTTTTTTTTTTTTTTTTTTTTTTTTTTTTTGCATGCATATAACATCATAATCTAGATTATGAATTAAGGATATAACTATCACTTAATAAAAACAGTATTAAAAAATCTCTCAAAGTTGAAAATTTTAAAAAATACAACATTTTTTCCATTAAAAATACTCAAAATATTAAACTATCTAAAATATATTAATTCATAATCTAGATAATGTTATATGCATGCAAAAAAAAAAAAAAAAAAAAAAAAAAAGCCATTCCATCAAGTAGTTTTTTTTTTTTTTTTTTTTTTTTTATCTTGGTGTTAGTCGTCAAAAACCAAGTTTTGAGAAAACGCGATTTAAAGTTGAAATTATATGGATGTGGCTATGAAAGTGTTGATACATAAATGCTTATAACTCTGTTAAAAATGCAAATATTTTTATGCGGTTTTTTGCATTGAGTTAAGAATTAAATGATTAATCAAATTAGATCATTAAAAAAAATCTATTTTTTGAAAAGTTTTCAATTCCTGAGCCCCCTGAAGTCCTTTAATTCCATAAAACTATGGTTTAAATTTTTAATTGGCCATAATGATGTTTTAAGATATGTTTATAATTCAAAGTTTTGTGAAATTATTTTGAAAAAGCAGAGTTTTTCACATCAGTAAAATTAACTAGATCCTAAAGTTTGTAAGGCTATTTTCACAGTCTAGTAACTATTGGTTCTGACAGATGTATATGCCACCACAATTTTTCAGGAGCAAGGGTAAGTGAAATTTTAAAATGGAGGGCCAAAATCACAGTCCGATGAAATCCAAACACCTCATTGGTCATTGAGTCACGTCCTTTTCAGAGAACAATCTCTTAACGGTAGGCGAAATGTCGCCTTACTCCCTTTTTTCGAAAAAAAAAAAAAAATCGTAGCGTCAACTTTGATGTAAATCTTATCTGTTTGCATTTATAATCTATTTTTCACTCTCATTTTATATAATATCATCAAAATATCTTAATTGAGTTAATTTCGATGGTCTATCGTAAATAAATACAGACGGTAACAATTGCTTCAAAATTACTTTACCCCTTACTCTTTTTCAAATGGAGAAACATTCGTGATTTTCACCTATACCACCCGACCAATGAGGTCGCTGGATCACACCTGACTGGGATTTTGGCCCTCCATTTTAGAATTTCGCCAAGGGTAAGACTTCTTGTTGATCCAGTTTTTTAGCTCACAGGCTATCAAAGCCTAAGAGCTTATGTGACCAAACATTCTATACGTGCGTAATGTGGTAACTCAAGATAAAAATATCAGATAAACTTGAAATTTTGGATATATGTATATTTTGATAAGGCACTTCCCTGATTAGTTTATGTTCACTCAATTTGTATCAGAAAGGGAACGGGGCTAATGCCCCTCCACTTAATTTATATAAATGGGTTTTTCATACAGAATTATCAGTTTTCGTTCAAAAGTTAGATATAAGATCATTCCAATGAGACACCTCCATGGTTATTAGGTGTTCATTGGATTAGAACAAAGAGGGAGAATGGGGGGGGGGGGGCACATGCCCCTCCCCTTAATTGATATAAATGGGTTTTTCTTGCAGAATTATCAGTTTTTATTCAAAATTTAGATATAGGATCATTCTGATGAGGTGCCTCTGATTAATATTAAGTGTTCATTGGATATGTATAATGAGGATGGGAGTCTAATGCCTCTCTCCTTAATAGATATAAATGGGTTTTTCATGCAGATTTATCAGATTTTGTTGAAAATTTAGATATAGCATCATTCTGATGAGGCGCCTCCATGACAAGTATTGAGTGTTCCTTGGATAAGTATAAAGAATGGGGGGGGGGGGGGCAATGCCACTCCGCTTGATTTATATAAATGGTTTTTTTTTACAGAATTTATCAGATTTCATTGAAATTTTGTACATAGCATCATTCTGATGAGGACAAATCCATGATTTATTTTGAGAGTTCATTGGCAAGTCTAACAAGGAAAAAATGGGAGGTAACTGTCCTTAATTTAGGTTAATGCGTTTTTCACACAGAATTTATTGATTGGCTTCAAATTTTGGATGTAGGTTCATTCTGATAAGGTACTTCCCAGATTTGTTTTGGGAATTCATTGGATAAGTATAAATGGGAAATCAGTGGGATTACCCCTCTAAATTTAGATAGTTTTTTTTTTTTGCAGAAAAGTTTCCAAGCATTATTAATACAGTAGACTCCCTAAAATCCGCAACTCTCTAAAATCCGCACATATTTTACAGATGTAAACAATGAAACAGTCAGCTCAGATGTAGGTGCAAAATTTCACTTTTTTAGTCTTATATCAATTTCATACATTTTTTAATTTGTAATTTTTGTTAAGGTTATTGAATTGATGTTTTTTCATGAAAGAATAATTTATTTCTGAAAAAATAAAGATATTGCTGATATCATTGGTAATCACAATCTTACCACATATACTTATATATTATAATCCAGCTTTTTTAGTTATTAAGTCTGGCTAAACCTGAAATAAAGCTTCATTATTTTATGATCCTGATGTGAATTAGTAATGTACTTTTATGAGGCAAGTTTCATTGAATAATTTAGGAAAAACACATTTCATATTTATTAAGAATATTTAATTGTACATTAATGATTATTAACTTGACCTTTGCTTTTAGTATTTCAATCATTTTAAAAATTATCTAAATTTTTATTATTTTAGTTTATTACTTATTTTAATATTTTAGTATATTGTAAGCATTCATTATACTTTTGATTGCATTATTAACTGCATTCAAATTACTGTTTAAAAATTGTAAACAAAGCAATGACCAGAAATCCGCAAAATTCTAAAATCCGCAAAACCTCTGGTCCCAAGCTGTGCGGATTTGAGGGAGTCTACTGTACATTCAATTGATGCTGGTTTTATTTGAGTTTCATATTTGCCTCATGTTGGTGGCTCGTTGAAAATATTCCATCATGTGCTGCATTTGTAGCTTAACTTATAGCGAGAACACAGGGTAAGGAATTTCTTGCATTTTTTTTAAAATCTCCTTACTCTGAGTGAGAAATTCTAGGCTGAGTATTGTTCCATGTAGTTTAGTCAGTAGAATGTCAGTTGCTATGCTGACCTGGTTCAAGAAATTGCATGGGGATTTTTTCAATTGGTTGGCATTTGTGCCACCTAAAATAAATTTTTTTTTTCTACATACGTATACATGAAATTTAGATAAAATCGTCTTACAGTGAGAAAATCCAAATGTAAAACTAACAAAAAGGTTAAAGAACTTTAATCTACAATCAAAATAGAAAATGTAAATACAATACAAAGGCTGTTAGAATTCAACATTAGTTCTATGCAAATAAGAAACTTTTTAAAAAAATGCTCACATAGGTTTAACAATTACGTTCTAGTTTCTTCATGTGATGACTACTGTAGTCTCACACTCATACACTAATGTTAAACATACAGAAGCCTTTTTTTTTTTCAGAATTCTTGCTTAAATTATGTTTATATATATACATACATGATACTTGAGGTTGATGTCTAATTTGGATTTTTTAAACTTTGGTTGTATTGCTTTAATATGAGCATATTTTAGATTTCAGAATCATTTCGAAACTATCTTCCAAAAATGAAAGCATCTGGATATAAAAGAGAAAAATGTTTCCAAACTCAAAAAAGTATAAATACAGAACATTAAATATCGATCACAAGCACCTCATGAATATATATATATATTTGTGAAGAACGCTTTCATATTTTTACCACAAAGTGACTAATGTAGTAACTTAATTCTGCAATTTTAAATGCTTCAGTTGTAATAAAACTTGCCATAAAATCTTTGAAAAGGAAATTTGTCTGTAATAGAACTCAGTCTTGAATGAAAAAATTCTATATTTTTGTCAGAGAAAATATCAGCAATTATACCTGCTACTGCTAAGATGGAAACCTGTATAAAGCTGAATATTTTAAATTTCTTTTTTTTATTCCATTTTCAAGATTTTATGAATCAATATTTAGAAAAGTATTTTAAATTTCAAAATAGTTCGCTATTAGAAACTTAGTAAATTGTTCTTTGTAAAGGAGAGGAGGGAGGGGCAAAACTATGTTCGCCTTAGGTGCAAATTATCACTGTTTAAAAAACTTTATATCAACTGACATTTTAAAGAAATAGTTATTTAAAAAGTAACAAATTATTTTGATATTTTCACTCAACTTCAATTCATAGACTCCAAAAATCAAAAATTGCACAAAATAGCATGTATCTTCAACTCTATATGTTTTTGCGAATTCTTTCATTTAAAAGTATAAATTTAGACCAAATGGAATTAAAAATATAAAATCATTCTAATTTGGGGTTCATACATCACAGATCTGGGTTATGCTGCATGGGTCAGCTAGTTATTTTATATCTTAACCATTTTGTTATTAAAAATAAAGAAATAATTAAAAACAATTCTTGCACTATTGGTTTACATGATAAACAAGTAAATATTTGAAATGAAAATGACATTTATAATAAAAATATATTCACATGAAAACAGCAAATTTTTAATAAATTTTTTTTATTTGAAAGTACAAATTACAGAAACAAAATTTCTTTGTTATAAATATTATTACAGAACAAATTTATTATTGAATACTATAATGATTACTACACATTAAATAAAACAATCTGTATTACAATGGCATATGATGATGACAGTATGCTTTGCAGAAAATTTTATTGATCTGCAGAAACAGGTATTTAAATTTTAATCTGAAAGAAATATCTGTAAAAATAAACTATGTAAATTATGAACTATTAAGGCAGTATTTTGTAAAGAAGCAGGATAATCAATGTTCAGTTGGTATGATCAAGAAGTACTAACATCAAGTCTGAAAAGAATGTTTCTTGATATACCTATTTAAAAAAAAAAAAAAATCATTCCATTAATAGAATTAAACTGTACATAAATTAAAAAATCAAAATATATTAAAATTTATACATAAATATTTAGCAAGACAAAAAGAAAAATGTCTCATTCAAACTGAAAGAATATATTAGATTTGAAGATATCAGAAATACAATAACTTACACTCATGTTCTATTAAAAAGAAAATCTTTATTGCTTATGCATCAAAATTTCTGAAAGCTTTGTAATGTATTTAGAGTACTGTATTTACTATTTAGAAATAAGAAAAACTTATTGTGTGGGCAGAATATAGGCAAGCAGAATAGCTTTCAGGAAAGTCAAAACTGATATTACAGTCTAACTTGTCTATGTTGAAAATCTGCATATGTTGAATTTTTCCAAACCTGCTTATCTTGAATTTTTGGAATAAATACCGTATTTTCGGGAATACCCGCCGCACCCACCGTAAGCGCCGCACCAATGACAATCTGTTAAAAAAAAAAAGTACATCGACGTAAGCGCCGCACCATCGTAAGCGCCGCACCCAAGCTGCTGATATTTATACAGTATAAATCTCTAAATTCCGAAATCGTTCGTAGACGCGGCTTTTAGTTATTTCTGAATTTTAGTGATCTTCAAAAAACAACTTTAAAATGTAAGTAAAAATTATTGAAAATCATCATTAAAAAAGAAAAAAAATCACATATTTATAAAAAAAAATCATAAATGGCACATTAAGTTATTTAACAGCAAAGCCAAGCATTTAATCTTATTAAAATTAAATATACACAGAGCATTTTCACGATTACGATTTTATTTATATGTTAGTATTTAGTTGCTTTAATTTAGGCCTACTGGTCATTACTTTTTCCCCAATTACAATGATATTAGCTCAATCTCTGTAATAAAATTCCTTTGTTCCAGGCCTAATATTTTATATAAACTGTTTATGAATTTTTCTGTTGATATTTCTTTGTTTTCTTATTTTACTATATCAAGATAAATAAACTTGGAAATGAATTAGAAGAAATGATTGGTACGGCCATCTGTCGGCAAAATGCAGAATATAATCTAGATTATACTAAAAAGTTAAATACATTTTTGGTGCTGCCATCTGTCGATAAGATAGGATAACTGAACTATATAAATATAAAACATTTGATGATCATTTATGCTATCTGTATTTGAGGTTTCCAGATTTTAGAGACTGTTACAGTATATAAAATATTTTCACTTGAACAGTTAAAAAAAATTTTTTTTTTTCACTTAAGTGCCTAAAAAATATATTTAAAATGTAAAGAAATATCGTATAGAGACACTGACGAAAAAAATAAAATAAAATAAGCTGTTGAAGAAAAAAATCATTGGACGAAAGACACTTAGATTTAATGTATGCAAATGCCTTAAAAACTGTAGTAAAAATATTACTGAAAAATGTGATGTAATAAAGCGTATTGCTATAAGAAAATATTTTTTAAATGCATACTAGTTTATGTTAACTCCTCAGATTACTGCAAAAAAAGCAACATTTTGTCACTGGATCAATAACAAACAGAGAAAAATATAATAAATATCAGAAACTTATTTATAATATTATAATCTTACCTGTAAATATTGCAGAATCATTTTTCCCTTGACTGTTGATTTATTATTATTATGTATTTGTTTTTCAATTTAATAACGTTTCCTATCACTGATCCGTTATAAATAGCAGGTATGTAATTTTAATATTAAGATTTCAATTTTTTGTAATATTTATAAAATTTTCTAAAAAAATATTGGATTACATATAATAAGAGAACACTACTTCAAAATATCTTTAAAATATGAAAAATTATTATTGGAATGAAGTGAAAATATAGAAAAAAATATATACAAGATTTTATCAACATGTTTAAAAATCTTCAAATCCATCAAAATCTGAATTTTCACTGTCGGAATTAAATAGTTCTAAAAATTGTTTATCAGTTAATACGTCACAATTTTCATCTTCACTATCATCAGATTCAGATGAATCATCACTAACTGTATTTTCTATCATATTGGCTGCTTTGAAGCCCGACATAATAGTTTTAGCACTAATGTCTTTCCATGCCGATGAAACCCACGACGCTACTTCTTCGTAAGTGGCTTTGCGCATTTTTCCAGAATTTGTAAATGAATGTAGCCCTTCCATCATCCATTTTTCCCACAGTTTTCTTACTTTGGACTTGAAAGATTTATTCACAGCCAAGTCAAGAGGCTGTAAAACTTTAGTTAATCCGCCAGGGATTATTGCTGGCTCGGCTGAGACTTTTTTCAAAGCAGTTTTTACGGAATCACCTTTGTGGGCACTCATTGAGTCCATAATAAGAAGCCCACTAGGCTGAAAAAAAGAATTTTTTCTTTTCCTCCACACTTCCGCCAGCCACTCATACATGATTTCCTCCGACATCCATCCCTTTTCGTTACACCGTATTACGACGTCGGAAGGAAAATTTGCCTTAGGCATAGTTTTGCGCTTGAAAATAATTAGTGGTTTTAATTTGTCTCCATTCGCAGCGCAAGCTAAAACACAGGTAAATGAGGTTCGCTCATTACCAGTTGTTACGATGCCGATTGTTTTTTCCCCAATGGTGTTAACAGTTCTACTGGGGGGGCAATCAAAAGTTAATGGAACTTCATCCATATTAATAATCTGTGCTGTTGAAAAGTTGTTTTCCTTGATTTTTTCAGCGACATACTTTAAAAAAGATGCTTTTGTCTTTTCCCAATCTGCAGGCAGTTCTTGTCCCACTGTTGTCCTGGTTCTTACAGACAAATTATTTCTCGACATGAACCTAAAGCACCAGTTGGGACTACCTTTAAAATTTGTAAATCCCATGTTCGATGCCATAATCCTCGCTTGAAACCGTATCTGAACAGTTGAAACGGGCATTCCTTTTTCCCTTTGCTCCTTTACCCACTTGGCTAAATTTCTCTCCAGATTTGGCCAAACAACAACGCCACTTCTTCGTGCCCTCTTAGATTTTGGCATTTCCTTCAAAATAGATTTTTCAGCTCTCCATCTCCTTACGCAACGCTCATCAACTCCATATTCTCGTCCTGCAGCACGATTACCTATTAGCTCTGCCTTATCAACCACAGCAAGCTTGAAAGCGGCGGTGTAACTTTTTGGGAGCCATTTTCACTTGAAAAAAAAAAAATAAATTGCTTAAATAAGAGCGTCAGACAAAAAGAGCAGAACAGTACCGTAAAATAATTCTCAGCTAAAAAGAAAAAAAAACGTGTTTGTAGTACGCAATTAAAATCCAATCGGAAATAGGCGCAATTACTTGCGCCAATGAGAGGAGCGCAGCAGGATGCTAGCTTCCTCCCTAGCATCTTTTCCTAGTAGCGTTCAATTCTAAGTGCTCTTTCCACAGACTTCTAGTTCTTTCCACAAAGTTCTAAACTTTTCTTCGAATCTTGGTCATCCTTGTGTAAATGCGGTTTAGGTTCCCTTAGAAAGACCCCCCACGGAGGGCACTTATCCTAGGGCCTATATCCCTCCTGCAGATAATCGGCCGTCATAAATAACACTATTAACACCACAAAGTTCTAGTTCTTTCCAGCAAAAATCCATCAGATTTTCGATCAAAGACTTTTTCAAATTAATTTTAGTGTAGGATTTTTTTTTTTTTTTTTTTTTAAGTTAAGATATTATTTCAGTCACACACAAAGACCTCCTTAATGCTAATCCTATGGATGAAATTTATAAAGATATCGTGTTTGCATTTCAATATTTTTAAATGATTTTTGGGCATTGGATAGTTCAAGTCCATCTATATGCAGATCGTTTTATACTTTTTCGATTTTGAAGATTGTTTTCACTTTCGAAACCGACTCCCAAAATGAAAGTGCCCTCATTGAAAAATACCTGTAAGCAAAAAGCGAAAAATGTTCTTTCTACAAATCTATCAGAGTTAATCAATGCAAAAATCATTTAAAAATATTTAAATTCAAACGAAATATCTTTATAAATGTTTCCCATAGGATTAGCATTAACGAGCGGGTCGCTTGACTGAAGTAGCCTCTTAACGAAAATATGATACAGTTGAACCTCAACATTTTAGAATCAGCGGGATCACGGCGATACCGTATTTTCGAGATCTGTTAAAAAATAATTTTAAAACAATATCATGCCCCCCCCCCCCCAAAAAAAGCAACTTTTTGCTCAGTGTAAAGAAATGACGATCAAGTAAATTGGTGAAGTAAATAATAAAATACGAATTACATTGAAACACAGCACATATGCTAAAATTAAATTACACATGTTAAACCACAATTGATTAATAAATATATATATAACCATTGTATAATACTACAAACCATTATCCACAGCGAATACAATCCACAATTGTTTATCATGCCTGCGGCAAAAAATCGATTCTTAAATAGCTTACAGCACTACAAATTCCTTTATATAAATATATACCTGCATATCTTTATTTAATATTTTAACTATTGATAATTGATTTAATGATTCCTTTTGTGGTAGATTAGTTTATTTTTTATTTGGTACATACGCATCTATCCTTGTTCATTTACAAAAATTTTGTAAGTTTAAATATTTCTTGCTCAAATTTAGACTTTATATTCATCTTAAGTTATTTCGATGATTATATTATGTAGATATAAATTAAGAAAAGAAAAAAAAAATCCACAAATCCACTTAGCGTAAAAAAAAACTATTTTCGTTCTTTTTTTTTCTACTGTATTCAAAGAAACAAAACAGAAGCAATGCGATATTAGCCAACTTACGCATCAAGGTCAAAGGGCAACATGTCCGCACATTGAGTCATGAAGAGGATGAGGAGAAAAGGTGACTTTAAATAACCAGTGTCTCTCTCTCTTTTTTTTTTTATTAGCAGAAACAAGAGATAACAAAATTGCACGTTTGCTTTATAGTTATAAATACTTACTTGAGTGCTTTTATTAGGCACTTCTTTAAAAATAAACATAGTAAAAGGAAAAAAAAGGATAAAATAAGTAGTTTTGTTCAGAACTTTTCGTACGAAACAATTTTTAACCATATCATAGTAAAAATTAATCTATTGAAAAAATTCACTTGGATGATGCGGATATTTTAAATTTTCCGGGTGCCGGATTGTTATTTTTATTTATTAATTATTATTATTATTTTATATGGGCCGGACCGAGCTGATCCCCCCCCCCCCCCTATAGATCGGACTGCTTCACTCAAGTAAAAACATCTACTCGCTAATGTTAATCCTATGGATTTTTTTTTTTTTTTTTTTTTTTTTTTTTTTTTTTTCAAATGCGTTTGCATTTCAATATGCTTAAATGATTTCTTTGTATTTTATATCTGAGATGTTGATCCCTAAGAAGACACCTTTTCGATTTCGTTTACAGATGTTTTTAGTGGTATACTTTGACTTTTAGAACCAGTTTCGAAAGTGAAAGTATACTAATAAAAAAACCTGTAAACAAAATCGAAAAAGTAAAGACTCTTTGTGGAGATTGACTTCCGTTATCCAAAGCAAAAAATATCATTTAAAAATAATGGAATGAGAATGACACTTTTTTTTTCTTTGAGATTAACATTAGTTAGCCGATGTTTGCACGTGGGTGAAATAGCCCTTAAAGTTGCCAAGTTAACATCGACTCGTGTAGCACATTTAAACTTATTCTTGCAAAGTCATATGCATTGAAAATTGTTTATATTCTATTGGCTTCTTTTAAATGTTTATCACGGAAGTCGGCCTTTTATTATTTTTTTATTATTCGCCAGGCCCGTTTTTGTTGTTTATCACCTGAATTAACTCATTTGGGGGAAAAAAAACTTGCTGATTCGACCGGTTTCAAAGTTTGGATTATTTTTGCCGGATAGAAAAAGAGTGAGTTATTGAAAAAAATAAAGAAAAATCTTGCTCTCTAAAGTTTTTACTATGTATAGGAAGTCTATTTCAAAAGAGTTCTATACCGGGATTTGAGCTCTCTTTGGGCAGCTTTATTTTCTAACTGGAAGGAGGATCATTAGAAGAAAAAAATGCGACAGCTGTACATTCCAATATCCTACAGGTAAAATCATTAATAGATGAGGGGAAAATATAATAATTTTTAACATGAGAACCGGTGAGACCAACATTATTTTTGAATAATGTTGATTGTTTAAAAATAAACAACTAACGCATCACGGACACCTGCGGTTGAGAGACGTTTTCAAATGTTTTGATACCAATTTGAGAGCATATAATTGTTGATTAAACGAAAAAAAAGTGTCAAAATCATTTGACAAAAAAAAAAAAAAAAAAAAAAAAAAAAAAATCATCGTACCCGCCGCCCCGGCGTAAGAGCCGCACCTACAATATTTTATACTTTTAAACTCGTATGCGCCGCGGCTCATACGCCCGAAAATACGGTACTACAGTGAAACTCGTTTCAGATACGAATCAAGGGACCGAGAGCATTTCGTATCTTAAGCGGGATCGTATCTTATCCGGATTTCATAGATTCTCGAATAATAATGCATATTAAAGACAGTGCACATTGTTATTAACGTAATTTTAGCCATTTATAACTCTTATTTTACCCATTACTAACACTTTTTAGACATTCTAGAAAATTTGAATTTAAGATATTGATTGAAATAAAGAATAATTTTATTTTTCTCCAAAATTTTATTGAATATCTGTTTGTACAGTAAAAAAATTAAAATGCCTTTATACAGTATTCTCTGCCAAATTAAAAAACAGACAATAAGATGAAAATTTTGTTAATCTTTAGAAAAAATAACTAAAATACATTACATACTTAAAGGCGAAGAATAATAAATTGTCATAATAATTTTTTGAAAGACAAACTAAATGTATGCAAGGAACAATAATCATTAGATACATTATAAAAATCATGATGTAGTTTTAGTTTCTTGAGAAAAAGTTATCTTGATTTGGTGCAACGTTGGGCGAGAATTTATTAGGAAGTTTTCTCCCTTGTTGATGTGGTAGAAAATTTTTCAACGAAGAGACCAGCATCCATCGAAGAGGCATACAGTTGCAGTAAGCTAAACGATCTCATTACAGTTGGGAATGATGGTATGGTTGGTACATCTGTTTCTTCATTTATGTCGTCTTCTAACTCTTTCTGAAGACCTAGGTTAATTGGAACTTTTGACGTTCGTGATTATATCTGCAATAGAGCGAACTTCACTTGTCACAACGTGATCGTTAATTTTGCCAAAAAGTCCATATCTTTGTATTCTTCTTGCTACTGCTCTTATTCTGTGATGTTAATATTTTGTAAAGTGCCCCAAAAAAGTAAGTGACAAAAAGAAACTCATAAAAAAGCACTCCCGAGGATGATTTATAGTAATAAAAATAATATAATAATAAAAAATAGCTAGATAAGCGATACAAAAAATAAAAAGCATAAAAGTATAGATGGATTTCACTAACAACTTTCTCATTCAATCAGGAGAGGGAGCAACCAATGAAATTTCAGATCCATCCACTTCCCAAGTGTAATGGTAAAACAAATAAAAGAGGTTGTTGTTTTTGTATTTTGTTGTAAAAGGAGTCTATCAGAATTCCGCGTGCAAAAGCAGCGGAAAAGAACATATTTTAGAGAGAAAAAAGATTAAAAGAAAGTATCTTATGAAAAATAATTGAGATTTTACATATTCTGTCCTAAAAACACGTGATATACTGATTTCATAAGCACCATTTCGTATATTAAGCGGGTTTTTTGACATCAAGGGACCAATTTTCTTCGTATATTAAGCAGGATCGTATCTTATGCGTACGCATATTAAGCGGGTAATTTTACATGGGTTTAAGAGCCCACAATAGTCACAGGAAAAGTACACAAAAAGACCCGGATGACCATGTAAAGTCTATGGGAGCGTTCTTTTCTAATATCTCGTTCAAATTTTAATATTTTGACCTGATTTTTTTTGCATAAAATAGTTCAGGACGATCCACAGCCGGGCTAGTTTTTACTTTTTCGATTTTGGTTATATATTTTTTATATTATGATAGTTTCAGTTTCAGAACTGGTTTTGAAAATTAAAGTAATTTTTTTTAAAAAATCTAAAACCAAAATCGAAAAAGTAAAAACTAGCCCGGTTGTGGATCGTCCTGAACTATTTTATGCAAAAAAAATCATGTAAAAATATTAAAATTTGAACGAGATATTAGAAAAGAACGCTCCCATAGACTTTACATGGTCATCCGGGTCTTTTTGTGTACTTTTCCTGTGACTATTGTGGGCTCTTAATAGGCAGTTTTCAAGGGACCGAAGATAATTCGTATATTAAGCGGGATCGTATTTTAAGCAGGCGTATCTTAAACGAGTTTCACTGTACTTTTCAATTCAAGATCTGATCTTTTTTATTTTAAAAAAATAATCCCATTACAGCCACAATAAATGTTTGTAACTCACTAGTTCTCATTTCCGGGCATTTTTATGAGACATATGCCCCTCTCAGCATTGTAGGTGTTGCTGAGAGATTGTGCAGGAACTAAATGTTAAACCAACGACAGTGTTCTCTTCAAAATTCTTATTTGCATTTCGGTACTTTAAGCTTTTTTTTTTCGGCATTTGTTACTTGAGGCTGATGTAACCAAAATTCTTCCCCCCCTCCCCTTCAGATTTTTTCCATTTGAAGGCTTTTTTAATTTTGGAACAAGTTCTGAAACAAAATTTTCTTCTGAAAAACCATCTTAAAACAAAATAGTACAACAATATCCAATTCGACATTGATCTCAAATAACCTATGCAAAACGGATAATAATAAATAAAAATATACAAATGCAAATGAGAAATTTGTAAAAAGAAAACTGTCATTGATTTAATATTATTTTGAAACCATTTTTTGTGTAAGAGTTAAAGTACTCTAAGTTTATTATACAGTGTTATGAAACAGAATTCCTTTAAGAAGGGAAATAAATTTAAATAATAACATTTACTTTACAAGTTTTCAAAAAAAAAAAAAAAAAAAAAAGGAAATTATTTCTGTTTATCATTTATTTAAATAGATTCATAAATTTAGAGTATAATTTAAAAACACCTGTGCTACAAAGATAATATTCCAACAATAACATTATTTTTGAGTAAACAAATTATTACAAAATAAATAAATAAATAAATAAATGCTTTTAACTGTAGGATTAAGAGGCTACTTCATTCAAATGAAAAGACACTTTGCTAATATTAATCCTGTGGAAGAAATCATAAATATTCCACACTATATCTTTTTTAATAACTCAATCCACCCTCTTAAAAGTGAACTTGTATCTCCAGTGATAATTATAGCATGTCATACAATTTAAATTAATATTTTGATATTAACCTTTCGCCAGGCACACAAATTTTCATCACATGAACCGGTGTGTATTGCAAATTGTACAACAGGTGAAAAAGAATAAATCATTGCTGCTTTATTTTAATTTTACAAATAATTTAACTTACAAATATCATAAGTTATCTCTGATCACAATTTATGAAAATATTCCACAAAACTTATTTTAATATAAATATTAAAGCAGACGTTTAGATATATAAAAAGTTTCTTACCACTAGAATCACAAAGAATAAAAACTAATAAGGAATTACTAAACAATAATTGAAGGTGTTCTTAACTGCTTTGCTCAACAAGTGCAAAATGTTTTGACACAAACTCATTTTTTAACAGAAAGTTATAAAATTGGAATACCTAACTATGGAAGCGATTTTGAATGGAACTTAGTTTTCTATTTTATGATAATTAAAATATCTATTCAGTTTTAAGCTATTTTGATCACATGATCACCCGCTTTTCGACCGTTTTTTCTGCTTTTGTTGGGAAATGGGCTCAAAAACGTCAACTTTGAAGGCTTGTTATGAAAGGTCTATTGTAAATTTAAAAAAAAAAAAAAAAAAAAAAACAGAAAATTGAGTGCAACTAGACAGTTTCTGAATAACAACCCTGCTAGTATCATGCATTTCTGAATAAAAATAAATTAAAGCATGTCACAAAGTTGCCCTTTTTGATTTAAGAACACCCTTAAGTAATTTCGGATTTACAGAATTAGTCATATTTCATCTATATTAGTTGCTTCATGTATCAAGCATAAGATTTGCTTATTTGAAGGCTGTTTGCAGATAAACCTTGCACATTTCATGCACTGTTAACAGATTGAAATGATAGTTGCAACTAATTGTGCAATCTGAAATAGAAAATAATTTCAGAAAGTGGAAAAAGAGAATCCAATATGGTTATTAACATCCTCTACGGCTTGAATTTTGTTTTAAAGAAGAAAGTGCATACTTTAAGAGTATAAGACGTTATACTTTTTACAATGGGCGCCCAACGGAAGGTTAAGTTCATTTGAGATTAGGAAAGTTATATTGAATGTACAATTTTAGATACCCATATTAAAATGTTTTTGTTTTTCAGTAAATAGCTTAATTTTATGCTGGTGTCTGAAAAATTTCATCCATTAGAAATATTTGCATGTAACTGTAAAAATCTTTGCAATATTTTAAATGCCACATTAGAATTGATTGCTTAAAAAAGTTAACACACTTAACTGAAGAATAACAATGCATATGATATACATTCAAGCACATTTAAACAAATCTTACAGTAGTCAATCAATAGTCATGCCAAGAAATTTCAATTTTCCAAAAAACTAAATTATGTTTTAAAAGTTTTGATGTTTTAGAAATTATATACTGAAACTTTAAGCAAAAAATTGACAGAAAAATAAAAATAAACATCAAATGATAAAAGAATACTTGCAGTTTTAAGTTATACATTACTAAGTGGTTTAAAAATAGTAGTTTAATTAGTTTCAACAGAACTTTTATTTGAAAAGTTATCGTTAATAACAATGTACAGTAGACTCCCTCAAATCCGCACATATTTTACGGATGTAAACAATGAAACATTCCGTTCAAATATAGATGCAAAAATTTATTTTTTCAGTTTTATATCAATTCCATCCATTTTTTAATTTATAATTTTTGTTAAGGTTATTGAATTCATGTTTTCTCATAAAGAAAGAATAATTTATTTCTGAAAAAATAAAGATATTGCTAATACCATTGGTAATCACAATCTTACCAAATACATTTATGTATAAATCAAGCTTTTTTAGTTATTATGTCTGGCTAAACCTGAAATAAAGTTCCATTATTTTTTGATCCTGATGTGAATTAGTAATGTACCTTTATGAGGCAAGTTTCATTGAATAATTTAGAAAAAACACATTTCCTCTTTTATAATGAATATTTAATTGTACATTATTGATTATTAACTTTACCTTTCCTTTTAGTATTTTAATCATTTTAAAAAATACCTAAGTTTTTTATTATTTTAGTTTACTTTTTTTTAAATATTTTAGTATATTGTATGCATTTATTATACTTTTGATTTCATTATTAATTACATTCAAATTTTTTTTTTTTTTATGTAAACAAAGCAATGACCAGAAATTCGCAAAATTCTAAAATCCGCAAAACCTCTGGTCCCAAGCTGTGCGGATTTGAGGGAGTCTACTGTACATGATTTCATGAGCATTTTACATAACAATTAGAATTATTTCATTACCACAAATATAATTACCTGTTCATAAAACAAAGAAAAATTAATTTCTTGTAAACACTAACTTTGCATGTTTGTGCCTATGTTTGAAACATTAAACAAGAAATTTTAAATATGTACATAATTCAATTTTATACGTCTTATAATTGAATGATAAATTTTTTGTCTTTCTCTTTTCATATAATTATTCTTAAATTTATAAGAATAAAATAAAAAATAAATAACATTGTCAGCAAAACCTTGCATTTTAAAAGTACAAATTTCACAGCTTTTATACTTTCAAATTTGTAAACAAACCAATGCCACCAAGCATAAGAGCCAAAAGTAAGGGTCAACATAATGCATTTTGCTCTTATTAAAATATATATGCAGATTTATTTTGATATATATGTACTAATATATATAAGTATTTGCATTTTAATGACTTACCAAAAAAGAAATATAAATTGAAGAACAAGTAATTCCTTGCCAATTTTCACGACAAATGGTGATTTCTCATTGAGGGTTCTTCATTCAGGACTCTGGAAATTTAAAAAGTTTGGTTAGTAAAAGGAGGTATTCTCTACTTCATATTGTATTCAACAGCAACAGCTTCTGCTCTTTTTTTAAATGAATTAACAGCTCATATTCAATTTCCACTAAAAAACTAAATCTACTCATGTAAACAGAGTATGGCTGGAAGTACAAATACAACCCACTACTACTTGGCATGACTTTTACAGAGAATTTGATCTGTAAACAGATACTTTTCTATGGGAGGGATTTCTAGTTTCGGCACTGGGGATCTCTGTGGCTCTGGGGGGGGGGGGGGGCACAGTATACATTTTTGAAAGGAAATGGCACCCTTTTCACCATTGAAAGCACAAAATCTAAAATCTTCCAGGGGAGGGGGGCAGTTACTCTATTGCTCTGACCATCCTCTGAATTCAACGCTGTACAACACAATTGTCTAATTTTAAATACAAATTTTTTTAATTAAAAAACATTTAATAAAGGAATTTTTAAAATGAAAATAAATTTTTATTGAATTTAATAGAAATAAACCTGCAGCTACTTTGAAAATCCAAAAATTGAATAAAAGCACAGTATTTTTATTTGTAGAGATTAATGTTCTACAAATGATTAAAGATTAAGATTAAAATTAAAGATTGATAACACTGCATCAAACCAAGCAACAAATTGAGTATCAATATCAAGTATTTTTTGTTTTTTAATATTTAAAGTATTTTTGCAGTTTCACAGTCAGTTGGCACATTTTATCACATAATCAACAAAATTATTGTTTATATTTGTAAATAACTCTTATACAATTGTGATACTAAGAATTTTTGACGGCCAAATATCTTCAAAAGGATAATGAAAAAATGCCTTACTAATTTATTAATTTGTAATTAAATTCTGCAAATATTAAAATGCAGGATGCAGTGCTGACGTCAGAAATACATCTATGTAGATAATTTTTATAACTTTCGCCTATCAGGAAATGAGGAAAAAAATAGTTTACAAAAATAAATTTTTGCATACATGAACAAAGTTCAATGAAAGAATAATAAATAACAATTCATTTAGTTAAAAGAAAAAAAAAAACTTGCAATTTAACAAGTTTAAAACAGCTCATTTTTAAAACAATCATTAAATTTAAATTACAAATATTCTATCGGATAATATTGAGATTTAATATTCTATAATTAAAGCAATTTTATGACAAACCGAAACAAAATAAGACTGCATTAACACCAATCAGCTCCTATGAAACAAATGATTTGCTACCTTTGATTTAACAGTTCATTATACTAACGTCCGTTTAAATTAAATGTTTAGCACATAAAAACTTGGTTTAAGCAACTGATTCTAATACATAGCAAATTTATGAACTATAATTTCATCTTTTTTCAAGTTTGACAAACAAAAATAATAGGTAGAGAAGTTTAGTTTAACGGTAGCAACTGTAACATAATAAAATAATTTACAAAATATTAAATAACTTTTTAAAAAATCTACTTTTTTTAAAAAAAAATCTAATTTTTATGCAAAAAGGTAACAAAAAAATAGCATATTAACAAAAGTAACACTATATTTTTATAATTGGAAAATGTTTTTTTATAACATTCACTTGCTTTACGAAAAATTAAAAAAAAAACTTATGAAAAATGAAGTATTCTTTTGAAAAAAGGACTTAAATGAAACAGGGAAGAATAATACTTAATGATCCGCAATGAAAATTATACTAATAAAGGCATTTTCTTAGGTAAATTAAAATATAAAACATATACGAAACTCCATTATAAACTTACTTTTTTCCGTACGTCAGCTGTGATCAAAAATCCTCAGTTAAGATCACAGTTTTTCATGTCTACCTATAAAATGTCTTTGGATTTGAGGCGCTTCCTTTTCTTCAGTTACTTTCATTGAATGGTTGGTTGATTGTTAACTATGTAACAGTTGAACATGTAAAATTTTGTAAAACCCACTCCATATTTTCTAGTCTCTTTTGCGCGTATCTTCGTTCATCGCGTTCGTTTACGTCTACGCTGTTTTGCGTGTACGTACGTTGTTTTCTATCCGGCAGGTAACTTTCGGTATCTATCTGGGTTATGATTTGGAGGTGTTCGCTTTTTGGTACAGCGTGGTCAAATAAAAGTTGCTTCATTCGTTATTATTCTAAGGTATCTTTTAACTTATTTATGTAGCTTCTTTAATCAAATTCATATTTTTTATATATTTAAAGTTTTGAATCTTCTGCAGTCTCTTTAATATGTAAATAAAGCAGTGTAACCGTAGACACCGACATCACAGGGAGTAAATCGGCTATCGAGTATATCTTTATCCAAAATTTTTAAGGAATTAATGATTCCTAAATCCAAAAAATTCAGTTGCACTTTTGAAAGAAACGCATAAAAACAATAGCCTTTATATATTAAAAAAAAAAAAAAAAAAAAAAAAAAAAAAAAAAACTTATGAATTCAAAGTGAAAAATAATTTACATATTTTAACATTTAATTTAATCGTACAATTATTATAATTTAGATATATATTAAGTATAATATAAATCTTAAACATTCACAATTAGAAGATAATGTTGGACAAAATACTGGTTTAAAGCAATATTATAAACTAAACAATCAAGTTAGTGAGGAATATTACAGAAAACACTGTTTTTCTTACTTCCATATTCTCTTACAAGAGTGCATATAAAAAATATAAATACGTAAGATTATTTTGCATTTTAAAATTCAAACATTTGTTTATCAAGAAAAATTATCCTAATACAGTAAAACGTCTAAATAACGGACACCTTGGGAGCACAGAAATTGTCCGCTATTCGGAGGTGTCCGCTATTGGGAAAACCTCAGCGATAGAAAATTTTTTAATGAATGCTTAATGTTTCATTAGTCGATTTAAAAAAGTCCTAAAACCTCTATTATATCATTAAACCAGAAATTAAAATAATTTTTAAAGCAATAAAACTGAAATAAAATTGTGCATACCTGTATCTTTTGCTTATTCTAAAAAAAAAAAAAAAAAAAAAGTCGCAAAAGTATACTTTTACTTGCGATTACTTGTAATTTGTTTTTTAATGTGAAGTTTTAACTCTGTCAGTAGTTTTAATCCTTTTAAATCATCTCTTTCTAAAAAAAAAAAAATATAATTGTTTATTGTATTTTTCTGCTTCTTAAAAGCATACAATCTCCAATCATCCTAGGGTGGTGGTGGTGGTGGGGGGGGGGGTATGTAGAGGATAAATGTAGGGGGGAGAGGGGATTTTCTCCAGCTCATCCCCACATTTATCTGTGATCACAAAATTTGTGATACATTGCCCTGATAAATTTAGAGGATTTTTATTTTTTTTCCCTCGTTAAAAAATAATTTTTTATTCTATTTTGTCAAAATTACTGTCCGCTATTCAGAATGTCCGTTATTCAGAGGTTAAACATACAAAGATTAAAGTTTTGGGAGTGGGGATTTGAAACTGTCCATTAAATAGAGGTGTCCGCTATTCGGGTGTGTCTGTTATGGAGGTTTTACTATATATATATTACAGGGGGGAAGGAGGACGTTTTGGTCCCTAGCCATTTCAGTACCAAGTCATTTCGATTCCTTCTCCAGCAAGCTCAAAATTTTTGCATGTGGAAATATGTGACATTTGTCATGATTATGTGGGAGGTCTGTTAACTCAGGAGTGAAAAAGATATTGTATCTGACCAGGGGCGTGCAAAGAGAAAACTGCGTCTGGGGCACAGTTCCAATTTGGCACCCACTTCCCAACTTTTTCTTGCAACAAGCCAAAAATGACGTTTGTAGTATAAATTTGTAGTATAAGTTTCTGTGCCCCCTTCTTTCGCAAGGCGCTGTATCTGATATTTGTATTAAGATGGGCATTGACAATTGAATGACATGCAGAGTTTTCGTTGAGAAGGGGATAATAGTAGCCTTTAGTTAAAGATGAAAATAAGCACTCGCCAGTCGCCCCACTGTGACTAATTGTGAAAAACTGGTGACTAAAAATGTGGAAAGTACCGGCCAAATGCAGGATTTTCCAAAAGGTATTTTGTCAAAGAATCTCCGAAAACAACCCTGCTAATTTCGTCAAAAAAAACCCAAATTTTGTGAAAAAATTGCAGAAAAAATACTAATCTTGTGTAAGTATCACGAAAAAACATCGTCAAAGGATTGCAAATATCGTCAAAGAATTGCGAAAAAACCAGAAATATCATCAGAGAATCGTAAAAAATGCACTTATTGTCACTAAATTGTGAAAAAATGCAAATATTGTCAAAAAATGCAAATTTTGTCATAAAATTAATGAAAACCAACACGAATTTTGTAAAAAACATAAAATGGAATGCAAAAAACATGAATTGTATCAAAGAAACATGTGAAAAAAATTAATACCGTCAAAAAATCATGATAACAAACGCGAAAACCATCAAAAAATAGCGATAATGAACACGAATACCACCAAATTCGCGATAACAAACACAAATATCGTCAAAAATTACGATAACAAACGTGAAAACCTTAAACTTTTCACGATTATCGTCAAAAAATCATTATAACAAACTTGATTTTCGTCATGAAAGTAAAAACGAATGCAAAAAATGCGAATTTTATCAAAGGAACACGTGAAAATGTGAATATCGTCAAAAAATTGAGATAACAAACCCGAATATCATCGAAAAACGTAAAAACAAACTCAAAACGTGCAAATTTTATCAAAAAAAACATGCAAAAAAAGTGAATTCCGTCAAAAAATCGCAGTAATGAAGGCAAATACCGTGAAAAAATCGCGCTACTGAACACAAATACTGCAGGGCTGCCAGTTGGTCCCTATTTTTTAACTTGGTCCCTAAAAGTCCCTATTTTCACTAAGAGGTCCCTAAAAGTCCCTTTTTTTATCTATACTGTGTCTGACTTAATTTTTTCTTTACATTTTACCAAAATTTATCAAGAAAATTTACTTTTTTTAAAAATTTTATATTGTAGATCATAGGCTCCCAACCTTTCCAGTACCACCGCCCCCTTTACAAGAGAAAAAATTGTCAACGCCCCCCCCCCTTCTTCTTTTATAGTAGTTAATTATTGTTAATTGTAAATGTTAAAATATTGTTGCATATTATCTCTATTTTATATATCTACCTAGCAATTAAGAGTCATAAAGTAGAAGTCGATTAAAACGACAATGAAATGTAGTAAAAAATTGTTAATTAAAAATTGAAAAAAAAAATAAGAATTTTAAAAAAATAACGAAATAGTGGAGGCTGGTGGGAGTTTTAACAATTTGTTCATGTCGTAATTCCAATTTCTTTAAAAATTCCAATTTCTTTTGTCATAAATTGTCAGGTTCAAAGATGCCTGTTCCTTTTCTTTAAAAGGTAAATTAGCTGCTGCACGGAACCCACTCTCAGCCGAATCTGAAGAAGGAAAAGCAATTAAAATTTTATGTAGCTCACAATCTAGGTTAGAGAGAGCTGTATTGGCTTTTGAAGTTAGAGCTCTTGGTATCCATTTCTGAGTTTTACTTTTAGTCCTCATTTGCTGCGAGTTCCATGATTTCCTCCTTCAAATATGATGATACTGCTATATCTTCATTTGCGAAAGGATATAAAGATAAACTCGGTATATTAATATATAAGCATCAATGTCAAGAACTAACCAAATCTGAAGTTTGGGGAAAATCCGTGCGTTAGTTTTTGAGATAGAGTTGTTGCAGAAATCGTGAAAAAGGCAACATAGCAGCGTCACCTCTTGAGAAATTTTCAACAAAGTGTAAATAGCATCTATTCATGTCAAGGATTAATAGAAGCTGAAGTTTGGTGAAAATCTGTACTGTAGTTCTTGAGATAAAGCTGTTGCGGAAATCTTGAAAAAGTCAGCATAACAGTGCCTGCTGTTTAGCGATTTACACCTAAAATTAATCAGCATCAATTTATATGAGGCACTACTTGAATATAAATTTTTATTAAATTTCGTCCATCAGTTGCTGACATAGAACGCCCGCAAAATTTATGTCACATAGACAAAATCACTGAATCACAGACAGACCTTTTGTAAAACATGTTTTTAAGAACCTGTGACCCCTAAAACATGCAAATCCGTCAAAAACCAGAGTTCGAAAATTTCCACGAATCCAATTTTTTCTTATAAAGATAGAAGAAAGTAAAAATAACACATATCTTTGTCTTTTCTATCAGCACACATTTATTCAAATGCTCTTGTAGCCTAGAATTCTTTTTTAGCTTCATTAGAAAAAAAAAATTGGCTAATTAACCACATAGGTAACGAGATGTTAGCAGGAGAGTGCCTAGATCCATATTACAAATACTCAATGCTTACTGCTATTATTTCTTCTTCGATTAAGATATTGTGAAATATAATTTTTTCCTCTTTTTAAGTTTAAATAAATTTACTTTTGAACAAATTTACAGATATAATGATTTTTATCACTTTCATAAGAATAAATAAATTTCTTGAATTGATTCAAGTCACTTTTTTTTTTAAATCTATGTTTTAGGCATATGTCGTCATACGTCAGAATTTTTCGCAATAATAAGTTAATAAAAAAAATAATTCTATTTTAAACTTTTTTTCATGCCAATTACCGAGAATTTTGTGCTCCACAATTTTTAAAATCATAATGATTTTTAACGAGAGCCGTAACAATGTTTCGTGTTCCGCTAGGATATTTTGACATTCATGAAAGGGTTGCAACTACAATGTTTTTAGCCTGATATAATAAAATTTTGTTCTCCCCGATTATAGATCTTCTACGTATTCCATGGGAATTTTTTGACATTAGTAAAATAAATTCAATCCCCCGGTCTCCTCAGATCTGGGTTCGTCTTTATAGTTTTCCATTTAAAGGAACAGTTAAGGTTTTTGTTACGGACCGGGCAATGCAGAGGATATCAACTATTTTTATTATATTAGTTTCTAAATAGGTAAGTATGCCATGACCGCCCCCCTTGACTGTCCTAACGCCCCCCATTTTTCTCTAGATTCGCTACCGCCCCCCTGGAAGGCTCCAGCGCCCACTGGGGGGCGGTACCGCCCCCATTGGGAACCTATGTTGTAGATGATAGTACATTACTGATCATAATGGAAGAAATGAAAAAACTGTAGTGAAAAAACCCTGCAATTTTAGTCAAAGAGTCCTGGAAAAAAAACCTGCAATTTTGTTCAAAAATCTCAAGTAAACACCTTTATTGGCAAAAGTTTCGTGAGATAAATGCGATTTTTATTAAAAGATCGCTAGAAAAACAAGATTTTTGCTTAAGATCGTGAGAAAAACTGGATTTTTGTCTAGGGATCGTGAATAAATGCTATTTTCGTAAGGAAATTTTCGCTGAGATTTTCACCTAATGACCGCGAAAAACTGCAATTTTCGTTTTAAGATTGAAAAGAAACTGGATTTTTATCAAAAGATTGCGAGAAAACACGATTCTTGTCGAAAAATCGCGAGAAAAACATGGTTTTTGTCCAAAGATTGTGAAAAAAGCACTATTTTTGTCTAAAGATTGTGAAAAAAATGCATTTTTCTTCAAAAAGTCGTGAAAAAAACCACAATTTTGTTAAAAAATCTCAAGAAAACATGTTTATTGTCAAATGATCGCTAGAAAAATGCAATTTTTATCAAAAGATCGTTAGAAAAATGCTATTTTCGTCTTTAGATCGCAAGATAACGCGATTTTTACAAAAAATTGCGAGGAAAACATGACTTTCGCCAAAAGATCTTGAGGCAGGCACGTAGCCAGGGAGGGGGCTAAGGGGGCTGAAGCCCCTCCCGAAAGTTTAAAAAAGCAAGTTTGATCTAACATGATTGTAAAAACTGTCACAATTTTTTTTTCTTCCATTTCAATTATAATTGCGTATTTTTTTATTTGTAGACATACTAATTTATAGCTAAAATTATAGCAATTCCTCATTATACCTCTCACTCGAACATATTGTTTTTTATTCGTATCTACCACTAAAAATATCAGTTTTTCTTAAAATGGAATTTTTACTTTATGCACTATAAAACTCGGTGTATAATGCATGCATCATATCATTAATTCGACTTGGAAAAAAGAAGTTTAATACGTGTATGACATAATTTAACTTTAGGAGTCAAATTTAAAATATTTATTTTTGTGTTATGCTCTTTCTTAATTTCCTAATACTCATTATATCACGATATAATAAATACTTAGATCGATCAGTGTTAAAATATTTTGTAGAAAAAGCAGCCAAAACAGTAATGGACCTTGTAATGTAAAATTATATAAAAATAATGATTTTTAAAAAGCTTTTACTGTAAAAGATTTTTTATTAAAAAAAACTACCAGTAGCAAATTTCTAGAAGAAATGGTGCGAAGAAAGACAATAGGGTATCAACAAACTTTCAAAGGCACAACTGTGCCGGCATTTCCCGGCTCTTCGCTGAAAAATATTGAGTTAAATTTTTTGCATATGAATCTTTAATAGAAAGAGAATGTGCACAGACTACTCTGTACACATTCTCTTTCTATTAAAGATTCGTGGGAAAGTTTCTTCGACTTTTATAGAGTTATCAACTGCGGGGATAGATACTCCTGAGTAGGGATTTTTTGGCGGTTTTTCACAGTGCCTCCTAAAGAATTTTCTAGGAAGCAACATCTAACTTCCTAGCAATCTTCTTTTCTGCAGAGCAAGAAATGCTACAAAGGGCTAATCATATACCGGTCCTCTAATGTTAGAGAACAAATAAAAAAAGATGATAGGCTGAGAACTAGTTCTAAGTTTTATAGAAAAGCCTGAAGATGTGGAATCGAAACGTTATAAACGCCCTTAGAAATGCTACTTCTTACTTCAGCCCAGGCCCAGACATTCAAAATGAAATCATTCAAACACGCTGGGATATAGTTACTGAAGAACTGATTACCAAAATAAGTAACGCGATCTAATTTAGGTTGAATACTGATGAAACTATGAGCATTTCAAGTACAGAATAGTTTGCACTTTGAGTTAGATTGTGGAATAGTATTTATAAAATGTACAAACCCTAATAATTTGGGAAATTACTTTAGATTTATTCAAGTAAATGATTTGTCCGCCAAAAATATAACAGAAGAAATAGTACAACGTCGTAATGAACTACGTAATGATATGTTTAAATGCGTCACAAGGCATACGACAGAGAATAATATGGTTGGACATGATAATGGGACCCAATCTACAATTCATCAGAAATGTCCCAAAATCAGATACCTCCTATTTGTAAGCCACTGTTTGAACCATACATTGTCCAAAAACACATGCCGATTCCTGCCATCCTAATCTCGTTCGGAACAATTAACGAATTGATATATTTTTTAGAAATCACCCTAAGGTAAATTTGATCCTACAACAAACAGTTCCCTCATATGCCCCAAAATGACTTCTCTGCCTTTGAAACGCAAGATTTGTAGAAGATCAAGAAAATATGGTAAATTTTGTCAAGTTGTTCGAATAAATGTGCATTAACTTAGAAAATATTTTGGAAAATACATGAAATATTTCTTCAACAGCTATAGACCTTTCTTGGCAGCCATGGAATTGTAAAGAATGCTTTTTCACATGCCTATTTGTTTGTGACAAGCTTTCAGTTCGACAAAGCCATTTTCAGCTCACATCAAGAAAAATATCATGTCACAATTTCGGCCGTAACTCATGCTAAAGATCTCCTAATTATTTTACAAAACATAGAGAAAATGAAATGTTCATGGAAATCATTTGAGAGACATTTAATTCTACATCAACACTTAAAAAAAGTCTTTCAAATAAAAATAAAAATCTCAAGACCAAAATTTAGACAGACTACAAATACAAACCTGTGTAGAACATTTCCTGTGTAGAAAGTATTTTTCAAAATTTGAATGACAAATTCATTTCAAATGGAGAAATTTTACCCGATTTTCAAATGCTTTTTTCAGGATATGTTTCTCTGGAATAAGCAAGAACATTAGAGAATCTCTCTTAACATTTCTAAAATAAGGTGTTAATGTCGTAAGTGAAAGTTTAATATGAAGTATGGTTGCGAAAAAATTCGTAATATTGATAGAAATATTACGAATTTTAGTAAGTAGTAAGTATTATTGTAGTCGTAAAAATTTTAGAGTACTGTAATGCAATGCATTACAATACAACGAAACACTGAACCACAAGCATTTCTGATGTCAAAGAACGTCACGATGGATTAAAGCTAATCAGCTTCTCGATTTATCCCACAAGCGTTTCCCAAGAGCCAATCAAATACCGCAATGCTTGTGGGAAGCATTGTTAACCCCGCCTAGTGCTAGTGGTCACTTGCTGACAGTCTTGGCTACTATCCCGGTAAAAATAACCAGCGCTGAAAGGTCTCTTGCATCAATGAGAAAATTAATTTTTTGCCTCAAATCACTATGGCTGATGAGAGACTACTGTTAGTGTTGTTTATGACGCCCAGTTATCTACACGAGGAATATAAGGCCGAAGGGATGTAGGGTGCCTTCCATAGGAATTGTTGAAATAGAACTTAGTCCGTAACTATAAAATTAAATCCAAGGTTCGAAGAAAATTATGGCAAACTCCAAACGATTAGGCTGACCGGCGAGACTGGGCTCGAAGCCAAAACCTACATGAGAGACTGGACAATGATATCCATTAGCTGGGACATCACTCTACAGATTAATCATTTTACGATCCCGCACCTGCAATATGCAAGACATTAATATTAATCCTACGTTTTAAATCCATTAAAATTACTTGCTTGCATTTCAATATATATTTTTTAAATTCTCATAAAGATACATGAGGTTCATCGCAAAAAAGTGTCAGTTTGTGCTTTTTTATTTTCTTTAAGGTTTTTACCCCTAAATACACTTTCGGTTTTCGTACAGGTACTCAACATGCTCTTAGAAACATAAATTATAGTAATGGAAATAGAAAAAAATAACAGTTTTTCGAATGGACGACAAGTATATTAGGCAAGATTATTTCATAGGTAAAACCTTGTTTATTTTTTATCTACATTTTAAACTACAGTCGAACCCCGTTATAACGAGCTTCAAGGGACCGAAAGTTCTGTTCGCTATATCCGTTCAGTTTAAAAAAATTTTATCGCTCACAAAATGTGCACATAATTATCTCTACTTATATACTCAATAATTATGTATTAAGAGAAAAACGAAAAATGTATTAAATATAATCATTAATGAATTAAATTGACTAAAATCTAATTTGCATCATGTTTCAGAAGTTGGCATGCATTTTCGAATTTTCTTGTAAATTTAGAGTCCAAATCCTATTTTCACAACTGCGAAAAAGTAAATAAAAAAAAATAAAAAAAATCATGAGTCGAATGGAAAAAAAATGTTCGTTATAATCGATTCTTAAGATTTCGGAGGTTCGCTATAAAAGGGTAAAGAAGCATTAAATACAATAAGAAAATCGCAGGGCCAAAATTTTCCTTCGTTATATCCGTGAGTTCGTTATAAACCGGATTCGCTATATCGGGGTTCGACTGTACACATTACTGTTGTCAGATGAAAAAAAAAAATCCAAAATTGAGCCCCTCCCGAAAGGAAATCCTGGCTACGGGCCTGTCTTGAGGTAAATGCAATTTTCGTTAAAAGATCGCCAGGAAAAGACGATTTCGTCAAAAGATCGCGAGAAAAATGGGATTTTTGTCTAAAGATTGCAAAATAATAAAAAAAAAAATGCAATTTTTATATGAAGATTGCGAAAAGAACCCAATTTTCATCTAAAGATAGCAAAAAAAAATTTAAAAAAGGTATTTTTGTCTAAAGGCTGTGGAAAAAATTCAAATTTTATGAAAGAATTTAAAATAAAAAGTTTTTAAAAACTTTTACATTAAAAGATCATGAGAAAGATGGTATTTCCCCCTTAGTATCGAAGGAAAAATGCAAATTCCATCAAAGCATTACAAAAAAAAAAAAAAAAAACCTTAGAATGCTGTTGAAAAAATGTATAATTAATGTAGGGAAAGATTTCCTCTCTCCCTCTTTGCTGTAACTTTTCATAAAATTTGCCGTGAATTTCAGGGTTTTTTAGAACTTTGAATTTCTTTTGTTACAGAAACTCATTTCATTTAAATTTATTACAAAAAAACAAAAACAAACATTTATAACCTTTATTTCAATTATGTTTGTGTTCTTAAATGCAAATTATATAAGTGATGATGATTCTGAAAATAATTGTAATAAGTGTTCAATATTGCTGCGGAAAAAACAAAAAAAGTGTACTATTCCTGAAACCAGTATTTTAATCCTAAAGCATAGGCGTAACTTGGGCTCTAAGACTGGAGGGGCAAAGGTCTCGAAGTACTTTTCTAGAAAATTATACTCCCACCCCCTTTTCTAGTCATCGCGCGCACCCATATACTTTAAATGTTTGAAAATTTTAATATTCAAAGAAAAAAATATTAAAAATTCAACCATATACGAAAAAAACAGAAAAATCCGAAATTACTCATTCCATGTCTTTAAAAAGATATTTTAAAACATTGAATGCATAACAATTAAATCTCTCATGTTTGATGCATTGTTCAACCAGAAAAAAGTCGAAACAACCTTAATAAAAATTTGTCAAAGCCTTGCACAGGCCGTAAATTCTGGCCCGGGTATTTTGACCCGGCTCAGTGTAAAAATTAGAAGTTTGACCCAAATCCGGCCCGGCCCGTTCATATTTTCACAGATCACGCGATCCTTTTATGAAATTCGCGTATTTTCTCAATATTCAACAAATTTTGCATTTTTTCCGTGATCTTGTGACGAAATTTGCATTTTTCGCAATTCTTTGACAAAATTTAATTTTTGACATAATTTTTTACATCTTTGTCAAAATTTTTCACTATCATTTGACAGAAATTTGCACTTTTGCACGATCGTTTGTCAGAAATTTGCATTTTTTCGCGAATCTTTGATGAAATTCGCGCTTTTTTTCGCGATCCTTTGACAAAATTTGCAGGGGTGCAGAATATGTCCGATCCGGCGATCTAGGATCGGGGGAAATTTTGGTCATCTAGGGAAATTTTGCACAAAATATACAATTGATTTTGATTTTAACAATGAATTACAAAGTCACTCAAGACAGAAAAATTGCCTCTACAATAAAAAAGATCCGTATGGTGACCTTTACAAAATTGATCTCATAATAATATATACTTGCATATGTATTGAGAAAGTTTGGGGGGAACCTTTACCTATGGTAATACAGATCGATACAAATATGCATCAAAATTTGATGACAATTTTTATGAGGGGGTGGGGGCAGTGTAGGCAAATGCTACAAAACTGGGTTTACGAACTGCGCCAAATTGAGCAAAGTTCTTCTAAGGATCACAGAAAAAACAAAAGAAAGTCTAAGTTTCATAGAAAAAAATGCGATTTTTGTCAACAAATGACAAATAGCTGCAATTTTTGTCAAAAAAGCATGAAAAAAATGCAATTTCTCTGAAACGTTCATAGAGGAAAATGCAATTTCCATCAAAGGATTGCAAGAAAAATGACATTTCTGTCAAAGGATTCCAGCAAAAAAAAATGACATTTCCGTCAAAAGACATGATTTTGGAGAAAGATTGCGGAAAAGATGCGATTTTCGTTAAAGTTTCGTGATTGTTAAAAAAATGCAGATTTCTTCAAAGGATCGTGTAAAATATAAAATAAGTTTTAAATGAAAAATCGTGTAAAATGCGTAATTTTTGACAAAAGATCGTGTAAAATATACAAATTTTGTTGAAAGATCGTTGAAAAAAAAGTGAATTATGTCAAAGAATCGCGAAAAAGAAGCGATTTCCATTGAAGAAATTTGGAAAAACGTGAATATTAGAAACAATCGCTAAAAAAGCAAATTTTGGAAAAAGATCATAAAAATATGGAAGTTTCGTAAAAAAATGCAAATTATGTCAAATGATTGCCTAAAACACTCAAATTTTGGTGAAAGATCGTGGAAAATAAGTACATTTTGACAAAATTCATGTGAAAGACCTCGGATTTTGTTGGAAAATTGCGAAAAAATGCAAATTCTCTCAAAAAATTGCGTAAAAAAATGTGAATTTCGTCAAAACGGTGAGGAAAAAAGAATAAAATACAAATTTCATCGAAAGTCCGTTAGGCTGTAAAAGTTCAGCTTGTTCTTTTTTGTGCCTGTACAATGTCTGTATAACATATCGTAAAAATTTGGGGAAATTTTTACATGGATTGGGGGAAATGTTGAGAGTAAAAGCATTTTTTGCACCCCTGAAAATTTGCGTTTTTTGCAACCCTTTGAAAAAAGTTGCGTTGTTTCGTGATATTCAACGAAATTTGCGCTTTTTCCTATGTCAAAATTTGATCTTGTGACAAAATTTGTGCTTTTTTCTGTAACAAAATTTGCATTTTTTGCAATTATTTGGTAAAATTTGCGTTCGTCTGCGATTCTTTGACAAAATAGATTTCGTGTTATTTTATAATATTCAACAAAATTTGTGTTATATGGGCAATTCTTTGACAAAATTTGCGTTTTTCCATACATTCTTTTGTCAAAATGCGGGTTTTTCTGCCTAATTTGGCAAAATTCGAATTATTTTGCGATATTCAACAAAATTTGCATTTTTTCGCTATTCTTTGACAATTTTACGATTTTTTCTCAAACCTTTGACAAATTTGAGCATTTGCACGATTGTTTGTCAAAAATTTGCATTTTTTCACGAATCTTTGACAAAATTTGCGTTTTTTGCGCGATCCTTTGATTAAATTCGCATTTTTTCGCGATACTCAACAAAATTTGAGCTTTTTTCTGCGATATTGTGACGAAATTTGCGTTTTTTCGCGATTTTTTATTTGTGGGGTTTTTTTTCGCGACTGTTTGACAAAATTCGCATTTTTCCGTGACTCTTTGACAAAATTTGTAATTTTTTCTCGATATTTTTGGAAAAATTTGCTTTTTCTCCACTATCCTTTGGAAAAAAAAAAGATTTCGCGTTATTTAACAATATTCAACAAAATTTGCGTTATATGTGCAACCCTTTGTCAAAATCCGCATTTTTTCTAACATAGTTTTACAAAATTTGAATTATTTCCCGATATTCAACAAAATTTGCCGCTTTTTTGCAATCCTTTGACAAAATGTCCTGCCGCTTTTTTGCAATCTTTTGACGAAATTCATTTCAAGAATCTTTTCAAGAATTACGCCTTTTTTCACAATCCTTTGACAAATTCATTTTTGTTTTTGCTATCCTTTGACGATGTTCCTGTTTTTTCCACGCAATCTTTTGACGAAATTAGCATTTTTTCTACGATTTTTGGGCAGAATACACGTTTTTGCCGTAATTAATCCTTTGACAGAAATTTGCGCTTTTTCATGATCCTTTCATGAAATTTGTATTTTTTCTTCAATGCTTTGACGAAATTTGCGTTATTTCTGCGATTCTTTCGTGAAATTCTACTTTATTTCCGCAATCCTTTCACGAATTTCCACTCTTTTTTTTTTTGCAGTCCATTAAAAAAAATGCTTTATTTCATTGTTTTTTGATGAATTTCTCGATTTTCCACTATTCATTTTGATGAAAATCGTGTTTTTTCCTTGATCCTTTGAGGAAATTTTCGTTATTTTCCCACTCTTTGACGAAATATGAATTTTTTCTGCGACATTTTAATGAGATTTGCTTTTATCTGCGATTTTTGACGAAATTCGCATTTTTTATTTTGCGAAATTATCGATTTTTTAATGCAAACTATTAAGAAATTGATATTCTTTGGTAACCACTTCATGAAATTCGCGATATCTTACCGTAAAGCTTTTTAATGTCCGAATTTCCGGTCTGATGAGCCATTTTTTAAAATTTTCGTCGCAGCTAAAAATCGTCAATGCTATAAATTTTCGGAAGATTCGGAACGAATCCCATGAGAATTCGTGATTTTTTTCGTATTGGATTGATGAAGCTCGCTATTTTAAACTTATTATTATTTTGGAAAATTTCCAGAAATATCATTACTTGAAAACGAACACTTTTTATTCCAGCACTTTTCCTATTTTTTCCCCAAGCGTACGAAACATGAAATCGGTTTCTGTGCATTCGCGAGTGCTGGGAAAGAAAAAAATGAGTTTTTGATGAGAGTTCTTTCTGATTTTTAGTTAATAACTCAACTATTTATCAGAAATTTAAGATTCAGAGTCTCGGTTACATCAGGAGAGGCCTTGTAACTTCTTTTAAATTTTCAGACTTCTAAATCCAATAAAAATTTTTAGCTAACCATTACACACAGAGCGAAACTTTGTTTTATTACTATAAATATGTTTTTATGTTTACGGATTTTAAAATGACATAAATCCAAACGAACTTTCAAAAACTGAATATGATAGCAGATTTTTCTATATCTCTTTAAAGTAACTAATGGTTACTTAATTCCATTTTTTCTGTTCAACACACAAAAAACTTATTAAGAGGGATTTGTTTTACAAACAGAACGTGTTCCAACTATTCCAACAGTGTCACCAGTAAATACTCACTGCAGTTTACTGTGAATTACTAGTGTGAAACAGTTGACTATATAGTCAAGTGCTTTCATATAATCATGAGGTGAGATAATATAATAATGAAAGCCTTGAGAAGTAGTCAAGAGATCCACCCCACACATGCATACAAAAAACTCACACTAATAGAATTGAAAAAGGGCTCATAGGTTCAGCATTTCTGGAGGGGAAAAAGAGCAGAGGAAATGTTTTTTATTGTACATAGACTATGGCATTAAAAATTTTACTAAGATACATACCGAAAATTACTGATATGAACGGAAAAAAGTTACTACTGGGTATTTGGAATCATCCAGTATTTATTCAATTTGCACTCAAAATGTAGCACATAAAAGGTTAAATAAAAAAGTAAAGAAAATAGAAATGTAAAATTGACCCAGAATAATACAAAAACTGGAGGGGCAAAAGGTAAGTCTTGGCCCTACTCCTGGAAAACTAGGGGGGCATATGCCCCCCCTCGCCCCCGCCAGATTACGCCCATGTCCTAAAGTGTGCTTAAAATTTCTGAAATAGTCAAGAATGAACTTAAAATAGTTTACTTATGTTATAGTTTTTACAATGTTGATGTCTATGTTGATACATATGTTACTGTATTAAAACATGTGTCAATGTATTTACATATAAATGAAATTTCCTATGAAATTCCTTTATTTTCTTCAAAAAAATTCCTATATTTCCTATAATATTTTTGAAAAAAGTCACTTCTAGGCCTAATGGATGTGATGCGTCTGATTTTATTATTTTAGTATATAACTATTATAATGACTGGCCATCCAGGTGGGAAGATTTTAGTTTTATACAGGAAAAATTAAGTGTTCCTGCACATAGATTTATGAAACATGTGCCAAGCAGATGGTTAACTCTAGAACCTGCAGCAAATTGGCTGTTAGAACAATGGAATTGTCTCCATGAGTATTTCTTAAAATATATTCCATCTAGAAAAGAACAAAGAATACTAAATACAGTCAGCTACGTTTGTATCTTGAAGAGTAGCCTCAGTTTGTACCATGGCAGTGCAGACGTAGAACGAGGATTTTCGCTTTCACATCAAATTCTTTCCAAAGACTGGGCCTCTATGAAAGAACGGATGCTAAATGCTAGGCTTAACATAGCAGATGCTTTAAGACATCAGGGCTTGAATTTCAGGGCGGGATGGCGGGATTTGCGCCCAAAATTTTGAAATCCCGCCCAAAAGAATAACGTGGACGGGAGGCTCCCGCCGAAACAATTTTGCATTTTGAAACTATGAGCAACTCCCACGACCGTTTTGCGGATTTTACGATATTTTCGTGCGAGTAATCGACACATTTTGCGAGTTTTTTTACAGCAAAAAATCATTGAAAATCACGATTTTTCCTGCGATTGATTGACAAATTTCGCAATTTTTTTCCTGCAATCGATTGACGAGTTTCGTTCTATTTTCCATGGCGAAATAGAGGTGATTCTGTTCGGAATTTCCCTCCCCCCCCCCCACAAAAAAAATAACGCATTCAATTCCAAAAATTATGAAACAGTGATGCCGCGGACGCCCTATTGCGTGTAAATTACGCAAAAGATCAGAGATGACACACAAAAGAAACAGCTATTACACGTTTCACAAGACGCGTGCTTTCGTAAAAGTTTGCTAAAAAAGGCAAATATTGTTAAAAGATCGCGAAAAGACGACTAATTTCCGGCAAATTTCGTCAAAAGATTCTCGAAAGAATGCCTAATTTCGTGACAGAATTTTGTAAAACGGCAGTTTTTGTCAAATAGGTCGCGAAAAAACGTCAAATTTCGTCCAAAAATCGCGACAAACGGCAATTTTCGTTAAAAAAATCGCGATAAAACATCAGATTTTATTAAAAGATCGCGAAAAAACGGCAAATTTCCTCAGAAAATTTATGGAGAAAAAACGTCGAATTTCGTCCAAAAATCGCGAAAAACGACAAATTTCGACAAAAAATTCACTGTAAACAACAAATTTCCCGAAAATTTCGCGAAAAACGACAATTTTCATAAAAAAAATCGCGATAAAACATCAGATTTCATCAAAAGATCGCGAAAAAACGGCAAATTTCCTTATAAAATTCACGAAAAAACGGCAAATTTCGTGAAAAAAATCGTAAAAAAAGACAGATTTCATCAAAAGATAGCGAAAAAATGCAACTTTCGTCAAAGGGAACCTCTCTTCCCTTCCTCCCCCCAAAAATAATATTACGGGGAGTTCATTTTTCTGTTCAACAAACTAATTTTCCTGCTTCAATATATATTTTTTTCTTTGCTGCTCTAAAATCAGTTCATGACAGCTCCAAATCTTTCTGAGTGAGTGCAATTCCTGAAAGCAGCCATTCATTAAACAAAAAGCATCCCTTTACTCAACAAAGTATTCATTTTTTAAGAAAGTCTCTTTCGATAAATTTGACTTGCTCCCTTTTTAAAGAAATGCAAACAGTAGTGATACTTCTTATTTTCTACACTCAAATAAGTATTATTTTATGATTAAATTTGTATCTTGCACATTTAATATACAGAAAAATAATATTGGTTATAACAATTAATTATAAATATAAATTTATTAAATTAATTAGAAGTTTTATAAATTATTATTAAAACAATAATTAGACCTGTGGCAAAAATAATTAGCACCGGGAGAGAATTTACCGCCAGTAAAAATTAGACAATATAAAAGTTTTTTTTTTTTACACATTTCGCATAATTATTCTGAATTGTTGATAAAAATTGCTTCAGTGATATTTTTTATGTCTGTATTCTGGTTATTCTTTAAATAGCACATAAAATAATGCCGGGTTTTAAACATTTTTTCTCCCTCCCAAACAGCCAAACTCCCCTCCATTTATAAATGTTGGTAGGGAGACTCCCCTCCTTCGAAAAATTGAATTTCAAGTCCTGGACATCATTATGAAAACCATGCAACTCTAGTACCAGTAACTAGTAAAATGATAAAAAAAGGTTAATATTGCTTATCAAAATTATCAAAGTTACCTAGAAAATGAAAAGAGAGAAAAAAAAAAAAGGAAAGTACAACTTGAAGTGGAAAAAGCTACAGAAGAGGAAGAAATCAGAAAAAAAGAAGCTGAAAAAGATAAAAGTACAATTGTAGTTCTTAAAAAAAAGTTGGAAGATTTAAATAAAAATGTGAATGTAGACGTAACTGTATTGGACAGATTGATCGATGAAGGCAATGAAAGGTTAAAAATTGCTTTACAAAAAGGAAATTTAACTGAAGCTAAAGTGTTTAAAATTTTATTGCAGCTGATATAACAGCTAACAAGGAACTAAAAGTAAAAAAGGATAAAGTTGATAGCTTGTCTAGTGTTATAAATATAAAAGAAAAAATAATTTAACTACAAATTTTATGAGCAACAAACCTAGAGAAGGTTAATTTAAGAAATTTGTAAATATTATATTTGTTTAAATAAAAATTTAAAAAAATTGGCTTTTATTTGTTAAAAATTGTATTTGATTTGTATAAATATTATGTGTATTTTTCAGGTCCCTAAAAGGTCCCTATTTCAGACTTTTGGTCCCTAATTTTTAATCATTAGGTCCCTAAGTCCCTACTATTTTGTACCAGGGTTTGAAAAAACCCAACCCACTGGGCCCAGTAGTCTAAAACCCGGGTTTTTTCGGGCTTTTTCGAAAAAACCCGGGTTTTTTCGGGCTTTTTCGAAAAAACCCGGGTTTTTTCGGGTTTTATCAAAATGTTTTAGAGACCTCTTCACATTTCTAATTTTCACATGCATAGTACCTAAATTTTTCATTTATCAGTGGAACAAAGGTATAATTTTGCATTAAGTATAGATTAACAATAAAAATAAATATATAAAAAGAAAATATAAATATATTTAAAAAGATTATTTTGTATCTCATAGAACTAGATTACTGGAAGAATGATATATTAAATCAAGTGCAACTGAATTTCTTTATATAAATCTTAAGTTAAACAGACTAATTTATACAATTTCTTTAATTTACTTCAATAGAAATCAGTTTAAAGCAGCAACATTTATGTAAATATTTTTATTTTTGTGAAGAAAAAAATAGAATTCACACATATGTATGCATATATATATATTAGGGTGGAGCGAAAAAAAAAAATTTTTTTAAATCAAAAACGGGTAGGGGCCAAAAGTTGCCTTTATAATAGTACATCAACGGTGTGAAATATTAACGCTGAAAAAAAATGTCTTGAGTCTGCGCTTTTGGCTCAAAAGTCGGAATTTTGGGTAAAATTTGGCAATTTTACAAAAAAAAATAAAAATTTTCTATGTAACTGGTTATGATTTAAAAGTGTCATTTAAACCTTTATTTTTAAAGATTTAAAATATTGAAACGATAAGTTAACGTCAACATTCTGTATAGGTGGAGCAAAACTGACAACTTTCAGTAAAAAATGGGTGTTACAACACATAACGAATCATTGATTTGAGTGCAGCTCTTTGCTAGTTGTTTTCACAACTACCCAGGACATACCACGTGGAGGTGGCTGCATATCATGTCCCACCCAGGCCCAGCCCAACCACCCTACCATCTGAGCACAATGTTTTATTTATAGATTAAATTGCGACTTTTTATCAAAGACTGGCATAAGTTTTCTATGTACCAACCTATTCTTGATGTATCCATCTCTTCTGTCGTACCCACAGACTTTCGATGATGCTTCTGTGACCTCTTTTACGTGTCTTTCTACTGCTTGCGTATGAGAAGGCATACAAAATAACGCAGTAGGTAAGCTGTTGATCGAATCTGTGCAGCCATTCATTATTTTTATCAAAATTGCATCCGATAAATGCATAGTGATTGGAGGTTCTGTTATCGCAACAGTATTCCAATCAATTAAACTTATATAATCTTCTGCTTGAAAGTTGATTCTTGGGATTTCAAATTTGCGTATATTATCATTTACCGTACCTCTTGCATTTATTATATGTTGAGCAGCTAGCATTTTAATGTGATGGCGGTCATCGGTGAGCATTGTAATTAAAATATTCTCTGGGTGTGCAAAGTATGCATTGTCCTGAATAACTTTTTTTGCTATTTCTTTTATGCTTTTTTCTGTTTTGTTTACTAGCTGAATTATTTTCCATAAGTTTTTTGATCCATTTTTTAGATATGGATTACATTTGATAGTAAACCATCCTGGGGCATAAACTTGGGTTACATAGTTTGTCAGTAAACGTAGAGACTCTGATGGGCACTCAGTACTTACATAAAGGCGAAGAATTCTATTCGCCGTTGTGAGCCATCTTGCGTGGGATAATTTACCTGGGCTCCTATTTGCTAATTCATCTGAACAATATCCTGATGAAATAGCTTTGCAAATGTCCAGCAGGTATTTCTGGTCCGTGCTGAGTGCCTTTTCCTCGATTTCAGGAAATAATTTATCCAAATTAGTCTCTATGGGTTCAAAAACTGCAATAGGAAGTGAATGGCATGTGGATAAAGATTTTCCTATTGGTCCAGTGAATCCATGTGGGCCAGAAGTTTTCCCATCGATTTCGTTTAATAAATGCCGGAGAGGCAATTCATTGGAGTGGAGCTGGCATATGATCCATTGTAATGGTCTTGCAAGCTTTTCTTCCATTCGACGGATCACTCCAGTATGCTTTCCCGTATTCACAGGGCACCCATCACAACCTAAGCCTGAAAGGCTTGATAAATCGATACTTTCATCTTCTAAAAACTTCCACATACATTTAAAAACATCTTTTGACGCACCGGATGAAGAAGTTGCATGCCCCAAATATTTGGAGCCAGGCTCCTCTAAGATAGTAACATGCTCTTCTTTCTTAACTCTGCGATATGCATGTTTACCACTACTTTTTTCTATATACATTGTATCATCTTTTCGGGAGTCAAAATATAAGGCTCTTACTTCTTCTTTAGGGTGCTGTTCTTTACGTTGAGACGAACGAGTTGATTGGCGTTCACGCCTTACTTTGCTTCTATCTATCACTGGTACAGGTACATTAGGTTTTCCAGTGCCCTTTGATATACGTGCGTAATCCTGGAGAACCGCCGAAGCAATGGCTGCAGCAGACCGATCGGAAATTCCATACCTGTCACATGTCTTAGAAAAAGTGTCAAGCTTCATTCTAGTTTGGGTATTGGAAGATGAAGATGGGAATTCAATTATATCTATCCTTGAATCACTGCATACAGATTCATTTTCTTCAGTTTCACTTGGGGCCTCTTCTAATTGCGGTACTTCTTGATTTAATCTTCTTTCTACTATTTTTTTTCTTCCTACGGATTTTTTTCTTTCGGCTAATTTTTTTCTTTCTATTTTTCTTCTTTCAACCATTTTTTTTCTTTCTTCTATTTCTTTATATTTTAATGTGGTTTTGGTATCAACACCACTAATCATCATGAGACGTTTTGTGCGTTGGTCCACAAGAAAATCTCGTTCGAGATTCGGAACCCTTTCTTCTATCAAACACGAACATAGTTCAAAATCAGGACACTTACATGCTGCAACATCAAACAGTTTATTTAATTCATCTAAGTATGCTGTTTTAAGAGCAACAAAATTAGCTTTAGAACGAGATTTTTTCAATTTTTGGATTGAATCCAGTTCTTTTCGTAACTTGATTTCTATTGTCCTTCGAGAATTTATAGGAATGGATGCTTTTTTCCAAATCCTTTCAACTTTTTCTAAAACAGCACTACTTATAGTTTTGAAAGACGGATTCTTATCTTTCTTCTCAGCCTTTTCTTTATGCCACAAAAAGTTATAATATCTAACTACATCACAACGTGTAGGTAACACTGATTCATTCAACTCCTGATTACTTCCCACAATAGGATCATCTTCTCGCCTTGTGTGAGACATTTCTACGACACACTCGCTTCAAAGTAACTAAGACACTGAAGCTGAAATTGAAAGTCAATAACGAAGCAACAGATATTTTCTGGCACGTAACACCACTGGACAGTAGAAGGTCATGGGTCAGCTGCACTCCCTCCCTTTTTTTATAGTTTATGGGTGAGTATATTTTCCGCCCACTACCCCATTTTCCCCGAGCGGATGCATGACTGAAAAAAGGATCAAACCTGGACGTAAATTGATCCCACAACTCGTAAAGAATTCAGCTTTACGTGGTGTAGTACACAGTGAAAACAGATCTTTTTTTACTGAAAATATCCAACTTCGCTGAAGTTATACACATTGAAGGTATCATTTTATCGTTTCAATATTTTAAATCTTTAAAAATAAAGGTTTAAATGACACTTTTAAATCATAACCAGTTACATAGAAAATTTTTATTTTTTTTGTAAAATTGCCAAATTTTACCCAAAATTCCGACTTTTGAGCCAAAAGCGCAGACTCAAGACATTTTTTTTCAGCGTTAATATTTCACACCGTTAATGTACTATTATAAAGGCAACTTTTGGCACCTACCCGTTTTTGATAAAAAATTTTTTTTTTTTTTCGCTCCACCCTAATATATATATTTACTAAAATTTAAACAACATTTAAATTGCAATAGTATTAAATTGGATTATCTAAAAGTCAATGTCAGTCATATCTATAAAGTTAGATCGTAAATGGCAATACACTTTTACTAGTTTAGTTTTGCTTTTGTATGCCATCTGTAAGCAATCTTTTAAAGTATCTGGATACATTTTAGATTAGATTTTATTAGGGTTTTTGGATATTATCAAGGTTATTTATGTTAAAGAAATATGGTTCAGAATGTTTGAAAACAAGGTACTTATACTACTAAATACAATTTAAAATAACTAATTGATTACAAAAAGTTTGAGGTTAAAGGTTAAAAGGTTATGACAATAATAAACATTATAATTTGCTTTTACAAAAAATAATAATTAGTAATAATTTTAACTATGAAATTATTAAAGTACTATACTAAAACTTTTTCACTCTTTTTGTTACAACAAGATTCCCAACAAAACATGACTGGCAAATTTCTTGACTTTCTATGACCAAATCTCAAAAAATTCCCTGACTTTCCCAAACCAAATCTAGAAAAATTCTCTGACCAAACGAGCATACAGCAAAATTTTATACTTATTTTCACAATCTTTTGCCAAAATTAGCAATGTTTTTCTGCAATCATACTTCAATCTTTTTTTTTTTTTTTTTTTTCCCAACTGTGATGAATTTTGTGTCATTTTTCATTTTTTCACTCAAATGTTTTCCATGACTTTTTTAGAAATTATTTGTAAATTCCCTGACTTTTCCTGTATATTTTGAGATTTTCCTGACTTTCCATGATGCTGGGAACCATTATAATCTGTCACCATTTTTGCGTTGAAAATTACTGTATAAACTTTCATTGAATTTCAAGAATAAGGAACTGATAAAGAGTAGCTTTACTTGCCAGGGAGGGTATTCTTTTCGGTTGAAAATACTGGAACAGTTGTATAATACCATTTCAATTGTACAACTCAAATTTACTTTTGACCTACAAAAACAATCACCCATCCCATTTCATCAAACTATTGAATCATTCCAGAACTTTCTGTAGGTAGTTAATTTCACTAGTATCACCTTTTGGAGCTATTGTGAAAATTCCTGTAATGACCCTGTGTGCTGTACACGGGGTGTATCAATGTGCCCCAGTTCCCCCTACATTAAGATTTAAAGCCCTTGGGTGCATTTTAAAATATATAGCCATGAAAATCTTCCTTATTTACAAACTAATTTATTTTATGGTCATTTTATCAATACTTAGAAATTCTTTTAAATATGGTTAGTTTGAAATATATTTAAATTGGCATTTATCTTTCCATTCTCATATCTTAGATTAAATAATGATACAGTTGTAAAAACACGAGAAAATTTGAAAAAACCCACAAATGGGTTTTTGATGGGTTTTTTCAAGTGGGCCCGCCCGAAAAAACCCGGGCGGGTTTTTTCGGGCTGGGCCCACTTTGGCGAACCCTGTTTTGTACCAAAGTTGCTGGCAGCCCCGATACTGTCAAAAGGTCATGATAACAAACATGATTTTTGTTAAAAAGTTTCGAAAACGAATGCAAATTTTGTCAAAAGATCGCAAAAAAGTAAAAAATGCCCATTATATCAAAGGATTGTGGAGAAAACTTATAATATTAGTTTCAGGAGAGACTCCTCCCCCTCCCCCCCTTTATTTTTTTGAAAATCTGTTGTGAATTTCAGTTTTTATATTTTCAATCAAATGCATAGTCCTTGAATAAAAAAAAAATTTTTGTCACATCTTAATTCTACACAAATAATTATAAAAAAAGAAGGTAGGGTTTTATGTTGTTAGCTATAAAAGTGCTTAAGCATAGTTGTAGCTAACTACATATGCATATTACATATAACTTTGCTGTTAACTTAATTTAAAATAGATTGGAAATTAGCATCTCAAATTTATTCCAAACAATACAAATTAAAATATTTTTATCTAGTTCATATACTACTTATTTATTCTAAGCTCGTATATATTTTCTAATTAAATACTCACAAAGAAGGTCTCCATACGGGCATACCCTGAAAAATCTGAAAAAATAACAATGTTCTTCTCGTGTGGATATATATGTTTATAAAAAAAATTTCGGCGGAACCACCATTCAGTATCCGTAAAAAAATTATGAAAATTTCGTTATTTGGCGATTTATCGCTGGTTGGCGAAGGAATGTAATTTAGAAAAATACTTTGTGTCAAACATACTTCAAGAAAAAAAAAAGTTTCGTGTTGAACTTGTTTTGATAAATTTAATTTAAATAACTTTAGTTTTATAAATTTTAATTTGTTTTAAATATAATTTTGTTATATCAATATTTATATGTATTTATATTCAAATTTAAGCATCAAAATTTGAGATTTAAAACGAAATTTATAATTTAAATTAAATTTGTTTCCTGCTCAAAGTCCATTTGAGAATTGTCGATTAGATTTTGTTGCTATGGAAACATGTGGCTTTTATTTTTGAATTACACTTAAATGTATGAAGATAAATTTTCTCTATGATTTTTTTTTAATCTGTGAAAACATTTTTTCCTGTGATTAATTAAATAGCTACTTCAACAAGTAATATATATATGAAATACAATATGTATATATATATAATATATTAAAGTCTCTCATTGTTTATGTTTAATAAAAACGATTTTCATGCATTCTAAATATCCAACAGTTATGAGTTGCATAATAATCGTTTGCTTTTGGTGAGGAAAAGAGCTGCTCGCCAAATAGAGTGACTCTTTCGTCTTTTCAGGCCGAATATTCAAAACTATTTTGTTTTTTTACATAATTTCTAATGTGATTCAGCCGCTAATTTTGACTGATCCTTTATTACATACATAAGTACTTTAATTAGTATTTTTTTCATAAAATTCTGAGTATGCCCAGTATAGAGACCTTCCTTGTCAGTGACATAAATGTACAACTTACTGGCTACTAAAGAAATTATTTTCACTAGCCAATAACTGGCTACTAAAAAAATCAACCTACCGGCTAGTGGCCGCCAGGGTTGCAAAAAACCCACCTGCCCAAAAAAACACGGGTGAGTTTTATTGGGTAAAACCCACATTAAAGAGGGTTTTATTGGGTTTTTTAATATCTGTGGTCAAAGTGTTTAATATTCAGCAGGTTTTATATTAGTTTAACTTTTGTGTTTAAAAAGTTACACTATCCTATCAAAATAGATTGTGAGTGTACTGCTAATATGACAAAGCCAAAATTGTCAAAATATTGTGTTTAATTCTTTAAAAACTTTTTAATATTATGAAAAAAATGGCCAAAATCAATGTATGTAACTAATTATAACATTTTCGCATAGATGAAAAATAACAAGATCTTTTATTTAAAGATTTAACAATGTAAAATTTCATAATGTCCCAACCAGATACAAATTTGACTAATTCCCTTTTAGCCAGTATTGGTTAAAAGAAAAAAAAAAGAAAGAAGGGGACTTTTTTCAAAACACTCGAATATTATATATATATATATATTATTTATTTAAATCAGGATTTTTATCCTATATTTTATTTCCTAATACATATTGTACCATTCATACTTGTTTATAAAATTAAACATCATTGTTTATTGTATAAGTATTATCCTATCAAAAACATGAATGTGAAAGAATGCCAAGTTTGTAAAAGGTTTTGCTAATGAAAGAAGTGAGATCTAACTGCAAACCAAGTTCTTTCGAAGCTCCTTAAATCATAGCTCCTGTCATGCATAATATTCTTCAATTGCTTAAAATGAGTTGGTATGTTACTTGTTATTCAATAGAGCGACTTACAAGTTTTCTGTTATTCAAATTTCTCTATTTAATTGATCAGAACTTAAAGTTGATCACTTAATTAATTTATCGATACCTTAACTTCAATGTAGTTATTCGAACATTTGAATGACTAGATCTTTCCCAATCAGATTCTAGATTAAATTTTACTCAAACATTAAGTACTTACTCAAACATTAAAGTTAGGGGCTGAAAACTTGCCAAGTCGCTCTATTGAATAACAAGTAACATACCAACTCATTTTAAGCAATTGAAGAATATTATGCATGACAGGAGCTATGATTTAAGGAGCTTCGAAAGAACTTGGTTTGCAGTTAGATCTCACTTCTTTCATTAGCAAAACCTTTTACAAACTTGGCATTCTTTCACATTCATGTTTTTGATAGGATATCATTATTTTTTGTCAAATCACTTCTTTTATTAGTGAAATCTTTAACGAACTTGGCATTTTTTCACATTCATGTTTTTGATAGGATATCATTATTTTTTGTCAAATAAGTCGGTATTTGTTTCCTTTTAGAAATAAATTGGCTTAATATTAAATTAGTTTTATTTAATACTAATTAATCTTACAGCTTTTTCCTGCGTTTATTCACTGTTTCTTTGAATCAAATTTAAAACTTTTAACATTAGGATTGCTTATGTTCTATTAAATTCCACTAATAAGGATGTTTCTTTTATGTGATTGGGTACTACTTGATTATCTCGACGACCAAAAAAGTTTGTCTCCAACTTGGCGATATATCGCCAAATTGCCGACAAAAATTACCCGCCAAAAGTGATACTAACTTGGCGCTATTTCTGGTATTTCGCCAAATTCCCATAGACTCCCATTGTAATCTGGCAATTTATCCAATACTGTTGTTGGAGCAAGGACTGCCACCATCATTTTGACTTTTTTTTTTCTTTTTTTTTTTTTAATTGGTTCGCTAACTTTCCAATATTGCTGATATTGCTATTTAGAACGTTTATAGAACGCTTTTCGCGCATTTTTACCCCTTTTAAATTTTGTATTTGTTAACAAATGTTCTTAGTGATCATTTATATCTTATAAGTAATGAACATGCCAAATTTGATGTTTCTAAGCCCTTAACATACAGACATCGCATTTTTAGAATTTTTTTTGCTCTTTTAATTCTTTTGGATTAGTGGCATTGACATAAGATATAGCCTATATTGGAGTAAGGAATGTCACCATCATTTTAAGATCATTACTTTTAAGATCAGATGGTTGTTTGCTGAGATTGCTTAAAAATCCCAATTTAGAACAGTTTTAGAATGCTTTTCGGGCATTTTCACCCTTTTTGAATTCTTTATTTTTTAGCAAATGCCCTTAGAGATCATTTTTATCTTATAAATAAGTAACATGCCGAATTTTGTGCTTCTATGCTTATTAGTAAAACAAAAATCTCATTTTTAGAATGTTTTTTGCTTCTTCACTCTCTTATGGTTAATGGTATATACATAAAATATAGCATATACTTGAACCGGGGTGAATACCATCATTTTGGTACTATTAATTTTGGAATCGGTTCATAGTTTCAGAAATTAGCTCCGATACTCGCCAAAAAAGACGCCAACTTGGCACTATTTCTGATATTTCGCGAAATTCCTGTGAACTCTAAAATGCCAAACTTTATAATTCTAGTCCCTTAACATACAGACATCGCATCTTTAGAACGTTTTTGTTCTTTTACCCCCTTTGGGTTAGTGGCATCGACATAAGATATAGCCTCTATCATCATCATTTTGATATCATTACTTTTAAAATCGGTTTGTTGTTTGCTGAGATTGTTTTAAAATCGCTATTCAGAACGTTTTCAGAATGCTCTTCGCGAATTTCCACCCCTTTTAAATTTGATATTTTTTAGCAAATGTCATTAGTGATCATTCATATCTTATAAATAATTAACATGACAAATTTTTTGCTTCTAGGCCCTTCACTAAAACAAAAATCCCATTTTTAGAGTGTTTTTTGCTTCTGAACCCTCTTTTGGTTAGTGGCACAGACATAAGATATAGTCTGCGTTTGAACCGGGGCGAATACCATCATTTTGGTTCCATTACTTTTGAAATCGGTTTGGTAGTTTCAGAGATTAGTCCCGATACTCGCCAAAAGTGACGCCAACTTGGCACTATTTCTGGTATTTTGTGAAATTCTCATAAACCGCCATTGTAATCCAATAATTTATCTTCTAACAACCATTAATGTTTAATTAATGGTGATTTCTGATTTTTTCCTATTTATAGATCCAATAACCTACCTCCACACCAAATTTCAATTTCCTAAGTCACCTGGAAGTAGTCAAACATTTCTATGAGTGAGTGAGTGAGTCAGTGGGAAAAACAGTGGTTTTCAGACGTCAATTTCTCGTGAACGGTAAAAGATTTTTTTAAAAATTTATAGGATTAGGAAATTAGAAGATGGTCTTACACGACACAAAAAATTGCAATTGTGTAGGTCAAATAGAATTTAAGTTATTGAGGGGTCAAAAGTGGCCCGAAATGGTTCGGGTAATATAACCCACGGCCGGTGTGTCGACTTTCACTTTTTGAACTTGGCTGACACACTGCCGTGTGTCTAGATAAATTCATTTCAAAATATTCACATTAAATAATTATATTATAATTATTCAATGTGAAGCATTTTAATGATGCGGGGTTCCCAGCATCATGGAAAGTCAGGGAAAATCTGGAAAGTCATAGAATTTCAAAGTAGTCAGGGAAAGTCATGGAAATTTCAAAATATATTGGAAAAGTCAGAGAAATTTCAAGGATTTTCTAAAAAGTCATAGAAAAATCTTGGCGAAAAAAAAAATGAAAAATGACACGAAAGTCATCAAGTAGTCTAGAAAAAATCTCAAAATTCAACAAAAATTGCAAAAAAAAAAAAAAAAAAAAAAAAAAAAAAAAACCTAGAAGTTTGGAGAACAATTAACAGAAAAGAAACATTAGTTTTGACAAAAGATTGGGAAAATGCGTAGCAAATTTTACTGTATTCCCATTTGATTTAAGACACTTTTGAAATTTGGTCAGGGAAAGTCATGGAATTTTTTGAGATTTGGTCATGGAAAATCAGGGAATTTGTCCGTCATGTTTTGCCGGGAACCCTGTATAATCAGTTATGTAGATAATTGAAATTCATTTGTAAAATATTTTTAGTAATAGCTCTGTATTATGTTCAGAGAATAAACTGCTCTATACAATGAACCATAGATATCTTGAACATATTATTAAGCATCCTTTGATAAAGAATAAAATATTTGTTTAAAAAATGTGTTCTTAATGGGGAATATTGATAAAAAGTAATTTATTAAAATAGCTTTCAAATATGTGCTATATGGTTATTATATTATATCATATAATATCAGAAGTAAAAACATTTTTTTACACCTTTTTACATTGATTTTTTTGTTATTTTGATGAAAATTTATTGTATATTAATAAAAATATCAAAAGATTTTTAAATATAATACATACTTTCTAGAAATAAGAGATTTCCCCTGCCATCACCTCTTAAAAAAACAAAAAGCCGAATAAAACCCGAAAAAACCCACCTGTGTTCTGTTTTTTATAAAAAACCCGGGTTTTTTGCAACCCTGCTGGCCGCTAAGCAAAATTTCTTATTTTCATCTTTACATTTAGTAAATTTCAAATTATGTATGAACAACATAAAAAAAATATTTTTTCTTTTTTTTTTTTAATTTAATATCATACTGTATTTTATTAAATGATTAATACCATCAATTAAAATTATTTTAATTATCATTTGTTTATGTGACTAGTTTATCAATTACTTGTTTAAAATCTATATGATAATTATTATAAAATAAATGAAAATACAGGAGACTCCCTCAAATCCGCACAGCTTGGGACCAGAGCTTGTGCAAATTTTAGAATTTTGCAGATTTCTGGTTGTTGCTTTGTTTACATTTTTTAAAAAGTAATTTAGATGTAACTGATAATGAAATCAAAAGTATAATGAATACTTACAATATGCTAAAATATTAAAGTAAGTAATAAACTAAAATAATAAAAATTTAGATAATTTTTTAAATGATTAAAATTCTAAAAGCAAAGGTCAAGTTAATAATGCACAATTAAATATTCAGTATAAAGATGAAATGTCTGTTTCTTAAATTATTCAATGAAACTTGCCTCATAAAGGTACATTACTAATTCACATCAGAATCATAAAATAACGAAGCTTTATTTCAGGTTTAGCCTGACTTAATAACTAAAAAAGCTTGATTAATACATAAATATATTTGGTAAGATTGTGATTAGAAATGATATCAGCAATATCTGGGTCATTCCATGCCAAATCAACCATTGACTCAACCTGACCCTTTCAGATTTCGATGAAATTCTCAGGAATCATTCTGCCTGATGATATAAATGAGAATATATGTTCATATTTTTTTTTTTTTTTTTTTTTTTTTTTAGCATCAAAATTTCATATAATTAATTATTTAAATTTTGAAAAATCATCATTTTTTGGCTTGCTTACATGTTTTTAATTTTGAATTTCTCAAGTTCTATCAAACGTAGAAAATTTTATGACCACTCATTTCAAAGAGGAGTTTATAAGGTTTAATTTGATATGCAAGTTGACGATGTATAGTTAAAATAAATGAATTTTAAAATTTTAAAATTAAAAAAAATTTAGATATTTATTTTTAAAAATTTTGAAAAAATTATATGTTTGTTGTAATATTATAAGCTTTAAATTCTGAGATTTTTAGAGTGGGATCTCAATGGGATCAGGAGTTATTAAATAAAAGCAAAAATTACCATTAAAATAGCAATTTAATTCTGTCTATTTTGTTATTTATTTATGATTTATATGGTAATTTTCAGCTTTTATTTCATAACTCCTGATCCCATTGAGATCCCACTCTAAAAATTTCAGAATTTAAAGCTTATAATATTACAACAAATATACAATTTTTTCAAAATTTTTAAAATGACTATCTAAAAAATTTTAAAATTTTAAAATTGTATTTATTTTAACTATACATAGTCGACTTGCATATCAAATTAAACCTTATAAACTCCTCTTTGAAATGAGTGGTCATAAAACTTTTTATGTTTGATAGATCTTGAGAAATTCAAAATTTAAATAATTGTATAAAAATTTAAAGCGATAAACAAAAAATAAAAATATGCTCTAATTTATATCATCATAGAGAATGATCCCTGCAGTTTCATTGAAATCTGAAATGGTCAGGTTGAATATTGAATTTTTTTTGTTGATTTGACATGGAATGGACCCATCTTGATTTTTTCAGAAATAAATTATTTTTTCTTCACGAAAAAACGTGAATTCAATAACCTTAACAAAAATTACAAATTAAAAAATATATGGAATTGATATAAAACTAAAAAAGTCAAATTTTCTCCCTATATCTGAACTGAATGTTTCATTGTTTACATCTGTAAATTATGTGTGGATTTTAGAGAATTGCAGATTTTAGGGGTGCGGATTTGAAGGAGTCTACTGTATATATTTTTTAAATTTCAGTTACTATAATGTTATTAACATTATTAAGATGTATAAAATTTATATGAATTATCAAGATATTTCTGTTGTTTATTCATTTATTAGTTAGCTCATAATATTTTTCTTGCTCTTTAAATATAATTAATTAATATATTGCTTTTTGCAAATTGTAAACTATAACATTACTGAAAAAATAATATCTGCATCTGGATAACAATGTCACCTTACACTGTTAAAAAATATTTTTACACATTTGGTTCAGTCGTATAATGTTGCATTATTATTATTGTATTTAATTAATTATTAATTGAGCGTTATGTTTATGACTGATTTTTCAAAAAAATTCTATTTTTTTAGAAAAAAATTATAAATTAAAAAATTTTGAATAAAAACTTTAAGTAAAGAAAAATTGCTTTTAATTATCAAAACAGTTAGTAAATTTAATATAAATTCAAATTAATATTTTTTAAATATATATTTTTAAATTTATCCTTAATTTATTAAATTAATAACATTATTAATATTCATTACAAATTTTACTTTAAAATAAACTTAATACACAAAATAATTTCAATATATTTTATAGTCATTATAAACTGAAATTTATCTTTTACCTGTTTTTTTTTTTTTTTTTTTTAAGTTATCAAAATTTAAAAATATCTAATTAATAATAAAACTAAAATAATAATTATTAATTTATTTTCTGGGAAAAGGGGAGCAAAAAAGTAATGCATAATAGTAATTTCTTGAATTGAATTAATAGTTTTAGGAGTCTGTCGTGTCTGAATGCAAGTTGGTAAACTCGGCTTGTCACAAAAAGAAACCCTCTAATCTATATAATGTTTCTTTTACATGGTGCAAAAATAAGGCTGAATTTCTAACTTACCATTTGGCAACAAGTATTGTGTTTCCAGAATAGACAATATTTACTGGTTCATTTTATGAATAAATGATTTACTATGTTCCAGGGTTGGCAAGTTTTTGACACGCGACAGTTTTTGACGGTTTTAACCATGGTTTAAACCGTCATGTCAAAAACCTCCTTGTCAAAAATGTCAAAAACTGTCAAAAACCTATATTTATATGTAAATAAAAATATTTATTTACATATATATATCTACCTATATTTATATTTAATAAGTAAAATTTATTTGCTTTTAATAAAGAAAATGTTTCTAAATATGCTGTAGAAAAAATAAATTTAAATTTTTGAAGTAAAATATTTTGAGTATTAAACAAAACCTTAGATTTAGGAAAACTTATCTTTTGTAATATTATTTATTAAATTTTAATGTGTTATTCAAAACATACAGGGATATATATTATGAAGAAATTTATCCATTGTTTAAAATAATATTAAAGATTAAACAGGTTCTGTAATTGATTAGGAACATTAAGATGTTCAAAACTGGTTATGTGCTACTATGTGATACGTAGGGCAAATGAATTGGATTATTGAACTAAATTTCTACTTTGATAATTTTCATTTGAATTGATTTCAATTATGTAATAAAATTAATTGGAAGTATTTCATGTATGTTTTATTTTTTAAAATTATGAATTTAATTAGATAATAATTTTTTAAAAAAACTACATGATATTTTGTGTTTTAGAAGTATTTCATAGATCAGTGTAATATTTTTTCTGTTTTGACTTTTACAATTGTTATTTGGTTTTTCTGAAAAATCAGTAATTCTGAATTTTAAATCGTCAGTCATGTTTTAAATTTATAACTAACACAAAAATAATAAAAAATTAGCTCCTTTCTATGAATATCTGAGTATCTACAGTCGAACCTCTATATAACGAAACTCCATACATCGAATTTCTCCATATAACGAATTTTTAGTAAGAATGGTCCCCTTTTCGCATGATTACATTAAAAACAGACTCTATATAGCGAAATATCTATCTCCATATAACGAATTTTTTCATAAATTGATCTTAATTTATTCAGTTTTTAAAAAGCTTCAAAATCATATGGAATCAATTTTCCATCACTTATTTTTGATTTATCGTTCAGTGGAGAGGTTTTTTTTAAAATAAATATTACTTCTCTCCTTATTCTTTAAATCTAACAAGTTCATCCCACTTCCCACACACCTTTCAACATCCTTCTCAAAACACAGAATTGTTACACATATAAGAGAGGAATCAATGAGAGCACATAAGAGAGGCCTTCAAATGGAGGAAAATATCAACTACAATTTTTCATTCCTTGCTAAAATTTGAGAATTTTTTTTGAGAGCGTAACAATTGTAATTTTAAAATCAAAACAACAAAAAATTACAGATTTCTTCCTCTGAAAATTATGTAAGTCTTCCTCATTTGATTTTCATTAAGCTTTCAAATAAATGTCTTTTCTCTTTTTTGAAACTGCTTAAATAAGTAAGAAATAAAATGTTAGGTTAATATATACTTTTAAACATTTCAAATTCTTAATTAAAAAGATCAAAAATAATATTTGTTCAAAATTTACACATTAAATACTATTTTTAACATCATACTCTATACATCGAATTTCTCTATATAACGAATTTTTTACTGGAACGATGGATTTCGTTATATAGAGGCTCGACTGTATTTACAATATTCAACCTATTTATTTACTATGCTGAAAAATTAGCTTATACAAATACTTATGAATTTTTTTTTCACTGAATACTATAAAATTTTGTTAAATATTTTAAGTATTCAGTTGTTGAATAATAACTTATTCTCTTACCTTGCTATCAAAGTAAACATTATTTGTATTTTTAATACTATTAGCGTGTGTGCTGTGGGGTAAGGAGGAGGAGGCGGGGAGGGGGAATAAAAATGTGTAATAATCATACATATAATAAATAATATGCATTATTTTTAAATTCAAATTAACCTACTGGATATTATGTATATAGCATAAAAAAAATTATTAAACACGTATATCAAATTCCACACTTTTGAAAATCCTGCATTTACAACACTTAATTCGTTAATATTTATAAATGCATTCTAAATAACTTTATATTTTAAATATTATAGTAATAATAATAAATAAATAAATAAACAAGATATTTAAACATAAATAATTCTGCATGTCCATTTTGAGATAAATTTCTGAAATTTGAAATCTGTGATATTTACCTTAATTTTTATCAATTAAAAATATTTAAAGATCTACTAATTACCCATAATATAATTAAATTTCAACATAATGTATGGCATCTGTTCTTAGTTTTAAAATTTAACAACAAACTTTAGTACGCTGCAGCAGATTGTGACTTTATAGGTTTTTGACAGTTTCTGACAGGTTTTTGACGGTTTAATCCGGTTTAAACCTTTGTCATGTCAAAAACCCCTTTTTGACGTCAAAAACCCAACCCTGCTATGTTCAGCATATCAGATTTTTTTTTTTTTTTTTTTTTTTTTTTTAAACACAGCACAATTTTTCTGTTGATGTATGTATTTAGATTGCCATTGGTTCATTTTATGGTCATGCTATATTTTGTAAATCAGCAGTTGTGGACTTGTTGTCATATCATTTAAAAATTATGTGCTTTCATATACTACATTTTTTTATAATTACAATTTCTCTTTTCAGATGAAAGGTCTAGTGCTTGGTGTTTATACTGAATCATCAGATAATTGTAATAAAGTTACATCTTATACAACTTCTTACAAAGAATTAGATAAGAAATCTAATGGGCATTTAACAGAAATTTTGAATAAGTAAGTTTTTTTTAAAACCTTTTTGAGAGTTTATTCCAAAATTGTATTATACTAAATGCTGATGTAATAATTAATCTAAAATGTTGTAATTGTCTTGAAAAATAATGATAATAAAAAAAAAGTAACGATAATCTCCAAACATAGTTCATAAATTTAGAATAAAATTATCAAATTGTTAGTTTTAAAAAGTTTCTTATATAAAAACAGCCTTATGTATCACTTGATTTTATTTTTCTCTTTCATCTCTTTTTCTTGTCTTCAGTACTGCAAACCTATTATATATTTTTGCAGGAGAATTTTTTTATTATGGTTTAATATTTTACTAATTGCTATATTTGCAACTAATTTTGTATTTGGAAAATTGTGGGACACTGGGAAGAATGGTACAGTAAGTTATTCTCTTTATGCATCATTCTAAACATTTCATCAATCACACAAGAGATGAAAAGGGTATATGTCCTCTTGGTCCTGAGAGACATTTCGGCCTCTTGCTATTTTTTTGCCCACCACCTTATAACTCAGATTCTAATTGTTGTGGGCTTACCAAACTCTCTTAAGTTCAACATTATTGGGGTCTTTTTTAATTTTAACTAATTTTATAATTAAGATAATTGTAAGTTTCAAAATGTGTTCCATATCTCTCTGTTAGTAGGAAGGTATAGGCCACCTCTTTAAAACAAGGCATGAAAAGGCACAAATAGATAGTATTGAGTACATATGCAGTTTAACAAAGATTTTAAGTTTATAAATCTATTTGAAATGCAAATAGTAACTAGACAAATTTTGAACTGGAAAAACTTTTTATGATCATTAAAGAAAAAGAAAAATTAATAAAAATAGCATAAATTTTGATAAAATAAATCATGAAAAGAAGCAGTCTCAAATCCTTACAAAATAAAACATACGTTAAAATGCAATTATTTTAGCTAATTTCAAATAAAATAAAAATTACCTCAATCATAATACTTGTACAATTGTTTTAAAAGTGCAAATACACTTGAAAAAGATTTTTTAATATTTTAAGCACTTGATATCAAAGGATTGCTGAACTCATTTGTGATCAAATGCAGAAAAGCAGCATAAATCATGCATTTTTAAAGTTTTATAATTTGGTCAAATGTAATATTACATGAACAAGATTTTTTTTTTTTTTTTTTTTTTGTCTTATTTGTCAGTTTAATAAGGGGGAAAAAATTAAATATAATTTACAGGACCAGAAGACTGTATAAAAATGTAAGTTTTTAAATTTTGTAAGAAATGTCTTAATTGACCCAAATCGTTTTTAAAATATTTTTCTATCTCATTAAAACATTTTTCTAATTGAAACCATTGTCTATGATTAATGGTTTTGGGATTAGCCATTTTATACCGTTGAAAGTAGACACCCTGTAATAGCAGTTATCTATTTAGTTTTGGAAACCAAAAAATTCTTAGTTGCTATATTATAAGCTATTTAAATGCAGGAAAGTAAAGAAAAAAAATTAGATTCAAGTTAAATAAAATATCTGATTTTAAAAATAAAAGTGATTTAAAGAAATTTTTTTTTTCTTTTGCATTGTGTGCTACACTCCTGAAATACTTCCTATCTTGCTCATTTGAGTGCCAATATAATCACAAATTATTCTCCATTCAAAAATACATATTATTACAGTTCATTAATTAATAGTTCATGAAATCGTTAATTATTATCTAAAGAAAGGTGTATGATCATGACCTTTATCAAGAATATGATTTGAGTGGGATATACTGCATTTTTAAATGTGATTTTTATTATTTTGACTAAGTAACTGGATTTTTAAAAGCACATTGTCCCTTTTAAAAGTTTGTTCCATTTGTTTAGAAACATTCTATATTATTTTTTAATTAAAAACAAACTTCTGTATGTTTGTCTTTGTATTTCAGTCTTTGATTTGTTTAAAAAATATAATTTTCTGAATACGAAAATTCCAAGATAATTTTCTGTCCCGCTCATTATTTAAAAGTTAATCATTTTGTTTTAGTAATTTCTGCTTGTGTACAGCCAGGGTTGCAAAAAACCCACCTGCTCAAAAAAAACCCGAGTGGGTTTTATTGGGTAAAACCCACTCTAAAAAACCCAATAAAACCCACTTTAAAGTGGGTTTTATTGGGTTTTTTAATATCTGTGGTCAAAATGTTTAATATTCAGCAGGTTTTATATTAGTTTTTTAACTTTTGTGTTTAAAAAGTTACACTATCCTATGAAAATAGAGATTGTGAGTGTACTGCTAAATATGACAAAGCCAAAATTGTCAAAATAAAAACAAAAACTTTTTAATATTATGAAAAAAAGGGCCAAAATCAATGTATGTAACTAATTATAGCATTTTTGTATAGATGAAAAATGCCAAGATATTTTATTTAAAGATTTAACAATGTAAAATTTCATAATGTCCCAACCAGATACAAATTTGACCAATATTGGTTAAAAGAAAAAAAAAAGGAAAGGAGGAGACTTTTTTCAAAACATTCGAATATGTATATATATTGTTTATTTAAATCAGGATTTTTACCCTATATTTTATTTCCTAATACATATTGTACCATCCATACTTGTTTATAAACATAAACATCATTGTTTATTATATAAGTATTATAAACACATTTCAAAATATACAAATTAAATAAATTATAATTAGTTATGTAGATAATTGAAATTCATTTGTAAAATATTTTTAGTAATAGCTCTGTATTATGTTCTGAGAATAAACTGCTCTATACAATGAACCATAGATATCTTGAAAATATTATTAGCATCCCTTGATTGATAAAGAATAAAACATTTGTTTAAAAAATGTATTCTTAGTGAGGAATATTGATAAAAAGTAATTTATTAAAATAGCTTTCAAATATGTGCTATGTGGTTATTATATTATATCATATAATATCAGAAGTAAAAACATTTTTTACAACTTTTTACCTTGATTTATTTGTGTTATTTTGATGAAAATTTATTGTATATTAAATTAATAAAAATATCAAAAGATTTTTAAATGTAATATATATTTTCTAGAAGTAAGAGACTTCTCCTGTCATAACCTCTTAAGAAAACAAAAAACCCAATAAAACCCAAAAAACCCCAATAAAACCCACCTGGGTTGGGTTTTTTATAAAAAACCCAAGTTTTTTGCAACCCTGTGTACAGCTCTTTTTATTTACTTGACTTGATGAATTTATATATTAATTATTTTTCAGAACTGGACCTTTTTATAAACCTGCAAAACAGAAATTGCTGTGGCTTTCACTGGTAAGGAAAAAAATTTTGTTTTAAGTGTATGCAGGTAAGAAAAACGGACTTGGCAGAAATTTCAATTTGTTGAAACTTAAGCTTTTTTTTCATCTTCCGTTTTTGTGTTGGGCTTATTTGAACATAATCTAATATGTTTGGTAGATTAAAATCGTGGTTTTAGGCGTTTTCAATCCTCCCCCCCTCCCCTGCTCAATATAAATGACAAATTCATACTTACAGTGAAACCCTAGTTATCCTGACTAATAATATGAATGCTTGGAACAATCATAAAAAAATTAAGTTACATTGAGAAATAAAAACTTCCTTAAAACCTCTTTTGTTTAACAAAGAATTTGTCGTAATATAACAGGGATCCAGATCTTGTTTTTGTGAAATTATGAACAGTTTTTTTACATTTGTAAAAGAATCTAGTCCTAATTTTGTGATTTTGAAATTGTCATTATATTTTTGTTCTTTTTAATGTATTTTAAAGAATATGTATGTAAAATATTTTCTTCACATATGTAAAAGTGACAGGTCAGATTTTACTTTTTAAATGATTAAATTTGTGAATAGTTTAGAGCTGAAAAGTTTTTATAAAAGACTTATTTTTAAGACAATTTTGTGAAGGGTTCTTTTTTTAAATTGAAAAATTGTGTGAAAGGTTTTGTTTTGAGACGAAAATTTTTGTGAAGAGTCCTTTAAAGGACCCAATTTTTTCTTAAACAGATCCCAGTATGTATATGTACATATATGTTAAAAATAAGATTGTTTTACTGCTGCAATATTCTAAAATATTGCTGTGAACAAAAGTAAAAAAAAAAAAAAAAAAAATCATAAATCATTTTATCAGTGTGAAAGAGAGAGAATGATTGTATCTGCAGTGATGCCACTAGACTTGAAAAATCCTGGGTCCCTTTTCTACAAAAGCAGGTCCCCACTAATAATAAGTCATATTTTTAGATGCAAAAATTGAACTTGTTCATTTACAAAAAATAAATAAATAAGTATAATGCAATAATTATTGTTTTAATAATAATAAATAAAAGATTAAAACCAATATTAATTTTTTTTAATTAAGCGAAATTTTCTTTACTTTTTTTAAAATAAATGCGCAAGATACAAATTTAATTATAAAATATTAAATATTTGAGTGTAGAAGATAACAAGTATCACTATTGTTAACATTACTTTTAAAAAGGGCCAAGAATGACTTATTGAAAAAGACATTTTTGCTGAAAAAAATAATACTTTTGTTTAGTAAAGGGATACTTTTTGTTTAATGAATAGGTATTTTCAGGAGTCACATTCATTCAAAAAGATTAGGAGCAGTCAAAACAAAAACTGTTTGTAAAGCAGAAAAATAGGTTTTTTAAAACGGAAAAAAAAAAAAAAAAAAAATGAAGTAAGAAAATTATTTTTTGGAACAGAAAGATTTACTCGCGGCATTAACTTTTTTTTTTTCTCGTGCCCCTTTGACGAAATTTGCATTTTTCCGCAATTGTTTAATGAAAGTTGCTGTTTTTTTTTTTTTTTTTTTTTTTTTTTTTTCATTCTTTTAACGAAATTTGCCATTTTTTCGCAAACTTCTTAATAAAATTTGCCTTTTTTTTCTTTTAAAATTTTTTGGCAAAATCTGCTGCTTTTTTCGCGATCTTATAACGAAATCTGATGTTTTATCGCAATCTTGTGAAGAAATCTTCCATTTTATCACTTTTTTGACAAATATTGCCATTTTTGTGATCTTTTAGCAAAATGTGCCATTTTTTGCAAATCTTTTGACAAAATTTGATGTTTTATTGTGAATTTTGGATGAAATTTGTCGGGTTTTTTTCATGATCTTTTAAGGAAAGTTATTTATTTTTTTTCCCCCTGATTTTGTGGCAAAATAATGCATTCTTTCACAAATTTTTTGACAAAATTTGCCAGAAATTAGTCGTTATTTAGCAAACTTTTAATGAAATTTGTCGTTTTTTGGGATTTTTCGACAAAATTACGTGTTACGTGGGACGCTTAAGCTGTGTTCTCGCTGACATGTTAGTAATTTGGCTAATAAAAAATAAAAAACATTCGCCAAATGAAAAAAGAATTAGCAAAATAAATTCACCGTGTAGCACAATAAATAAATAAATAAATAAATAAATAGATAAAAAAATAAATAAAAATAAAATAAATAAATAAATAATAATAATAATTTACCTAGTTTTTTTCAATATGTTCTAAAATAACCTAAGTTTTTATAGCTGCGACAACGATTGTTATTAATCTAATTTCAACTATCCGCTACAAATATATTAAAAATATGTATTATAATCATATGTATGAAAAGTGAAAAAGAAAAAAAAAGAAAAAGCCAAAATTGAGCATAACAATTTGCTGCGACAACGATTGTTATTAATCTAATTTCAACTATCCGCTACAAATATATTAAAAATATGTATTATAATCATATGTATGAAAAGTGAAAAAGAAAAAGCCAAAATTGAGCACTAACAATTTGGCGAATTTAATTGCTTGTTTACTCACCAAATGAAGAATTTTGTCGCAATTTGGCGCAATGGCGAGCAACAGCGAGAACCCTGCGCGTAAGAGCAATGTGTTTGCATCCCTTTACCGATTTTTTGCATAGTTTACACGCTATAGCATGTCCGCGGAAACACTGATCTGTGAGAATACAATCCATGGGGGAAATGTGCCTAGTTACAACTCCTAAATCACAAGAAAATTCTTAGTAACTTTATGTGATAATGTAGAAATCTGCATCTCAAAATTGGCTGCCTGATATTAATTTGGACATATAGTTTTTCAGATAATATAATTTTACTGTACATTTTTTTATCATAATTTTCAATTTTATAAACTAGTTCTCTGTTATGTCTTCCATTAAGGAAGAAAAAAAAAATAACTGCATAACCTTCAAGTAAATCTACATTTGCTTCGAAAATGTTAGTTTATATGTGAATTGCAATTTTTTAAATAAAATTAATAAGGCATGTTTGTAATCAATGTGTATATAAAAGTTATGCTTGAAGTTCCATTATAATAAAAAAACAATGTAACAAACAGTTAGTTTTTAGGAATTTTTAAAAATCTGAAAATGTGATAAGCATTTTTATACTTTTCAGAATTATCAAATCTGTTGCAAATTTTAATATCCTTAAAAAAATTCTTAATTTATATGAAAAGTAATTTTCATAATTGTTTTATATATACAATTCTGTTTAACCATTGGTCCAATTATAATAAAATGTTAATAAATTAAAAGTTAGAAATAGTTTCTCGTGAAATCACTTTTAATATTGAGAAAATTTAACTGTCATAAAAGTACAATTTTTTCATTTCTTTTTCTTTTCTTTCTTTTTTTTTTTTTTTTTTTTTTTTTGTTTAATTTCAAATAATTTGTGTAATATGTGACATTTGCTGCAATTTTGCATTTCTAGTAAAATTGTTACTTGTTATTTACTTCTGCGTAAGCTATGATTTTATTAATTTTTATTCTTTCTTTTAATTTAAACAATAGGTTAATTTAATTGATTTTTAATTTAAACAACTAAACAGACCTATTTTTACTTACTTTTATCCTTGATAGAAGAAAGTAATATAATTATTATTATTATTATTATTTTTTTTTTTTTTTTTTATGAATGTACATGTTTTAGGCACCCAATATCCCCAAAAACATGTTTATTCAAAACCTCTGTCTGTCTCAGTGTCGCTATTATATTATCAAAAAGTGTGTTATACATAGTTATACATAGAATGAACCAAATATTTTGTGCATGTTTTTGGCTGTAGCCAGCAGGTCCATCTTTAATATGTAAACATTTTGCTGTAAGGCATTATTGTAATCACAATTTTTGTGCCATTTTCTTTATTCTACCATCAAACACTGTATGAAGTTATGCATAAAATTTAACCAAATTTCTTTGGATACATTTCTGGAAATGGCTGTCCTTCAAATTGAAACTATTTCGCTAGAAAATGGTACTGTAATAATGATATTTAGCTCACAGGTTATCAAAGCGTGAGAGCTTATCTGCCTGCCCGTTCTGTATGTATGTACAAGCATAACACCATAACTCATGATAAAAATATCCAGTTCACTTGAAATTTGGTTATAGGTTATAGGTATATTTTGATAAGGCAGTTCCCTGATTACTTTTGGGAGTTCAATTGATAAATATACGCGGGGCTAATACTCCCCCCTTAGTTTATACTAATGCATTTTTCATCCAGAATTATCAGTTTTCTTTCAAAATTTAGATATAGGATCATTTTGATGAGGTGCCTCTGTGATTAGTATTAGGTGCTTGTTGGATAAGTATAAAGAGGCGAAACGAGGGGCTAATTCCTCACCCTTAATTTCGATAAATAGGTTTTTCATGCAGTTTTATCAGATTTCATTCAAATTTTAAACATAGGATCATCCTGATGAGAGCACTGCCATGATTAGTTTTAGCAGCTCATTGGATAAGTGTAAAGAGGGGGCAACGGGGGCTAATCGCCCGCCATTAATTTAGATAAATGGGTTTTTCATGCAAAATTATCAGATTTCATTCAAATTTTAGACTTAGGATCATTCTGATGAGGACACACCCATGATCGGTTTTGCGAGTTCATTAAATAAGTCTGATGGGGAAAATGGGATGTAATTCCCCCCCCCCCCCCCTTTAATTTAGTTTAAGAAGTTTTTCACGCAGAATTTACCGATTTGCTTCAAAATTTGGATATAGGTTAATTCTGATAAGGCACTTCCCTGATTTGTTTTAGGAGTTCATTGGATAAGTATAAATGGGGGATTGGTGGGACTACCCCTCTTAATTTAGGTAAATGATTTTTCTTGCAGAATTAACTGATTTGCTTTAATATTTGGATACAGGTTCATAGTGATGCTTCCCTAATTAGCTGTGGAGTTCTTTTATTAAGCATAAAAGAAATATGGGCAATTACCCCAACCTCCCTTAAATAAATGATTTGATAAATGAGTTTTTATACAGAACTTTTCGATTTGCTTTAAATTTCGGATGTACATTCTTTCTGATAAGATGAATCTTTGAATAGTTTTGGAAGTTTAATGGTTAAGTATAAAGGGGAATAACTCCTCTTAAATTATATAAATGGGTTTTTATGAAGAATTATTCGATTTGCTATTAATTTTGGATATAGGTTTTTTTATGCGATAAAGCATATCCCTGATTAGTTTAGGGGATTCAATGATTAAGTATAAAAAAGGAAAATGGGGAGGGGGGGGGGTATTTCCTCCCTTAATTTGTTTTTCGAACAGCATTAACTCTTGAAAATATAAGGCTGTAATATACAAATTAGTATGCATAGCTTGTGAGTTCAATGCCATCAGTTTAACTGGGCAATATTCTTTTTATAGTAAAATTTCTTTTGCTTTTTCATAATCCTTTTATACAGTGAATTGGCAGTTTGTGCAGCAATGGGAATTTCATTTCTTGCTAAAACTAGCTATTTACAAACAGCTAATGTACAGCAGAATAACAAAAAAATATTGATTTTAATAAATGTTATGATTGAGATTGATTCATTCTTAATCTAATTAATTGCCTGCAGCAAAAATTCTAGATGAAATCAATGATGGTGTAATATCGAACTAACAATATTGAAGTAGTATTAATGTTTGTAAAGATTTTTTAAAACATTGAGGTCTTTGAAATAGAAGAGAGTTTTGGGATTGGTGCATCCAACTGGTTATTTTCGTGACTTCGTTATAAATATTGAAAATTAATTTTTTTTTTTTTGCTTATCTATATTATAAAGCCCAAACGTATCTGTGCGTAACACTACGTCATTTTGTGAATGGCAACACTTTCACATGCAATTCTGTTTTCTAATTTTTGGTATTGCAAATTTTATACTTCTAGACATTGAACATTTTCAATTTTTATACTATTGTAAAGAGAAAAATATGTACTTTTAAATGCAATCTGTTTGAAAATTTTATCTCAATTTTTTCTTGACGTAATATCTTTTTTTATAGTTTTTAATACAAATTTTGTAATTGTGGCAACAGAAATATGCCATTTTCTCTTAAAATTGTTAAAAATTGAAATGTGTGCATGTAAATTTTGAGAAGATGAAAATTATGACGGGTTTAGATTTCACATAAAATTCTAAGATTGTGTGAACTTTAATTTTTTTTTTTTTTTTTTTCATACGCATTTATACTAAACATAAGAGCTTCAATTGATAACTTATCTTATTAATTGATCTTTATTGTATTTTGTTTTATTATTATATTTTTACATATATGATTAAAGTTTAATTTTAATAATTTGGACAACTGAGTTTTATAGAAAAAGTATATATATTTTTTATTTTATCTTTAAATAATATTTGTTTGAGAGTTAGACTGACCATTGTAAGATCTATTTTTTACTGTAGCCTATTTTGTGGGTTTATTATAAAACAACGAAATGGTTCCTTCTTAAACATTTACTTTCGTCAAAATTCGATGGGTTCCACCTTGTATATTTAAAAGTGATTTAACTTAAAATAAAATTAAATGTAGCTTAATGTAAAACAGTATTAAATATTCAAAACATGAAAAAAAAAAATCATCAATTAAACCTATGTTTGGAGATAACTCTTCAACCATTGGTATATTAGTAAGACATTTTATGTTTACATTATAAAAGGATGCTATGTATTTCTTTGTGAAAATACTTTATAATTATAGACATATTAATAAACGTGTAAAATGTTTTCTAAAAATTATCAGCATTTCATTGTACAAATTATTAGCAATTATCAGTGGTTCATTGACAAATAAGCAGAGTATTTAAATGTTTGAATTGCATTTTTTACTCAAATTTATTAATATACACATACAGGGTTTGGATTTCTGGATGGGGTAGCAGGATTCATGCCCTAAAGAATCTTGTGGGCAAGATTTCTGTTTCCAAAAGAAAATCACTTTTCGGATTTTTTTTTCTTTGAAGTGATCAGGGATGTAGTAGTAGGTATATGCCGTGTACCTTCTGGGTTTTTTAAAAGAATGCCTTATATCCTCTGTTTCTCAAAAAAGCTATAGTATATACCTTCAAGGGTATACACTCTGTTTTGAGCATATACCTTCTGCTTATAGAGTGTATTCCCTCTGGTTTTTTTTTGTTTCGACTACACCTTTGGAAGTGACAACCAATTCTCAGGACCAATGGGCTATTTTCGTGATATTTTCCGCTATCGATTGACGAATCTCACAGTTTGCTCTTACAACAATTATAAAAAATTCATTATTGTTTTTCTACGTTTGACTAAAAAGTTTTATAATTTTTCTCACAAAATTTACTTCTTTGCTTGTCTCAGAAAATTTTTCATTTTTTTTTTTTTTTTTTTTTTTTTTTTTTCCTGGAGACCAATTGGCAAATTTCACAATTTATTTCTCTCAACTGATTGACAAATTTAGCTATTTTTATTCTGCGACTGATTGGCAAATTTCTCTTTTTGTTTTTGTGACATTCTGATGAAATTAACAATTGTTTTCCTGTATCCAGCTGAAAATTGTGTTTTGTCTTTGTTATTGGCTGACGAATTTCATGATATTTCCTTGTGACAGATTAACTAATTTCATGATATTTTACTGTAATTGATTGATGAATTTTTCTATATTTTCCCATGCATTTCCAATGCATAGTAGAATATAATTCAATTAGCTAAAATGTCAGGGATTATAGTATTGATGATAATTCCACTAAGCGATATACAATCACCAAAGGATATTGACAATACAATCACCTACATGTAGTATTATTGGAAACAAATTAAAAATGAATCAGGGTTCGTACAGACTCCTTAGAAACTACTTAGAAATGAAAACGTTCCCAAGTAGTACTTGGAACTACTTAGATAAACAAAATACCCCTTAGAAACTCCTTAAATTGTATTGCAATTTTGCATGCAAGCAATATTGCTCCCGAACAAATAAAAATAAAAAATTGCGATTTTAAAATGCACGGTAAACCCTTTATGCACATCATTCATTAGAAGCACAGCAGTAATTGGTTGGGATCATACTAATAGCCACCAAAGTGATTTACTTCTCACGGTCATAAAGGGAAAGAAAAGTGAAAAGAATAATCCAGATACCTTCTAAAGCTTCTAATTTCAAAAAGTGATTATACTGTTTAATTCCTTCAAAGCTAGCTATACAACTTTGATTTCTTCTTAAAAATACTATTCATCACCCTCAATTTTGCGGATAACGGTGGATTCAGGGGTGATTCTTGTCCAAAATTTCCGAAAATGTAAGGCATCCTCTTCCGAAAATTTGAATTTGGGTTACCAGTTCTGCATAGTTGCCAACTTGTACTTTTTTGCGCGCGAAGAAATGCAAATGCCAAAAAAGCACACATTTTGTCAATATTTCGTGGAAAAACGACGATTTTGTCAATGTTTTTGTCAATGAACTTTGTCAAAAGATCGCGATAAAACGTGAATTTCCTGTACGGATCGCGATTAAAACGACAACATCACCAAATATCGCAGATAAAACGCTAATTTCGTCTGATGACCGCGGAAAAACATAGATTTCATCTAAAGATTGCGGCTTTAATGCCGATTTCATTAAAAGATCGCAGGAAAAAACTCAGTTTTCGAAAAAAGATAGCTTACAAATATTTTGTCAAAAGATCATTGAAAAAAAAGTCGATTTCATCAAAAGATTACGGAAAAAATGCCAAATTCGTCAAAAGATCGCGGGGATAAAATGCCTTTTTTGAGAAAAAATCGTGTAAAAATGCAAATTTTGTCTAAAAATCGCCGAAAAAACATCAATTTCATAAAAAAGAAAAAAGCAAGAAAATGCAGATTTTGTCAAAAGATCACAGAAAAACTGCTGATTTCGACAAAAGATCGCAATAAATCGCCGATTTAGCTAAAATATTGCAGATAAATTGCTGATTTTGTCTGAAGATCACAGGAAAGCGCCGATTTCGTCTGAAGATCGCAGTTACCCCCCCCTTTCCCTCTTGTGGGAGGTAACTCGCAAAATCCTTGCAGAATTGGGACTGTGCAAGTGCATGCCACATAAATAACAACAAAGGTGGAAAGTCCTTAAAATGTTTTGGACTCCTTGGTTTTTTTATGTACTCCTTGGATTTTTTCTTCCCAACTCTGTATGAACCCTGATGAATGCACTTCAGATATATTGGCATCACATAGACACTGCCATGCCATGCTTTAATTTTTAAAAATTCAATGTGTGAAAGTTTTGTTTTGTATTATATCTGTTTCAATGACAATAAAGAGTTAATATTCAATTATATTTTTAAACTCTAATAAATGTCTTCAAATCTGATTTGTATTTTAAATAATAAAGGAAAGCGTTTTGTACTTGATGCTTTGTATTCTAGTTGTAAGTTATATAATAGAATATAAAAATATGAAAGCAAAATTTTTATTATATTTAAAAAAAGTTATATTTTTCAAAATATTCAAAGTCGTTTTTTCTTTTTTTCCCCCAAAGGCTAATACAACCAACGATAGTGGTTTTGACTGTGTATCAGTTGTAGATTTAGGTTCTAAAGATGCAAAAGATAAACCTACTGAAGGAGTAAACCAAAAAGCAGAAAATATTCGTTGTGCTGTTGCTGGTAAATATAATTAAAGTTTTATTTTATAGAAACTATAATATCAGTATAGCTGCCAACTTCTAATCTTTCTTTAAAACAAATATATTTGCACTAATAATTTTAGTTGTAAATAATTTAGGATACATCCATTTCTTTTAATTAGTATAGTTAATTGAGCTTGCATTATTACCACCCTAATCAAAATATGCATTGAATTATAAAAAAGCAGGGACGTAGTGGAGGGTATACTGGGGTATATGTCATATACCTACTGGATTTTTTAAGGAACACCGTATACCCTCTGTTTCTCAAAAAAGCTGTAATATATACACTCTACCTTGAGCGTATACATTCTGCTGAGAGCATATACTGTCATTTTTACGACTACACCACTGAAAAAAAGTAATAGATTCTGTGATACTATCACTATTCTTTTTATTTCTGATCAGTGGTGCAGACTAGGGGATGGTTATGGGGTTAAAACCCCTCCCAGAGCTAAGAAAGATCTCTATAATTGGCATTTATATGAATCAAAACTGAACTTAATATTTAAATGTTTTGGTGCATTTCAGAATCAACCACTTTATTGAATCAGATTTCATTTAATAAAATGATTCAATTAAATGGCAAAAATTCTACTTAAAATTGTGAAAGTGCATATTACATGGATTAGTTAAGTAAAAATTGGTTATTTGAACTAAATCACTTTTCTGAGACATATTATGTTAAAAAAATGTTGAATTCCTGCCACGCAGATGCTCTGTGAGTTTAAGTATTATACACTGAATATTCTAATTAATATTGATTCTATGAACCGACAATCGCCTTTATCAGAAACTCAACCGCCCCCCCCCCTCCCCTAGAACTGAATTCTGTTCTTTCCACTGTTTCTGATTAACCCACGCATCATGTTTTAAAGTCTTCTCTGGATTCCTATCCCTATCGATTGCAATGTTCTTTCTTTTACCTTCTACAGTATTTCAGAAGACCTTTTTCTTCATAATGTTTCTCTAATGAGATCGCTGGCCATTATGTGCAATGTGCATGTACCAGTGGTGCTGATGTAAGGAGTGTGTTTTTGATCATATTAAGGGATCAGTTTTGGTTTTCCACACTATTTATACTTAAAGTTTATTTTAATTTAACCAATAAATTCATAATTTTCATACATCTCTCTTATTTCATATTTATACGGATGCAGTTAAATTTCTGTTAGAGCAGTGGAATTCCAGAGAATACCTTTGACAGTGTTATTGTTTCTAGATGTCCAGTAAAGGTCTGCACATGCTACATTTTCCAGGACCAAACCTGGCAAGAACCCATTTGTGTTTGTGCTGTTCATGGCCCCCCTCAAAAATTAAAGAAATCAGATCATACTCAATTACCAGAAAAAATTCAGATTTATCTTAACATACAATTAAGATTCTTTTCTAGAATATAGCTTAAATATTAATGAAAAAATTTAATAAAATAAAGATTCATTAAAAATATCAATATAGATTTATTAAAAAAGATGGTTAAAAGCATCATAGACTTTGAAACTGTTTAACATAATATTTCTCTAATTTTATAAAATATGTTTCTACATTTTGCATCATCTGAAGTTTGTTATTACTACTATTATTTCTATAAAACAAATTATTTGTCATACAAGTCTACTTCAAGATGAAAATATCCACTCACTAATGTAAATTCGATGGGAGAAATTTTTTAAAGGATCCCGTTTGCATTTCAATATTTTAAAATGTTTTTTGCATTCCATCACTAAAGTTAATTATCCAATATGCATTTTTTTCCTTAATAATATGAAATAAATTGTATTATTTTTTAATCTAAGTATATTCTTATCAAATTGTCTGTTTATTTTAATGTAGAAGGTGTTAAAGCTCTCCGTTCTTGTTCAAATTTTGAAGATATATATTTAGATTCTTGCGAAAATGCTCAATGTAAGTTTTAAAGTTATTGTTTGAAATTTTTACTTTGTTTAGTAATTTTGTTTATGTTTTTGCTCGCAGAACACTTTAAAATGAATGTTGGTTATATTGTAAATTTCTTAATGTTGTTTAATTATGCATTTATTATTTGTCTGATTTACATAAGATTTTAATAGAATTTCTGTAGTTCCTATTTGCTAATGTTGTGTCTTACCACAACAATAAATATTAAACAATTAAAAAGATTGATAATTTATTGATTTATTGAATTTTACATTTTAACTGCATTACAAGAATATTAACTATTAGTCACAGAATTGAATTCTTTTAAATTTTCAACTTAAAGCAACTACAATGTATATTATCCATCAAGGTTTTCTTTTAATAAAACAACAAATACATCCACAACAAATACATACAAACAAAAAAAGTCTTAATTTGAATAAAAGTTTATCTATTAAAAAAAAAAAAAAAATCATCTTGCAGAAATTTAATTCAGCCGCATTGTGTTCTGAATCTCAATTAGTAGTTAAATTAAATTTCCTGCAATAACCACAAAATACTAAGATTAGGCATATAATCATCTAAAATATTCCTGTCCTTGCATTGTGAAGAAATGAGGCAGCAAAATTCAAAACACTTAAAATAAGATCAATCCTGTCATTTCTCTTATTTTTTAATTCTTTACTTAATATTTTTCACAATGCTTTTCCATAATTTCTCATTCACCTATGAATGTAGGCAATCACCAGAAAATACAAAAAAAAAAAAAGAAAAATATATACGGTATAGGATCCATTATCCAGAATGCTTGGGACCCAGGGCATTCTGGATAAGGGGTTTTTCCGTAATTCGGAACACTTTACCGTAAGTATAAGAAATGCATGAAATAATTTCATAAATAGGTAAATATGAATACTAATACACGTAAGTACCTTAATTTATTGATTAATTTACACAAAATAAAAAAAATAATTATAATAAATGAAAAAAATATACATATTTATGAAATTTAATTTTGAGATTTTGAAACAGAATCTTTTGATTGGGGTTTATGCCAATGGGGTTAATTATATGGGGATTTTTAAGATAGTCTTTTGCTTATAGCGCGTCTCTTACTCTTTCTTGTATTTTGTACAGAGACATGATTTCCTGCTCGTGGAAGTAGCTCCTCTGTTGCATACCTGAAATTAATTGTTCGGTATAAAATATTAATTTTTCATTTGATACCTTATTAACTGCTTTATTCTGCTGGTTGTCCTTCTCATCATCACTTTCATCAGATGTATTGTTTGTCATCATTTCATAAATCTCACTCTCAGTCAAGTGATTAGTGACAGGAATGTTTTCATCGGCTTCTAAACAATTTAGCAATTTAGCTTCTGGACAATTAAAGCCTTTGGCATATGCCAACAGATCAGCAATAATTTGCTTCTCTTTTGAAATCTTGAAGCCTTCTAACTCCGGCTCATTTTTGTCATTGAAAAATAATACAGAGGACCACATGACACATGGCAGCATCTTTGATTGTGAAGCTTCTCTGGAAATTTTGTATCCCAATTCCTTTGTTGCACTCTGTGAGCATTTTTTTTTTTTTTAAGAAGTCATTTTTGTAGTGAATTTTTAAAGATCTCAGAATCCCTTGATCCAATGGTTAGATAAGTGATGTACAATTTGGAGGCAAAAACATTGCAGACACATTATCCATTTCTAAGAATTCTGCCTCAGGGTGGGCCTTTTTTCCGTGATCTTTTGAAGAAATTTGCCATTTATCGCGATTTTTTGATGAAAATTGCCGTTTTTCATGATTTTTTGTTTAAATTTGCTGTTTTTCGCTATCTTTTGTTGAAAATTGCCGTTTTTCACGATCTTTTATTGAAATTTGCCGTTTTTCGCGATTTTTTTTGTCAAAATTTGCCGCTTTATCGTGATTTTTTGGACTATATTTGTTATTTTTTTTTTTGGAATCTTTTGGGGGAAATCTGCCTTTTTTGGGGATTTTGTGACAAAATTAAACATTTTCTCGCGAATCTTTTGACAAAATTTGCCGAAAATTAGTCGTTATTTCTTGATTTTTAACGAATTTTGCCGTTTTTTCAAAGATTTTTTGAAATCTGCCGTTTTTCGGGATTTTTTTACAAAATTTGCTGTTATTTTTTTCGTGATCTTTCGAAGAAATTTGCCTTTAATCACGATCTTTTGAAGAAAGTTAACGTTTTTCGCAATCTTTTGTTGAAATCTGCTGCTTTTCACGAATCTTTTGACAAAATTTGCCATTTTATTGCAATTTTTTGGACTATATTTGTTATTTTTTCGCGGTCTTTTTGGAAAATCTGTCATTTTTGGGAATTTTGTGACGAAGTTACCCATTTTCTCACGAATCTTTTGACAAAAATTGCTGTAAATTAGTCGTTATTTTGTGATTTTTAACGAAATTTGCCGTTTTTTCGTGATCCTTTGACGAAATTACGTGTTCCAAGGGACGCGTAACCTGATGGATTTTTTATTTCAATTAATTTTACTTGAAATCAGAGTTGGCACGGTTTAAACCAATTGGTTTTAACCATGGTTTAAACCACTGTTTAAACCAACTGGTTTTTTTTTTCAAAAAACCCAATTGGTTTTTTTAGAAGAAATCTAATGACATTTTCTCTTTTTTTCTTTATAATTTATGTGTTTCAGATTATTGATATAAATAATTTCTACTTTTAACATTTTATTTCAATAATAAACATTATATATAGTGGGTTTAGGTCTTTTTTATGCATAGGATTAAGGCTGTATTTTGATTCAAATTGCTTATTTTCCGATTTATTTTTTAGTTTATTTTTGCTCTCAAATGCATCAAACTGGCAAATTGTCTTATTCAAAAAATACATAAGGTGCTGTGAGTATCGATTTTTTGATAAATGCAGAAATATATTTCAAAAAATGCAATCAAAATTGGCTTTTTGAACAATTTTTCCGAAGTGGGAGATCTGGGAACGAAAAAAAGGGTCATAGTGAGAAAGTAATTGTTCATAAATCAAATTCTAATGAATTGAGCACAAAATGACATCACACGGCACCTTATACATCTCTTCAGAAATCCCCTCAGCAAGTTTCATGTTTCTACTTTTAAAAATAAGTCTGAAATTGTATCAGAAAATTTTGAGCTGTTGAAGGTGGAAAAGCATTATTTTGAATACACCCTTAACTAAATGGTTTTTCCTCAAAAAATTCGTTTTTTAGAAGACATCTAATAACACTTTTTTTTTTTCTTCATAATTTACATATTTCAGATTATTGGATATAAATAATTTCTACTTTTAACACTTTATTTCAGCAATAAGCATTAGATGTAGTGGGTTTAGGTCATTTTTTTATGCATATGATTAAAATCAGTCACATTGGTGATCATATCTATTGCTCTAAAAGAAAAACTTCAGACATGTGAATTGATCAAAGATAAAATAGATTCAATATTTAGTATAAAATATTTAATTTTTTTTTTTTATAATGCAGATTATTTAATGTGATTAATAACATAACACAATGATCTTTTAAGATTTTGCCCAATCTGTAAAAGAAATTTTTCTTGGTTGGGGAAATTATCTTGAAGAATTAAAAGCCAAGTATGAAGCCAAATAAGAGAGTATTCAAAGACTGGTTGCTAGTTATAGCATTTTAATAATGATTTTTTCCCCCCTCTGCTGTCTGTTGAATCTAATGACAAAAAAATGTTAATTTCAAATTGTCACTAAAAGAAAAAAAATCCTAAGAAGTATTTGAAATTTATTATTTGAATAATTGTCTAAAATAATATTTATCAAACTACATCCAAATGTTTATTATTAGTAATCAAAAGATTGCTTATAAAAATTTTCAGGCCATCAATGGTTCAGTGTGTAGAACAGTTAATTCTTTGAATATAAGTCTGTTTGCAAAAACTGTTTAAATTAAAATATGAATTTTTTCAATTTTCTATATAAATGTATTTACTGTAATTACTTAATTTAAATTATTTTAAAATTAAGTTACACTGCTTATAAACCAATAATGTCTATTTTTATCAATAAATGTGCATGGATATGTAATAAGAAAGGATATTAAAAAAAAAAAAAAAAAAAAAAACCTGGTTTAAAAAAAAAAAAAAAAAATTCCCAACTTTGCTTGAAATGTTCTGCAGAGAACTTTGTTGTTCTGCAACGTACGTCACACTTTTAAGCACATTCTGTTTTGGGGCACCTCATATTATTAAGATTACAATATTTATATATTTTTAAATATTTCAGTAAAACTTTTCTTACCATAAATTTTTTCTTTACTAGGTGTTGCTGAAGCTGCTCACTTGATTACTCACTCTTATGACCAATTAAAACAAAAACCTTCCAAACCTAAAAGCCAGTTCCATTTATATAAATATGAAAAGTATGTTGTCAAGTGTTTTCTTATAGTTATTTAAAAATATATTAAATTTTGTGTCTCATTTTTTAAACTACAATCACACATAGAGCCAGCAATGTTAACTGTTAGTTTCTATATATCACATCTATATTGTGTTTCTTATCATGGGATTTAGGAATTAAATATTATTCAAATAATTAAATTTAGAATTACCATTTATTTATCTAAATTACATCTTTGATCCTTTTTCAGAAAGACAGTACAACTAGTTTTCAACTAAAGTTATACTTTTATAAATATTTTATGAGATTGTTTTGTATGTTTCAATAAATGCATTCTTTTTTTAGTATACCATCTAGTGTATTAGAAGATTTTGAAAAAGGCTGCATTCTAGCCGAATGTCAAAACTTTGCCCGCTTACTTATGGAGACACCAGCTAATCACATGACGCCTTCCATATTTGCATCTACAGTAGAAGAGAAATTAAAAAATTCTCAAGTTCAAGTCATTGTTAGGTAAAGATATGTTTATTTTCAGCTATTGTTTTATTTGAAACATGCCTGATATTTTATACTTGTTATATTTCATAGAAATTTTTCAAATTAATTCACAATCTTTATTTTCTTAAAACTAAATTTCTTTTTGCCCTCTGCTCTCTCGTCCTTTTCTAGAAATTAAACTAGAAACATTCTAAAATTTCTTCAAATATATATATATATATTTCTATTTAACCTTCTAAGCATTTCAACTTCTTTTTGCCAATTTGTGTAATTTCTAAATTTAAGGGCTGTTTATGATGAATACATTTGGCATAATCATTAGCACTTGCAATTTGGGAAAAATAATTTAATTTTTTCTGCCATTTCCAATCTTGGCCTCAAGGTTGCATCACATTTATTTTTATTTCATTCATTTTAATTTCCTCTACAAAACCTAAAAATTGCTTAGTACCATAATTCATAAATAGATAACTGTAATTTTGAATTAATATTTGTATTCGAAAAATTATGCTCTTTATTAGCATTCTTTGTAAGGATTTCTACCTTCTTAAAATCACTTTGAAAAGGCACTATAAATAGAAGTTTCAACTTCATGACAGCAGACTGATTTCACAATAAGGAATTCTATGAGTATCAGGAATTTATTTAGGAAGATATTAATAAAATTCTTCTTTAAATTGTCTTTTTAACTATGATTTTTAACTGTAAATAAATTTTATCTTGGGGCAAATTTCTTTGCCTACTTCAAAAAATTCATTTGCATTTGTAACAACACAATGTAGCAATGTTCATTTTCAAACTGCTCTCTGCACCATGCCCCCTATATTATTAATAGCACCTTCATGCAGGCTGTTCATAGAAATTGCAAGCAGAAAATTTAAAGGATGGGTAGAGCTAATGTGATTTCACATTTGAAGAAAGTGTGAATTTATATTTAAACTGATTTTTTGTTCTATCACAAAAATTTTATGCTTGAAAAATGTCTATATGTATTCATATTATGATTTTAAGATAGCAGAGGTAAAATAGAGAACTATAAATTTTTCATATTCAAAATCATCACTGATAATTACATAAGAAACATTGAGACATTTGCAATACAGTAGTTGTGGGGGAGAGGAAAAAAAACTGAAATGATTTTCTTTTGATGTGAAATACAAGGGTGATTCTGGTCTGTATTTTCAAAAAAAAAAAAAAAAAACTTTCATAAGTCTGAAAATTTGGACATAGAATATATTGGGAATTGCATCCATTTTGTCAATTGTTTGAAAAAAAATCTCTCATTTGTCAAAGGATTGTGTGTGTGTGGGGGGGGGGGGATACTAATGTGGCCTGAGAAGCATAAGAAAATAGCAAATTTTATTCAAAAAAAAAAGTGGGAAAAAAAAGACAAGTTTTGTCAAAATTTTTTAAAAAACTGCAAATTTCACAAAAGATTACAAAATAAATGGCAAATTTTGTCAACAGATCACAAACAAAACTTCAATTTCATCAAAGAGGCTCGAGGGGGGGGGTAGGGGAATTAGTGCTAAGAGACAATTTTACTCCCCCCCCCCCCCCCTCCACTGGAAGATCATGAGAAATGGCAAATTTCGTCAACAGATTGTGAAAAGAAAATTTTATGTAAATTTCGTTTTTCTTACTCAGAATTGCCCCTGGTGGATCATTAAAGTTTTTAGAAAATGGAGAATAGTTTCATCTTTAAAAAGATTTCTTTTCAAACATTTGATTTTTTCAAGTTGAGTGTTTGAAACAAAACAGTATCTCTGTATCATTGACATCTGATTTAAAACCTTTTGCTTTGCATTTGAAAGTTGATTTCAGTTAAAGCCTTTTTATTACCAGAAATTTTTAGATAAAATGTTGCTGAAATTTCTGCATCTGATGTTTGAATTAAATCATCCAGAAAACTACTGATATCATTGCAATCTTCTCACATCCCAAATAAGCATTTTTTTCCATTTACATTCTGATTTGGTAGATTCACATAAATCAGGAGTATCAAGCTGTAACTCGCCAGATACTACTGAAATTTTAAAAGAAAAATAGACTTCTAGAATTGCAGAGATCTGACGATTAGATAAGACAATAATTACTATAAAATTTTAGTGGTGTCTGGCAGGCTGCAGTTTTGACACACCTGACTTAAATTTTAACTTGTATAAACAAAAAATAAAGTTTGTAACTGATTTAATCAATGTTATGTCAGTTACTTGTTTTTTATAATTATGCATTATACAGTTCCCCCCCCCCCCTCCAATTGAAATTCAGAATTATTTTATCATTTAAAAGGATTTTTAATGCTTGAAAACATTTATGAATTAATTTTCTTAAAATAAAATTTTCTGAGTAGGCTTAACTTTTCACTAAATTTTGTAACTGATGTAACAATAAAAGCTCAATTTTAAACGAGGCTTTATTCCAAGAAATAATTTTATAATGTCAAAAAAAAAAAAAAAAAAAAAAAAAAGTTTAAGTATTCTCTTATTTATTTTCTTGAAAAAAAAAATAGTAGCTTGTTTCTATGAAGTTGCTGCTTGCACCTGCCAATATATTCACTTTTAGTACTGATGTTGCCAGAGAACTTGATGTAACCTACATGATGTATACAGGGCAGTACTTTTGATATTATTAGAATATTTTTATAGAACATAAAAAAATATAAGTTTCAAGCTTTTGAATCATACCCTTAAACATATCATTAACTAGTATTAAAAAATGCTCTGACGAGCACCAAAAAAGGTTAATATGTTTTAAAGTATGAAAAAGTGTTTGACAAGAGCTTCTAATTGAGAATGAGAAAGGACAAGGGGTCCCTTCTTGGCTGCAATTCACTGTCAATGCCAAATTTGAAAAAATCATATTTGCGTTTTTTTCATATAAAAGAAATTTGCGTAAAACTTTCTATCTTTACTTTTTAGTAAAACTTTCAATCGTGCTTTACATGTTAACTGCATTGTTGACTCTGCACTGCAATTGCACTACCAATCAGTTTTCTGTGCTGTTTTACACTGCGATAGTTTATGGTGGGACTGCGTGAATGTGATACGCTGCAGGCAGTGTTGAATGCAGGAGGTGGGCCGGGGGGACATTCCCTTCCGAATGTATCAAATGCTACCCCCCCAATAAAATTTGAGATTTTGTGTTTTTAATGGTAAAAAAAAGTATAATCTCCTTAGTATAATATCTATCCGTATAATCTCCCCACCCCGAAGCCACAGAAGACCCTCCCGGAGAAAAGTGTCTGAATCCAACACTGGCTGCGGGAACTATGGTTTTTGGCCCTATTTTGCTTTACATTCATGTTTAACCACGCGGTGTTTTTTCTAATTATGCCTTTACACTACACAATTTTATTGTAACAGTGACTGATTTCTTTTATATGGAAAAAGCGCAAATATGATTTTTTCAAATTTGGTATTGACAGTGAATTGCAGCCAAGAAGGGACCCTTCGTTAAATTATCTTCCTTGGAGAAAGTCGCTCGAAATACAGCCTTAATAGATTTACATCAAACCAAGGATGAAAATATACTAAAAATTCATTTCTAGTATTATTTATAAAATTGACATTGAAATCACCAGTTGTAATTAATTTTTTATATAATATACAGTGGAACCTCAGTTCACGATCATAAACCATTCTTGTATCTGACTTTCTGTATGTGATATAAACTTTTTGGGCACTCTATCTCAAGAACTAATGCATGGGATTAAAAAAAATTATATTCAAGTAATCCCTGATATAAATTGATGCTGTTTACATTTTGATTTAAATCGTTCAATAGATGGCTTAACCGTGTTGCATTTTTCATTATTTTCGCAATAGTTCTATCTCGAGAATTAACGCACGGATTTTCATCAAACTTCAAATTCAATTAATCTTTATATGAATTGGCTTTGTTTACGTTTTGGTTTCAATAACCCAACACATGCCGCTGCTATGCTGAATTGTTCCGATTACCACAATATCTCTATCGCAGGAATTAATGCACAAATTTTCATCAAACTTGAGATTTAGGGACACTTTGATTTATATTATTGCTCATTGTGTGTTTTGGGTAAATCTCCCAACAAGTGTCTCATATATGCTGTATTTTTCACGATATCCGCAACAGTCCTATTTCAAAAACTAATGTTCGGAATTTCATGCTTTTAGAATCCTCATGGTGAGCATATGATTGTCAGTTGATTTTGGGACTGTAATAATGAATTTTGACGCATTAAATGCATGATATAGAAAATAGTTTTGGGGTTGCCACATCCGGCTAGTTCTTTATAATCGGAGTATTCGACGGTTCATGTACACCGTATTGTTTAGCTATTTCGATTACACTATCATCGTTCTTAAGTTTTGTCACTACTTTTCATAATTGATCAGTAATTCGCTTAAGCTTCTTACTACTGCTATCACTCAACGCTTTTCCATTCTTAGATGTCATAATAAAGGCTAAAATTTTTGCAAAAATGATTAAAATTAAAACAATAAGTTAACTTTTTTACTGTACTGAAGGTCACAAAGCACTCTGATACGAGCACTTTACTCCAAACTTGACCTTTAACAAGAGTTATGTGAGGGTTGCCAACTGAACTGTTCGACAGCTTTGATCGCGAATCGAGTTATCCTATGCCGAAAGAGTAAAATTTTAATCACTGAAGTTGGTCATGAACCGAACTTGTCAAAAACAGAGGCGGCCATAAACCAAGATTCCACTGATAAGTTTGCAAATATGGCATTATTTATATATTCAGTGGCGATGATCATTATGCAACTTGGCGATTTAGACGATTAAATTTGCGATTTTAAAGTAGAGTTTGTCAATAACGGAAAGTTGAGAATTTCTATTAGAAAAATGAGGATAATTACTATAATTTTTATGCATGGTTTTAAGTAAACTCCATAATTTTAATTTTAGTACATTTGAAAATGGAAGTTAGAGGAAAAGTATATCTTTGCAATGCTTTTTCGACAATATCTCAAGCAAAAATACTTTTAAATGCCAATAATTGCTGATCGTAAATGTTACATTCACTTCACACCATCACAAAAGTTTTTTGCATCACCATGTGTTTTTTCATTTGATGCTTTCTTGGCATAGATGCCATATATGCACGACATTGTGCGATATTCTTCTGACGTCAATTTTTCAAAAGCTTAGTTTTCAAACTTCAATTACATACATATATATTAAGGTACTACTTAGTTATCCCGTCGACCAATTTCACCAAACTATACCAATTGGGTGGTTTTCAAATGTATTGCCGTATTAGGTGAAACAAAATTTGAAAAAATAATTTGGTTTAAATATAAAAAATTACTCAGGTATGAGTTGCTTATAGTTTACAACATTCTAAGCAGTAGATTATTTGCGAGTTTTTTTATTTATATTTCAGAAATTTCAAGAAATGTCTTCCCAGTCACTATTTTTCTCATAAGTGTGACCTCTATAAAACATTCTGATTTTTTTTTGTATCAATAATTAATTAAAAAATTGCTTAAGGTTCTTACATACGTATTAATAAATAAAAAATGTATTAGTATTTATTTATTTCATAAATTTAAAGCATTTTAATAGTTGTTTATGCCATGAGTGTTACTTTGCTTCTTAAATAAAGGGTATAACTTCTGATTAAAAACAAATTTAATTAAAAATTAATTATTTTCATTGCAGTTATAATAAAGAATTTAGAAAGTTTAATTTAAGTGAAGTAACAAATACATTAATAAAATTCTGATTCTTAGTTACAGTAACGTTTCTGAAAAACTCATGACAAGCGATTAGACTCATCTTGAAGCAAACAGCTTTTTTGTAACAATATATATAAAAAAAAGATTTTTGAAAGTTTAAACTATGATTTGTGTAAAATAGATAGTCCTTTGAAAATTATTTATTAAGAATTAAAATTTGAATCTTAAATAGCACTTACAAAACACGTGTGCAGACATGAAAATCCTGTTACAATTTTTAAATAATTATAAATATATATAATATGACAAAATATATCCCTGAATCATGAATCTATTATAATCATAACTTAAATCTTACACATGATTTATAGTTTTAGAATTACTTAACTTCTTTTCTCATGATTGTTACTTTTTCCAAGTAACACTCATGTAAGGTAACACTCATGTACGGTAGCACTCATGACATTTATTAAGGAATTCTTCACTAAAATAAATTCTAACTGTTTTATTGAAATTTTAGTTGGGCCTATTGATTCCTGAACAAAAAATACAGCATTCCCTAACTTAACATTTTTATACGTTAAAAAATAATAATAATAAATAAATGGATAACACTCCTGTAAGAAAATAAAAATACCATGTTGAAATGAACATTCTGATAAATAGCAATTATAGAACAAAATTATCGCGTTCTAAATAAGCGCACTGTAAAGAAGAAACAACATCGTTTTCTCACTACCGTTGCCAACTGCAATATACAAATATTTTGAAAACAAATAATATTAACTTCCCTAAAGTAACACTCATGTTCTGCATTATGCGGACACAAAATACATTTAAATTTTTAACTCTTAGATACTAATTTTAAATATATAAATAATCTATTTTTTTAATTAACACAGGATATTTTACTTTTAATCCATATATAAAAATTTTAAAATGTTTGGAAGCATAAAAAAAGATTGAAATTTTGCAAGTTTTTTATTCAGGACAAGTAAATTCCCATTACTTGCTAACTAAAGTACAAAAAAAAGATCACTATTTCACAACTCTGAAAAAATCTAATGGATGCATTGAATTAAGCATAAAAAGATGTGCTACTACCTGATTTTAGAATATCAAAAAATAGATTTATTAATATGAAATTTAGATTTAAACATCAGGACATCAAACTGGCAGTTCATGTGAAATTCACCCAATTGCCAAACTCATAGCGAAATTATACATATAGACATAATTTTCATTTTAAATAACATAAAAAATAATTTGTGGAATCTTAATAAAAATTACAAATAAAAAGTCGAAATAAAAATCCCTTAATGGCGTTTTAAACACGTGCATCGTATTTAATGTCATTGGATGCGACATTCACGATCATCCATTATTGGCATATATTATAGTTTGGCAATAGTTTTTTGGTTGACGGGATAACCGAGTAGTACCTCTATTAACTATTTTCTATCATTTTCAAAAGAAAATAATGAATAAAAACCGGTGATAACTGATTATCCCTTCGACTAAAAAATTATTGCCAAATTATAAAATTAAATATCAATAACGGATTATCATAAATGTTACATTCAGTTTACATTAAATAGGTTACCCATGTTTGTTATGCCATAATGTGATTTTAAATTCAACTTTTTATTTGTACTTTTATTGATGTTTTACTAATTTATTCCTTCTTTCGTTATTTAAAATAAAAATTATGCCAATATGAATTAGATGGTGAATAAATTGATGATTTGTACAATTTGGCGAAATTGGTCAGCGGGATAATCATGTAGTATTGAAAAGTTTAATTAATAACTACAGAATGAAATGATTTATAAAATTTAACAAAATTAAATAAATGTAAATATATATATTTTTTTAATAAACATTAGCCCGGTTATCATATCAGACAAAATAACAAAATTTTCATGCCAATTAGGCACCCTAATGCGTATTTGACATCTCATCCCTATTTAAAATCAATTGAATGCTATTTAAGGTATGGACAGAATGTGAAGTTTTTGTTTTACTCTATATTTTTTCCTTTTGTAAATTAGGACGTTATATGATCATAATTAAAAAATCTTACATTTAGTTCCTGAAGAGAAATTTTGGTTTTCCCAGATACTTTTTTCCGATATACTTGTTTTTTTCCCCATTTTTTCTACTACTAAAATTCAAAATGTTAGGGCACTCGAGAAAATCATCCCATGTCATATAAAATGCATGTTATTTGAAAAATTAACCATGGATTCCAACAAAAAAATAACACAGCGTTCACAACTTTATTATTTAAAGAACTGAAACTAAAAGCTTCGCAATAAAAACAAATAACAATGTTTTTCACGTGAATTGTTTAATTTGAATGAATTATGATACATACATGACAATTTTTATATTAAATTTGGTGGCAATGAATAAAAAAAAACTACAATCGCAACAGTAAAAGACAATATTCAACTGGGGGTTTAAGACATAAATTTGATTTTCTCAGAAACCAATACAATTTCATACAAAGATGAAAAAAAAAAAAACTGTTCTAAGTTTTATCAAGATGATAAAAATAAACCAAAAATGAAGTTAATCCATCCATAATAACGTTAGCTATTGCTTGTTGAATTTTTCGTCTTCATTTTTTCGTTAAAAGTTAAATAAAAAACTACAGTAAACTGCGATAATTTTTTGAATGCTATCATTTTATTCGTCTCGTCGAGTTCTATCTCTTGAAAACAAAATCACTGTCGTACGTCAGCTGGTACGCCAGAAATTTCAAAAAGACGTTAGCATTTTCTATTTCTTAAACATATTATACCAAACGCTACCGCGTTTGCTATGATTTTATTTTTTTCTTCAAAATGATATATTTTTTTTGAATCGCCCTATAACAAGATAAATATGTTAAGCTTTCCAAAAACATTTTATCCTATAAAAGCTTTACATAATTGAAATTTTATAAATTGTTAAACAGACATTTAAGAAATATTGCCTTACTGTTAGAGAATTAAATACCTACAGAAGATTTTTTTATAGATTGCATTTCATACTGATACTGTAATTAAATTCTGGCTAATTATCTTTTAACAACTGGATAGTAAAACAAAAATGTACCTGGTTTCATGAGTATTTTATGAAGTAAATATGAGTTATCTCCTTGAAATTCAAATCGAAAACATGCACCACTAATGCATCTTGAAATATGGAATTGATTTTTTACCCTTTTATTGTTATTTGTGAAACAAATTACACAAATTTTAAATCTTATCCAAAAAGTTTTACTATAATATAGCCAGATTTACTACTATAGCCAATTTTCAATTGTTTATTATTGATTTATGTCAAAAAGTATTTATCCACTATTTAGATGTACCATACTTTGATACAATTTGTACAAACACTTGGTGACCATCTCTCAGTTTTGTCATAAACATTTGCTACAATGACAACAAGGCTTTTGCTATAATGAGGAGAGGGAAGAGTTTATAAATTTCTTTAAACTTGGGAAATAGTTAAAAATTTGTAGAACATTTTCCTGATTTTTAAATAGTTTTGGAAATTTGTGTAAATGTAATGATGAAAAAGAAATTATTTCTCAGTAGGAAGCAGTTTAATTAAGCATAGTTTTTATTAGCTGTACAACCAAAGAAATTTGCTTATAGCTGAAAAGCCATCCTCAGTCAACTTATCCTGTGGAAGTTTACTAACAAAAATGCTAAATTCTTTTCTAACTTTATATCCCTTAAAGTTGATCAAATCAATAGTATATTTATAATAATATTTATTTATATAAAATCAGTTTTAATATAATTTATAATTTGATTTATAAGTAAATTCTTGATGAAAATTTGTGGATGAATAATTTAAAAAATATTTATATAGAGACAAAGAATGGATTGAATCAATGAAGATGGGCTCATTTCTTAGTGTAAGCAGAGGTTCAGATGAACCACCGAAATTTGTTGAAATCCATTATAATGGTCTTCCTGATTCCAGTGAGAGCTACGCTCTAGTTGGGAAAGGCATTACGTTTGATACGTGAGTATTATTGTCTATGTATTAATATAATAGCTTTCCATAATGCAAATATTGCTGTTTAAATATCTGTTTTGTATTTAACATTTAATGCAGTGTTTTTTTTTTTTTTTTTTTTTTTTTGCTAATTTTAGCATCATAATACACTTTTTTCAATTTGTTCATTCATTCATTACCTATTTAAAAAATTAATGTAAACTCTTCTTGCTCTAGCTTTTATTGGGATTATGTAAAAATTGGCAGCTGTTGTCAAGTCTCTCTTTAACTAAAAGAAAAAAATTGTTGCATTTTCTTAATTTTTATTTTTTTGTTTTATTTGCTTATAAATAAACCTTACACTAATGTATTTCATGTGTTATTGAATTCCCAAGTTCTTATGACTGTATCCATAATTTATGAAAAACATTTATTTAAAATTAACTGTAAAATTTCTGTTAATTGTTAGCAGTAATTACAATCCCACAAATGAGTTTTGCACTTTAGAATTGCACCGATTTCAGCCATTGACAGATTTCAGGTTTTAGGTCATCAGATTTTTGATGTTGTATTATAAATTTATCTTGTTAATTTTTATCATGATAGAAGTTCAAAATGTTTTATAATACTTCTTAGTTTTAGTAATTTTATTACAAAAGAAAAATTATTTTTGTTTCCAGTTCTATATTAATTAAAAATTTATTTTATTAATTCTTCATATCTTTATTTTAGAGGTGGCATATCTTTGAAACCATCCTCAAAAATGGATAAAATGAGAGCAGATATGGGTGGTGCGGCTTGTGTTGTTGCTACAATTTTAGCTGCTAGTTCTTTGAAAATGAAAATAAATGTTAAAGGTATTCATCCTCGCTCTTTTCACATATCTGTTTACATATTAATCATATTAACATATGAGATTAGCTAGTATAATATATATCATAAAATGCAACCATATTAAATATATACTTGAGTGACATGACTCAATAAAACTGTTCTCTACTTATTATTATTATTATTTTTTTTTTTTTTAGAATTTATACTTATATTTGTACTTAAAAGTTCAAAATATTAAAGTTCCAGATTTACTTCATAATTTTTCCTACTTATTTATTTCCTATTTATTTAAAGAAATTTCAATATTTTTTCAAAAATGGAAAAAATAATAATTTCATTTTATTGTATATGGAAATTATAAATTTCAATATTTGCTTAGGTCTGGAAATTTCGTCCCGTCAAGACCTCTAATATCTTTAGTTTGTGGCAGGGTCATTCCATGTCAGATCACCCAGACCATGGCACCCACCATCACCAATTTTGATAAAATTCAGTGAATTTGTAGAATTTCTAATGCTGATTCCAAAAACATCAATTATATTGAAATTGATCAAACGGTTTGTGAGTTATGAGCTTTTAAATAGATCCCAAGATGGCCAATTTGCCGCCATTTTGAATAGCACATGTGACAACAAAAAAGTCCATAACTTCTTTCAAGTTTAAGCTAGAGCTTTCAAATTTTTTTGTTTTGTTCAGAATAAAGTAAACTTTCATTTAAACAGATTTTAGTGAACCTCATTTTATAAAAATGCTGTCAAAAAATGACTTTTTGTCATTTTTTAAAGTAAAAAAAGGGGCAACTTCAATGGCTGATTTCCCCCAATGTACCCCCTTCAATTTTCATCTAATTGCATAAATAAGCAACACAAAGTGTGTTTTGATGACTAATAAAAAAAACTTAATGGGCAGGTCACAGGTTTTTATTTAAAAAAATAAATTCAATTTTACTGACTTTCCCCAATAACAGAAAACGCAAGATAATGAGGTGACATTTCTTTTATTACCAGAAATATTTATATATATTTACATCCAAAAGTTTGATAAGGTTTTATGTTACTTAAATATGTATGTTTAATGTGGCTAAAAAAGGGGGATCCCCTGTAAAAAAGGGAATTAATAGAAATGTCAATAATGGATTTTTGCAAGATATAGAAGTACTTTCCTGACAAATTGAAATCTATTGCAGAGTTTCAATAAATTATAAATAAAAAAGAAATAATAGAAAAAACTCTACAAATAGGTACATCATATAACAAAATCATACTTGTATATAATACAAAATGTGATAAAATTAAAACTCTTAAATAAAAAATACAGTAAGTAAAAGTTACACTAGTCTACATATCAGGTGATTAAGAACCAATGCACTTCTTTAATGTATTTTTCTATGCTAATTACACAACTGTTCTTAGTTTTCTTCTATCACGTATAGTTTGTTTGCGATCAATGAGAGGTGATTTCTAAGATTCATTGCTGAGAACAAGTATCATGTTATAGTCACAGATAATGTAAATGTATACTTGTGGATGCTTGCAAACTTATCTAATGACTTTTAGAATACAATCTGATTGTATTCAGCATGCAATAGACAAATGGTTTATCTGCAGTGACTTCAAATGTACATTAATGTTACTAGTACACCGAACCCGGGGTTCCCGGGTCACAAAGTAAAGGTGAAAAACTTTTTTAAAATTGGAAAGTCTAATAAATTTTTTCTGCATAATAGGCTTTTTAAACTACCAACTAATTCCAAATAGCAATTTTATATGAACAATATTATTTATGTAATTATATACAGCTTTAAAAATTATCGGTACTTCCGTATTAGCAGGGCCGTAGCTAAGGGGGTGCTATGGGCAGCTCAGCTCCCCCCCCCCCCCCCTGGAAAAGGTTCCAAGGTCACTCAATGAATTTCTGCTCCGAAAATTCAAATGAAATATTGTTTAAAAATCTAATTGAGTTTTGAAACCTTTTCACAGTTTTGCAGAGTTACTAAATTGTATCTAAAATAAGTGTTTCAACAATTCCTCATCCTATTTGTACATATGAAGCTAACATGATGGGCTATTTTGCACCAGTTATACACTCAAAACTTTCATCATCATACACTTTTCTAAGTATAAAATGAAGTTATTTTAACAGTTGAATAAGAAACAGAGTACCTACAATGTGAATATGCAATAATTTATCTTTCTGCGTCAGAGAGAGAGAAAAAAAAACTGAGCCCCCCCCCCCCCCCCCTACATTCTCTTGAGCCCTCCCAATTGTTCACTACGGCCCTGCGTATTAGACGCAAAATAGCAGTTATTAGCCAAAGATTTCGCCAAAGAATAAAATTGCATTCTCAGTTTTTAAAAACAACTAAGAAAATATGACACCCAGATATTCTTTAAAATACATTTTTGTAAAGGTTAAATGATGTATCTTTTGTAAAGTAAGTTCTAAGTATAAAATGAAGTTATTTTAACAGTTGAATAAGAAACAGAGTACCTACAATGTGAATATGCAATAATCACAAACGAACTAAAAGTCACTAAATTCATAGATAAAAACAAAATAAAACCAACAACATTCACCGGGTTTTATAGCCGACGATGTATTGATATAACAGGTTTTTAATTACTATTTTTTTCAGTTGCTATGAAAAAATGACAACTAAAATATACAGTGGTCTGTTATTTCCCATTTAGAAAAGAGATAGATGCAGGTGCAGTATGCGATTAAAACGGTTTGATGAACGTTATTCTTCCAATTTAAGTCTCTCATTCGACCCAAACAAAACAATCACATGGAACAGAGACCGAATTTTTTAACATCATTTTTTCTCTAAATGAAAAAGATCTGAATATATTTTAGCATTATAAAATAGCATTTCATTGTATTATGAATTAAAATTGCATCGCTAAAAGTTTTTCTTTTTTGTAAAAGTACGCCGTTGTGTTTGATGCAATGCAGCGAATTTTAGGTTTACATTTTTGGCGTCACCTCCAGCCACTAAACTGCATCTCTTTTTTTTTTTTTCTCTTTTACTCTATGGCTATTTTTCCTCTCTTTCCCACATAAATGCGATACTCAAGTTGCCACCATTAGAGAAATTAAACCAAAAACTACAAAAAAATTAATATCTCAAACGAATTGAGGTACATTTTTCTAACAAACGGCATTTAAAAGTGCATTTTTTTCTCTAAACGATGGTATAAAGATTGAAAACGTGCAATGTCTAGAATTTAAAAAATTTACAATAGCGAAAATTGCAAAACCAAAATTTCATCGTAAAGTGTTGCCATTCTAAACATGACGTATGCGTTACGCACAGATACGTTTGGCCTTTATTATATAGATTGGCATAAAAAGCTGTGTAAGCAAAAATGCCTTGCTTTCTATGTGAACGGGACAGTTCGGCAAAGCAAAAACATTGGATTTTCTGATTCATTTTTAAATCCATTTTTGCTCACAAACCCATTCAATTGGCAGGTTATATATATATATATATATATAAAAGGCATACTATATTAAAAAATGCTGTCAAAGTGGGCATTTTGAATTGAATTTAAGCGATAGTACTGGAAACAAAAAAAAATGGTCATACTGAGAAAATAATTGTTGTAAATCAAGATCTAATTCATTGAACAAAAAATAAAAACACAGGTTGCAAGGCTGCCACCGGCGAATATTTTTTAATTCTAACTGGCACCAACCACTTTCTTAAAAATGAAATCCATAATAGATGACTTGATAAAATTTGCAAGTAAAATATACTTCAAATTTTATGCTAGAAAAATACTGGTGCACACAGAATATAAAAATAGTTGCCCGTAGCAGCCCTGAGGTCGCTTATAAATCTCTGAAAAAAAAAAAAAATCACATCAACAAGTATAATGTTTTTACTTTTAAAAATGAATCTGAAAATGTGTTAGAAAATTTTGAGTTGTTGAGGGTACAAAAATATTTTTTTATATACACTGCCTTAACATAATTGTGATAAAATCAGTTCTTACAGAAAAATTAAATTTTAAAAAGAACCAGATAAAATTGTTGAACTAGGTTTATATCTAAATTTGATTTAGTTTTTGTTACTGAAACAAGTACAGTAAACTAAATCTGAAACCCTAAAATCCACAACTCTAAAAAATCTGCATACAATTTACGGATGTAAATAATGAAACATTCAGTTCAGATATAGGGACAAAATTTGACTTTTATAATTTTATATCAATTCCATTTTATTTTAATTTGTAACTTTTGTTAATAGTACTGAATTCATGTTTTTTTTTTTTTTTTTTTTTCCACAAAGGAAAAGAAATATATTCTGAAAAAAATTCAGATTTTTCTTATATCATTGGTAATCACAATCTTCTTATCAAATATATTTATGTATTAATCAAGCTTTTTTGGTTATTAAATCTAAATTTGGCTAAACCTGAAAAAAAACCTTCTTTATTTTATGATTTTGTTGAGAATTAGTAATGTATCTTTATGAGGTACATTAGTAACTACATTGAATAATTTAAGAAAGATATATTTCATGTTTATAATGAATATTTAATCATATATTATTGATTATTAACTTGATCCTTATCCTTACTTTTAATATTTTAATCAGTTTGAAAATTATCTAAATTTTTATTATTTTAATATTTTATTATATTAATTGTAAAGCATTCATTTTAGTTTTGATTACATTATTAATTGCATTCAAATTCCTGTTTAAAAAAAGGTAAACAAAATAATGACCGGAAATCGGCAAAATTCTAAAATCCACAAAACTTCTGGTTCCAAGCTGTGCATATTTGAGGGAGTCTACTGTATTTAACTTCAAAATTTACATCTGCCTGTTGGCAGGGATTTTTAAAAATATTAATTACCATTAATTTAAATTATTATTGATGTAGATATATTTTTAATAGCATGTTTATTGTGTATGTGATATGCTATTTTGTATTAATTTAAAGAACCGCAATTTTTATTTAAGAGTTTCAATTTTATTGTATTTTGTATAAAATAAAAGTACGATTTTGTCATAAAATTCAACTATTTGTAGAACTTTTTCCATCATTTCCTTTTTATTCATAATTTACTGAGACTGCAATAGATTTCAATTTGTCAGGAAAGTACTTCTATGTCTTGCAAGAATCCATTATTGGTATTCCTATTTATTCCTATGGGATTCCCCCTTTTTAGCCACATTAAATATATATATTTATGTAACATTAAACTTACAAACTTTTAGATGTAAATATGTATGATATTTCCGGTAATAAAAGAAATATCAATATTATCTTGTGTTTTCTGTTATTGTGGAAAGTCAGTAAAATTGAATTTATTTTTTTAAATAAAAACCTGTGAACCGCCCATTAAGTTTTTTTTATTAGTCATCAAAACACACTTTGAGTTGCTTATTTATGCAATTAGATGAAAATTGAAGGGGGTACATTGGGGGAAATCAGCCATTGAAGTTGCCCCTTTTTTTACTTAAAAAATGACAAAAAGTCATTTTTTGACAGCATTTTTATAAAATGAGGTTCACAAAAATCTGTTTAAATGAAAGTTTACTTTATTCTGAACAAAACAAAAAAAATTTGAAAGCTCTAGCTTAAACTTGAAAGAAGTTATGGACTTTTTTGTTGTCACATGTGCTATTCAAAATGGCGGCAAATTGGCCATCTTGGGAGCTATTTAAAAGCTCATAACTCACAAACCGTTTGATCAATTTCAATATAATTGATGTTTTTGGAATCAGCATTAGAAATTCTACAAATCCACTGAATTTTATCAAAATTGGTGATGGTGGGTGTCATTTTTGGAAAAATCTGGGTGATTTGACATGGAATGACCCGGCGGTGAGAAAGTTAAAAGTCTTGGAATGGGCATTGCACACTCTAAATCTCAACAAGATGAGTAATTCTGTATGATTTATCTTAATGGGAAGCATTCATTCCAAGCCTCATTGAAATTTCAAGTTGAAGAATTGAAAAATGAATTCCAGCTCACTGCTGAAAAATATATCATTTGTACATAAAATGAAAGGTGGTCATTTTGGATACTTTTCTGTTTTTCTGTAACATATTTTTCAGTTATCTTTCTGAATTTTTTTTCTTCATTTTTGTGAATTAGGAATCTCATTTTGTTTTCTTTGACTATTTAAAAAATAACGCTTATCTATCAAATTAATTTCTAGTGAACCTGTGTAATTTTGAACTTGTAGGTTAAAAGCTGATTGTTTTTATCTGATAAAATTTCTACAATATTTTAAAAATTAATTCATTTTAATTATTAATATTTACTTAAAGGCTTTATTCCTCTTGCGGAAAACATGCCTAGTGGAAAAGCTACAAAACCTGGTGACGTGGTTTTTGCGATGAATGGAAAATCCATACAGGTAATTGATATTTCTAGTTCTAAATAAATGTAAGAATGATCTTATTTTTTACGTTATATTTTAATCGGTGAGTTTTTCAGTTTCAGTGTGAAAATATTTTTCTATAAAAGTAATTTCTTTACTTACATTTGAGACTAAAATGAAGACAACCTTGCTGATTATTAATATTGCATTTTTTATGCAAAAATATTTGTACTGCATTAAAGAAAAGAAAAACTCAAAAAGGCAAAAAGGTAAATTGCTTTTTTATACATGCAATAATTATTTCTTCTCATCAGAAATATTTTACTATAGTTATTGTGTATAAGCTTCCTGGTGAAACTTGAATAACCTAAAAAAGTAAAGTATATTTGAAATTTGTGAAAAAAAAATCAGAAATTTAAAATTTCTCAAGAAAATTCAGGAAAACTTTTCTGATTATAAAAATTAATTTGAAATTGCAGTACCGTGATAATTTAACTGCGTTCTTCGTAAATATTGTAAAAAACAGGGTTGCCACGCAACCTGGAGAACCTGGAAAACACAGGGAATTTTAAATCTCCTCCCAAAACAGGGAAATTCCAGGGAATTTTTTAAAAAATCCTAAAAAATCTGGAAAACGCAGGGAATTTGGTAATGGCAAATTATATCATTTCTAATTAGCCTTCATACATGCATATATTTTTTCGCACTGGACATGGAATAAACGCGTTGCAGTACAGGGAAAATACAGGGAATTTTTTTTCAGGATTAGAGTGGCAACCCTGAAAAAGCATTCTAACTCTTATAAACCGATCTCAGAGTGAGCTTAAATAAACAATTAAAATTAATTGAAATAAATTGGTCAAATTTGGTTAATCAATTAAGTATTTCAAACTATAGTATCCAAAAATACGACTGCCATAATGTATAAAGGCATAAATTATTATTCAAGGTTATAGAATATTAAATTTTAAATGCTTAACATATTATAGTAAAAAAATCATAAAGTAGAATATCTCAGAACTGTTATAAAAACTTCTTAAACACACAATAAAATATATTAAAATGCAAGGCCTTTCGAAAGAAATGAGTCTTTCTTCCTCATGCACCCCCCCCCCCCCCCAAAAAAAAAAAAAAAAAAAAAGACATACTATGCAACAACATGACTGAGCGGCATTGTGGCTGGTTTAAAAAATTTGACCCTTTTAAGTAATTCATATTATAAAGCCATACTTCTGTAATATAATATTTCATAAAGTTATTTGAACATTTTAAATCTATTATTCATAATTAGGTAATATTGTTGGAATATGAAACTGTTAAAATGGGGATTTAAAATAAACTAATGTTAAAATTGGCGCTACAATTTCTGTTTGAGATATTAATTTTTCATCAGATTATGAGAATTTCAAATAATGATCATATCTCTTCTGATGAAGTTCTTTTAATTACTGAATATGTAGATGTTGAAATCAATTTTTAGTATTGATTTAAAAATTATAGGCTTTATAAACTTCTCTCATTAATTCATGTTTAAAGATTCTTTTTTCAGAGAGATTCTCTTTTAATTAATCTTGCTTTCAGCACTTGGTTAGCACTGTACTTGTGGATTTTTCTCTAATTTCTACCTGCAAAGTACATGCCTTCTCCCCCCCCCCCTCCCAGGTACAAAAGGCCAACACACTTCTATAATCAGACATGTTACCTTTCTGTGAAAACATGGAATTCTGCTTTTATCACTGAATTTTATCATTCCCTGGTTTCATGCAAATCTGCATTAAGATTTTTTGACATTTTTAGGAGAAAAAGAGGGGTAGCAGTATCAGGCAAAATTGATCAAAAATGCGAGTAAGGACAGTGCCAAATTCAGCTTCTCTCCATTACTCATTCAAGCTTGTCTTTCTTGTGACACACAATGCATTTAGACCGCATATAGAAATGAAAACCTTAAAAGCATAGCAAGGAATAAATCTATATAATTCAGTTTCATCGATGCTGCGTTCTCTATAGTTTCGTGTTTCTCCCAGAGTTGGTGACTCACAGAAAAAATATTGTGCTTTGCACTGCAGTTCTAATCTTGCCAACATATGATAGTGAGAAGCCCCAGGCCGGATATCATTCCAAATTGTTTAGATGGTAGAATACCAGTGTGCTATACGGAAGAGCTGGGTTCAATTCTGGGCTTGGATACCTTTTCACTCTGTTGACTATATGCCTTATGAGCAACAAAAATTTGAAATGTTATTAAATGCAAGGCATGTGAAATTTTCTACAGAAAAATATCTATGAATTATATAGATTTAAAAATTTTCTCTTTTTTAAAAATTAATAATACTATATTGTTTTCAAGTGTAAATATCATTTATAATATTTTATTTCAGGTTGACAATACAGATGCAGAAGGAAGACTAATTCTAGCCGATGCCTTATGTTACGCCCAGAAGTTTAATCCCAAAGTTATTGTTGATACTGCAACTCTTACAGGTGTTTTCTTTTTTCCTTCTTTGGCATCAAAATTTGAGTTTGTCAAGAATTCATGTTTATAAATTTTCTTGTGCAATTTTGGTAGGCTAGAAGTTTTTATGCACAGCAGTAAAAAATTTTTCTTTTAAAATAATGTTGCTTTAAAAAAAATTAAGTTTACCAGCAATTCTTCCAACCAACTTCTGGCTATTATTTAGATTTTCTCATTTTTACCTTTAACTATCTATAGTACATAATAAAAGCTCTTTATATATATATATATGCAAGCAAAAAATAAACTTTTCAATTCATTTGGACATTATTGTTCATCTGTAAAAGCTACAAAAATTAGAATCTTGCACTTGGCTTTAGAATAATGAGCATTGTGGTTATTTTCTTTAAGTTTTGATTTGCTTACATTAAAACAATAAACTTAATTATCTAAATTTTTAGTATTTTTATGTTGTAAAGCAGTATGTGTAGTAAAACAAATAATATTCATTACATGTATTCTTTGTAATTGTCTTGATTGTTCTTTCAAATCTTTTTATATATTTTACTTATTTTCTATTTATTTTAAGCTTTCTGGAATGTTATGCTTGATAAATAAATGTACATAATGATAACTAAGCATATGAACCATATAATGGAAGACAATATGCTTATAAATTTAAGAAATTTGACACATTGCCTTAAATGTTTTATTAGAATTAGACTGTTTAATGAAGTTTTTAAAAAATCTTCATTTATTATGATTTGCGACATGTATAAGAATGTCATCTTCAAAATAGGTTATCTACTACATTAGAATGGAGGGGGGGGGGAAATCAAATATATTTGTTTTATATGTTTATTTTTTATTTATAACTTATTTCTTTGGAACCTATTTTATTGCATTTGCTTTGTATGACATCTTTAAATTTTGAAGAAAAAGTATCAAAATTTCTCCTACACTTGAAAATTTATCTAATTTTACTACGTTAATTTTTGATAAGTAAGAAAATGTGTATAAAATTTAGCTCAACTGAAATTTATGGAAATTATATTATAAAAATTACATGATTTTCATGTAATTATAGGAGTACCTTTATTGAAAAATGACAACATCGAGAGTTATCCTACACTATAATAGCATTGATTATTGGACACTTGCGATTTTAGACATTTTACTAAATATCTAGAAAAATACATGAGGAATCATCTCGAAACTCTTAGTGTATAAATATAATAATATACGTCATACATCTCTGTGAAGATTTTTTACTGAAACTCCATAGGGGACCGTCAACAAATTAAAAAAGAATGAATATCTTTTGAATAACCCTGTCAAAACTAATGTAGCAAAAGCGCTCAAACTTTAGATTATGATTGAATGCCTTATTGTAATACACTGTGTTTATTTTTATGCAAATAGCATGCATACTCGCAGAGTAATTAAGGTTTTATAAAAATGGTCCCAAATTTTCCCCTTATAATTTTCAGAGTTCTTAATATAAAATATTTTTTTCAGAAAATATGACAAACAACATTGCACACAGTACCCTGTAATCATAATTAAAAAATAATAAAAATTGTATGAAAAATGAGTAGGTTTACTAAATAATCTTTTACTGTGCATGCGTCAAAGATATCAAAATTTCATTTGCATATTATGTTAGCTAAATGTATAGAGCAACTTTTGTAAAAGTCTCAAAATCATAGCTTGAAAATTCTGAAAATAATCATCTATAGAAAAAGAACAAAATCCGCTGTTTCCAAAATGAAACAAAAAAATGAGGGATTTTACCCAAATGTAGTAGTACATCCCATATTGTTTATTCTATATTGACACTAATCAATGAATATATGGATACAACCCCTCTTGTTTTTGCTTCATTTTGAGAATAACGGATTTTCAACTTATTCAATTGATGATTATTTTCAGAATTTTTAAGTTATGATTTTGTGACTTTCACAAAAGTTGCTCTATACATTTAGCTAACATAATATGCAAATGAAATTTTGATATTGTTGACGCATGCACAGTAAAAAATTATTTAGTAAACCAACTCATTTTGTATACAGTTTTCATTATTTTTTAATTCCAATTACAGGGTACTGTGTGCAATGTTGTTTGTCATATTTTATATTAAGAACTCTGAAAATTATAAGGGGAAAATTTGGGACCATTTTTATAAAACCTTAATTACTCTGCGAGTATGCATGCTATTTGCATAAAAATAAACACAGTGTATTACAATAAGGCATTCAATCATAATCTAGAGTTTGAGCGCTTTTGCTACATTAGTTTTGACAGGGTTATTCAAAAGATATTCATTCTTTTTTAATTTGTTGACGGTCCCCTATGGAGTTTCGGTAAAATCTTCACGGAGATGTATGGCTTATACTATTATATTTATACACTAAGAGTTTCGAGATGATTCCTCATGTATTTTTCTATTAGTAAAATGTCTAAAATCGCAAGTGTCCAATAATCAATGGTCATATAGTGTAGATCAGATCTGTCCCAACCCTATAAATAAGCAAGAACATACTTCAATTATTTCCAAGCAATGAAAAGCCGTCGTTCTTCAAAACATGTAACAATATTATCTCACTGTAAATAGGGGTAGTGATGTACACACTTCTTGTCAGTAGTTGCTAAGATCTTCAGTCACAGAACTGATTTTAAGTCTTGGAGAAATTTTTGGCTGATAATGAATTATGCTTCTTATAACAGCATTGGAATTTTGTTAATCACAGGCAAGGGGATTAGGAGTTTTATTTATCAATCAGTAAAAAAATTGGGAATCTTTCCCTGAAAAAGATCACAATCTTCATTAATAGGTCAATCAAAAATATTATTAATTTTGTAAATTAGTGGAAAAATTCTTGAATCTTAATAATTGGTCAATGAAAAAGATCACAAATTTTGTCAGCCTGATTCTGGGAAAGATTATGATTTTTGTTTAATCAAACAGGATCAGTAATTACAGATGTCAGTGAAGTTGAAAAAATATTTTAAATTTTGGTCTGTCTGGATCTGGATACTATAAAAGGTTATAAATTTTGTCAGTGGGGGAAAAAATCAATCTGATATTCATAAAAGCAAAATATTGTAAGTCTAGAGACATAAGTTGGGCTATTACTGCATATGAGACAGATAAGTTGGGCTATTACTGCATATGAGACAGATTTTAAGGTAGTGATTGTTCATTTGATATTGTGTTAAATCTTTGCTAACCCCTATAGATTATTTTGAATTTATATATGTTCAAGTTATAAGTATTTTACTCTTTCAAGCTTAAATACAGTTCTATTTCTTAATGATTTTTTATTTCTATTACTATGCCGAATAAGTGTGCTCAAAAATTATCTTAGTACAATATTACCTTATTACAGTATTAGTTATATATTTATATTTACTAAACTAATTTTAAAATTAAAATGAATAAGTTGTAAGTTCAGAAATGGATAGGTTGAAACTTATTTCATTTATCGATCTTCTGTAATTGGATCCACATCTAATTTGCATGGTTTGATGCAAACTTGTAGTAATCAGATTTGCTATTTTATGAGGAAAACGTGTATGGAATTCTAGATGATCATTTATTTACTTTATCAACGATATGAACTTCCACTTTGTCCCTTATTATCAAATATTAGCTACTTTTACTTTACTGAGAAAATACGCTATTTTTAAAATTATAACAGGATATAATTTTGTGCCATAGAATGTAAATAAAACAAAATTTAATAATTAAAATATGTATTTTTCATATACAAATGTTATATTATTTAAATCTAAATATATGGAGTTTCAATGTTCCATTTACAATTGAAAAATAATTATGCTAATCACATGTTAAAAATCAGAATGGCCAAATGTGCCTTTTTGATACATTCTAAAACACAGAATATATTATGAAATTAAAAGTAGAAGTAGTAATCAACAGCATCACAATGTTGTCTATCTGAACTATTCTTTTCCTACAACTTATCCAGTTTCTAAATTAATATTTGAAAGTCATAAGCTAAAAATAGAATTATTCATAAATTTTAATTGAAGCTTTCAATTTCCATAACATTCCTTAAAATTCATCAATTATTTCAAAAGTTTTTCATCATGGAAAGATTTGTTTTTTGGGTTGATTCTGAATTTCTTTTCTTGTTTTCTCAAAACTACTTTAGATATCAGAAGGCAAAAAAATGTAGATTATGGCAACCATATGTGAGCATATTCCTGGAAAACAAAGCACCCCCCCCCCCCCAAAAAAAAAAAATAAATAAAATAAAATAAAATAAAATAAATACAATAATAATATTGTCTAAACAGCAAAATGAACTTAGAAATAGATGTTTTCCTGAAAATAAATTTTATATAGATTTGGGAATTCAGAGAAAATAATGGCAAAAAATTCTCAATGTTGGATGAGAAAAGAAAATAGAATATTTTCCAGCCAGGGATGTAAGACCTGCGCCAGACTGCACCGAAACTGCTTTTCTGCGCCAAACTGCTACAAAACTGATCGGTTCTGTAACAAGAACCGTCTAAAACAAAATAAAATTTAGCAGCTTATAACAGTGTAGCTACGGTGACCTAAGAAAGTAAGTATTGGTGACAGGGTGACAGTGTAGTGTAAGACATTAAAGAAACTGTTTTTCAGTAAAATAAGGCTATCGTTTATTAATGAAAAATAAGTGCAAGTTTAAATAAAGGCATGTATAAATCCAGGTGAAAAATATAACAGACATAACGTGAACAGAAACAAGTTCAGTTAAAAAAAAAAAAATTATAATATTCAAGTTTAAATAAAATATGTATAAACTTAGATGGAAAATATAACTGGCAAAATGTAAATAGAGAATAAGTTCAAATCTGTATTTAAATTAAAAACATTCTATGTAATGAAATAATATTACTTATTGAATGGCATGGCATGGCATATAACAATACTAGGATAGCAATGAAAAAAACAAAACAGACTCACTTATGGACGGCTTCTATCAACGTATTGGAAAACAAATTCCCATGGTATGGCACATCAACTATTTCGATGAAAAGTTTTTAGAAAACGTAGAGTTTTTAACTGAAGCTAATAATATCCACACATGAACATGAAGACTTGATTAAAACACAAATGGGTTACGACTGCTGGTAAAATGAGACACGGCAAGCAACTAGATGTTAACTTTAAAACTTTAAAACTGGATGAGTTAAAAACACATTTCTGAAACTATATCATATTGACGGTAACATCAACTATCTTGAAACATAACATCACTTCAAAATCCCCAGCACAATCTATCTCCGCCGGTTTAAATAGCAGCGGCAATCCGAAACTGGATACGCCCCTCCGAGTTGAGCAAACACGTTCCTGACTTGCGATGGAAGAAATGCAAGACAGCCACTTGCGAGTTGCGATCCGCGATGCTTGCGAATTGCGACCGAACGGAACGATAAAACCTGGATGAACGTACCCATCAGCGACGATCGAAAAGATAAGCGATTGATTTGAACATGTAAACAAAAGATCGGAAGATTGAAAAAGAATGCCGGCAAAGAAGAAAAATGGAAGTTGGAACAAAATATAAGATAGTAAGCCATGCCATTTTACAATATTACGATATATATATAATTAGAATTAGGTATTTTAGAGTGTTAAGGAAGAAAAATGGCTGACAATCGCCCCCCCCTTAACACTCGTACTTAAAAATAAAATGGATAATCAACAGATATTGTAAATTATATATATATAGAATAATAAAAAAACATTAGAATATAAACTATCACACTTCGATAGTTACTAGTAAAACAGAAACTTGACATTAACAAGTATAAATGCAACAAATTCAATAACTTCAACAGGGTTAATCAAAACATCAATTTTCAATAATGTTAATAACAATATTCAACAATAACAACAATTTTAACAATTATATAACAACTAGATTAACAATTCTTTCATTTCATGAAAGTTCAGTTACAATTGTAACTCTAACGAAAAGTTTTTTTTTCACGTCGAATACAGTTCAATAGTAACAGTCTATAAAGATAACATTTTCCTGAAAAAACCGTGAAAGAGAATTACAATTACCTCGTCACGTGCAAGTGACTACGAGTTACCTTTACATAAACAATTTAATATGATGATTTTTCCTTTGGTCTTGACTTGTAACAATATTCGAATGAATTTTAAACAATTATACATTTGCATATTTATTCTGAAAGAGAATGATTATCACATAAACGCAAATTCAGGATAATATAAAGAATAAATATACATGAATTACAGTATGAAAATACTTTGATAATATATGAAAGCTACATGTTCTGCAAATGAGAAAATTTCAATAATGAGAACAACAATGATCATGATCATGATAACGATTATGAATTATGATTATGTTAGTGACATAGTTAAATGACTGTGAGCGCTCACGTGAAAGACAACACAAAGAAAATATGCTTAAGCTTTTGAAACGATATACATTTGCAAATGATTTGGCCAATTTAAATATGAAAAAAAACTTGTTATATATGCTCTTAAAACGAGAAGAAAAATTTTCATATTTACATATGCAATAAAACAAAATACAACTCGATTTTCAACACCTATGAAATGATATTATGAAACGTATGCATACGAAACAGATATGAAATAACAAGAGTATAATTACATATTCAAACATTTTTCTTCAAAAGAAAAGTACTGAAATATACAAAAATTTCAGTTTTAAAAAAAAGGATGCTAAACTTCAAGGTTTAACATGAACAGTTAAACAAGCATCTTAATGCTTGACACAAGTTCAAAGGAGGAGGAGTTTTTTTTCCATAGCATTTAAATATTATGTATATATATAAATTACTTATAACTAAAAATTACATCAATAAATTTTTTAAGATCAAACTTTGTTAAAGGTTTAGTGAAAATGTCTGAGAGATTAGATTTACTGGCTACGTGTTTAACATTAAAAATCTCTTGGTTTAAAAGGTCTCTAACAAAAAATAATTTTACGTCAATGTGTTTCGTTCTGTAATTTTCAATGGGAGATTTAAGAAAATCAATGGAGGCCATGTTGTCTACTAAAAGTGTTGGTTTAACTTGTGGACCTGTAAAAATATGTTTGTCATAACATTCAGTTATGATCCTACTAAACCATAGAAGCTCTTTAGTTGCTTCTGTTAAAGCCACAAATTCTGATTCCATAGTAGACAAACAGACAGATTTTTGTTTAAAGGCTCTCCACATGATAGGAGCTTTGTCTAACATTAGTAGTTGTCCCCCCATTGATGTCCTGTCATCCCTATTAGCGGCGAAATCCGCGTCGGTGTAAGTTATTAGGTTTATGTGGTTGCAAGGTAACCTCAGTTTATAGTGTTTTGTGCTTTGGACATACCCTAAAAGCTTCAGGAGACCATTCCAGTGAACAATCCCAGGATTGCTCTGGAATTGGCTGAAGATATTTACAGCGTACGAAATATCAGGACGTGTCCTGCTTGTTAAAAATGAAAGGCAGCCCAAAACACTTCTGTATGGATATTGTAACATTTCCTGGGTTTCTGCTTCGGTTTGAGGACATTGTGACTTGGAGTATACAGTACCTTTAGTTATAGGGAGTGATGTAATGGGAAAGTTGAATTCTTTAAATCTTGTACAAATATCATCAATATATTGCCTTTGATGAATTGAAACAGTGCCATTCCCATCCTCCTCAAATTCAACACCAAGTAGTTTGCGTGTTCTCCCCAGGATTTTTATGTCAAAATGTTTTGCTAAAAGGGTTAAAACTTCATTAATATGTTTCTGATGGTTACTTAATATTACAAAGTCATCCACATATAGTAATAAAACAACATAATTGGAAAACGAATTGACGCAATTACACCACTCTAACTTTTTAAAACCAAGAGAAATTAAAATCTTATGTAATTCATAAAACCATACTCGTCCACTCTGGTGGAGGCCATAAAGGGCCCTCTGGAGTTTGCAGACTAAATGCTCTTTACCTTTTACCTCGAACCCTGATGGTTGTTTCATGTAGATGTTATCAGAAAGAGGGGCATACAGATAGGCACCTTTTACATCACACTGAGTGTGGATCCATCCGAGACATGAGACAAGGGCTGCAAAGAAAAAGCGAATTAGACTGAAATTGACTACGGGCGAAAACGTCTCATCGTACGTTTCACCCCTGACTTGTTTGTAGCCTTGTGCTACAAGTCTCGCTTTATACCTTGCAACCCGTCCCTTGTCGTCTCGTTTGATGGTGAATACCCATTTGCAGCCTAGTGGTTCGGTGTTGGGCGGTAGAGGTGTTAATACCCATACTTGTCTTTTATTTATAACATCCATCTCTTCCTTCATTGCCTGTCTCCAGAGTTCCCACTGAGGTGATTTTAACGCCTGTTTATATGTGGTAGGTATGGAGTCTTCTAGTCAGGAACTGGTTTTATGAGTTTCAGAGAAAGAGGTGTGTGGAGGTGTGTAACTGGGACTTGAGCTAGCACTAGGAGTGGACTTTACAATGCCTTCGTACTTATTGCTTCCTTTAAAACTGAACAGTGACGGATCAAATTTTATACCATTAGAATGACAGTAGTCTCTTACTTCCTTCAGTGATCTTAGACGTTGTGTCTCACCCAACTCGTAATAGTAGACGTCGGTTCTCGATTTGTCAGGCCTAGTTACAGGCTTACGGAACCAGACAGCTTCCCTGAGAGTTCTAGTAAACTCCTCGCCATCCTCGTCACTGTCACCCTCGGATGGGTGTGAGGAGGCAGAGTCGGAAGATTTAGAGGTACTCGGTCTAATACTTTGAGTGGGTGGTGTTTCTGAAGTAAATCTGTCAGGTTGAAGATCAATCAAAGGGTCTATTTCAGGTGGTTCGGAATTTAGGATATAAGAGGGTCCCAGATCGCTTCCGTTGCGCTGCTCCGAAGTTGTAAATGGGTTTGTGCCTATTGAATAGCTTGGACCTTGTTCACTGTGTTTGTGGATACTTCTGGATACAGATTCGTCACCAAACCTAACATTTATTGTCTCTATTATTTTATTGGTTTCGGGAATCCATACCCTGTAGCCTTTTGTAGACATTGCGTAACCCACTAAAACACCCTTTTTAGCCTTTGGATCGAATTTGGAATTTCTTAGTTGTTTAGGTACCCCCACATATGCCACCGTACCAAAAGGTCGTAAATGTCTTACGGATGGTTTATTACCACAATAATATTCGAAAGGAGTTTTTTTCTGAGTTTTGTGACATATTCGGTTAAGAGTGTATGCGATGTATAAGACAGCTTCTGGCCAGAATTTGAGACTGAGTTTACTTTCATTGAGTATTGAGCGAGCCCCGTCCATTATTGTTTGATTTAAACGTTCTGAAACTCCATTTTGCTCCGGAGAATATACATTGGTAAATTCGTGTCTTATGCCATTGTCCTCAAAGAATTTGGTGAATGCTTCATTATCGAATTCCCGCCCATTGTCGCTACGGACTTCTTTTACTTTGGTGCCCAAAAATCTTTCTGCTCTTTTTACGTGGTTAGAAAATACCTTAAATACCTGTGTTTTACTGCATAAGGGGTATACTGACACTTTGCGAGAGAAGTCGTCTGTTATAGTTAGGAAATACTTCTCCCCGTTTCGCCCTGTTATTTGTGTCGGACCCCACAGATCAGTGTGTAGCAGTTCTAGAGGTCGTTTAGATCTTATTTGGTTTATTGGGCGGAATGAAGTTCGTCTGTGTTTATTAATTTTACATGTTTCACATTCAAAGTCTTTACATTTAATGGGTGGTAAGCCCCTAACGCCATTACATTTTAGAGTATGTTCAATTAATGTGGAACTGATGTGCCCAAGGCGTCTATGCCAGAGTTTAAAATCATCCTTTTGAACGGTTGAGGCTTGGAAACGTACCTTTTTAGGATTTTGATTACGGTTAATTTTCGGGTCTTTATTTCTATTATTATGGTTAGGATCTGGATGGAGGCAGTAAATGCCATCTTTAAGAAAAGCACGAAAAAGTGTGCCAGAATCCCGATATGCCTTGACCCTTCCCTCACCTCCTTTGAACTTGGCACCCATTTTATCAAGTCTGGGACCTGAAATTAAATTATGTCTTAGACTAGGACAATACATGACGTCGCCGAAGCGAACCATTTCCCCATTTATTTTTAAATCCACTAAACCGGTGCCCTCGATAGGGAAAGTAGCACCGTCAACTGCAACAGCCAATTCCTCATTTTTTAAAGGTTTGAACTTAACATATAAACTTTTATCTTTACAGAAATGGTGGGAGGCACCTGTGTCAAAGACCCAGGCGTCTCCACCACATTTTAGGTTACTCAGATTAGATTGTATGAGGTAATTTACCTGGCCTGTTGTCTTACGTTGACGTCGGTTGCGAGGCACATCTTTTCTGGATCTATGACCATCAGACTGAGCACGGACAGGACTGGATACGGAAGAGTCTTTCGATGAATTTCTGGAAAAGGAGGAACCTCTGGACAAAGAAGAATTTCTGGAACTGGAAGAGTCTCTGTACACCACGGAACCGGAATTGGAGGAGTCTCTAGGCATCATGGAACTTCTGGAACTAGAGCTAAGACAGGATTCCTGGCGGGTGACATCAGGCACTCTACACTGGCTCTGTAAATGTCCTATGCGTCCACATTTGTGACACCGACCTCTGAACTTAGGCTTAAAGGAACACTTCTTTGAGGAACGGGCTCTGGAGAAATGAGACTGCACGGCATCCACTCTGTCGTCCTCTCGTAGTTTGATACGGGACTCCTCTGCGACTAATTCTGTAAGAACACTTTTGAACGTAAACTGTTCGTCTGGCCATCGCAGAATCCCTTGCACCATGTTGTCGAACTTCTTCGGGAGCCATCTAAGCAATTGAAATGTGAGGTAAGTTTCTTTGATTGGCTCATTTATTGCAGCCAGTTGGTCAGCAAGCCTTTGGAGGCGAGCTGCAAACATATCGACGGGCTCTTCAGGTTGTATCTTACAGGAAAGAATTTCGCCAAATAATTGCATATGGCGTGCCCGGTTATCAGGCTGAAAATGCAATTTAAGTTTAGTCCAGGCTTCATGAGGGTCGTCGATATTTTCGATGATTCTCCGGAATTCATTTTCGACATTTAAATATACAATTGATAGTGCAGACCTGACTCTGGATTTATATTCTTTTGTCGCTACAGAGTCATTTTCATCAGGAGCCTTTTCAGTGCCATTTACTATGCTCCACGCATTCTTATCTAATAGTAGATACTTAACGTCAGCTGCCCAAGTTCCATAATTGTGAGAATTCAGTTTTGTTATGCACACCTGTATGTTAGCCATGGCCATGCATTAAACAGAAGATATTACATGAAAAAAAAAAAAAGGAGAATAACGTACCTAGTACTAGTTTTTTAAATAACGTACTTAGTAATCAGATAGTACATCAACAAAAATTTCTATTATGAGTGATCCAGAAAAAAAACCCTTTTTTTTTTATTTCATATCAATAGGAAAGGAAAAAAAAATCATATAGCCTTCAAAAAAAAAATTTTATATTGCGGCCCCCCCCTCTAAAATGACTCGGAGGTCCAATGGCCGCATACTACAAACAACTGTCAAAAAAAAAAAAATTTTGAAATGTCACCAATTAGGTTATGGCCGCCGTAAAGGGTTTAAAAGCGTATTCGCTTCCGGCCCATAACCCGTGATCGGTTCTGTAACAAGAACCGTCTAAAACAAAATAAAATTTAGCAGCTTATAACAGTGTAGCTACGGTGACCTAAGAAAGTAAGTATTGGTGACAGGGTGACAGTGTAGTGTAAGACATTAAAGAAACTGTTTTTCAGTAAAATAAGGCTATCGTTTATTAATGAAAAATAAGTGCAAGTTTAAATAAAGGCATGTATAAATCCAGGTGAAAAATATAACAGACATAACGTGAACAGAAACAAGTTCAGTTAAAAAAAAAAAAATTATAATATTCAAGTTTAAATAAAATATGTATAAACTTAGATGGAAAATATAACTGGCAAAATGTAAATAGAGAATAAGTTCAAATCTGTATTTAAATTAAAAACATTCTATGTAATGAAATAATATTACTTATTGAATGGCATGGCATGGCATATAACAATACTAGGATAGCAATGAAAAAAACAAAACAGACTCACTTATGGACGGCTTCTATCAACGTATTGGAAAACAAATTCCCATGGTATGGCACATCAACTATTTCGATGAAAAGTTTTTAGAAAACGTAGAGTTTTTAACTGAAGCTAATAATATCCACACATGAACATGAAGACTTGATTAAAACACAAATGGGTTACGACTGCTGGTAAAATGAGACACGGCAAGCAACTAGATGTTAACTTTAAAACTTTAAAACTGGATGAGTTAAAAACACATTTCTGAAACTATATCATATTGACGGTAACATCAACTATCTTGAAACATAACATCACTTCAAAATCCCCAGCACAATCTATCTCCGCCGGTTTAAATAGCAGCGGCAATCCGAAACTGGATACACCCCTCCGAGTTGAGCAAACACGTTCCTGACTTGCGATGGAAGAAATGCAAGACAGCCACTTGCGAGTTGCGATCCGCGATGCTTGCGAATTGCGACCGAACGGAACGATAAAACCTGGATGAACGTACCCATCAGCGACGATCGAAAAGATAAGCGATTGATTTGAACATGTAAACAAAAGATCGGAAGATTGAAAAAGAATGCCGGCAAAGAAGAAAAATGGAAGTTGGAACAAAATATAAGATAGTAAGCCATGCCATTTTACAATATTACGATATATATATAATTAGAATTAGGTATTTTAGAGTGTTAAGGAAGAAAAATGGCTGACAAAAACAGCTATTTTTTTCAATTTTGCGCCAAAAGGCACTTAGTGCCAAAACGAAAACGAAATTTAGCGCGATTTCGTCGATCCAGGAAACAACAACAAATAACTTTTTTTAGGCTATTAATTTCGTCAAAACACAAAGAAACATTGCAAAAAATCTCGAAAAACGTGCAAATTTTGCCGAAAAATTGCGCAAAAACATGTGCATTCGGTCACGAAAAACACGCGATGTTTTGTGGAGTTTTATCGTGGCTCCACAAACGACTGTAAGTTGTTTATCCCTCGAGTATCCTACGTTCATTTTCATCGCAGCATTCGGAGCGGGATGTCATGTGACGTACAGCTCGCGCGTTGGGGGAGATGAATGAGAGCTGCCATAATATGTTTATTCCCAATTAATGGGAGTTCGCCTCTTATTTTAGGGGTGACACTCGTCCGAAATTTCCGAATATTTAAGGCATCCTCTTCCGAAAATTTGAAATTCGGTTATCAGTTCCACATAGTTGCCAACTGTACGGTTTTGCGCACAGAAAAAACAATCGCGGAGAAATGCAAATTTCGTAAAAGGATCGCCGAAAAAGCACACATTTCGTCAATATTTCGTGGAAAAACGACGATTTCGTCAATGTTTTTCTCAACGAACTTTGTCAAAAGATCGCTCAAAACGCCCGAATTTCTTCTGCGGATCGCAAAAAGCGGCAATTTCACCAAATATCGCAGGTAAAACGCTGATTTTTTCTGAAGACTGCAGGAAAACGTTGATTTCGTTTAAAGATTGCGGATATAACGCCGATTTCGTTAAAAGATCGCGGAAAAAAAAGTTTTAGATAAAAGATCGCTTAAAAATATTTTGCCAAAAGATCATTAAAAAAACGCTGATTTCATCAAAAGATCACAGAAAAAATGCCGATTTCGTCCAAAGATCGCGGGGATAAAACGCCGTTTTCGAGAAAAAATCGGCTAAAAATGCAAATTTTGTCTAAAGATCGTCGAAAAAAAACGCGATTTCATTAAAAAAAAAAACACGGAAAAACGCCAATTTCGTCAAAACGTCGCAGAAAAATTGTTAATTTCGACAAAAGATTGCAATAAATCACCGATTTTCCTAAAATATCGCAGATATTTCGCTGATTTCCTCTGAAGATCGCAGGAAAACGCTGATTTCGTCTGAAGATCGCAGACACCCCCCTCACGAAGGGGGTTGGGTAACCCGCGGAACCCCCCCTCCTTCCCCAGCCACCGATTTCCAAAATGCGATGTTAATTTCCGAAAAAAAATTCAACCAGAATCGCCTTTGTCTTTTGTACTGTACATATTTTATGTAAATTAAGTATTTTCTTGTTCTGTGTCTTTACCGTGCCGGTGGTGAATTATTTCACTCCTCGGCAAATCCTGCCGATAGACGGCAAAACCGAAAGCAGAATGAAAGTGCGTGCGAAAATCTGCAACATGTTTGTCAAACAATTAAAAAAAAAAATTCTCAAAAAGATCGCTATTTTGTCAAAAAATGAACAAAACTGCAGTCAAAGGAAAACAGTGTTTGTTGAATTCACTTTTCTCCGGGAGGGACTTCTATAGCTCCACGGGAGACATGATACAGTTTTTTTTTTTTTTTTGGGGGGGGGGGGGGATTTCATGTCTCCTCCCCCAGCCACCACTTGAATCCAACACCAAAAGGAAAAACCGTAAACTTCGTCAAAAAATGCTAGCATTTCGTCAAAAAAATTGCGGAAAACACACGAATTTTGTCAAAGGATTGCTAATTTCGTCACTATAATTTAACCAGTAGATCGAGACACACTCAAATTTCATTAATAGATCATGAAAAATTTGTCTATAGATCACGAAAAGCATGTACATTTGATCGAAAAATCACGAAAAACATTCGAATTTTATCAAAGGATTGTGAAAAACCGCCAATTTCATTAAAAGGTTTGAGACATGTGGCGAAATTTAATCTGAGTATTTATTCTTTCAAATGTAAAAGTATTTTCCAAGAAAACAATTGTTAAGAGTTTATTAGCATTAGAATATTTCAATCTTCTCCTAAAACAGCTTTTATTGCTACAAAATTATATTTTTGCTGCTACAAAATCCGATATTTTCTGCTACAAAATCTGATTTTTGCTGCTACAAAAATAGATTTTACTGCTCCAAAATTCGATTTTTGCTGCTCCAAAGCTGCTACAAAATGGCTTTAGTGCACTTTCATCCCTGTTTCCAGCCTTAAAACAAACAAAACTTTGGTTTTAATTAAAACTATTTTGATTATTTTTTGTAGCTAAAATTATTTTTAGATAAACTTTCATTATGCAAGACTCAAAGTTTCATTCTTCTTTTATATATCTTAAGTGTTCTGGGCAATTTAGAAATTATTTATTTTGATATAGTATATATATTTTTTATTCTTTCCAGGAGCTATTATAGTTGCTTTAGGTGCAGGGGCAGCTGGTGTATTTTCAAATGATGATGATTTGTGGAAAATAATTGAAAAGGTATTTTATTCTTCTGTCTCTTTCTATTTAACGATTGTGTATTAATTTGAATGTATCTTTTTATTATTTAAATAATTAAAAAGATATTCTATTAGTCTCTTTCTATTAAACAATTGTTTATTAATCTGAATATATATTTTTTATTTTTTAGGCTGGTTATTTAACTGGGGATAGAGTATGGAGGATGCCATTGTATGGTCTTTATACTAAACAAATCAGTGAATCACCGTTAGCTGATCTCAATAATATCAGTGGTAGTGTATATGCTGGTTCATGTACAGCTGCAGCTTTCTTACAGGTAAATCTCTCAACTGCCTTTTTATATTAGTAATTCTGTTGTAATTTTGTAACTGTAGTTAGAATAGTGTGCTATTAATTGACATTAATACATTTTGTAAATGGAGCAAAAAAGGGATAACATTTTATTTTATGTATGCCATCGACTGGAGTTGCTTTGATCCATTGCATAAAAAAAGGTTTTTATTCTTTGTATTGAACAAACAATACAAGATAATTTGGAGTTTCTGTTATTGAAAATTATTTTATATCTTACTATAGGGTAATTAAATAGTTTTGGATAATTTAAATTTTTATTAGTGGTAACATTGGATGTGTTTGTAAACTACAAATATTCTGAAATACATCTAGAGAGCGTTTAGAAATATATTGCAACCTATTATAAAATGATTCATTTTCAACATAGCCTGCTTTTTGGTCTACTCTAATTACTTAAGATAAGTAAAAAAAAAAATTCTGAGGGGGGGGGGGGACTAATCAATAAGTTGGCAAAATTGAATATTCAAGAAAACATTAATTAGGTAAAAGTCATTTTGACTGAATACAGTTTTTAAAAGTATACTCATAATATTATTTGAAGATTCTTAAAATTGTTTAATTGAACATTAAAGGATATATAATATTTAGTTAAAATTTAAAAAAAGGTGGTTTTCTAAATTATTATGAAAATAGACATTTGACATTTTTATTTTGCATTTACTTAAGGCATATTATTAAATGTTTCATGAGGGAAAATAATTTAATCAAGATGCTAGTTGGATGTGCCAATCCAGAACTTTCTCTTATCTCATACAACTTAATACTTCAAAAAGTAATTACAAAATTTAATATAGTACATTCCCACTAATCCACACATATCAGACCAAGGGACTTGCTGATTATAGGTCATTTCTTTGTTTATATTCTAATATTTGGAATTTATTACCAAATATAGTAATCATCAGACATGTTACTTTTCCGCGGAAACGCGGAATTCTGCTTTTTCGGCGATGAATTTTATTATCCCTGGGATCGATGCAAATATGCATTAAAATTTGTTGACATTTTTATGAGGGGGGTGGGGGTAACGGATGAAATACAACAAAAACGCGAGTGCAAACCGCTTCAAATTACGCAAATTCCTTCAAAGAATTGCAGGAAAAAATGCAAATTTTGAAGTAATTACAATGTAATTACGGTTATAAACTGAATTAGCAGAGCAAAAATAAGTGCACAAGTGGAACCGTATCACGCTGAGAAGTTGAGCCCAGTAAATTATGTAAAAAGAGTGAATTATATTCAAAGTTTAAATCAGTTTAAATGGCTGAAAAAGAAGAATGTAATCTATGCAAAAATAAGAACAAACTAGATTTAAAACCAAATTATATTTTATTTAACAAAAACAAGATTAAAAGAAAAATAAAAACTTTAAAAATAAAATCAGAAATATTTGACACATTTGTGTTCTCATAGAAGTAACTACAGGATTGGAGCACCAAAGAATTAAATTAATTTGTATATCTAATTTAGATTAACTTTAAAAAGAAAAACTATTATATTTCAAAAAGATTAATTCATATTTAATTCAAATATCTTAAACTTAATAACTCTATTAGAAACAGCTTTAATATTTAAGATTGACTTCCCCCCTCAATAATTAAACTTTAAACAGATGCTAATTCAAATATTTATTATACATTGCCTTACAGGAAACCGCCGACACTTCACGCGATACCGTCATTAAAACATCATCGGAATCCAAATAAAACAAGTATGACATAACTCCACCTCATACCCTGCATCATGGTAAAAACCAAGCAAGTGTCAAACACATCTGGTAACCAACAGAAACTTCGCCCAAACCTTTAAAAAGCTAAAGTTCCGTAACACTTTACCTTTTGACATGAATGACCTTATAAGTAAAAGAGGGAGATAAGAAAAACAAAGTAAGACATCTTCATTTTAGATAAAAGAGGAGGAAAGGCAATTTCAATAGAAAACTTATATCAAAACCATTAAAAAAAGAAACAAGAGCGTGTGCCCATATCTTAACTGTGTCTCCAAATATCCAAGCAGAAAAACACCAAAGGAAATCTTCCGTCTTCATCTTTAAAACACTAACACTATTTCATAAAAGGACGACGACATTCTTCTTTCAGAAAAACACTTAAAAACTATCAGCTGTCCATAAACGAGACTTGCTGCTTGTGACCAGCCATCGTGTACAAAAAAACAACAAACGAAACTAAACGCAAACAGCTGTCATTACTTTAAATACATCGCGCCGACTGCCGGGCTAATCTACTACGCATGCTCAGCTTACGACGTCATCAGCTCCAGAACAATCTCCGATGCGCCGTGTCTATCACAAGGGAGAAATGCAAATGCTGACGGACAGGCAACGCCCTCCATCGCCAGCTGTCAACTTTCCTCTGTTCAGAGATGAAACGCACGGCCGTAGGACAATCGGAAAAACAGCGATTCGCTATTGTTTTGTACGAGATAAACATGCTAGCGAGATTCATAAGTAAACAGACGTTTGAGGCAAGAAACAGAAAGGAAAAATATATTTTAAGTAATTAAATCGTAGGTAGAAATTAAAGACTATTTAAATATTTAAATGTTAGCTTTTACTTTTAGATTTAACATTTAAATTAGATGTTCAGATAAATTAATCTAATATTTTAATCTTTATTTTAAACTATGGAGATTTATAAAAAGTAAGACTTAAGGAAATAAAGATAAGAGAATTATTTAAACAGGTTATAAGATGATAAGAATAAAGGAGTTAAAAATATGAATATATAGTCAACAAAGCCCCCCCTCTTATCATCTTTATAAAAACTTTACAGGTGATCCCAAAGCATACCGATCAGGCTACCTAACACTAATTCAGCACTATCAGTAAACAGCCTCAGTCACCAAGTTCTTCACATAACCATTCAAAAAAAAAAAAAAATCTCTATCAAATTCCTCAAGTTATCTAAATAGTTAAAATTAACTTCAATTAAACATTAATTCAAAATATCTGGAACAACCTCAAACAAAAATTCACAAGCATTTCCACTAATGGCCAGCACAGCTAAAAATTTAAAATTCTCTGGGCTCCAGTCCCTACTGCAAAAACAAAACATTCTATTATAAATAAATCAATATATAAAAACAACAAATTCACAATACATATACAGATGGCTAAAAACATTGACTTAAAAATCATGAACACCAAAACAATTATCAATCTACAAATAGTCTAACACAATTAATGCAGCATATTTCTTCAAAATTTCTCATAGAAGTAGATATAACAAGGGTAACACTTTAAGTTAAAAATACTACTCCAGGTCAGGTAAGCCTTTACTACCAAATTTTAAGATAGCAGTGATTAAAAATTTAAATCTAACACATTTGAAACAATTTGCAATCATTTGAAAATAGAGTCCTCCAATCTTTTCAATGTAAGTGCTACTTTTACAGAGTTAATCAATAGGTCAATCAAAAACAAAATTTAACACTGCTCTATCAAATACGACTATACAAAAAGAAATTCATAAAAACTTTAACATTTATGCTACATAATGTCTAAGAATCCAGAAATATAATAAATACATTTAAATGGTACATTTCACACATTCTTCTCCATTCAGCAAAATATGCACCAGGCATACACTTATTCTAAAAACAAACATTTGCTAGGGCCCTAGTCTCCATCCATCTATCTATCATCCACATAAAAAACACATAGACATACGTAGCTCCAAATAATTAACCAAAAAAAAATTCTCTCATCTAATGAAAATCACATTTCTCGTAAATCTGCAATATCTGTCAATGATAGAGCTCATCTCACTGCAGTGACCTCAGCACTACATCAACTTGACCTTAGCACCACACCGAAACAGAATTCCAGGAGAAACAATCATACAGCAAGTATTTCTATCCAATATTCCTAACATATCGACACAAGAACTTTTAATTCTTATCCAACACAACATATGCTAATACGGGAAAACTAAACTTTCCTCGCTATCCATGATTATCCACCTTAACATTCAGGACAATCTAAACTTGCTCAACAGGTTCATAAAAACAGGAGTATTTCATTCCCCAAATGATTCCTTAAATACCTACAAACCTTCTCCATTTCATCAATGACTATTCAGCAAATGATTCTAACACAGCTACCAGCCTGAAGTATTACACAACGTAACCTTTTCTTCCCATTACATTGTCTGAACTCCCAAAGCCTAACCTTACACAACTGCTTCCATATTTCCTCTTAACAATGGTCATCTCTAATCTAATACAACACCAATTCCTATGTAATAGGGAGGAAATATTTTAAAAGCATTTACAAGTTAGCCTCAGAATGCAATGGTATGGAAGATTTTAAACACCTAATCGCCTTTCGTCTAGTAAAAAATATTTGGCTGGCTTTCAGAAACTAATTTTCCACTGTTGAAATCTAATTTTTAGTTTCTTTAGCAACAAATTTATCAAAAATTAATTTCTTCCTATTGTAAAATATTGACATAATACTATCCAAATTTTCTCAATAAATATTCGAGTAATTAAAAACTTTTATACATTTCATTAAATGACGAATCTATAGGATTTTTTTTATTTCACTTAAAATACGAAACAGGTAAGAAACAAATAGTTTAATATCCTCATTTTCAGCTATTCTATATAACATCAAATCACTAAGTACTTTCATATGGTTGGGCCTCAAATCGGTACAAAAAAAAATTTAGTCTATTCCATGCACTAACCGGGTCATTACAATCCTCCATTATCCTTCGATAACCACTATATTCAAATTAGATAACTGAAAGCACCTGATTTGATTCTTTGTCTGAAAATTTTACACAAATCCCACTCAATTAACACGGCATCACTTTTCTATACTAAACAATCTCCTCAGAATATCACTGTATCAACGAAGATAACCTTACACATTCGTTCAGTTCCTGGGAGAAATATATTAAAGGATACCTCAAACCAATCCACCAAGCAGGATTAAAAACTTCTAAACTACTTGAAAATAATTCCAACCATAACGAAAATTCCAGCCATTAATTCAATCAGCTTAAATTTTTCACAAAAATTAATGACAATATCTGCAAAAACATGTAAAAGGGGAGGTCAAAAGTTAAATGCAAGTAAAGGGATTGAATCCTTCTAATCAGGTTCAAATAACATTTCACCTCAGTGAAAACAGAAATCTCTTAACTTAAACAGGGCAAGTCTAACATAATCCTTACACAAATAAACTACCCAAAGTTCAAGAGTCTCAAATTTGAACCCCAGATTCAATCTTAATTTTTAACCCAAATCAATTTCAATCATTGAATATTTAACACTAATTCTTTAACCCTTAAAATTTGACCCCTCTTTTTATATTCATAAATCATTCCAAATTTTTCATTTAAAACTTTAAAAATTCAGAACTGTTAACCCATATTTCATTTAACAAGGTCATTAGAAAAATTCTTCAAAAATGTATGCAGCAGTAACAAAAACACAGGTTACTACATCTTAATTTTATTATAAACTTAAAAGCATAATTTAACCAATATAAATATCAATTTCTAGATTTTAAAAATATCACTATCAAATTCAAGTATATTAAATTCTCAGGAACTATTTCAAAACAAGTTTAACCCTAGCTATTGCTATTAAAGCAGTTTAATTACACAATCTGATCATATCTTTACTTCAAAATAAATCAATTTCTATTAAATCATTCAATAATAAGTTCATTTAAAAACCATTTTCAAAAATTCAGTTATTCAAGCTTTACATTTAATTTAACCAGCAAATTTAAATTGAAAAGTTCAGTTAAACATTTTATTTAAATTAATAAATTAAATTTACTAATAACATAGTCAACATGGTTAATTCCAAAAGGCAATTTAATAAAAGTTCCTTAAAACAATAAATTACTTTCAATTTAAAATTCTTATAAAAAAATTTTAAACTTTTACATATTTTAAAAACTTATAGCAAGAAACTATTCAATTCAAAAGTAATCTACATATTTCAAAATAAATGTAAAGCATCATAGATAATTCCCTATAGATATCGTCAAAACTTATCATAAACTCTTTACAGACGATTGACAGTTAGTCCCTTGGTATAATAACACATGAAGACTGGCATCTCAAAAACTATTGCAGAAAGACTGGTGTCCATTATAAAAGTTATTAAAAGTCAGTATCACACAAAGCAAGCTCGGAATGTGGCGAAACTCAAACCACTTTCACTTATCGACATCTGCTGATTCAGGTTTCACATCAAAAGCGGTCCAGTACGTCTTCCACCATACTTCACAAAAACTAGAAGAATCTGGAACATGCTCAGCACTGTCAGTGTAGATTCCATAATAACACACAATATGCTGCCCAACATCATACCAGGTGTAGCGGAGATTATCGCTACATATCTTTTCCTCTTCATAAATGCAATAATTATTTCCCTTTAATAAATTCTTTGGTTTATTTTAGTTTCCCTTTTCACTAATAAACCCATTAGTTAAATTAATTCTACATTTAATAGTTAAGTTCTAACTTTCATACTCCCACTAATAGAAGTAAAACTTTTCATCTTTTGGAGCTCTCTGTATAAAATTAATAATACATCTTCCTTTCTCACAAATTTTCTGTTGTGTCTGTGAAAAAACATCTGCCCATAGAAACCGCACTTATTAACAAAATAAAGAAAGCTCTGGGCTTAGTTCATCATAATCTTTTATCCGTTACATTTTATTAACATCTGCCTCCCACACCCTGTTTTCATTCTCACAATTAATGCTTAAAACTAGAAATACGTTTATCTCTGTTTATCCTGACTGTGCGTTCTTTCTATTCAATTGCGCATCTGGATAACTTAAGGTTTTGTCTGCAAAAGGCAAATGTATGTAATGATTTGCTTATCTCAGTTACTTCCCAAGCTTAAGATATTTCTTTAACCCTATAAAATATTCGCAGATGTGAAAATAATCCTGGGGTTCCCAGACCGCAAATGTACTCAATGATACTGAACGTGTGGTTTATCAAATATCGCCAAAATTCTTTGTATGGAAGACTTCTGATCCCTTTTGGCGATAAGAGCTATGACATTGTATGGTCACTTCGCTGATTGCTTTGATACTGACAAGATGTAGACTAGAGCTCTCTCAGAATCCCCTCCCCTTATGGGGAGTTGCACTGTCGTATCTCAAGTTAAATAAATGCATCGTCGTAAAATGTAACTCTCGCCTTTTCGGAGTTTTTTGTGTGTGCTTCTTTTGGTAAATCACCTGGGCCTATGAACTAACACCTTTACATATTATTTCTGGTGCATCTGGCCTTTTTTTCTCCGGTCAAAAAAAAAAAAAAACGCACACACACAGAGAGACTTTAAAAAAAATCATCATAATTAAAATCTTCGATAAAAAAAAAAAAAAATCTTGTATCAAGCACCCTCGGACATCAATGAAACAGCGCTACTCCAAAAAAAGAAAAAAAACCTTTAAAAGTCGACGAAATGTATGCATCAAACATCGACGGACTGTTTTCTACAAAGCGCTCTCCTTTTCTCTGAAGTGCCAAGGCCGTATGTATTTTTGTGTGACGTATTTCCCTCCCCGAAACCTGCAGTATTCAATTATGTTTTCTCCTGCACTCAAGAAAGATTGCTGCTGTTTTCGCTCTTTTCAAGAAAAGTGCCACTTTCGTTTTCGATGCGTCAGAAATTGACTGGGTCAACTGTTTTCCCTCGCAACGCCAGCTGTTCGGGATACTGTGTTATGTGCAGAAATATCCCACCACTCGGTTCAAGGTCGGAATTTTTGTTTCAGTTCACGTTTTACCGGAAACCGAAAATCTTCGTGCTCTCTGCCGATGAGAAGTTGCATTCTGATTTCATCTACTGTGTTTTTGGTGGATGCAACATAGGCAACAAGCATACTCAACGGGTCTGTTGTGTTACCGAAAATTATCGGTGAGGCATGCAAAATAAATCAATGTGGACCCAGTGGTGTTGCTAGTAAATAAATCGTGTTATGTTAAAGTCATATGTATGTCAGCGCTCTGTGATAAAACATTGTGTCAAAAATATATAACCAGTGTGAAATTTGTGCAAAAAAAAAAAACAGGTCGTCGTACCCATACATAATTAGTGAAAAGAGAATAAAATAGTGTGAAAGTTTAATTATGTCAAGAATAAATCAGACAAAAAAAGCTATGAGGTCACGATCTTAATGGTGCAATAAGGGGTCGTCGCACCCATTGTTGTACCTACAGTTTTATTCTCTCTCTAAACAAGCTTTGCTTAAAAATAAGTGCTGTGCAAAAGAAAAAATAATAATAATAATATTTAAAAGGTGATAAAAAAACATTAAATTAACAAAATTTTACGTTGTGGAACATCTGCATGAGCGCACGGCAACAGTTCATTTCTTTTATTGCTTAAAAAAAAAAAAAAAAAAAAATGATTTGTAGTTAGTTTACTTTATTCTTTTTAGCAGCTTGAACAGAGAAGATTTTTTTAAATTTAAATATAGTGCATTTTTGAAATTCTATATGTTGTAACGGAAACAAAATACATTTTAAATGTTAGTATTTAATTTGAACTTTTGAAAGTATTCTTCTCTTTTCATGCTCAATTTTCAAAAGTATTATCATTTTCAGTGCATGTTGTTTTAGTATTTATGTGTTGCATACTTAAATATCACAGATTTTTATTATTTTATGTGTTCGCGCATTAATTTTTCGCTGACATTACTTGTCCTTAATTAATTGCAGTTTGAGATTCCCATTCTCGTTTTTACTAAATTTTTGCCATTAACTATACCAGTACCTTGTTAAACAAGCCTTCTTTGATTTTTTTACTTTCGGTTGTCAAGAAACAAGGGAATTTTGGCATTGGTATTTTTGATTGGTTAATTAGTTTATTTTGAAGGCAGTACAAGTTTAAAAAAAAAAAAAAAAAAAAAAAAAAAAAGAAAAATTTTGTGTGCATTTTTAAAAAAAAGAAAAAAGCGTATTATTTAGTGTCTGCATTTTCATTGTTTTAGTTAGCTAGGTTCACATTTTGTTTACCCCCCCTCATTAAATGTGTCTTGATTCACTCGTAACTTACCAGGGTTTACTCTCTGACTAATGCAAAATTTAATTTTTCGTTTGGACTTGCATTTTTTTGTTATTTCCCCCAAATTATTAATTTTAATACTGTGGTTAACGATCAGATTTGTTTTGGTGCACCTAATTTATTTATAAATCTTTCTTTTGATTTATATTAGTGCATTTGCTTTTGGGTAAACATCTATGGCTGATATTGAGCTAAAACAAACTTCAGCTACTTCCCAAACAATGTCAGAGAGAGATAATAAATTTGGGCCTGCTTTTGGACAATCACAGGTTTCAATATCTCCTTTACTTGAATTTTATGAGGAAAATTTAACAAAGTTATCAGACACAATTATCGCTGAAGCCACAGCATTTCAAAATCAAATACAAAATCAAAACAACACTGATACACTTATCTCTAATTTTAAGGAACTCAAATTCACAATTGAATGGGATCTTAATATTTTGAAAGAGACCTTTCAGGGACTCAAAGATGAATACACTAAGGTAAAACATGAAAAACAAAATTTATTTTTGGTAAATAATAAATTGTTAGAACGAGTACGTGACTTGACTCAGGAACTAGAAAGTAAAACTAAACCTCACATATCAATTACTCAAAAAGATATCACTCCTTCGGTCAATTCTGCTTGTTTGAAAACTGTTCAGAATATGTCCACACAGACAGATAACAAACTCATTATCAAATCTCCACACACTACAATACATGAAAGTGGCAATACAAATCCCTCTTTCTCTAGTAATCAACAGGTTAATGATTTATGTGACAGTAACAATTTTCATCCCAGTATTTTCAGTACCCCTAGGAAAGATTGTACCAATTTTATCCCTGTTGTAATCATGCGTTTGCCTGAAAATTTTGGCATACCTGACATTATTTTGGCTATTTCAAAACTAACTGATAATTCTTCGCCTCCCATTCAATTTCAAAGCAAAATAAAAATAAAGCATTGTAATTTATTTAACTGGATTTTTCTAATGCCATCCCACTTTGCTGAAATTTTGCTTGTACATAAACATATTATTATTCAGGCCACAAAGTTTACTCTTAAAAGGTACATAGATATAAAAAGATGTTTTACATGTCAGAGTCTTTTTCATTTAAGTAAATTTTGCCCTAATGACATAATATGCCCTGTCTGTGCTATGTCACATAAAGATCCTAATTGTGTAAACACACCAAAATGCATTAATTGCATGAGGTGCAATGAATCAAGTAATACCCATTTTGACATTCAACATACAGCTTTTTCTCATAACTGCCCAGCTGTCAAGAGATATATAAACATACAAAGACAATCGCTTCATACAACTGAGTTTATTTCGAATGAGAAATGATGCTTTTTCTTTAATTTTTCCTGGTCACACATTACATACTAAAGGATGATTTCACTACGCTTTTTATGCATTCTTTATACATTTTGACAGATTTGTTTTTCTTTTTATAAAACATTTAGTATTTTGTTCCCTCACATTTCCTGTTACACTTTAAATTTTAACAATGTTTCTTCACATTAATCTTGTGTACAAATGCATTTTTTTTATTTCTTTCTCTTATTCGGCTATCAGGTGCACAGATGGTTGAGTAATAGAAGGAAGGCAAGTAAGAGTGAAAATTTTGATGCGGGTCGTCAATTTTGTTTTCACTTGGTTTTGGTTGTTTCGTGTTGGTGTACACAATCATTTTAAACATATTTACACATAAGCACACTTTTCTTTCCCCAGTTAACTTTTGTGGATGCAGTAACAGGAATGCAGTTAACATTAATAATATTTATACTCTATTGTTGTAGAGCCTACATTTTCCACATTTAATACATTTTTCATGGTAGATAGATATTTTTTTTGGTTCTCAATTAGATTTTAACTTTAAAAGGATTGTTGATAGTAGAATTACATTTTTACTTTCCTCAACTTTGAGTTATATATTTTTTTTTCTTTTCAACAAGGTCATGTGTTTCTCTCTCGGTCAAGGTATAATAGATACCAGGTCATGTGATTTCTTTTACACACATTTTTCTTTCATGTGTTTTTACACAAGGTCATGTGCATTTCTCTCTCGGTCAAGGTATATTAGATACCAGGTCATGTGATTTCTTTTACACTCATTTTTTTTCCTTCATGTGTTTTTACACAAGGTCATGTGCATTTCTCTAGGTCAAGGTATATTAGATATCAGGTCATGTGATTTCTTTTACATTTTTTTCTTTCATGTGTTTTTACACAAGGTCATGTGCATTTCTCTAGGTCAAGGTATATTAGATACCAGGTCATGTGATTTCTTTTACATTTTTTTCTTTCATGTGTTTTTACACAAGGTCATGTGCATTTCTCTAGGTCAAGGTATATTAGATACCAGGTCATGTGATTTCTTTTACACACTTTTTTCTTTCATGTGTTTTTACACAAGGTCATGCGTTTCTCTAGGTCAAGGTATATTAGATACCCGGTCATGTGATTTCTTTTACACAATTTTTTTATGTCTTTTTGGCACAAGGTCATGCGATTTCTTACACTATCACATTGTTTTTGTTTTTTTTCCAATATACACTCAGTCATGTGCAATACACTAGGTCATGTGGTACACTAGGTCATGCGAATACACTTTAAGTCATGTGCAACATATCAGGTCATGTGGTTCTTACATTTTTCTCTTATTTCTCTGGTTGAGGATTGTACACCAATTTCACTTGTTTTCTCAAAACTCGTTCATAATAACACACAACACTGTCATGTCATGTGTTTACATTTTTACACTTTTGTCATGTGATATGAATCCTTCCCTCATTAAATATAAAAAGTTGCTTTGTAATTAGGTAGTTGAAAACCTCATTCACACAAATACCTTGAATATTTTTCTTTTAACACACTTACCGTAAATTCTCTTCAGTTCATTTTTGTTGTTTTTTTGTTAAAAGGCTCATTCTAACACATAAAAACAATTGACATTTTTTTACAGTTTGTCATGCTCACACTTATACATTGCATCTCCATTGTTCAATGTTTTATTTATTCCCTTTACATATTACAGTGCTTCAAAAGACACTTAGTTTTTTTTGTTTGTCACATCTACATTATAGGTTTATTTGATTTTTTTTCACACTACATGTAAATTCACTTGTTACACTTACCTCTTTTTATGTAGTGGCAGTACATGAAAAGAAGGTCACTTACTTCACTAATAATTAATTTTCATTACATGCATTTTATCACAACATTGTAGTTCAACAATAATTACAAATTATTTTAGACAGCGAAATAGTACCATGCAAAAAAAAAAAAACCTTGTATCATTCTTATTTTTGAAATATTCCAGTTGTAGTAGCACCTAAACCTGACCATTTGTTTACCTTACCCGGACTGACTGTTTCAATTTAATTTATGAGATGAATTACATTTCATCTTATAGTTTTATTTTTGCATTTTTTAATTTTAGCCCCCAAAAAGTCGTGAACCGTTCAAAATTATGCCCCAAGGTTTCACGCCACACCTGTCTTGCGAAACATTTTTACCTTGAATTGGCCTACCAATTCTTTTATGTTAAATTTTAAGTGATTTCCAAGCGCGCTCCTTTCGTAGATCAGTGCGATTTTACTGAGGAGCGGGGCGGACTTATATTGTACGCAATGTGGGTTCGTCCACTACTCCCTTCCCCCCTAGGGCCGACGTCTTAAACCGAAGCCATAATACTTGTACTTTTTATACAAGAATAAGGGCTACAACCTTTTTATGGGCATGCCAGTGGCATCTCTTTTTTTAGTAGTCCTGTGCCTTATGCACAAATTTTCATTTTCAATTTTTAACAACATACACTATTTTTAGAACATATTATTTTAGTTAGGTTTCTTTTATTTTGTTTTAAATATACTATTTGTGTTTTGTGTTTTATAAATATATATATTTTTGCTTGCAATTATGCCATTTTGATCTCAAAAAGGATCAATTTAAAGAGAAGTCATGAAACAAAAAAAATCTAAGAGGTGATCACAATAAAAAAAAGAATAAATAAAATACTTCTCTCAATGTTTTGTTCATGACATAACACAATAAAAAGCTGGTACCAGTGCCACAATAAACAAATTAAATAAAGGATCCGATATTATGTAAATATTGTGTGGCAAATTTTTGAACTTTTAAGGAGCTCCCTGTCATGACAATTATAAAGATATATATGGCCATTTTTTTTTTTATTTACATATGCTGCAAGCAAATAGATATTCAATCATTTTTGTAGTACTTATATATATATACTTGTATGTTTTTGATATGTGTTCTTATATATTTTGGTAGACGACACATTCAGTATCCTCAAAATTATGACAACAATAGTGAAATTAAAAAAAAAAAAAAAAAAAAAAAACTTTAATACAAGTATAAAGTTTTTTTTTTGTGGTGGCTGGGGTGAGTTATGTAGCGGAGATTATCGCTACATATCTTTTCCTCTTCATAAATGCAATAATTATTTCCCTTTAATAAATTCTTTGGTTTATTTTAGTTTCCCTTTTCACTAATAAACCCATTAGTTAAATTAATTCTACATTTAATAGTTAAGTTCTAACTTTCATACTCCCACTAATAGAAGTAAAACTTTTCATCTTTTGGAGCTCTCTGTATAAAATTAATAATACATCTTCCTTTCTCACAAATTTTCTGTTGTGTCTGTGAAAAAACATCTGCCCATAGAAACCGCACTTATTAACAAAATAAAGAAAGCTCTGGGCTTAGTTCATCATAATCTTTTATCCGTTACATTTTATTAACATCTGCCTCCCACACCCTGTTTTCATTCTCACAATTAATGCTTAAAACTAGAAATACGTTTATCTCTGTTTATCCTGACTGTGCGTTCTTTCTATTCAATTGCGCATCTGGATAACTTAAGGTTTTGTCTGCAAAAGGCAAATGTATGTAATGATTTGCTTATCTCAGTTACTTCCCAAGCTTAAGATATTTCTTTAACCCTATAAAATATTCGCAGATGTGAAAATAATCCTGGGGTTCCCAGACCGCAAATGTACTCAATGATACTGAACGTGTGGTTTATCAAATATCGCCAAAATTCTTTGTATGGAAGACTTCTGATCCCTTTTGGCGATAAGAGCTATGACATTGTATGGTCACTTCGCTGATTGCTTTGATACTGACAAGATGTAGACTAGAGCTCTCTCAGAATCCCCTCCCCTTATGGGGAGTTGCACTGTCGTATCTCAAGTTAAATAAATGCATCGTCGTAAAATGTAACTCTCGCCTTTTCGGAGTTTTTTGTGTGTGCTTCTTTTGGTAAATCACCTGGGCCTATGAACTAACACCTTTACACCAGGTAGGCTCCTTCAAAAGAAATGCATCATCCTTTCAATTCCAAATAGTCTTCCTTAGTATGGCATATATGACTATTCATCACCATCAGTGCAATTTCACACAAATGATAAAAATTGCAACTACACTGATAAAAATATGCAGCCACTATTGAAGACTTGCCAACACACATGAATATCTGAAGAGGCACTAATTTCACTAGTAGAAAACAGGTGTCAGTCACACTTTAACCACTCTTCATCATAGAGCGATAACTTCATATTTAGAATGATATCACAGCACTATAAGGCAACACGCTCAAGTTCCTCAAAAATTTTAATTTTTTCAAAAAAGCTCAAAAATAAAACCAATTTAGAAAAATCTTTTACTAGGGTAAATACTACACAGCCAATACTGAAAAGTTATCAAAAAAATTCCATTAGCCCCCCTTGTCTCAAAGCTTCCTGCTTACGATAAAGGCTGAAGGATAAAACATGAAAACTTTCAGTTAAAATTCCAAATGAGAAAAACTGCACTCTGCTATAAAAACTAGGCACAACTAAAGGCCCATAACCATGAAGTAATTACAATGTAATTACGGTTATAAACTGAATTAGCAGAGCAAAAATAAGTGCACAAGTGGAACCGTATCACGCTGAGAAGTTGAGCCCAGTAAATTATGTAAAAAGAGTGAATTATATTCAAAGTTTAAATCAGTTTAAATGGCTGAAAAAGAAGAATGTAATCTATGCAAAAATAAGAACAAACTAGATTTAAAACCAAATTATATTTTATTTAACAAAAACAAGATTAAAAGAAAAATAAAAACTTTAAAAATAAAATCAGAAATATTTGACATCTGTGTTCTCATAGAAGTAAATACAGGATTGGAGCACCAAAGAATTAAATTAATTTGTATATCTAATTTAGATTAACTTTAAAAAGAAAAATTATTATACTTCAAAAAGATTAATTAATTCATATTTAATTCAAATATCTTAAACTTAATAACTCTATTAGAAACAGCTTTAATATTTAAGATTGACTTCCCCCCTCAATAATTAAACTTTAAACAGATGCTAATTCAAATATTTATTATACATTGCCTTACAGGAAACCGCCGACACTTCACGCGATACCGTCATTAAAACATCGTCGGAATCCAAATAAAACAAGTGTGACATAACTCCACCTCATACCCTGCATCATGGTAAAAACCAAGCAAGTGTCAAACACATCTGGTAACCAACAGAAACTTCGCCCAAACCTTTAAAAAGCTAAAGTTCCGTAACACTTTACCTTTTGACATGAATGACCTTATAAGTAAAAGAGGGAGATAAGAAAAACAAAGTAAGACATCTTCATTTTAGATAAAAGAGGAGGAAAGGCAATTTCAATAGAAAACTTATATCAAAACCATTAAAAAAAGAAACAAGAGCGTGTGCCCATATCTTAACTGTGTCTCCAAATATCCAAGCAGAAAAACACCAAAGGAAATCTTCCGTCTTCATCTTTAAAACACTAACACTATTTCAAAAAAGGACGACGACATTCTTCTTTCAGAAAAACACTTAAAAACTATCAGCTGTCCATAAACGAGACTTGCTGCTTGTGACCAGCCATCGTGTACAAAAAAACAACAAACGAAACTAAACGCAAACAGCTGTCATTACTTTAAATACATCGCGCCGACTGCCGGGCTAATCTACTACGCATGCTCAGCTTACGACATCATCGGCTCCAGAACAATCTCCGATGCGCCATGTCTATCACAAGGGAGAAATGCAAATGCTGACGGACAGGCAATGCCCTCCATCGCCAGCTGACAACTTTCCTCTGTTCAAAGATGAAACGCACGGCCATAGGACAATCGGAAAAACAGTGATTCGCTATTGTTTTGTACGAGATAAACATGCTAGCGAGATTCACAAGTAAACAGACGTTTGAGGCAAGAAACAGAAAGGAAAAATATATTTTAAGTAATTAAATCGTAGGTAGAAATTAAAGACTATTTAAATATTTAAATGTTAGCTTTTACTTTTAGATTTAACATTTAAATTAGATGTTCAGATAAATTAATCTAATATTTTAATCTTTATTTTAAACTATGGAGATTTATAAAAAGTAAGACTTAAGGAAATAAAGATAAGAGAATTATTTAAACAGGTTATAAGATGATAAGAATAAAGGAGTTAAAAATATGAATATATAGTCAACAAATTTCTCCAAAAGATCGCAAAAAACTATAAATTCTTTAACAATCGCGGAAACAATACTATATTCATCAGAGGATCGCGGAAGACGCGATTTCCGTCAAAAAATTGCAGGAAGAGATACGATTTTTGTTAAAGGATCCCGAACAAGACGCGATTTACGTCAAAGGATTGCGGGAAAATGCAATTTTTGTGAACAGGTTGCGGAAAAATACTCTACTTTCCTCAAAGAATCGTGAAAAATACTTCAATTTTATCGAAAGATCGTGGAAAATAGTCGAATTTTGTAGAAAATTGCTGCGAAAGTACGCGAACTTTGTCGAAAGATTGTGGAGGTTATGCGAATTTTGTTGAAAAATCAGGGGAAATACACGAATTTTGTCGAAAGATCGGTAAAATACGCGAATTTTGTCGAAAAAATGCGAAAAATAGGCTATTCTTATCGATAGACCGTGAAAAAAAACGAGAATTTTGACGAAAGATCAAGGAAAGTATGCCATTTTTGTCAAAAGATGGCGAAAAATATGTGATTTTTGTCGAAAGTGTTGTCCTTGAAAAATCAAGGACAAGTCACTAGCAGATAAGATACGCAGTGTGAAACTTTGCTGTGGAAACTTGCCCATAGAGTTTAGGAAAAATGTAATGAGGAAAAATAACAGATTTATAAACAACAAACAACTTTTATTTAATTCGTAATTAAAACATATAAAATCAAATTAAAACCAAATTATATAAAAGTCAAATAAATAATCAAATTATATTATATGCTTAACTAACACAATGAACCGGAGCACCAAAAGCAAACTATTGTATTTCAAAATTCGATCTTAAAACTGTCAATAATAATTAACTTTAAATTCATCTTTAAATTAAACTTCAGTTTCCAATCTAACCCATATTACACTTTCAATTAAAATAAAATAAATTACATTAATGTTTTTCTCCTCCCGAAAGATTCCACTAACCATACTGAATTACAAAAACTTTCTCTGTAGCTAATTCTCACTGCCACTAAGAATACTACACCGGCCATAACACCGGCTACTGCCACTAACGGTGAACTCCAAGAAATCCCGTATCTGCCACATGAGACTATACTTGGAGGGCGAGAAAGAAAAATCTAAACATTCCCCATACCGTAGCAAAACAAAATCTTAGTAAAGACTCAGCAGCGAATTCCGTCTATAGAGTCTTAAAAAGAAATTGACCTGGATCCCTTTAGGCCTGGTCACATTACCGCGATACGGGAAAACCATTTAAGAAAGAAGTTATCTCAAAGGAAGGAGTAAAAGAAACTTTACAAATAAACTATTTCCAATTTAAAAGAAATATAAAATTAAAATACCAACTAATAAAAAAATGTCGCTGGTGACGTGGCTGTCTTCGCCTATTCTTGAAAAGTTAAAGTCCCAGACTTGACAACCTCACGATATATTCTTCAAGGCATCAACTTCATCTTTATTATTCATGTGCCGACCAAACAGAAACAAAGTTAATCTTTTATCTACTCACGATATTTTTCCAAAAGATTTATCAAATAACACGCATCGGTAATAGTCTAAAACTTCACTATAAATAAACATGACTGAAGACAACACGATGACAAAACAAAACTATAACAACATACATGCAGGCAGGCAAAAGCAACGACGCACTCACGGTCTCTCCACTGAGCTATAAATAGCTCTCCCATCTTCAGTCACCGTCCACTTGCGTCATTTCCTATGACGACATTCAAACGCCACCTACGGCCTCTAGAACATACCTGAGCGGAAGAACCAATAACGATCATCCACGACAGGTAGGCACGTGCACTCGGACAGGTAACGCCATCTACCTAAAACTGCCGTAACCTTACAGATTACGATTTGCCGTGACGATAATCACCGCTGTTCGTATTGACAGGATGGAAACATGTTTACCGTGATACAAGTCGGCAAGTGAAGGATGAACGTAAGTTAAACAGAAGTGACCAAACATTAAGTTATATTTTATTTAGAATAAAATTATATTTAAATGCTGAAATAAAGATAATGAAAGTATTTAAATTAGACTTACACTATTAAAACTTAGTGATTTAGCCAGAATTTATTTACTGATAAGTATAAAAGATAAACAGATCTATAGAAGGTAAGTTGGATGAAATGGGGAAGAATGGAATGGGACATAGTTTGAGTGGAGTGATAAGAATAGAGGGAAAATATAAATATGTTTTCCTAACAGAAAGATCGCGGAAAATACGAGAATCTGGACGAGAATCGAGGAAAATAAACATATTTTGTAGAAAGATCGCGGAAAATAAATGTATTTTGTACAAAAACCGCGGAAAATATGCTAATTTTGTCGAAAGATTGGAGAAAAATCGCGAGGTGTCTCCAAAGATCTAAGAAAAAAAGGCATATTTTGACGAAAGATCTCGGAAAATATGTGAATTTTGAAGAGAGGTTACTGAAAATTCGCGAATTTCGACGAAAGATCGCGGAAAATATGCAAAATTTCAGGAAAGATCGCGGAAAATACGCGAATTTTGAAGAAAAATAACTGAAAATATGCGAATTTTGGCGAAAAATCGCTGAAAATATGCAAATATTTTGGAAAAATCGCTGAAAATATGCAAATTTTCTGGAAAAATCGTGGAAAATCGCGAATTTTTTTATAAACATCGAGGAAAATTGGCAAATTTTCTCGAAAAATTGCAGAAAATACACAAATTTTCTAGAAAGAGAGAAAGAAAAATCTTTAATTTTGCTAAAAGATCGTGGATAATGGTAAAATTCATTGAAAAGACTGAAAAAAGTGCGATTTTCATCAAATGGTTGCAGGAAAAAGCTAATTTAATTAATAAATTGCTGAAAAACGCAAATTTCATTAAAACGCTGCAAAAAAATACAAATTTCATCAAAAGTCTGTGATGCCGTGAAAGTTCAGCTTTTTTCTTGTTGAGCCTGTACCATGTCTGAATCATTAAATAAATAACATAGACATAAATGAAAATGTTTTAATTAAAAAAAATGAAACTATATTGAATATTAGAAATACATTTAAATGATATAATACAAAATTAATAGAAAACATTTCTACTTATTTTTAAATCTCTTAAAAATTGCAGTGATAGTGGTTTGCTTTATAGTTTTTACTTTTTGCTCTGTAATTTAATCTGGAAAACTTTTTAAAAGTCAGGATTTCTTGATCAGTCAAAAAAAGCTTGTTTTTCAGAAAAACTAAGATTTTATTCTCAATTGCCTCTTTGAAAGCAATTTTATCTTTCATATAAGCAAACTAATGTATTCAGAATATTACAGTAATAGTTATTTACAAGATACATAAAACACTTCCTTCTAATGAATGCAGAATCCATTAAAAATTTCATAATACATTCATCAGATCATTTTTTATGGTTAAAGTGTACAATATCTTACTTTAAAAAAGATTTTAATTATTTGTTTACATCTGAAATATTGTGTGGAATATAGATGTTTGTAGATTAGAGTTTCAGATTAGAGGGTACTGGGTATTGACTGTACTTCAATATTATACCAACATTGATTTTCGTCTTAAATTTTTTGCTTCAGTCACTTAATCAAAGTGAAAACGAATTAATCTCAATCATGATGTGTGTTAAAATCTATAGTTTTTCGTTATTCTGTTGTACATCAGCTGTTTGTGAATAGCTAGTTTAGCAGGATACAAAGTTTCCATCATTGCATAAGTTGCCAATGTATAACAAAAAAATCATACAAAAATTGCTATTACAGCATCCCCTTTTATGAAATATTTTGAAATTCAGGAAAGAATAGCTTACTATAGCCAAAAAAATAAATATGAAATTTGATTCATTTCTTTTTGTATACTCCATCCACTTTTCATTAGTACAATGGCAGCTCACAGACATTTTGCAAAAGCATGCTTTTGGTGATCTCTGATCTCTAAAATGTGTAAATACAGTTCTATTAAACAGAATCTGCACAGTTTTGGACTAGAGTTTGTGCAGATTTTAGAATTTTGTGAATTTCTGGTCATTGCTTTGTTTACATTTGTTAAACAATTTGGATGCAAATAATAATCCATTCAAAATTATAGTGAAATATGTACAATATAGTAAAATATTAAGATAATTAAGTAATGTAATAAAGTAAAATAATATTTTTTAAATATTAAAAGCAAAAGTCAAATACATAAACAATAATATATAATTAAATATTCATTATAAAGATTGGATGCATTTTTAATAAATTATTTAATGAAACTTGCCTCATAAAGGTACACTAGTAATTCACATCAAAATCATAAAATAAAGAAGTTTTATTTCAGGATTAGCCAGGTCAAATAACCCAAAAGGCTTTATTAATTTATAAATATATTCGGAAAAAAGATTGTGATTATCAGTGATATCAACATTATCTTGAATTTTTTAAGAAATGAATTTATTCTTCTTTCATGAAAAGGCATAAATTAAGTAATACTAACGAAATTACATATTAAAAAGTATATGGAATTGATATAAAAAGTCATTTTGTCCCTACATCTGAACTGAAAGTTTCTTTCTTTACATCTGTAAATTACTTGCCGATTTCAGAGAGTTGCAAATTTGAGGGAGTCTATTGTAAATCAATAACTGGAAGACAAAAAGAATTTGATTATAATACTTTCTTGCATTGAAGATAAAAGAAAATAATACTAAATTGTGATAAAATTTTTTTTTAAAAAAAGAGTGTTTTAAATCTTATTTCTACAATAATTTTTAATTGTTCTTTTTAACAAATGTGATTTCGATAGAGATCAGATTTCCAAAAATTTAATTTAGTGGGAAAACTCAGTAAAATGGCATAATTTAAATTGTTTATTTGAAATAATAAGCTATTTATATTATTAAAAATCTAATCCTTATTTTTTATAAAATATACCATATCCCCCCACATTAGCCAGCATGCCACAAAATTGAGAGAGATTAGATTTTTTAACATAAGTATAAGTCCCTGGTCTTTCCGGCATGCCAGAAAAAGAGAGGATCTTCTAAAACATTTCGAAACACGAAAGGATTGTAGTTCATTAACTGCATTCAGTAACAGCGACCTTTTTTTATGGAGGAGGAATGCAATGTAGAATTTCTCTTCACTTTTACAATTATTTAGTGTACCTTTTATTTATTCAATAGAATAGAAACATTAATGTTTCTCATACCATTTCATACAAAGCTCCTTCTCAGCACCAATCTGATATTTACAATGTAGAAATAGATTATCTCATAAACTATTACATGAACAGATATATTCTAACTATATATAAAATAAGAAAAAAAAGTATCGAAATACATAAGGAGAGACATTTGATTACATTACATTAAAAAAATAATTTTATATGATAATATATCAGGGGTCAGAGTTGTCCTATATTTCCTATATATCCTATATTTATAAAATAACCTTCAAAAATGTCCTATATTGTCCTATATTTCTCTACTTTCTCATATATTTGGTATTAAAATCATCACTTGTTTTCACATGCATCACTTTGCTCGCTGAGTTAGTCTAACGTTCAACATGGTTCTGTGTTTCATTGCGATTATTTTATATTCTCTTACCATGTATTCAGCTGCAATACATTGTTTTTATTTATTTTATTTTTTAATGCAGAAAAGGCATATTTATTGCATTAGATTAATGCAATGTCATAATGTGAACATAGATTGATCTTTGGATAGATCAGATTGACAGCATGGAAAAAAAAAATTGCTGAATGGTGTGTGAAGGGTAAAGATCATTACCATGTCTGGTTCTCATCAGTAACAGATAATTCAGAAAAACAAAGCGATTAGCTTCAATCTCACTTTGTGCATTTTATTGGCCGAAAAAGTGCGAGTTTGAATATCAAGTTTAAAAAAAAGTGGATTGAGTACTTGGACTTAAAATGAGGGAGATAAGATCTACAAATCCAAGATTCTGTGGATAATTCCCATGGCCCTAATTAATTATTTATTTCAGTCATAAGATGGAATGCAAAATTTATTTTTGAAATGTTTGCAGTTTCCTCTTTGCCACAAGGTATACAGTTAAATTCAAAGAAAGTGCCATATCTCATGTCCTAGACTCATATATTTTAAAACAAATCACTGTCAGTGATGATTTCAACAAAGAGTCCCCCTTTTGTCTCTCTCATGTATGATGAGACATTAAATGACCAGAACTTAAAAAGTTCTTGGTATTGGTTTTGCGTAGTTGGTAAGTAGTTTTGCTTGGTATTGGAGTGAGGAAATTGGTGGTATTACCGAAAAATATATTGAAAGTGAGTTTTTTGATCATTTAACTGCAAAATGAATGTAATGAAAGCCTTTAAATTGGATCTAAATCATTTGCTCATCTATGGATCAAATGGTCCTAATGTAAATAAATCAGCTTTCAAAATTTCAGATAGATAAGTACAATTTATGAGAAAATTTGGCATAATGTTGGTACCTTTAATTTACACATTGTTGATTGTTTACAATGCATTGACTATCAGATCACATGTGAGCCTTTCTCAAACATAACAGATTTCCTTGAAATCTGATTTTATAAGAATCTGTGATTATCGAAGATTTTCTTGAAATCTAACATTGTTGGTTTGGAAAATTTCCATTATACCAAGAAGATTTAAGAATAACAATGAAAAAATTAATTTTATACATTTTTTTTTAAATATTGTATCTTGATTTATCGTTAATTAGTGAAAAAAACGAAAAAACGCAGGCAATTTTTGTCGCTTGGAATTTTTACGTGTAATAGCACTTTAACATAGATTATGTTTTAAAAATGTATTTTATAGCAATATATATCCAATAGCGTTATTTTCTAAATGTCTTATATATGTCCTATATTTTATGAATTGGTCACTCCTACCCCTGTATAATTAATGTCGTCATTCAGCAGTAGAAACGTCATGCATGAAAATTTTACATAATATGATACATAAAATCTAATAATTAAGTATAAATCAAAATATAGAGAGAGACAGTAAACAAAATAAGTATTGATGTTTTTCCTTGAAATGAAAAATGTTTTTAGAAAAACCAAAATAAATCAGCCACCCATTCTCCAGTAACGAAACCTCATATCTTCCAGCATGCCGGTGTACTTAGATTTTATCCAGCATGCTGGCTAAAACAGGGGAATACAGTAAGAAGAAAGAAAAGAAGTTCGTCAATTGAAAAAAAAAAGTATGCATTTAATTTTAGCATTTGATTATACTGAAAAAACACAAAGTGAAAAAAATTAATGTTGCAACTTTGAATCATTTGAAGTGATGCAGTGAAAAATTAATATATTTACAATCTTTAGATTTTTACCCAACATCTCCAAACCATACTAGATGTCAAAGTACTTTTTATGCAAAAAATAAGAAAATTAATATTTTCATCGTGGTATTTTTAATATCTAAGATAATTATATACATACAAAAACTATCATGAAAATCCATTATATCGACTTTTGTATCTTATTATTTTTATTTACTATATGTTTATTTTGTATGTATTCAGCAGTTAGCTGTTTCTTTCCTTTTGCTGCTTTCAGCTAATATTTTATCAACCTTTTTTTAAAAATAATTTGCATTTTATAGATATTTTATTTACAGAATTTGCATTAATTTTTTGAAATCATATCTTAATTTATTAACAAGTCCTTCCCCACCTGTAAAATGATGTATGATGGACTAATTTCATTTAGGAATATGAGGTATAAAAAATTAATCTTTATTATAGGCTGTTTTTATTGTTATTATTATTATTTCTAGGAATTCATATCTGAAGGCACTAAATGGATGCATGTTGACATTGCTGGTGTTATGGAAAATAAAGATGAAGTTTCTTATATATCTCCTGGAATGGCAGGTAAGTGCTATTTTTTTATAAAATCTTTGCAAATAATTATAATAGAAATTCTGTTATTGCATATGTTTGTGATTACATAAGTACAATTCAAGAGCAAATTCTATTTAGCACAAAAAATTAAAAATAGAAAACATAACCACCAATAGTGAATCTTGTTTCTATGAATGTTATATCACAAATTCCCTTCCTTTCTTTATAAAATAGTGTCATCACAGATTTTCTGTGGTGGAACAAAGTTTCCTTCAGGGCTTGAAAATTCTAAAAATTTTAAGGTTCCCAGCTGGGAACTTACATGAAAAATATAGGTTTCCACATAAAAAGTATAACTTCCCGAAAAAAATTATGTATGAGTATTTGAACAAAATTTTCTGTTTTATCGTGATTTAAAAAAAAAAAAATTGCCGTTTTTTCGTGATTCTTTGACGAAATCTGCTGTTTTATCGCGATGTTTTAACAAAACCTGCCATTTTTCAATTTTTTACGAGATTTGCCATTTTTGTGATTTTTTTAAAATGAAATTTGTACTGCTTCACACACTTTTCTGACGAATTTTGGAGCATTTTAACAATCTTTTGATGAAATCTGTTGTCCTTATGCTGTTTTTGGACAAAATTTGCCATTTTTTCACAATTTTTTTTACAAAATTTTTTTTCCCATGATTTTTTTAACAAAATTTGCTGATTTTTGCGATTTCTTGATGAAATTAGCCGATTTTTGCAGTTTTTTTTATGAAATTTGTCGTTTTTTTCACGATTTTTTTTGACGAAATTTGCCGTTTTATCGCGATGTTTTAAGGAAACTTGCCATTTTATTGTGATATTTTACGGAAACTTGCCTTTTTATCGTGTTGTTTTAACAAAACCTGTCGCTCTTGAAAAGAAAATCTTTACGAAATTCGTCTTTTGTTTTTTTTGTGACATTTTAATGAAATTTGCATTGCTTCATGCAATATTTCAACAAAATCTGTTGTTTTTTTGCGATATTTTAACAAAATTTGTTGTTTTCCATGATTTTTTAACAAAATGTGCCGCTTTTTCGCGATTTTTTAATGAAATTTGCGTTTTTTTCTGCGATTCTTTTGTTGAAATTCGGGCTTTTCCCGTAATATTTCGACGAAATTACGTATTCCCCGTGCCGTTTAAGAGCTATTTTTTTTTTGCCAATTTTTTGCTTAATTTACACGTTATAATGCGTCCACAGCATTGCTAGCGTACATGGCAAAAGATGAGGTTCCCGGCTGGGAACCTTAGTGATAAAATATGCGTTCCCGGAAAGGATTTCTAGGTTCCCCGGGAACACTATTTTTCTAGCCCTGGTTTCCTTTGAGGGACAGAGTTTGTAATTGCATGTAAGATTGTGCAAATTGTACACAAAATAAAAAAATCTGCATAATAATAAAAAAGACTATATGGTATTTTAACTCCTTTAAATTCTTTTATAGGGATAAGATTCTTCTACGATTATTTATAAATATACGTGGAAGTCAGCAATTTTGCATTTTACAAGATTAATTCCTGTATGAATCTTGGGAGCAGGGGGGTAGCAAATTGTAAATTTTGCCATACTATGCCTTTTTTTAAATGAACATCATAGTTTATCGTTGCTTCTATTTTATAGAAAGCAGCTAGATTTTATGCTTGTAGTTAAAGTTAACAATATACAGTAAAACCCAGTTAAGACACTTGCAGTTAATATGCAGATTTTTTTTCAAATTCATTGAACATCACTCATAAGACTAATGAAAAAATATGTTTAATACATGAATGGTTATTATGTGATCCTGCTTAATAACAATAAATTTTCGGCTTTAAAAAAAAAATCATGCCCAAGACACAAATTCCTTCTCTCTTCTTAAGTGTTGCCATTTTGTTTTTGTTTTTTCAAATAAAAATACAAAAAATAATAAATGATTTTCAAATAGTATTATTTACTTTATCTAATAATAGCTTAAGATAAAAATTACTAACCAGAAATTGTGGTAGATATTTGAATATAACAAAAAATCTGCTAAATTAGCAAAATTGAAAAAAAAAGTCTGTCATCTTGTCTCCCAACATTCTTTGTCCCTTGCTTAGTGTGTTTTAACAGAGGTGCCAAATACTACGATTTATCCTTATTTATTACGAATACGCAACAACAAATTATGGCATTGGTTAATAATTACGGATTAAAAAAAATCACTAATTTGACAAAGGATTGCTTGAAAAAATGCGAATTTCGACATAGGATCGTGGAAAAAAATACGAGATTTTGTCAAAAGATCATGTAAAAATAGACATTTCTTCAAAATGTTGAGAAAAAAACATAAATTTAGTCAAAAGATCACATAAAAAACTCATTTTATCCAAGCCTTGCTTTTAAAAAGCGAATTTTGTGAAAGTTTCGCATAAAAGCGAGAATTTAGTTTTCAAAAGTGCAAATTTCGTTGAAAAATTGCTAAAAACATGTAAATTTCATCTAAAAATCATGGAAAACATGCAAAAATTGTCAAAAAATCACGAAAAACACAAATTTTGTGAAAATCTTACAAGTTTTGTCAAAAAATCGTGAGAAACATGCAAATTTTCACAAGAGATTGGCAAAAAAGTAAATTTCTTAAAAATATCGCAAAAATTTGCAAATTCTGACAAAAGATCATTAAAAAGCAAGATTTTTGTCAAAAGATAGCTGAAAAAGCAAAAGAACTAACTTTTGAATATTTGGGTTCAAATTAACTGTTGTTAAAATTATTTGGATTAGGTTGGAGGAAAATATGCAAATTTTGGGTTCCCCCCCCCCCCCCACACACACACACACTCTACCTTTCAAATTCTGGTTATTGATAATTTTCATTGAAATTTGGCACCTCTGTTTTAACTTTAATAGAGAGATATAAATGAATTCATGTTACTTAGATACATCATAAAAATTATTACAATTAGAATAAATCATACATGTTAGTGAGGTTATAAATGTACTTCATATCACTACTATGTGTTATAAAGCATGTTATAAACAATGGAAAAAATAAAAATCAAATGCATAAACAAATACAACTGCATTTGGATAATTCTTTTGTGATTTCTATGTTGGCTTAACTTAAGAATACTTTTTACATAAAGGTGAATAAAGATAGTTTTTTTTTATATTAAGAAGACAGGTTATAAAGTAGGGCTTGCGATTAAATGTTTACGTACATTTAAATGTATACATACTTAAGCCTTTTTTCCATATTATGTCTATCCAAAATCATTACCAGTTACACTACATTTTAAACATATATTAGCGACCACTGTTATAAAGGATTATTATTAAAAGTAATAAATATGACTAACATGATAACTTGACTATTATGGGCAATATTATAATGTCAAAGTTTATAAGTTATACTATATACCACTGATTTATTGTTCAATAATTTAAAAATATTTGCTATAGGCCAACCAGACAGTTCTATATTATTTTTCTCTATACATGAATTCAATTCCAGAAGAACAGACCAATATAGAGACATAAAATCTAATAATGCGTAAACAGACCAAATTATTACGAGCAAGAAAATAAATTTTTTTTAGTGAATTAGCAGTTTGGTTTATTTTATCAACAGTTAATGCAAAACGTCTGATATTGCTACTGAGATATTTGTTGCCAACATTTGAAAATTGTTCCACAGAACGCATTTTGTATGAAAGGAGTAAATGATGATCGTGTGATTAGAATAATGGTAGCCTTTCATCTTCTAAAGTAGCATTAAAACGCAGTTACAAATTACTGATTATTGTACTATTCCAGTGATCGGCAAACTTATTACCTGCATATTATTGAGTGACCCATTTTCTGATTTTAAATGACCCACTTGTGTTCTGAAGAAAAATAGATTAAAAAAAAAAAAATTATAAAACATATATTTGAAGAATACTGAAAAAGTAAGCTGAAAAATAGCATTTTTATTTGATTACAAACTTGCAGCAATGAATGCAAAAGTTGAAAATTCAAAGCACAACAGAATTCAAATTGATGCATTCACTGCAGTATCCCCTTTCGCTCAGTTAAAAGTTGGATTAAGCTTCTGCTACAATTTGGTGGTTAAGTGTCCTGAGAACTAAAGCACCTAACCACCAAATTCTTTTAGTTGTAGCACTTGTTCAATAGTGCAAGAATAGCAATGCATTTATCATTATAAGAGGAACCTAACTACTGAAAATATATATTTGTATATGCCACAAGAAGACTAATGATAAGACAGGCTTGACTAAGTTTATATCATAAATTCAGCATTAGGAGAATCATTGATGTTGAACAGAAAAGTAAAGTACATTCAGTTGAATTTTTTAGAACTTTTATGTTCAAAATTTAAGAAAGCATATTGTATTTATTCTGACCATTATCTTATTTACTGAAAAAAGTGAGCTGAAATGAAAATATCGCTGATCTGAAAAAATAAATCTTAATATACTCGTAAATATAACTCATTTCTGCTGTTTGCAATTCAGTATCCCCCCCCCCCCCCCCCAAAAAAAAAAAATAAAAAAAAAATAAAGAAATAAATAAAATAAAGAAATAAAGAAAAGAAAATGCCCAACCTTGCTCTATTCCCTACACTACAAACTGCTGAAAAAAATATTACAAAGTAGATACTACTTTTGATTTGTCCTTGAGACAATCCATTTTATATGCTATTAGTCTTTTTCAAGATGATCGTGTTCGTTTTTTATTATAACATTTAACTTTTTGCTGATTATTATTTTCTTTTTCATAGGTCGGCCCACACGAACATTTGTGCAATTCCTGCAGTTATTAGGTGAAAAGAAATGAAATAATTTGAAAATTTAATACTTTCTGTTAAGATATCAAAGATAATTTTGAACAATGTTTATCTACAAATGGGGAATTTTCTTTTACTGCCATAAATAACTTTTTTACTCTATGATATATTTATCTATAATATAGAGTATAATAAAGTCTATAATACTGTGTATTATATCTTTTTTACTTTGTCTTTTTGATAAATAACAAATAAAAATAATCTTATATACTGTAATTTTAATTTATTGAAAATATTTTATGAAAATAAAATTGTTCTAGATTGTTCTTGTTTATCTGTTTAATCACTACTTTGTCACACAAAATTCTTTTAAATCAGTTACATACAAGACAGACAAACACTCTTAGTTAAAAAAAAAATTCTGCTGTAGTTACATGTTATGCTGAGTATGTTTGTCTGTCAAATCTTCACTGTATGTCATACTGCATTTACTCGTGTACACTTTTCAAAAAATTAAGGGAAAACTTGTAGATGCGTGTTATACACGGAATAATTTTTTACTGTTTGATGTAATCACACGATACACATATGAAACAAAAAATTATTCAAAGACATTAAAACTCAGAAAATGTTACTTAATTGAAGTATTACTGCATTTTTATACAACAAAGTTAGTATTATTATTATTATTTAAACATTAATTACCAATTCTCATTACCGTCACTCACTCCTACTTACCATCATTGAATTACTACAGAAGTCTAAAAATGTATTTTCGTTTTGTTTTCTGGCCTAGAGTAATGTTTGTTTAGTTTTTCTTTACTAAAATTCATTTGATAATTCTTCATTACCATATCAAATTTATGGTGCGTGTAATATGAGATTTTTTAAAAACTGCCATTTTTTTCTGGAAAAATATGGGGTGCGCTATATACACGAGTAAATACGATAATTGCAGCAAGTTTAATTGAGTGATTGGCAAAGAAACTTTTTAATTTATTGTTACAGTTTTTTTATTGATTACTACCTTTCTTTAAAATTTTAATAATTCAAAACCCCTCTTTCCTTTTTTTAATATACGCACAGGTCCTTAATACTTTTGTTATTTCTTTTTCCTTTCCCACGCTTTCACAAGCGTTTGTGAATGTTAGAAAGAAAAACACACCCCCTCCCCTTAAAACTCGCATAAAATCCCTGCTCGGCAGAGAAATGCGATAATTGCTAAAAGCCCTTTTGTTAAGATTAAAGATGTGTGTGGTTCCCATGCTATGAGATTTCGGACAATAAATAGCGTACCTTATATAATTGGCCACACACAGAGTTTTTTAAGCCCTGGGTAATTGCTAAAAGTACACCCTTTTTTTATAACCCATAAAAAATTGTATAGTGTCATTTTAGAGAGAGAGCAAGATAAATTTTCGCCCATAAAAATATCCCCAAGTCTGTTACTTCCATTATGTGCAATACTTGGGATCCCAGCTGTAGATTTCATGGGAACGGGAATTGGAAAAACACCTGCTTGAGCAGGACCTCGTGTAAGTCACGTGATTGAGAGATAGAAACATTTCCTTATTTGGACATTGGATATGGAACTTAGGCGCTGACCAACGAGAAGTCACCCTTTTGGTTGGGGAAAAGGGGGATGCGTCCGTGTTCTCAGAAAAAATACCCCCGTATGTTAGAGGCTTGCGCGCAATTGGTTTTTTTAGAAAAAAAGTCAGTCCTGGTGATAGCAGTCGAACGGAGAGCATCTGGTTGAAGATAGGTGAAAGTTCTGTCCCCCCCCCCTCCCCTGTTTTATTCTGGGAGAGGGGAGGCCTAAATAATTCAACGAGATTCGGGGATTCTGAAAAAAAAAATGCTAAGAGTTGGTTGAAAAAGTGTGGTCTGCCGCAGATAGCTGAGAGAGTTTGCTGAAGAAGAATGGTCTGCTCAAACTATTATTTCTAGAGAAAAAAGGATCGAAGCCCCTCGACTTAGAATTGCAGCACCCTACTGATCGGTTCTGAAGCCAGAACCGTTCTAAAATTATATAAAACTAAAGCAGAGATAGAAAAATTAAAAATGGTGACCTGAAATAAATATTGGCAATCTGTGGTAGTGTAATAAAGTCAGTAAAGAAGCATTTAATTAAAAGATAATCTAACGTTTATTTTCAAGAAAAACATATTCAAAATAAAAATATATGTATATATAAAATAATAAACAAAGAGAAATTGTATCTGGTAAAATCAACCAAAAAATGTAATTTCTGAAATTATGTTATCTATAAAATTAAAGCCATACTTTAACATAATAAAAACACTTAATTAATTAAACAGCATGACGTAAGGTAAAGTTTAAACGACCTGTACAGGTTGCAAAACGAACTACTCACCATAGCATAACTGGAAGAAAACAGATTTTTCAAATCGGATGATGACGAAAAAATAATGTCCAGCAAATGTCCAAAAGAAATAGAAGCCTTGGATGTCATAACAATTCATGACAACAAAATATTCATCACGATATTTCTGCTATCGACTAACAGGTTCCAGTTCATAAGACAACACCATCTTTCACAACTAAAATAAACTACAAACTGCATCTTTCACCAGCAAAACAAACTGTAAAACAGAACTTTTCATAACTAACATTTAAGACAACTAACCGCATTTGCCAGCCTAAACATTGTCAAACCACCGGCAGTCAAAACAAACCGACTACCTTAAATACCACTCGCAATTCCAGACATCGGCAGAAAGCAACGCCCCCTTTGCGTCTGCAGAAGTTGAGCGAATGCGATCCTGCCTTGCGATATGGAGATACGGCTATTCGTAAGTTGCGATTTGCGAAGATCGCAAATCGTGATCAGACGGAAGAAAACGATCATGAACGCACATGTAAAATGTTCAAATCGAAAGTAAACAAATAAGTAACCGACTAAGAATATGCCATGGAATAAGGAAAAACAAAATAAAGGGATTGGAAATAAGATAAAATTTGATAAGATAAGATTGGAATAAAATAAAACCAGTAAGTCATGCTATATTATTCTATTACAATATGTATATATGCTTATAGGGTGTTAAGGGTATGAGTAGGCTGACAATCGCCCACCCCCCCCCTTAACACTCTTACTCCAAAGAAACTAATTACTAAGTATTATCAAACAATATAAACAATAAAGGTCGTATTGAACAACATAAGATATCAGTATATCTACTATCATACTTTGACAGTTACTAGTGAAGAATAACTTAACATTATCGTGCACAATATCTTATAACAAGGTTAATTTCCTAAATGAACAACTTTTTAACAATGTTAATAACCACACAATATGAATAACAATTTAGTAACTATACAACAACAAGAATAACAACTTTCTTTCATAGCACAAGAGTCTTTAGTTACCATTGTAACTTAAAAATTTCAAAGTCTTTCAGGTACAAAAAGAGTTCATGAAAATTTGTTACCGTTTTACCTCGTCACGTGCAAGTGACTACGATTACCAGTTACATACCACAACATTCTTTAGTATGTCGATTTTCTTGATCTTGGTTTTGACAATACACGATTATATTTACATACATTTGCATAATTACACTAGAGTAAATGATTATCATATGACAGATTCATAAGCATTACGAATATGAAGAATAGCAAAACATGAATTACAATGCAAAAACACTTTGATAATGTATGGGAAATTCATGATATGCAAAATAGACACATTCAATGATAATAACACTAATGATCATGATCATGATAATGACTGATTATGATAATGATAGGGACGGTGAGCGCTCGCAGAAAAACAAACAACAACAACACCATGCATGCTTAAGCTTTTGAAATAATACACATTTGCAAATGTTTTAACAAAGATTTAAAAAAATGAAAAACACTTGTTATGCAATTTCTTAAAAGTAAAACAACCCCTTTTCATATTTATATATGCAAAAAAAATACAGCTCAATTTTCAACACCACGGACGGGACCTATGTGACATTTCCATTTTTCAAAACTAGGGACTTACAAACTTAAAAGAAACGATGCCCGCGACAGGCCTTCCTGTGATCAGAACACTCAAGAAGGCCACTACCCCCTGCAGGCCACTCTGGCTATTTACAATTGCACCCCTGCGAGCCGCTTCCTGGGGCTGCTCGGACCCCGGAGGATGAACCATCCTGAGGTCTGATCACATTCCAGCAGGAGTTAAATTGTCCGCAATGTTGGAAATGAGGGTAATGAAAACTTATTTATGACATTAGAACATATGCATATGAGACAAAAATATGAAATAACAAGAAAAACAAGTGTATAGTCACATATTCAAACATTATAAAAATAACACTGAAATATACAAAATTTCAGATTTGAAAAATGAAACGTATTAAACTTCAAGGTTTAACTTAAAAAAACTAAACAAGTATTTTAATACTTGACCCAAGTCCAAAGGAGGGGGAGTTTTTTTTCTTTATACATTTCACTTTTAAATAAAACATTATACATTATTTATAACTAAAGATCACTTCAATGAATCTTTTAAGATCAAACTTCGTTAAGGGTTTTGTAAAGATGTCTGAGAGATTAGCTTTACTAGTTACGTGTTTTACATTAAATATCTCTTGGTTTAAAAGGTCTCTAAAAAAAATAATTTAACGTCAATGTGTTTTGTTCTATAGTTTTCTATGGGAGACTTAAGGAAATCAATGGAGGCCATATTGTCTACTAACAGGGTTGGTTTAGTTTGTGGGCCTGTAAAAATGTGTTTATCATAACACTCGTTTATGATTCTACTGAACCAAAGAAGCTCTTTAGTTGCTTCTGTTAAAGCCACAAACTCTGATTCCATGGTAGACAAGCAGACAGATTTTTGTTTGAAAGCCCTCCACATGATAGGAGATTTGTCTAGCATTAAAAGTTGTCCCCCCATTGACGTCCTGTCATCGCGATTGGCGGCGAAATCAGCATCAGTGTATGTTATTAGATTTATGTGATGACAAGGTAGCCTCAGTTTGTAGTGTTTGGTGCTTTGTACATATCCTAGTAATTTTAAGAGACCATTCCAGTGGATGATACCAGGATTACTCTGGAATTGACTGAAGATGTTTACAGCATAGGATATGTCGGGGCGAGTCCTGCTTGTAAGAAAAGATAAGCATCCCAAAACACTTCTGTATGGATATTTTGACATCTCCTGGATTTCAGTATCTGTTTGAGGGCACTGTGCTTTGGAGTACACTACTCCTTTACTTATGGGAAGTGAAGTGATGGGAAAGTTAAATTCCTTAAAACGTGCACAGATATCATCAATATATTGCATTTGATGAATTGACACTACACCTTCCCTATCTTCCTCAAACTCAACCCCAAGAAGTTTACGTGTTTTCCCCAGGATTTTGATGTCAAAATGTTCAGCTAATAATTTTAAAATTTCATTTATGTGTTTCTGATGGTTACTTAAAACAACAAAATCATCAACGTATAATAATAAAACAACGTAATTAGAAAATGTATAGACGCAATTACACCAATCCAATTTGTTAAAACCAAGAGAAATTAAAATTTTATGTAATTCATAAAACCACACCCGGCCACTCTGATGGAGGCCATACAATGCCCTCTGGAGTTTACAGACCAAATGCTCTTTCCCTTTTATTTCAAAACCCAGAGGCTGTTTCATGTAGATGTTATCTGAGAGAGGGGCGTACAGATAGGCTCCTTTCACATCGCATTGCGTGTGAATCCATCCGAGACATGAGACTAGGGCGGCAAAGAAAAAGCGGATTAGACTAAAATTTACAACTGGTGAAAATGTCTCGTCATAAGTTTCACCCCTGACCTGTTTGTAGCCTTGGGCTACTAGTCTCGCTTTGTATCTTGCCACATGCCCTTTATCGTCTCGTTTGATGGTGAAGACCCATCTGCAGCCTAGAGGTTCAGTGTTGGGAGGTAGTGATGTTAATTCCCATACATGTCTTCTATTTATTACGTCCATTTCCTCCTGCATTGCCTGTCTCCAGAGTTCCCACTGAGGGGATTTTAAGGCTTGCTTATATGTGTTTGGTATGGAGTCTTCTAGTCATATATTGTTTTTACGTGTTTCTGATAAAGATGTATGTGGAGGTGTGTAACTAGGACTTGAACTAGCACTGGAAGTAGATTTTACAATACCCTGGTATTTATTTTCCCCTTTGAAACTGAACATGGTTGGGTCAAATTTGATACCATTAGACTGACAGTATTCCCGCACTTCTCTGAGTGATCTTAAATGTTGCGTTTCACCCATCTCATAGTAGTAGATGTCGGTTCTCGACTTATCAGGCCTAGTTATGGCCTTACGGAACCATACAGCATCCCTCAGTGTTCTCGAGAATTCCTCCCCCTCCTCGTCACTTTCATCTTCAGATGAGTGAACGGAGGCGGGTTCAACAGTTTTTGAGGTGCCTGGCTTAGGTGATGGAGATGGTGATCTTTCTAAAGGAAATCTGTCAGGTTGAAGGTCGGTCAAAGGGTCAATTTCTGGTTAATCTGAACTTAAAATGTATGTGGGTCCCAGGTCGCTTCCATTGTGTTGCTCTGAAGTTGTAAAAGGGTTTGTGCCTATTGAATAACTTGGGCCTTGCTCACTATGTCTATGAACATTTCTCGGTACAGATTCTTCCCCAAATCTAACATTTATGGTTTCTATTATTTTATTTGTATCTGGGATCCATACCCTGTAGCCTTTGGTTGACATCGCGTAACCCACTAAAACCCCCTTTTTGGCTTTAGGATCAAACTTTGAATTTCTTAATTGTTTGGGCACCCCTACGTATGCCACAGTATCAAAAGGGTGTAAATGTGTTATTGAGGGTTTGTTGCCACAGTAATACTCGAAGGGTGTCTTTTTCTGTGTTTTATGACATATCCTGTTTAGTGTGTACGCGATGTATAGAACTGCTTCTGGCCAGAATTTTAGACTGAGTTTGCTTTCATTAAGTATTGAGCGTGCCCCGTCCATTATAGTCTGATTTAAACGTTCCGAGACTCCATTCTGTTCCGGAGAATACACGTTGGTAAACTCATGGTGTATCCCGTTCTCTTCAAAGTATCTTGTAAAGGCTTCGTTGTCAAACTCCCACCCATTGTCGCTACGGACCTCTTTTACCTTAGTGCCTAAAAATCTTTCAGCTCTTTTTACATGATTAGTGAATACCTTGAATACTTGTGATTTGTTACATAAAGGGTAGACTGATACTTTTCGTGAGAAGTCGTCAGTTATAGTTAAAAAGTACTTCTCACCATTTCTACCTGTTATTTGTGTCGGTCCCCACAAGTCAGTATGAAGTAATTCAAGGGGTCGTTTCGATCGTATTTGATTTATAGGACGGAAGGAAGTTCGCTTGTGTTTGTTAATTTTACATGTCTCACATTCAAAGTCTTTACTTTTAATAGGTGGTAAGCCCCTTACACCATTACATTTTACAGTGTGTTCAATTAAAGTGGAGCTAATGTGTCCGAAACGTCTATGCCATAACTTAAAGTCGTCCTTCTGGACAGTAGAGGCTTGAAAACGCACCTTTTTAGGACTTTGACTATTTTGAGTTTTATTTTTTATTTTAGGGTTAGGATCTGGGTACAGGCAGTAAATGCCATCTTTAAGAAAAGCTCGAAATAGGGTACCACTATCACGATATGCTTTAACCCTACCCTCACCTCCTCTGAACTTGGCACCAGTTTTATCAAGCCTAGGGCCAGATATCAAATTGTGCCTTAAACTTGGGCAATACATAACATCGCCAAAACGAACCATCTCCCCATTTATTTTTAAATCCACTAGTCCGGTCCCTTCAATAGGAAAAGTCACTCCGTCAACGGCCAACTCCTCATTATGCAAAGGCTTAAATTTTACATATAGATTTTTATCTTTGCAAAAGTGGTGCGAGGCACCTGTGTCAAAGACCCAGGCGTCTCCACCACACTTAATGTTACTAAGATTATATTGAATGAGGTAATTTACCTGGCTTGTTGGCTTACGTTGACGTTGGTTTCTGGTTCTATTGCGGGGCACATCTCTGCTAGGTCTGGAATTACTGGGTTGGACTCGAACTGGACTGGACACCGATGATCCTCTGGACACTGAGGAGTTCTGGAATGAGGAGTCTGAGGAGTCTCTCGAAGTAGTATGGAGGCAGGATTCAGGATTGGAGGCTTGTTGAGGGAATTTGCGCTGTCGAAGCACATGGCCGGCTTGTCCACACCTGTGGCATCTTCCCTTAAACTTAGGCTTACAGGCGGACCTCTTGGGTGTGCGAGCTCGGGAAAAATGGGACTGGACCAGGTTACCTCTGTCCTCTTCTCGTAATTTGATGCGGGACTCTTCAGCTACTAACTCGGTCAGGACATCTTTAAACTTGAACTGCTGTTCGGGCCATCGCAAAATCCCCTGGACAAGGTTATCAAATTTCTTTGGAAGCCATCGGAGCAACTGGAACGTCAGATAAATTTCCTTTATCGGCTCATTCATGGCATCCAGTTGATCAGCTAATCTCTGTAGGCGTGCGGCAAACATGTCGACTGTTATGTTTAATTAAAAAAATTTTCTAACCATTTTTCATTATAATTATAAAGTAAAGTAAATGCAAATATAATAAAGTAGAAAAAATGTTTTATCCCAATTAGTTTTCCCAGTTCTCTCCATAACCAATTAGCATGCATGTTTTAAAAGATGTTTGTTTACTTAAAACATGCTATTTATTTTCAAAGTGCTTTTATAAATTTAATGAAGTTTCATAAACTGTTTTGAATAAAAGATTTAAAGTATAATAGCTAAAGTTTTCTTAAGATAAATTATGCAATATATTTATTAAAGCAAATGTAATTGCAAGTGTTACCTGCAACTTGCAGTGGTGTGACAGGTTGTCAAATGTAAACAAATGATTGTTGCCACTGCTGGTTTAGAAACTCTGCAATGCTGGACTTGTAAATAATTAACTGTAGCTTTGACATGGTAAGTGGGTGTGTCCAGTTAAACTGGCTTTAGTTTTTGCATAATTTTTGTGTCTGACTGTAACTGTAATTAATCAAGTTGACTTTGATTTTAACTGATTTCATTTTTGATAGTATTTAAAGACCAAGCTGTTGGTGAGATAAGGTAGCACTAGCCTGGCAGTAGTGATGGTAGCATCAATGAAATGGCACTTATGAGAATTGTTGTTTTTTTTCCCCAGAGTTGGATGGAGATGAGTGTTTTTAAGAAAGTTTTTGTGTTTGTGTGCCCTAGAGGCGGATATGAGCTGTGCTCATTTTAGTTTACCTTTAACAAGTTTTTAATGCAATAGTTTAATTAACATAGTTTAAATAAAGAAATTTAGTTTGAAATTTTTTGAATATTTTTCTCTTGCCATGATTCACCCACATATGGTCTCATCAACATACAAAAGATCCACGGACTAACATCGACCGGCTCATCAGGCTGTATTCTGCAGGATAGGATCTCGCCGAAGAGCTGCATATGGCGTGCACGGTTGTCAGGTTGAAAGTAGGTCTTCAGCTTTGTCCATGCTTCATGAGGGTCGTCGATGTTTTCTATGATTCTCCGGAACTCATTTTCGACATTCAAGTACACTATGGACAGTGCTGACCTGAGCCGTGCCTGATATTCTTTTGTGGCTACTGCATCACTGGTATTCGGAGCCTCTTCAGTACCATTCACTATGCCCCAAGCATTTTTATCGAGCAGCAGGTATTTTACGTCCGCTGCCCAGGTTGCATAGTTGTGAGAATTTAGTTTGTTTATGCTAACCTGTACATTGGTCATTGCCATGCTCTTAACTAGACTTTATTAAAATTTAAACAGAAAGGAAAAGAATTTTTTTTTTCAAAAAAAACGTACTCTAAAACAGTCAGATAGTACGATAAAAAAAAATTACCAAAAAAAACCTTTCTATTTCATACCAGAATAATTAAAAGTGTTTATCAATAAAAAATGCTATTGCGCCCCCCCCCCCCCCACTAGAAATCCCGTGGAGGTCTAATGGCCGCATGCTACCACTAGTTTACGATATTGCCAATAAAGGTTATGGCCACCATAACAGGTTAAAAAGCGTAGTAGCTTTGGCCCATAACCCGTGATCGGTTCTGAAGCCAGAACCGTTCTAAAATTATATAAAACTAAAGCAGAGATAGAAAAATTAAAAATGGTGACCTGAAATAAATATTGGCAATCTGTGGTAGTGTAATAAAGTCAGTAAAGAAGCATTTAATTAAAAGATAATCTAACGTTTATTTTCAAGAAAAACATATTCAAAATAAAAATATATGTATATATAAAATAATAAACAAAGAGAAATTGTATCTGGTAAAATCAACCAAAAAATGTAATTTCTGAAATTATGTTATCTATAAAATTAAAGCCATACTTTAACATAACAAAAACACTTAATTAATTAAACAGCATGACGTAAGGTAAAGTTTAAACGACCTGTACAGGTTGCAAAACGAACTACTCACCATAGCATAGCTGGAAGAAAACAGATTTTTCAAATCGGATGATGACGAAAAAATAATGTCCAGCAAATGTCCAAAAGAAATAGAAGCCTTGGATGTCATAACAATTCATGACAACAAAATATTCATCACGATATTTCTGCTATCGACTAACAGGTTCCAGTTCATAAGACAACACCATCTTTCACAACTAAAATAAACTACAAACTGCATCTTTCACCAGCAAAACAAACTGTAAAACAGAACTTTTCATAACTAACATTTAAGACAACTAACCGCATTTGCCAGCCTAAACATTGTCAAACCACCGGCAGTCAAAACAAACCGACTACCTTAAATACCACTTGCAATTCCAGACATCGCCAGAAAGCAACGCCCCCTTTGCGTCTGCAGAAGTTGAGCGAATGCGATCCTGCCTTGCGATATGGAGATACGGCTATTCGTAAGTTGCGATTTGCGAAGATCGCAAATCGCGATCAGACGGAAGAAAACGATCATGAACACACATGTAAAATGTTCAAATCGAAAGTAAACAAATAAGTAACCGACTAAGAAATAGAATATGCCATGGAATAAAGAAAAACAAAATAAAGGGATTGGAAATAAGATAAAATTTGATAAGATAAGATTGGAATAAAATAAAACCAGTAAGTCATGCTATATTATTCTATTACAATATGTATATATGCTTATAGGGTGTTAAGGGTATGAGTAGGCTGACACCTACATGTTGCGGCTGAGTATGCTAGATTTCCGACTGACTTCCTAAGCTCCTGCAGTCCTGAGGGTTGTTTAGATACCCGTTTAATAGAGACTTATCCCGAGCACAGCATAGTAGATTGTCCTTGGCGGCTAATGGCTGATAGCTTGCGTCGATGCTTATCCAAGATTATTTTTTGTTTCAAGTGCACTTCCGGGTAAGATGTCGAAGCCCAAAGGCGTGAAATCTCAACTCCAGTGTGTTGAAATACTCATGTTTTGAGTTGCTGAGGGATGCTAATCGGATTTGGTCGCAGACTTTCATGAAACTATAGTAGCCCTGTTTACGTTCTCAAATGAAAGGAAGTCAGCGTAAAAACCCTATCCGAATAGGACTCCAAGTCTAGTTTGTGTAAAGGCTTCGTCATGGATTGCTGAAATGTATTCTAATGCAGGGAAGATTTGGTGTAGAGTTAATCTTGACAATGAGAGTGTCTCTAAAAGGGAGATAGATATCATTATAAGCTGTAGGTAAGAAATTCATATTGTATTTGCATTGAAACTAATTTTCTCTTATTAAATATTCTTGTTGTGAGTTGATATTTCCCAGTGTTTGCAACAAATTCATGTTAGTGAATTCTGATGTTTTTTTTTTTTTTATGTTGAATTAAATAAAAAAGAATGTATTTGTTAATAGAATTTCAAGATTGATGATTTTGCTTTAATATATCCTTTATTTTAATTATAGAAAAAAAGGGGTTTAGTCTATTTTAATGCAAAGTAAGCATTCAGTTTTAAATTAAAAGTGTTAATAGAAAAAAAAAGAAAAAAAAATGTATATTAAACAAGGATATACTCAAGTATAGTTCTTTAGTTTTTTATCCTACCTTGATATTAGTTTAATTTAATTTTAATTTCAATAGTGTCAAAATAACTATGCTTAAATCTGTAATATCTTGAAATTAAAGTAGTTTCTCTGAATGTTTAAAAGTAAAGTAATTTCAACCCTTACCTTTTTATTCAGAATTTAAAGTAACTTATCAGACTGGAAGTCATATATGCATTGATTAACATACTTTTATCTTAAAGTTGAGTAAAGATATTTAACTAAGTAGTAGAAATTCTTAAAGCAAAACTTTTGAGGAGTTCACATGACTTAAAACAAATTAATTTATCTTATGAATAAAAAAATGGAGAAATTAAGATAGATGTACTACCACTATATCTTTTCTGGCCACAATATCATTCTTGTATTATGGGATGCTTGTGTTTATATTGTTGAAATCTTATTGCTTATAAAAAAAAGTTTTTCTTTCTTTGCTCCCCACAAATAGATGGGAGATTCCAGTGTCCTTCTTCTATCTTTTGAAATTTTAATAAGGATCTTGAGCTTTTAAGTTATCTATTCGAGTTTGACATCCCATAAAACAACATTGGTAAAAATTGGGTTCACTGCTACAGATCCATATATGCTACGTCTGAGATCTAGACATATTGAGAATTTTGTTGTGTTATCATTATTATTTACTAGCAATCATTAATATTTATAGAAACTTAATGAATGTATATTCTTTTTTTAATTCATTCTGATTTATCTTGGTAATCTTTCTTATTTCTGTAATTTCTTAACTTAACTTGTGTAATCTCATAGTAATTACCCTTATGAAATCTCCTCTTGTTTTAAATTACAACAAGATTCATATAGAAGGTAATCTAGTCCTGATCTCAGTTAATTCATTCGTAAAGTAGATGAAATACTTGAACTAATTGAAAAGTAAGGTGTAGAAATGATTGTTTATATAGTAATACTTATATGAAAAAACAATTTTACTAAATGGAATTTTTTAATTGATTAAATTATAATCTGTAGCAGTATAAAAAAAGGCCCAATATTATCTAAGAAAATCAGAAATTTCGAGAATCTTATATAAAAAAGTAAATGCAGCATATGGCATTTCTAGCAACTATAATGAAATATTTATGCACTTAGGAATAATTGCAATAAAAACAAAAGGATACACACAGTTATGTGTGTTAAATGCTCCCCAATTCTTAAATTTCATATAAGTTTTCTAAGGAAAAAAAAAAAAAAAAAAAAAAAAAAAAAAAATTGGGGGGTGTGGGGTGTATTTTGCTGAAGATGAAATACAAGTCTCCCTTAAAATTCAATCTCAATCAAAATGACCAAACAAATCACTTATTCATCACATTTAATAATAGTATAACTTTCCATATAAATGAGAAAATATTAACATTAAATAAAGAAATTTTTAACAAAATATATCTTTATTGAAATATCATAAATAAAATAAATACATAGTTTATATTGAATTGCACAGTCAAAAGTTTGGCAGCCATTTAAAAAGAAAAATTGTTTTTATGTACTAATCCATACTGATGATATCTAGTTACATCTCACAGTTATCACATTGTCATATAAAAAGATTAAAAAAAAAAAAGAAAAGGCAAAATGAAATTTATGACGTATTACATTTCATTAACACTAAATATTAATGATTCCCCAATTTTTGCAAATAGAGTGCTATCCAAGGAAGAAGAGATAAATCATCTACAATAAAATTAATGAATGGTTTTTCATTAATTAAATCAATTTTCATTAATAAATGGTTTCTTGGAGGTAAAAATATTGCAATCCATTGCTTGAATTCATCAATCTTAGCAACAACAAATTCTTTCCAGTGTTCTTCAATATTGACAGCAAATTCTTCTTTTCCTATTTTCAAACATATTGCTGATTTACCTTGTCTTTTTTCAACAGAGCTGAAACAAAATATTAAGATTTTATGGTTACAAGAAAAGATGTGCAATTGAAATATTCATGACAGAATAACTTAAAATGCACATAATTGAACTAACTACAACAATAACAAAAGTAAATTAATGCAATGGCAGTTCAAGTAACCAAATCTCAAATTTTATGACACATTTACATAAGCAATATCTTCAAGTCAAACTCATCTGTCTACAGATCTATTTCAAGTTACTTTAGTTTCAAATTCAAAATTTTTCATCTGTAACTATAAATAGATATATAAAATTATAAACTAATGCAAATTATCAACAACTATTGAGAATGTACATGTGTATGAATTTTGTCCAGAAGAGTATCAATTTACCTCAAAAACCTTCATAAGTTTAAACCTGTAGAACAATGTAAAGACCATCACACACAGCAAACAAGTATATGGAACTGTATTTACAAAAGAAAATATCGCGATTAAAGAATGACCATTCACTCCTGACTAAATCTGGAGGTCCTAATGCTATTTTAACCACCTGAATTAAAATTTAGTTACTTGAAAATATCTGCTTGAATTGTTTAACAAACAGGTATGATAGTCTGCACAAAAAGTATCTTAATATTTATGGCTTACTTTGGTAACAAGTCAGTAAATTTGTCAGCAATGCAATGGGAGATGGCAATAAAAATAAATTGAAGGGCTACTTCACTTGCACACAAATGTTATTCTTATTGGAGCTTTTTTTTTTTAATAACTCATTTTTATTTATACATTTATTTTTAAAAAAAAAATGAGAATAATTTTACTTTCAGAAGGTTTTTTTTTTAATACATTGAAAAGCATATTCTCAAAAAGCAATATAAATAATCTATAAAAGTAAAATCTCAATAAAAGCATACTTTTAAAGTGAGATATTTTAAAAGTATGCTTTTATAGGAATAGCATTAATGTGAAAGTATCTTCAAATGAGTGAAGTAGCCCCTTAAAGAAGGACTAAAGACATTAATCTTACCCAGCAAGTACTTCATTTTGGAACTCATCCCATAGTCTTTCAAACAGTGTTCTTTTCCATGACACATCATGATCTTTTAAACTTTGAGGAATGGGCAGCGGAAGAAAAAAGTCTTGAAAATTTAAAAACACAGGATCAGGATAACATATATAACTTTGACCACCTTTGCATGTGAATTCAACTCTATAAAAAAAAAGGGTGAGTAACAAAAAAACTGTAGTAGAATGTACAATTTAAACATACTAGGATTCATTCCTTTATGCTAAATTAGACAAAATTTTTAGATATAATGACCATGTGTGTGATAAATTCAGGAAAAAGAAGAAAAGATTTAAATATACTTACAATCTTTTCCGTCATGTATTGAAGTTTTTGATGTGCATCTATATATATATATATTTTAAACTATATGATATGATGACTAATGTTAAAACATATAGTAGTGCTGTGTAACCTAATAATCAGTTAAAATTTGATAGCTACAGCCAATTTTTACAAAAATAACCTTGGGGGGGGGGGGGGGGATCACAACATATCAAAATACATATTCTGACAGCATTTGTATAGAAAAACAGGATATTTAAAAACACATACTTTAAAAAAAAAAAAAAAAAAAAAAAAAAAAAAAAAAAAATCGCTAAAATTAAGCCACCATTCAAAAAGTATATTTTGACATACGTTTGTTACTGTAAAAGCCTGATGATTGATTAATTCCAGGTTTTACTAATAAATCCTAACATCCCTTAATTCTCACACTTCAGACTTTTGTCAAACATTATTCAATAAATGCTAATATTTACCACTCCTTTTTTTGTAAAAGTATAAAATGAGACACCAGCTTGTTAATTTATCTCAGGGCTGTCACAGGCGACTATTTTTACATTCTGTTTACAACACTATTGTTAAAAAATACATTTTGTAGTACATTTCTCTTGAAAAATTTGCCAATACGTATATAAATGAAAAAGCTGTTATAATACCATATATAAAAGAAAAAGATTTGTTGTGAAAAATTGGTGTCAAATAGAATTTTTAAAAAAAAGTCATCTTGCAGCCCTGTTATCTGTGCTTGCATACTCTCAGGACTTATTTATTTGCACAAATTACAGATCAAACTTTGCCCAAAATTGGTTTGCTATGAGCAGCTATAATCTAAAATCTGCTCCCCCCTCCCCCCTCTTTTTCTTTGTGACAGTATATTCTCCAATAAAAAGATTGTTATTCTTTTAAAAAAAAATTTGTTAAATGAAGTTAAAAAAAATCTTTATCAGAGAAATCAAAGAGCCTAAAATTGTTAAATGAAAACAAAGTTTATTAAAGATGGTAGAAATGTTATGATAATAAGCAAAGAAAAAAATTTAGCACCATTATCTGAAGAAAAAAAAAAAAATACATTTTGTAGCAAAAAAAAATGCATAGAAATTTTATACTATGTTACTTTTGACAAATTAATCTACATTAAAATTAAATTCATATCCACGTCTGGTTATATGAAATTCAATTTAGAGTATCAACAAAAAAAATATTTGAGATACAAAATTCATTTTTCTTCAAATTCTGCACCATAAAAAAGATGATGAATTAATTATATTATCTTCTCGATATTTTTACAACTTTTGGATTGTTGAACATTCTCCATTCAGACAATGAAATGTAATGGACACCTAAACCATAAAGAATATATGTGAAATGTTGAGTGATAACAAATAATTCACAATGATTGATGCACAGTAAATCATAAAGTTGAGTGAAGCAAGCAGGCAAATATGTTGGGAACATTACTGGAAAGAAATAACACAACAAAAAAAAAGCTATATGTCAGATAGAGTTGGGAAATATGAACATTTATCAAAATGACTTGATAAAATCCCAAAATGAAATCATTCATAAGTATTTTTTAGACTCTTAACAACTCTCTTTGATAAATTATAGGATTTACTTATAAAACTTATAAAACTTCCTGAATTCGGTTATGAAAGTTTTTTTTAAATTATATTTTAGTAACAATATATTTATTAAATATTTTCTATATATAGTATTGATGATTGTTTTCATCTCCTCTGTCAAATGCATGTTTAAACAAATGAATAAATTCTATGCTATAATTTATGTTAGACACTGTGGACATGCACATAACCAGGGGAGGTGCCCGGGCATCCCCGCCCCCCCACCCCGCCTGTGCAGATCTAAGCAAAACATTTTAAGAAAATGTAATTAACAAAAGAAAAAAAAGAAGAAATGTAAGAGAGATAGTTCAAATAGTTCAATCAAGTAATAAAAGAAGAGGACTTGCATATTTTATTTTATTTTTCAAAGAAAATTATTTTGTTTATCCCTTTTAAAACTAGAATTTGTACTAGAATCTGTATTGATCATAGTAAATCAAAAAGGTTGTTTTATAATCCCTCTATAACGTCTTTTGTTTGTGGGAGATTTCTTTTCTTTTTTCTTTTTTTTTTAAACTCCATGCCCATTCTTTCTCTTGCATGTTTCAGCAATTCAATGAGAAATTAATGTGTAAGTTCCCGATGAGGGTACAAATTATTTGTCACTTTGTTTTCATAGCAGTGTTGCCAGATGGGCTACTTTTTTTTAAAAATTCAGTTTCATAATTGGCACCACTTTTTTGAAATGGTAAAATGACTTATTTAATGGCATATTAAATAAGGCGAAAATAAAGAGAATTTTTCCTTTTCAAAAAAGTGGTGCCAATCAAGAAATCTGAATTTAAAAAAAAATAGCCCACTGGCAACGCTATTACGTAGTCTAAAAATCTATAAAGAAGCAAAACAATTTGTAAGGGAATGCAGATGTAAAATGAGAATTCCACACGGATTAGCCAGGGAAAAGCAGGATGCACTAATTTGCCTTCTTTGAAAATGAGAAATAATAGCATACAAAATTTAAATTAATATGAAGATTGGTTGATTTTCGTGTTTTGCGGCCATTTTTTGACATTCGTAAAAGAAATATCACTCCAGCCTTTGAACTCAATACAGCAGTTTTTCCCCCTCTAAAATTTATTAACGATTTTTAGAATTTCTACTTGTTTTGTGGCACTCTTTTGACATTTATAAAATTAACCCGATTTCATTCTTTCAGCCCAGTGCTGTAAATTTTGACAAAATTTGCGATTTTCCAGCATTTATTACACTATATTTGCAATAATTTGACGAAATTCACATCTTTCCATCTCGATTATTTTTGTCGAAATCCATACTTTTAACGCTAGGATTTGACAAGATTTATGTTTTTTTAAAGCAATCTTTTAACAAAATGTGTGTTTTTTACCGCAATCATTTGACTGGATTCGTGTTTTTTACCGCAATCATTTGACTGGATTCGTGTTTTTTACCACGATCTTTTGACAGAATTTGTCGTTTATTTAAGTGCAATCCTTCGATAAAATTCACGTTTTCTTTCCGAGATCTTTCGATAAAATTCTTATTTTTATCACGATACTTTGACGAAATTTATTTTCTTTTGTGACCAATTTGTTAGGAATTGATAAATTCATATTTCATTTTATTCACAGCTTATGCAAAATTGCTACTGTGATGTTTATTTTATTTATCAAACATGAACCGTTGCTATGGCAGCGAAGCTGTTTTTTCTTTACTTTTCTTTTACATTATTTTATCTTACGAGGTGAAGTAAAAGTTTAGGGAAAAAAGTTGGCATCAACTTTTTGATGGAAGGAAATTTTTTTTTGAGAGAATGTTTATATTTTTTTTGTCATGTGTGTCTTAAATTTTATTGAAGAATTATGTTATATTTGTGAAAAGGCATTAGAAGAATTTTTCAAGAAAAGCACACACAGAAATAAGTATAGGATCATCTTTTCCTGTTTTAAATATGATGATCCGATGTTTCCAAGGTAAAATGAATTTATATTTTGTATATATGTAAATACTTTGAATTTAATATTTCTTCATACGTCCCAGTGTACTATTATTCTATGTATATAATAAAATTTATTAAAAAGAAAATTCAAGTATAATTAGAGTATTTTTGAACCAATTATTAAGTTTTGATTGCATACAAAACATCTGGCGCTCCGAACACGACGGACATTTGAATAATAATGTTGAGATATTGAATTGTTTTTATAGCGTATAGTGTTTTCATAGGCTGTGCTTATTTATTAGTACTTATTTTTTCTAAGATGAATAAGCTAAAGAAAACGCGTACACCGCTACGTTCGTCATTTACTAGAACGTTATATGTTTTAACAAAAAAACTTAACACCGAGTCATTAGATAAGGGTAACATTTCAGACGGTTTTAGTAATGTAATTTGTTGATGAGATAGAAAATCTGTCAAAAAGAAAGATATTAGCTGTAACCCAGGGGATATTTGATCCAATAGGATTTTTAGCCCCAGCATTGTTGCCAGCCAAACTGATAATTAAAGAGGCCTGGTCAATGAAATTAGATTGAGATGCTCCACTTCCAGAAGAAATCCAGAATAGTTTTCAAAAATGGTATAGTGAACTCAAATATTTAAATGACGTGAAGATAAATAGACGTGTAAGCTATGGTTGTAAATAAAAATGGTCTATTCATACATTTTGTGATGCAAATACCACAGCTTATGCAACAGCAGTTTTCTTACGTTGTGAAGATAAAGACAGTCTTTGTACAACTTTTAGGAGCTAAGTCTCGTCTTGCACCAAAGAAAAATGTAACCATCCCACGTTTAGAGCTCCTTGCTTGTATTTTAGGAATAAGATTGACTAACTTTGTTTTGAAAGCCTGTAATAATATTTCCATACCAGTAAAGTATTGGACAGACTCTTCGACTGTTCTCGCTTGGATTCGAAGAAATGATCAATGGGGAATGTTGTAGGCAATAGAGTTAGAGAAATTTGTAAATTTTCCGAATCTCAACAATGGAACTTCGTACCTGGTCATCTCAACCCTGCTGACCTACCTTCTCGAGGATTTAGTCCTAAACAGCTGTTGAAGATGAGATGGTGGGAGGGACCAGAATGGTTGAAGTTATCAGAAGAAAATTGGCCACATTCAGAAGCAAGCCCCAATAAAGAATTAGTAATGATGGATAAAAAGAAAACTGCAGTATCTACACTTTTATGTTCTAACTCACATGAATTTATAATATATGGTAGAATTTCAAAATTTAGTAGATTTATTAATGTTATATGTTGGGTGAAGAGATTCATAATGAAGTGCAGAAATCGAAATATGTTTTCGATTAGAATTGTCAATTGAAGAAAAGGAAGATGCGGAAAGGTTGCTCTGGTCAATAATACAATCTGAAAGTTTTGGTAATACTACTCATGCAATCAAAGGATTAAAGGTTATAAGAGATCAAGAAGGATTGTTGAGAGTAAAAACAAAGATATTAGAGTGGGATGACGAGTTTTTGACGAGTTAGGATTTTAAATGCATTTATGAAACATTCTGTATAAACAATTATTTTTGTTGGACTTAAAAATTATTCTTAAGTCTTTGAATTTTTTTTTTTTTTTTTTTTTTTTTTTTTTTTTAATATAAAGGCATTTTAAGCATTAAAACTACTTGAATTCTGATGAGTTTGTAAAAAGGAAACATTAAAATCTGTTCCAAAAATTTTAACTGCCCATGGGAATCATGTGTTTTGTATTTTTTGAGCAATTCTGTAAATAAACATTAAACACTAAAATTAACATTTTCAACGGCTGTGGTGAATTTCAGTTACCATATCTGAATTTTGTCCTGAAGTCCTGTAATTATTTGTTTGCCAATAAATGCTCTGGCATTTTCTTACTGAGTATGTTCTGTGGGTTCTATGTAGCTGGGACCAAAAGGCTCTTATTCTGTAATTGAGTCTAGTGACATTGTTCTGTAATCTGAATATTCTCAAACATGAAGAGATCATTCAGCAATAATTATTGACCATAATAGATCAAACAACAGTTATTGTGTTATGTTGATTATTTTGGGTCTAAAATAATTTAATAATAATAATAATAATAATAATAATAATAATAGGTTGTTTTATTTAAATAATTAGTTTTTGCTTGCTAATAGGATATATCTATTTTGATCAAACAATTTACAAATTACTCCATATAATATCTGGTAAATATATTTAATGTTTAATAATATTTTAATATTTTTTTGAGGGGGTTTTGTTGTGTTGGCCTGGCGCCGGCCAATACAATGATGTTTTCCTTGGAAGATATATCTAAAATAATGTATGTGAAATTAAGATTTAAAATAATAATGTTTTGGAAGTTTGTAGTAATGTGTAATTTGAAAATATACAAAGATATTTCATATTTCAATATTTTGAGACACACGTGGTCCGGACATCGAATAATGTATTCATACACGGCAGGTGTCCGATGTTTTGACGGACAAATTGGTTTTCTTTTCATAAAAATTTTTTTTATAACAAAGAAAAATTGTAAACGGAAATGCCAGTCAATTGTTTAAATAAATGAGAAATTTTGTTGAACAACCTAAATAACTAACAATACATGTCGGACATCAAATGGATTCTTTTGCTACGCTACGAAAATGGAGTGATTGGGCACGTGGATAAAAGAGGAACGCACGGATCGGAGAGGAGGCTTTTTAGATCTGGTTGGCGAGTGACGAGAAGGATAGCGACTTCAGACTTCGGTGCGAAATGGCGGCGGTGGAGCGAGGAATCGTCTATCATGGTGGGAAGGAGCGAACGGGCGCTGCAAGGAAAGGAGACGGTCGGAGTCGATGATCGTGGAGAAAATTATGTTTAAGAGGATGTCACACGATTATCTTCCTGAAAGAGGAGTTCACTCATCAAGGCCTGGATGTTCAATTATGTAAAATTACTTAATTAAGGTACCTATTTATTTTCATTCTTCCCCGGGGTCGAATTCAAATGTGTTTTACCATCATGTGTTAAATATTAATATGACTATTGTATTTACTTAATGATAACTTAATTCTTGTTTAAATTTAAATAAAATGTAATTTATAATTTAATCCATGATTTAAATCATTACTTATCATTTCCCACAGCAGCTTATTTCTTTTAGAATACTTTTGAATATGCAAATGATATGTTTAATTCTCACTATACGATCCTAACTTTTGATATGATGATTGAAGATTTATTTAAGTTTAGTTTATATTTATGTTGAAGTTCAGTAGAATATATTTTATTCTACCACGTGTTAGTGTCTACCCATCTTAATTTTGGGGATTGACACAACAATTGTGCTTTCATGCAAAATGCAATTTTATTTAATTGTTACTTAGATTTTGCATCCTAAAGTCATTAAAGTATTGGATTTTTGAAACAGCTCATGCTTATATCAACAGGAGCATCTTTACAAAGGTTAATGGATAAGCTATCAAAGTAATAAACTGAATTCATATTCACTTTTCAAGTAAAATAATGAAACTTTGCAAAGATACATAGTCCACAAGCTGTAAAGTATTTGATGTTTTTTGAGCGACACTAACTGAATTATAAATGCTACAATACCTTTTACGATAAGGAGCATATTGGAATCAACTGCAGAAATATATCTTAATATCATGTACATGAGCATTTTGAGAAGAATTAGACCATTAATATTTTTTGCCCTATAATAAGTATAGGGTCATTCCATATAAAATGAATAAATCACCTGTGGCTGACATGTCAGATATTAATGAAAATCATTATTTAAGTAGATCATATTCATTTATGAGAAAATGCAAAATAATCAATTTCAAGATTGTTTATTTGAGTATAAAAACTTATATTAAAAGTTGATACGAAATCAAGATTATGTGTACATGCTTGAAATTTTAACTTTGGTTATTAGTCTTAGGAACGGAAAGACTATATTAGAAATTTTTTACAATTAAAAATGAACAATAAGAAACAAAATAGGACAATTTAGTAGTGTGTTTTTATTCCATAATAATAAAAAAAAAAGTAAAAAATAATAACAAAAAATTTTATGGAAAAAATGAAATATTTCTGTTGCTTGTTTGAACATGAAGGATACCTCTTAGTTTTAAAATTATTTGACATTATAGTACAGGTCTGCACAGCCCCAGGCCTGGCCCAGCAGAATTCAATTCATTTCTTTTTTCTAGTAGCTAGAGCGGAAAAAAAAAAAAAATCACAAAATATGCCCATTTGTCACAGGAAAAAAAAAAATATTTCATTGAAGGGGGAAATCTTAAAATTTGTCAAATTTGAAAAATCTTCAATCAACTGCGAGAGAATGCTTGTTCAAAAAATCATGGTAAAACAGAAATTTCATCAAAGAATGAAGAAAAAATCCAAAAATCATGTCAAAAGATAAAAAACAAAAAAAAGGGGGGGGGGGTCAATTTTTTTTTAACTTGCAAAAAAAAAAAAAAAAAAAAAAAAAAAACAGCAAATTTTGTCAAAAGATTACAAAAAAAATGGCAAATTATGTTAAACAATCACGAAAAAATTGACAAATTTTGTTAAAAAATCACAAAAAATGACAAATTTTGTTACAAAATTGTAAAAACAATAAATTTTATCAAAAGATCGTAAAAATACCACAATTTCAAAAAATAAATGCAAAAAAAAAAGCACATAGTTTGTGTTAGGAATGGAATTTTTCACCTTTCCCCACCCCTGTTGTAAACTTTTAGAAAATTTACTGTAAATTTAAATTTTTTTTTAGAATTCTCTGTGATTCTGTCAGATTTTTCTCAAAATTAAGGAAGTCATTTCCAAAAATAAGATTTTGACAAAAGATCAGGGGGAAAAATAACATTTTAGTAAGTTATTGAAAAAAAAAAAAAAAAAATCACCAATTTTGTCATAGGATTGCGGTGAAAACGTGAATTTTGTCAAAAGGTGCAAATTTTGTTCAAAAATCATGAAAAAACATAAATTTCAACAAAAAATCTCGAAAAAAATGGAAATTTCACCAAGAAATTGGCAAATTTGGCCAAAAGATCGCCAAAAAAAAAAAAAAAAAAAAAAAAAAAAAAAAAAAAAAAAAAAAAACGCATTTTAAAATTCACATTTTTTTTGCAGCATGTTGACGAAATTCACGCTTTTTGATTGCTGTACTTTGGATAAATTTGGATGAAATTTGCATTTCATCAACAGTCCTTTGAAAAAAATTGCCTTTTTTCTGAGGTCATTTAATAAAATTCAAGTTTTTTCTGCAGCCGTTTGACAAAATTTGCATTTTACAAGCGATATTCTGACAAAATTGGTGTTCTTTCGATGGTTCCTTGATGAAATTTGAAGTTTTTTTCAGGTTTTTTTTTTTGCTAAGTTTCTGCAACTCTGATAAAATGCACATTTTTTCTCGATACTTTGACAAAATTCATGCTTTTGTCTGCTACATTTTGATGAAATTAACGCTTTTTTATGTGATCTTTTGTCAAAATTACCGTTTCTACCCTGATTCGTAAGCTTTTTCCAGCAATTCTTCCAAGTGAACAATTGACGAAATTTTTCGCTGACCATTTGTTCAAATTCGCAATACTTTTTATGCCTGAATTTTCTGCTGAATGCCTAGAATTTTTGGAAATTTTGGAACAAAATCACCTCTGGTTAGATAAACAAAATTATTTTTCTTATTAGGTGCATTCATAATTATGTAAATACGTAGCACCTATTGATGTCGCTCAGTCCGTCTGTCCGCATACAACAACGGAAAAGCTACCCAACCGAATCGTTTGAAATTTAAAATACATAATTATAACATAATTTTGTCGAGTCATTTCAAATTTTATGAAAATCCGATGGATAGATCAATTACAGGGACATTCAAAAGGATTCCGTTACATTACGGTCAATAGGGAAAAAAGTTTTAAATGCATTTTATTGAAATTTAAAACATTGTGTAATTTTTATTGTGTAATTTGTCGAGTCATTTCAAATGTTATGAAAATCGGATGCATAGATCAATTACAGGGACATTCAAAAGGATTCCGTTACATTACGGTCAATAGGGAAAAAAGTTTTAAATGCATTTTAATCTTTTGAAATTTAAAACATAATTATTGCATAATTTTGTCGAGTCATTTCAAATGTTATGAAAATCGGATGCATAGATCAATTACAGGGACAATCAAAAGGATTCCATTACATTACGGTCAATGGGAAAAAAGTTTCAAATGCATTTTAATGATGTTACACTCATTCGAACATAATAGAATTGGCATGAATCTATGAAATATATACTAAAATATGCATTCTGTACAATCTGTGATGCAAAGAATTTTTATTATTAAATTACAGGGCCACACAAAAGTATTCCACTATATAATGCTATACGGGGAAACATGGTTTGGTACGTGTTTTAATTATATTCAACTATTTCACATTTTATGAATAAGGTATACGTTGCTGAGGTGTAATAAAAATTACTTCCTGCATATATACAGAAACATAAAGATTTTGACTACTATACTGTATGCTCTACTATATCAGCAAGATCTGAATATTTTTAAAACTTCGTTATCATACGAACGCACCTCATTTGCTACGTTCACGTGCAATTTCCAACTTGTATTCTTTCTCTAACCAACTTTATTTTATTGGTGCATATTCTGGTGGCTCAAAAAGCATCATGTCATCGACTGGGCATTTATCTATTGCAACCTTGACATATCAAGACTTGTCTACAGCGCTGCAAGCTTTGAAAATGCATGATACTAACAAGGAAAGTCTCCATTGGGGGCATACTCAGTTTTTTTTGAAAAAAATACGAATTAAACTACTCATCTAGGTAATAAAGGATCAGTGAAAATTAGCGGCGGAATTACATTATTAGATATGTAAAAAAATAAAATAGTTTGAAATAATTGGCGTGAAAAGCTGAAAGCGACGCGGGATTTGGCGAGTAGTGCATTTCCTCGCCAAAAGCAGTCGATTTTAACGAATCTGAAAATTGATTTTAATTGACTTCACTGTTAAAAATCTGCAGCATTTACTGCAACGTCACTCCACTACTTTTATAGAATATCTCTCTTCTGACCAATGAAAATGCTCCATAGTATGGTGAATTGACTGTTTTCTATAAAAGCGGTGGAGTGACGCTGCAGAAAATGGTACAGATTTTTAGCGGTGTTGTAGCTTATGCAACACTGTTAAAAATCTGCTGCATTTTGCTGCAACGCACTCCACAGCTTGTATATAATCTCTCTATTCCAACCAATGAGAAAGCTCCATTTCACGGCCAAGTAACCGTTTTCTATACAAGCAAGGGAGTGCGTTGCAACAAAATGCAGCAGATTTTTAACAGTGTATTTTTCAATTTGGAACAATTTTAATCAATTTAAATTGTGTTTTAAATGATAAAATATATTAATTTCATTTTGTTATAAGTACACATAAATGTATATGACAAAATTACACTTAAAGTAAAGTAAAAATGCAAAACTAAAATTACTTATACTGAACTTATTTAAATAAATTGAACATAGAAAGTTTTTTCTTTAAAAAGTATTCGAAGCGTAAAAGCATATTTTTCAAAATTTCGTTTTTTCGCCAACCGGAGATAAATCGCCAAATAAACGAAATTTTTATCATTTTTTTACGGACGTTATAAGGAGATTCTGCCGAAATTTTTTTTATAAACATATATAACTATATGAGAAGAACATTCTGTAATTTTTTCAGATTTTTCTGAGTAGTATGCCCGTATGGAGACCTTCCTTGTAAGGTGTATGAATGATAAGAAAACTAGTAGGCACGCGTTCAGTATGGAAGCAACAGCAGTAAGGGCTACGTTTTTTTAAATGAGGGGCAAGTAGGGTGCTACTTTTTTAATGAGCAGCAAAAGGGGCTCTAATTTTGGATGAGGGGCATGAGGGACACTATTTTTTAAACTAAAGGAGTAGAGGGACCCCCTTAAACCCTCTGGGGCAAACTCAGATTTACCATTTTTCTGTAGTTTAAAATCATTCCCTCACACTTTGAAAAAAATTCTAAATTTCAGCTACATGAAAGCAGCATTGCTCCCAATATTTTGCCATTTTTCTGTTTGGGCATCTTTAGTTTGAGGTGGACATTTGATGATGCAGAATAAAATAAAGAAATGAGCATTTGTGCATGGGTGTGTTTTTTTAATTATCATTTCTTAATGCAGAATACCCATTTCAAGATAAGTCGAATTTTTTTTAATTTGTAGCTAATATTGAGCAATATGACTAATACTTTAAGCAATTCTTCATAAATCATTTGCAACCATTTTGTGTAACTTGAAAAGGTCAGGCATGTTGAATTTCATCATTCCCTCACATTTGCTGAAATGGATGGATGATTATACAGATGAGAGAATAATAGAACTTAGCAAAATAATTTTAAAAGTTTAACTTTAGTGTGTCAAAGTATTAACCAACTAAATTTATGTATTTTAGTACAAAATTTCATTCTTGGTTTCATCTATTCAGATGATTTTTGGAAGACTTGTTTTTCTCAAGTTTGACCAAATTTATTCTTTTTGGGTGCAAAAACCCAAAGTAGCAAATAGAAATACTGTTGCTTTAAGATGCATACAAACATGAATTTCTTAATACCAAAACTGTTTGAATACAATAGCCTTCAAGAATACTCATCAGTTGATAGAAAGTTCTCCATTTTTAGTCTCCATACTTTGACCCTCATAACTCTATAAAAATTTCAAAAAATTTGCTGTTGAAGAATTCTTATGTTGATTTAACCTTAGAACAAACATTTATGCAATAATTTTCAAAAAAGTAAGTAGTTCAAATTTGCACTTCAGTGCACCTCAAACAGTGTTAGTTGCCATACTCCTCCTAAACGACTTGATCGATTTTGAAAAACTTTATGTGTATACTTAGTGGGTCTGAGAATAGGTTGTTATCTATTTTTTATACTCCTAAGTGATAAGGGTGGCCCACCCCAAAAAATTTCTCTAAAACAACTTAACCGATAGCGCCTCCAATTTACATGCTATGACATCATAAGAATTATTGTCCATGTCCATTCATCATGGCTGCTTTGCTTCGTGGTTTAATATTTTTAACCATTCATGCGAAAGAATCTCTTGCATTTTTTTTCTTTATGAAGTCAATTTTGTCAATTTAATTTCAATTGAAGTTATCGTAGAATATATGTTTATTAGAATGTAAATTAGAAACAACAAAGTTTGATTGTTTAAATAAAATATTTGGCACAGGTCTCATATACGTGCTGAGTTTGGTGCGATTTTTTTTTATAACAATTTGACGATTACTTAATTTTTGAAAAACAGTTACATAAACATTTTTAAATTATTTTCTATTGTTTAAAAGAGGAAATAATAAATAAATGTTATTTTATATAACAACTAGGTAGAACAAAATAATTTATGTCATTATCTATATCTATATTATAAAGAGGTAAAGTTTGTTTGTTTATAGGGGCTAATCTCCGGACCTACCGAAACAATTTCAAAAGTAATGGTGCTAAAATGATGGTGATCACCCGTAATCAAATATAGGCTATATCTTATGTCTATGCCACAACTTTGGAACTACAGGACCGATTTCAAAAGTAACGGTACCAAAATAATGGTGTTTGCCTGGAATCAAACATAGGCTATATCTTATGCCGCCTATATCTATACCTATATTATAAAGAGGAAATGTTTGTTTGTTTGTAAGGGGCTAATCTCCGGAACTACCGAACCGATTTCAAAAGTAATTTTACCAAATAGATGGTGATCGCCTGGAATCAAACAGAGGCTATATCTTATGTCGTCTATACATATATTAAAAAGAGGAAAAGTTAGTTTGTAGGGGCTAATCTCCAGAACTACTGAACCAATTTCAAAACTAATGGTACCAAAATGATGGTGTTCACCCGGAATCCATCATAGGCTATTTATTATGTTGTCTATACCTATAGTATATAGAGAAAAAGTTTGTTTGTATGAAGGGTCTATTTTCTGGAACTACTGAACCAATTTCAAAAGTAGTGGTACCAAAATGATGGTGTTCGCCTGGAATCAAACATAGGCTATATCTTGTATCATTTATACATATATTATAAAGAGGAAAAGTTTGTTTGTAGGGGCTAATCTCCGAAACTACCGAACCAATTTCAAAACTAATGATACCAAAATGATGGTGTTCACCCGCAATCCAACATAGGCTATATATTATGTTGTCTATACCTATAGTATAAAGAGAAAAAGTTTGTTTATTTGTAGGGGCTATTTTCCGGAACTACTGAACAGACTTCAAAAGTAGTGGTACCAAAATGATGGTGTTCGCCCGGAATCAAACATAGGTCATATATTATGTCATCTATACCTATATTATAAAGAGGAAAATGTTGTTTGTTTGTAGGGAGCTACCGAAGCAATTTGAAAAGTAATTTTAACAAAGAGATGGTGTTCGCCAGAAATCAAACCTAGGCTATATCTTATGATGTCTATACCGTATTATAAAGAGGAAAAGTTTGTTTGTAGGGGCTAATTTCCGGAACTAATGAACAGATTTCAAAAGTAGTGGAACCAGAATGATAGTGTTCGCCTGGAATCAAACATATGCTATATCTTATGTCGTTTATACATATATTATAAAGAGGAAAAGTTTGTTTGTAGGGGCTAATCTCCGGAACTATCGAACCGATTTCAAAAGAAATGTTACCAAATAGATGGTGTTCGCCCGGAATCAAACATAGCCTATATCTTATGTCGTCTATACCTATATTATAAAAAGGAAAAGTTTGTTTGTTTGTAGGGGCTAATCTCAGGAACTACTAAACTGATTTCAAAAGTAATATTACCAAAATGATGTTGTTCACCCAGGATCCAACATAGGCTATATCTTATGTCGTCTATATCCATAATAAAATGAGGAAATGTTTGTTTGTTCGTTTGATTGTAGGGGATAATCTCCGGAACTACCGAACAGATTTCAAAAGTAATGGTACAAAAATGATTGTAGTTGCCCGGAATGAAACATAGCTATATCTAATGTCGATGCCACAAATCCAAAGGAGGTGCAGGAACAAAAAAACTCTCTAAAAATGCATTTGTTGTGTTGGGACTACAAACATGAAATTTAGCATTGTAATTACTAATAAGATAAAAATAATCTCCAGCATTTCTTTAAAAATTCGATTATTTAAAAGGGGGAGGGGGTACACGAAAAAGCATCCTACACTTTTAAAAATCTGCAGGATTTGCTTCATCATCATTCCACCGCTTTGACAAAAATCTGTTTCTTGACTAAATTGTAAGGCATTCTTATTGGTCAGAATAAAGATGGTCTGTAAAAGAGGTAGAGTTTCGATGTAGCAAATGCTGCACACTTTTAATAAAGTAAAAACTTTCTGAATGGCAATCTGAGTACATATCAAACTGATTTCAAAAGTAAGTTGATGGTGATAGATTCTGCTAAAACATAACAAACGTAAGTCACATTTTACTTCGGTGACACTATCAACAGAGGGTGCAGGATCCAAAAGTATTCAAAGTGAAGATTTTTATTGTACTAAGGAGTTTAGAAACTTTAAATTCAGCATGGTAGTTACTGTCGTGTCCAGTGGGGGAATGTTTCTAACGACGTTCCAAAACAAGAAAATTAAGTGTGTGATCGTATTTTAGTAGTACACCGCATTGAATTGGCCGCAAACGACCACATGACATGAAGCAATATAGATCAACAATTTTTTGGAATAATATGTGCCATATTCACAGGAAAAATATAATTGAAAAATCAAAATAGAGCTTACCTGCATAAGCTTGAATGAGAAAGTGAGCAGATACACACAGAAGAATAAGTTCATAACATTTTTTAGTAAAGAACTTTTTTTTTTTTTATGAAGATAAATGTTCATAAATTCTTGGAGTATATTATAGCTTTTAGAAGAAATGACTCTCTTATTTTTAGAGCCAGGCATGGAAAGGCATATTTTCACTTATATAAAAATTTATAAATGAATAGAAGAACTTATTTCAAATAATTATACCTTTTCTTGATTCTCTTGAGGAATAAATGGCAAAATATTAACATACACAATAAAATTAAAAAGTACTCCTTCCTGTGTTGAGCATACACTGTACCGCTAGCGGACATTCTAAGTGAGCGAAGTTCCAACAATTTAAAAAAAAACAATCATTCCTTCAGGAAAATACACCACTCTCTTAAATCGAAACATGTTTCTTTATACGAAATTTTCTTCTTTTTTTGGAAATCATAAGATGCATCTTTGATAGACGAACAAGTCTTAAAATATCTCCACAAAGGGATAAAAGTCTTTCCTTGCCTTTCAAATAATTCCATTATTTTCGCATTTTAAAAAAAATGCTGAATGTTAGCCGTAAAAAGCCGAACAAACCATCTTTATTGGAATCCCACACATCATTTTTGCAGGCGTTTATTTCCGTACATCTGTAGACTTCCGCTCCGCTCTGAGCCGAAACCGCTTCCCTTCTCTTCTGTTCCCTTCTGACGAAACCACAGCCACCGTTCCGGAAAGAAGGCAGGGGTTGCCATAAAAATAAAAATACGCCAACTGGCGAGGCAAAAGGAAGTGGCGAAAAAAATAGAGACGAAGCGGATCGCTACGAATAGGGAAACTGTATTTTAAGAATAAACCTTTATATCAGCAGAAAGATGCGGAGCCGAAACTGGATAACAGGACGCACCAACTTTTAAATTATGTAACAGAAGCATAGTACCTCATTGGACAATAGGAGGAGTCATAAAACGGAAGAAGACACCCCATCGAACATTCTAGAAAAGACAGGAAACCTCCACAACCAGAAGGAACAAAATTTCAAACTGATTTCAACATTTGAAATCAACAAAAAGTTAGGTAATAAAAAGGACTTTACAGGGGAGATTAAAAAAAGCGAGAATTAAGATAACTTTTAGAATGCGAAATATATAATAAATGACTAAAGATTAAGACCAAAAATAGACGATAAATTGAATTAAATAAAAATACGGCAGTGGTTAAGAGTAACCACAACATATTACCCCGGCTTCCCCAAGAGAAAATATTGGTGAGATGTACAAATTAAATAATTTTTACATCGAGACAATATTTTCTAAATTATGCACAACGAACATATAAAACAGTCATAAATATAAATAAACTAATAAAAAATACCTGAATATCAATAATTGTCTTGCATGACATTCAATAATAATAGAACAAAATTACTATCATAGTTATAGTTCAAATAATAATGCACAATACACTGGCAAACATTTAAAATAACTGTTTGTTCACAAAAAAAAACATATCTTGTTTCAAAAAAAAAGGTTTATAATAGTCTATGTACTTAGAGACAATGTTCACAGTCTTTAGATGAGAGTCTCTTGATTGAATTGTGTAATTGTAAGTACAATAATATAAATTTACCAGCATATATAAAAATTGTTGCGTATAATAAGAATATACATATATGGTCAGCATATTAAAAAGAAAAAGAATTTGTAATAATGTGCATATAAGTAAATGATATTAAAATTCACAAATCAATAATCATGTTACATTCAATAAATTCAATTTTTCAGAATTCAATTTTTTAAAATTTTTTTATGACAGAAATTGGAAAATGTATACCAATAGTCAAGAGATAATATTTAAATTCTCAAAAAAAAAAAAAAAAAAAAAAAAAAAAAAAAAAAATATATATATATATATATATATATATATATATATCCATATACATACAATACCTTCCAATATGTCAACATATCTTAACTGAATCGATTTAATGTCATATAATTCAACAATATCTTCAAAGTAAATATAAGTTGCAAATCAACAAAAACATTTTCAAAGTAAATAAAGATAAATACCAAAGAGAGAATATTTGAACTCTCAGAAGAAAAATGTTATTCTGGAATAATACTACTTTCAAAATTACCAAAAAGAGCAAAGAGAGGATGTTTACACTCTCATAAAAGTATTTAAATAAATATATCAATCCAGTACATAACTTGAAAAATGTCAGTTTACAAAAATTATCACATAAAATATTTATAATATGTTGAACATGTTTAATTCAAATATTCAAATTCTTGTAAATAACATGTGATCATGTTTTATCTGTAAAATAACAAATATTTTCTTTTCTATATACCAGTAATGACTTAAACAAAAAATATCTTTGGATCCAAAGTATATACTTATTATATATATATATATATATATATATATATATATATATATATATATATATATATATATATATATATATATATATATATATAAACCTTTTTCTTTGAATACTTTAACACTTAGATACACAGAGATACCTATACTCAATCATTTCATTTTTTTTTACAATAAATCAAAAATTCAAGTAGAAGCAATTAGCATGCACAATTTTATCATTATTTTTTTTTTAAATGTTAAAAAAAAAGGTTAGATGTTAGAGCATGCATAAATTGTCAATAAATAAAAAGTAACAGTTCAATTATTATAATAGACACAATAGGGAAATTTTTTTGACATGAGTACTCATGTTTTACCTTATATCAGTAACAATTCATTTATTTATTTTTAGAATAAACAATTATCAAAATAATTCAATAAATGCCATATTTTCAATTATTATTTCAAAAACAAAATATTTCTCATTATTTACCAACTACTGAAGGCTTTGAAAACTTAAAAGTACCAATACACTCTACATATGAGATGAAGCATAAACAAAAAAATTTAAGAATGGTTGTGAAGAAAATATTTCAATGAAATACAGAGTGAAAAGAAACAAATTTAAAAAGTACATATTTTCACAGGATGACAATTTCATTGTCTCAAGGAGAAGGTGACTTTAAGAAAAAATTACACAAATGCTGCCTGCAGCTTTGGTAGAAGAAAGCAAAAAAATAAAATATACAAACATCATCTCTTACAATCCAAGACAGCTAGCATGCCTCAGATTCTGCAACAACGCTAAAGTCATCCTGCATAAACTTGAATGAGAAAGTGAGCAGATATACACAGAAGAATAAGTTCATAACATTTTTCAGTAAAGAACTTTTTTTTTTTTTTTTCTATGAAGATAAATGTTCATAAATTCTTGGAGTATTCTATTATAGCTTTTAGAAGAAATGACTCTCTTATTTTTAGAGTCAGGCATGGAAAGGCATATTTTCACTTATATAAAAATTTATAAATGAATCGAAGAACTTATTTCAAGTAATTATACCTTTTCTTGATTCTCTTGAGGAATAAGTGGCAAAATATTAACATACACAATAAAATTAAAAAGTGCTCCTTCCTGTGTTGAGCATACACTGTACCACTAATGAACATTCTAAGTGAGCAAAGTTCCAACAATTTAAAAAAAAAAAACAATCATTCCTTCAGGAAAATACACCACTCTCTTAAATCGAAACATGTTTCTTTATATGAAATTTTCTTCTTTTTTGGAAATCATAAGATGCATCTTTGATAGACGAACAAGTCTTAAAATATCTCCACAAAGGGATAAAAGTCTTTCCTTGCCTTTCAAATAATTCCATTATTTTCGCATTAAAAAAAAAATGCTGAACGTTAGTCGTAAAAAGCCGAACAAACCATCTTTATTGGGATCCCACACATCATTTTTGCAGGTGTTTATTTCCGTACATCTGCAGACTTCCGCCCCGCTCTGAGCCGAAACCGCTTCCCTTCTCTTCTGTTCCCTTCTGACGAAACCACAGCCGCCGTTCCGGAAAGAAGGCAGGGGTTGCCATAAAAATAAAAATACACCAACTGGCGAGGCAAAAGGAAGTGGCGAAAAAAATAGAGACGAAGCGGATTGCTACGAATAGGGAAACTGTATTTTAAGAATAAACCTTTATATCAGTAGAAAGATGCAAAGCCAAAACTGGATAACAGGACGCACCAACTTTTAAATTATGTAACAGAAGCATAGTACCTGATTGGACAATAGGAGGAGTCATAAAACGGAAGAAGACACCCCATCGAACATTCTAGAAAAGACAGGAAACCTCCACAACCGGAAGAAACAAAATTTCAAACTGATTTCAACATTTGAAATCAACAAAAAGTTAGGTAATAAAAAGGACTTTACAGGGGAGATTAAAAAAAACGAGAATTAAGATAACTTTTAGAATGCGAAATATATAATAAATGACTAAAGATTAAAACAAAAAATAGATGATAAATTGAATTAAATAAAAATATGGCAGTGGTTAAGAGTAACCACAACAGTTACAAAATATAAATGTCTTCTAAGAACTGTCGGAAGTAAATGTGAAATTAAAAGTTGTGAAGAGAAGGAGCGGTACGAAAAGTGTTCTAAAAAATTCGTAAATTACGATTTCTGTGCAAGCTCAGGAATTAATAAACTGATTATAGAAGTGATGATTTTGTATCAACGGTGACACTCTCTCACCGAACGAAGATAGATCATTCTCATGATCCTACATTTTAATGAACCTCTATGTTCTATGCGAATACCACTACCATATGTGTTAAGCAAAAACAATAAATATTTTATAAAAGCCTTTAAAAACTTTCTAAACTATGTTACTTTGGTATATTAGAAAATAGCAAACCGAATTCAAAATTAAAATTTGTAAATGAATGAATGTCCCTTTTCCATTACAAGCATTTTATGGTTATACCACTACCCGAGAGATGGTAGACCTTTAGAAAACAAACTTAGATTGCGACATGATGATTAATTTAAAAATGTAAATGCATACGAATATTGTTTCTAAAAAAGAATAAATACTTCAGTTGAATACTGAATGGAATGTATGAATTGAGCATAAAAGTTTCAATATATTTTCTAAATTATTGTTTATTTAGAAGTATCTTTAGTTCTTCGTATTATTTTATGTCTTAATTTCAGAATAATTAATGTAATAATGAAATTCAGTCAAATCGTTGCATAAATGGAATTTTTTGAATTATTCCTTAATACATTATTACTTCTAATGAAAATCAGATATATAAGTATCACTTGGCGCATTTCAACTATTACGCGAGCAAAGCCGTGAGTTTTGCTAGTATATACATATATATAACAATTCATTGTAAAAAATATATACACTATATGGCCATTGATTATTGGACACTTGCGATTTTAGACATTTTACTAAATATCTAGAAAAATAAATGAGGAATCATCTCAAAACACTTAGTGTATAAATATAATAGTGTACGTCATACATCTCCGTGAAGATTTTTTACCGAAACTCCATAGGGGACCGTCAACAAATTAAAAAAGACTGAATATCTTTTGAATAACCCTGTCAAAACTAATGTAGCAAAAGCGCTCAAACTCTAGATTATGATTGAATGCCTTATTGTAATACACTGTGTTCATTTTTATGCAAATAGCATGCATACTCGCAGAGTAATTAAGGTTTTTATAAAAATGGTCCCAAATTTTTCCAAGTTTTTCCCTTATAATTTTCAGAGTTCTTAATATAAAATATTTTTTTCAGAAAATATGACAAACAACATTGCACACAGTACCCTGTAATCAGAATTAAAGAATAATAAAAATTGTATGAAAAATGAGTAGGTTTACTAAATAATTTTTTACTGTGCATGCGACAAAGATATCAAAATTTCATTTGCATATTATGTTAGCTAAATGTATAGAGCCATTTTTTTAAAAGTCTCAAAATCATAGCTTGAAAATTCTGAAAGTAATCATCTATAGAAAAAGGACAAAATCTGTTGTTTCCAAAATGAAGCAAAAAAATGAGGGATTTTATCCAAATGTAGTAGTACATCCCGTATTGTGTATTCTATATTGACACTAATCAATGAATATATGGATACAACCCCTCTTCTTTTTGATTCATTTTGAGAATAACGGATTTTCAACTTATTCAATTGAAGATTATTTTCAGAATTTTCAAGTTATGATTTTGTGACTTTCACAAAAGTTGCTCTATACATTTAGCTAACATAATATGCAAATGAAATTTTGATATCGTTGACACATGCGCAGTAAAAAATTATTTAGTAAACCAACTCATTTTGTATTCAATTTTCATTATTTTTTAATTCTGATTACAGGGTACTGTGTGCAATGTTGTTTGTCATATTTTCTGAAAAAATATTTTATATTAAGAACTCTGAAAATTATAAGGAAAAAACTTGGAAAAATTTGGGACCATTTTTATAAAAACCTTAATTACTCTGCGAGTATGCATGTTATTTGCATAAAAATGAACAAGGCGTATTACAATAAGGCATTCAATCATAATCTAGAGTTTGAGCTCTTTTGCTACATTAGTTTTGACAGGGTTATTCAAAAGATGTTCATTCTTTTTTAATTTGTTGACGGTCCCCTATGGAGTTTTGGGAAAAAATCTTCATGGAGATGTATGACTTATACTATTATATTTATACACTAAGAGTTTCAAGATGATTCCTCATGTATTTTTCTAGATATTTAACAAAATGTCTAAAATCGAAAGTGTCCAATAATCAATGGCCATATAGTGTATATTAATAGAACATGCAAAAATGAATTAAAAGGAATATTCAAAATATGCAGAACCATAGCAGATTCATCAGATAATATATATATATATATATACACACACATTAACTATCTGGGCACATACATTGTGTTTAGAAAGTTGGATGGAGTACTCTAGATTTTCAGTTCTTTTGAACATGTTTGAAAAGTGATTATGAATTTTGTGCATTTGGCTGTACTCTAACTCATGTAAAAATATTTGAATTTCCATGTAAATGATACATGTTATTGAGGATTACTATAAACATGTTCAATATTGAAAACAAAATGAGTATCACTCATAGTTCATTTACAAGTGCACTCAAAAGAATTTTGTTTCATGATGGTCTATGCATCATCGCAAATCTAAAAGAATCGCAATGTATTTTTATTATGTTACACTATTTCAAAGAAATTGAAAATGATAGATATTATTGAGGGGCACTACAGGATGCTCATGATTGAAAATGGTGTGCATAGCCTTTATCATTCATTCCTAGGGACACACAAAAATTCAGATAGAATACTGTCTGTGAGTGATAATTGCTGGAAAAGCATTTTCAGTTGCATTCATTTTTAAATGTAAATAATTATTTTAATATTAGTTGTAGGTATAAATTTTTATGATCACATGCAGCTTAACACAAAATAATTTCCATTTATTGACAGAAATTGCTTAAGAAGAATTATCAACTGTCTCTTGTATTTCTTAATAGAAGGGAATTTTAGCAAATTATGTAGCATATATGTAGTGTAGTATAAACAAATTTCAAAACTGACTATAGATGGTAATTACTGAAATTGGATTTTCAAAAAAAAAAAATTTAAGTTGGTTAGTTTTATATCATTTTTCACCTTAATAAACAAAGAAGTTTTGTCACAGTATTATGAATGATTTAGAAAGTATTTCATGATTTATGCCTAACTCATGTATTTTCTTTCTTGTTTATAAGGCTTTGAAACATTGAAAAAAATCCCCCTGCCCTTTTTTTTAAGTTACAATTTAGATTTGAATATATAATGTAAATATTAATAAGAGTTAAGAAACTCCTATACTTTCTTATCAAGATTTATTATCAGTCAAGGTCATCTATAACTAAATATAAAATTTATGGAAAGAAACTAAGATTCTTAAAGAAATTACATTTTTAAAAGAACTTACATTCAATTATCGCTAATTTTAAAAAGTTAATTTGACAAATAAATTATCAACAAAATAGAAATTCCCCATAAATTTAAAAGAGAGAGAGCAAGAACAGACTTACTTTCAAAATAATTTAATTCTGAATATTTGGAAATATAAAACTTACTCAAAATGCAGCTGCATTGGTTGAGATTCGCATGGAACAATATGAATAGACAGAACACTATCTGAAAAGTTAAATAAAAAATAAGTAAATAAATATATAGATAAAAATTTAAGGGGAAAGATACAGAAATATAAATAACAAACATTTAAGATACCTTCACTGGCAGCGCTTGAGCAATCATAAACAGGTATTTCTATCACTGAAAAGATAAAAGCATAATCAATAATAATAATAATAAAATACATGTGATACATGCATTACACATAACCTGAGATAAATAAATCATTTCATAACTTCACTATAGAAAAGTATGAATTTATATATTACAAAATACTGAGGAACATTTTACACAAGTGGTTTGATATGGAAATAATAACAATTACACTCTAGTTAATTTTGTCTACATATATTATCTGAGGTTGATTATAAGATAAATTCTAAATAAACAGTCAACTGCGAGTAGTACTTGCATTCCAAGGGTTCCCTGCAATTAACATATGAATAATTAATCCCTTATATAATAATAAGACTTTGTAAAAAACTATATAATGTAGAGCTGGTTATAGCTGTACATAGACTATATAGCCAAAGGTGACTGGCCACTTTTTGATGTTTGTGATTTTTGATGTTTTGTTAAATATCTAGAAAAATACACGAGGAATTATCCTGAAACCCCAGGAGTGTAAAAAGAATAGTAAGCTCATATATTTCTACTAAAATTTTTTTCCCTGAAACCCTTTAGGGAATCGTAAAAAAATTGAAAGATAATGAATATCTATTGCAGGGATATAGTCATACAAATAACAAAGGGTATATGCTCTAAGCAGAGGGTTATATACCCTAGAGTGTGTGTAGCATAGCTTTCTTGAGAAACAGAGAGTATATGGTGTTCCTTTAAAAAATCCAGAAGGTATATGGCATATACCCCCTTATGCCCTCCACTACATCCTTGATCTATTAGATAATCCTGTCAAAACTAACGTAACAAAAACATTCAAACTGTAGATTTATTAAGTGGCTTATTGTAATAAACTGCGTTCATTTTTATTAGAATAGCATGTATAGTTGTAGAAAAATTAAGGTTTTCTTAAAAACAGTTCTAAATTTTGCCACTCTTTTTTTTTTTTTTTTTTTTTTTTTTTTTTTTGCTTATAATTTGCAGAATTCTTAATATAAAATATTGTTATTTTCAGAAAACATGACAAACAATATTGCATACAATATCCTATAATCGGAATTTTAAAATAATAAAAATTGTATAAATAATGAGTAAGTTTACAAAATAATTTTCTAGCAATCAAAATATAATTTTCAGAATGTGTTGGCGAAATGTTTGTGAAATTCTCATAAACATAGCTTGAAAATTCTGAAAATTATCATTGATAGAATAAGCTCAAAATCCAGTGTTTCCAAAAGAAAGCAAAAAGATGAGGGACAGTATCCATATATCCATTGATTAAAGTCAGCAATAAGCATAGATAATATGTTGTGCATACATCTATATTTGGATACAACCCCTCATCTTTTTTATTCTTTTTGGAATCAACGGATTTTGAGCTTATTCCATCAACGATAATTTTCAGAATTTCCAAGCTATGTCTTTGAGACTTTTACAAATGCTGCTCTATACATTTAGCTAATACATTATGCAAATTATAATTTGATTACTTTCACACATGTACAGTTGAAAATTATTTATACATTATATTGGAAGATATATAGAAATGGAAGTGGGAATCAAGTCATAGCAAAAAATTAGGAACAGGCTATGCAAGATACAGTTTTGTTAATTGTTAAAAAATTAAAAAAGCACATTTTTATAAATATCAAAATACAAAACAGACAAGCAGAAAGGAAATAATATAATTTAAAAATATAAAATTTAATAAATTATTAATTCATACCAGATATGTTTTTGCAAGGTGGGGATGACTTTGTTCGTATTACAACACCATACATTTTATCAAAATTTTTTTCCGATTCTGAAATCTACATGAAATGTAAAAAAAAATACATTTATTTTCATTACTATATTAAAAAATTAGGGATGCACCGGATATCCGGCCAATATCCGATATCCAGCTGATTTTTCAATATCCGAAATATCATTGGATATCCAGATCACAATCACCAGATATCCGACTTCTCAATTGGATATCTGGCCGGATATTGAAATATCCGGCAGAATGCAACATAACAAATAGAGATGAATAACAGTAATCTTTTGATCCCAAACAATACTTAAAAACTTTTGTTTATAATGCAAAAGATGAAATATTATATTAACTTCCCTATCAATGAGTAAAAGGTAATTCGCATAAGTTTAAAGAATTGTCAGCTTTCCTACTATTTATATTTAAACTCTGTAATAAATTCAATAATTTACGTTTATATCTTTAAGAAAATTGTATCTTTATTTTCAGATTGCAAAACAAAATTTGAAGTCAAAATAGCAAAAAAGTCTTTTTGAAAAAATGTATAAATAGAAAACCAACATTTAGAAATGCACTAATAATGCATGAAAAGGATTTCAAACAGTCGTTTCGAATGTACTATCGAGATTCTTCATTAGTACAAGACTGTGCTAGAAAAAGCTAAGCTGAACAAAGCGACAGAGAAGTGCAGGCTTATTACGGGAGCGAATAATAGTAGATTCAAAATGGCTGTTTGCTACCTTTACATGCTTTATTTGTGCTTCTCTAAACGTTGGAATTTTGTCTTTAGTCTTAATAAAATTTAAAGTTGTTTATTAAACTATTTTTTTTATTAATTTTCTTTATTTTAATTTAAACAAAGGGTTAGTTTGTTTTTAAGTTAAACAACTAAACAGACCTATTTCGACGAATTTACATGTTTTAGGGATATCCCCAAAAAACATGTTTATTCAAAACTTCTGTCTGTCCCATTGTCACCATCCTAAGATCATACCATCAAAAAGTGTATGAAATATGTAGAAGGAACCAAATATTTTGTGCATGTTTTTGGCTGTAGCCAGCAGGTCCATCTTCAATATGGAAACGTTTCGCTGTAAGGTGGGGCTGTAATCACAATTTTTGTGCCATTTTCATTATTCGACCATCAAACACTGTATAAAGTTATGCATAGAATTGAACCAAATTTCTATGGATAAATTTCTGGGAATATGGCTGTCGGGTATTCTTTCAATTTGAAAATATTTCAGTGGAAGATGGTACTGTAATAAGGATTTTTAGCCCACAGGCTATCAAAGCCTGAGAGCTTATGTACCTGAGAGATTATGCTTATGCTGGATGCTCATTGGATAAGTATAAAGAGGCAAAACGAGGGGCTAATTCCCCACCCTTATTTCGATAATGGTTTTATTATCAGTTTTATCAGATTTCATTCAAATTTTAGACATAGGATCATTCTGATGAGTGCACCACAATGATTTGTTTGGAGAGTTCATTGGATATGTATAAAGAGGGGCATGAGGGTTAATCCCGCACACTTAATTTCGACCAATGGGTTTTTCATACAAATTTATCAGATTTCATTCAAATTTCAGGCATAGAATCATTTTGATGAAGGTACTGCCACGATCAGTTTTGTGAGTTCATTGGATAAATATAAAGAGGGAGTATGGGGGAGCTAATCCCCAGCCTTTAATTTAGATAAATGAGTTTTTCATGTAAAATTATCAGTTTCATTCAAAATGAGGACACCTCCATGATCAGTTTTGCAAGATCACTGGATAAGTCTAAGAAGGGGGAAATGGGAGGTAACTCCCCTCCCACCTTCTTAATTTAGTTTAATGGATTTTTCATGCAGAATTTACTGATTTGTTTCAAATTTTGGATATAGGTTCATTGTGATAAGGCATTCCCCTGATTTTTTTTTCGAGTTCATTGGATAAGTATAAATGGAAGATCAGTGGGACTATTCCTCTTAATTTAGGTAAATGATTTTTCTTGCAGAATTAACTGATTTGCTTTAATATTTGGATACAGGTTCATAGTGATAAGATACTTCTCTAATTAGCTGTGCAGTTCTTTTGTTAAACATAAAAGGGATACAGGCGATTACCCAACCCCCCCCCCCCTTTAAATTTGATAAATGAGTTTTTATGCAGAATTATCCAATTTGCTCTAAATTTTGGATGTACATACTTTCTGATAAGGCGAATCTCTGAATAGTTTTTGGAAGTTTAATGGTTAAGTATAAAGAAAGGGGATAACTCCTCTTAAATTATATAAATGGGTTTTTATGAAGAATTATTCGATTTGCTATGAATTTTGTATATAGGTTTTTTATGTGATAAAGCATATTCCCGGTTAGTTTAGAGAATTCAATGATTAAGTATAAAAAGGGGAAATGGGAGGGAAGCTATCCCCCCCCCTTAATTTGTTTTTTGAACAGCATTAACCCTTGAAAATATGAGGCTGTAATATACAATTAGTATGCGTAGCCTATGAGTTCAATGCCATGAGTTAAATTGGGCAATATTCTTTTTATTGTAATTTTTTCCATAATCCTTTTATACAGTGAATTGATGGTTCGTGCAGCAATGGCAACTTTGTATCTTGCTAAAACTGGCTATTTGCAAACAGCTGATGTATAGCAGAATAACAAAAATATATTGATTTTAATAAATATCATGATCGAGATTAACTCATTCTTAATCTAATTAATTGACTGCAGCAAAAATTCTAGATTAAAATCAAAGTTGGTGTAATATTGAACTAACAGTATTGAAATAGTATTAATATTTGTAAATATTTTTTGAAAATTGAGATCTATGAAATAGAAGAGAGTTTAGGCATTGGTGCATCCAACTAGTTATTTTCGTGACTTCATTATAAACATTTAAAATTAAAAGCTTTTTTTTTTTTTTTTGCTTATAAATTTTAAAGTGATTTAACTTAAAATAAAATTAAATGTAGCTTAAGGTAAAAGAGTATTAAATAACTAAAACATGGAAAAAAAATCATCAATTAAACCTATGTTTGGAGATAACTCTTCAACCATTGGTATATTAGTAAGACATTTTATGTTTACATTATAAAAAGATGCTCTGTATTTCTTATATTTTACAATTAAAGACATATTAATAAACGTGTAAAATTTGTTGTAAAAATTATCAGCATTTCATTATACAAATTATTAGCAATTATCAGCAGTTCATTGACAAATAAGCAGAGTATTTAAATGCTTGAATTGCATTTTTTATTCAATATTATTAATATACAAATATAGGGTTTGAATTTCAAGACGGGATGGCAGGATTCATGCCTTAAAAAATATTGTGGGCAAAACATTCCTGTTAAAAAAAAAAAATTAAAAACACTTTGATTTTTTTTTTTTTTTTTTTTTTTGTGAAGTGACGATTGAGTCTTAGGACTGACTGACTATTTTCTGCTATTGATTGAAAAATCTCAGTTTGCACTTAGGACAATTATACAAAATTCATGATTGTTTTTCTACATTTGACTAAAAAGTTTTGTACTTTTTCTCACAATTTTTTCTTGCTTGCTCGTCTCACAAAATTTTGCATTTTTTTTTTTTTTTTTCTCTGGAGTCTAACTGACAAATTTCTCAATTTATTTCTCTCAACTGATTGACAAACTTAGCTATTTTATTCTGCGACTGATTGGCAAATTTTCACTTTTTGTTTTGGTGACATTCTGATGAAATTAACAATTATTTTCCTGTGCCCAGCTGAAAAATTTGTGTTTTGTTTTTGTTATTGGCTGACGAATTTCATGATATTTCTTTGTGACAGAATAACAAATTTCATGAAATTTTACTGTAATTGATTGCAGAATTTTGCCATATTTTCCCACTGCCCAAGTTTCCTCAAAGTTCAAATTTTTTCAGACTGGTTGACAATTAAAAAAAATTTATTTTTGCCATGGTGGACAAAATGAGCGATATTTTTTCAACGACCGATTTACGTATTTTGCAATTTTTTTTCCTCTGCCGATGCAAGAAATAACTAAAAGGGCAGTAATGATCTCTAGAGTCTGAACTCTATCACATGAGTCTGGAATTAGGACTCAACAAAATGAGATTAAATCTTGTGTTTCACATTGGGGAAAAAAAAAAACATGTTTTTTACAATTAATAGTTTAAGATTAGATTTTTTTGATTTTTAAAAATTTATCGCACATTTTGTCATCAATGGGCTCAATAATCATACCTCTTTTTTTATTTTATTTAAAAGATGATCTTTCATACAGTGTTTCTGTTTATATTCATTTTTTTTCTATATCTGATAATTTGCACCTGCCCATTTTGTAACTTTCCTACTCCCTTCTGATGACATTTTGATTTCCTATTCAAATAAAAATTCTTCTAAATTTAAAGAATTTAATAAAATAAATAAATAAAATGCAGACATCCATTGGCCAAAGCAAGATGTTTAAATGTTTCCCATTGAGTTATTGAAAATCAGTAAAAATATCATTTTTATGATGATCAAAATATGATTAAAGTAATAAGAGTCATCTATTACGTACATCATGGATTAAACATTAATATTCCTGGATGAATCATAAACAAAATACAATGCGGACACCAAGGTCCATTCTCAAGCAATAACAACAGCCGCTTTCCAAATAATTAAAAAAATGAACTTCAAATAAACACATTTAGAAACAATAAATAGTTGATGTGCATTCACAGAAATTAGGACATGATTTTTTTAAATAAACCATTTCTCATATAATAGAAGAAACCTACTGACTAAGTCCTTTTCAGATTTTCATGTGATTTTAAAATTCCAATGCATAGGTGAACTTAATTCAATTAGCTAAAATGCAGGCATTACAGTATTGACAATAATTCCACTAAGTGATACAGAATCACCTAAGGAAATTGACAATACAATCACCAACATGCATTATTCTTCAAGCAAATTAAAAATTAATGCACATCAGACTTTACAAAATTAAGGACAAAAATTAGATGAAAAAAGCATAACCAAGTTTTTCTGATAATTTAATGTGTTAGAAAAGTTGCTCTATTCTGTTTGTCAAAAGTGTAACCTATAAAAGATTTTAAACCACACAAAATCGAATAAAATCTAAACAAAAAAATTCATTTAGCAACTCAGTTATTAATTGCCCATAACATTGAGTGCAAATTGAAAAATAGATATGATATATATGAGACTTGATTTGTTTCTTTTGTTTTAATTAAAATTTTGAATAATTATCTTGAGTTGTTGATTTAAATTATTTCAATGGAATTTTGTCATGTCGGTATAAATTGTGAATATTTGTAAATGTGAAATGGCATGTAAAAAATAATAAGGTTAAAAAAAATATATTTTTTTCCCTCTTATATAGTTTAACTCCCCTGCATTTACAAATGTTATGTGGGAAACTCTCTCCTCCTGGGAAAACCTGAATTTCAGGCTCTGATAGTCAAAGAGATATAGTTTTTAAAAAATATATTTCAATACGTTTAAAATGTTATAATAGTGTATGAAACATGTTTGCAATTTATTATTTGAGATGGCATTGTATAAAGAAATAAACAAACATTCACCATAACTAAAAACATATTTAACACCGGATATCCGATCAGATATCCGAATCCGGCAGACAAATCGGATACCGGATATCCGGCAAAATCAGTATCTGGTGCATCCCTATAAAAAATCTAACAAAAGCATACAAAAAATTATAATTAAAATTATGACTTTTTAAAAACATTAATGCATTAGCAAATGGGTGCACAATTTTTCAATAGAAGGGCCACTTACAAATATGTATGGCTGGTTGAGGGCCAGATCAATAAAACAAAGAAAATTCGATTTTGAAGAGGTGATCTGTGGCCTATAATCGGATAAAAAATATGGTTTCAGAGGGGTGTGGAGAGGTTACTCCTTTATGTTTGCTTACCCAGTTGAATTCTCTAATTCAGTTGGTAAGAATATATCTAGTATGGATAAGGATATGTTTGCAGCAATAATTCTATTTCATTTTCAAATTTATTTATGTCCAGGATATGGAGATCTTTCATTTAAAAATATAATACAGTAGACTCCCTCAAATCCACACAGCTTGGGACCAGAGGTTTTGCGGATTTTAGAATTTTGCGGATTTCTGGTCATTGCTTTGTTTACAATTTTTAAACAGTAATTTGAATGTAATTAAGTATGATAGTATATGTAATAGTATAATGAATGCTTACAATATATTAAAATATTAAAATAAGTAATAAACTAAAATAATAAAAATTTAGATAATTTTTAAAATGATTAAAATACTAAAAGCAAAGGTCAAGTTAATAATCATTATTGTACAATTAAATATTCATTATAAATATGAAATGTGTTTTTCCTAAATTATTCATTAAAACTTGCCTCATAAAAGTACATTACTAATTCACACCAGGATGATAAAATAATGAAGCTTTATTTCAGGTTTAGCCAGACTTAATAACTAAAAAAGCTTGATTATAATACATAAGTATATGTGGTAAGATTGTGATTACCAATGATATCAGCAATATCTTTATTTTTTCAGAAATAAATTATTCTTTCTTCATGAAAAAACATCAATTCAATAACCTTAACAAAAATTACAAATTAAAAAATGTATGGAATTGATATAAACACTAAAAAAAGGAAATTTTGCACCTATATATGAACTGACTGTTTCATTGTTTACATCTGCAAAATATGTGCGGATTTTAGAGAGTTGTGGATTTTAGGAGTGAGGATTTGAGGGAGTCTACTGTATTAAAACAGTCTGGAGTGTGTTTAACATTAGCATGCTCATTGTTCACTATCAAAAACAGTCAGACCCCCAACTCTAGGTTTGCTTGTGTAGATATTCATTTAAAAATAAAAAATCATACAAATTTGAGACTAACTGCAGAAATTAGTGGGACCCCCAACATTAAGATCATTTGATGGATTTTCGCTTAAAAATATCAAATCATTTAATACCAATTTAAAGTATATGTAAAGTTATTATCAAAGGACTGGGTAACACTGGATGGGATAGTTTGGAATACAGATTTTCCTAAAATACTAAAGGAAAAAAATATGAAAAATTTGGTTTTTCTCAAATAGACTTATGGAATCAAGTACCTGTACATAGGTTTTCTCATGCATACGTATCAACGTAAAAATTATTAATTTATTATTATTATTATTATTATTAAATAATTTTTTTAATTAAAATTTTAAATTAAAAAATATAAATTTATGCAACTTTTACATTGTTAGCATTTTTATGAAAGCAGTAAATAAAATTTATTAAACATTAAAAAACATAGCAATTTATTATTATAATTTTCAACTAATAATACTATGAAAAAATCCATTTCAAAATATTTTTAACAAGAAGAAAGAGGGGAGAAAAATTGAAGCATTCTGTTTGTAAAATTCAAATTTAATATCTGACAATAGCCTTTTATTTTTGAACATGCTTTATATTCATAAGCAAAAACCTTTAACCACAGTCAAAATTTTTATTGTTCATACAAGTCAAACATGATTACACATGTGATTATAATAATTATTTATTAAATGTTATTAGTTAATTTATAATGCTAATGATTTTATAAATCAGTATTATTCAGCAACTTTTAATATGTAATGTTTTAAGAGGGCTGAAGACTTTACTACTATACTTACATGTTTAAGAAGAAATGGCACTTGTACTTCTGCATCATGGGTAAATAAATGGTCTTTATACACAAACAGAATATCTACAAAGCAAAATGGGAAACTAAGTGTCTATGAGCTTTTTATGTGTTTCGAATAAGAAAGAGCTATTGTAACTTCAATTATTTGGACAAAATTCTAAAATTTATAAATTGCAGGACACTTCAAAACATAGTTAATTTTTTCTAAATATTAAACAACAAAATGTTTTTTCTTTAGAACATTCAATTGTGCAATTCTTCTGTATTAAAACAAACATCATTTGTTCAGTTCAAAATCAAAGCAAACATAATATATTAAAGGTGTACAAATGTAAAGATATGAAACCTTGTAACAATCAAACCAAATGAAATTTGAATAAGGCATTTTGTGATATCGAGGGATTTGATTGCAGTATCTGGCATGATTGTGAGCATTTGCCCAGTGTTCTCGCTGTCGCTTGCCATTGCGACAAAATGCTCCATTTGGCGAGTAAAACAATAATCAAATTCACCAAACTGCCAGAGAAAATTTTCTGTTCTTTTATATATATGTGTGTGCCAATACAGTGCAGATTCTTATATGTGTTATACAACAATTGGATTCACTTTACATACTGCCTCAACACCTTTTCAGTTTAGTAAGAGCCAAAGACAAAAATGATTATGTAATATATATATATATACTAGCTGTTACTCGTGGCTTCGTTCACATAACATTTAAAGAAGAATAAATTCATCAATCAAGCAAAAGATTTTGATGATTAAAAGCATGTGTAATTAACCTTTTATCGTGTTTTATAATAAAAACACTTCTGATGATCCCAATTTGCTTATGTTTATATATATATATATATATATATAGGAGATCATTTAAATTTATTTTGAGAGCTTGAAATTTCATACCTGTTTTCTAAGATAAAACGAAGAATAAAATTACATTTCAATTATTTTAATTTTATTATTTATATTTATTCAATTTTACATTTAATCTGTTCATGGTTATTGATTTATGTTTCTGTGTCAAAGAATATTATTTTAAGCGATATATTAGTAAATATTTTTAAACTACAGCAATTATTAACAAAAATTTCAGACATGTCTTTGAATTGATTAAAAAATTGGCATACAACATTGTTTTTAGTTCAAAAATTTCCTTTTTTTTGGTAAAGAAAAAGATAAATGATATTAAAATAATCAAACATAGTCAAACAGCATAGCTCAAAAATAAATAAAAAAGTAAAATCTTTAATTTTCAAATGTTTATAAAATTTTAATTTCACGGCATCACACTTTTAACAGCTGTAGATCTAACATTAATATCAAAATGTTCATCAGACTAAGAAATCTCTCGAATCTTATATGCTTATTATTTAAGCAATAAAGTTGCTTGTTGCTAGTTTGTAAGGTAAAAAGGTGTTAAACATGTATTTACAAAGGATAAATTCTGTGAAAATCACGCTATTTTCTATAACTACTATAAATTGCAAATATTTTATGAATGAAACTGACTAATGATTTAAAATATGACCACCAGGTTAATTTTTTATACAGAATAATACTTGTCAAGAGAAAAAAAAATCTTTTACGTCATGAATCATGTAAAATTCAGAATTTTAATTTAATTAAAACAGGAAATCTCTTAATGAAATCAAATACTACAATACATTTTTAAAATATTGAAACAATATTAAAAGCTAAATTTCAAGTAAGAAAATGTATTTAAAATATAAATTAATATTAATGCAAAATGTTATTTCTGAAATGAATATTTTTATTTTAGGATTATTATTTTTTTCAAAGCAGGTAACGTCACTTTGCGAATTTAATATACTAAATATATGGTAATGTTTTCAAATTAAAAAGAATGCTTTACACGAAAAAATATTACATCATTTTTACATGATAAATCTTTTAACTAAAAACGCCTTTTGTCGTTTAGACTGCCATCTTTTTAAAAAATAACATGCAGTTTTTAAAAAATCCAGTTAATAAAGGGCAACAGCTATTCACTTATACTTACGGAATTTAAATTTACATACTTGGTTGTAAATTTCAACATGTTGACAAAAGATTTCCGCTTCGGTGGAAGTAGTTCATTAATGAAGCTTCAACATGTAAAAATATGTTTTTAGTTTTAGGAAAATTTACTTTAATCTTGTTTTTATATCATCTATACCAGGCCTGTCCAACCTTTCACTAAGCAAGGGTGCATTTCAGCTAAGGACAAACAAAGAAGGGCGCCATCATTAACAGAGCTCAAAAAATACAAAACAAATTATCTCGCAGTATTAATAGTGAGGGACACATACAAATGCATATCGTTGTAGAAGATATAAGGCTCCCATGTGGATCTGGAGCTTCATGTAAAAAAGAGAAAATCCAAAAAATTATAAATCAAAGTAAGTTCTAAATATACATTTTTCTGTGAGGTGTTATCTCACAGATTTTTGAATTGAGAGGAGCCAGTAACTTTAATCTGATTTTTAATTGAACTAAAATTGTAATTAGAGACATTGTTAGTATTTTTTTTTTTTTTTTTTTTTTTTTTAGGATGAATAGTTACTTCTTATAATTTATTTTGCAGGCAAAAATATGGCACTATAAAAAGCACAAAAACAAAAAAAATATTAATGGCCAATCCATGGATGGTTTCAAAGAAATGTCTTGAAATAATTTTAATTGATGGAAATCATTTCATACGATTTTATAGATTTTTTAAACAATTTGAGAAAAATACCTAAAATTTTAAAGTCTGAGTGGTAAAATGACACTTCTTTACCCTTATTATGAAACAGCAATGAGTCAGTGTAATAACATAAAAAAAAGTTGAACATTCCTGCATGAAGGAGGGGAAAGGGATGCGCATTTTTCTGCATTTCACATCTTAACATATTAAGGTTATTGCCAACTTTTAAAAATTTCCATCGCCATAATTTCCATAGCATTTTGAATAAAGAATAACTGTAAATTAGTGAAGACATGCAATAACGTGTGATTCAATTAATAAAACACATTTTCATTTCTTATGCATGTAATACACTTGCAAAAGTTTCAAAAATATTTCTCAAGCAACTATCAAGGATTAAAATAAAGCATTTTTTAAAAAGAATTTCATTAAAAAAAATATTAATAATAGGAAATATTCAAAAGGGCAGCAAAAATCTGGTACAGGGCACCGAAAATTTTCATTAGTATGTAACTTATGACTTATTAATTAGAATAAGTAAAAAATATTTCTCATTCATTTTAAATATGATGTCATTATTTATCTAGCAACAATAATTACTGATATCCATGTCTCAAATATTTTTACCGACTTCTACAAAATATCTGAGTACTTTAACTATGACATCATATTTTTCGAAGTGAAATATTTTGTTGAAAATAAAATTCTTTTCCGCTTTTTTTAAAATTTATAATTATGTCACCATTTTTGACAGAAAAATTTGAATACTCCTTTTATTTTTATTTCACTTATGACGTCATATTTATTTTCTTTTAGTTCTTTTTATTTTCATTTTTCATATGGAAGTAGCTCAATCGAAAATTTATTGCCGCTGAGAAATTATTATTTCCGATTTTAATTTTCTTGGCAACAGGAAAGGAAATTAATTAATTTTTTTCTAAAAAATGCCTATTTATTCAGTGTGAAAAAGAATGATATTTTCAATTATTAAGGAAAATACTTGAATAAATCAATTAAAAATTAGCCTATGTTCATTTCCGGGCTTCAACTTATCTATATGCAAAGATTCAAAGACATTAATCCATCAGTTTTGAAGCCAATTTCATTCCAACTTTTCGGACACACTTTCACATTTATAATATATATAGTTAATCACTTTCTATGTCATGCTGGTGAAAACACGAACAAAATTATTTGAATCAATTGCGAAATAGAGAAAAGTTTTGTTGCATTGAGGTGTTCAAATTTTGCATTTACCATACTATATTTTTGTTGCATGTAAAGTAATCTTTGTTTGATCAAATTTTTTCTATCGGTGAAGAATCGAAATTTCATCCCAATTCTTATCATATATTTTCACATGGCATTTAATTTTTATTTAGAATGCTAAGAGAATGTCTGAAACATTTATACATTTAGGAATTTAAATTGCACTTATTTTTAAAAGGTTCTGTAGTGGATAGTCGAATTTCTATTAAATAAGCAATTACAAAAAATAGTTTTTTTTAGAACATTCGGAAGTAAAAAGATACAATAAGTTAAAATATACATTTTTCAGTGTTTCTCGCCAAATCTATTTTGCTAACATTTCTTTTCATTTGGCGACTGTTTTTTATTTCTTATTCGCCAAATCGCTAATGTTAGTCAAAAAACAGTGAGAACTCTGCGTGTGCCCATGCATGAAGGAGGAGAAAAGTAAGCAGTGTGTTCTGTCTAATTGAGGGTGCAGCACATATAAGTATATCATGGCTTTCCCATTGCAAAATCAACTATTAAGAAGAAGTGAGGTGTTATCAAATTTCTCACTGCACTTGTCTTTGATCAGATACTTCGCCTCTCCTCAATCATTAAAATTTTGAAATGGGAAAGCCATGATATCCTCATATGCACTGCAGCATGCAGCATCAATTGGAAGCTTCTCTCCTCCTTTATGCACGCAACCATGCCGGTTCAAATCATTTCCTTAGATGTCTCCCTATATTATACCAAAGTGCCATACTTAAATTTCATGGTTTTGTTGTTACAATGTTTTGTACTTTTTCATTTGAACTCCCTTAATGTACATATATACATATTCTAGCAACAATTTCAGATGTTCTCATTCTTTTGTTTTGTTTTTTCCCTCAATTGTTATAATAAGTGTCTTTAAGTTTGAATGAATATTTAAGCAACATAATAATAAAAATGCAATAAACTTAGTTTAATATGAAAAGCATTTACAATCTTTTAAAAATATTATTAATATATGTATGATTGTTGTAAAGCTAACAATGAACTTTCTAGAAAGATAATGCTGCAAAATTTGTGATAAACAAAAGAATGAAAATAGTCTCAACATTAATTAATATATCATATTAAATGGCTTCCACCTAAAAACCGTAGCAATTTTTAACTTTTAATACATAAGAACGGCACTTACTTACCTGTATCAGTGACAGAATTTTTGGTGTCATTTTTTTCAGAATATATACAATTCTTTTTCACCCTAAAAGAAATATAAAAAAAGGCTGAATTTTTCTCACTCCACTAAATACAATTGGGTTTATATAACAAATTTGCTCAGTAAATTAAAATTTAATCATGAAATTGACTAATCCTAAAATATCCTGCTTTGACGTAATCAAAACCAAATTTCATTCAAAAAGAAAAATTCTATACATAGTAGGTGAATCTATATATATATATATATATATATTTTTTTTTTTTTTCAAGTCTCTTTAAAAAACATACATATACAAAATATGGTACTAAAGATGAAATGTACTAAAAAACATATTCAAATTTAAAAACAACTGTCTTTTGTTAAAAAAAGTCAGAGGTTTGAAAGATTAAAAATCAAATGAAATGCATTTGAATCAGTGAAATTGATTATTTTGCACCTGTAAAATAAGCCCTTAACTCTCTATCTCTCTTTCTTTCTCACACAAACACACATGAATTAACAAAATTGGAGCATCAGTACAAAAATTATGCACTGACATACATTTAACAATATGCCTACAAATAAATTGTTTAGCCTACATTGGTTAAAGTTGACTAAAAAGGATCCAAATTACTTTTATCTACATGGAACACATATAAATATTGGTTTTAATAATAAACCAGGCCTTTAATAATAATGCTACTATTCTATATTTACAAACAAACAAAGAGAAAAAGAAATACAATATATTTTGAATTATTAAGAATATAAATCTAAAAGAATTAATGTTAAATTTCCATAATAAGTTACCAGAAAAATTACCTGACAAGTTCTACAACAGGTTTTGTCAATACCTGAATACGAGGTGAAAATTGAAGGTTTGAATTTACACCTGAAAAAAGATCATGTTTTCTAATAAAAACAGAATTTCTCTTTAATATCTTTTAAAAATGAATGATATAATAATAGTTTTAAAAAATAGGGAGGAAAAAAGAAACACAGCATTCACTGGAAGATTAGCAAAAGATAAATTTACAAAATATTCAATTTTCTAAGATACAATCATCAAACCAATTAAATTAGTGTCACAACTGATAATAAAAATAACTTACCAGGTACAAAAGGTGTCAAGGAACACTGAAGATCTTTCTTAGGTGCTTGCATTTTAAATATCGACTGTAACTAAACATAATGAAAATAAACTATTTTAAGAACAAAATTAGAAAAGTAGTTGATCAGACAATAAAATTCAAAGAAAGTTTTTCAAGTGCAATTCATTTTATATGCTATTTTTAGAGTTATTTTTAAAATTTTATATAATCAGGGCTAGAACAGAAAAAGAAAAAAAAATAGAACTTTTTTTTTTCTTTTTTTTTTTTTTTTTTTTTTTTTTTCAATAGGGCATTTTCAGGACATATGATACACAATTTAAATAATAATTTCATCATTTTTTTTAAGTTTATTCTTTCTAAACCATAAAGAGGAAGATACATGGTCAGAAACAGAGTTCGATATGAGCCTTTCAATTTCACTACAGTATCTCCAATAGGTAAACATACAAAGATTTTAAATTGCAATCCAAAGAGAAAAGATGCCTTAAAATTTACATCATAGTTTATAATCAGATACATTACATCTTTCTATAAGCAACTGTATACAAGTTGACAAAGGATTGACACTCGATTCATTTCATCTGGTTTTAAATATCGAAGAAAATTTTTTATTTTTTGAAAAAAAAAGATGTTGGTTAATGATTTTTTAACTAAAATTTTAAAAAGTACATATTTTTGAACTGTAAGAAAATTAAAAAGAAAATAAATGTTTCTTGGCAGATAACACACACATGACAAATTAAAATGATGCTTGCACACGACAATATAAGTATATAAAACAATTTTTTAACTATCAAAACTTTTTAACAGATTGCAATTTAATTGGTTAAAAAATTCAAGTGTTTAAAACATGGTTTTATTTGCTCATAATATGTATATGGTTTTAACTATGAAATTAAAAAAATATATAAATTTCATGATTAGTGAAAAAAAGAAACAGATTTCATATTTCTATGATATACAAAATTATGCTTAATTATGCTCATGTTTTTTTTTTTTTTTTTTTTTTTTTTCATGAAATAATGTTATTTTTTTCTTCTCCCATTTCAATTTTTTTTGACATTCCAATAACTTTACAATTTCTAAAACTCTAAATTTCATAGCTTTTAGACTGTCTGTAAACAAAAACATTTACAGATTACTTGGTTTAGCATAGATGTCAAGCTAGCATAGGGTTTTATAAAGTCTTTTTGCAAACTAAAAGTTGATTTCAGTATGAATTAATTTTTACAGTATAAAAAAGTATTTCTTTTAGGAAAATTATGATCATCACAGTTTTAAAAAACTAAGGCATTAAAAATAATAATAATATGAATTTTAAGAAAATTAAAACAATTTCTAGCTTTACCTTACTTTTTCACAGTAAAAAGATCCATTCAAAACAAACAACCAAGAACAAATTGAAATTCATATTTATAAATCACAAGAGAATCTACCTTTGTTTTGGAAAGAGTTATCATTTCATTATAGTATATCTTTGCCCTGTACTCCACTTCAGCATCATCACTATTCTGAGAAATTAAACACAATATTTCAGCAAGATCTATAAGAAATATTTTTTAAATTGTGAAATTAATTTATGTTCAAAACAATGAATTGGATACAGAAACAATACAACACTTTTCTATATGAGAAAAATAAGATTATAAGAAAGGGAAAGTAAATAAATAAATTGCTACAATTTACATTTTGTATAACTGTTACTATTTCAAATAATCAAAAGTTTTTAATATATTAAGATAAAATCCACTTTTGTGGTACACAATTTTTTTCTCTTTCTGTCATTAGCAAAAATTTTATTTAATTTATATTGATTCAGGGATGCAAAAATCTAAATGCAATCTCTCACCACTAAAATCTTCTCATTTTTTGCCCAAATTTTCGGTAAGAATGCTAATAAAATTCAAGGGGAGAAAACTTATAAAACTTACCAGTGAGAGATTCCCCACTGGCATCTAGATTTTTGCACCCCTGTTTTGATTGACAATATGAAAAAGATTATCATTTTAGTCTAATTCAAATATAAAAATGCTTTTATATAATCACTTTGAATGTTAAAAAAAGGAAGGGGAAAGATAAGGATAATTATTGAAGATAATATTACAAAGATTCATTTCACTCCAGTTTTCTTTTCTTTTCTTTTTTTCTTTCTTTCTTTTTTTTCATTGTGTGTGTGTGTGTGTGTGTAAGAAATGTTATAATGGGTAAGAAATGTTGTAGCATTACATTTTATAAATTTCCGCATAAAACTGAGATAGGAAATACAAAATAATTGAAAAGATATATGAGTTTTTGATTAAGAGATTTATGCAAAAAGGTGACTTTTAATAACACCATTTTAACAACATATTTGAAAATCTTTTTCTAAGTCTATATAGTCAAAAACAATAAAGTAATTTTTTTACATTTTGAATTATGGTAACTAATATGGCAGATAGTGATAATAATAATATTAATAATAAAACCTAGCAACATAATCAAAATTCTCTATTGTTTCATTTAAAAAAAATTAAAAAAAATTAAAAGAACCCATTTGGAAAATTAACTTTCCTCCATGTCTCAAGGTAAAGATGAAATGTGTCAGCTTCTTTTGGTTGAAAAGACCAGAAGCTTGGCTTAGCTTCAAACTTCCCCTGCAGGCTTTACCTGGATATAGGGAATGACCATCATATTTTGTATGACCCCACCAGGAGAATAATCTCCATACAAACTTTTCCATACCATCCAGAAACACATTCGTGCCATGTTTAGACAACCTACATGACCTGAGTTGGAGGATTGGAAATAGAGTCTTGCATCGGGGTTGGGTAACCCAATTTTACCTGAACTGGTTTGGATTGATGCTAATTTTAAATGTTTTGTATTGGATTTTAACTCTTTGGGGTTGGTTCAATTTTCTAAATGAAAATTCTGAATAATTTTCTGATGAAAAAATTACATGTAATATAACATCAATGAGCTCACACAGACACACACACATTTCCATCATTGTATTAAAACACAAATTCAGTTCCTTTGGATTTTGATATGTCTCAAGTTTAAATGTATCAGATTGCAGGCTAACAAACTTTTATTGTTGTTGTTGCTAGGTTCAGGCTGTGTGGCCTTGAAATAGGATTCTCAAATTCAGGCCAAGTACAACATGACTCAAACAGGACTCAATTAGGATTAGTACCAAAAAAATCAGATTTTCTCCCAGTACTAAATTTTCTTTAACTTTATCTGTTCTTTGCAACCTAAGCACCAAAGAAATGAAAACTGCTTAATGTTATTAGTTAAATGATGAGTCTGTTTGACTGACAACCTAAAAGCAAAATGATATTACTGTGTTTAAATATAATACAAAAATATTTTTTTTTATTTTTAAATATATAGCCAATGGCTGTTTATAAACTAGATGTGAATAGTTTTTAGAACAAAAATGCTGCTTACCATAGTAAAAATGTTGAACATTGTGATATAACAAAATGCAACGACAGACAGATAATATATTATTTCCAAATTCCCATACATTTATTTCATTTGAAGAAGATTCAGAGAAAAGATTTTGAAGAAGTCGCAAAACAGACTACATAGAAAGAAAACATCATAAATAAAAATTAATGAAAAAATATAGTGCAGCTAAATTTAAAAATATATTCTAGTATTTTAAGAATAAATTCTAATTATATACATTATATATTTAACACTATATCTACTACTGTTAAGTGACAGCTTTGAAATTTTTGGTTTTTGTTTATTTCAATTATAATTTTAAAAGCTAATAACAAAAAAGGTGTGCTTTGACACAAGTAGAAATGATGTTATACTACATAAGTGTCTAGGACTTCAAAGAAATTTTGTTACTATTTTAGGCTGTAATTTTAATTTGGTAGTACAATTCCTTTTTTTTTTCTTTTTTCCCCTGATTGAAAGCATTTTTTTTTTTTTCATCAAAATCAATCTATTTAGCATTACAAAACAAAATTACTAATTGTTAAGAACTTTTTCATTCCATATTTGAAGCTGAATTTTTAAATGTGAAACTAATAATTATATGGGAAATATTTATTAAGAACAGCCTTTGAAAGATAAACTGGCAAATTTAGGTATGTCCCCAATTTGGTTTATTAGTGGAAAATTGCAAGCCCAGATATTGGCCGGTGTGGCTCAGTGGTCGAGCAACAGCCTAGTATGCTGCGGTACTGGGTTTCATTCTTGTCTCTGGCTAATTTTTCACTCCAGTTAAGTTTATTTATTTATTTATTGAATGTATGACTGTAAAATATTTGTATATACCTTTAGGAGTAGTAAGTTACAGTGGCTCACAAAAGTGTTCGTACACTTTAAAAATTTGTACTAAAAAGAAATTTCCCTGAAATTAAATTCGTATATGAAGTCGAGAAATTTTTTATATTATCTCCAAGTTATTCTAAATAACACACAACCTTTTTGTTTAACAGTAAGGGGTTTTTCTTTAAGTCTAAAAATGAAAACGGAAGATGCCACAGAAAGAAGGCGCCACAAAAGTCTTCGTACATAGAAACATTTTCGGATAACTTCACTATTAAAAATATTGTTTGTTGTTTTATTTTTATTTTTGCATTGTATTGACATTTAAAAAATCGCTGGGCTTTATATTTTGCAGAATTGGTCCGTAATATTCTATTTATTAATTAAAAGTGGTTTGTAATCGTAATGTCACGACTAATAGCGTTTGAAATTAGTTATTTTTCTTCATAATAGTAGTAAATCAATTCGAAATGTTGCAAAATTAGTTAATTTATTCCATTCTATGGTGAAGTATGCGATAAAAGGCTTTGTAGAAAAAAAATGGATTGAAAACTAGCTATGAAAAGGTCGTCAATCTAAGTTAACGCAATGGGATCAAATACTTACAATTAGAAAAGTCTTAAAAAATCTTCGTTTAAGTTCTATAAAAGTTGCTACAGAATTTAATGAAACAATTTCTACTTCATTTTCACCTGAAACTTTTCGGCGAGTGGTAAGCCAAGCTGCATTTTATAGGTATTCTGCCCGTAGAAAAATTTTTGTTAGGGCGAAAAACTGAAAGCTTAGGCTTTCTTTAGCAAAATCAATGATAAATAAACCCGAACATATTAAAATAATGTTTTATTTACAGATGAAATCTAGTATGCCATTCTTGGTCCAATGAGTGCATAACAGTATGGAGAAAAAAAAATTAAGAACTTAATTCAAAGAACTTTGTTGGAACAGTTAAGCATGTCAGTGGAGTTGTCCTTGTGTAAGGGTACATATCAGCATCAGGATTAGGTAATTTGGTATATATTGATAGCATAATAAATCACGATCTTTGTTCCAATATTTTAAAAGGCAATTTAAAATTATCAGACCAATATACGGATAACAGATGCAACTTTGTTTTTTTATCAGGATAATGATACAAGGCACATGACTCTCAACGTTCGCCTCTGGCGTCTTTATATTTGTTCACAAGTTCTGAAAACATCACCTCAGTTGCTGAATTTAAACCCCGTAAAACATATTTGGAGATAACTGGAAGTTAAAACACGAAAACACAGCACTGAAACAAAAAGCTAAGTAAAAACAGCAATGTTCGATGAAGGCATCAACTTTCCAGCAGAAATTACAAAAACACTAATTAAATCTATTCCCAGGTGTTTAAAAAACTTTTGTGGTGCTAAATAATATCTTATTAAGTACAACTTTAGCGAAGTATTGCAATATTTACAAATATGCAGCGATTTTTTTAAAGTGTACAAAGACTTTTGTGAGGTAAATTTTTTGTTATTTTTTGATTAGTGATTTTTTCAAAATAAAGTTTTGCTAAGTTTTTAAAATATTGTATGTAGTTTTGTTAATAATGAGTCATAGATCTTACTCTTAAATACCCATTCTAAAATATTAATTTTAATTAATAGATAGAGCCCTATTTCATTAAAATTCCTAAGTGTACGAACACTTTTGTGAGCCACTGTATTTACAGTTAGGTTTGAAAAAATCTTTACAGGTTTTAATTCAATTAAGTTTAAACTGGACCACAAGTCAGAGAATAAAAAAGTAGACAAGTTTATATTTATGCTGAATTTTTTCAATTAAAAAAATTATATTTAAAATTTTGTTGCAAAAAGCAAAGTATTTAAATTTTCAGACAATTATTTTTATTCACATTTTGGTTGATCTTCATTTTTGTTATAAGTGGGGAAAAAAGGAGAGTGATGAAAAATACATTTTGAATATTATTTTATTAAATTATAATGCTAAATGTAATGTTTTAATTTATAATTTATATACATTCTAAAAATATTAATAATTGGCTTTTTAAAATACTTTATATTTTTACTTTATACTTTATATTTTTAAATACTGGATATATACCAAAATATTGGCTGTTTTTGAAAATATCACAATATTTACGAATCCTGGATGGCAAAAATACAAAATTGAAATGTTTTTTTTTTTTAATCCTCAAAATATATACAGTAAAATCTATGAAAATGGAATTACTGGGGAAAAAAATCCCATTTCAGACAAATTCCCATCTCAGCAGCTATAATTGTATTCTTCCCACTGGACCATTAAAATGTGGATTTAACACCAGTTTTTTATTGTAGACAGGTTCCATTTTTGTAGGTTTTACTGCAATACCCTTTCTGGTTAAAGAGACACAATTGGCAAAAAACAATATTTGAGTTGGTGATTTTGAGACTCTCTTACACCAATAGTTAGTTATAGAGATAGCTCTGAAGAAATATATATGATTAGGAAATTTTTGACCATGTATCCTACATAACATAAACCATAAAATTTTAAATAACATGATGATTCAATTATATGAGTCGTAATTTACCAATTTAAAACATATCAAAGGAAAGATGTACGAATAGAATACAAATTGATATACATAAATTACTTCTCAAGTGATATTCATTCACCAAACAATTTTATTAAACAAAATATGCAGCATATCTTACTCGTGGTTTGTATTCAGATCCACAAACTTCAGAAGCTTGTTCTAGAATCTCTAAGTAGCATTCAAGATTATTTGTAAATTGCTTCATTCTGAGGCTCAATATATGGTTTACCATGTGAGTCAGAACATCCTTAGGAAATGGGCTACAGAATAAATAAATATACAAAAGTCCTTAAGAATATAAGATAAATAAAGAAAATAACATCATTGCAAATCTGTAGTATGTTCATTTAATAAACATATGATCATTTAACTTCTGAATTTCATAATGCTACAAATTGGAACAGAAAAATTTGAATATAAAAACTGTATTAATAAAGCGGCAGATATTTTGTGTCTTTTAAAAGAGAAATAGTTGTTTATTAAGTTATGTTATAATAGTTGTTTAATATATTTTTTAAATCTTATGTGAATATTTAAATTAAAAAACTTCTATAGAAAAAAGAAAAACACATATACTTTGGATTTTGAAATTTCACATAAATTATTCTATAACCCATCTATACATAGATAATTATATAAAGATATACATTAAACAATAACTTGCAGTCTACAAAATTACATAATTCTCTTAATTTTATCTTAAAACTTAAAAAGGCATGTTAAAATGGCATTTTGTAACATTGAGAAGTTTAAATGTTCATGAAAAGCTACAATGTAATAAATAAAACTAAAATACAGGGGAAATAATTATTAATAAAATTTACTTTTTTCCCCTGAAACACAAAATATTACAAACATTTTCTATCATTTAATCGTTTCATAAGATCTTTTTTTAATAAAATGTAGTTTGAAATCTACTTAAAATTTACTTTTTTAACTATTGAACTCAATAATTAAATCTACATAAAATATAAATTTTGAATCAAAAATCTTTTAAAATCTTACCTTTCAGAAAATTCAAGTTTGATGGCATCTAAAAAACTTAGAGCATATTGCAAAAGATGAGGTGTTGTTTTCATGATTTCAAGAAGTAATCTTATTAAAAAAAAAAAAAAAAAAAAATCACATAAATAAATTTTATTAACAGTGGATAGAAATTTGAAATAAATTAAAATTGCAATATCACAAACAATATACAGTTCTAAGAGATGTAAATTTTTCAAGTGGGTGAAAAAAGTCTGGGCCAGGATTCGAACCAGGGATGTATTGGCTGAAGCCGCCAATGCTCATCCAACTGAGCCATCCCGGACACTAACACTGAAGGACTATTTCACCCACTATTTCTGTTTGACTTGGCAATTGAATAATCGTGTTATTAATTAATCTAATAGTATACACTTCTAATTAATATTGGTTACACAATGATTGTGATGAAAATTCATAATCTTCATATGAATTTAATTTCTATAGAAGAAACTAACACAATTTTCACCATGATTTTATGTATATATATTTCGATCAAAATGTGTTTTTTGACACCTTTATGTTTGGATGCAAACAACACTAGAAATGCTATTTTATCTATACTAAAATTTTGTTTCCTTACTCAATATTACAGTTTTTATAGATGAATGGTTGCTTTACTATCTTTGCAATACAGTAGACTCCCTCGAATCCGCACAGCTTGGGACCAGAGGTTGTGCGGATTTTAGAATTTTACGGATTTTTGGTCATTGCTTTGTTTACATTTTTAAAACAATAATTTGAGTGCAATTAATAGTGTAATCGGAACTATAATGAATGCTTACAATATAATAACATATTAAAATAAGTAATAAACTAAAATAATAAAAATTTAGTTTTTAAAATGGTAAAAATACTAATAGCAAAGGTTAAATTAATAATCATTAGTGTATGATTTTAAATATTCATTATAAATATTAGATTATTTTTCCAAAATTATTCAACAAAACTTGCCTCATAAAAGTACATTACTAATTCACATCAAAATCATAAAATAAGGATTTTTTTTTAAGTTTAGCCAGGCTTAATAACCAAAAAATCTTGATTAGTGCATAAATATATTTGGTAAGAAGATTGTGTTACCAGTGATATCAGCAATATCTTGATTTTTTTTTTCAAAAAAAAAAAAAAAAAAAAAAAAAAAAAAATTTTCTTCATGAAAAAAACATGAATAGAGTATTAAGAAAATTACAAAATAAAAAATATATGGAATTGATGGTAAAACTAAAAAAATCAAATTTTGTCCCAATATTTTGAATTAAAAGTTTCATTGTTTACATCCATAAAATATGTGCGGATTTTAGAGAATTGCAGATTTCTGGTTTGCGGATTTGAGAGAGTCTACTGTACTTTAATTGTCACTTTTTTTGCCTGATTTCCTTACTTAATAGTAAGAAAATAGTTGTACTTGATACGAATGAATGTTGGACATTTTTTCTGCTGGAAGCTATTCTTTGAACCAAAAAAGATCTTCATGTAAAATATTTTCAAAAGTTATTTATTTATTGTACAGAACCCATACATTCCAGTCAAATCAAGGTGTACAATACATACATAAGTAATCTACGAAACTTACATTTCACAATAACTAGTGCCATTTGGTCAATAATATCAATCCTAAATTTTGTAATACTATACAATTTATTGTTTTCAGGAAGACATTTATTGTTTTGTTTCACTGTTACATATTTATGCCTCAAACATAGTAGAAAACCTTTTTGTTAAATTTACTTTTACAAATCGTTAAAATGCAATTATTGGCTGCATAAATTTGAATTGAACACCATTCCATTTTATTTTTTTGTATTTTTCAGTTCTCTCTTACTTTGATACATTGTTCTAGCTATAGAAGTTTTTCTTTCATCAAAAGTTTTATTGTCAGGGAAATATTCATAAAAAAATTGTCAGTAGTTGTGGTTGTGATAATGGCCAGTAAATGATTCAATAAGCTTTAAAAAGATGGACTATTTAATGAAACACATCTCTGTCATTTCATCTTTTTCCAAGTACAGAAACCCATTTACAACAAATAGACTATTTACATTCTCAACCAAAATTTTGTGCCAAATTTATCTATCTTATTAGGCATGTATTGGTTAAACCTATATCTAGCTTTGATTGGGAAAAACTGTTCATCAACCATGATATTAAAGTTGGCTTACAACAGTTTTGACTGTTTTCAATAAATGTGTCCATGTACATTGATAATAAAGCAAATTTATTCTTTTTCAAATATTGGCTTCACTTGTTTTTTGCTTTATCACAACACAAAAATTTTAGTATACACATGAAAAAATTTCAGGTTTATGACATTTGAATAAAATGTAGAAAGGCCATTTTTTGTTCCATAAAATGATGCATTAACAATTTTTTGTCTGCATGCATCACTCAAATGAGCTATATTGATCTCAAAGCTACTGAGGTCTTCCAACATATTAAACTTGTCAAATTTAGCTTTAAAAATTTTCAAGTGACATTTTCCATGATTGGATTTGTTACTACCATTCTGGATAGTGTTGAAAAGAAAAGGGATTTTGGTGGGTGCATGATCCATTTTCTGTGAAACAGATTGCAAATACTTTGACAATAGGTTTTCAACACACACAAGAAAGGTAGCAGTAAAACAATTACAGAAGATTCTACAAGAAAAATTTAAAAGTTAAATTCAATAAACTTAAAGAATCAACCAGTGTGTTCAGTCAGTCGGGGCATTTTTTACCACTGAGTGACCATGATGGCTTGAAGGTCATTATAAAAAACTAATTTATCTTGAGATTACCTCCATTCTTTACTAGAAATCTTTGTACTTCTAATTCCATAGATACACTTTGTAACATACCCAATAATAAAGTTATCAAATAGTAAATAAAATGCAGTGCTTATTTTACTCATTATAGCATTTTGTTTTTTCATGTCCAGTTGTACCAGATACATTTTTGAAAATAGTGAGGCTGAATAGAGATGATCTGCAAGGAAAGGAACTTTTTACAAATTTTTTTGAATTGTTCCATCAATAGTAATTTTAATATTATTCTATTCATTGCTTTCCTCACTATTGTCTTCATAATCCTTCAGCAATCTCATTTTCTTGTTTTGTACTAGCATTTAAAGTATCTTCATCTTTCTCTTCTTTTAAATAACTTTACAAATAATTTTTGCAATCACTATCAATTTTATAGTCACTTTTAAAAAATCAATCCAACTCACCTTCCAATCATAAACCTTCATCAGTTTCAGAGCATTTTTTACTTATGAGGGAAAATGCTGAGAGAATAATATATTTTCTGATGAGAAGTTATTTTGTACTGAACAGTGTTATAATATTAAAAATGATGTTGTATATTCAGCAACCTTCAAGGATATACCAGAAACCCTTCAAACTGTTAAACACTTTCAGAACAAGAATTCTGTTATGGTTTGGGCTGCAGTGTCAAACAATGGAAAATTGCCTTTAAAATTCATTGATAAAGGAATAAAATCAATGCAGAATATTATAAACAGAACATATTGGCTATACATTTATTGCCACATACTGACAGGTTGTATCAAAAAAGAATTGGATGGTTACCGTAAAATACCGTTAATCCGTCCCCTTAAACGTGACGAAAAATCGTAAAATAATTAGAGAGGGGCACTTACATGGGATTTTTACATGTTTCATGGGCGTTTCACAAAATTTGCATTTTTTGCGATATTTGACGAGATTTGCAGGGTTTTATCATGATATTTGACGAATTTGCAGAGTTTTATTCGCGATACTTGAAAAAATTTGTGTTTTATGGGGATGAGCACGGGATCAATCATGATAAAATGAATAAATCATGAACCTTTGAATGAATCATGAATTTAGATACTTAAAGTGATACTTGAAAAAAATTGCGTTTTTTTTTTTTTTTAAATGTAAATTCTGTTGAAAAAATGCAGAAAATAGGAGAAATTTATAAAAAAAAAAAAAAAAAGAAAAAATCACGAAATCTATTAAAAAAATCTCGAAAAACTGCCCATTTCATAAAAGATTCATGATTCATTCATTCCATCATGATTCATCCCGTTCTCAATCGCCTTTGAGAATGGGATGAATCATGAATCTTTGATGAAATGTGCGTTTTTTCAATAAATTTCGTGCTTTTTTGGCTTTTTTTTTTTACAAATTTCTCCTTTTTTTGACAGAATTTACATTTTTTTCGCGATTTTTTGACTGTTTATTTATATGTATCTATAAATTAGCATATTTGCATTTTTTCTAACAATTTTTGTGACAAAATCGCATTTTTTTGGCGATCCTTTGAGAAATTCATGATTTTCTGTGATCTTTTAACATAATTTGTGTTTTTTTTTTAGAGATTTTTTTCAAGCAATTTGTCGTCGCAAATGTGGGTTTTTTGGTGATACTTCGACGAAATTCATGATTTTTTCGCGATCCTTTCAAGAAATTTGCAGTTATTTTTCATGATTCCTTGGCGAAATTAGCGTTTTTTCATCAATTTTTAGGGAGGGAAGGGTGCTTTCTCGGGATTTTTTGAAAATTTCAAATTTTTTATAAAGTGGGGAGGGGGCGTTTGATCGGGAAGGGCAGATTAACGGGATTTTACGGTAAGCAAAATTCTGTACCTTCACATGGAGCTAAATCAACACAGACTTGGCTATATGTCATTTGAAATAAGTTGAAGCTGGTGTGAATTAAAATGAAGAAATAAAAACTCTTTAAACACACCATAAAAAACTTAAATTCACTAAGCCTTAAAAAAAAACTGAGTCTTTCTTCATCAGGCAAAAAGATGACATGCGTCTGCTATGAAAGGAGCGGCACGACTGAAATGAAAAGGCAAGAAACAGAACAAACTGAAGGAACAGCCAATAGGAAAGCAGAAGGCAACAACCTATTATGGAAGAATATAATCAAAATGGGCAACAAACATAGAAAAGAAGGGGAAGGAAGAAGCAAAATGGTAAGAAGAAAAAATATTCCTTTAATTTCCTTTTTTTTTCTTGTCCAAAGGAAATCCAATTGATTTTTTAAATCATCAGATTTTAAAATATTCACCTTTTATATAAACATTTTAATAACAATTTTAATTTTTCTTAAGAAAGGTGTTATAGTAAAAATAAAATACATTGACATGTTTCGGAACCGTCAAATAAGTTCCATAGTCATAATATAAAATAATATAATTTTCTATTTATTGCATATGTAAAAAAAAGTATCTTTTAGATCAATAATTCACAAAGAGTTAATGTTGAAATTAAAAGAAGAAAAGACCAGGAAATTGCCGGAAAATTTAAGTATAGGAAAAAGGAGTATGTAGCTGATATTAAATATGGTAGAAAAATCAGTGTCTTAGCAAGATTACATCAAGAATAAATCATCCAAATAAATTTTAATGAAGTAAGATAATTTTCCCCTCTAGTCTACAATATCCACCCATTATAAAAGAAACCATAGAAATTTTGTAACATGCAAGAATTCATTAGGTAACAATGCAGCATCATTTAACTTACCAAAATTAAGCCTTGAGTTACTCAATGGTTACAAAATAAATAAATAAATAAATAAATAAATAAACATCCAAGTAAAAAATAAAAATAATGTGCATAATACAAAAGAATGCATGAAAAATTGAATGATGGCATTTTATAGACCATGAAATTTTAGAATATTTTTATTTATTCGTTCTAAAAATGATTCAGGTAAGGTTAGAATATGTAAACACATACAACTATTTTTACTGCTTTCAAAATTTCAATCTACACCTTTTAAAAATTTAAAATTAGTGTATAAGAATTACATAAGAAAAATCACCTTAAACAAAAATATATATGCTAAAAGCAATTACAGTACTTCTAAAAGCTTATAAAAACATTTTAATAAAGAAATTTACTAGTTCCATACACAAAATCGATGACATTCTCAAGATCACTAATGATAAAACACTATTTTTGCAAAGAATTTTAAATATAGATTTGATAAACAAACATTACAAGTCTACAGATATCATGAAAGAGGTGGTTTAATAAAAATGTTCAATCCTAAATTTAAATTATCTTACTATTATTATTATAAAACATCTCATGCAAACTGCAGGTAACTCAAAGGAGTCTGATTCATTGCATGTGCTCTTACTCTACATATAGATTTCTATTGATTCATAAATAATGGATGGGGAATAAAATCTTGATAGTAAATTATTTGACTATTTTAAAAATAATTTGCAAAACTTTATGATATGTAGTCAGGCTCAATACGTAGTTTTTATGTTGTATTTTAATATCTGCTATATGTACTTTGATTTGCATTTTAAACTAACCGTTGGTGATTCCTACATAACATTACTATGTTCCACCAGGTTTGGTGAATGAAATTTCATATATACAAAAAATTTGATCAGATATTTTACTTTCTTACAGATTGTGTTTTTTAGTTTTATGGAAGGTTTCGCAATAAAACAAATATTGAATTTGTTAAGTTTATACTTCAACCTTTCAAAGAACTAGAGAAACTACTGTAAATTAGGTGCCTTGGAACTTTATCCATTGAAATAAATAATAATGATGGTTTACACTAGAGATGGGCATTATTTAACGTATTAGGATAAATAACAATGCTATTGTTATATAGTTCATTATTTAATAACAGATTAACGGAAAGTCTTAGTTAAATTTAGAATGCGATCCCAGATACGTATTAAAAAACAAAGATTTGAAACAATCACTTTTTAGAAGTATACCTTAAAATTATAATAAAAATAAAATTTCTGAAATTTGTTTTCTGTATTTGTTAAAAAAAAAAAAAAAAAAAAAAAAGGAGTTTAAAATTGTGCTTAAAAAGAATCATATTTCAAACGCTTATAGCGAATCAGTGAATGCAATGAACCAGCCTACAATTGGATCTCCCCCTTTGAGCATGTTTCCCAGCAGAGTTGTTTGCATTGTTTCAATTAGTTACGGTTTCCAAAGCCTTCCTTTCTTTCCCTCTAAGTTCTTTGGCTAGGAAAAATGGGTATTTTATTATACTTTTTTTGGCTATCTTGTTGATGTTTCTGTTATCATTTCAGTTATTTTATTCCAAGTAATCAGTATGAAACAAAAGATTGTTTTACTCATCAGAGTTGTAAAATCACGGATTGCAGTTAAAACTTAAAATAACTCCTATTTTTGTGCAGTTAGAGTTTTGTGGAACAAATTGAGTTGTATAGAATATTTTGCAACGAAAGTGAAAAAGAGTTCTTGTGTTTTTTTGTAATCGAAAGGAAAATGAGATTGATTCGAACGAACAATGGATATGGGTGGAGGAAAGGTTTTTGTAGTGTAGAAGTGTGTTTTAATTTTGATTCTTTGTAATGCATTTGCTTGCCCAGGACAGAGTGAAGGAGGGGGGGGGGAATAGGGCAGACAGAGGGGGCATGTGGTTCAGGCAACAGACAAAAGGGAGGGGGGCGGCACTAAGTGAAGATTTTGTTTGTCTATTTTTCTCAAGTTTTTGTGTTAAACATATTTTTTTATGTTTAGCACAATATAGTTAAACTAGTTCTGTCTGGAATCTACAAATGATATAGGATTATACGGATCCTGCCTGTATAATGCGGAATGATTTTCTATTCTTTTCAATTCCATTTTCAGGGTTATAATGAATCCATATTTGACAAAGCTGATTATGTCATTCAGTACAACATATTTAATGATTGTGCTTTTTAAATATCAGCTATTTGAAACTTATTAATATTACATCTGCAAATTTAATTTGGATAGGCGGGAGTGGGGGCAAAATTCATATTTATCCTGGGTCTAAAAAAGACTAGATTCAGCCCTTGCTTGGCAGATAGTAGTTTATTTGGTTTTAAATATTTGAATTTTCGAGAGGAGATTGCTGATACTAGATTTTTTTTCTAGTGAGGGGCGGGGCGAATGATTTATTTAAATTTTTTTTCCTTTCCTTTTATTCCTTTTTTTTTCCTTTGTCATTATTGAGTCTTTAAAAAAATGAGAAATGAAAGCTTTTTTTTTTTCCTTGTTTTTAATCTATTGAAAAAAAAAGAAAAAAGAAAACAACATTTTAAAATTTGTGAGGACACGTATAGACTAGGAGGCAGTAGCAAAGACATTCAGCTCATCAAGTTCTTGGATGAAATTCTAAGACTAGTTAAATCTCGATTCGTATATTAAAATGCAATCGGTCTGCCAAGTCATATCTTGGAGGAAAATACCGAAAACCTGATTTTAGCGATTCATTCTTAAGTTTACCATTATGTTTTTCTGCAACCAAAGTTATGAAAGCATGAAGGACTGAGACCAGGCACACACAATGGGAAAGCTACGATTCAACCTTTTAAATCGGGATTTCAAGATATGACTTGGCAGACAGTTTTAATATGCAAATCGTGATTTAACTAATCCTAGAATTTCATCCATGAACTCAATGAGGTGATTGTCTTTGCTGTCACCTCCCAGTCAATTAGTTTTAATACAATTGCAATTAATTTGAAAAGCATATGAATTTGATTAAAAGTGTATAAATAATATTTTCGTATTCTTGCCATTCACTTTAAATATGCGTTGATGGATATGACTGCAATTTTGCTTTTTTTAACAATCGGGCTTTTAAAGCTGTGTCTATTGTTATACAAGGTATCTCTTATTATTGTTTACCTATAGTTAATAACCATTAGTTTTAGAGGTGTGGTTCAAGTTACAAAAATCTTTTACATTTTGCTCTGCATTATTTTAAAAATCGATTTACTTTAAAATAATGCATTTTTAAATAGTTAAGAAATTCCGAGTTTTACACAATATTTCAGTTCCATCATAAGTTTCATTTAGAAAATGTTTCTCCATGTTCTAACAAGTAAACAGTAAAAATTGATTCTTATATGACCAAAACTTACCAAGTTATGATACTTTCAATTTTATGAATTTTCAATGTTTTAATCACAGCAATGGGAAAATGTGTTTCTAGTGAAAATAATAATAATAAAAGAAAAAAAAAAAAAAAAAAAAAAAAGCTAAAAATGCATGAAATTTATACTATTATAATTAGATAAATTTTTGTTTTACAGAATTAAAGTTTTTAACGATAAACTAATTTAATGGTGTAAATTTATTTCAAAGAAAATCTGCGTCTAAAATTGCATCCAAAAAGTACTTCAAGCATTTTGAATAGATGTCTTCTAATTAAAAAATCTGTTGACATCATATACAGCGATTAGGTATATGTTATAAAAATAACAGGTTCTTGGAATCTTATCAGTGCAAGAATGTAACAATGAAACCTGTTAATCAAAATTAACTATATTTCCCATCTCTAGTTTACACTTCAGGGTTGGAAAAAAACATGTTTTTCTTTGTTTAAAACATGTTTTAAACGTTTAAAACGTTTTTTTCTCATTCAACAGCAAAATTTTAATTAAAGTGAACAACAATTATTAAATATAAAGGGGGAAAATATTTTCAAACATCAGTAAGGAAGAAAAAAAATTACATAATAAATACCAAACATTAATTAGCAATTTTTTTTTATTCTAAAGTTTCATTTAATTGTTAAGTTCTTTAAAAATGGTAACAAGTTTGGCAGCTTTATCAACACCCAAATGATTTCTGGTCTTGCTTTGCACAAAACCAAAAGTAGAGAATCTTTTTCTAATCCAACAGTAGAACATACAGCTGTATGTAACTGTTTTATGATATTCACAGCATTTTTTTTTTTTTTTTTTTTTTTTTTTTCAAAGTTTAACCACACAATAAAGATGTTATTTCCACTTTTTTTTTTTTTTTTTTTTGATTCTCCAATGACAAATTTATGATTGGTAACTGCATCAAACATATAATCAGAGAATGGAGATGACTTAGCTTGATAGTTTATAATTATTGGAATTAGTTCATAATATGCCTTTTTCAATGTCATCAATTGTAAGTGATTCTCCTTTAAAGCGTGGACCAGTAATGTTTGCCAAGAAATGTGCGGGGGTCATGGCAATTTCATATCTGTCTTCTATAGCTTTTTCATTTTTTTTTTTTTTTTTTTTTTTTGGTAATTATGGTAAGATTACTAGCAGCACATATGTCTGACATTTTTTTTTTTTAAATCTTTCCAAACTTCAACTACATCACTAATAGTACAATTATTTCTCTGAGCTTTGTCACATGCAACTGCAATAGGTTTAAGCCTTTGGATATAATCTTGAATATTTCTTTTTAACTGAAACTCTAAGACTTTCTTAGAAATAACAGAATTGATTTTCTCTCTATTATCTTCACAAACTTTCAAAATTTGTGGACAATTGCTTATATAAGACTCCATTGTGTCCAACATGGAATTCCACCTGACATCTGATGGTAACTTAAGTTTCTTAGCACCTGCTTCCCGAAGCTTTGCTGAGGCAAAATGGTTATTTCAAAAATATTTAACTATCAGTAACTTGAGTTTTTCTTGAGAATTATTGGAGATTTTAATGTCTTTTGCTAGAAGATTTAAGACATGAGATGAACATCCATAAGTGACATTATTAGCAATAATCATGTTTTAAACATTGTTTTAAATGTAATGTTTTAAACGTGTTTTAAACATCTGTTTTAAACAAAATGTTTTAAACATAACAACCCTGTTACACTTACTGCCTCATTAAATTACACAGAATGTAACACAAGATGCTTTATAAATAAATTAATAAAAAGAAAATTTATTTTTATAGTTGGCCATTTTTTATTTAAATACCTGCTAACATATGGTTTTACCTGTATTTTTGTGTCAAATCAAGTCAATACAGACACTTAAGGAGTACTCCAACAAATCTCAACCCCTGTTAAATCCAGGACTCGAAATCTGCCAGAGCAAATAGGAGCAATGTTACAGTGAATTATGAACAATAATATCGTTCCAATTCATGCAATTTTTAAAACATATTATTACAGTTTTATGTATATAACTTACTGTGCTCTCTGTTGATGAGTAATAGAATAACAAAAAAATTATTTTAATAAATATCATGACTGTGATTAACTCATTTTTACTCCAGTTATTTGAATAAAGCAGAAATTTAGAAAATAGTTTTGTTTGAAAAATAGTAAGGGCATCGATTAGACTTACAGGAGCATTGAAAACCTCTTCAGGAAATGAATAGTTTAATTTTTCATTCAAGCAAATTTCAAGCATATTTTGCCATTTGTTTTGATGCCTTGAACTAATAAAGCGTTTAGGAGACTAAAATATATTTTTTTTCTTCACATTTAGTTTTTTTGCACTTTTAATATTTTGAATTCATAATTTTATTTAAAACTAGCAGCCTCCGCCCGCTACGCTGGTCAGTTTCTCTAAAATAATCTTGAATCAAACGAAATATATTTAAATAAACAATCTTAATATCGAATCAAATACCCACAATTTTTATCTGATTTATGTAATCTTACATTGGTCAGTTCAAAATTCATTTTGGCGACAAAATACCTCTAAAATGACTAAATAACTGACAAATTACAAAAGTACTAAAGTAATTAAAATTTTTTAGTAGGTTTTTTATCTTGAATTCCACTTGAATTGCTTCTACCTGAATTTGCTTCTGAGATATGGTGAAACATGTTATTATTTTAGACCATCCGATGAACTTCCTAAAGGAGAGATTTATATATATATATAGATATAGATATATAGATAGATAGATAGATAGATAACGATTCAAAATTTCAGGTTTTTGGGCCGAAGACATCGCCAAATTAGGAAAATGTGAAGTATCTCACCAAGTACTGGATTTAAAAGAATTTGCTTAGTACCATTCAATTAAGCATAAAAAATGCACTAAAATATGAACTAAACAAACAAATAATTAGTAAAATATCAAGAAAAATATTAATAAAAAGCCGAAATAAAAATCATTTAATGACATTCTAAACATGTGAATCGTATTTAATGTCATTGAATGCGACATTCACGATCATCCTTTATTAGCATCTAATCTGATAGTTTGGCGATAATTTTTTGGTCGACGGGATAACCTAGTAGTACCTTTTTTTTTTATTATTATTATTAGAATGAATGATAAATTAATTGCAAGTATTTTTTCATGATAATGATTTTTCCTTCACATTAAAAATATTTCTTTTTTAGGTACTTCTAGATTATCCCGTCGACCAAAAAATTATCGCCAAACTAAAAGATTAAATGCCAATAATGGATGATCATGAATGTCACATTCAATGATATTAAATGCGATTCGCGTGTTTAAAATGTCATTAAGTGATTTTTATTTCGACTTTTTATTAATATTTTTATTAATATTCTACTAATTATTTGTTTTTTCATTATTTAAAATAAAAATTATGTCAACATGTATAGTTTGGCTATTAGTTTGGCGATTTGTATAATTTGGCGAAATTGGTCGATGGGATAACCTAGAAGTACCCTTTTTTAGTGATGGTAATATAACTGCAGATGAAAAAGATATAATAGTAAGGCTAAAACACAGATTTAATGACTGCTTGGCACATGACTTGGCGGAGACTCGATAAGTACGCTAATTCTATGAACCTAAATATCCAGATAGAGTGTAAACAAACAATTGGTACCATTTGATTATTCCGTCGATCAATTTCGCCAAATTATACAAATGGATATAATTTTTATTTTAAATAACCAAAGAATTAATAAATTACTAAAATATTAATAGAAATTGAGATAAAACATCGAATTAAAATTAGTTGACGACATAACAATTATGTAAAACATATTTAATGTCAAAAGAATGTGACATTTACGATCATCCATTATTAACATTTAACCTTATACTTTAGCGACAGTTTTTTGGTCGATGGGAGATCAAGTATTGCCAAATAATGTAAACAAATTATATAAACAATGATATTGCCAATAATATTTAGGTGCAGATATCATCTACGGATCACGTTGGCACGATTACAACAAAATTGCGATTTTATGCCTCACGTGGTAATCCAGTAATGTAATAGTCGTTTATTTATCAGTAAACTATTTCATTATTTTTCTTTTCTATTTTAAAATTATACAGATTGTTTTGTTCCATAATTACTAATTGAATTAATTAATTTATTATTATTATTTTTCCTGATTACACTTTCTTGGCAACGGGAAAGAAAAATGGTTATTTTTATCGGAAAAATTTTAATTGATTCTGTATGAAAAATAATGAAATTTTGAATTATTAAGAAAAATATTTGAATAAATCAATTAAAAATTAGCCTATGTTCACCGGAAATAGTGTAGCTTTCCAACGGTGAAAGAATTTTTCAAATCAGTCGAGTAGTTTCGGAGCCTATTCAATTCAAACAAACATACAAATAATCAAATCTTTCCTCTTTATAATATTAGTATAGATAAATATTAATGCATTTATAAAGAAGAGGTTATAAGAATATAATTTAACAAAATTGTTTATAAAATCATAAAAATTTTAAAATTTGCAGAGAAAAATATAATTTAATTTAAAGTTATTATTTGTATTATTTGCTCTTCCCTCTTCTGCCTCTCCACACATATTCATACTGAGGAGAAAAAATATATACCGTAATTTCTGGAAGAAACGCCGCATCGCGAAAAATCACTTAAAAAATTTAGAAAATGGTCGTAAACGCCACAGGTGAAATTTCTGCGGTAATCGCAGTTGACGTGTTAAACAGAAACACATTAATAAGCTGTATTAAGAAATCATAAAAATGAAATTATTAATCAGAAATTAATAAATTAAATACAAAATTAATAATATTATTTAAATACCATATTTTCGGGAATAACTGCCACGACGCATACGAGTTTAAAAGTAAAAATATGCTTAGTGCGGCGCAGCGAATACGGTGATTTTTTTTTCCCTAACAGTACCATAAAATACCGTTAATCCCCCCCCCCCCCCAAACGTGACAAAAAATCGTAAAATAATTAGAGGGGGGCGCTTACACCGGATTTTTACGCGATTGTTTCACAAAATTTGCAGGAATGAATCGTGAATCTTTGAATGAATCATGAATTTTGATAATTGAAGCAATACTTGAAAAAAATTGGGTTTTTTAAAAAAAAACGTAAATTCTGTCAAAAAAACACAGAAAAAAGGAGAAATTTGTAAAAAAAGCCAAAAAAGCATGAAATCAATTAAAAAAATCTCGAAAAAAAAGCACATTTCATCAAAGATTATGATTCATTCATTTCATCATGATTCATCGCATTCTCAATCGCCTTTGAAAATGGGGAGGGAGGTCGCTTTCTCAGGATTTTTTGAAAATTTCAAATTTTTTATAAAGTGGGGAGGGGGCATTTGATCGGGAAGGGCGGTGATTTTTTTTTCCCTAACAGTACCATAAAATACTGTTAATCCCCCCCCCCAAACGTGATAAAAATCATAAAATAATTAGAGGGGGGTGCTTACACGGGATTTTTCCGCGATCGTTTCACAAAATTTGCAGGAATGAATCGTGAATTTTTGAATGAATCATGAATTTGATAATTGAAGCAATACTTGAAAAAAATTGGGTTTAAAAAAAAAAAAAAAAAAAAACGTAAATTCTGTCGAAAAAACGCAGAAGAAAAGGAGAAATTTGTAAAAAAAAAAAGCCAAAAGAGCATGAAATAAATTTTAAAAAAATCTCAAAAAAAAAGCACATTTAATCAAAGATTCATGATTCATTCATTTCATCATGATTCATCGCATTCTCAATCGCCTTTGAAAATGGGGAGGGAGGTCGCTTTCTCAGAATTTTTTGAAAATTTCAAATTTTTTATAAAGTGGGGAGGGGGCGTTTGATCGGGAAGGGCGGATTAACGGGATTTTATGCTAATATATATTAAAGAGGTGATTCTGTTCCGAAAATTGTGAAAAGGCAGTCATTATTACTTACCCATCATACGTAGTATAGGGTAAGTCTTGCAATCGTTTTGAAAATCGAAAATTTTTTTTGACGGATTTACACGTTTTAGATAGTGGAGATTCCGAAAAACATATTTTTAGAAAAAAAATTTTGCCGTCCGTCTGTCTGTCTGTCTGTCTGTAAACGCTCTATCTCCCGAACAAATTGAGATAGAGACTTGAAATTTTGTATGTAGTTAGTATGTAAGAATGGAACGAACCCTATTTAATATCAGCAACCTCGATTATCCGGAACTATTTTTTTCGGACTCTCGAAAAATTCGTTCTGATGAAAGGTATATAAAAATTTTCGAATTTTTTTGTTCTAAGGAATGGACGTAAAAGGCAATAAAATAACACACATTTTGCATATAGAACGAAGTCAATCGGATTATTAGTTGACGAGATATTTGTAATCTTGTTTTCCACATTCTTCGATTTTTCGTGACCCTGTATTTCATTCAAATTTCAATTCAGAGGTATATTTTAATTGGAAATGAGATGCTTAACCCGACACAGTTAATTGTTAGTTAATAGAGTTATTATTTTTGGAGTTATAAGGATGTTTCTTTTACGCAGTTTGGTACTACTTGAGTAGTTTGGCGTTTATATAATTTGTCGAAATTGATACATCAGCAGTTCTTTAATATAGCATTACTATGTATATTAACAATATTTAAATTTTGTTTATGAATTGCAATGTATTGTATAAATAGTTTCACATGTTTTATTTTCGTATACATAACCATGATGGGTAAGTATTACGGTGGCCCCCAACGACTAGTTTAAATGTTAAAAAATATCGGGAATCTCAACAACTTGGCCCAGACTTGATTACATTGAGTTTTCTTGGCTGGGTGGGACAAACTTTTAGCATTTCAGGCAGGGATAATATATTTCATTCGGCTGGATCTGAAAATTTCGGCTCATCCGCATGATTCAAAATTTGATGTCTGAATCTTTGGAACAGGGGAAAAAAATCAGATTCAGAACAAATTTTCTGAAAGTTATAAAAGAAGGGGAGAGGGAGATAAGAGGGAAATTCAGGAAATTCATTCGAAAATGCAATTTTTGTTTATTCGTAATCTAATGCAAAATTTGCGTAACTTTTTGTGGTCAATTAATGAAAATTGCCATTTTTTCGCGATATTTTGACGAAATCAAAATTAATTTGTTTTTGCAACCATTTGTCGGAATTCGCAATACATTTTATGTCCAAAATTTTGGAATTATGATAGATTTTTTTTTTTTTTTCAGAAAAATTCAGAAAAATATCACGCTTGTTTGAAAAAAATAATAAAAAATTGCGCGTAAATGCCGCATCGCTTGAAATTTCAGATTAAAACACGTAAACGCCGCGGCGTTTCTTCCGAAAATTATGGTATGTGTTATTTTACTCAAAACATTTTGAGCCCTCTCAATATTTTTCAAAAGTTGACACTGCTGAAAATATTAACATTTGTAACTACTTTTCGAAACATTAAGATGTGTGACATAAAAGAAAGTTTTGTGTTTGACCCATCCAACTAGTTTAAATTGTTTTTATATGGTTCGATATAATTTTGAAATAGCATCTCAGTTCATTCATTTTTCCATTTTGAACCCTGGTTAAATCTGCCTAAAAAATGAAAAAAAAACATAACATTAAATTTTAAAGCAAAATATGGTCTAAGTCTGAAGGTAATATAATCTGGAAAGTTAGGTAGAGCATTAAAAAAAAAAAAAAAATGAAGCTTTTTCATACATATTCCTGAATTGGATAGTACTGGGGTTAATATAAGCACCATGTGACACAATGAACATCTAATCAATGTTAGTATATCATCACTTCATTGACAGACTAAAATGGTCTAGTGAAAGTGGAAAAAGTAAGCATCAAGCAGTACCATAGAACATAAAGAAAGTCCATGAAGTTCCCTGAAAAATCTAAATCTTTTGTTCATCAAATTCATATTATTATTTTCATTATTATTATTACTTGCAAAAATAGTACTTTATCATTATTAAAATGGAGAATGTCATTGATTGTGTGCTTCAAACTAGTAGATCTATATATTAAAAGGTTTTTTAAAATTCTTTAAGTGTACTGTAATCACTTTTAAAATCTTTATTTTCATTTTCCATTAAACCCAGTTTATAATTTTTAACTTTCTATGTTCAAATTTAATTAATGCAATCATTATATTTTTAAGCACAAAGAAATATTTTTCTTACTTATAAGTGTATTCACTCATCATTTCAGGTTTGTGAACACAGAAAAATACAAACAGTGTCCTAAAAAAGGATGCAACAGCTTTAGATTTTTGAGGAAGTAAGGCACACTTCTTAAGGCCACTCATAGATTCATTCAGAAAATCTAAACCTAGGTCTTTTAAGAGAAAACAAATTCAAATTAAAAATTCTAAGTAATTTTTTTTTTCAACCTAACTGATTTTATAGCATTAAAAATACATTTTGAATTCAGTAAGTAAATATATTTGAAATATTAAAAAAATATAAATAAATAAATGACAAAATTGGTAATAAGAACAATTATATGTTACTCAATATACAGGATTGATATTGAAAAGTATAAAAATATTGCTATTACAGAAAAGAAAAAAAAAAAAAAAAAAGAAACACCTAAACCAGTGGCATTACAATTTTGAAGAATCTGTAGAACCATTGATTACAGGAAAGTTTTTCTATGCAATTACAAGTTAAAAAAAAAAGAAAAAAAAAAAGAAAAAGAAAGAAAGAAAGAAAGAAAAAAAAACATCAATTTTTATGATAAAAACTTTCACAGTTTGAAATTTCAGCATTTCTCAGAAGTAAAAAAAGTGAGTTTTTGTTTTTGTTCTTTTGTTTTCAATGCCAGAAAAAACTGAAATATTATGTAATTTCAAGGACTATAACTCAGTAAATTTTGATCACTTTCTTTCTTTTTTTTTTTTTTTTTTTTTTTTTGAAAATGGAGAAAGTATTTAAAAATGTAACTTGCAGGTTTAAGTGATTGAATAAAAAATGTAAGTTTTGAAACTTTTGAATGGAATTTTTTATAGAAAGCATCAAAAAATTTATTTTAAATTCTGTGTTTTTACTTCAACTTGTGTTTTACTCAAAATAGAAAAACAATATTTTGCTCTTTTTCCAAAAAATTTCCATTTTTTTTCTTTCTTTAACAATGGTAAAAAGAGAGAGAGAAAAAAAACTGGACCCTATAAGTTATATTTAGAACAATGATTCCCAGATTGTGGATTGCATGTTGTGCTTAGGTAGCTTGCAAACTGATCAATCAGTTTTAAAAATATAATACATAATTACTTTTATGTACTGCAAAAATGTAACAAACAAAATATGTTACATCTTTACAGTAAAAAATCATGAAGAATAAAGATTAGGAAAGTTGAAGGGAAAAAAAATGTTTTATTAACAAGCCTGCATATTTAGATGAATTGTGAAAAACTGAGTCGCATAATACTAAAATCTTGGAAGCACTGATTAAAAAAATTCCATGCTTTAACAAATAAAAATAATCAATTATTTTTTGACAAAAACTTATAAAATCATGAATTTCAGTATTTGAAAGTTTATGTCATTCAAAGAATCATAACTCAGTGAGTTTTGGTGATAGAGAAATGATTCCCCCTCTCCTCCCCTCTTAAAGCATGGAAAAAGTTTTCTAAATATAACTTACAAAAATGATAAATAGCATAAAAAATGTCAGTTTTGTGACTTTTATGAAATATTTTTATGTAAACGATTATTAAATTGATAGGAAATAACATTCAAAATATTTTTGAAGTTGGGTAACTATATCTCTAAAACTAATCCTTTAGCAATTGGGTATGGAATAATGATATGATGAAACATATTGTACATTTTTATAAAACAATTACTTATTGTGCATAATAAAGAATGCCTAAGTGAAACAGTAATTTTTAAATTTCTTCTAATAAAGATATCAAATTTTGTAATACAGTTGAACCTCGTTAACATGAACCTGAAGGAGAATCAAAATTTTGTTCATGTTAACAGTAATTCATGTTATCAGTATCAAATTGTTGTATTCGTTTTTATAGGGGACTGTGAAAGCAGTTCATGCTGAAAGAAATTCATGCTAAGCATGTTCATGTTAATGAGATTTGACTGTATGAGATAAAGAAAATAGAAATTCACAAGAATTACTTATAAATTTAGTTATTTTTATGATGTAAAATTATTGCCTTTGTCCACAGTGTTGGGAACATATAATGATAAAACACAACATTTCTTTTCTTGAGTGATAGGACCATCAAAGGGACCAGGTAGAAGAGGTTTCAGCAGTGGATATGGTTTACTTGCAAAGATCTAAAATTTCAAAATACAAGAGGAGACACTAGCAGATTTATAAAAAAGATATATAATATGAATTGTAATTTAACTATAATAATATATAATTTAAATATATATCTATTCTATATATATAAAATTCTTACAAAATTATGAAACTAATTTATGAAATGACTGATTATATTTCATAGCTATTTCTCCTGAAATATGGAAATTTTGGCTGGGAAATTAACACCCCTTATCCATATTGATCTAAAAAGTCAAAACTAGTAATAAAATTTCAAAATTTGAATTGGTTTTCAAAATATTATTTTTTTTCTAATTTTAATTACATTTCTGCAGTAAAAATCTGCAATGGCAACAAAATTACTCCAATTTATTTTGAAAAACTGGGAGAACAGGAGAAAAAATATAGAGATTATTAGATTTCTCCTGTTTCATCATTTTCAAATTGATAATTGAAATAATTTTTTATTTCTATAGATAGTGAAACAATACTGTGTTTAAATTATGTTTTTCAGAAAAATTTAAAAACACAAAAATTATTTTTTTTCATCATTTTAAAATTGAAATTGAAAAGTGAAATTATTAAAATCAGAAAGAAATTTTAAAATAAGAAATAAATGATCACATGTTAAAAGCAGAAAATAAGGAAAACAATGTTAAAATATTTAATAAAAATAAAAATGTAAGAAAGCTTCAAAATAATAAAATTATTACATACAAAATGCATTTAAAGGGGATAATTAAGTCATACCTAAAATTCCCAATATCAACATAATTAAAGTAGCTAAAATAATTATTATGCATGAAAAACTTTTAATGATGAATATCATGCTATATTTAAAAAGCTCAAATTATAATATTTCTATAAGAAACATTATTACATATAGAAATGCATCTAATACTGAAAATTATGTCATATATTAAAGTGATTTTCATTCCAGAAAATTTTAATGTGTCATCACATGGTATAAAAATAGCGCAATTAGCATATTTGTTTATACAATAGGTTATTTGATGCAGCATAGATACAGGTAAATTTATGTGCAAAATACTTTTATTTTATTTTGCACACATTACTATTTGATAAATACATTTTAGAAAATTTGGATACTGTTATTAATTAATATAAACAATATACACTGTGAAACATCCCTAATGAGGTTTTAAAATAAAGAAAAGAATTCATGAATAAGATATATCTGTAATCTGTTGTTGAAAATATCTAAAACTTGACTAAAACATAAAATATCAGCTTGAAAATATCAAATCACAATGCTTCATATCATTTTTCTGAAAGCTATTTCCAAATAGATGGAGTTTTTTTTTTTTTTTTTTTTATTTTTAATTCAGAGCTATATATCTATGGTGTTGTTATAAAAGTTAGAAAGATAATGACATTTTTAAAAGTTTTCTTTTATTTTAAAATGATGTTTGTATGTATCAATCAAATCTCGTGATAATTTTTGACCCACTTCCTGGTGACACAGAGCTTTAAAATTTAAAATATATATGTATTTGTGAGGGCATGTTTTTTAGGGGGGAAATAAATTTATATTTACATTTATTAATCTAAATTTTCTATACAATCTGATTTTCATGTATGTAATTGATCTTACTTATTAAATATCAAAAACTACCATCAGTTATTATGACAGTACTAAATGAGACCATTGTAACTAAAAAATATCCCATTCAGATGGGAAAAAATGGCAATCTAATTACAGAAATTAGCCAGTGCTACAATGAAAATATCATTTAATCTTCTGTAATCTGGTAATATTTTTTAAATAAGACACATTACCATGTTTTTGGAGTATGTGAAGCCTGAATAGGAGATGGCAAATGTAGCTTGTAGGGGCCAGAGCTCTCTAATGCTCAAATATATAGTCAATATACCAATTATGAAATAAAAACAGGCAGTAACCATAGGTGAAATGATATTTAAGATTAGATATTCCGAATTTAATCAAAGCTAAATAAAATGATTCGAAATTTCATCTAACATTAAGAAAAAAAAAAAAAAAAAAATGAAAATGTACTTACTTTAATTAAAGAATCGCTTTTTAACCAATCTAAAAACAGCATTCGGTGAGAAGATGTCAGACAAGGATGAGATGAAAGCAGTAGTAATTGTCTGAGCAGATACAATTCTTCTTGGGGAGAGAAAAGATCCAAATGAAAATTTTCCTAGAAATGTATTTAAAAATAAAAAAATTAAAAAAGGAGAGAGATGAAGAATCAGTAAGAAAATACATGTTATAAAAAGCATTACTTAAAACTATGGATGAATGCAATGTGAGGGGGAGGGGATAACTCCCATCCCTTTATTTCAATTGTTTTTTTACAAACTTATTGTTAATTTTTTTTTTCTCTATGAAACACTTAGTAATGCTTCATTTCATTATTTCTCTTCTCTCACATCAGAAGAAGATAATTTATATAATTTATTTCTATCTTAAAATACTTTTTTTCCCCTTTCTACATCCAAAAATCCTACTATTTTATGATAGGCATCTTAGTTTTTCTGTGTTAAAATTTATTTTATTTTACAATATTATTTTTCTTTCATAAGCCTAGTTTTATTTAACTGAGGATGTACTTAAAAAAATTTCTTGTTGTTTCCAGTATCTTATTACACCTTTTATTTTTATACACAACAAAATAAGGAAAATTATAATAAAGAGGTTTTTAAATAATAAAAAAGTGCAGTCACATTCACCAATTGGCTGGTGCCTTGGTTCTGCATTATTTTTGCTCTTATCTTTGGGTTTCTATGCACTCAACAATAAAAAATAATGCCTAAGAACATAGAGATTTTTTTTTTTTTTTTTTTTTTTTTGGGGGGGGGGGACTAATTTTTCTGGTTTAACTTCTGTGCAAATCATTACTGCTCTCGAAAATTTGTCTTAAGAATTTCACTTAATTTAATACAGAATTTAATTTAGAATTTAATTTTTTATCAATTTTAATAATATCTTGGAATTTATGCATCAGTGTGAGTATTCTCTAAAGTTGCATATATTTTAAAGTGCCGGGAAACTTTTTTTAAAAATAAAAGATGTTTGAATAATATCACTAAGAAAAATAAATGGGTGGATCTACATCTTTTATTAAACTTTCTCCATCAGAAGTGAATTACATTCTCTCCCCATATTATATCCTTTATTTGATATTGCAATGAACATAAGTAATTACAGATTTATATCCTGTCGTTTAACTAAAATAGACAAAATTTTAAAAAGTATCCATGGTAACTAAAAGATTAAGAATTGTTACCTATATTAATCAAATCATGAAATTGTTGTAAAGATGTATAAAAGGTGTCATTTTATAGGATGTGTGCTCTGTATTCTTTACAAAGTAAACAGATTTTGGGAACCACATCAATTAGAAACAAACTTTAAAAATTTAATTAAAAATATCCAAATTAAGTACAATATTTCAATTCTTCAATGAATTTTAGCCACAGATATCACATGAAATCATTCAGTGAACAAGTTTAAAAATCATACAGATGTAAAATTTTGAGTTTCTAAAGTTAAATTAAGTTTGGCATTACTTGGTTTTCCTGTCGACTAAAAAACTCCCACCAAACTAAAAGATTAAATGCCAACAATGAAGATAACTAGTTGGATGTGCCAATCCCAAAACTTTCTTCTATCTCATACGTACATTTTAATATTAAAAAAAAAATAGTTACTCATTTTAGTGCGTTAATAATTTTAATTCAATACCATACCAACTTTGATTTTCATCTTAAATTTCTGCTTCAATCAATTAATCGGAGTAAAAACGAATTTCTGTCTATGCACGAGCCGATGGACAATAGAATGATAGGCAGGTTTTTTTTTTTTTTTTTTTAATTCAGTGAGGACTTACTTGCCTTACCAAAAAATAATCATATACAAAAAATTTAGTTCAGTTCTAGAACTAACTTCATACACTTTTAAGTGATGCAATATTGAAAATGGCATAAAATTCGCTATTGCAGCGCCCCCTTCTGGCAGATTTTTTTCAGATTCAGGGCGATCCAACTAGCCATAGCCATAACTTACACAAAAAATTTCGTTCAATTCAATGCATAACTTCATGTACTTTTGGTCGGTACAATATTGAAAACGACACAAAAATCGCAATTGCAGCGCCCCCTTCTGACGGATGTTTTTCAAATTCAGGGAAGACCAACCAGTCATAGTCATACACATACACAAAAAATTTGGTTCAATTCGATGCATAACTTCATATACTTTTGGTCGGTACGATATTGGAAATAGCACAAAAATTGCGATTGCAGCACCCGCTTCTGACGGATATTTTGCAAATTCAGGGAGGACCAATTACCCATAGTCATACACATACACAAAAAATTTAGTTCAATTCGATGCATAACTTTATATACTTTTTGATGGTAGAATGGCGACATATACACAGACAGACACACGGACAGACAGACATTTCGTAAAAACATGTTTTTTGGAATCTCTGACCCCTAAAACGTGTAAATTTGTCGAAAACTGGAAGTTGAAAAAATTTCGATTACAATACTTTCTTCTATTGAAGATAGAAGAAAGTAAAAAAATGTCACATTCACATAATATTAAACTCATATCACGTGTTTGTTATGCCATCGAGTGAATTTTAATAAGAAGTTTTATATGTATTCTTATTAATGTTTTATTAATTTATTTGTCCTTTTGTTATTTAATATAAAAATTACATCAATTTGTTTAGTTTTGTGAATAGTTTGGCGATTTGCATAATTTGATGAGATTGGTCAACAAGATAACCAGTAGTACTTTGATTTTTAATACATTTTATTCATATCAAAATAATTTTTATTTAATTTTTTTTTCATTCACACATTTGAATTTAAGTTTTGTTTTAAGACTATCATAACCAGTTATTATCACACCAGTTATTATTATATAAATACAGTAAAACCCCGATAATTTGGATTAATTGGGACGAGACCCAATCCAGATTATTGAAAATCCGGATTATCCAGAGAATGAGAAAAACATGAAATAAGCCATACTTACATAAAATCAACTTTATATTAAACATATTAAATATTTACGGACAGTAAAAATGTCTATTTTGTAATTATAAAATTTTCTGCTGTGCTAGTTTTGTATAACTTTTGCGGGCCGCACAGTCACGCATCTGCTTGAGCATAGTCAGTTTATTGGGTGTAGTCTCCACCTGATGTTCAAAATAAACAATTGTTGTAAATGATTTGTTGCTTCATTATGGCTAGTAACTTTTGGTTGATCATCATTGATAATAGTGTTTTCGTCTGAATCTTCTTCATTTTCAACATCTTCAGCTGTACATAAAATGATTATTTCATCACAAGTAACTGAGGCGTAAACTTCATTATTTTTTACTTCATTCAATTGCTAATGTCATATCAACATCTCAGAACCATCAGTTTTTTTTAAACAAGTTTACAAAATCTTCAGGTATAATTTCCCTTTCATTATCATCTATTTCTCCTTCTGTTTCAAGCTTGCTTGTTGTAGGCCATAAACTCTTCCACGACTTTTGGAGAGTACACTCAACAATCAGCTTGCAAACCTTAAGTGATGCATGGTTTTTCTTTGAAAGGTAACATCAAAGAGTTTAAATGAAAAAGATTACAGTATTCATCCGAAAATATTTCAGAAAGGACTTTTTTAATTCAGAATATGAAAATTAAATGAATTAATATTATCGAAATTTTGCCGATTGCTTCCCAAACTTAAAAAAAAAGAAACTGACCAAACTGATCCGGATTATGCAGAGATCCAGATTAATGGGGTCCGAATTAGCGGGGTTCTACTGTACATTTTTTAAGTTACACTTTTGCATGCAAAAGTGTCTGATTACATGCAATGTATTTTTAATGGTAGATGTGTTCTGATTTTCTGAGATTGTGATTTGTGATTTCCTCCCCCCCCCCCCCCCCCACACACACATTTTGAGCAACTTACATTATTGCAATAAGAATAGATACAAAGCTCAAATCTGACTTTAACTGCATAAAAGTAGTTTTTGTTGGATATGATTCATATTCAAGAGACATATACTCTAACTTTAAACCACACAGTAGCTTAAAAATTCATACTGGACAAAAAGATTTTTAATCAATAATAATATGAATAATAAAATTTTAAATTATTAATTTACCATAATTTTACATGTACTTTTTTGGACATACTTAGCATCACCGTATACAAAAAGACAAAAAAAAAAGTTTTATGATTTAATTAAAGAATTGACATTTTCAATCGAAATTAAAAAAAGAAGGAAAAAGAGCAAGATAAACTAACCAAAAGATCAAAAGCCAGATTAAAGTACACCACTTCTGAAGAAAAAATAAGATTAGGAAGGAAAAGTTTAAAAACCTAGAAGAAAATATATATATATTAATAAGATAATAAAAATCATTGATAATAAGTATAATATTATATTGAAAAAGAAGAGTCTTAAATGCTAGCATAACTAAATATTTTTTAAAGAATAATAACACAAGATTCTAGACAAATACATACAGATATATATATATATATATATATATGCACAATAACATTACAGGGTGTTCCAAAACTCCCAGACATATTTTTAAATTTAAGATAAAAGGAAATGATTGTCATACAGAAGTGCAGTTTGGACTAAAATGCTTCTCATGGTGAAAAATTTTCTTCAAGCAAATGAAAATAATTAGTTCTATACTTTGATTATACATGGGCAAAATGTCTGACATGTGACATTTCAAATATACATTTTTAGTGATTTTAATATTAGTTCCGACAAAAAATAATCTGAAAATCAGAAAAAAATGCATGTTTGAAACCAAAATATGGACAAGTAGCACAATCAATGATCAAAGTTTGGTATTAAATTTTTTTTTTTTACTCAAAGAAAACTTTTTATCCTAAAAAGCATTTTAGTCTGAATCATACTCCTTCATGACAATTACATTATTTTTATTTTGAATTTAAAAATGCGTTTGGGAATTTTGAGGCACCCTGTATTTTCAAAAGAACAGGCAAAAATGCCCCAATCTTCTTACATGAGCATACAATATTAAGCAAAAAGTATGACAGTAATTTATGTTATAAATACTTCTTTATTTATACTATAATCTAGTGGTTTATATATCTATTTTCTTTTTATTCCCAGATGGTTTATCATGTTTCTATAGAAATAGGTAGTCAGTATTTACTTTTCATCTATGTTCTTCTGATTTTTTTTCTTTTTCTTCTTTTGTTCCCATCCTGAGTAATGGCTGCCTCAATTATGTATTCTACATTCTAGATTCCTAATACTTGTGTATACTTGTCAAGATATATAAGTTATTCAAAAATGCTGAGTTCTAGATTTCTTCAGTAGTTGTTTTATTTTTCTACTAGAAGCTATTATGTACTACTGAGCAAGCAAGAATAAAACTTCAGATATTTAATAATTTTAATATAAAATATGCTTTTTTCAGGAAACTCTGATAAACAACACTGTGCACAATACTCTGTAACCAGAATTGAAAAATAATAAAAATTAGATAAAAAATCAGCAGGTTTACTAAATAATGTTTCACTGAACATGCAAGAATGCAATAACAAAAACTAGTCAGATGTGGCAATCCCTAAACTTTATTTTATTTTATGCACGTTAACACTTCTTGAAAAATGCAGCATAGCAGCACCACAAGCTAGGTGGTTTAAACCAAAATCTAGTCAGCAATAACTTATGTCAACTTATGATTGAATTTGAAATTTGATGAAAATCTGTGCATTAGTTTTTGTAAATAAATAAATAAATAAATAAAAAAAATATGCATAACAGTGTCACATTTGGGTGATGTATATTAAAAACTAATCAAAATCAATTTTTTATCATGTACTATCTGAATCTAAAGTTTGATGAAAATCCATACATTAATTATTAAGATAAATTTATTGCAAAATTGTGGAAAATGCAGCATACCCTGCAATCAGTGCCATATCAGTGCAATCAGTGCCCCCCTATTCAGTGCCATCTATAGGGCGATTTACACCAAAAACTAAACAATACTCATATATATCAAGGACTAACTGAATCTGAAGTTCTAGAAAATTTCGTGCATCAGATCTTGAGATAGAGTTACTGGGATAATCACAAACAATGTACCATGGCAGCGCCACCTGTTGAGCGATTTCCACCAAACCATAATCAGCATCATGTTATAAAGTGCTAACTTAATATAAGTTTTTATGAAAATCCATGCAGTAGTTTTTGACATATGGCTATTGTGAATAATGCAGCATAGTAGCATCACCTGTTGAATGATATACACTAAAAAATAATCAGATCTACTTTATATCAAGGTCTAACAGAATCTGAAGTTTTGTGAAATTCTGTACATTAGTTCTTGAGATAGAGAACCCACAAAATTTTTACCCCATCAGACAGAGACATTTTGTAAAAATATGTTTTTCAAGTTCTCTGACCCTTAAAATGTGCAAATCCATTGAAAACCGGATTTCAAAAATCCAATACTTTTTTTCTTGTAACAATAGAAGAAAGTAGTAATGTGCATAATGTATTAGCCAAATTTATAGAACAACTTTTGTGAGAGTCTCAAAAATGTAGCTTGAAAATTTTTGAAAGAGAATGTTGATAGAATAAGCTTGAAATCTGTTTCCAAAACAAAGCAAAAATAGTAGGAGCTGTATCCAAATAAAGTATATATAAAATACACACTATTACTTGTTTCAAAAGAAAAAAAAAAAGCAGGTTTTTGTAGATGAGAATTTTTAGCTAACAAGGAAGGTCTCCATTGGGGGCATACTCAGAATTTTTTGAAAAAAATACGAATTAAACTACTCATGTAGGTAATAAAGGATCAGTGAAAATTAGCGGCGGAATTACATTATTAGATATGTAAAAAAATAAAATAGTTTGGAATAACTGGCGTGAAAAGCTGAAAGCGACGCGGGATTTGGCGAGCAGTGCATTTCCTCGCCAAAAGCAGACGATTTTAATGAATCTGAAAATTGATTTTAATTGACTTCACTGTTAAAAATCTGCAGCATTTACTGCAACGTCACTCCACTACTTTTATCGAATATCTCTCTTCTGACCAATGAGAATGCTCCATAGCACGGTGAATTGACCGCTTTCTATAAAAGCAGTGGAGTGACACTGCAGAAAATGGTACAGATTTTTAGCGGTGTTGTAGCTTGTGCAACACTGTTAAAAATCTGCTGTATTTTGCTGCAACGCACTCCACCGCTTGTATATAATATCTCTCTTCCAACCAATGAGAAAGCTCCATTTCACGGCCAAGTAACCGTTTTCTATACAAGCAAGGGAGTGCATTGCAACAAAATGCAGCAGATTTTTAACAGTGTATTTTTCAATTTGGAACAATTTTAATCAATTTAAATTGTGTTTAAATGATAAAATATATTAATTTCATTTTGTTATAAATACATATAAACGTATATGACAAAATTACACTTAAAGTAAAGTAAAAATGCAAAACTAAAATTACTTAAACTAAACTTATTTAAATAAATTGAACATAGAAAGTTTTTTCTTTAAAAAGTATTCGAAGCATAAAAGCGTATTTTTCAAAATTTCGTTTTTTTGCCAACCGGAGATAAATCGCCAAATAAATGAATTTTTTTTTTTTTTTTACGGACGTTATAAGGAGGTTCCGCCGAAATTTTTTTTATAAACATATATAACTATATGAGAAGAACATTCTGTAATTTTTTCAGATTTTTCTGAGTATGACCGTATGGAGACCTTCCTTGTAAGTGAAAAAGCAAAGGACAGATTATAAATTTCAGGTAGGGGCATAATTTAGATGGTTATAACTTTATTATTACTTCAATCAAAATAAATAAAAGTACCAGGAAAAAACAAAAAATAAGACAATATATTTTTAAAGACTATGTATTAATTATATGGACAGTATATTTTTAATTGTGTCCTGAGATCGAAAGCAAAGAGGATCAAAATTTTCAAAAAAAGGGAAGTTGGCAGAATTTAGATGAATATTTATTTATTAGTACTTCAAAGTGAGAAATAAAACAACTGGGACAACACAACACATAAATAGGGCAGCATTAAGAAAATACTTTAAGGTTTATTATTACAGAAGAACCCCGGTTATCTGAAAATTGGCTTAACTGAAAGACCTTAAAATTCTTTTTAAATGTGAAATTTTTTACTGTCAACACTATTTTTTACAGATGTCGAATGACATCTTTCAACATGTTTTCGTATATGATTACTATTTTATGTTAGTTTTAGATCAAAACATTTTCGAATAATTTTTAAACAATTCCGATTAATAAAATTGGAGTTGTTTTAATACTTACTAGCGGACCCGACAGACGTTGTCCTGTCACCGACAGACGTTGTCCTTCCTGGCACCGACACCAGAAAATCAAAAAAATGTACTTAAATATAGTGATACGCACGATAAACACTACGCTCTTAATTTAATTTCTTATTACAATTATGTAAGGAAATTATTTTTCACTCTTCAGTATTTTTTGAAGTCGGTTCAATTTTTGATAGAAAAGTTTATTTTTCTCTTTTTTGTTAAAAGTTAACGATTTTCTGAAGTCAGTTAATCAAAATTATAATACAGGCTATATTACTGTAAAGCACACACTTGTGACAGGAGCGGGGTTCGAACACGCGATCTCTTTCTTCGAGAAGTTGAGCTTAAATCTGGCGCCTTTGACCGCTCGGACATTCCGTTCGTACGCTATTTATCGAAATTATTCAACACTTTTAATTAACAAAAAAATCACTAACTATTAGGTTTTGCCTAATTACTAAAAAAGTACTGAATCAATTTCGACGAAATGTGAATCTAAACCATTCTCGAATCTACCAGAACGCACACACAAAATTTCATCAAAATCTGTCCAGTCGTTTAGGAGGAGTTCAATTACATACACACGCACAGAAGATTTTTATATATAAAGATTAGCTTTAAAAATTAGAAGCTATTTTGTTTCTAATTTAAAAAAAAAAAAAAAAAGTTAAATAAAAATCAAAGTTTTCAAAGATATTATTGATACTGATAGAAATAGGGTTAAAAAAGCATGATCTTTATGAAATAAATAAACAGAGTCAAAGTACTTATTTTTTAAAGCCTTTAGGATTAGTATTATTTTTCTTTTCAATTTGCAATGTGATTTTTTTTTTTTTTTTTTTTTTTTTTTTTTTTTAACTGGTGCATGTACTTTTTTATTCACTACTTATAAAATTTGTTGTTTGAATTTGCTTCCCACAGCTTTGTGTTGAGTGCACATCTCTCTCCTCGGCACAGAAAATTTTCTCTTTGCATGTTTAAAAAGCAAACTAATGCTATGTCAATGTCGGTGCTGGCCTTAAATTTTAACTAATAAGTTAAGACCTTGCCTTGACAGATCTTGCTGTTGGAGTGACTTGTAATTTTGGTTTATCATTCTGGATGTTTTGAATACAGTATCACAACCTTTTTATTACAACGATATTCTAAATTACAATCACAGATTTTCATCAAACAAGTTTTCATTCATAATACTACCAGTTATTTAAAATTCCTATGGAACCCCGGTTATGTGAAAATATCTATGGAACCCGGTTATTTACCAAAAATGCTTTGGTCTGCTGCTTTTTGGATAACTGGGGTTTTACTACATTTTTATTTTAAGCTTGTATGATGGGATGAGGGGAGGGACAAAAATTTCAGGCAAATGAAGAGTCAGCAAAATTCTGTCATGAGGCCCACATTTTTATTGAATAAAATGATACAAAACTGTTGAACACAAGTCTTTTACAATGAGCAATATTGATGCTGTAGTGGCATCCAATTGCAAATTTTTTAATGGCCACTTTTTAAAACTAAATCACCACGTGCTGTGATCCACACATTAATTTTTAGCAGTACAGCAATATAAACTACGCTATTGTAAAAGCAAAAACAGTTAGATTTTTTTTTTTTTTTTACTTCTTACCTACAATAAAATGTACACAATACTGTACTGCAAAGATAAATATTACATGACAATATCTCTTTTGTTGCTTATAAGTTTCCATTCTTACATATAATAACATAATTGTTTGCTAAATTGATACTGGGAATCACAATCACAGATTTTATAATAGAATTTGATAGTGTTAGTTTGTTTCATCAGTACTACTTGGTTATCCTGTAGACCAAAAAACTATCGCCAAATTGTAAGATTAAATGCCAATAATGGATGATTGTGAATGTCACATTCAATGCCATTAAATACAAGACGCGTGTTTAAAACATCATTAAGTGATTTTTATTTCGATTTTTTATTTGCATTTTTAGTAATATTCTACTAATTATAATACACTTCTACTATTTAAAATAAAAATTATGTCAATATGTATAATTTGGCTATTAGTTTGGCGAATTTGTATAACTTGGCAAAATTGGTCAACAGGATAACCAAGTAGTATCGTTTCATCAATTATAGAAATCTGAATAAAAAATAAATAAAACATGTTTTTCACATAGAATATACTAAAATGCTTCAAAATACTGAAAAACTCAATTGACATTTTATAGTATTTATTATTTTAAAATTATATATATACATACATATAAATCATTTTAATGAATTAATTTATGCAAAAAGTGTTCATTATAAGCTTCCTTTAGAGCATTACCACTGGTGAAATGTCATTCGATTCTTTAACAACAGGTATTAGATTTTTTAAAATTCTATAAACAGACAATGGAGACATCATAGGAATCAATTCCATCAGAGATGACACTGCATGAGAAAGTTGAATTCTATCTTTATCCTAAAAGAAGGGGGGGAAAATAAAGAAAATAAAATACATTAAAAGTTAAATGACACTTACTTTTATTTTTGACTTTTTAAACATACACTTTATACCAAAATTAATATAGCATATTTACGGCTGTATGTGGGTCTTTTTTGTCATGTTTGTATATATTGTATGTAGTATGTTGTTAAAGGTTTTAACTTATGTACTAAAATATATACAAAGTGTTCGATTTTATGCTTATTTACAAAGCATGTCACAGATAAAACATTTAAAAATATTTATTAATGAAAACTACAAAGTTTATCATGTGAAAATTCAAATGAAAAAATAAACAAGGAAGAGAATTGGAAGATTAAAAGACCTAATAAACTAAAGCTGGATTTATTTATTCACTTTCCTTTCATTGATTAAGATGGAGTTATCTTCATTTCATATCAGTATCATCATACCATTTAAAACTATAATTCAAAATGAAATAATTATTCAATGCATCATGGTTGCAAAAAGTCAATCCAAGCTAAGACTGAAAACTTATTTTAGTATCAGGTAAAACCGAATTGAAATGGGTTAGAAGATATTCTATGCCTTACATTCTGGCTAAAAATTGATCACTTATAATAAAAGAAAGTAATTAAAAGTTCTTGATCACAAAATTGCTATTATTTAACTATACGAAGTAGAATTTACTACCAGTTGAAAGGCCAGCATGTCTCAGATTTTAAAGACTGAGTGTCCTGGGGCATTTAAGGCAACATAGAAAAGAAACAGCAATGGTGAGAAAATGAAATTTTTAGATCGTAAGTGCATTAAATCCAAGTATATTAACTCAAGTTCAACCTATTAATAATTTTTTTTTGCAAGCTATCTGTGTAACATTTATAATAGGCTTCAGTTATTACAAATTAGCATTATTACATTTTGTTAAATATTAATTTACTCATTTAATAAAAAAGCTATATTTATTTTCCAGTTAAAAATATTGTTAAATCGTATCTATGGCTTATACATTTAGTAGCATAATTTTATTTTATAACTTTTGCCACCATTCCATGTCATGCTGAAATAGGCATCCAATAAAAATCTAAAGAAAATAAAAGATACGGTTTTAAAAACTTACCAATAGAAGCACATAAGTCTGACAAGGATGAAAATAATTATAACAGAAAATGCTGCTTGTCAACAATAATGTACATTTAAGATTTGATCATTATTTTCATCCTTCTTCACAGGAATTTGTTTCATGAGCAATGAGGTGTAAGACATGAGATTTCAGATCACAAGAAATTTTATCAAAATAAACTCATGGTTGCACTCATCAATAGTAAAGAGTAATTAATAAACTAAAATGTAGGGGGGAAGGGAGTAAGAATTTGATGTTCTTTTTAACTAAATATGTTATTTTGCACAATAATATAAAATTTTAGGGGGAAAAAATTAAAAAACAGGGTACATAAATTAATCACTAAAAACTTCTTTAAGCACCATAAAAGTAAAAATAGGCTATTTGATTTGAATTTGCCTCGAAAAAAGTATATGTTACAGATACTACGGCAGAAGCAAGACTTGAGACTTACTGTTGTAATGGTAGCATATTTTTTTTACCCAATGAAGTACGGTTGATTCGTTCAAACTGAATAACATATTTTTAGTTTTATATGATTAGTTTCATGGAGCTTTTTACTAGACATATAGTACATGTTTTGGTCATGAAAGCTTCATGCAAGCATAAGCAGGTGATCCAGAGCTACAATCTCTTAGTTTTTCTGACATTTCTATGGATATCAGTGCCTTTCATTAAAAGAAAACCTCTTTTTTTTTTTTTTTTTTTTTTTTTTTTTTTTTTTTTTGCGTGAAAATAAATAAATATTTAAGCATGAAAATAAAGAAAAATATTTAAATAACAAAATATTTTTTTCATTTTGGAAAAAATATCTAGGCACCAGTGTCAAAATATTTAGTCACCGAGGCGACCTTGCATCCAGGATTTTCACACCCCTGCCTACGGACATGCGGTGTATCATAAGATATTAAGTATCAGCATCAAGATTTTTATTACAAACTATAATATTACATACAGAACAGCAGCAAGAATGATGCAAAAAAGTTTTTATCAAACACTTAAAAAATTAATTTATTGAAATAGAAGAAAATCTGCATTTTTACTAAAGCACTTAAATTCAACATTCCACACTTATACATTGGAAATTACATTTCTTAACTCTTCGATTCCAGTGCCAGGTGAGAAAACTGCTCTAATTTCACTTGAAACCTGAATGAATGACAAATGACCCATGGCTAATGTTTGCAGAAAAAAATAGTTGAGTCTTGCTAATTGGCTTTGCTACAATAGTTGTAGTATTTGAAAGTAAAATCTCCATGTGGTAGGAAAAAAAAAAAAAAAAAAAAAAAAAAAAAGTAAATTTCTAATACCTATAAGAGGTGACACTGGGAATTGAATATTTACACATCTTATATGATTAGCAAAGTTAGTTTATTCTTATAGAATGTCCAATTTGTTTCATAATAACAAATTCTTATGAAAATGTTAAAATATTTGAAACAATATAAGAAAAAACTCAAAATCCATATTAATAAAAAAAAATTAAACTTACTGATTTAAGACTTCCATTTTCAGAATCTTTTCTACAATATAGAAAAACATAAATTTAAAAATAATTTAAAATCATATGAGAGTTAAATAATACATGATATTGTATACTTATAACAAATTAAAACCTATATTAAAATGTATACAAATGACAGAATATATATAAATCATATAAGAAATTTCTGAATCACTAGTTTTAAGGCTGTCAAATAATTGTTACATGTTTTACTTAAAAAAAAAAAAAAATAAATAAATAAAAATTTAATTATTCAAATGTTTTGACAATAAGAATATTTTCTCACAATTATACTAAAAGTAAACTATTATCCTAGAGCTTTAAAAGAGACAGGGAGAAAGATAATAAGTAAACGGACAAGGTTAAAAAGATATAAAAATATATACAATTAGAAAAGAACAAGGATTATGAAATCAATAAATTCATTCCTATTCCAATTTTATTCTTAGCTTTATTTAAAAACTGCATGCAGTTATTAGAAAGTTTAATGATCAATGTAATGGGATACTAAATTTATAAAAAAGCTTAAAAATTCTGTATTAAAAAAAATTATACTATATATATTTACACTTAAAGAATGAAATTAATAATCAATTTCAAGAAACATCAGCCATTTTACTATCAAACTATTAAGATTTCCTCTTAAAGCAACAACAGTTTTTAATTGATATCTTTATAATCATTATTTTTTCATTAAATAAAAACAATCTTGTTCCTAAGGACAAAAAATTTTCTCAACTTTTAAAAATTTTGTCTCATAGTTCAAATATTTGCTTTTAACTAATAAAAAGTGATGTGACTAACAATGATATTTGCATTCCCTGAAGAAAAGTTCCGCAGCTGATTATGTGATCTTTCTCTCACAAAAGCAAAGATTGGCAGAATGAAATTCAGGCAGGGTTATGATATTTGAACAGTTTGTAGTTTATATATTTTTTATTTTATTTTATTTTATTTTATTTTTTTGTAAAAAAAAATATGAACTTGAAATAAGTTAAGGCTTTTTATCATAATTTTTTGCAAGAATTTTTTTTAATGTATCAATGCAAAAATGATACAGAGATGCCACAAACAAAAAATAACAAAAAATATAAAAGTAACCTAAAAAAATAATTTTTCCAAAATAGAAAATTGAATTTTTTTTTTTTTTTTAATTTTCTCACAAAGAATCTGTTTTTCTTTTCTCCTGAACCTGTATTAGACCAGCAGTCAGTAGCACAGACAATCACCTCATCAAGTTCACAGTTGAAATTCCAGAAATAGTTAAAACTTGATTTGCATGTTAAAATACAATCAGCCTGCCAAGTCATATCTTGGTGGTAAACACTTAAAAATCTTATTTTAGCAGTTAACTAACTGGCTTACCATTGTGTTTTCCTGCACTTAAAGGTATAAAGACATGGAGGACTGGGAACAGGAAAACACAATGGTAGACCTACAAGTCACCAACTAAAAACAGGGTTTTAAAGAGTTTTCCATCAATATATGACATGGCAGGCCGATTGTATTTTAATATGGAGATCAAGTTTTAACTAATTCTGGAATTTCAGCCGTGAACTCAATGAGGTGATTGTCTGTGCTGCTGACTTCCGGTCTATATTTAAGACAACACATGGATGTAAAAAATAAAATAAAAAATAGAAAAAAGAACTAAATACTTGCAATATACATTTAATGTCTGAATTTAAAAAGCTATTAAAAGATTGAATAAAATAAACTAAGACGGACTTGAAAACATTTAAAAAATTAAAATTTATATACAAAAATAAAAATATAAAAAACATTTAAAAATACAAAAATATTTTAAAATGTTTTTTAGTATTTTTATTTTTTGTATATAAATTTAATTTTTTAAATGTATTCAAGTCTGTCTTGGTTTATTTTATTCAATCTACTACAAACTAAATACTGTCTTTTTCAAAGAATTTGGGGAAGGGGATTTTGCCAGTCTTATCAAAAAGTCCTTAATTTTTTTTCACTTGATGTTTAATTATTTTAAGTAGGAAGTATAAACTTTTTTAATTACTGAGGGAAAAAATAGTATTTTAAATTCAAGAATCCAACGAGAGGCAGTGGTACTCCGTTTCACTGGCAACATTTTGAATGATGTTACAAATAAGGAATTACACTAACTAGCAGGGGTGACCGAGCTGAGCTCGGTCAAAATTAACTTTGTGTTCAACTCGATATAGTATTATTACTGTAAAACATGTTATTAATAATAGTATTATTTATAAAAACAATCAACTATGTTTGTATGCACATGTTCATAAATTTTACTTTATTTTAAAATTTACAAAGAAAGGACATCAATCCAAATCACTTTTATAGCTCGACTCTGATTAGTTTAACTATGCATTTTGAAGACTATTAAGAATGTATAAGAAATTTCTTCACATTCTGAAAGACAATATTTTTTGCCAGATATAACCAAATTTGGACACATTCTTTCATTTGGCGCCAAATATGTGTTTTGGTTTCGTAACCTTAATAGTCGATTTTTCGGCCAAATTTCGTCAGTATTTTGTCAAATATCGCCAACTTATTGGCTTTTGCCATAGTCTCGTGATCCTGACCCTTTTTTACCCAAATGATCCACTAATCACATATGATCAAACATGTGACTTAGCTCAATGGTCTTCAGGTAATCAAAAACTGTAGAGTATAAAATGAATCAAAATCGTTTAAGCCATTTCTTAAGTAAAATTAGCATGACAGCATTCAGCAATGAAGCGATATGACCCACTAATATAATTTTGTTTAATATGCAACTTAGCTCAATAGTCTTCTCGTGACAAAAGACGTTCCATTGCAAAATTTAGGTAAAATTGACTGAGTCGTTGTTATATATAATTAGAATGACCCAAACCCATTAAGACCTAAAACGACCCACTAACTGAATTGTTACGTGCATGTGTCCTATCTCAATGGTTTTCTTTTGCCCGAAAACGATATAATAGAAAATATACTGAAAATGGTGAGAACAATTTTCTAGATAAAATTAGCATGACCCACAAATGACCCTTATATCGAAATCTCTCGAAAATGTGACTTAGTTCATTAATTTTTGCGTGCCGAAAAACATTAAATACAAAATTTAGATAAAATCGATTGAGCCAATTTTTAGGTATAAATAGTTTGACCTTGACCCATTATGACCCAAAATGACTCATTAATTGAGTTTTCTGAAACATCTGACCTAACCCAATGATTTTTTTGTGTCCGAAAACGATAGAATATAAAATTCAGTCAAATTTGCACGAGACGTCTAGATAAAATTAGAATAACCCAAAAGTGACCCATTGATCGAAATTTCTCGAACATGTGACATAGCCCAATGATTTTTCGTGCCAAAAATATGCTGTATACAAAATTTCGTTAAAATCGATTCACCCATTCTTTAGATATAGCTTGACCATGACCCATCATGACCCACAAATGACCCTTATAATCGAAATCTCTCGAACATGTAACTTAGCCCATTTGTTTTCTCGTGTATAAATATTGTTACACTCAAAATTTCGTTAAACTCGATCCTGCCGTTCTTTAAATATAAATAACTTGACCCAGACCCTTTATGACCCATTAATCGAAATTTCTCGATCATGTGACCTAGCCCAATGATTTTCTCGTGCCAAAAAATGTTGTATACAAAATTTCGTTAAAACTGATCCACGTGTTCTTTAGATATAGCTTAACATGACCTGTTATGACCCATCATGATTCATAATATAATGACCCATAACCTCTTATAATCGAAATCTTTCAAACATGTGAGATAGCCCATTAATTTTCTCGTGTCAAAAAACTTACATACAAAATTTCATTAAATTTGATACTGTCGTAGTTTACATATAAATAGCTTGACCCAAACCTTTTATGACCCAAAATGACCCAGTAATCGAAATTTCTCGAACTGAGACCTAGCCCAATAGTTTTCTCGTGCCAAAAAAATGTTGTATACAAAATTTCGTTAAAATCGATCCACCTGTTCTTTAGCTATAGCTTGACTATGACCCATTATGACCCATCATGACCCACAAATGACTCTTATAATCAAAATCTCTCGATCGTGTGAGCCCATTAGCTTTCTCGTGTCAAAAAACTATTACAGGCAAAATTTCGATAAAATTGATTCTGCGGTTCTTTAAATATAAATAGCTTGACCCAGACTCTTAATGACCCAATATGACCCATTAAAATTTTTTCTTGAGCATGTAACCTAGCCCAATGTTTTTCTCGTGCCCGAAAACCATAGAATGCAATTTTTAGTCAAAATTGCGTGAGAAAATCTCTAGATAAAAATAGCATGACCCACAATGACCCCAAAAATGACCCACTAACCGAATTTTCTCGAACATGTTACCTAACACAATGGTCTTCTGGTAATCCAAAACGATAAAATGTAAAATTTGGTCGAAATCGTTAGAGCCGTTTTTTAGATAAAAATGGCTTGACCCACAATGACCCAAAAATGACCCAATAATCGAAATTTTTCAAACATGTGACCCAGCCTAATAGTTTTCTCGTGCCAAAAAACGATTGGTTACAAAATTTCCTTAAAATCGATCCAGCCGTTCTCTAGATATAAATAGCTTGATCTTGACCCATTATGACCCAAAATGACCCAATAATCGAATTTTCTCGAACATGTGACCTAGCCCAATGGTCTTCTCGTGCCCGAAAATGGTAAAATCCAAATTTTTGCGAAAATCGTTAGAGCCGTTTTTGAGATAAAATTTACCCACACACACACACACACAATTTTTGCTCGCATTATAGTATAAGACTAGCAGGGGTGACCGAGCTCAACTCGGTGAAAATTAATTTTGTGTTCAGCTCGATATAGTATTTTCCTTGAATCATTCACTCTGAATTATTACTGTAAAACATGTTATTAATAATAGTATTATTTACAAAAACAAATAAATAAGAAAAGTATGTTTGTATGCACATGTTCATAAATATACTTTATTTTAAAATTTACAACGAAAGGACATCAATCCAAATCACTTTTTTAGCTCGATTCTGATTAGTTTAACTATGCATCTCGAATACTATTAAGAATGTATAAGAAATTTCTTCATATTCTGAAAAACTGTATTTTTTGCCAGATATATCCAAATTTGGACACATTCTTTCATTTAGTGCCAAATACGTGTTTTGGTTTCGTAATCTTAATAGTGGATTTTTCAGCCAAAATTAGGAAGTATTTTGTCAAATATCGCTAATTTATTGGATTTCGCCATAGTTTTGTGATACTGACCCTTATTACCCAAATGATCCACTAATCAAATGTGCTCAAACATATGACTTAGCTCAATGGCCTTCAGGTAATCAAAAACAGTAGAGTATAAAATGAATCAAAATCGTTTAAGCCATTTCTTAAGTAAAGTAAGCTTGACAGCATTCAGCAATGAAACGATATAACCCACTAATATAATTTTGTTTAATATGCAACTCAGCCCAATAGTCTTCTCGGGACAAAAGACGTTTTGTTGCAAAATTTAGGTAAAATTGATTGAGTCGTTGTTATATATAATTAGAATGACCCGCACCCATTAAGACCTAAAACGACCCACTAATTGAATTGCTACGAGCATGTGTCCTAGCTCGATGGTTTTCTCTTGCCCGAAAACGATATAATAGAAAGTATACTCAAAATGGCGAGAACAATTTTCTAGATAAAATTAGCAGTACCCTTATATCGAAATTTCTCGAAAATGTGACCTAGCTCATTAATTTTTGCGTGCCGAAAAACGTTAGATACAAAATTTAGATAAAATCGATTGAGCCAATTTTTAGGTATAAATAGTTAACCTTGACCCATTATGACCCAAAATGACTCATTAGTTGAATTTTCTCAAACTTCTGACCTAACCCAATGATTTTCTTGTGGCCGAAAACGATAGAATATAAAATTTAGTCAAGATTGCTCGAGATTATTGGCTTGATAAAATTAGAATAACCCAAAAGTGACACACTGATCAAAATTTCTCGAACATGTGACCTCGCCCAATGATTTTCTCATGCCAAAAATATGCTGTATGCAAAATTTCGTTGAAATCGATTTGCCTGTTCTTTAGATGTAGCTTGACCATGACCCATCATGACCCACAAATAACCCTTATAATCGAAATCTCTCTAACATGTGACTTAGCCCATTAGTTTTCTCAGGTATAAATATTGTTACACACAAAATTTCGTTAATATTTAAACTCGATCTTGCCGTTCTTAAAATATAAATAGCTTGACACAGACCCCTTATGACCCATTAATCGAAATTTCTCGAACATGTGACCTAGCCCAATGATTTTCTCGTACCAAAAAAATGTTGTATACAAAATTTCGTTAAAATTGATCCACATGTTCTTTATATAGAGCTTGATATGACCCATTATGACACATCAAGACCCATAAATGACTCTTATAATCGAAATCTCTCAAACATGTGAGATAGCCAATTAATTTTCTCGTGTCAAAAAACTTACATACAAAGTTTCATTAAATTTGATACTGTCGTACTTTATATATAAATAGCTTGACCCAGACCTTTTATGACCCAGTAATCAAAATTTCTCGAACTGAGACCTAGCCCAATAGTTTTCTCGTGCCAAAAAAGTGTTGTATACAAAGTTTCGTTAAAATCGATCCACCTGTTCTTTAGCTATAGCTTGACCATGATCCATTATGACCCATCATGACCCACCAATGACTCTTACAATCGAAATCTCTCGATCGTGTGACTCAGCCCATTAGCTTTCTCGTATCAAAAAACTATTACAGGCAAAATTTCGATGAAATTGATTCTGCGGTTCTTTAAATATAAATAGCTTGACCCAGACTCTTAATGTCCCAATATGACCCATTAAAATTTTTTTTCGAACATGTAACCTAGCCCAACATTTTTCTCGTGCCCGAAAACCATAGAATGCAATTTTTAGTCAAAATTGCGTGAGAAAATCTCTAGATAAAAATAGCATGACCCACAATGACCCACTAACCGAATTTTCTGGAACATGTTACCTAACCCAATGGTCTTCTTGTAATCCAAAACGATAAAATATAAAATTTGGTAGAAATCGTTAGAGCTGTTTTTTAAATAAAAGTAGCTTGACCCACAATGACCCAAAAATGACCCGCTAATCAAAATTTTTCGAACATGTGACCCAGCCCAATAGTTTTCTCATACCAAAAAACGATTGGGTACAAAATTTCCTTAAAATCGATCCAGCCGTTCTATAGATATAAATAGCTTTATCCTGACCCATTATGACCCAAAATGACCCAGTAATCGAATTTTCCCGAACATGGGACCTAGCCCAATGGTCTTCTCGTGCCCGAAAATGGTAAAATCCAAATTTTTGCGAAAATCGTTAGAGCCGTTTTTGAGATAAAATTTACCCACACACACACAATTTTTGCTCGCATTATAGTATAAGATAAATTGAAATTGATAACAAGCTTTTTCAAAAGACAAAAGTTTTTTTTTTCTTCAGAAACTAACTACTATTTATTATAATTTTGAAGTTTTAACTTTATAGCACTATTCAAACTACAATAGAATGGGAATAAATAAAAGACAACATTAAGCATTTTAATACTTACTTATAATGCTCATCTGAAGAACTATTTTTTACACATAGGCTAAGCAGAGTACCATAATTCTGGAAGGCAGGAGATAAATGATTCTCACATGATGAAAAAATATTTTTTATCTCACATTCTAATGTAGTCTAAAAATAAAACACAAATAATTTACAGCAAATTAGAACTAATGATTAAAAAGTAAACAACATTATTTAAAAACACAGTAATAAATCTAAGCTAATAAAGATTAAATTAAATAAAATTTATCTATCAAGAACTATACATTTAAATCGTACAGAAATTGCAGAGTATTAAAAATACATTTCTGCGTGGTTTCAACACAATTCTGCTAAAAAAAATTCCCCGGTGTTTCACAATACAAAATTGGCTTATATAAAGTTGTAAAACCCTTTACAATAGACAACATTAATCTAGATAAATGCTAAAAAACATGCTGTATAAATTTCAGATTTTTAATTATTTTTTATATTATTTTGTTGTTATATAGTTTGCATAAATTTAGCATAAAAATTTTAGATTTGATGATTAATTAATTCAAAATTTCTTCATTTGTGACAATGATTGAGATTCTATAGGAAAATATTAAAATCAAACATTCCCTGATTTTTTGCCTCAATTTTTAAATTCCCGACTCATCCAGATTTTCCCTGACCTGTAACAACCCTATTTTTGAAAAATAAAATTTTATGAAAAAAAACTTTTTTGACACTTTTGAAAAAATCATTTCTAAATATTTTGTCATTTTCAGATATTTTATTTATTTATTTATATGTTTATGTTTATGTTTTATTTATTTATTTTAGTGAATATATAACAGGAGAGAAATTTAATGTAAATTTTTTTTATCTGTCATACTTGATGAGCTTTCAAGTTATCATTATTACTACTTAAATACTAAGTTACATATAAATATAGTGAAAAATGCTCCAAGGAGCAGTGCAAAAGCAGAATATGATTTTAATTGAGCATTAAAAAGTAATGGACAAGTGCTTCTGTTAATTACTGAGCATGAGGAAGGATAAGGGGTCCCTTCTTGGCTACAACTCACTTCAATGCCAACTTTGAAAAAATCATATTTGCGCTTTTTCCATATAAAAGAAATTTGCGGTTCTTTAGTAGAATTTTCCACCGTGCTTTAGATGTTAACCAGGGGTGTAGTCATAAAAATAACATAAGATATATGCTCTAAGCAGAGGGATATTCTAGAATGTGTATACTATAAGCTTTCTTGAAAAACAGAGGGTATATGGTGTTCTATTAAAAAGTCCAGAAGGTGTGCGGCGTATAGCCTGTACTACATCTCTGATGTTAACTGCACTGTTCACTCTGCACTATACTACAAATCAATTTTCTGTGCAATTATACACTTAGGGTATGCTTGGTGGCAGTGCATGAATGTGATACCTGCAGGAACTAGGTATCTGGCATTATGTCGCCTTCCTTTACATTTATGTCTAATTAAGCTGCATCTTTAATGGTTACGTCTTTACACTATACATTTTTATAGTAACTGCGACTGATTTGTTTTCACGAAAAAAGCATAAATATGATTTTTTCAAAGTTGGCATTGAAGTGAGTTGTAGCCAAGAAGGGATCCCTTATCCTTCCTCATGCTCAGTAATTAACAGAAGCACTTGTCCATTACTTTTTAATGCTCAATTAAAATCATATTCTGCTTTTGCACTGCTCCTTGGAGCATTTTTCACTAGTCCTTCTATTTTTCCATATTCCATAGGGATACTGCACAACTTGTTTTGTATTTTATATATAGAAAACAAAATCTTATTTGTATTGAAATTAAAAAATGCTACATACTCTAATACTCTGGTGTTACAAATTAAAAAAAAAATTTAAACAGGTTTTTCTATACCAAAATTCTACGGTGGTTTTCAAAAAAAAAAAAAAAAAATCAGTTTTTTACTAAAGTGAATAAAATAATAAATCCTTTCAAAGAATAGATTTTTCATTCAAATATCCATTATTTTTGCCAAAAACAGGAACTTTTTTTATGCAAGAGTAAAGTTTGATACAAAAACCATGCTTCTTTGTTTTCTTAATCCGTATTTATTACGGACTTATTAAAAACGTACTCCACCGCTTTTATAGGAAACGATTGCTTTACTGTGTTATGGAGCATTCTCATTGGCCATAAAGAGACATTCTATAAAAGCTGTGGAGTGACTCTGCAACAAATGGGTCAAATTTTTAATAGTGCACTGTTAAAAATCTGCTGCATTTTGCTGCAACGCCCTCCACCACTTGTATATAATATCTCTATTCCAACCAATGAGAAAGTGCCATTTCACGGCCAAGTAACCGTTTTCTATACAAGCAGGGGAGTGCGTTGCAGCAAAATGCAGCAGATTTTTAACAGTGTGCATATCCTTGGCGCTATAGTTTACAGGAGTGGTACATTGTTCAAAATTTGAAACTTTTGCTGCATCGCCACTCCATCGCTTTGATAGAATATCTCTATTTTGATCGATGAGAATCCTCGATAATGCATTTAAGTAATCGTTTTCTACTTATCTACTATATCGTTTCCGTATATTTATTTTTTCAATCAGCACCAAGGTGCGCACTTTATTAGAAGACGCGCTCTATTAGAGGGCACATTCTATTAAAATAAATACGGTATATACTTATAGTAAATACACTTTGTTAAAGTACAGGGCCCCAATATTTGACAGGTATGCCAGGCATTTTTGCCATTGACGCCATTGTGCTAAAAACAAAATATAAATAAATGAAAAAAATGGATAAAATATAAATTTGGCATGGTGCAAAAAATTGCCTAATTTAAAATTAAAAATCAAATTTAACAGCCACCAGGGCTAGACACCGTGCATAATTATTCAGTAAATGATTCATTAACACTAGAACGCCCGGAAATTCTACTCAAGTTTGAAAATAATATTTCTCACCAGAATTTTTATTCAAAATTATTTAATTGATTTATTTAACGTAAATTTGCGTGGATTAGATTTAAATTATTTCAAGAAAATTTTTCTGGTTCGAATTGAAATTTAGTTACATGATTGGAGTCGAATCGACTCCATCCGGGCGTTCTAGTGTTAAAAAATGACAAAAATCAGCATGTCAAAAATTTCAAAAAAATTCATAATTCGTTAAAAAATTAAGTTAAAAATAAAAGAAAAAAAAGCATTCTGTATTTTTTTATGCTTAATCGAATGGTGTAACTGGTTTTTCTCTCCGATGATCACAAGTACCTTAGATTGATGACTGCCATTCTTTTATTTCATCTTGTAAAAAAAACTGTTTAACGTAAAGCTATGAATTTTTGCAGGATTAATTAGCATCGCAAAATCTTTAAAATAAACTTTACCGCAACATTCTATCTGCAATAGAACGTTAGATATACCCATTTATGACCAAGTTTGGAAAATATGCAATTTCAGAAAAACCGCCCAGCGAAATAACGTTTTCTCGATGACTACCCCGGGATAAAAAGTTTGTCTTTTGTTTTAAAAAAAAATTAAGTTTTTATCTTTAGTAGTTTTCGAGAAAAGTGCTGTGACACAAAATTTTTGTCCGATTTTCAGAATACTCTACAGTGTTAGAGAAATTAACCTTAATGGTAATTCTCTATACAATGGATATGAATAGATATGCAGAGCATTAACGCTAGTGGGCGTATAAGCTGAAATGTCTGCCCTAAAATAACTTGTCATTAAAGAAAAAAATATTGTATATCAAATGAATATATATTGAGAAGCAGAAATTAAACAGGTTTAAATAACAAATAACAACCTTTATTAAAATCATAATTAAAATCAAACAAACAAATATGAAATCAATTGTCTAAAAACATAAATATCATTTCTTATATTGAATTCCAATTAATATTATTCATTTTACATATGATGAACCATAGCACCAGAAGATAAAGAAATTTATTTTATATTGTAAAGTAAAAATTATATTTTAACTTTAAATAAAAAATAAAGTTTAAAAAAAATATTTTATCTTTAAATTTAATTCAAATCATAATTCTCAATTCATTTTTAAACATTTACTTTCAGAATAAATTTTAATCACTAACGTTAAAATAAATAGCAGAAACTTTAAATTTAATTCATAAATATGCATCTCCCCTTCCTATTACTGCAAAGTCTAGTCAACCTTTTCATATAATATAAAGCTCCCAAGGATTCACGCTACCACTCGAGAATGCCTTCCTAAAACACATCACCTGCCACATAATGTGTTCTACATTAATCGACCTCTGCCACAAGAAGATTTATATGGAGGGTGGAGCAAAACAGAATAGACAATGAATCAACTCAATAACAGTAACATCCCAACGATTGCCCAAGCAATCAGCAAGTCGTTACTAGCTCGCCGGCTATCGTAACGCTTGATAAAACGAAACCACTGAATTGAGTCTGAATTCATTTCTAACAAATTAAAGTTGACAAAAATTGATTCTGAATAAATATAACAGACGAAGTCTGAATTAAAAAGATATATTTAAGAAGGAGAGATTAAAAGATATTGTTCTAAGAAATAAGTAAAATAAAATAAAAACTCATCTGACATTTTGCTGTAGGTGGCCGTCACTTTGCTATTCACTCCGAAGCCTTCATTCAATTATAATATCACTTTAAATGCATCAGTTCCTCATAAAATAGCATATTCACTTTAGAAACCATAACATCACTTCATATATTAAAGCTGGACGTTGTCATATTATATTCGCTTTATAAACAAAAGACAACTTAAACAGCACGACCACCGCTTCCACTCAGGACTTCATTATTACGCTGAACGAGACAAGGCGAACGCTTGCCGGCAAAACAACAGTTTAAATATCCCATCCTTCGCTGACAACGCCCCCTCACGTGACATCCGCTTCCTGATCTAACGTCACCTCCGGCATCTCGAATGTTCACGGGAAAGACGATCCAATAGCAGTCAGCCACGGGGAAACTACGTATGCTTGTGGACATGTTACGCCACCTATTGCCATGTCCAATAACTTTGTAGAAAAACATCGTAAGTATTCTATGAAGGATGGAAGATATTTGCTGGGAGAAACGAAAGTGTCAATGCCGTAAGAAAGCAGATTATCAACAAGTAGTGAATGGTAAGTAGATAAAACATAAGTAGCTGTTAATTAGGCCGAAGTACAAAAAGAAAGATAAAAAGGTATTTTATTTATTATAAGTTGAAATTTAAACACAGGATAAATAAAGATAAGTGTTTAAATTGAGACTTAGTTTTTCATTTATACTTTAATTATTTAAAAGCAAATAAAATTAAATAGAATTTGTTTTAAATGAAATTTTACTTTATACTATTGTAAATAAATATAGTAATAAATTAAATAGAAAAATAGGTTGAGTGGAATGACAAGAACTTAGGGAAAATATGTCTATTTTCTATCATACAGTACACCTACAGTATGCCATAAAAAAAAAATAATTTTTGTGCTATGTTGTGCTTCTTGGTCAGACGAACATTTAAAAAAAAAAAAATCATCAAAATTGGATAAGTATTTAGTTAGTTATTGCAAAAAGAAAAATTGAAAAATCCGTGTGCACCATCGCTCAATCATATTATTGTAGCGCACTGCCGCGCGCACAATGATTAATATATAAGATGATCGTATTTCACTTACATACTCATTTCAAAAAACAGTGCTTTTTTTTCAGACAGTTTAAAAGAAAAGATATTGACATTATTCTTTCGTCTTAAGAGTGACAATAAGACATTTTCTCTTTTTTTGTTCATTTGTAACCTTATCCCCTTATGAATATGTATTTACAGTGTCTGAAGACTGTTGTATTTTCCAGCTCAAAATGCACCCTGTGTATTGGTTTGATTTTACGATGATTATTATTTTAACCAAGCAAATTATTTGCCAATATAGTGCATTGGAACCCATAATAGATGAAGAAACAAGATAAGACTAAAAAAATATATATGTATATTGATCGGTTCTGAGGCCAGAACCGTCCTAAAATTAAATAAAACTTAAGCAGAGATAGAAAAATTAAAAAAAATGGTGACCTGAAATAAATATTGGCAATCTGTGGTAGTGTAATAAAGTCAGTAAAGAAGCATTTATTTAAAAGTTAAGCTAACGTTTATTTTTCAAAAAAACATATTCAAATAAAAATATATGTATATATGAAATAATAAACAAAGAGAAATTATATCTGGTAAAATCAATCAAAAACAATAATTTCTGAAATTATATTATCCATAGAATTAGAGTAATACTTTAACATGATAAAAGCATTTAATTAATTTAAACGGCATGACGTAAGGTAAAGTTTAAAAGACCAGTACAGGTTTGAAAAACAAACAACTCACCATGGCATCACTGGAAAAAGCAACTCTCAAAACGGACGATGACGAATAAGCAAAGTCCAGGGATAGTTCAAAGAAAGTAAAAAGACCCTTGGATGTTAAACACAGTTCATGACAGCAACATATTTATCATCACACTTCCGTTATTAACTAATAGAAATTATTTCATAAAACTACACCATCTTTTACCACTTAAGATAAACTACAATTGAACTTCCATAATTAATATTTATGACAACAAACGGCCTTTTACTAGGCCAAAACATCGTCAGACCATCAACCGTCAAAACAAACTGACTGATTTAAATACCCCTCGCAATTCCAGATATCTCCAGACGACAACGCCCCTTTGCGTCTGCAGAAGTTGAGCGAAAGCGTTCCTGCTTTGCGAAAGGGAGATACGGCTACTCGTAAGTTGCGATTTGCGAAGATCGCAAATCGCGATCAAACGGAAGAAAACGACCATGAACGCACACGTAAGATGATCAAATCGAAAGTAAACAAATAAGTAACCAATTTAAACGGTGGAATATGCTATGGAACCAGGAAAACAGAATAAAAGAATTGGAGATAAGACAAAGATCGAATAGTATTGAAATAAAATAAAAACCAGTAAGTCATGCCATATTATTCCCTTACAATATGTATATGTGCTTATGGATATGAGTGTTAAGGATATGAGTAAGGCTGACAATCGCCCCCCCCCCCTTAACACTCATACTAAAAAAACTAAGTAATTACCAAGTATTATCAAATAATATAAATAACATCAAAGTTCATATTGAACAACATAATATATCAGTATATCTACTATCATACTTTGACAGTTACTAGTGAAAAACAACTCAACATTAACGTGCATAAATGCAACAAATTCACAATATCATATAACAAGGTTAATTTCCAAAAATGAACAACTCAACAACATTAACAATTAATAACAATATAACAATGAGATTAACAACTTTCTTTCATAACACAAGAGTCTTTAGTTACCATAGTAACTTAAAAATTTCAAAGTCTTTCAGGTACACAAACATTTCAAAAGAGTTCATGAAAATTTGTTACCGTTTTACCTCGTCACGTACAAGTGACTACGATTACTGTTACATACTATAACATTCTTTAGTATGTCGATTCTTGATTCTTGCCTTGACAATACACGATTACATTTACAAACATTTGCATAATTACACTAGAGTAAATGATTATCATACGACAGATTCATAAACATTACAAATATAAAGAATAGCAAAACATGAATTACTATGCAAAAACACTTTGATAATGTATGGGAAATTCATGATATGCAAAATAGACACATTTAATGATAATAACACTAATGATCATGATCATGATAATGACTGAAAAATATGATAATGATAAGGACGGTGAGCGCTCACATAAAAACAAAAATAACAACAACAACATGCATGCTTAAACTTTTGAAATAATACACATTTGCAAATGTTTTAAGAAAAATTTAAAATGTGAAGGACACTTGTTATGCAATTTCTTAAAAGTAAAGCAACCCCTTTTCATATTTATATATGCAAAAAAAAATACAGCTCAATTTTCAACACCACGAACGGGACCTATGTGACATTTCCATTTATCAAAAATAGGGACTTACAAATTAAAAGAAACGATGCCCGCGACAGGCCTTCCTGTGATCAGAACACTCAAGAAGGCCACTACCCCCTGCAGACCACTCTGGCTATTTACAATGGCACCCCTGCGAGACGCTTCCTGGGGCTGCTCGGGTCCCGGAGGATGAACCATCCTGAGGTCTGATCACATTCCAGCGGGAGTTAAATTGTCCGCGATGTTGGAAATGAGGGTATTGAAAAGCTTATGTATGAAAAGTAGAACATATGCATATGAGACAAAACTATGAGATAACAAGAAAAACAAGTGTATAATCACATATTCAAACATTATAAAGAGAAAATACTGAAATATACAAAAATTTCAGATTGAAAAAAAAATGAAATGTGTTAAACTTCAAGGTTTAACTTAAAAAAAACTAAACAAGCATCTTAATGCTTGACCCAAGCCCAGAGGAGGGGGAGTTTTTTTCACCTTATACCTCTAACATCTTTATACATTTTACTTTTTACATTTAAATAAAACATATTTAAAACAATATAAATTACTTATAACTAAAGATCACTTCAATGAATCTTTTAAGATCAAACTTCGTTAGGGGTTTTGTAAAGATGTCTGAGAGATTAGCTTTACTAGTTACGTGTTTTACATTAAATATCTCTTGGTTTAAAAGGTCTCTGACAAAAAATAATTTAACGTCAATGTGTTTTGTTCTGTAGTTTTCTATGGGAGACTTAAGGAAATCAATGGAGGCCATATTGTCTACTAACAAGGTTGGCTTAGTTTGTGGACCTGTAAAAATGTGTTTCTCATAACATTCAGTTATGATTCTACTGAACCAAAGAAGCTCTTTAGTTGCTTCTGTTAAAGCCACAAACTCTGATTCCATGGTAGACAAGCAGACAGATTTTTGTTTAAAAGCTCTCCACATGATAGGAGATTTGTCTAACATTAAAAGTTGTCCCCCCATTGACGTCCTGTCATCACGATTGGCGGCGAAATCGGCATCAGTATATGTAATTAGATTTATGTTATGACAATGTAGCTTCAATTTGTAGTGTTTGGTGCTTTGTACATATCCCAGTAATTTTAAAAGACCATTCCAGTGGATTATGCCCGGATTACTCTGGAATTGACTGAAGATATTTACTGCATAGGATATGTAGGGGCGAGTCCTGCTTGTAAGAAAAGATAAGCAACCCAAAACACTTCGGTACGGATATTTTGACATCTCCTGGGTTTCAGTATCTGTTTGAGGGCACTGTGCTTTGGAGTACACTACTCCTTTACTTATGGGAAGTGATGTGATGGGAAAGTTATATTCATTAAAACGTGTGCAGATATCATCAATATATTGCATTTGATGGATTGACACTACACCTTCCCCATCCTCCTCAAACTCAACCCCAAGGAGTTTACGTGTTTTCCCCAGGATTTTGATGTCAAAATGTTCAGCTAGTAATTTTAAAATCTCATTTATGTGTTTCTGATGCTTACTTAAAACAACAAAGTCATCAACATATAACAATAAAACAGCGTAATTAGAAAATGTGTAGATGCAATTACACCAATCCAGTTTGTTAAAACCAAGAGAAATTAAAACTTTATGTAATTCATAAAACCACACCCGGCCACTCTGATGGAGGCCATAAAGTGCCCTCTGGAGTTTACAGACCAAATTTTCTTTCCCTTTTATTTCGAATCCAGGAGGCTGTTTCATGTAGATGTTCTCTGAGAGAGGGGCATACAGATAGGCTCCTTTCACATCGCATTGCGTGTGAATCCATCTGAGACATGAGACAAGGGCGGCAAAGAAAAAGCGGATTAAACTAAAATTTACGACTGGTGAAAACGTCTCGTCATAGGTTTCACCCCTGACCTGTTTGTAGCCTTGGGCTACTAGTCTTGCTTTGTATCTTGCCACCTGCCCTTTATCGTCTCGTTTGATGGTGAAGACCCATCTGCAGCCTAGAGGTTCAGTATTGGGTGGTAATGATGTTAATTCCCATACATGTCTTTTATTTATTACGTTCATTTCCTCCTGCATTGCCTGTCTCCAGAGTTCCCACTGAGGGGATTTTAAGGCTTGCTTATATGTGTTTGGTATGGAGTCTTCTAGTCATATATTATTTTTACGTGTTTCTGATAAGGATGTGTGTGGAGGTGTGTAACTAGGACTTGAACTAGCACTGGAATTAGATTTTACAATACCCTGGTATTTATTTTCCCCTTTGAAACTGAACATGGTTGGATCAAATTTTATACCATTAGACTGACAGTATTCCCGCACTTCTCTGAGTGATCTTAAACGTTGCGTTTCACCCATCTCATAATAATAGATGTCGGTTCTCGACTTATCAGGCCTAGTTACGGCCTTACGGAACCATACAGCATCCCTCAATGTTCTCTGGAATTCCTCGCCCTCCTCGTCACTTTCATCGTCAGATGAGTGAACGGAGGCGGGTTCAACAGCTTTTGAGGTGCCTGGCTTAGGTGTTGGAGATGGTGATCTTTCTAAAGGAAATCTGTCAGGTTGAAGGTCAGTCAAAGGGTCAATTTCTGGTTGTTCTGAACTTAAAATATATGTAGGTCCCAGGTCGCTTCCGTTGTGCTGCTCTGAAGTTGTAAAAGGGTTTGTGCCTATTGAATAACTTGGGCCTTGCTCGCTATGCCTGTGAACATTTCTTGGTACGGATTCATCCCCAAATCTAACATTTATAGTTTCTATTATTTTGTTTGTGTCGGGAATCCATACTCTGTAGCCTTTAGTTGACATTGCGTAACCCACTAAAACCCCCTTTTTGGCCTTAGGATCAAATTTTGAATTTCTTAACTGCCTAGGTACTCCTACGTATGCCACGGTACCAAAAGGGCGTAAATGTCTTATTGAGGGTTTGTTGCCACAGTAATACACAAAGGGTGTCTTTTTCTGTGTTTTGTGACATACCCTGTTTAGTGTGTACGCGATGTATAGAACTGCTTCCGGCCAGAATTTTAAACTGAGTTTGCTTTCATTAAGAATTGAGCGTGCCCCGTCCATTATAGTTTGATTTAAACGTTCCGATACCCCATTTTGTTCCGGAGAATACACGTTGGTAAACTCATGGTGTATCCCGTTTTCCTCAAAATACCTTGTAAAGGCTTCATTGTCAAACTCCCGCCCATTGTCACTACGGACCTCTTTTACCTTAGTACCTAAAAATCTTTCAGCTCTTTTTACATGATTAGTGAATACCTTGAATACTTGTGATTTATTACATAAGGGGTAGACTGATACTTTTCGTGAGAAGTCGTCAGTTATGTTTAAGAAGTACTTCTCGCCGTTTCTACCTGTTATTTGTGTCGGTCCCCACAAGTCAGTATGAAGTAATTCAAGGGGTCGTTTTGATCTTATTTGATTTATGGGACGGAAGGAAGTTCGCCTGTGTTTGTTAATTTTACATGTCTCACATTCAAAGTCTTTACTTTTAATAGGTGGTAAGCCCCTTACACCATTACATTTAACAGTATGTTCGATTAAAGTGGAGCTAATGTGTCCGAAACGTCTATGCCATAACTTAAAGTCGTCCTTCTGGACAGTAGAGGCTTGAAAACGCACCTTTTTAGGACTTTGACTATTTTGAGTTTTAGTTTTATTTTTAGGGCTAGGATCTGGGTACAGGCAGTAAATGCCATCTTTAAGAAAAGCACGAAATAGGGTACCACTGTCACGATATGCTCTAACCCTGCCCTCACCTCCTCTGAACTTGGCACCAGTTTTATCAAGCCTAGGGCCAGATATCAAATTGTGCCTTAAACTTGGGCAATACATAACATCGCCGAAGCGAACCATTTCCCCATTTATTTTTAAGTCCACTAGACCAGTTCCTTCAATAGGAAAAGTTGCTCCGTCAACGGCAACAGCCAACTCCTCATTTTGCAAAGGTTTAAATTTTACATAGAGGTTTTTATCTTTGCAAAAGTGGTGGGAGGCACCTGTGTCAAAGACCCAGGTGTCTCCACCACATTTAATATTACTAAGATTAGATTGAATGAGGTAGTTTACCTGGCTTGTTGGCTTACGTTGACGTTGGTTTCTAGCTCTATTGCGAGGCACATCTCTGCTAGGTCTGGAATTACAGGGTTGGACTCGAACTGGACTGGACACTGATGAACCTCTGGACACCGAGGAGTTCTGGAACGAGGAGTTTGAGGAGTCTCTGGAAGTGGTATGGAGGCAGGATTCGGAATTGGAAGATTGTTGAGGCAATTTACACTGTCGAAGCACATGGCCGGCTTGGCCACACCTGTGGCATCTTCCCTTGAACTTAGGCTTATATACGGACCTCTTGGGTGTGCGAGCTCGAGAAAAATGGGATTGGACCAGGTCACCTCTGTCTTCTTCACGTAATTTGATGCGGGATTCCTCGGCCACCAGCTCGGTCAGGACATCTTTAAATTTGAACTGCTGTTCGGGCCATCGCAAGATTCCCTGGACGAGATTGTCAAACTTTTTAGGGAGCCATCTCAACAACTGGAATGTCAGATAAATTTCCTTTATCGGCTCATTCATGGCAGCCAGCTGATCAGCAAGTCTCTGTAGGCGTGCAGCAAACATATCGACTGGCTCGTCAGGCTGTATTCTGCAGGACAGGATCTCGCCAAACAACTGCATGTGACGTGCATGGTTGTCAGGTTGAAAGTGGGTCTTCAGCTTTGTCCACGCTTCATGAGGGTCATCGATGTTTTCAATTATCCTCCGGAACTCATTTTCGACGTTTAGGTATACTATGGATAGTGCTGACCTGAGCCGTGCCTGATAGTCTTTTGTTGCTACTGCATCACTGGTATTCGGAGCTTCTTCAGTACCATTTACGATGCCCCAAGCATTTTTGTCGAGTAGCAGGTATTTAACGTCCGCTGCCCAAGTTGCATAGTTGTGAGAGTTAAGTTTGTTTATGCTAACCTGTACGTTGGTCATTGCCATGCTCTTAATTAAATTTAAACAGAAAGGAAAAGAAAAATTTTTTTTTTTTTCAAAAAAAAAACGTACTCTAAAACAGTCAACTAGTACGACAAAAAAAAATTTTACCAAAAAAACCTTTCTATTTTATACTAGAATAATTAGTTATGATTATAAATTAAAATACAAATGCTATTGCGGCCCCCCCCACTAGAAATCGCTTGGAGGTCTAATGGCCGCATGCTACCACTAATTTAAGATATTGCCAACGAAGGTTATGGCCACCATAACAGGTTAAAAAGCGTAGTCGCTTTGGCCCATAACCCGTGATCGGTTCTGAGGCCAGAACCGTCCTAAAATTAAATAAAACTTAAGCAGAGATAGAAAAATTAAAAAAAATGGTGACCTGAAATAAATATTGGCAATCTGTGGTAGTGTAATAAAGTCAGTAAAGAAGCATTTATTTAAAAGTTAAGCTAACGTTTATTTTTCAAAAAAACATATTCAAATAAAAATATATGTATATATGAAATAATAAACAAAGAGAAATTATATCTGGTAAAATCAATCAAAAACAATAATTTCTGAAATTATATTATCCATAGAATTAGAGTAATACTTTAACATGATAAAAGCATTTAATTAATTTAAACGGCATGACGTAAGGTAAAGTTTAAAAGACCAGTACAGGTTTGAAAAACAAACAACTCACCATGGCATCACTGGAAAAAGCAACTCTCAAAACGGACGATGACAAATAAGCAAAGTCCAGGGATAGTTCAAAGAAAGTAAAAAGACCCTTGGATGTTAAACACAGTTCATGACAGCAACATATTTATCATCACACTTCCGTTATTAACTAATAGAAATTATTTCATAAAACTACACCATCTTTCACCACTTAAGATAAACTACAATTGAACTTCCATAATTAATATTTATGACAACAAACGGCCTTTTACTAGGCCAAAACATCGTCAGACCATCAACCGTCAAAACAAACTGACTGATTTAAATACCCCTCGCAATTCCAGATATCTCCAGACGACAACGCCCCTTTGCGTCTGCAGAAGTTGAGCGAAAGCGTTCCTGCTTTGCGAAAGGGAGATACGGCTACTCGTAAGTTGCGATTTGCGAAGATCGCAAATCGCGATCAAACGGAAGAAAACGACCATGAACGCACACGTAAGATGATCAAATCGAAAGTAAACAAATAAGTAACCAATTTAAACGGTGGAATATGCTATGGAACCAGGAAAACAGAATAAAAGAATTGGAGATAAGACAAAGATCGAATAGTATTGAAATAAAATAAAAACCAGTAAGTCATGCCATATTATTCCCTTACAATATGTATATGTGCTTATGGATATGAGTGTTAAGGATATGAGTAAGGCTGACATATATATTTAGAGGAAAAAATGAATTTTACTCGCATGTTTTCATAAAATAAAGATATATCATCCAATATAGTTACAATAAAAGAAAATAAAATACAAACAGTTAATTTTTTTTTTTGATAATTAAATAAAATAAAAATAATTTTTATAGTTAAAATTTAAAAAAAAGAAAAAATTCTCCACATTTTTATTAATTAAATCTACATATAATAAAATAAAATAAAATAAAAATCACTTTATGTTTGTTTAAGTACGAGTACTATGTTTAATGTCATTGAATGCAACATTCACGGTCATTCATTTCTTTGGCTTTGGCTTTTTCTGTATCTGTTAATTTCCGTCTACCCATTTTTAAATTTGTTAGTTTTCTTCTTTATTACAATGATTTTAAACATTTTAATTTCCTATTCAAATAAAAATTCTTCTAAAAGTAAAGAATTTAATTTAAATTCAAAAGTGATCATGTCATTTTGTCAATCCTCCACCGAAAACAACAACCATTTTTCAATGGTTAATAAAATATATATGTATAAAAGAAATCGCGTATTATACAATAAACATTATTTCCTTTTTATTGAAGTTATGCAGATAAATAAGCAAAAAATACTTACAGGGAAACAATTTTCAATTTCCTCCAAACTCTTGCAAGCAGCTGAAATTACTACAAAATCTTCTGTCTCATTATAGATAATATTCAAAAGTAATTTTTTAAAGCTGGATATTAATTCTTCAGTACTGGCCTCCTAAAAAGAAAAGAAAAGAAAAATGTATCCTTCCTTAATGCACCAGAGTAGATAAGATTAATAAATATTTTAAAATTTTATTTAGAAGATATACAGCATTATTTGAAATAATATGAACCAACTTAAATCGAAATATTGGATAAATAAAAATTTTAAAAATTCTTTGTAACAAGCAACATGCAGTAACAAAACCTGTATGAAATTAGCGAATAATGAACAACTTTCATGCTCCCTTCTACTCCATTAAAAGTTTATGTGATGTCATGTAGATTTTTAAGGATTGTTTAAAGAAATTAAATTTAAAACTTTCATAAGTGGTGATAGAAAACTTAAAATAGTATTGTAATAATGAATGAACGGTTTGAGGATTACAGCAGTCTTTTTTGTTCTTCCAATCCTACAGAAGATGTTCCTTCCCTAACTCTTTTGGGGGCCTTCAAAAGGAGGAAATCTACTCAGGGTTTTTCTTGTCTGAACAACACAGTATAGAAGTGCATTTGAAATCATTCACTAGATCATAAAATAGAGAATTTTTATAAAAAAGCGGTTCACTAATAGGAGTGTATCACCCAAATCTTTGTAAAAGATTAGTTGCATTTTTGAGGCATTTTGGAACACTGAGAGACATGAATTTTCAAAGAAGTTAGCAGGCTCATTATCATTTTATCATCCAATCATCTTTGATAATTATAAAAACTTTCTATGATTTTGCATTAATTCCTCACTCCATTTGTACACAGTTACAAGATAATAAAACATACTGCTAATACTTCTTAATTACATAGATGTATAATGAGGTGTTTTACCAGAATGCATTTTTTTCCATGAAAGCAATATTATTTATTGAAAATTATCCAACAATAGCATCACAGGGAGAAATGAGGAGGAACAAAGGGTGAAAATGAGAGAATTTAGTTAACATGTTGTGATATTATACTTGAAGTATGGAGGAATCAGAAATTTTGCAAACAGCATAAAAAAATTATATAAAAAAAAAAAGATATTTTTTTTATTCAGGTAGCATTAAATGCATTTTTCCTTTGTGCTGTCAGTCTATCAGCTTTGAGAGCAGAAGTTCTTCGTCCTTAGTACAGCCTAATAGTTTTTTCTTTTCTTTTCTTTTTCTTTTTTTCCATTTTAATAAAATTAAATTGTACATAGCTTTTTAAAAAAATAGCTCTAACTGCAACATCACAACAGAAGAAAGAACAGTGTAACTTGAATGTAAAAATCTGTGATATAGGGTAAGGAAGGAATTAAATAAACATTAATATTATGACATAATAAAAAAATCTACCTGCCTTCTGAGTTAATAAGCACTCCAGTTATGAAATCATAAAATAGATAGGTGGCTATTAATAATATTAGTTAACAGAGATATATCTTTAGTAAAAACAATAATTTTTTTATGGATGTAATGACAATATTAATAATAAATAAATATCTAATAAATAAAACTGAAGCTTACCAAATCTGAAGCAATTAAAATTGTTGAGATACATATGAGTATCTGACTCCTAAAAAATCTGTTTTCAGTATTGTTTTTGAAAACACTTAGCAAATTCTTTAAAGATCCATAGACTTGTTCTAAGCTGTAATACAAAGAAAAACATAGCTTACTTCGAACAACATTGTAAAAACTTCCTTTAAAAAATCATATTAAAATTCATTTTATAATTAAAATCTACCATAGATTGAAAAAAAATAAATAATAATAGGCAGCAAAAATTTTAGTAATCAGCATCAGCAGAGTTGTATAATATAAGTATGCTGTGTGCGGAAACTTTTCAACAAAATTCAGAACTTTGTACAAAAAAATTTAGAAAAAAAAATGCAATCTTCCTTTTTGTTTATACAAAATTCTTCATAACCAGCATTGCAAGGCTATAGCCAAGGGGGCGCTATGGACAACTCAGCCCCCCCCCCCCCCCCATGGAAAAGATAACAAGGTCACTAAATGAACTTATGTTCCGAAAATCCAAATGAAATTCTATTCAAAAACCTAATTTAGCTTTGTGGCTCTTCTGCAGAAATACTAAATTGTAACTAAAATGAATGTTTCAACACTCGCTCATCTTACTCGCAGATAGGAAGATAACATGATATTTAATATTGCCTTAGTTATGCACTCGAACTTTTTAATCATCTTATTCTTTTCTTAGCATAAAATGAAGTTATTATAACAGTTTAATAAGAAAAATAGTACCTACAGTGTGAATATGCACAAATTTATCTTTCTGCTTCAGGGAGAGAAAGAAAAAAATATGAGCCCCCCCCCCTCCTGCTATTCACTTCTAGCTACGGCCCTGCAGCGTTGAATTCAAGTTGTGGCCTGAAGGGAACATTCCCAATGGATCAATGAGATGTCCCCCCTTCCCCCGGAAGGTTTAAGATTTTGTGTTTTCAGTGGTCAAAAATAGCAATTCCTCCTTCGGAGCCAAAGAAATCCCTTCCGGAGAAAAGCATCTGAATTTAACATTAGCCATTACAAAACTAACCTCAACACTTCAATAACAAACATTTATTACTTTTAAAAACATGGTGTCAATTATAGAAAGAAAAAAAATACTTACAGATTAAAATCCTTGATCAAATAGGGAAAGTGCTCTTGAAGAAGAAGTAAAATATGGATTCTACACTGAACATCAATGCGTTCTGAGTAAACATCCTGAAATGAATGGACATAAAAAAAAGCATAAGAAACTCATATTGATACAACACAGTTAATTTGTCTTTAAAACAAATTAAATAAAAAACTACAGTCAATTATCTATAATCCACAACTCTAAAATAGGGATTGACCGAATCAGGAATTTTGCTAAATACCGAAAAATACTGTACCAAGCAAAGCAAATAAAGCAGAGTCAGATAATATAGATGAACACATGAATGCTGTTTGCAGAAAATTTTCAAAGATTGAAATTTTCTGCAAATAGCAAGAAGATTTCAAACTGGTTTCTGCAAAGTTTGACTTTTTTTTCTTTTTTACAATTTTTTTAAAATTATCAAGTCCCTGGGTAGAGAATTGGTGCAATATACATTGCATTCTTAGGCTATTTTTCAACTGGAGGGGGAAAAAAATGCTATAAATTATTTGCAATGTACCATGGTACAGTATTTTTTGGAAGAAGCGCCACTGTGCATATGAGTTTAAAACTTAGAAATATTTTAAGTAGGGTGCTTTGCCAAAACAGCTGGTACTATTTTTTTTTTTTTTTTTTCTCCTGCCAGGGCTTGGTAGCAGAAACATTGCTTCAGATTAGGCTTTGCAGATTAATTTAACAAATTAAAAATAAATTTTGTGTTAAAAAATAAATGTTAACATCTTTTAAATAAAGCTTAGTGGCACTCTACTCACTATAATTTTTCATTTTTGCTGTTAGCGGTGATATAAGACTCAGGAAAGCCACAGCTTTTTTTTTTTTTTTTTTTTTTTTTTTTTTTTTTTTCAGAAAATTTTAAAGAAATTATTTGAGATTGCAGACAATTTTACATTTTGCCTAATTCTGGGTCAAAGTTTGTACCAAATATTCAGTATTTTGTAACAGAAAACTTAAAAAATTTTAATAAACATTTTTGCATATATTTGCTTTTTTAATAAACTTTAGTTAAAATTAAATTCTTAATAATTTAATTCAGTTACATTTTTATTTTTAAATTTAATTACACAAAAAATTTAATGACTTCTTTCTACTCAAAAATTTATTAATTCATCACTTATTTTTATATTATTTTATTGCTAGTCAATACCCAAAATAACTAATGAAAGCAGGGTTAGCATTTTTGCTAGGACAGTGGCAAAAATTGGAAAAAACCAGGACAAAATTGGAAAAAATAGAAAATTCTTATTTGCCTTCAATGTGTAAAAAATCTATAAGCTAATAAAGATTATAAAGGTATAAACAATTAAATTTAATAACATATTTAATATTTTTATTTAAATTGTTAATTAATATGTATGATAAAATATTTTTACATACTTTAAATCTTTATAAAATAGATGGGATTCAGTCTAATACTTAGAAATTTAAGAACCAAATTAAAAATCGTAAAGTAAATTGTCAGCCATTAATATATATATTTTTTAATTATCAAAAGGTTTTATATAACTTTGCCACTTTTGTTTTATGTTATCAGTCTTAAAAATATGTAAATATTTAAGTCTTTGATACCAATTTATAATTATTCATCTGATGAAACTAGTCTCTAACAAATAAAAAAGTAATTAAATTAAATATCATATATTGAAAAAATCTTGTTATTTATGTCTTCTCAGGAAACTAGAATTTATTTTCCTCCCTCTTACACTCTAAAAAGGGACAAAAAGTTACATTTATTACATTTCATAAAAGGGGAATTCCATGAAAATGTGACATGGACATCATTTTTTAAATTTGAACTAAATTAGTATTTTTTTTGTTCCAGTTGATAGAAAATAAGTCAAATTTAATGAAAATAACAAGATATAATAAGATAATTATAAAAATATTTTTTGATAGCTAATTACTCTTTAGACTAACTTAGATATCAAAAATCTGCTATTTTTACCTCTAGTTTAACATCCCTTGAAGCATTTAAATACCACATAGATTTTTGAAACAATTATATCTTTTAAAAGAATGGCTAACAGTATGCTTAAAAACACCAAAATTTTCACCTGGAATATTTTAATTATTTTGCTATTGCCCCCAAACTTTTTATTAGTCTGCATGTCATGTCTGTCACACAAAATGTCGATTTTTTTATTTCCAAAAAAATCTACTTGACAAAAATTATTAACACTTTATTTTCTCTTTTTATATGTCAAAAGAAACAGTTCGTAAAAAAATTGAAAGATAAATTTAAAATTTGAGTGAAATATAAAGCATTAAATTTTGTCATGTCTGTCACATTTGTTATGTCTGTCACGATTAGTTTTTCAAGCAACTTTACCTTAATCTTTTGCTTTGAAAGTTATTGTTATAATTATTTAACTTAGTTTTGATGGCAATAATATTTCTTTAGAACTCAACTCCACAAAATGCTTAAATTTAGAATGCATGTAGTAGTTACCAAATAATTATGTTGATATCAATTTCTTTGTGGTTGATATATTATCTGTCACATTTTTTTTTTCAAGCAGTTTTGCTTTAATCTTGTGATTTGAAAGTTATTATTTAATTTGGTGTTGATGGCTACGGTATTTCTTTATGTGAAATGTACACAATCTAAAGTTTTCCACTATTTTAAAAAAAATCTGCTAGATAGAAAACTTCTGATACAAACTGATTTCAATGAAAACTATTCACATAGTTATCATGATGAGATTCAATCTGCTTATTGGCAGAATACTTCCTCTGCTATATATACTATAATGGTATATTATTGTGATAGTGACTCAGTTACTGTTTCCTCAGAGCTATATATAGTGATATCTGATTATGATAATCATGACAAATATGCTCTTATAGAGTTTAATAATTTGATCACTCCAAAAATCGTAATAAATAATTCAAAGTTAAAGGTCAAAGAGATTGAATTCCAATCCGATGGAACATCTCTACACTTCAAACAAAAATATATAATATTTTCAATGACAGGAAACAAATTCCCAACAATCTGGAATTTTTCAGTGAAATCACACGGAAAATGATGTATTGGTGGGACTATTAAGTATCAAGTCTGTGATGCTACTCAAGCTAGAAGTATAAATCCTAGAACATCATGTAAGTGTGCTGAAGCTTCGAGGAAAATTGGTCCTGGGATCAATGTTTTGCGTGAATCACAAGAAAAAATACAAAGAATGAATGCAAAACTTTATCTGACATGGCAAGTAATCAAAACTAGGGATGGGACGAATAGTGATTTGGCCGAATAGCCGAATACCGAATATTCGGCCAAATTTTAGGCCGAATACCGAATATTCGGCCGGCCGAATAGTAAAATTTTTTTCCAATAAAGAAAATAAATTTTTATTATATATAATTTAAAAAATAGGAGCAACTTAATAATTATTACTCTTAAATGTGCTTTTAAATGTATTTTTAAATTTGAAAAACTTATTTTAACACAAAAAAATTATGAAATTGCATTATATCCTTTATTCTAATGTACATCAAATTGATTTTCAGTAAGTCAAGATGGGAAAATATTTCCATTAAAATATGAAGAATGCACTTCACTTTTACTATCAATTGATACTTCTCGTATCCAAAATCAATAATATTCTTAATCTCTCTCTCTCAGAATTCACAAGGACATATTTTCTGAAATAACCTTTAATGAACTAAATTTGATCATTTAGAGTTTGTGTCCCTAGTGATAAGCAAATTTGTAAGAATGAGACTGTTTTGAAATCAGATGCCAAGCTTTAAATTACAAATTACGTTAAAGCAAAAGGTTTTGCTTAAAGTAGAATGCATATGTTAACAAAATCTTTGATATTTGAATCGGCACATACAATATTCAACTTCAATATTCCACTTATTCAACAAGCATTAAAAGGATAAACAGTAATTTATAACAACATGAAGGAAGGAAGATTAAATTAAAAATATATACGTAATAATGTTACATATTTAAGTCAGTAATTATGCAAATAATTATTTAAAAGTGAAAACTATAGAATGAAAAAATTATTTTGTTGAGTATTTAGAATTTATATTAAAATATTTATAAAACCATCTTCATAAAGCGAGTTGTTTCATCTAATGTGTATCGAGTTTGATACCAGTTCTGCTTTCAGATGTACCATTGTAGTTAAAATGGTGATATATTTAATTTTGAAAATGAATCTTCATTAACACACCTAGTGAATAAATTTTTCCATATCTTACTTTATAGAAAATAAGTTATGAATTTCATAAGAGCCTTTTTTATATGTGCATGGAATTTGCATACATTAAAAAATATTCGAGCGTTTTAGAATAAGGCAGTATTTTTATATTTTGAATTGTAATATATCATTCTCTAATGATGACATTTCCCATACAATTAAATCTCCAACTTGGGGCAGCATTTTCTAGAATATCACTAACTTTTATAGGAAATACAGAAAGGCTGTATATTTTTTAGTATCTGAATAACTCTATATTTTGTAAGTAAGAGTGAGAATGACTTCATAAATGAAGTAGCCAATTTGGATTAGAGGAAAAAAAATTTCAAGAATGAAATTCTTTAAATCCGAAATTTATTTGGCAAGATATCTTTCACTATTCGGCGAGATTTTAGCAATATTCGGCAAGATATCTCTAAATATTCGGCTACAGGTATTCGGCCGAAGTATTCGGTCAACAAGCCTTCAATATTCGGCCAACCGAATATTCGGCAAAAGGGCCGAATAGGCCGAATACCGAATAGTGGCCGAATATTCGTCCCATCCCTAATCAAAACAATGCTTGGAACAAGAAAGTCACATTGTTTCCGATCATGTGTACCTGGCATAATATTTTATAGCCTCACTTCTGAGTATAAATAAGGTACTAATTTCAATACTGGTGCATGTAGTGAAAACTACCTCTTGGAAAATGCAACAAAGTAATATGACCAATGGGTGAATGTCCAAGATGATAATAAGATTTATCATGGAATAATAACATAAATCGAACAGACAAAGCATAAAATAAAATGCTTAGCACCAACTAAAATTAAAAGAATGCTTAAAATTGAAGATCATGTTGTCTTATATGAGAAGAACCAAATATTAGCAAATGTTTCAACTTGACACTAGTCAATTCCAGGGGATTTTATAAATTTTAAATATGTTTTATAATTTATTTTGTGATTCCTATAACATATTATACAAATGTTATATCACATTGTAATCTCCAAGTTGTGATAAAAAGTAAAGAAAGTGATATTTAAGGAAAAAATACTTAAATTAACAGAAAATTTTACACAAGTCATGTCTGTCACATTGATGAATATTTTTCTAATTACAAATATTTTAATATTTTTCTTTCTGCTTCATATATACAAGTCTTATTTTGATTCCTAAAAAATTCTGGGTGTGGTATTCATGCCAATTAAGAGCAAATGATAATAATATATGGCCAGTCAAAAGCCATGTCTCAATTTTGTCATGTCTGTCACGGCAGGTTTTAACCCTCAATTAAATTAAGTTTTTTATTGAATTAAAATTTTAGTGTTTTTTTATAACTTAAGGCCTGTATTTGTATCACCCCAGGCAATTTTTTAACTATCAATTAATATTTAGTACTTAAAGATGAGCAAAAAGTTCTCTCAGTCATGTCTGTCACAAAATGGAATTCACCAAAAGCATAATTATACTAATTTCTAATTAATTAGTAATTTAACTTAAGAATCCAAAAATAAACTTAAAATTTTGATTTTTTAACCAACTTTCTTTTTTCTTTCATGAATTTATTTTTTCTCATTTTCTGCAAAAAAAAAAAAAAAAAAAAAAAAAAAAAATACAGCTTTTTTTTGGCACCATTTTGGCAAAAACCTATTTTTGCTGGGATGGTTTTAACTGGGTTTTTTTTTCCTCCACCTATAGCAAAAACTTACCAACCCTGATAATTCATATCAATGGCGCAGCCAGAATTTGGTTCTAGGGGGGGTGGGGTGGGGGGTTGAATTTCTGATAAAGGTGTTTGCCAGCTATTTGAATCGCCGGTTAATAGAATCAGTACTAATTTAGAATATTCACTGCAAAATACTTAAACTCAAAGAGCATCTGTGTGGCAGGAAATCTTCATTCCTTTAGCATAATACGTCTGAGAAAAGCGTTTAGTTCAAATAAAAAATTTTTACTTAACTAATTCATGCAATATGCACCTTCACAGTTTTAAATAAAATTTCTGCTATTTAATTAAATGACTTTATTAAATGAAATCTGATTCAATAAAGCGGCAGATTCTGAAATATGCCAAAACGTTTAAATATTAAGTTTGGTTTTGATTCATATAAGGGGCAATTATAACGATTTTTCTTAGTTCTGGGAAGGGTTTTAACCCTAAAACCACCCCCCTGGCTGCGCCACTGATTCATATCACAGATTTTCAAAAAAAGTAAATTCAACACATATATGTTTGGGTATTTTAGTATTATTGCTACATAAAAAATTAGCACATTAGAACTATAACTTCAGGAGATATTAATAAAAATACGAAAATGTAATTTAACCTTAGAAGCACTAAATTTTGAACGTTTATAATTCAAAAACTTATCCTTCAAATTACTCGAAATTTTGTGTCTAGGCACAGGGATGCAGAAAATGTTTCCATTCTTGACATTTCGCCAAATCCACATGAAAATTTCTCCAACATTCTATGTTATGTTATAGGTAAATGCTGCATTACCGTAGGTTTTGAAAATTTATTTTTTCAATATTTCTTAACTTATTCGCGAGTATATGTGGCAAGGATGATTCTGAGAGGAAAAAAATTCTGAAATTCATAGAAAATTTTCTGAAAAGTTAGAACATAGTTAGAGAAGAGAGAGAATCCACCCCCAGTACTGGTGTTTTTTCATGATCTTTTGACGAAATGTTTATTTTTTAGCAATCTTTTCATGAATTTTGCATTTTTTACAGATCTTTTGGTGAAATTTGCAGTTATTTATCAATCTTTGGATGAGTTTTGCAATTATTTCATCTTCCTCTTGACAGAAATTCGCCAATATTTAGCCCTTTTTTAACAAAATTTGCAGTCCTTTTGTTGTTTTTTGATGAAATGCACGGTCGTTTCATAATCTTTTGACAAAATTTGCAGTTGTTTTGAGATCTTTTGACGAAATGTGCGTTTATTTCTAAATTTTTTGTTGAAACTTGATGTTTTTTCACGATCTTTTGATGTAATTTGCGATCTTGTGACAAAATTCGTGTTTTTTTCCATAATTCTTAGTCAAAATTCATGGTATTTTTATACCCAAATTTTCAGATCGATGGCTGATTTTTTTAAATTTTCTGAAAAATTTTAATGGAATCGCCTTGATATATAGTACATATTAGTTCAAAATTGATTTTGCTTATCGTTTGCGGGCGCCATATGGATTTTTTAAATGAAATGTAGTTAAATTTTCCTATCAAATTGAATTATAGAATTCTTTGTTAAAATCTAAATCAATTGTATATGTTTCTGCAAAATTTCCCCAGGTGGTTAAAATTTCCTCCGATGCTAGATGGCTGGATCAGACATATTCTGCACACCTGTCTAGGCATAATTTGAAGCATATTAGTACATATTAGTTCAAAATCGATTTTGCGTCTCGTTTGCGGGCACCATATGGATTTTTTTAATGAAATGTAGTTAAATTTTTCTATCAGATTGAATTAGAGAATTCTTTGTTAAAATCTAAATCAATTGTATGTGTTTCTGCAAAATTTCCCCAGGTGGTTAAAATTTCCACACATGCTAGATCGCTGGATCGGACATATTCTGCACACCTGTCTAGACATAATTTGAACCATAGATTTGAAATAGCTTGTTAAAATTGGGTTTTGGTATTGAAAAATATAACGTTTGGATTTGTTTAATTATGAAGATGGTACCTAAGCAAATTTTATATGCATCATTTAAAAACAGTTTTTTATTTCAAATTGTTTGGTACCAGTAATTTTCTTTTAAGATAATTTCGTGATCACAGCAAAGAGGTATGGCAAGGGGTGTTTACTCCCCCCCCCTCCCCGACTGTACAATAATAAAAAAATATTGATTTAATTGATTTCTTTTCTATTCTGATTAATTGACTGGAGGAGAAATTTAAGATGAAAATTAAAGTTGGTATAATATTGAACAAGTAATATTGAAATATTAATATTTGTAACTACTTTCTGAAACATTAAGATGTATGAAATAGAAGAGTTTTGGTATTGGTACATCCAACCAATTAAATTCTGTATGATTAAATATTTTTTTGTTTGTTTGTTTTTGTTATTCAAAAAAAGCTTTAGTCAAGAGTAACGTTTCGGTTCAGGAATTTTTCCATTTTGAATCCTGATGAAAAAGTATGTGAAAACAGACATGGTTCACTGTGGGAGTACATAAAACAAATTTTATGTACATAAAACATTTTTTACATTGTATATAAAACAATTTTTATTTTATACATAAACAAATTTATATTTTATTACAAATCTTATTTTTAAATTTTTTTAATTTTATTTTTCTAAATGGACTATTCTTTTACTTTTTTTGTTTCAAAATGGACTTGATTTACTATGATTGTGAACACTTCATGTGGCAACCTACTTATAGTCACCAAATTTGGCAATAATACTTTGCCAAGTTTTTCAAAACTTGGCGCCATTGCGTTAAATCTTCATTAGTACATTTCAACAAATAAGGTCAAACGAGGTAATTCCTGGTCAAAAATCATCAATATCGAATTATTATAAAAACTATGAAAGGTATTGTTTCCAGTTTTTTTTTCTTTTTTTGGAATAAGCTTTCTATGATGGCTATATAATAAGATGCTTAGTATTTAAATATATTATGCACTTATAATTAAAATAATTATAATTTTTAAGTGACCAAGAATTACCCCTGAAATGGGGTAGTTCTCAGGACTCAGGATCTTTTTTGATATAAATAAAGAAATAAAGTTGGTTTTTTAAAGACTGACTAATAAAATAAGTAGAATCAATCTTGTAAAAGTTTTGCTCATCTCCAGTGATAGAAATTGGGAGATAAAAGGCAGGCGTCAAATGACGACTACTGTAAAAATCTTAGGCGTCAAATTAAGATTTTTAGTTGCAGTTTCTAAAATTCATATTAATATTACTGTAATACTGTATATAATTTAGGGATGATTCTGAGTATATTAAAAAAAATTGAAATTTACATCAAATTTTCTGAGAGGTTAGAGCAGAAACGGGAGAGAAATCCTCTCCCAGTGCTGTATTTTTTTTTTTTTTTTTTTTTTTTTTTGGGGGGGGGGGGTTACGCTCTTTTTTTACGAAATTTGAGTATTTTACTATCTTTTAACGAAATTTGTGTTTTTCTGCTATTTATTGACGAAATTTGACATTTTTTCGTGATCTTTTTACGAAATTTGTCGTTTTTTCGACAAATTTTGGCGTATTTTTTCGCGATCTTTTGATGATACTTGCTGTTTTTTTCCGATCTTTTGAAGTAATTTCTGCCGTTTTTCCGCGATCTTTTGACATACTTTGCCGTGATTTTTCGCAATCTTTTTATGAAACTTTAACCGTTTTTTCATGATCTTTCGACAAACTTTGTCGTTTTTCCGCGAACTTTAGTCGAAACTTGCTGTTTTCTCGCGATCTATTGAAGAAACTTGCCTTTTTTTCACGATCTTTTGACAAAACTTGCCTTATTTGCGGTCTTTTGGCGATCGTTTGACAAACTTTGCGGTGTTTTTTCGTGATTTTTGACTAATTTTGCGGTTTTTTCGCGATCTTATGGCAATACTCTCCGTTTTTTTGCGATCTTTTCACGAAATTTGTCGTTTTTTTCGATCTGTTGACAAGCTTTGCCGTATTTTTCGCGATCTGTTGACGAAATTTTCCGTGTTTTTTTGCAATCTTTTGACGAAATTTATCGTTTTTCGCGATTTATTGACGAAATTTACCGTTTTCCACGATTTTTTTTTCTTTGACGACCTTCTGTCGGAATTTGGATTTTTTACCCCGTATCCCGTGAAAAAAACGGCAATTTTTTTTAGAGCGAATGAATAATTTAATTTTTTTTCGGCGACCATTTCTCGAAATTTGCGATATATTTTATGTCCGAATGTTCGGATATATGATCGATTTTTTATAATTTTCGGAAATGATTACCTTAATTTTTTGGAAAATACGGACCGTAAGCATCTTTGATACTACATTTTCGAATAGCACAAATACTTATTTTTATTTAAAATTATCGAAATTTATCTCTAAGATTATAATAATTGAAGCATCTGTAAACTGGCGCAAAGTTTTTCTAATTATTGCTATATTTAGTAATTAATAGAAAAATGCACTTAATCTGTAAAACGAAATTAAAACTTGGCAACTTCTTACCAATACTAAAACAAAATTTATCCAGTATTGGTAATTAGTGTTGAAAATTTAGTAAAAAACTAATAATAATAACACAATGCATCTACATTCGAATCAAGGGGCGATTCTGAATTTAAAAAAATTACTGAAATTCACAGAAAAGAAAAGTTTTTTGAAAGGTTACAGCAGAGGGGGAAGGTCTGTGAATAGCCCCTCTCATTAATTATGCGTTTTTTTTTCGCAATCCTTTGGCGAAAATTGCGGGGGTTTTGCGATTCCTTGAAGAAATTTGCGTTTTTTCGCGAAACTTTGGTGGAATAACAGATTTTATCGCTTCCCTATGACAAGATTTTCATTTTTTCTGTAATTCTTTGGCAAAATTCACGTTTTTCTAAAGATTCTTTGAGGAAATTAACGTTTGTTTTCGCGATCCTTTTCTAGAAATTTGTGGATTTTTTTTCTTTTTTTTTCCTTTGCGATACTATGACAAAGTTAATATTGTGACGTTTTTCCCGGGATTTTTTTTTGACAAAATTACTTTCTTTTCGTGATTCTTTGACGAAATTCATGTTTTTCCAGCGATTCTTTGATGAGATTATAGCATTTCTGGTCGCAATCTTTTGTAGAAATTTGCGGTTTTTTTTTTTTTTTTTTCGTTATCGTATAAAAAATGTGTTATTTTTTGAAAAAATTCCTAAGTTTTTTGCGCTTTTTTAACGAAATCGGCGATTTTTCATGCGAACGATTAATGAAATTGACTTTTTTCGCGACTTTTTATCGAAATTCACGATGTTTTTAGTTCCGAATTTTCAGACTAGACCGTTTTTTCTTAAATTTTCGGAACCAAATACCTAATAAATGTATTTTTTAAAAAGTTAGGCGTCAAATTTGACGACCGAGAGTAATTTTGTAGTCGTCAAATTCAATTTTTTAGTTGCATTTGACGACTAACGACAGCTAATTTCGAACACTGCTCATCTCATAATTGAGAATTAATCAAACATAGACTTTGTTTATGGGTATAAATGCACATTTATTTGATGTAAAAGACTCTTGAACATTTACATTTTACAAAACATCAATTAGCCAAAGAATTTTTATGCATTTTACAACATTTATAAGCAATATTTAGTACTTCTTTATCGAATTTGAATGGATTTATTAATAAGGGAGGGTGGGCCATAATGAGACATTGAAATTTCCCTAACATATACTTCACACACAATTACTGCCATCTAGGTGTGTTAAGCAGAAGCTAATTAGTACCCAGAATGACTTGTTGCAAATGGCTACTGGCATTTGCAACAAGGTATTGCAAATGTATTGCAGAAACTGGTTAATTGTGTCTGAGTGTACTTGCAAAATTTTTTGACAAAAGTTTTCATCGCCTTATCATCCAAGCTTCAGTTGGATATTAGAGCTAAGTGTTGTGTATTATCTTATAGCTTATTAACATAGCTCCTTGTTATATTCTATAGTTATGTTAAATTATGGTGAATTTTTTTATATAATCAAATTTTTGCTATTTTGTTGTTTGGGCCACAATGAGACAAATTTTTTGGGCCACTATAAGACGTCTCATTATGGCCCAAGCCTAAACAAAGAAAACTGCAGAATTTAAATTTTTGTAGATTTTTAAACAACTTGTAAAAATTAATAGTTATAATTAAAAAAAGCACAACTTGTCCTTCATGAAAAAAGATAGGAAAACTCACCAACTTATGAAAGAAATGAAAAATTTTCTAAAATCACAAGATTACAATAGTGATTCAGCGTCTGATGACAATGTAGAAGTGAACAAATGGACTATTCTTTAGACACATAGATGTGAAAGATTTTGTTTTAGTTCACTTTTGTACAAAAAAGACAAAAATTCACTAAGTTGCCTGCATTTAAAAAGTGGAATCAGGCGGAGCATCTGTTAAATTTATGAGAAAACAAACTAATGAAACTTTTATATTTCCAGAAATTGATGACATTTCAATGGTAGATACCAATGATATTATTCTTAAATTGCCTCAGTCACCCATTTCAGAGGCTACTTTTCGAGCAGCAAGCTCATTCTACTTTGAGGTAAAATTACATCATTACAATATCTGCTAAATGTTTAATCATCTTGGCAACTTTTATTTTTTCTTAATTTACATGTGAATCAATTATATCTAAATGTATTAGATATTGCATTAGTGTTCATACTTACTACTAATATATTTAAAACCAATATTTTTTTTATAAATTTAGTACAAAATTTTAAGATTATTTAGTTGTCTCATTGTGGCCCACCCTTGGGCCACAATGAGACATTTTTATATATTTTTTTAAATACAATATTTTATTAAATACTTATATATTCCACCAATTTTTAATCCCACATGTATGAAAACAAGTTCTTTATTGTATCTGATATGTTTTTCCGAACATAGACTTCAATAAAAAAAATTATAAAAATATTTAAGTCTTTATTGTCTCATTGTGGCCCACCTTCCCCTACCTTGCAAATTTATCGGTACATAAAATATAAAATTGAATGTTTTTGATTTTATTTCGATTAGGTCAACTGAAGTTTCCAGCTCTTTTTTTCAAGAGATTTTCATCACAGATATTTAATATAATACACAACATAATAATTAGGTTTCTTTATTGCTCTATGTATATTTTTATGAACTATTTTGTCATTATGTAATGAGATAGTATTACTATTTAAATTGTTGAATCATAGAATATATCTCATCTTCTGAACACTTGCTGTTTTCTTCTTTTACAGTTAAGGATGCTGCTTTATTCTTATAATAATAATAATAATAAAGACAATTTTTAGGGTGCACAGTTATGATAGATAACATATTAAACATAAATATTGTAAAATTACATTATTAAGCACTGACAGGCCTAGGACCGCTGACTCACTCTTAAAAAAGAGAGAAAAGAGACTAAATCGCAAGAAAAGGAGACTAAAAGAGACCAAAATTTAAAAAAAGAGACTAAAAGGAGACCAAATAAAAAATATTTTTTTCTCTTCACTTAAATGTTTTTGGTATACAAACAAGCACTATAAGATTTAACACAATCTGTGGAATACATTTTTAATACATATGAAAGAAAATCAGAAATTCACCAAATGGCCACGGGGACAAAATCATGAAATTCCAGGAAATATAGTAAAATTCATCAAATTGTCTCAAAAAACAAATCACAAAATTTGTCGCATGATCTCGGGAAAAAAATTCTCGAAATTAGTCAAATGTTCTTAGAATAAAAAAAAATCACGAAAATTATCAGATGGTCTTGAAAAAAAAAAAAAAAAAAAAAATCACAATATTAGTCAAATGGATCTTGTGTTAAACATGGTAAAATTCATCAAATGGGTCTCGAAGAGAGGGATAAATCACAAAATTCATTAAATGATTGCAAAATTCCAAGAGCGATCGTATAAACAATATGTAATTTTGTCGAAGGTCACGGAAATAAATAGTGAAATTTATCAACTAGTCGCCAGAAAAATAATGAATTTCGTAGAATAAAGCCATAAAAAAATCAAGGATGCCTGTCGATGGGCTACACTAAAATGTGAGAAAATCAGTTACAGTATAAAGTGAAGTTTGTCAAATAATCTCAGGAAAAGAATGGCGAAATTTATCAAATGGTGTTGGTGAAAAAAGTAAAATCAGGGGTTGTACTGCTGCCAAGTAATATTTCACACAAGCTTTTTTGGATATTTTAGGACACATTTAACTGGCATACATTTTTTTCCACGACCATTTGATGAAATTAACGATTCCCCCCCTCCCCCCGCTACCAATTGCCACAAATTAATATGAAAATTGTGATTTTTCCACACAATTGTTTACAGAAGTGCACGATTTTTCTTCCACGATTGCTCAAAAAATTGCTAAAATTCGAAATTTTTTTGCCATTGTTTGCAGAAATTTACTATTTTTCTGTGTTTATTTAACGAAATTCTTGATTTTTTTTCCTGCGATCATTTGCAAAATCGCATGGAAAAAAATCACGATTGCAAAGAAAAAAAAAATTACGAATTTTGAAAAATGATCGATTGTCAAAATTTGCGATTTTTTCTGCGATCATGGAGTGAATTTCGGCAAATAAACGTGAAAGAATTTTGAATTTTGCCAATCGATCGCCGAAAAATCGTCAATTTCGGCAAATGATTGCAGAACATATGACAAATTTTGTCATATAAATGCAGAAAAAAGCAAATTTCTAAAACAATGGCCCAAAAAATTATCATTTACTGTATTTTGGTAAACAACCGCAGAAAAAAATCGCAAATTTTGACTATTGATCGCGTAAAGAAATCGCAAATTTTTTCGGCAATCCTTTCACGAAATTTGCATTTCTCTGCGATTATTTTTTCCGTGCACAAAATCGTACAATCATATTGTTCATTAATATAATCGTACACTTCGAACAAAATCTGTACATTGTACTCTTCTGTACACTGTACTACTGGCCATACCGTACAAGTTAGCATCTATGAATATTCTTTTCGATTTTATGATCATTTGATGAAAGCTCGGACGAAATTTGCGGTTTTTTCACAATCTTTTGACAAAATTTGCATTTTTTTCGCGATCTATTGACGAAAACTGCCGTTTTCTTGTGATCTCTTGAAGAAATTTGCTGTTTTTTCACGATCTCTTGAAGAAATTTGCAATTTTTTCGTGATTTTTTAACGAAAACTGCCGTTTTTCTCGTGATTTTTTGAAGACGTTTGCCTTTTCTTTTGCTAACTTTAGGAAGAAATGTTACGTTTTTCCGTGATTTTTTTGATGAAATTTGCAGGTTTTTCGCGATTTTTTGGAGAAATTCGCTGTTGTTTCGTGATCATTTTACGAAATTGCCAGGTTTTTTTTGCGTTCTTTTGAAGAAATTTTGCCTATTTTCACTTTCTTTTGAAGAAATTTGCTATTTTTTCCGAGATTCTTTGACGAAAACTGACGTTTTTTTTCATGATCTTTTGAAGAAATTTGCCATTTTTTTCGTTTTTTTAAAACGAAATTTGCCGTTTTTCACAATTTATAGAGAAAATTTGCCATTTTTTGTGTTTCTTTGACGAAAACTGCTGTTTTTTTTGCGATGTTTTGAAGAAACTGACCGGATTTTTCACGATGTTTTGAACGATTTTTTTGAGGAAATTTGTCGTTTTTTCGCGATCTATGACGAAATACATTTCTTTTCGAAGACTGTTTGTCGAAATTCGCGATACATTTTATGTCCGAATTTTCAGATTTAGGACCGAATTTTTTAAATTTTTGCTAAATTTTTAACAGTTGAAAAATAGCCTGTGGACCTTCCCAAGAGTCTGCGACGTGCGTTGCAGCGTTGCGCCGATTCTGCTCCCAGGAAATTTGGTATACTTTTTTCCGCGACTAAGTTTCACTATAGTTCCACGGAATTTCATGGTTTTATCCAAAGACAGATTAACATAATCCATGATTTTCCGCCGGTTTCCGACTGAAAAATTTTGCGATTTTTACCCGCAAACAGTTAACAAATTTCGAGATTTTCCTGCGACAAACTGACAAGTTTTCCGATATTTCCTCACGACAAATTGTTGAATTTCGCGATGTTTTTTCCGCTATCAGTTGAGGAAAGTTACGATCTTTTTCCTGTGAACGATCGATGGGTGAGGAACATTTTTTAAAAAGTGAAAAAGGAGACTAAATCTGAAAAATATAGACTAAAAGAGACAAATTCAAAAAATTAGCGAGAAAAGCGAGTTTAGCGACTCGCTCCGAGGCCTGCACTGACTAGGAATTATCTCATAAATATGGACTTAGTTTGACTTGCAAATATAAAAGTGTTTAATATAGTAGACGGTTTATAATCTTTTTTTAAAAACTGCGATATGTCATAGTTGAATTAAAATAAAATAAAATAAACTTTAAAAATTACACAAAACCTTGTAAAATGTGTAAAAATTAAGGCCAATGTTTTGCAGAAATTTCAGTAACAGTTTTGAATACATGTTTTTTCAATATTAAATTCTAACTAAATTAATAATTAAGGTAGACATTTCAAAGCAAAGGGTTTGAAGTATATTATATATTTCATATTTTTTACATTTTGATAAATTGTTATTTTGATAATAAAAGTGAAAATGAAAAAAAAATTACTTCCGAAACTCAGTAAGCAGGAATGACCCTGAGTGATTTTACTTTATTAAGAACTACAAGTAACTAAAATGTGGCGAACATTGTGGTTACAATTAATGCTCAAAAGGTTTGCCGGCAATTTAAATCACTAAATATGGCAATGAAAAGGGATTAAACGATAAGAAAAACATTGACCAAGAATTACCTCAGTAATTAAGATTTACCCCAGATACACAGGCCAGTATTTTGATAAACTTCATCTTTAAATTATTTAAAATAGTATAAAAAAAATTTTTTATACTATTTTTTTTACTATTTATACTACTTAAGTTTTTTTTTTTTTTTTTTTTAAATAGCTAACGTAGTTTATAATTGAACCAAAAAGAAAGAAAAGAAAAATACTTAAAATTTAAGTTGTGGCAAAATCTTTGTAAAAATGTGCCTTAACTAAAACCAATGTTATTTTACAAAAAAAAAAAAAAAAATTGCAAGCAGTGCAAAACAATTTTTTCCCCAAAAAACTAAATAAGGGGAGCCTTTCATAAATAAGAAGATCTGCCAGAAAATTTGGTGAATTTTTTTCATTTTGCTGAAGGCTACTTTATTATAATTGATAATTACAAACACTGAAAAGTACAATGACTAAAAATTACTCTGGGTGACTCTACTTATTGTTGAAGCTTAAACTGATCTGAATACAGGAAATCAAATTATAACTGAGTAATCATTAAGTTTAAGTAGTTTTTTGCAATGTATTTCAAAAATGGGTAACAGTTGGAGAAAGCAATTCCCTTTTTCCCTTTAGGGGTCAAATTTTGAAAAGCTTTGAAAGACATATTTACTAGTTATAATTTGTACTAACTTGATTCTCCATCGACCAAAGAACTACCATCAAACTACAAGATTAAATGCCAATAATGGCTTATCATAAATGTCACATCCAATGACATTAAAAATGACACATGTATTAAAATGCCATTATGTGATTTTTATTTTGACTTTGTATTTTTATTAATGTTTTATTAATTTGCTTGTTCTTTCGTAGTTTAAAATAAAATTTATGTCAATATGTATAATTTGGCTATTAGTTTGACGATTTGTATAATTTAAAAAAATGGGTTGATGGGATAACCAAATAGTGCCTTTTAATTATAAGTACTATAGGCATGTCAAGTTTCAATACTTTATTTCCATTGGTTTATAAGATCTGAAGATTTTTTTTTAATAGTGACATACCTACTCTCTTTCCAGGGCCGTAGTTAAGGGGGCGCTGTGGGCGGCTCTACCTCCTCCCTCTAAAATATTTTGAGCCCCCCTGGAAAAGATTCTAAGGTCACTCAATGAATTTCTGTTCCAAAAATTCAAATGAAATTCTGTTCAAAAATCTAACTTAGTTTTAAGACCCTTTCACAGTTTTGCGGAATTACTAAATTGTGTCTAAATTAAGTGTTTCTACATTCCCTCATCCTATTTGTATGTATGAAGATAACATGATAGTCCGGGAGCCGACCGTCGATTTACCTATGTATCGACTAATAGGACAAAACTTACATCAAAATGTAGGTCTCAATGTGCACATTAAGAATATCACTGGCTGCCAGGTCCTATCCTGCCGGAACGCAAGGCAGCTGCACTTTTATGACGTCAGTTTTGAGTGTTTACCTATGTATCGAGTACAAGGACCAGACATACATCAAAACATAAGTCTCAATGTGCACATTAAGAATATAACTGGCTGCCACATACATCAAAATGTAGGTTTCAATGTGCACATTAAGAATATCACTGGCTGCCAGGTCCTATCCTGCCGGAACCCGGTGGTAGCCGCACTTTTATGACGTCAAGTTTGAGTGTTTACCTACGTATGGAGTACAAGGACCGGACATACATCAAAACGTAGGTCTCAATGTGCACATTAAGAATATAACTGGCTGCCACATACATCAAAATGTAGGTTTCAATGTGCACATTAAGAATATCACTGGCTGCCAGGTCCTATCCTGCCGGAACCCGGTGGCAGCCGCACTTTTTATGACGTCAAGTTTGAGTGTCTGCCTATGTATCGAGTACAAGGACCAGACATACATCAAAATGTAGGTTTCAATGTGCACATTAAGAATATCACTGGCTACCAGGTCCTATCCTGCCGGAATCCGGTGGCTTGTATCGGTTGTACTCGATACATAGGTAAGCACTCAAAATTGACATCATAAATGTACGGCTGCCACCGGGTTCCGATAGGATAGGACCTGGCTGCCAGTGATATTCTTAATGTGCACATTGAGACCTACATTTTGATGTATGTCGGGTCCTTGTACTCGATATATAGGTAAACACTCAAAATTCACGTTATAAATGTGCCGCTGCCACCGGGTTCCGGCAAGATAGGACCTGGCAGACAGTGATATTCTTAATGTGCACATTGAGACCTACATTTTGATGTATGTCTGGTCCTTGTACTTGATACATAGGCAAACACTCAAAATTCACGTTATAAATGTGCGGCTGCCACTTGGTTCCGGCAGGATGACAGGAAATGTCACCCTGTTCTTGCCACTTTCCGGCCATATCTCCATTTCTATAGTCAATCTATCTTTATTTACTTTAACCTAATTACATTCATCCTATTTTTAAAGTTTACTCATTTATTATAACCTTTACAGTCTATTATTTATCTTTTATTAAAATACCATTTTTACCTTTTTCATTCAACAAGTTTCCTTTTATTAAATCTGGTTAACTTTATTAATCTTTCTTTATTAAAGTTATCATTCATATAAACAATAGTTATTTAACTTACCTTATATTTATTTCCAACACTTTTTACCTTTTAAAACTCCCGGCTTGTTGTTGTTTTCCCATCGTACTTCGTATGCAATCGGAAGCTGTAATGACGTGTTTCTTGACTGTCACAAGGTGACGTCATTTGTTTACCGCCCATTTCCGGTATGACGTTTCGTCATGATGGTTTCTCATTTGACCATCGCTTCACCTGCCCTTTTGCATGCGTAATAAGTTTCTTTTCGTTTCTCTTCTAGTATAAATACTTTGACAATAGCTTAGATCCTTGTCTTAATGTTTCAGTATGTGATTACGTTCGTCTTGTTTAGTTTGAGAGTTATGATTTGACTTTTAGTTTTCGTTTCAACTTACGTGTCTGTACTGTGCCGTTTTATTAGTTTTTGTTAAGTGTTTAGTAAAACTAACTTTACTTGAGACCAAGAAGCAGAGGTGTGATGTTATCTCCTTGATGTTTTCTCCATTTTACTGTGAGCGATGTTAAGGGCTGAAGTCCGTGAAAAAGGGCCGCCATATTCGAGCCGAGTTTTGAAAGCTTCTCCGTGTTTAATATGAAGGCTGACAGCTGGTGAAGTGGGGGAAAGTTTTATGATGATAACATTTATTTAGTCAGTAGTTTTACTCAGGTGCACTACTGCTCTTTTTGAATGGACATTATGGCTACAGATCGTCAAGCAATCAGATGTAACATACCTTGTTTACCGAAGTATAATTTTTGCCTGCCATGAAGTCAGTTTATTTTGTTTCCTGTTTTAATTGTTTAATATATTTAAATACCTTTTGTTAATTATATTGTTTTTATCTTTATTTCTTTTTAAATAAACGTTAGTTTGTTTTTAACTTATTTGTATTTATTTCATCAACACACAGTATTTTAGTTATTTAATTTTCTAGACTTTAACTTTTTACAGGTTTAGCGACTAAAAGCAAAAGCTTCCATTGTGCTAATTAATTTTAATCTCTGCTAATCTTTAATATTCAAAATTTAAATCCGTCAAGGTTATGGGCCCGTCCCTAACCTGATTTTCTTTTATTAATTTAATATATTAATGAGTTATAATTTTTTTTTTTAAATAGAAATTAATTTGTAATAGTTAAATGTAGTTTAAAGCTAGTGTTTTTGTTTCATTTTATAAAAATTTTTAATAGATATTTGTTTCTTAAACTTTAGTTTATGTTTGTATTTGCCATTTTTTAACCCTTAACGGTCCGGCGATATCGTAGTAAATGCTGCTTCCATCGACATTTAGCGATGCTTTGCGATGGGGGGGCAGTTAATTTATTATATTTTGTTCAGTTTTTAAATGAATTTCATAGTTAAAAATTACTTTTATTTGGTTTTTAGATAAATTGCATAAGCTTTATTTAAATTTAACAAATATTTTTAAAATGATATAGTAATTTTTATGAACTTAGGTGAAAATTTAACTGACTTTTGTTACCTTAAAATTTTTTTTGTTAATCTAATGTAATTTTTGAAAATTTTTTAAGGAATTTTATTTAAATTTAAAGAAAACTTGGTGGATTTTTGATATATATATAAAATTTTTTTTTTGCAACTTAGAAATTTTTTTTGTAAATTTGAGGTAAAATTAAATTTAAAAATTTTCTGGCTTCATGGCGTACACTTCTTACTTCTACTTACCTGATGGAGATGCTGGCCTTCCTGATGCCTGGTGCATTTTTGCTGAAGGAGATTAAAGATTTTTGTGTCAGCCAATAAAGTTTTTGATGCTTGTGACGAAAAATGACATTTATTCAAGAATTCAAGTCATTTCTGGCGATTGCTAGCCTCGAGTTCCTGGTACTGTTTCACAGATGGAGGTTGGAGATTTAAGTCTGCCATGTTGGTTGTGATAAAAGATGATATTCGTAAGAATTTTTAAGTCATCTTTGAAAGAATTATGCCAGTTGAAGGTGGTTTTTGGCAGTGGTCCGCGTACTGGGCCATTGCATTTTGATATTCTTGTTGGTACGTTGCAGTGATAACATTGCAGTTTGATATTTTTGAAACAAGATTTAACTTTTTCCTGGTGTGACTTCAATCCGGAATTTTTGTGTGATAGTAAGCCTGGACTCGTCTTCAACTATTGTCGGTGTTTTTGAGTGGCTTGACTCATCTGAATCTCAAGGAGTGTATTTTTGAACTGTCATTGTGAATGCAGTTTTTTTTTTGCTGACTGGTGCCAAGAACTTGCCGTCTGAGGGCAATGACTTGCTTGCTGAGGACTTGACTCTGTCTGCTTGTGGTGGTCTCTACTGGAAATGACTTTTTCAGTCCTGCATTATGATATCCATGCTGTAAAATTTTCAAGAAGCTTTTGAAGAGTTTAGTGTGCTCCATCAATGTAGCTGCAGTCAGAACTTTGCATCTTTTTCAGTATATATATTTGTTGTGTAAATTTTAAAATATATATATATACATTGTTATGCAAATTTTTTTTTAAACATGAAATTTTTGATTTTGGTCCATCCTGTTTGGAGTTTAACTTGTATTTTGATGATCTTTTGAATCATTAATGAAGTCTCATTTTTTTAAATATTATTATGGTATATTGAGCAGACATGAAGTTTAATTAATGAAGCTTAATTTAAATTGTTACTGTGAACTTTTTTTTACGGGCAACTTTGAAATTTTTCAATATCTTAAACTTTAATAAATAAGTATTTAAACTTAACTTTAGAAAATAAACTTAACTCTAAAATCAGGGCGAAATCACAATCTTTTAAAGCATTTTCTATACTTTGAATAGTTAATTCTTGTCAGGTTTGGAACATATGTTCCGGGGTATTAAAGTTTGCCCATTTTTGCCTGACATGGATAACTTAGTTTTAAGTTCTATTATTTTCATTTACAGTTAATTTCTTAAATGCTATATCTTGACCTTTAAATTTTATAAATATGGCTTAGCTTTTATAATATGCTCTTCTAAATAATATGTTTTAAACTGGTTTTTCTTTACAGTTAAATTTATTTACTATCAGTTATTTCAGAAGTTTGTAGGGTTTTATCGTGCTTTACCCTCAATTACCTGAATTTTGATAGTTTATGGTTTATATATAAAGTTCAGCTCTGGTCATATTTTATAAATTTGCTTAAATTCAATTATAAATCAGTTTAAAGTTTGTTAATTAAAAGGGGGGTCAAGAATTTAAATTAAAAGCTTATTATATACTGTTTTTTTTTTAAATATTGCTGAATTTTTTTTGAATAATTAACTATACTCATTTAAATAGTCTTGTATGAGGCTATATGGAGGATTGGTTGATTTGAGAATTTATTGTTCAGTAATATATTGTTTTTTTTTTTTACTGTTTTTGTTTATCAATATTAAAGATACTGTTTTATAATAAAAATTGAATTTTTGCCCTGATAATCTATCTTGAATATGTATTAAATTTGTTTATATAATTTATCTAAGTAATTGATTCTAAAGAATCATTAAATCAATTTAAGCTGCTGTTTTTAAGCTCATGACAAAGTATCATGTTATTTTCTTTAAATACTTGAAATGCTTGGCCATTTTTTTAGATCTCTTGAAATTTTGTTATATTTTTGATTTACAGTTAATTTCTTTTGAACTTTATTGAAAAAGATTATTTGAAATTTTTTTTTATAAAACCTGTTTAATTTTTTTTGCCTAAATTTTTAAGAGGTTTATTTTTAAAATCTTTTGAATATTATGTGCAAGATATAAATCTTCACATGTCATTTTTTAATTCCTATGTAATTAGAGTGGGATTTAATTAGACCTCATTATGGCATTTTTCAAATTTATTTTTATGTAATGTTATATAATTTGAAATAGTTTAAACTTAATTTTATGTTTTATATTTTAAAGTAGTTTAAACTTAATTTCTGATGTTATATAACTTTGGAATTAGTTTGAGCTTAATTTAAAATGCTAACCATTATAATGCCATCTATTAAATTGTTTTCATGCATTTGGATCTGGGGTTATAAGACTCAATTTGATTCCAATATTGCTGGAAATGAAATTTTTGAAAGGGGGTAATTTTTGGTTTGGCATTGAAAGTTATATTATATTAAAGTTAAACATAAAATATTTTTTTTATAAGAGTTTTGACATTTTTTTTTATGGCTGTTTGTACTTTCAAGTTAAGAGACATGAAGAATGGGCCGTTAAACTTCGTATGTGGATGGATTTTTGTTAAAGTTTTGAAATTTTGAAGAAATAGATTTTAATTGTTAAATTATTTTAATTTTGTTATACCCTGGAAACGTTTAAGCCATGTTTTTAGCTGACCTTTTTCTGACCATTCTCTGGTGAAGATAGACATTTTTTTTGTCAGTCAAATTTTTTTGAGAATTTGGATCAAAGTTTAATATTTTTAAGATTCAAGTTCATTTGAATTATTTTTGGCAGGTGGTTCCTGTATTGGGAAAATGTAGAGAATAGGAAGCTTTAAAGTTTTGTCCTAGGTCAGTTTTGGTAAGGTCAGAGGTAACTGGTTCTAAATTACTCATGAAGGTAGGAGTTAAAAGAAATTGAGAAGTTTGGTTGACTTTAAAGTCATTCCAGGGGTTTAAAAGTTTTTGTCGTGGTAGCTGTTATTTGAATCATGGGCAGTCATTTAGAGATGAATTGCTTTTAGCTGAAAGTTAGAATGCTAAATTTTTTTTAAATCAAGTTAAATTTTTAAGGGTCGGTTCATGTAACTGTGAGAACCGGATACCTATTTTTACTTGATACTCTCTCCTGTTTTGAATAGATCTGATCATCTATCCCCTGAATTAAAATTTTAACTTTGTAGCTAAATAGAAATTTTATATACCGATTTTTGCTTTATTAGATGAAAGTTTTTTTTGAGACTGGTTTTTAGTTTTGTCCTCAAGAGTTGCCTCAAATCCGGTATATCTGGGTGTATATGTAGAATGTGTGTGGTGTGTATGAAATCCTGTGGCCACAGGTAGGTCCCGGAGCCTTGAGTATGTGCGTGCCTCGGCATTGGTGCTGCTTGGGCTGGGATCCTTGGATTGACTGTTTGGTACTCATTCGATTCAGGGATTTCAGCAAGTTTGTTAGGTTTTTTTTGAAAGAGGTCAAACATCAACAGCTTATTATTCTTTTGTTGCTCGTTTATATTATAAGTTTTCTGGATCGCTGGATATATTGAGGATTGGAGATTTACTTCTTGAGGAATTTTTTTTGTATTTGGACAGTATACTACAGTAATTTATTTTTGAATTTTATTAATTTTTGTGGGTAGGTTTTGATAAAGGGCCCTATTGGAATCTACCATTTTGTTTTTCTTGTTTGCCTAGTATTTTCTTGGGGAATAGATCAGAATGGAAAAGGATGAGTTACTGTCATCTTTAATATGTACGTACTGCTTAAGATTTTTTTTTTTTTTTTTTTTTTTGAAGCTGCCACATAGATAAACTTTTGCAAAAATTGTACAAAATTTATTTTAAATTTTTCAAATGGATTTTTTTGCAAAGATTGTATTCAAATTTTCTAAATATTCATTTTTATCTGTAGCTTAAAGATTACTTTTTTAGATGGATGCTTACACTAGCAGTTCTATTTTTAATGTTAGGAACTGTAAGATTTTCTAGCTTCAATTTTTTTTAAAAAACTTTTTAATGTTGATCATTGAATTGATATTTTTGATATAATGAATTGCAGCATGTATAGGGTATTAAATAATCAACTTTTGGGGGGCTGAAAAATGAAATTTTTACTAATATTTGTTATTTGTAATCTATGTGTTTATATGTAATTTGTGTATTATATGTATTTTTATGTTTATGATTTATAATGTTAAAGCAATATCTGACTTGGCGATCTGGAGTATATTTTCTATTTTAGAGGTTTCTGCTTAAAGTTTCAGTAAATTTTTGTTATAGGTCAAGAATTTTTTTTTTTTAATAGGTTGTGGAGATGGTGGATGCATATTTAGTTTAGGCTCTTGTAGAACCTGTGTCTATGGTTGTAAGATCATGTTTTTCGGAGGTTCTGTGAGCATTTGCTCTTTTCAGGCCGTTCAAGTGTCAAGAGGGGGGGCTTTTGACAGGAAATGTCACCCTGTTCTTGCCACTTTCCGGCCATATCTCCATTTCTATAGTCAATCTATCTTTATTTACTTTAACCTAATTACATTCATCCTATTTTTAAAGTTTACTCATTTATTATAACCTTTACAGTCTATTATTTATCTTTTATTAAAATACCATTTTTACCTTTTTCATTCAACAAGTTTCCTTTTATTAAATCTGGTTAACTTTATTAATCTTTCTTTATTAAAGTTATCATTCATATAAACAATAGTTATTTAACTTACCTTATATTTATTTCCAACACTTTTTACCTTTTAAAACTCCCGGCTTGTTGTTGTTTTCCCATCGTACTTCGTATGCAATCGGAAGCTGTAATGACGTGTTTCTTGACCGTCACAAGGTGACGTCATTTGTCTACCGCTCATTTCCGGTATGACGTTTCGTCATGATGGTTTCTCATTTGACCATCGCTTCACCTGCCCTTTTGCATGCGTAATAAGTTTCTTTTCGTTTCTCTTCTAGTATAAATACTTTGACAATAGCTTAGATCCTTGTCTTAATGTTTCAGTATGTGATTACGTTCGTCTTGTTTAGTTTGAGAGTTACGATTTGACTTTTAGTTTTCGTTTCAACTTACGTGTCTGTACTGTGCCGTTTTATTAGTTTTCGTTAAGTGTTTAGTAAAACTAACTTTACTTGAGACCAAGAAGCAGAGGTGTGATGTTATCTCCTTGATGTTTTCTCCATTTTACTGTGAGCGATGTTAAGGGCTGAAGTCCGTGAAAAAGGGCCGCCGTATTCGAGCCGAGTTTTGAAAGCTTCTCTGTGTTTACGTATGAAGGCTGACAGCTGGTGAAGTGGGGGAAAGTTTTATGATGATAACATTTATTTAGTCAGTAGTTTTACTCAGGTGCACTACTGCTCTTTTTGAATCGACATTATGGCTACAGATCGTCAAGCAATCAGATGTAACATACCTTGTTTACCGAAGTATAATTTTTGCCTGCCATGAAGTCAGTTTATTTTGTTTCCTGTTTTAATTGTTTAATATATTTAAATACCTTTTGTTAATTATATTGTTTTTATCTTTATTTCTTTTTAAATAAACGTTAGTTTGTTTTTAACTTATTTGTATTTATTTCATCAACATACAGTATTTTAGTTATTTAATTTTCTAGACTTTAACTTTTTACAGGTTTAGCAACTAAAAGCAAAAGCTTCCATTGTGCTAATTAATTTTAATCTCTGCTAATCTTTAATATTCAAAATTTAAATCCGTCACAGGATAGGATCTGGCTGCCAGTGATATTCTTAATGTGCACATTGAGACCTACATTTTGATGCATGTCTTGGCCTTGTACTCGATACATAGGTAAGCACACAAAATTGACATCATAAATGCGCGGCTGCCACCGGGTTCCGGCAGGATAGGACCTGGCAGCCAGTGATATTCTTAATGTGCACATTGAGACCTACATATTGATGTAGGTCTGGTCCTTGTACTCGATATATAGGTAAGCACACAAAATTGACGTCATCAAAGTGCGGCTGCCACCGGGTTCCGGCAGGATAGGACCTGGCAGACAGTGATATTCTTAATGTGCACATTGAGACCTACATTTTGATGCATGTCTTGGCCTTGTACTCGATACATAGGTAAACACTCAAAATTGACGTCATAAATGTGTGGCTGCCACCGGGTTCTGGCAGGATAGGACCTGGCAGCCAGTGATATTCTTAATGTGCACATTGAAAACTACATTTTGATGTATGTCTGGTCCTTGTACTCGATACATAGGCAGACACTCAAACTTGACGTCATAAAAGTGCGGCTGCCACCGGGTTCCGGCAGGATAGGACCTGGCAGCCAGTGCTATTCTTAATGTGCACATTGAAACCTACATTTTGATGTATATGGCAGCCAGTTATATTCTTAATGTGCACATTGAGACCTACGTTTTGATGTATGTCTGGTCCTTGTACTCGATACATAGGTAAACACTCAAAATTGACATCATAAAAGTGCGGCTGCCTTGCGTTCCGGCAGGATAGGACCTGGCAGCCAGTGATATTCTTAATGTGCACATTGAGACCTACATTTTGATGTAAGTCTTGTCCTATTAGTCGATACATAGGTAAATCGACGGTCGGCTCCCGGACTATGATGTTTAATTTTGCACCAGTTATACACTCAAAATTTTCATCATCCTCAGGGGTGTAGTCGTAAAAATAACAGAGGATATACGCTCTAAGCAGAGGGTATACGCTCAAGGCAGAGAGTATACCCTAGAGTGTGTATACTATAGCTTTCTTTAGAAACAGAGGGTATATGGTGTTGGAAAATATTCCTAACATTTAATTGGCGTGAGTTCTCTAAACCTCATCATTAAATTATAGCTCTAGATGTCTCAACATTTAATTCAGGTAAGCAAAAGAAATAAATAAATATTCTCTTACCTTTTATAGATATCCAGTTCGCGTATGCCGGTTAATCCAGGGATGTGGTGCACGATCTGTAATATGTGGTATTTTATTAAACAGTGGTTATCCATTTGGTGACGTCGAATAAAAGATGTTATGTGCCCCGGGTGGGGATTAATTCAAAATACACTCATGAAGAAGCAGTCGAAGTAATTACTACTAACTTTAAGGAAGAAAATAAAGAATATTTAATATAGTAAATTTAATGGAGCAGCAAACATTTATGACCTCTCAGTGCGAGAGTCAAATATAGAGTGAGAAACATATGCTTAATTACATTACAAACATTAACAGCAAGCGCACTTTCACATAATGGTGCAATCAGCTAATTAATTTTAATGGGTTATTTTTTAAAATCAAAGAATAAAGCATACTAAAAAATGTTTATCAGTTCGTAATGTTCTTTATACATAGAGTTCTGGAAACGCTTTCTGATGACTGGAAATATTGCATATGTCTTTAGTAACTTCCACATGGCACAGAAAAAAAAACCCAGAAGTAAGTTTCGATAATCATTAGTGTGAATTCTAACTTAATGATGTTTTTCGTTCTTATCGCGCCAGATGGGAGAGATCGTTAAGTATCTTGATTCGGGGATTATTAGGTCGGAAAATATATTTCAACATATGGCATATACCCTGTGTATCCTCCACTACATCCCTGATCATCCTATACTTTTCTTAGCATAAAATGAAGTTATTACAACAGTTTAATAAGAAGCATAGCACTAATATATGCACTAATTTATCTTTTTGTGTCAGAGAGAGAGAAAAAAATAATTATGAGCCTCTCCTACATTCTCTTGAGCCCCCCCCCCCCCCCCTTATTGTTCACTTCTAGCTATGGCCCTGTCTCCTTCTCTCTCTATATATATAATACTTTTTTACAAATAAAATAACTACGTATAGTCTGTCAAGGGCCATAGCTAGAAGTGAATAATAGGGGACTTAAGAAATTATAGGGGGGGGGGGGCTCAAGAAAATATAGAGAGATATATTATTTTTTCTCATGCAGAAACATAAATTAGTGACACACTGAGTTACTATGTTTCCAGGGCTGCCAGCAACTTTGGTACAAAATAGTAGGGACTTAGGGACCTGAAAAATAAACATAATATTTATACAAATCAAATACAATTTTTAACAAATAAAAGCCAATTTTTTTTTTTACTTTTATTTAATCAAATATAATATTTACAAATTTCTTAAATTAACCTTCTTTAGGTTTGTTACTCATTGAATTTGTAATTAAATTATTTTTTCATTTATATTTATAACACTAGACAAGCTATCAGCTTTATCCTTTTTTACTTTCAGTTTCTTGTTAGCTGTTATATCAGCTGCAATCAAATTTTAAACACTTTAGCTTCAGTTAAATTTCCTTTTTCTAAAGCAATTTTTAACCTTTCATTGCCTTCATCGATCAATCTGTCCAATACAGTTACGTCTACATTCACATTTTTATTTAAATCTTCCAACTTTTTTTCAAGAACTACAATTGTACTTTTATCTTTTTCAGCTTCTTTTTTTCTGATTTCTTCCTCTTCTGTAGCTTTTTCCACTTCAAGTTGTACTTTCCTTTTTTTTCTTTTTCTCTCTTTTCATTTTCTAGGTAACTTTGATAATTTTGATATGCAATATTAACCTTTTTTATCATTTTACTAGTTACTGGTACTAGAGCTGCATAATTTTCATAATGATGTCTTAAAGCATCTGCTATGTTTAGCCTAGCATTTAGCATCCGTTCTTTCATAGAGGCCCGGACTTCGGAAAGAATTTGATGTAAAAGCAAAAATCCTCGTTCTACGTCTGCACTGCCATGGTACAAACTGAGGCTACTCATCAAAATAAAGAGAGAGATTTGGATATTTTAATCCTCCATTTTCCTCTTTTGCGTTAATAGAAGTAGCCCAAAATGAATCAATCCTATTTACTTCAGATTCGTCTTGACTGAGCTTGCAAATTTTCCATTCATCTAAGAGGGCATCAATTTCAATGTTTATAGACAATTTTTGTGCTAGTTTAGCAATGTTTTTAAAACTTTTTGGAGTACTTTTGAATTCTGGGTTTAAGCAACTGAGATATTTCAATTTTTAATTTTGCAATATATCCTTATTTTAAAGATATTTACCAGAAGCTATATAATGACGTTGCACATCACTTAAAACATAACCTTTATCTTTTTCAAATAATTGCAAAAACTCTTTTTGCAATTCTTCATTAAAAACAATATCTCTTGAAGAGATTAAATTTTTACTCTCAAAGGGATCTTGAACGGCATCATTCTTGAAAGATTTAATGGCTGACTGTTTGCAAATACACACTGAGACTTTAATGATAAGGCATTTTATTTCATCATACACTAAGTGGATCAGAGGATCTTCCCTTTGGAAAAATGCAGTAAACTAGGTAAATAGTTTGGCACTAGATACAATAAACAGTAACTGACATTTCATTGTTTTCTCCTTTAAATATACATTTTTTTTTTTTTTTTTTTTTTTTTTTTTTTTTTTTTGTAGTTGACTGCTTTAGTGTCCTTTGTTCTTTTCTAGATGGAATATATTTTAAGAAATACTCATGGAGACAATTCCATTGTTCTAACAACCAATTTTCTGCAGGTTCCAGAGTTAACCATCTGCTTGGCACATGTTTCATAAATCTATGTGCAGGAACACTTAGTTTTTCCTGTATAAAACTAAAATTTTCCCAATTTGGCCAGTTATTATAATAGTTATATACTAAAATAATAAAATCAGACGCATCACATCCATCAGGCCTAGAAGTGACTTTTTTCAAAAATATTATAGGAAATATAGGAATTTTTTTGAAGAAAATATAGGAATTTTATAGGAAATTTCATTTATATGTAAATATATTTACATATAAATGTATAAATGTAATACATGACACATGTTTTAATACATTAACATATGTAACAGACATCAATATTGTAAAAACTATAATATAAGTAAACTATTTAAATTTCATTCCTGACTATTTCAGAAATTTTTAATACACTTTAGGATTAAAATACTGGTTTCAGGAATAGTACACTTTTTTGTTTTTTCCAGCAATATTTAACACTTATTACAATTATTTTCAGAATCATCATCACTTATATCATAGGTTCCCAATGGGGGCGGTACCCCCCCCCCCCCAGTGGGTGCTGGAACCTTCCAGGGGGGCGGTAGCGAGTCTAGAGAAAAATGGGGGGCGTTAGGAAAGTCAAGGGGGGCGGTGAAGGCATATCTACCTATTTAGGAAGTAATATAGAGAACATAGTTGACTGTCCACAGTCCGTAATAAAACTTTAACTGCATATTTAAAAGGAAATCTATACAGGCGAGCATACATTTGAGGGGAGGGGGGGGGGATTGAATTTACTATTGTCAAAAAATTGCCCTGAACACAAAGGAGGGCTAAAATCGCGGAGAACAAAATTTTTTTATATTAGGCTAAAAAAATTGTTTTTGCAATTCTTTCATGAATGTCAAAATATCACAGAAAGACACGAAAAATTGCAAATGACTCACACTAAAAATCATTATGAATTCAAAAATTGTGAAGTACAAAATTCGCGATAATTGGCTGGATAAGAGTTTTAAACAGAATTCTTTTTAACTAACCTGTATTTCGAAAAATTCTGAAGTATGACGACACATGCCTTAACAGAGATTTTTAAACGAATCTGTAATTTGAATCAGTTTAAGAAACTCGCTTATTCTTTGTGAAAAGGATGAAAATCCTTTTATTTATAAATTTGTTCAAATGTAAATTTATTTAAACTTAAATTAGGAAAAAATTGATATTTCAAAATATAGTAATCGAAGTAGAAATGCCGTCAGTACAGTATTGAGTATTTGAGATATGAATCTATGCTCTCACCTACAAACCAATCGTTACATATGTGCTTAATTTGATAAAAAAAATTTCTTTCTTTTTTTAAATGAAACCATGAAGCCTCCTAGGCTGTAAGAGCATTTGAATAAATGCTACTGATAAAAAAGATGAAAGATTTGTCTTATTTTTCAGACTGAAAAAGAAAATCTTAAAACAATCAACTACGTATATCAAGCCTTTTTCAGTCGTCTTGTAAAGAAGATGATGCATTACGATCCTCATATTATGTTGTTAATCGCAAAAATATGAAAATCGTACCAATCGGCGAGAAATTAATCTTCCTGGTAGTCAGAGTTCTTCATATCATAAGAAACCGTCGGATATCATCAGAAAAAATCCTGAGTAATAATTCGATACAGAGAGGAATAGATCGCTAAAGGCATTGAAATATCATTATGTTATTACTTAAAGACCTGCAAATTTTCCATTCAACTAGATGTATTAGTGTTACCAAATAATAAAAACTCATAAAAGAAGAAAACAAATGTCAAGAGCTTTATTTGCAAAAAATTTGGTAAATGATACAAAAAGATAATCGATATTTAATTCCACGAAGTTAGTCCAAGGGAAATAAATGCGTTTTCATGGTATTTTCTCACTTGCTACTGGTGTTTCTTCTGATGTCCCGTCGTTGCAGGAGCGTTTAATTAACGCATTTCAAACAAGCAGTACAAAATGTGCTCTTTGTACATTGCAAATTTTTGAAACCAAATTTGTGCATTTGGTTTCAAATGAACACCCATATTCCTGCTTCGTTACATTATTAGAGCAGTCAATAACAATAGAAGCAATTCATTGACTGACAGGATAATCAGCCACCTTTACAGTGAAAATCATTTCACAAAAAGTGAAACATTTGTTTCACTTTCTTCACCACATTATTCGCAGTCTGCGAAAACAGGAATATTTACTAACTTACTGTCAACACTTGGATATTCTTCATGAAGTTCTCTCAGAGCGATTCCAAGATTTTTATACATGAATACATCAAGTTTGTTTTTAGATCTTTCTGCACATGATACAGCAGTATCACTATATTTGGAGAAGAAAATCGTGGAACTCACAGCAAACGAGAATTAAAAGTAAAATTCAGAATTGTATACCAAGAGTAACTTTAAAAGCAAATACAGCTCTCTAAAATGGATTGTGAAATAATAATAAAATTTAAATAAATAAATTAGAAATAAAATTTTAATTTCTTTTTCTTCATCAGATTTGGCTAAGTTTGGGTTCTGTGCAGTAGCTCATTTTTTGTCTAAGAAAATTAACAGACATCTCTGAACCTGGCAATTTGTGACTGGTGTTAAAGAAATTGGAATCCAACCTGAACATATTGTTAAAACTTCATCCGCCTCAACTATTTCATTATTATTATTTTTTAATTCTCATTGGTTTTGTGTTTAATTTTCAATTTTTAATAAACAATTTTCACTACATATGATGATCGTTTTAATTAACTTCTATTTTATGATTTTTAGTAGATAGATAAATAAACTATAGTATACAATATTTAATGTATATTTATATATGTATATATATATATATAATATGTAACAATATTTTAACATTATGTACAATTAACTATTATGGGAGAGGGGGCGTTGGCATTTTTTTCTCTTGTAAAGGGTGGCCCAGAAAAGGTTGGGAATCTATGACTTATGTAATTTGCATTTATGAATACAAACATAATTGAATTAAAGCTTAATGCATAATTTTTTTGTAATAAATTTAAATGAAATGAGTTTCTGTAGCAAAAGAAATTCAAAGTTCTAAAAAACCCTGAAATTCACGGCAAATTTTATGAAAAGTTACAGCAAAGAGAGAGGAAATCCTTTCCTACATTAATTATACATCTTTTCAACGGCATTCCCAGGGTTTTTTTTAATTTTTATTATTATTATTTTTTTTTTTTGTAATGCTTTGATGGAATTTGCATTTTCTCTTTGATACTTAGGGGAAAATACCACCTTTCTCATGATCTTTTAATGTAAAAGTTTTTTAAAACTTTTTATTTAAAATTCTTTGATAAAATTTGAACTTTTTCCGCAATCTTTAGACAAAAATAGTGTTTTTTTTTTGCTATCTTTAGACGAAAATTGGGTTCTTTTCGCAATCTTTAGATAAAAATTACAGGTTTTTTTTTGTTTCGCGATCTTTAGATGAAAATCCCATTTTTCTCGTGATCTTTTGACGAAATCCCCTTTTCCTGGCGATCTTTAGACGAAAATTGCATTTACCTCAAGATATTTTGGCAAAATCGCCTTCTCCTCGCAATTTTTTGGCAAAAATTACGTTTTCTTGCGATCTTAAGACGAAAATAGCATTTTTCTAACAATCTTTTGATAAAAATCGCATTTTTCTAGCGATCTTTTGACAATAAACATGTTTTCTTGAGATTTTTGAACAAAATTGGGTTTCTTCACGACTTTTTGATGAAAAATGTGTTTTTCTCACAATTTTTAGACAAAAATAGTACTTTTTTTTCAATCTTTGGACGAAAACCGCATTTTTCTTGCAATCTTTTGACAAAAATCCCATTTCTTTTCAATCTTAAGATGAAAATCGCAGTTTTTTCCGGTCATTTGGCAAAAATACCATTTATTCACGATCCCTAGATGAAAATCACGTTTTTCTCGCGATCTTAAGTGAAAATCACGTTTTTTTAGCGATCTTTTGATAAAAATCAAATTTTTCTCACGAACTTTTGCCAATAAAGGCGTTTTCTCGAGATTTTTTGAACAAAATTGCAGGTTTTTTCAGGACTCTTTGACTAAAATTGCAGGGTTTTTTCACTACAATTTTTTCATTTCTTTCACTATGATCAGTTATGTGCTATCATCTACAATATTAAATTTTTAAAAAAAGTAAATTTTCTTGATAAATTTTGGTAAAATGTAAGAAAAAAATTAACTTAGACACAGTTTAGATAAAAAAAAAGGGACTTTTAGGGACCTCCCAGTGAAAATAGGGACTTTTAGGAACCAAGTTAAAAAATAGGGACCTTTTAGGGAAATACGGACCAACTGGCAGCCCTGTGTTTCCCATTAAACTGTAGTAATAATTTCATTTTATGTTAAGAAAGTAATAGGATGATGAAAAGTTCGAATGTATAACTAATGCAATATTAAACATCATGATAACTTCTTATGTGCAAATAGTATGAGCAAGTGTTGAAACACCAATTTAGTATTTTTGCAAAACTGTGAAAGTTCCTCAAAACTAGATAAACTTTTTTGAATTTAATTTCAATTTTGAATGGATTTTCGGAACATAAATTCATTTAGTGACCTTGGAATCTTTTCCGGGGAAGGGGGGAAGTTGAGCAGCCCACTGACCCAGCGCCAAAACTAGCCCTTTTTGCGCCAGGGGCAAACATGGATTTTGGCGCCCCTCCCCGCACACACATATACACATTCTTTATATCAAAACACCAAACAAAATCTTAATTTGGCGCCCCCTTTACCTTCTGTTCTGGTGGCGCCCGGGGCACGTGCCCCCTCTGCCCCCCTCTAGTTTCGGCCTTGCACTGACCCCCTTTCTTTCTTTCTAACTGATGACCAGGCTCCTACTTGCCGAGTTAGCTCAACTTAACGGGTTAGATACCTGGTATCGGAAAAAACTCGATTCCTTTGCTTCGTGCGTCATCACATCTGCAGTACTTGCTTCTCAGTCTAACATACTTTGTTTTATCGGTAGCTTAACATTATATCCCGTTGTTTGTATTGCAAATGGCTACTCAATTTGGTCTCGTAATTTAGAGCCTTGATCAGATGATGAGATCTTCACCTGGCAAGGCACCTCCCGAGGTATAATTCACAGGTAACTTGGAGGACTTTGCACCCACGACCGATTTTACAAGCACCAGGCACCATTAGCTGTGTCTGCCTTTGTTCATTTTTCTTTGATTGCTATTTATGTATTTTATATAGTTGTTTTTATCATGTGAAAATTTTATTAAAAATAAAATTCCCTGGATAAAATGAAATTTTGTTAGGTTAAAAGACCTAGTAATAACACTAGAATATAATATAAAAATGCTTTTGCATATTCACTTTTTAAAAAAACACAACAAATGAAATAAGTTAAATTCAATAAAAAAATCACACAAACTATATCCCATTGTTTAAAGTAATACTTACTTTCAAGATATCTAAACAAAATGCTTCCCGAGTTAATTTTCTTTTATCAAAAAACAAATCGGGATTAATACGAAAATCAGAAAAAGTCTGTAGCCAATTTTCGCCAAGAGATGAAATGTTATTTTGCATCATTTAATTAAGCCATAAAATTACCAAGCAAAGGTTTAAAAACTAGATACACAACAGAATCATAACCACATGACATATGACATGACAACTATCAAATCAAAATAAATAGAAGCTTAACAAAACTGTCACTGAACTTCCGAAAAAACCAAATTATAATAACGCTGTATTAACCAATCATAATTCTAAAGTGCATGCAAATCAACCTACACCCGGATGAGATTGGCCAATCTGTGACTGCACCCAACATTCATCTGTAGTCAAACTGGTAAAATTGATTCGTTAATTTATATATATACACCGTAAAATCAGCGCCCCCCCAAAACAAGAAAATTTCTGCAGAAAATCTGACGTGACTCTGTACTCTGGCTCTGGCTAGGATTGCGAAAAGAAAAAAAAAAAAAAAAAAAAAACAACGAATGGAAGCGAAAGCCTCAACTCAACTTATCATTCTTCCATATTGATATTTTGCTAGTGATTCAGGAATTGTGATGTGTTTTTTATTTAAATTTAAGTTCCATTTCTCAGTATAAAAAAGTCATTTTTCTAAATTAAGGTGATTTTAATATTTGTACATGTTTTGCATTTAACTAAATTTTTTTGTGTATGCATAATCTAGACATAAAAGCAAAGTTTTGATTTATTTTATTACTTTATAACAACATTACTCGATTTATTTATGTTTAACCTTTGAGATTGATACTACAATTTAGATGTAATAAAGTGCATGAATGTGTAATGACTTTTGTTTGTTTCGTTTACGAATGTTTACAATGAATCGAAATGCAGTTTGAAATTCATAAACTTGATTACTGCACCCAATATTGATATTTTTTTCTAGACATCAAGGTCCGTGATTTTTTATGTATTTTTTGATTAAAAAAAAGTCGATTTTATTTTATTTACATCAGACATATATATATTTTTTTATTTAAAAAAATCTCCAGTATTATTGTTTTATGTCTTTTCTTCGAATTTATAAAGTATAAACTATACATACAGACATGCATGTTATAAGTATTTCCAATATATAATAACAGTATTACACAATTTACATAAATGATTTAAAAGCGAAATTTTAGGCTATGGAAAAATCTATATTAACACAAAATGCATGGAAAACAACAAATCAGATGCAAAAAATTAATTCAATCTTTAGTATTTTCAGAGTTTCCCCCAGGTTCAAAAAGGGGCAGAGCGCTACTATTCTAAAAAGGGCACTCTTTACATTCTTCAGGGCACTTTTTTGATTTATAAGGGCACTTTTATAGAGTTGAATCTTAGAATCTAGCAAAAAAAAAAATCGTCAAAAAATTGAAAAAAGAAAAAAAAGGTAAATTTTGTTAAAAGACCGCTTAAAAACAACCGAATTTGTTAAGAGATCGCCAAAAACAGCAGATTTTGTTAAAAGATCGCGAAAAAACGACAGATTTTGGTTAAAAAATCGCGAAAAAATGACAAATTTCGGGAAAAGATCGCGTAAAAACGGCAAATTTTACTAGACGATCACAAAAAAAATGGCAAATTTCGTCAAAAGATAGTGAAAAAACCACCAATTCTGTCACGCTTAAACATGAAAAAAAGTAAATTTCGAAAATAAAATTCACTTTTTTTGTGCCCTTTTGACGAAATTTGCATTTTTTCACAACCTTTTGATGAAATCTGCCGTTTTTTCGGGTTATTTTGATGAATTGTGTGTTTTTTCGCGAATTTATGGCAAAATTTGCCGTTTTTCGTGAATCTTTTCGCAGAATTTTTCGTTTTATTGTGGTTTTTGGACGAAATATGCCATTTTTTGCAAATCTTTTGACAAAATCTGCCATTTTATCACAATTTTTTGACAAAAGTTGCCGTTTTTTGCGAATTGTTTGACAAATTTTTCCGTTTTATCGTAATTTTTGGACGAAATTTGTCGTTTTTTCATGATTTTTATTAAAAATCTGCCGTTTTTTCGTGATTTTGAGACTAAATTAGCCATTTTTTCGCGAATCTTGCCAGAAATTAGTCGTTATTCCGCGATTTTTAAAAGAAATTTGCTGTTTTCCGCGATTTTTTGACGATATTATGCGTCCCGTGGGGCGCGAAAGAATTTTTTTGCGTTCTGTCGCCATTTTTTTTCATAATTTACGCGTTATAGCGCGTCCGCATCATCGCTGAAGAGTTCTTTTCTAATGTGAGGCAAGAAGGGCGCTATTTTTTTGGATGAGGGGCAAGAGGGGTGCTATTTTTTAAACTAAAGGGCAGGAGGGGTGCCACGCCCCCCTTAAACCGTCTGGGGGAAACTCTGGTATTTTAGTAAAAATAACTGCAGCACATAACTTTTTTAAAAAAATTTGGGAATTGTTAACTTTTGTTTTTTGTTACATTAAAGTGCTTGGAAAGAAAAATGTGTTTAATTGCTTTATCGGTCAATTTCTAATTTTCGAATGTATAAAACCAGTGGAAGAAAACATTTTTTTCTACTGAAGCAGGTGAAGCTATTGCAGTAAAAAGGTATTTGATTATGAATACGTTTATAGTATTAACCTTTTCGATAATTGTAACAGATATCTTCTATCATTTTAAAGGGTTGTGATCCACTTCATTAGATAATAGATACAAATGAAAATCCATTGCAGGACTTGAAATTCGATTTTTCCGAGGAGGGGAGTCTCCCTCCCAACATTTATAAATGGAGGGGAGTTTAGCTGTTTGGGAGGGAGAAAAAAAATCTTTAAAACGCACTATTATTTTATGTGTCATGCAAAGAATTATAAGAATACAGACATAACAAAATACTACTGAAACAATTTTTAACAACCGAGAATAATTATGTAAAATGTGTTTTAAAAAAAAAGAGGTCAACATTTTATACAGCCTATTCTTTACAATGGGGGGGGGGGGCGAGGTTATCTGCGATCTTCAGACGAAATCAGTGATTTTTCTGCAATATTTTAGTAAAATCGGCGATTTATTGCGATATTTTGTTGAAATCGGTGGTTTTCCGAGATCTTTTAAAGAAATCGGAGTTTTCCCGTGCTTTTTTTCATGAAATCAGCATTTTTCTGATGATTTTTAGAGAAAATTTGCTTTTTTATGCGATCTTTTCTCGTAAACGGCGTTTTATCTCCTCGATCTTTTGACGAAATCGGCATTTTTTCCGTGATCTTTTGATGAAATCGGCGTTTTTTTCAATGATCTTTTGACAAAACATTTTTAAGTGATCTTTTAACAAAATAGGCGTTATATAAGCAATCTTTAGACAAAATCGATGTTTTCCCGCGGTCTTCAGACGAAATCAGCGTTTTATATGTGATATTTGGTGAAATTGCCGTTTTTCCCGCGATCCGCACAGGAGATTCGCATTTTTCAGCGAACTTTTGATAAAGTTCATTGCCAAAAATATTGATGAAATCATCATTTTTCCACGAAATATTGACGAAATGTGCGCTTTTTCAGCGATCCTTTCACGAAATTTGCATTTCTCTGCGATTGTTTTTTCCGCGCGCAAAACCGTACAAGTTGGCAACTATGCAGAACTGATAACCGAATTTCAGATTATCGGAAATTTCAGATGAGAATCACCCCTGAATTCGAAATAGAATCACTTCTTTTTTGCTGCAGAAAATAGTACGAAACGTGTCAATCGATCGCAGGAAAAAATTTAGGGAATTTGTAGATCGGTCGCGAAAAAAATCATGCATTTTAACGATCTTTCACGGTAAAAAACTCGCCAAAATGTGTTAATTAGTCGCACGAAAATATCATAAAATTTGCAAAACGGTCATGGGAATTGATCCTAGTTTCAAAATGCAAAATTTTTTGGCCGAGAGCATCCTGCCCACTTTATTTTTTTGGGTGGGATTTCAAAATGTACGGCGCGAATCCCGCCATCCCGCCCTGAAATTCAAGCCCTGCATTGAATGTTTCAGATTTTACTCAAACTTTTATATAATAAGCATCACCAAAGTAGAACACACAAAGTTATATAGTTTTATTTTACCTCAATTTTCATAAGTCTTTTTTTTTTATACTAATGAATAATATATACACTACCTGGCCATTGATGAATGTCCACTTGCAATTTTAAGCATTTTATTAAATATCTAGAAAAATACATGAGGAATCATCCCGAAACTCTTAGTGTATAAATATAATAGTATAAGTCATACATTTCCATGAAGATTTTTTCTCGGAACTCGATAAAAGAACCGTCAACAAATTAAAAAAGAATGAATATCTTTTGAATAACCCTGTGAAAATTAATGTAACAAAAACGCTCAAACTCTAGATTATGATTAAATGCCTTATTGTAATAAACTGTGTTCATTTTTATGCAGGGCTGCAAAAAAGCCGACATTTTCTAAAAAAGGCCAGGCCGGCCGGCTTTTATTGGAAAAAGCCGATACTTTTATCGGCTATATAAATATATAGAAACATAATAAATTTTGTATTCATGCCAGTTTTCCCAAGAGTGTAACACATTGCACCAAGCTCTAAATATTTATAAAACAAGTCATAGTACGAATGCACTTCATTTACCACGTTTGACGTGTGATTTCTAATTTGTTAAGGATATGTAATAGGCTACATATGATACAAATAAACAAAAATTGAGAGACTTTTACTGGAACTGTTAACATGCAGTTCCTGTAAAATTTATCTAAATTCTTGAAATGTTTCTAAAACTTGTTAAACTCAAAAGTAGAAGTTCTCATTTACAGTGAAGGTAGTACTCAATAGTATTGACTAACAGTAAAAAAATCAAAATTTTTAAGATTGGCATTTTTGAGAAAAAAATTTTTTTTAGAAGGCTGCTGTAAAAATAATTAAATACATACTTCAAATTGGAGTATATCTTTTTAAGCAGAAAAATATTATCTTTAAAATAAAATAAACTGCAACAAAATATCTTGCATCGTTTCAGAGATAGAGCACTTTAAACTTTTTTTTGAAAATCGCAAATGGGAAAAGGTGCTCGTGATTGCCATCTTTGGTGCCCTGTACCTCAGTCCAGAAATTTTTTTGGGCAAAACTAAAAATTACAGGAGTTTTATTTTTTCCTAAATTTCAATATATGTTCAATTAAAGAACTTCTGAGACTACAAAGGTAACTCTCCCTGCTTGAATCGACATGGATTCGACTGGGCCTGGGCCTTAAATCGATTTAAAGCTTACATCGGAAATCGCGATTTAGTCAGTTTCTTAAATTGCTACATCGGAAATCAAGTATTAGCCATTGGCATACATTGCGATTTAGCCATCGCAATTTAGCCATTGCCTTACATCGCAATTTAGTCGATCTTAAATCGTGATTTAGCCATTGATTTTAAATTGATTTCAAATAATGATTCAGAGCTAACATCAGAAAATTGAGTTATCTACTTTGGTGTATGTACTGCTTGCATGTCAAACTAGTGTTAAATCGATTTAGCGATTTAAGCAAACTTTGCAAGCCTCAATGCTTTCCGATTTAGGGAAAACAGAGCAAGTTGGTGTTAAATCGATTTAGAGGATCCGATTTAAGCACACATCACAGACCTCGGTGTTTTTGATTTAAGAAAAACCCCAAGAGCAGAATCGGCACAATGCTGCAACGCACGTTGCAGACTCTTGGGAAGTTTTGCAGACTATTTTTCAACTGTTAAAAATTTAGGAAAAATTAAAAAATTTTCGGCTCTAAATCCAAATATTCGGACATAAAATGTATCGCTAAATTCGACAAATAGTCTTTGAAAAGGAATCAATTTTGTCATAGATCGCGAACGACACGCGAATTTTGTCCAAAAATCGCGAAAAAAAACGACAAATTTCATCCAAAAATCTCAACAAAAAAAAAAAGGAAATTTTCGTCAAAAAATCACAAAAAAAAACGTCAAATTTTTTCAAAAAATAGCGACAAAAAAGAGCAAGTTTCTTCAAAACATCGCAAAAAAAAAAAAGACAAGTTTCTTCAAAAATTCATGAAAAAACGGCAAATTTCTTCAAACTATCGCGAATAAAACCGGCAGCTTTTGTGAGAAGATCGCAAAAAAACGACAACTTTTGTAAAAAAAAAAATAAATAAAAATAAATAACGAAACAACGACGAATTTCTTGAAAAATATGCAAAAAATGGCAAATTTCATCCAAAAAATCATGGAAAAACGGAACATTTCTTCAAAATATCACGAAAAAACGGCAAATTTCTTCCAAAGATTGCGAAAAAACGTCAGTTTTCGATAAAAAAATTTAAAAAAAACTGCAAATTTCTTCAAAAAATCACGAAAAAACAGCAAATTTCTTCAAAAGGCCGTGAAAAAATGGCAAATTCCTCAAGAGATCACAAAAAACAGCATTTCTTCCAGAGATCGTGAAAAAACAGTAGTTTTTGTCAAAAGATCACGAAAAACGACAGCTTTCATCAAAAGATCACGATAAATCGACAAATTCTTTCAAAAGATTGCGAAAAAAACAGCAGTTTTCGTCTAAAAATTAGGAAAAATGTCAAATCTTGTCAAAAAAGCGCGAAAAAAATTCAAATTTCGTCAAAAGATCATGAAAAACCCACAAATTTTGCCAAAGGGGTCCCTCCTCCTCCGTCTTTTGTACAATGTATGGTGTTAAAAATTCTGAGAACAAAGGTAATTTCTTTTTTAAAGTATACTTTTCTTTTATATCTATCACAAATACTTGGGAGATTTGAATGCATATAATGTAATTCGAAAGATTGGTCTGCAGACTGTTTAAGTTTTTACTTGTGTTGCAGACTGCAGAAAAAAATTCTGCTGCTGGGAGAAAAACATTGCAAGCTGGTGTTAAATTGATTTAGTAGGATTTGATTTAAAATTAGCAGCGGTCACTTGCCATGTGGTTATTAAAAATGTAAAAGTGGCAATTAAAAAATTTCCTACGTTTGCCACCTTTGTCGTCATTTGCCAAGTGGCGGCTAAAAAAATCTATTTTTGGTCGCCCAGTGAAATGCAGTTTTTTTCATAGAAGTATGCATTGATAGAAGCTACATTGATTACATCTAATTAGGAAAGTGTTTTCTTCTTTTTCCTATTATGGATGCAAACAGATTTCAATGACATAGCTGTATTTTCAATATTTTGGTTTTTTGCAGAGTTCTTTTTCTGTGTTCAGTTTGATTATTTTTTCGAGAAATGCAGTTTCATTTTGCAAAAATGTATTCATCAACATTGATTCCACACACATTTCAAGTAATTTGTTGGCTGTCGATCGCCATCCTAGTCATCAATCGCCAAGTGAAATGCAGTTTTTTTCATGGAAATATGCATCTCTACATTAATTACATCTAATTAGAAAAGTGGTTATTTCTTTATCCGATTGTATTGTATGTAAACAGATTTCAATGACATGGCTGTATTTTCAATATTTTGTTTTCTTTGCCACATTCTTTTATCTATTTCAGTTGGATGTTTTTTTCAAGAAATACAGTTTTATTTTGCAAAGTATATTCATCAGATTTGATTCCATATAGTCCAGGCATTAAGTACTCAAAAAGGACAAATAAATGCAAGTTTTGGTGTAGTTTTGATTTTTGGTTCCCTTTGTGTTTTTTGGGTCGCTGAACACGAATCTGGCATTATCCAACAAAATTTCACCCCAAAAACATGTTTTTTTGGCAAAAAACGTGGCTTTTTTTCGTTTTTTCTAAATAACTTCAAAATTATACGTTTTACATAAAAGTCATCAATACATAAATTAAAGAGCACAGAATTTCCTACATTTTATGTATTTAAAGTTTTTTTCTCTGATCAATGGTTTAGCCGTGAGAGAGCCGCAAAAATAGATGTGAAAAGCAAAAAATTCTGAAAAACGTGGTTTACATCACCGTACGTCGATGAAACATGAAAAGCAATCATTTTACGAAAATTTTTCCCACTTAATAATACTAAATATATTATTATTGACTATATTTTTTTAATGATTTCATTGTTTCTTTCATAACTAAAAAATAAATAAAAATGAGCATATGTGTGATCAAAATCTTCATTTGCTATTACAAAATAATAATAGTAATAATTTCTTAATTTGATTTTCATATAATGCAAATAAAATAACTAAAACAGGCTTTAACATATAAAAGCTGACATGGATTCCAGTTCTTAAAGTTCTCGAATTTCAAAATGTGGGTGTGAAAATAAAAAAAAAACCAGAAAATAGAAATTATGGCACTGTACGTAGATTTTACATGAAAACTAATCATTTTTCGCAAAGATTGATTTTAAGTGATACTGAAGATATTATGATCGACTATATTTTACAATGAAATTGCTAACAATAAAGACGACAACTCATTATGGATTATTATTTAATAATAAATAATTATGTACATTAGTAAGTACATTTACTTAAAAAACAAAGTACTTTTTCCGCTTTCTTTTATTTGAGGGTACCTGCTTTTCACCGACATCTACAAAATAGAAAATAGACAAATGGAATTAGTGGGTGTTTTTATAACTATCAATATTATAGATAAAAGTTTTTTTTAATAGTAAATATTTCATACCTTGCGGCATGACTATTTCCCCTTCCATTCGGTCTTCTGCTTCATTGTGTGGAAATTCCATTTCCAGATCTGCTTCAAAGTCTAGCTCATCCTCTTCGTCTCTGACACGCAGCTCGATGTTGTTGCAGTTTCCCGAAGCAAATCTTCGCAGATAATTTTTGCTGCTGTTTCAACCACTCGCAGCCTCTCATCTCCATCAGATTTACATGTTTGCTGATACCATACATTAGTCAATATTTTCCCTCCTATATTCTTGAAACACACAATAAACTTTTTTTTCTGATTCTTTGTGATCAGTATGCCGTCTCCATATTTCTCAATGAGGTTAAACTTTACAGTTCTCCTATCAGGTTGGTAACTCCCTGTAACCTGTTTCATTAGCTCTTCCATGGAGAATTGATACTTGTCATCATGATTTTCTAGGAAATCGTATATACTTTGCGTTGCTCTGTCAAGTGCCTCGGCAAATGGACTACGTTTCTTATGTTCTTAAACCTTCGGCCTCCCATAAATATATTTAAAACATTTGATGTGGTATTGAGCATTGTATTGTGGTATTGGTGAGTGAGCATGATGTGCTATTGATGTGGTATTGCTGCAGTGAAATCATTCACTGATGCGATGCGCTGAATTATAGCCTTCCCATAATCATCATTGCAAGCTCTTGCTGCTTTCAGAATTGTACTTTTGAATCCCATGTGTCGCACACTGTATACAGTATTGCATTCGCTTGGTGGATTTTTTGCTTGTGTTGCAATGAACTCTTCCGAAATGCACAGTCCACATATAAAACAATTAGTTTGAAAATTAGACTGAGGAGTTGATGATCTTAAAATTTCAGAAGTGCTAGCACTTTGTTCCTCAACCTTCTTCACATAAGCAGTAATCATCTGTTCATTTACGTATGCTTTTCTACACTTAACATGCACATCTGCTGAGGTTTTTCCCTTTAGGAAAACTGCCTTTCCATCCTTTCTTTCTGTACTTGCCTTGATTAACGCTGAATACCTTGACTAACTTTCACTGACGGCCAGTCTTCTAGTGGAGAGTCACAAATAAAACACTGCGACATCGCGCAAAATCACTTTAGATGTTTGCTATATTCACAAAAACACAAACAGTGAGTTACTAAATTATAAGTAAGCAGTTGCATATGGAAACAGAGGAATGTGTCCTCCTGATAAGCTGGTGATCTGTGCGACTCATATTTCTAACAGAGGGGAGACTGGTGGGGACAGTATTCAACTGAACGTGGACATGGGATGAGGGAGTGGGCGCTTGACCAACGTTATTTCACACTTGCACACGTTCAATCAAGGGGGAAAGTGCAGATGGGATTCGTACAGCTGTGTTTCAAAGACGAAGATCGCCGTACTTTTGTCTGTGTCAACTGTCAACTGATGAGATGCCCCCTCCTCCCAAATAGTCTGTTTAGGATAAAACTGAAACTTTAAGAAGTGAAGTGCATGTCATTTGTTATCAGTTAAAGCCTGTTTTAGTTATTTTATTTACATTGTTTAAAAGTCAAATTAAGGAATTACAGTCGACTCTCGTTAATTCGAACTCGTTGGGACCACAAGAAATGTTCGAATTATCCGAAGTTCGAATTATGGAAAACATGCTTAATATACTACTATTACAAAGGAACTAATACTATAGTGTTTTTTAAATATATTTCGTCTGTTATCATTAGAATATGACTTAATATTAAATTAGAATGTATAAATTTATGAATTGAAAGATTAGAAACAAGCACGGTGAAAGAAAAATTTAAAGCGTCACTGATGGACAGATGGGGCTCTAAGAAAGTGGATATCAAAGGCATTGTATTATATGTATACTAGTTGGGAAAAATTTTCACAAAAATCAATGAAAGAAAGTTATTCAAATGATCTGAAATCCGTGAGAAAGAAAAGAAAAATGAAAAATCGAAATTCTAGTTAGTTCGAATTAAACGAAGTCAAGAGAAAATGAGTTCGAATTAATTAACATTTTTAACGTTATTCTGCCATTGAAATTTTCGGGACTTCATATTTAGTTCGAATTAAACGAAGATTCGAATTATCCGATTTCGAATTAATGAGTGTCAACTGTATTACTACAGTATAGGATCCATTATCCAGAATGCTTTAGGACCCAGGGCATTCTGGATAAGGGGTTTTTCCGTAATTTGGAACACTTTGCCGTAAGTATAAGAAATGCACAAAATTTCATAAATAGTGAAATAAATAGGTAAATATGAATACTAATACATGTAAATACCTTAATTTATTAATTAATTTACACAAAATAAAAAAATAATTCTAATAAATGAACAAAAAAAATACATACATATGAAATTAAATTTTGAGGTTTTGAAACAATCTTTTGATTGGGATTTAGCAAACATTTCTATGATAGTCTTTTGCTTATAGTGCATCTCTTGTACTAATTGTTCTTGTATTTTGTACAGAGACATGGTTTGCTGCTCGTGGAAGTAGCTCTTCTGTTGGATGCCTGAAATTAATTTTTTGGTATAAAATACTAATTTTTCATTTGATACCTTTTCAACTGCTTCATTTTGCTGGATGTTCTTCTCATCATCACTTTCATCAATATATTGTTTGTCATCATTTCACAAATCTTACTGTCAGTCATGTGATTAGTGACAGGAATGTTTTCATCGGCTTCTAAACAATCTGATGGCCACAGATTGTACCATCCATGGATAAGTGTATCCTTATCCACAGCCTGCCATGGCCTTAGCAGCATTCCACAAAGCATTTTTGATTGTGAAGATTCTCTGGAAATTTTTTATCCCAATTTCTTTGTTGCACTCTGTGAGCATTTTTTTAAGAAGTCATTTTTGTAGTGAGTTTTTAAAGATTTCAGAATCCCTTGATCCAATGGTTGGATAAATGATGTTGTGTACAATTTGGAGGCAAAAACACTGCAAACACATTATCCATTTCTAAGAATTCTGTTTCAGGATGGGCCGTTTTTTTTCGTGATCTTCTGTAGGAATTTGCCTTTTATCACAATTTTTTTCACGAAAGTTGCCGTTTTTCGCGATCTTTTGTTGAAATTTGCCATTTTTCACAAATCTTTTGTCAAAATTTGCCGTTTTATAGCGATTTTTTGGACTATATTTGTTATGTTTTTGCAATCTTTTGGGGGGAAATCTGCCTTCTTTGTGGATTTTGTGACAAAATTACACATTTTCTTGTGAATCTTTTAAAAAAAATTGCTGTAAATTAGTCTTTTTTTTTTTTTTTTTTTTTTTTACGAATTTTGCCATTTTTCATGATTTTTTGATGAAATCAGCCGTTTTTCAGGATTTTTTGACAAAATTTGCTGGGTTTTTTTTCGTGATTTTTTGAAGAAATTTGCCTTTAATCGCGATTTTTTGACAAAAGTTTCCGAGAGTTTTTGTCAAAATTTGCCGTTTTATCGCGATTTTTTTTACTCTATTAATTTTTTTTTTTTGCAATCTTTTGGGGAGAAATCTGCCTTTTTTGGGGATTTTGTGACGAAATTACTCATTTTCTCGCGAATCTTTTGAGAAAAATTTCCGAAAATTAGTCGTTTTTTCTTGATTTTTAACAAATTTTGCCATTTTTCCATGATTTTTTGACGAAATTTTCTGTTTTTCGGGATTTTTTGACAAAATTTGTTGTTTTATCGGGATTTTTTGGATTATATTTGTTATTTTTTTGCGATCTTTTGGAGGAAATCTGCCTTTTTTTGGGGGATTATGTGACGAAATTACCTATTTTGTCGCGAAGCTTTTGACAAAATTTGCCGAAAATTAGTCGCTATTTCGTGATTTTTAATGAAATTTGCCGTTTTTTTCGCGATTTTTTGACGGAATTACGCATACCTTGGGCCGCATAAGAGCTATTTTTTTGTGTCCCGTCGCCGATTTTCTGCGTCATTTACGCGCTATAACGCGTCCGCGGCATCGTTGAGAAAAAAAAAAAAAAAAAAAAAAAACTAACGATTTGCATTCCGGTTTTCGGAGCGTTCCAGATACTGGGACGCCGAATAACGGATCCTATACTGTATTATTATTTTGTAATAGCAAATGAAGATTTTGATCACAAATATGTTCATTTTTATTTATTTTTAGTTATGAAAGAAACAATGAACATCAGATTAAGAAAATATAGTCAATAATAGTATATTTAGTATTATTAAGTGGGGAAAATTTGCGTAAAATGATTGTTTTTCATGTTTCATCGATGTATGGTACTGTAGTTCATGTTTTTCAGAATTTTTTGCTTTTCACACCCATTTTTGCGGCTCTCTCACGACTAAACCATTGATCAGAGAAAAAAACTTTAAATACATAAAATGTAGGAAATTTTGTGCTCTTTAATTTATGTATTGATGACTTTTATGTAAAATGTATAATTTTGAAGTAATTTAGAAAAAACGAAAAAACCCCACGTTTTTTGCATATTTTTTGCCAAAAAAACATGTTTTTGGGGAGAAATTTTGTTGGATAATGCCAGATTCGTGTTCAGCGACCCCAAAAACATAAAGGAAACTAAAAATCAAAACTACACCAAAACTTGCATTTATTTTTTACCAAATGCCTGGGCTAATATGCATTTCAAGTAATTTATTGGTCATCATCGCCAAGTGACGACTTAAAATAATAATTATTGATCGCCAAGTGAAATACAGTTTTTTTCCATCAAAATATGCATATCTACATTGATTACATCTAATTAGAGAACAGGTTAATTCTTTTTTCTATTGGATGCAAGCAGAAATCGATGATGTTTTTGTATTTTCAATATTGCGGGGGTTTTTTGCCATGTGCTTTTAGTATATTCAGTTTGATTATTTTTTCAAGAAGTATAGCTTTATTCTGGAAAATATATTCATCAACTTTGATACCACATGCATTTCAAATAACTTATTCCTTTTTTCACACTGGATGCAAATGGATTTCAAGGGCATTTCAGCACCTTCAATTTTCGACTTCTGTTGCATGCTCAGCTCTTGGATTATTTTTTTCCCCAAGATAATACTGTTTAATGATGCGAAATACACTCACCAGTATAGATGGCAACTGTATTACCTTGGTAGTATAAATTTGGCATCTCCTAAATTCCCGTGCCGGGACGACCGCTCTCTTCGCCCCCTCCCGCCCTTTTGCACGGCCTTACCCTCTCAGAATTTTTGCTGTATCTCAGCCCCCTTTGAAATGATAAGTCTAGATATGCTAAACGCTACTGCTAGCATAGATGTCAACTGCATGTGATGTGTGTGGTGTATTACTAACACATTTATTAAGGGGGCCCCTGCCCTAGAAATTTTGTTTTTAATGGTCAAAATGTGCAATTTCTTTCCCCCCCCCCCCCCCAGAACCACAGAAATACCTCCCGGAGAAAAGTGTCTGAATTCAACACTGCATTTATTTATTATTTAAAATCCAAAAAACAATTTATTGTATTTTATTTATTAATAATTCACTATTTATGTCGGGGGGGAGGGGGGGAGCAATTTTAAAGTTAAAATTCAAATTTGCAGGTCTGAGCCGTAAATCATTTTAATGCTTACGTTGCAAATCCGATTTAACTGTTGGTCTTGAATAGATACATCGGACGTCGCGATTTAGCCAGTTCTTAAATCGCGATGTAGCGAAACGATGCAGCCTTGCCTCAATGCTTTCCGATTTAGGAAAAAGGCAATGTAAAAAAAAAAAAAAAAAAAAAAGATTCAGGGAAAACAGAGCAAGTTTGTTTTAAATCGATTTAGCAGGGTCAGGATCGTAGCTAGAAGTGAATAATAGGGGGGGGGGGCGGCTCAAGAAAATGTACGGGGGGGGGGGGGGGAGCTTATTTGTTTTTTATCTTTCTCTGACACAGAAAGATAAATTAGTGCATATTCACATTGTAGATACTATGTTTCTCATTAAACTGTTGTAAGAACTTCATTTTATGCTAAAAAAAAAATACATGATGATGAAAATTTTGAGTCTACAACTGGTGATTAATTAAACATCATGTTAGCTTCATATGTACAAATAGGATGAAGGAGTGCTGAAACGCTTATTTTAGATATAATTTAGTAACTCTGCAAAACTGTGAAAGGGTCTCAAAACTAAATTAGATTTTTGAACAGAAATTTATTGAGTGATCTTGGAATCTTTTTTTTTGGGGGGGGGGGGGGGCTGAGTTGCCCATAGCACCCCCAATGTTTCAAATCGATGTAGCAGGATTTGATTTAATACAGATAAAAATTAGCGGCCGACACTTGCCATGCGGTAATTAAAGATATGAAACTGGCGATTAAAAAAACTTTTTTCGATCGCCAAGTGAAATGCAGCTTTTTTCATGGAAATACGCATCTCTACATTGATTACATTTGATTAAAAAAGTGGTTATTTCTTTTCCCTACTGGATACAAACAGATTTTCAATTTTTAGCTGTATTTTCAATATTTTGATTTTTTGTCATGTTCTTTTAGTGTGTTCAGTTGGAATTATTTTTCCAAGAAATAAAAGTTTTATTTTGGAAAATATAGTAATTCATCAGGTTTGATTTCACATGCATTTCAAGTAAATTTATTGGACATTGATCGCCACCTTAGACGTCACTCACCAAGTGGCGATTAAAAAATCTATTTTCAATCACCAAGTGAAATGCAATTTTTTTCATGGAAATATGCATCTTTACAATTTCTACAATCTAATCAAATTTACAATCTAATTAGAAAAGTGGTTATTTCTTTTTCCTGCTGGATGTAAACAGATTTCAATGACATAGCTGTATTTTCAATATTTCGGTTTTTTGCTGAGTTCTTTTATCGTGTTCAGTTGGATTATTTTTTTAACAAATACAGTTTTATTTTGCAAAATATATTCATCAGATTTGATTCCATACGCATTTCAAGTAATTTGTTGGTCATCGATCGCCACTCTAGTCAAGTGACGACTTAAAATAATAATTATTGATTGCCAAGTGAAATACAGTTTTTTTCATCAAAATATGCTTATCTACATTGATTAAGTCTAATTAGAGAACTGGTTAATTCTTTTTTCTATTGGATGCAAGGAGATTTTGATGACGTTTTTATATTTTCAATATTGCGGGGGGGGGGGGGGGGGGGGTTCACATGTGCTTTTAGTATATTCAGTTTGATTATTTTTTCAAGTAATATAGCTTTATTCTGGAAAATATATTCATCAGCTTTGATCCCACATGCATTTCAAATACAGAACCATTTATCCGGAATAGCTGGGGTCAGATGTATTCTGGATAACTAGTTTTTCCGGTTAACTGAATAGGCATTAAAACAGCATCCATTGGGTAAATTTTATGTAATGCATGTGGTTGTGGTATCACTTCTAATTTTAAATTAATTATTGCATTACTTGAACTAAGAATCAGATGAAAGAAATATCAAAAGAGTTTGAAAGAAGATAATTTATGGGAATCCCTTAAGAAGAAAAATTCTTCTGTTTCCTCTGCATAAAAATGAAAACATCTAAAATACAACATCTAAATATGCTTCTATTTCAAATACTGGATGCTGTTATCAAACTATACAATTGTTTCAAGCAATGTTTCGATATTTTATTTATCGATTTTTCTTTTTTAGGTCTCGCGTATAAGTCGACCCCCCCACTTTGAAGTTCTTTTTTTGTCTAAAATTTCTCAACTTATACGCGAGTATATACGGTATATATTTAAGATTGTTTTTTTCTAATCTTACAGGGGCCAACAATCTCAAAAAAATCGGCAACTTTGGTAATGTGGCCTTTCAATCTTTCTCCATTCACTATATGAATGTCAACATTTATATTAAACACATTTTATTATAATCTAAAAGTTAAAAAACAAACAAAATTGCACCCTTTTTCTCAAATCTCTCTTTTTTTATACTACTATTCTTCTGATGGTAAATGAACAGCTAAATTTATCAGTAAATCTGCTTCTGTCTTACTTCTGTCAAACTGCAGTGTATCACACTTTTTTCTACAAAGGTTCTAACATCAGTCTATTAAAAATATTATTCCGGATAACTGGTTTTCCGGTTAACTGGTTTCCGGATAAATGGTTCCATACTGTAATTTATTTCTTTTTTCTCACTGGATGCAAATGGATTTCAAGGACATTTCAGTATTTTCAATATTCAATTTCTGTTGCATGCTCAGCTCTTGGATTATTTTTTTCCCAAGATACTGTTTAATAATGCGAAATACTCACCAGTATAGATGCCAACTGTATTTGATGTGTGTAGTGCATTAAAAACACATTTATTTATCAATTAAAATCCAAATAACATTTTATTGTGTTTTATTTGTAACTGATTCACTATTTATGTCTGAGAAAAAAAAAAAATAATCTTAAGGTTAAAATCTAAATTAATCTATTCTTAGTTCATATTTTTATGCATTATTTTGATAAATTATTTTTCATATGTTTTTGTAACATTAGAATACTTTAGTTTTAATTAATTATTTAAATAATTAAAAATATTTTAAGAGGGTTCTGTAATGTTTCAGGTAATTTATTTTTACAGCAGAATGAGGGAGCATTCAATGGATTTTTCTGTAGATTTGCGGTTTTCTACTTTTTTTGTCATTTACTTATCATTATAAATATATACCGTATGTACTCGCATATAAGTCGACTTCGCTTATAAGTCGACCCCCTAACTTATGTTGTTAAAAATAATAAAAAATTCAAAACCTGCGTATAAGTCGACCCCCTTCCAAAAGAGGAGACCGATTGATTTTCCCCCGAAAAGGAACGATTCCTCAGAATCGTTCCGAAATGAAAGACTCCGAAAAGGACTGATTCCAGGGATTCGTTCCAAAATGAAACGACTCCGAAAAGCACCAATTTTTCAGACTCATTCCGAAATGAAACAACTCTGAAAAGAAACGATTGCTCGGAATCGAACGGTAAAAGGAACGATTCTTTGGAATCGTTCGGAAATGTATCATCCGAAAAATTATGCTTAATGTCATAAATCGGAGTTGTAGAAAGACAAAGTAAAATGGGATTCATTCTTTTTCTTGGACTCGTTCCTTTTTTCTGGAATATATGTTCAATTTTTCAGGAAGACTTTGAATGATTCATTCCTTTTGGTGAACGATTCCTTAAAATGGACGATTTTGCCCATCTCTATTTTTTGGTACTGTTCTTGACATAAATCAGACACTTTTTTTTGTTCTTTTGCAACAGGCTAGGATAGATTTTTTTTTTTTTTTTTTTTTTTTTTTTGAAAAATAAACTAAATATGATCTCAAATTCAGAATCGTCGAGGTTGAAAGGTTTCCAGATTTAGATTTTTTAATCTGCAAACAATGGGTTGTTGTAGCACTCATTCCCTAGCAAACTATTTTTCCGATATTATATTTATCGATTTTTCTTTTTTAGGTCTCGCGTATAAGTCGACCCCCCCCCCCCCCACTTTGAAGTTCTTTTTTTATCTAAAATTTCTCGACTTATACGCGAGTATATACGGTATATATTTAAGATTGTTTTTTTCTAATCTTACAGGGGCCAACGATCTCAAAAAAATCGGCAACTTTGGTAATGTGGCCTTTCAATCTTTCTCCATTCACTATATGAATATCAACATTTATATTAAACACATTTTATTATAATCTAAAAGTTAAAAAACAAACAAAATTGCACCCTTTTTCTCAAATCTCTCTTTTTTTATACTACTATTCTTCTGATGGTAAATGAACAGCTAAATTTATCAGTAAATCTGCTTCTGTCTTACTTCAATAAGTTTTTAACTCAGTGTCTATCAAAACAAGTGCATGCATGTTATTAGCAATGAAGTGCTATTTGAGCGTGTTATGGGAAGTTGCCCCCAGGCTCCCCTACTCATGTAATTTAGATTGTAGCATCCAAAACAAGTCGGACACAATGAAAAAAATCCTTTTTTATTTTATATCTTTAAGGATGAGTTTGTAAAAAATATAAAAATAGATTACTAATTTTAAAAAAAAGGGCATTCAGTTTTTTATTGGTGTGTGTGTGTAAAATATATATTTTTTTGTTTTTTGAACAATTAAATGCTAAATTAATACAAGCGAGGGTGGGGGGGGGACATAAAGCCTGTATTTTGTTACTAAAAATTAAATGATAGGTTTTATATTATAGAGGGTAAAATTAGTGCTAAATCGTGATGTTAGATGGATGATAAATCGATTTAAGAAATCTCTACATCGATCAGTCCTATTATTTAGACTTCATATCTTTCTAAGCTTTCATGGTATATACATTTGCACTTTTCTAGTACAGTAGACTTCTTTAAATCCGCGAACGCCAGAAATCTGCACATTTTTTTAGATGTAAACAATGAAATTAAAGATGGTGCTGAAGTCACGCCTAATGCAATATAAATAATTCTTTAAATATATACAGTAGACTCTCTCAAATCTGCACTCGTAAAATCCACAATTCTCTAAAATCCACACATAATTTACAGATGTAAACAATGAAACATTCAGTTCAGATATAGGGAGAAAATTTGACTTTTTTAGTTTTATATAAATTCCATATATTTCTTAATTTGTAATTTTTGTTAAGGTTATTGAATTCATGTTTTTTCGTGAAGAAAAAATAATTTACAGTAGAACCCCGCATAATCCGGATTTCCGGATCGATTTGGTCAATTTTTCATTTTTAAGTTTGAGAAGTAATTGGCTAATTTCCATAACATTTACTTGTTTCATCGTCATATTCTGAATAAAAAAAACTTTTTCTGAAATCTTTTCGGAAGAATACCTTAAGCTTTCTTATTTAAACTCTTTAATGTTATCTTTCAAAGAAACAACTACCGTATTTTCGGGAATACCCGCCGCACCCACCGTAAGCGCCGCACCAATGACAATCTGTTAAAAAAAAAAAGTACATCGACGTAAGCGCCGCACCATCGTAAGCGCCGCACCCAAGCTGCTGATATTTATACAGTATAAATCTCTAAATTCCGAAATCGTTCGTAGACGCGGCTTTTAGTTATTTCCGAATTTTAGTGATCTTCAAAAAACAACTTTAAAATGTAAGTAAAAATTATTGAAAATCATCATTAAAAAAGAAAAAAAATCACATATTTATAAAAAAAAATCATAAATGGCACATTAAGTTATTTAACAGCAAAGCCAAGCATTTAATCTTATTAAAATTAAATATACACAGAGCATTTTCACGATTACGATTTTATTTATATGTTAGTATTTAGTTGCTTTAATTTAGGCCTACTGGTCATTACTTTTTCCCCAATTACAATGATATTAGCTCAATCTCTGTAATAAAATTCCTTTGTTCCAGGCCTAATATTTTATATAAACTGTTTATGAATTTTTCTGTTGATATTTCTTTGTTTTCTTATTTTACTATATCAAGATAAATAAACTTGGAAATGAATTAGAAGAAATGATTGGTACGGCCATCTGTCGGCAAAATGCAGAATATAATCTAGATTATACTAAAAAGTTAAATACATTTTTGGTGCTGCCATCTGTCGATAAGATAGGATAACTGAACTATATAAATATAAAACATTTGATGATCATTTATGCTATCTGTATTTGAGGTTTCCAGATTTTAGAGACTGTTACAGTATATAAAATATTTTCACTTGAACAGTTAAAAAAAAATTTTTTTTTTCACTTAAGTGCCTAAAAAATATATTTAAAATGTAAAGAAATATGGTATAGAGACACTGACGAAAAAAATAAAATAAATAAAATAAGCTGTTGAAGAAAAAAATCATTGGACGAAAGACACTTAGATTTAATGTATGCAAATGCCTTAAAAACTGTAGTAAAAATATTACTGAAAAATGTGATGTAATAAAGCGTATTGCTATAAGAAAATATTTTTTAAATGCATACTAGTTTATGTTAACTCCTCAGATTACTGCAAAAAAGCAACATTTTGTCACTGGATCAATAACAAACAGAGAAAAATATAATAAATATCAGAAACTTATTTATAATATTATAATCTTACCTGTAAATATTGCAGAATCATTTTTCCCTTGACTGTTGATTTATTATTATTATGTATTTGTTTTTCAATTTAATAACGTTTCCTATCACTGATCCGTTATAAATAGCAGGTATGTAATTTTAATATTAAGATTTCAATTTTTCGTAATATTTATAAAATTTTCTAAAAAAATATTGGATTACATATAATAAGAGAACACTACTTCAAAATATCTTTAAAATATGAAAAATTATTATTGGAATGAAGTGAAAATATAGAAAAAAATATATACAAGATTTTATCAACATGTTTAAAAATCTTCAAATCCATCAAAATCGGAATTTTCACTGTCGGAATTAAATAGTTCTAAAAATTGTTTATCAGTTAATACGTCACAATTTTCATCTTCACTATCATCAGATTCAGATGAATCATCACTAACTGTATTTTCCATGATATTGGCTGCTTTGAAGCCCGACATAATAGTTTTAGCACTAATGTCTTTCCATGCCGATGAAACCCACGACGCTACTTCTTCGTAAGTGGCTTTGCACATTTTTCCAGAATTTGTAAATGAATGTAGCCCTTCCATCATCCATTTTTCCCACAGTTTTCTTACTTTGGACTTGAAAGATTTATTCACAGCCAAGTCAAGAGGCTGTAAAACTTTAGTTAATCCGCCAGGGATTATTGCTGGCTCGGCTGAGACTTTTTTCAAAGCAGTTTTTACGGAATCACCTCTGTGGGCACTCATTGAGTCCATAATAAGAAGCCCACTAGGCTGAAAAAAAGAATTTTTTCTTTTCCTCCACACTTCCGCCAGCCACTCATACATGATTTCCTCCGACATCCATCCCTTTTCGTTACACCGTATTACGACGTCGGAAGGAAAATTTGCCTTAGGCATAGTTTTGCGCTTGAAAATAATTAGTGGTTTTAATTTGTCTCCATTCGCAGCGCAAGCTAAAACACAGGTAAATGAGGTTCGCTCATTACCAGTTGTTACGATGCCGATTGTTTTTTCCCCAATGGTGTTAACAGTTCTACTGGGGGGGCAATCAAAAGTTAATGGAACTTCATCCATATTAATAATCTGTGCTGTTGAAAAGTTGTTTTCCTTGATTTTTTCAGCGACATACTTTAAAAAAGATGCTTTTGTCTTTTCCCAATCTGCAGGCAGTTCTTGTCCCACAGTTGTCCTGGTTCTTACAGACAAATTATTTCTCGTCATGAACCTAAAGCACCAGTTGGGACTACCTTTAAAATTTGTAAATCCCATGTTCGATGCCATAATCCTCGCTTGAAACCGTATCTGAACAGTTGAAACGGGCATTCCTTTTTCCCTTTGCTCCTTTACCCACTTGGCTAAATTTCTCTCCAGATTTGGCCAAACAACAACGCCACTTCTTCGTGCCCTCTTAGATTTTGGCATTTCCTTCAAAATAGATTTTTCAGCTCTCCATCTCCTTACGCAACGCTCATCAACTCCATATTCTCGTCCTGCAGCACGATTACCTATTAGCTCTGCCTTATCAACCACAGCAAGCTTGAAAGCGGCGGTGTAACTTTTTAACTTTTTGGGAGCCATTTTCACTTGAAAAAAAAAATAAATTGCTTAAATAAGAGCGTCAGACAAAAAGAGCAGAACAGTACCGTAAAATAATTCTCAGCTAAAAAGAAAAAAAAAACATGTTTGTAGTACGCAATTAAAATCCAATCGGAAATAGGCGCAATTACTTGCGCCAATGAGAGGAGCGCAGCAGGATGCTAGCTTCCTCCCTAGCATCTTTTCCTAGTAGCGTTCAATTCTAAGTGCTCTTTCCACAGACTTCTAGTTCTTTCCACAAAGTTCTAAACTTTTCTTCGAATCTTGGTCATCCTTGTGTAAATGCGGTTTAGGTTCCCTTAGAAAGACCCCCCACGGAGGGCACTTATCCTAGGGCCTATATCCCTCCTGCAGATAATCGGCCGTCATAAATAACACTATTAACACCACAAAGTTCTAGTTCTTTCCAGCAAAAATCCGTCAGATTTTCGATCAAAGACTTTTTCAAATTAATTTTAGTGTAGGATTTTTTTTTTTTTTTTTTTTTAAGTTAAGATATTATTTCAGTCACACACAAAGACCTCCTTAATGCTAATCCTATGGATGAAATTTATAAAGATATCGTGTTTGCATTTCAATATTTTTAAATGATTTTTGGGCATTGGATAGTTCAAGTCCATCTATATGCAGATCGTTTTATACTTTTTCGATTTTGAAGATTGTTTTCACTTTCGAAACCGACTCCCAAAATGAAAGTGCCCTCATTGAAAAATACCTGTAAGCAAAAAGCGAAAAATGTTCTTTCTACAAATCTATCAGAGTTAATCAATGCAAAAATCATTTAAAAATATTTAAATTCAAACGGAATATCTTTATAAATGTTTCCCATAGGATTAGCATTAACGAGCGGGTCGCTTGACTGAAGTAGCCTCTTAACGAAAATATGATACAGTTGAACCTCAACATTTTAGAATCAGCGGGATCACGGCGATACCGTATTTTCGAGATCTGTTAAAAAATAATTTTAAAACAATATCATGCCCCCCCCCCCCCCCAAAAAAAAAAGCAACTTTTTCCTCAGTGTAAAGAAATGACGATCAAGTAAATTGGTGAAGTAAATAATAAAATACGAATTACATTGAAACACAGCACATATGCTAAAATTAAATTACACATGTTAAACCACAATTGATTAATAAATATATATATAACCATTGTATAATACTACAAATCATTATCCACAGCGAATACAATCCACAATTGTTTATCATGCCTGCGGCAAAAAATCGATTCTTAAATAGCTTACAGCACTACAAATTCCTTTATATAAATATATACCTGCATATCTTTATTTAATATTTTAACTATTGATAATTGATTTAATGATTCCTTTTGTGGTAGATTAGTTTATTTTTTATTTGGTACATACGCATCTATCCTTGTTCATTTACAAAAATTTTGTAAGTTTAAATATTTCTTGCTCAAATTTAGACTTTATATTCATCTTAAGTTATTTCGATGATTATATTATGAAGATATAAATTAAGAAAAGAAAAAAAAATCCACAAATCCACTTAGCGTAAAAAAAAACTATTTTCGTTCTTTTTTTTTCTACTGTATTCAAAGAAACAAAACAGAAGCAATGCGATATTAGCCGACTTACGCATCAAGGTCAAAGGGCAACATGTCCGCACATTGAGTCATGAAGAGGATGAGAAGAAAAGGTGACTTTAAATAACCAGTGTCTCTCTCTCTTTTTTTTTTTATTAGCAGAAACAAGAGATAACAAAATTGCACGTTTGCTTTATAGTTATAAATACTTACTTGAGTGCTTTTATTAGGCACTTCTTTAAAAATAAACATAGTAAAAGGAAAAAAAAAGGATAAAATAAGTAGTTTTGTTCAGAACTTTTCGTACGAAACAATTTTTAACCATATCATAGTAAAAATTAATCTATTGAAAAAATTCACTTGGATGATGCGGATATTTTAAATTTTCCGGGTGCCGGATTGTTATTTTTATTTATTAATTATTATTATTATTTTATATGGGCCGGACCGAGCTGATCCCCCCCCCCCCCCTATAGATCGGACTGCTTCACTCAAGTAAAAACATCTACTCGCTAATGTTAATCCTATGGATTTTTTTTTTTTTTTTTTTTTTCAAATGCGTTTGCATTTCAATATGCTTAAATGATTTCTTTGTATTTTATATCTGAGATGTTGATCCCTAAGAAGACACCTTTTCGATTTCGTTTACAGATGTTTTTAGTGGTATACTTTGACTTTTAGAACCAGTTTCGAAAGTGAAAGTATACTAATAAAAAAACCTGTAAACAAAATCGAAAAAGTAAAGACTCTTTGTGGAGATTGACTTCCGTTATCCAAAGCAAAAAATATCATTTAAAAATAATGGAATGAGAATGACACTTTTTTTTTCTTTGAGATTAACATTAGTTAGCCGATGTTTGCACGTGGGTGAAATAGCCCTTAAAGTTGCCAAGTTAACATCGACTCGTGTAGCACATTTAAACTTATTCTTGCAAAGTCATATGCATTGAAAATTGTTTATATTCTATTGGCTTCTTTTAAATGTTTATCACGGAAGTCGGCCTTTTATTATTTTTTTATTATTCGCCAGGCCCGTTTTTGTTGTTTATCACCTGAATTAACTCATTTGGGGGAAAAAAAACTTGCTGATTCGACCGGTTTCAAAGTTTGGATTATTTTTGCCGGATAAAAAAAGAGTGAGTTATTGAAAAAAATAAAGAAAAATCTTGCTCTCTAAAGTTTTTACTATGTATAGGAAGTCTATTTCAAAAGAGTTCTATACCGGGATTTGAGCTCTCTTTGGGCAGTTTTATTTTCTAACTGGAAGGAGGATCATTAGAAGAAAAAAATGTGACAGCTGTACATTCCAATATCCTACAGGTAAAATCATTAATAGATGAGGGGAAAATATAATAATTTTTAACATGAGAACCGGTGAGACCAACATTATTTTTGAATAATGTTGATTGTTTAAAAATAAACAACTAACGCATCACGGACACCTGCGGTTGAGAGACGTTTTCAAATGTTTTGATACCAATTTGAGAGCATATAATTGTTGATTAAACGAAAAAAAAGTGTCAAAATCATTTGACAAAATAAATAAAAAAAAAAAAAAAAAAAAAATCATCGTACCCGCCGCCCCGGCGTAAGAGCCGCACCTACAATATTTTATACTTTTAAACTCGTATGCGCCGCGGCTCATACGCCCGAAAATACGGTATGTATCACTAAGTTTGGCAATTCCAATTTTCTATTTAAACCACTTAGAAATGTCATAAGAAATCACTGCACAATAAATTTTTACTTAAAACATTGCAAGAAAGCAAAGTAAAATAGTCCCTTCCCTATAAGACCCGTTGTCTGATAAGGATCGCATTCCGTTCTTGGTCAGCCCGTAGGTCTGCTTCCTTGTTATTGTGACAAAACGCTTCTACAATATCGCTCGCAAAAATTATTTATATTAATAAAGCATGATTGTACGACTCGCAAAAGGTATAAAAAACTGGCACAGCAGAAAATTACAAACTTTTTAATTACAAAGTAAACATTTTTAGTGTCTGGTAAATATTCAATAAGTTTAACATAAAGGTGATTTTCTGTAAGTATGTTTTATTTTATTTCACTTTTTTCTAATTCTCTGGATTTTCGATAATTTTGATTGGGTCTGGTCCCAATTAATCCAAATTATCGGGGTTTTACTGTATTTCTGAAAAAATCAAGATATTGCTGATATCATTGTTAATCACAATCTTACCAAATATATTTATGTATTAATCAAGCTTTTTTAGTTAAGTCTGGCTAAATCTGAAATAAAGCTTCGTTATTTTATGATCCTGATGTGAATTAGTAATGTACCTTTATGAGGCAAGTTTCATTGAATAATTTAAGAAAAACACATTTCATCTTTATAATGAATATTTAATTGTACATTATTAACTTGACCTTTGCTTTTAGTATTTTAATTATTTTAAAAATTATCTAAATTTTTATTACTTTAGTTTATTACTTATTTCAATATTTTAGCATATGGGTCATTCCATGTCAGATCACCCAGACCATGGCACCCACCATCACCAATTTTGATAAAATTTAGTGAATTTGTAGAATTTATAATGCTGATCTCAAAAACATCAATTATATTGAAATTGATCAAACGGTTTTTGAGTTACCGTATTTTCGGGTGTATAGCCCGCACCCTAAATTGAGCAGTGCAGTAAAAAAAGTTCGTGTATAACCCGCGGAGATGCATCGGTGTATAGTCTGCGGGCTATACACCATTTACGAACGTATATTTCAACCAGGGTTCGAAATTAGAAGCCATTAGTCATAATTTTTAACACAAAATTACCAAATTTTTTCGTGATGCATAACATCTACAGTAATTGGGCTAAAAAATTAAGATTATCAGTACCGTAATTTTCGGAAGAAACGCCGTGGCGTTTACGTGTTTTAAAATAAAATTTCAAGCGATGCGGCGTTTACGCGCATTTTTTTTTTTTTTTTTTTTTTCCAAAAAAGCATGATATTTTTTAAAAAAATTTCCAAAAATTAAAAAAAAATCGGTGATAAATTCAAAATTTCGGACATAAAATGTATACGTATCTTAGGTCATTGGTTCCCAAAAAGATCGAATCCTCGGAATCGATCCGAAATGCACCAACTCCGAAAAGGAACGATTCCTCAGACTCTATCTGAAATGAAATGACTCCGGAAAAGTCGGATTCCTAGAACTCGTTCCGAAGTTAAGCGACTCTGTAAAGGAACGATTCCTCGGAATCATTTCGAAAAAGACTGACTGCTCTGAATCGTTCCGAAATGACATAAATCATGCACTTTTTTTTATTCTTTGCAATAGGGTAAGGTACCAACTCTGAAAAGGAACGATTCCTCGGAATCGTTTCAAAAAAGTACGACTCCTCTGAATCGTCCCGAAATGATATAAATCACGCACTTTTTTTTTGTTCTTTGCAACAGGGTCGGTAGATTATTCTTTTGAAAAACAAAATAAAAATTATCTTAAATTCAGAATTGTCGAGATTGGAAGGGTTCTGGATTTTGGATTTTGTACTCTACAAACACAATGGCTGTTATACATCTATCAGTGCAATACTTGGCGATAGTTGCGACAGTTCTTCCAAATCCAGAATTAACTGTATTTAAGCAGTAAAAAAAAGCCTTTACAAACATGGGAGAACTCTCTAAATTTCAAGGCATAGCGAAAAAAATTTACAAATTTCGATGTTTTTTTTAAATTTTTTAAGGTTTAAAAATTGTAGAAAAATATCACGATTTCCAATTAAAAAAAAAAAATCTTTGTATAATCCACACCGTGTATAAGCCGCATCGGCTTTTTGGGAGGTTTTTTTTCTTGTATAAGCCGCGGACTATACACCCGAAAACACGGTATAAGCTTTTAAATAGCTCCCAAGATGGCCGATTTGCTGCCATTTTGAATAGCACATGTGACTATAAAAAAGTCCATAACTTCTTTCAGGTTTAAGCTAGAGCTTTCAAATTTGTTTTTGTTTTATTCAGAATAAAATAAACTTTCATTTAATCAGGTTTTTGTGAACCTCATTCTCTAAAAATGGTGTCAGAAAATGACTTTTTTTCATTTTTTAAAGTAAAAAAAGGTGCAATTTCAATGGCTGATTTTCCCCAATGTACCCTCTTCAATTTTCATCTAATTGCATAAATAGGCTATTCAAAATGTGTTTTAATGACTGATAAAAAAAAAAATTAATGGGCAGTTCACAAGTTTTTATTTAAAAAAAATAAATTCAATATTACTGATACTGACTCTTCCCAATAACAGAAAACGCAAGATAATGAGTTTATTTCTTTTATTACCAGAAATATCATACATATTTACATCCAAAAGTTTGATAAGTTTTTATGTTACTCAAATATGTATGTTTAATGTGGCTAAAAAAGGAAAATCTCCTGTAAAAAAAGAAAATTAATAAGAATGCCAATAATGGATTCCTGCAAGCCAAAGAAGTACTTTCCTGACAAATTGAAATCTATTGCAGAGTGTCAATAATTATAAGTAAAAAAAGAAGTGATAGATAAACTCTACAAATAGGTACATTAAATAACAAAATTATACTTGTATATTAGGGATGCACAACCTGTGGCCCGCAATGGGTTAACGTGTGGCCCGCGAACTTCGTCAATTTACAGCTAGAAAAATAGCAATTTTTGTGAAAAAGTCACAGATAAAAATCGTAAATTTCGTCAATTTACAGCAAGAAAATATATAATTTCGTCAGTCATTTAAGAATCGCAAATTTCGTAGATTGGGCACGGAAAGATCGCGAAATTCACTGATCAAGTGCGGAAAAATCGCACTTTTCATTTATCAGGTATGAAAAAATCGCGAATTTTGCCCATGAGGCTTGGAAAAAAATAGTAAATTTAACCGATCAGACACAGAAAATACGCGAGTTTTGTCGATCAGGCACGGAAAAATCACGAATTTTGTCGATCAGACGCGGAAAATAGCACATTCCATTGATCAATCAAGAAAAAAATCGTCAAATTTGTTGACGATGCACGAAAAAATTGCAAATTAAATTCATCGACTGCGGGAAAGTTCGCATATTTTCTCGGTTTGCCGCATGAAGAAAATGCGAATTTAGTTGATTGGACATGAAGAAATCGCGAATTTTGTCGATTAAGGGTGAAAAAACTGCAAAGTTCGTTGATAAGGCACGGGAAAATCACGAACTTTGCGATGATGCCCGGGAAAATTGAAAATTTCGTTGATCGGCTGCGAAAGAATCACTGAGTTTTATAAGTTTCCCAAGAAAAAAATAAATCGCGAATTTCATCTTGCCGCATAAAAAAGGGGGTTTTCGTCAGTTAGAGGCGGAAAAACGCGAATTTCGTTGATTAGACACAGAGTTTTATTGATCGGATTCCGAAAATGGCACATTTTGTCTGTCGGAAACAGGAATTTTGCGAATTTTGTCGATCTCACGCAGAAAAATTGCCAATATCGTCGATCAGGCTCACATAAAATCGCGAATTTCGTCGATCGGCGTTGCAAAAATCGCAAATTTCATCGATCAGGTTCGTAAAAATTTCGAATTTCGTCTATCGGCTTTATAAAAATCGTGAATTTTGTCGGTAAGGTTTGTAAAAATCGCGAAATTTGTCGACCTGGTAGGGAAGAATCGCGAATTTTATCAATCATGCAATGAAAAATTGCAAATTTCGTCGATCAGCTTCGTAAAAATCGTGAATTTCGGCAATCGGCTTCTTAAAAAACGATAATTTCGTTGATCAACATCAGTAAAGTCGCGAATTTCGTCCATCGGCTTTGTGAAAATCGCTAATTTCGCCAATCAGCTTTGTAAAAATCGCAAATTTCGTCGATCGGCTTCGTGAAAATTGATAATTTTTTCGATCAGCTTTGTAAAAATCGTGAATTTCGCCGATCGGCTTTGTAAAAATCGCGAATTTCGCCGATCGGCTTTGTAAAAATCGCGAATTTCGCCGATCAGCTTTGTAAAAATCGTGAATTTTGCCGATCAGCTTTGTAAAAATCGCTAATTTCGTCGATCAACTTCATAAAAATCGCAAGTTTCGTCGATGGGCTTTGTAAAAAATCATGTTTTTGTCGATCCGCCTTGTAAAATTTGCAAATTTTGTCAATCGGTTTCATAAAAAATTATGATTTTTGTTGATCGGTTTCGTAAGAATCGCAAATTTTGTTGATCAGGCACAGAAAGATCAAATTTTCTCAATCAGTTTCGTAAAAATTGCGAATTTTGCTGATCACTTTCATAAAAATCCCTAATTTGGTCGACATAATAGAAAGCTGCAAATTTTGTTGATCGGGCATTGAAAAATCAGGAAGTTCAGTGATGAGACACGGAAAAATCCTATTGATCGGCTCCTTTCCTCTCCTTCGTTCATAAAGATTACATTTTTTTTTCGGCACCAGCCACTTATCTTTGTTTTTTACTTAGCACTTTTAATAAAACAAAATTACTCTCTGGAATAAAGTCAAGGAATAATATTACATCTTGAGAATAATCCTTGCTATATCTGTATTACTGTAAAATGTTTTTACAGTACTTTAAAGTTTTTTAAGGCTCCTGTCACTGCAGGCAAAGACACTTATGAGCTAATCCTAATCCTATGGGGAGGTTACTTTCTACTGTTTCATTTGCATTTTGACATTTTTTAATAATTCTTTTTGCATTGTGCTGAGGTCCATCTCCACATCACTCCTCTTTTACCTTTTCGTCGATTTTATATACACAAACGCAAAAACTGCTGCTATATCCTTACCAATTCAAGTGGATATGTTGACTGGTTAAGCGAAACCTAAAGGGGTATTTTCCCACTTCCCTCTGAAAACATATTTTTAACTGATAGTAGGCTACAGATCATCTTCGAATTCGAATTATCTCCATGTTATTGATGTGGCCCTCGACTGCCCAGACTGTTTTGTAAGTGGCCCTTCTCTTGAAAAGGTTGTGCACCCCTATTGTATATAATACAAAATGTGATAAAGTTAAAACGTTTAAATAAACAATACAGTAAGTAAAAGTTGCACTAGTCTGCATATCAGATGATTAAGAACCAATGCACCTCTTTAATGCATTTTTCTATGCTAATTACACAACTGTTGTTAGTTTTCTTCTATCACGTATAGTTTGTTTGCGATCAACCAGAGGTGATTTCTAAGATTCATTGCCGAGAACAACATCATGTAATAGTCCCAGATAATGTAAATGTATACTTATGGATGCTTGCGAACTTATCTAATGACTTTTAGAATACAATCTAATTGTATTCAGCATGAGGTATACAAATGGTTTATCTGCAGTAACTTCAAATGCATATTAATATTATACGCACAAAAAGCTGGATATACAAAAATACCTTGCTTTCTATGTGAACGGGACAGTCCGACAAAGCAAAAGCATTGGATTTTCCAATTCATTTTTAAATCCACTTTTGCTCATAAACGCATTCAATTGGCAAGTTCTATATATATATGTATATGTATATATAAGGCATACTACAGTAGACTCCCTCAAATCTGCACAGCTTGAGACCAGAGGTTGTGCGGATTTTAGAATTTTGCAGATTTCTGGTCGTTGCTTTGTTTACATTTTTTAAACAGTAATTTGAGTGCAATTAATACTGCAATAGGAACTATAACGAATGCTTACAATATAATAAAATATTAAAATAAGTAATAAACTAAAATAAAAAATTAGATAATTTTTAAAAGAATTAAAGTACTAATAGCAAAGGTCAAGTTAATAATCAATAGTGTATGATTAAATATTCATTATAAAGGTTAAATGTATTTTTCCAAAATTATTCAACAAAACTTGCCTCATAAAAATGCATTACTAATTCACATCAAAATCATAAAATAAGTTTTTAGTTTAGCCTGGTTTTAATAATAAAAAAATCTTGATTAATGCATAAATATATTAGGTAAGAAGATTCTGATTATCAGTAATATCAGAAGTATCTTGAATTTTTTCCAAAAAAAATGTATTCTTCCTTCATGGAAAAAAACATGAATAGAGTATTAAGAAAATAACTAATTTAAAAAATATGTGAAATTGATACAAAACTAAAAAAAATCAAATTTTGTCCAATATCAGAATTGAAATTTTCATTGTTACATCCATAAAACATGTGCGGATTTTAGAGAGTTGCGGATTTCTGGTTTGCGGATTTGAGGGAGTCTACTGTATATTAAAAAATGCCATCAAAGTGGGCATTTTGAATTGAATTTTCCAAAGCGATGGTACTGGAAACAGAAAAAATGGTAATACTGCGAACATAATTGTTGTAAATTAATATCTAATTCATTGAACAAAAAATAAAAATACAGGTTGCAAGGCTGCCACAGGCGACTATTTTTTAATTCTAACTGGCTCCACTTTCTTAAAACTGAAATCCATAATAGATGCTTTGATTAGATTTGCAAGAAAAATATAATTCAAATTTTATATTAGAAAAATACTGGTGCACACAGAATATAAAAATAGTTTGCCTGTAGCAGCCCTGAGGTTGCTTATAAATCTGTGAAAAAAAATCTCATCAACAAGTATCATGTTTTTACTTTTAAAAATGAATCTGAAAATGTGTTAGAAAATTTTGAGTTGTTGAGGGTACAAACTACAAAAGAAGTTTTTTTATATACACTGCCTTAACATGATTCTGATAAAACCAGTTCTTGCAGAAAAATTAAATTTTAAAAACAGCCAGTTAAAATTGTTAAACTAGGTTTATATCTAAATTTGATTTAGTTTTTGTTAATGAAACAAGTACAGTAGACTATCTCAAATCCGGAACCTTTAATTCCACATCTCTCAAAAATCCGCATATAATTTACAGATGTAAATAATGAAACATTCAGTTCAGATATAGGGACAAAATTTGACTTTTATAATTTTATATCAATTCCATTTTATTTTAATTTGTAATTTTTGTTAATAGTACTGTTTTTTTTTTTTTTTTTTTTTTTTTTTTTTTTTCACGAAAGAAAAATAAATTTATTCTGAAAAAATTCAAGATTTTTCTGACATTATTGGTAATCACAATCTTCTTATCAAATATATTTATGTATTAATCAAGCTTTTTTGGTTCTAAATCTAAATCTGGCTAAACCTGAAATAAAACTTCCTTATTTTATGATTTTGTTGTGAATTAGTAATGTATCTTTATGAGGTACCATTATTAACTACATTGAATAATTTAGGAAAAATATATTTCATGCTTATATAATGAATATTTAGTCGTATATTATTGATCATTAACTTGACCCTTTCTTTTAATATTTTAATCACTTTGAAAGTTATCTAAATTTTTATTATTTTAATTAATTACTTATTTTAATATTTTATTGTAAAGCATTCATTTTAGTTTTGATTGCATTATTAATTGCATTCAAATTCCTGTTTGAAAAAATGTAAACAAAGTAATGACCAGAAATCAGCAAAATTCTAAAATCCACATAACTTCTGATTCCAAGCTGTGTGGATTTGAAAGAGTCTACTGTATTTAATTTCAAAATTTACACCTGCCTATTGGCAGGGATTTTCAAAAATATTAATTACTTTTACTTTAAATTATTATTGATGTAGATATATTTTTAATAGCATGTTTATTGTGTATGTAATACGTTAAACGTTATTTTGTATTATTTTAAAGTACCATAATTTTTATTTAAGAGTTGCAATTTTATTGTATTTTGTATAAAATAAAAGTACGATTTTGCCATAAAATTCAGCTATTTGTAGAACTTTTCCCATCATTTCTTTTTTATTCATAATTTACTGAGACTGCAATAGATTTCAATTTGTCAGGAAAGTACTTCTATGTCTTGCAAGAATCCATTATTGGTATTCCTATTTATTCCTATGGGATTCCCCCTTTTTAGCCACATTAAATATATATATTTATGTAACATTAAACTTACAAACTTTTAGATGTAAATATGTATGATATTTCTGGTAATAAAACAAATATCAACATTATCTCGTGTTTTCTGTTATTGTGGAAAGTCAGTAAAATTGATTTAATTTTTTTAAATAAAAACCCGTGAACCGCCCATTAAAATTTTTACTTTCTTCTATCTTTACAAGAAAAAAGTATTGGATTCATGAAAATTTTCGACTTTCGGTTTTCGACGGATTTATACGTTTTAGAAGGTCCTGAACACGTTGTGGTGGTTACTCCATAACCCCCCCATATATTTAATTTAATTCATTTTTTATTAGTCATTTTATTTCCTATTACCTCTTTTTTATTAATGTTCTCAATTTAAATTTTATTTCGATTTCGCTTATTTTCTTATCGTCGCCTGTAATGTTTTCTTTCTTACTTAGCTTTCGAATGTTCCAGGCCGGAAAAGTCCTGTTTGAAATCATTCCTTCTGGTTTAAAATTTGTTCGAGAACATTCTCGCTATTTCTTTTGGGTGGAACTTCCGTTTATTCGGACACACCCCTAACCTATCAAATTAAATTCCACAGGTGACGTATTTCAAGCCGTTAAGTACATGGCCACCGGCTTTGGCCTCCCTGCTTAAGATGGTTATCAATTTTATTCTTATTAGTTACATATTTTTTCATACTGTATATTGTAATTTGGCTTTTTTTTTCTCACCCCCTCTTTTGCTCACTGCCAAATTGGCGTATTTTGCATTTACAATAACCCTTTCTCTTTTTCCCCTGGGCTCGCGGCCACCTGCGTCAGTTGCGCCGATAGACACCTGCTGTGATGGATGCAGTCGCATGATTGAAATTTTTTAGTGTAATTTCGGGGCAGAGGTGCTCCCCCGTTAACGAAGGATGGAACGGGTTTTTTTTTTTTTTGTTATGTTGATATTATTACGATGCTGATTTTTAAGTGCGGCAAAGAAAAAGTGCTGCCCTCAAAATGCATCTAGGAAAGTGATGTTGATTTCTGTTAGGCAGCGAGGAGCAAACCTTTTGTTTAAAAGGATCCTGAAAGTATTTTTGTTGTGTACTCTGTTTGGATATGCGTATTAATTGAGGTGACGTCGTGAAGCCTTTTATGTGTTGCTCTATTGATGCCATATTTAACTAAAGAAGGTTGTCGACATGTTTATTCTAAATAGTTTTATTCTTCATCTTTTCGTCCAAAATTTTCGTCAAATATTTATGTGATCAATTCTTCAATTGTGCTTTTATGAGTTCTCAATCCTCTGAAAAACAAGCAGAGGTGAAGAACGTGTGCTTTAAGAGGTGAACATTTTTTCTTTCATCAAGTGAAGATATTTGATTTTCATAAAGTTTTTACTTCATTATTTTGCCCAATTTTATATATATAATTTTTGAATACCCAAGGGGCGTTATGAAGAAAATATTGGTTTGTATCTATGCAATATGAAGTATAATATATTTTGTTTTTGAAAGTTCATATTATGAAAGTTGTTCTTTTTTTAAGAAGAAATAATATTATATTCTCCTTTTATGTCATAAGAAAATTTATAATTACATGCTGTTGAGATATCTAAAATATATTATGACAAAGAATTTTTATTGCTTGGAGATAGCAATTGTTGTGGTTAGCATATGTTATGAAATGGTTTTTTTATGAAAAGAGAGATTAATATGTACGAGTCAAAAAAAATATAAATATGTGAAGAAATATTTATTCATGAAAAAAGTAAACAAGTTCTTCATGAAATAAAAATAGTTTTCTTCAAAAATTTGTTTGCATAATAATTTCTTGTGCCTATTGTCTGGATTTATTTGTCATCAACAGCCAAGGACTTGACAGGTAACTTTTTTTACCTTTTCAATTTTATATTTTTTAACTTTATGTTTGACATTTTATGTCATCATGGATAAAGATATTTCTATTGTTCTAAAGAAGTAATGATGGTAATTAGGGTCGTTTGCAGGCCTACAACCAATGCAATGTACTATAGTATTTTACGATCACCATTTGGCCCTATTGTGGGTAGAAACAAAAATAACAAGTTTGTTTTTCTCCCCTTCGTCTTCTCACACTCCAAAATAAACACCACATTTTCTCTTATTCTTTTGGAGCCGTGATCAACGCTTGAACATTCTTCATTAATTTTTTTCAAGTTATTTTTTCTTCATATAGTGATTAATGTTTTATATAATTATATTTTGTTGGGTATGGTGCAGTAATCAAATACAATATTTATATTGATCTTATATTGAAATAGTATCCTTTTTCTGGAGCAGTGCATTATATATACAACATAATTTATCCATATATTTCTTCTTGCCTTATTATAATTTATAACTAATATATGCATTATTTAACGAAGGTGCTGGTAAATATTATTGTTCATCTTATGATAAATTTTTTTTTTCTTGTCATACATATAACAATATATGTTTTGAGCCATATTATACATAAATATTTACATAAAATATTTGGGTCTTCTATTCTTCATATGATACTAATATGTCAGTATATATATTTTTTTTTTCTTCTCTTTTTTTTTAATGTATAAAAATGGTTTATGACGTATATGAAAGTCATCAATATTTTAAATAACGGGTCAATTTATATATATATTATTCATCACAAGATCAGTCAATAACCAAATTTATCATGTCATATATTGTGCTCTCAGATTAAAATTTTTCATCATGCCACCAAAAGCCAAACTAAATATTGCAATCCAACCCTTCGACGGTAACCCCCAGACTGTAGAATTTTTCTTCGATCAATTATCTGACTTACAGGAATTAAATAACTTTACAGACAAGGAACTTTTCGTTCTCTTTAAATCAAAACTTGAAGGCACTGCCTTACTCTTCTTTCTTGAGACGCAGTCACAGCTCAAGAACTCTAATTTTCATGAAATTCGAAAAGCATTTATAGATTATTTCTTACCCACAAAAAAATCTGTTTCTCTAAAATCCTTACAGAACTTGTCTTTAGATTCAAATGAATCAGTTAAGAATTTTGCCTTTCGGCTGGACAAACAACTTCGTCTTGCTTATCCAAAATTGGATACTTCTGCTCTAAATTCATTGAAGTTCACTCATTTTCTTGAGGCTTTACCTAAACAAATCAAACGTAAACTTTTAGAAGAAAACATCACTACTTTTGAATTAGCTCTTGAACGAGCAACTTTTCTTCAAGATATTTATGACTCTCCCCCTAAAAAATCTTACGAAAATTATAATTCATCCTTTTGTTTGGATACTGAAAAAGTTCAAGATAATTCTAATTATGCTCTTCATAAAACTCCTATAAAGCATACGAAGGATAAAGTGTATCACAATTCTCAAACCAACTACTCTCCTTTACAAACTCAAAAGGACAGTTCTCATACTTCTCGTAATTTTCAAAGAAAAACTAGAACATTTTCGCCTTCTCCACCGAGACAAGAGGCTACAAGTAAACGTAACAGTAGTTTTCGGCAACGTCACTTTTACCGGAAACATTCTTATCAGCCATCATTTGACAAATATTCACACAAAAAAAATTCTACATCCTTTTACCACAGACGAGATGTTGTACAATGTGCGTTCTGTGGGAAATTTAATCATCGTATGGACTCATGCTACAAATTCAAAAACATTATTGGTAATTCTAATCAAAACTCTTCAACTCAGGTTTCGTCTCACCCTTACAGAAAGAAAAGCCACACCTCTTCTTCTTCTGAAAATAACAATGTTTATCATTTAAACAAATAAGGGAGACTGGTTCTACTGACCGCCTTCTCTCCCGTAATTCTCATTCAGGGTCAGTACACTTTGACAACAACAACAAACATCAACAATTGGACAAACGCTCGTCAGTCACTTTAGTGTCATCCACAGCTGTCCAAACTTCTCCTATGACATCTAAATTTAACAAATCTTCTTGTTCATATAATTCTTTGCCTTCCAAACAAAATTTTCAAATCAACGATGACATACAAGAAAATCATGTCATATGCAGTTCTTTTAACAACTCTTATGTTCTTCCATGCATCCTAATAAATGTTCAACATAATGAAATCTCCACATTAATAGATACTGGATCAAGTTTATCTCTCTTGGATGAAGAATGCTTTAATAGCATTAAATCCAGGCTTCATTACAAATTTTTATCCAGAAATGTATCTGTATCGACCATAAATTCTAAGGTCTTCTTCAAAGGATGCATAGAGATAGCATTTAAAATTGATAAATATTTCTTTCATCATGTATTTTACCTTACAAAAATTCAAAATGTTCACTTTCAAGCCATACTTGGCTTTGAGTTTATTAACAAGCATTCTATTACTATTTCTCCAAGTTTTAAGTCTATCCTAATTAAGGACAAACACATTCCTTTTCAAAGTTATAATGAATCTCCTACTTGCTATTTTATGAATTCTGAATATAATTATGTGAATTCAAATGTACCATATTCTCTCGATGCACACAAAATGCCTTATTATGAAGAATTTATGGCAAATAATCTAACGAGTGATACTTACATTGATAATACTTGTGCAAATTATGATAATTCAAGTTTACAGTTGTTCAATAATTATACAACCTATCCTTATAATTATAATGTTCAAAATAATGGTTTGTTTACAAATAATATGGCTCATTCTGCTATGAATTTTCATAATCCTTATATTGATGGTCATTTTACTTATTTTTCTAATTATTTTCCAACTGATTATGCTAATGTGGTGAATTATGTGTCTACTAATGATAATAATATACTTAACAAGAATTCCTCATCTAAAAATACTAGTGATAGTAGTTATATTGGTGAAAAGCAACCTCATTTAAGTATGGGTAATAAAATTTTGGTGAGTTCCAATATGGTACAATTACTCAATAGAGAATTAATACCTCCTAATTCTTTTGTGTATTTACATGTTAAGTATCTCAATCCTCCATCTGAATATTTTGTTTTCAAACCAAATTTAAAAAATAAAGGTCTTATATTACATGAATCATTGCACTCAAAATCTTCCATTCAAAATGATTTATTTTTGGTTGTATGTCAGAATATATCAAAGCTCGATATTCATTTAAATAAAAATTCAATTATTGGTGAATGTATCAATGTAGATGAAAAAGATATTGAAGAATACTCTTTTGATTTAGAATTTGAAAACGAATATTGTACTTTAATTTTGCCATCTGAAGAGATTAAGAGAAAACGTATTCAAGAATTATCTCCAAATGACTTTGATCTTAAACATTTACCTCCTCATGAAAGGGAAGCTTTAACAAAATTATTATGTAGTAAAGCGCTTGCCTTTTCGAAATCTCTTGACACTTTAGGTCATACTGACCTGGTCAATCCTCAGTTTACCATGTTAAATTCTCATCCAGTAAAAACATTACCTTTTCCTGTACCTCAAGCACTCGAGCAAGAAGCTCTTGACCAAATTAATCAAATGTTGAACGCTGGTATTATTGAGAGGTCAAATTCATCTTGGGCGTGTCCCATGCTTCTTGTTAAAAAGAAGAGAACTGATATGTCTAAGCCTCAAAAGTATCGTTTGGCTCTTGATTTAAGATTGTTAAATTCCATAATAATTCCATCTTCATATCCTCTTCCTAGAATTCAAAATCTATTGGTGCAGTTGTCAAAATTTAAATATTATACAACTCTTGACTTACCCTCTGCATATTGGCAGATTGCTGTACCTAAAGATATGCAAGATAAACTTAGTTTTACTACTCCATGGGGAATTTTTACATATTTACGTTTAGTATTTGGCTTGAAGACGGCCGCCAGCACTTTCCAACAATTAATCGACTCTGTGATTCAATTATCTCAGATTGACTCCTGTTATGCATATCAAGATGATATAGTAGTGGGCGCTAATTCATTTGAAGAAATGACCATGAAACTCACAAAGTTATTAGACACCCTTATTGCTAATAACATTACTTTGTCTCCTGAAAAGTGTACCTTTATGCAAACTTGTATTAACTTTTTGGGCTTCCAACTCACAGACCATAAAATTCTTCCTATTACAAGTAACATTTTAAAAATTACTTCCTTTCCAACGCCTAAAACCAAGAGGCAAACGAAGAGTTTTATCGGTTTGTGTTCCTTTTATAGATCAATTATACCTAATTTTTCTAATTTGATTACTCCTCTCATCGAAGTCACCAAACCTAAAAATAAATTTTCTTGGAAAACTGAGCAGGAAAATGCATTTAAAAAGTTACAAAACATATTTTTTCAAAAACCTATGCTCAATCTTCCTAATTGGAATGAAACGTTTTATGTTAATACAGATGCCTCAAAAACAGCAATATCAGCTGTTCTTATGCAGAAATTTGATGGTGAACTAAAACCCATCTCCTATTATTCCAAAACTCTTTCTCAATCAGAAAGACATTACCCTGCCATTAAATTGGAACTTTATGCTATTTACAAAGGCATAACAGCGTTTAAATACTACATTTTTGGTCGACACTTTATTCTTTTGTCTGATGCAAAACCTCTTAACAATTACAAGAAAGCTACATCACCTGCTGATATTACTACTCGTTGGATGTTAGAACTGTCTGAATACTCGTACACATTCCAACATGTTCCAGGCAAAGAAAATGTCTTAGCAGATTTTCTGAGTAGAACTCCTCACATTCCTACTGAAGATCTCAATAATAATCCGGATCTTATTTCTTCACAAGAACCTCTACCTATTGTTGATAATCAAAACGATTTACATAATGACATTCCTCACTTTCCATGTGGTTTAGTCGACAAAATCCACCATACATGTCATCTTCAGAGTGATTCTTCACCTTCTAATAATGATAATAACCAAGATCCTTTATTAGAAATTCTTGATCACACCATCTTCTCTGAACAACAAAAGGACCCAAAAATCAAACAAATTTATGAAGATCTTAAAAATAACAAAAAATCTAAAAGTTTAAATGGCTACTATATTAATCCAAGTAATGAGTTACTTTGTTATAATGGTCATTTCTCTTCAGAAGATATCGAGCTACACAAAGCTGTTTTACCTGTGTCACTTAGAGCAAAGGCCTTAAGAATTGCTCATATTACTCATACTGGAATTCATAAAACCATTGTTAATTTAAAGAAAAGATTTACCTGGAAAACCCTTGTTTCTGATACCATTAATTATGTCAACTCTTGTGAAATTTGTTTAGTAAATTAGAATCATAAAAAAAACACTGCTCCATACCTACCTGCACCACTCCCAACAGCTCCCAATCAAAAGGTCTCTATGGATTTACTCGGCCCATTGAGAAATCGTCAATATGTGTTAACAATGATAGACCATTTTTCTCGTCATTTAGAATTATATGCCTTGAATAATATCAGTGCTGAGTCAGTTACAAAGGCTTTATTGCATTATATTTCCACTCATGGAAAACCTGAATTAACTCTTACTGATCATGGTTCTCAATTTACGAGTGATATGTTTTCATATTTTAACAAAAAGCTTGGCATTAAATTGGAGCATAGTTCTGTAGCCCATCCCCAAGCTAACGGTTTAAGTGAACGAGTCAATTCTCAAATAAAATCATCTGTGAACACAATGGCTTCACAAGGATGTGATGTACCGACTGCTCTAAAAATTCACCAATCCATATATAATGCTACACCTCATCCAGCCACAAAATTCACTCCAAATCTTCTTCATTTTGGCAGAGAAATAAATGACATTTATTCCAATTATAAATCTCAAGTTTCATGGAAAATTCTCAACACTGCATATGAAATTCATAAATTAATGGATGTTATTGAAAAAATATACTATCAAGCTTACAAGAATAACGAATCATCCAGACAAAAGGTGTATCAAAAATCCAGAGAAAAATTAAAGTTTTCCAACATCAATGTTAATGACATTGTTTATATAAAATTTCCTACTGTGTTTAACAAAAGGATACAAGGCCCATACGTGGTGAAGAAAATAATTTCTCCTGTGCTCATTCAAATTCAAGATCCCAATAGTAGTCATGCTTCACCAATGTTGATTCACACTAATCGAATCTTGAAGCTTCAAAAGAGAAATGAAGCACTGCAACATCCTTCAGTTTCTTCAAAAGGTGCATCACATGATCAATCAGCTGTTGATAATGCATCCTCCACTCCTGTGAGGCAACACTCTTCTATTCAAGTTTCAAATCATGATGCAGCTTGTAATACTTCTCCTCAAATTCTTTCTTCTTCTAAATGCCAGCAAACATCTTCATGTTCCAGTAAATCGGTACTGTCACAAGCTCCTCCTGATGGCACTCATACTGGTGCTAAAAGCAAATCCACTCAATATAGAAGTTATGATCTTCGTCCTCGCAATCATAAACTACATAAAAAATAGACTAACTCTCTTTTTCCTTTTACAGGATGACTTTTGCTTTGTAATATATTCAGTCGAAGCTAGCCGCACTGATAGTCCAGCAAGAAGAATCGCTATGTAATTTTTTTTTCTTTTCTCCAGGCTGCAGGCAGCTGTTATTATTTTTTTTTTTCATTATGTAAGTCTTCTTCTCCCTGGTACAATTCAGCAGTCATCCTCAGGATGTATGTATGATTTTCAATAGTTTTATTATTTACTGTATTTATCTATAAGTCATAATTATTACAATAGATACATATAATCTCATGGATGCCATACTCTACTACTGTTAAATCTTATAAAGTCTTTAATTACAGTAGTTGATGCAAAAAATTGAGAAAGAATTTGTCTTTTTATATTCTTGTTATAATATTATGTCATCATTTAAAGTGATTTTTGACAAATGTTTTATTCTAATAAGAAAGGTGAAATTGTAATTGATATAAGGTAAACATAAAAATGAGTACTCATCAAATTATTTTCTCTATTGTGTCTGCTCTTTACAATGCATGCATGTTTTAACATTTAACCTCTTTTAAAAAAAAAAAAGAGAAAAGAAAGTGCATGATAAACTTATATATACTAATATTTCTTCTCTTCTTGGTGAAATATAGAAAGTGAATGACTCACCATAAGTAGTATATAATATTTTTTTTTTGTATACTTTTGAGTGTTTATACTTTGGATCCAAAGATGTTTAATGAGTCATTATATATATTTATATAAAGCAAATTCTTGATTTATGACAAATGCAAAAGTGATCACTTACTTAATTTTTTTAAAAATGTTTGAAAATTACAAGTAAATATGTTCTAGATATCTTCTATATAGAAATTTTGACACAATTGATTTTTCTTTGTAAGTTGACATTATCAAGTCATATATAAGATTGACATATTCATATAAGTTTCTTCCTTTTTTTTCAGAATATTAAACATCTTATGTTTTATGTTTATTTTGAATGAAGTATAGTATTAAAGGTATTTATGCAATTATTGTCAATTTATATTGAAAATGTTTAAGAATATTCCTTTATGAGAGTGTAAAAATTCTCTCTTTGAAAATTATTATATTCACTTTGAAGATATTTTTATTGGAAAATAATATCATGCTTTTGTTGACATTCTTTTTGCAACTTATTAATTTTATTTTCTGTGAAAATGTGTTATTGAATAATACTAAAGTTTATTCATTTAAGATTTATTGAAAGCTTAAAAGGCTATGTGGTGATATAAGAAAATTTTTTTTTATGAGAGCATAACTAATCTCTCTACACCATTTATATATATATTTTTGTTCAACTTTCAACTTACAAATTCATTCAATTTATTATGTGTTATTTGAAACCATATATGTTATATATAGTTATAACATGATTCATATACAGTTATAGTATATTTCATTTTTGTTCACAACTGAGAATATAAATATACATATTATTGTATAATCACATATTGCGACATATGTTAAAGCATTCTACTATTATAAGTGCATTTTGCACAGCCTAACAAGAGACTCTACAAAGTTATGGACTGTTGTTCTGCACATAGACTTTAATTTTTTTGATATATGATAGATACCTCTGAAAGAAACTTTATATACCTTTCATGTTAACATTTACTACAGTTGGTATATTTTCATAAGGATTACTATCATAACAGTAATTATTTTTTTTTATTATTATTTAAATATCATGTACAACAATTATGTATATTTTTATAACTATTTCTGATACATTTATTTTGTGTAATTACTTAGTATATTTGTACATGTGTTAGAAAATATTGTCTTGATGAAAAATTGTTCATTTTGTCATCTCACCAATATTTTCTTTTGGGGGACCCTGGGTAATATGTGGTGGTTACTCCATAACCCCCCCATATATTTAATTTAATTCATTTTTTATTAGTCATTTTATTTCCTATTACCTCTTTTTTATTAATGTTCTCAATTTAAATTTTATTTCGATTTCGCTTATTTTCTTATCGTCGCCTGTAATGTTTTCTTTCTTACTTAGCTTTCGAATGTTCCAGGCCGGAAAAGTCCTGTTTGAAATCATTCCTTCCGGTTTAAAATTTGTTCGAGAACATTCTCGCTATTTCTTTTGGGTGGAACTTCCGTTTATTCGGACACACCCCTAACCTATCAAATTAAATTCCACAGGTGACGTATTTCAAGCCGTTAAGTACATGGCCACCGGCTTTGGCCTCCCTGCTTAAGATGGTTATCAATTTTATTCTTATTAGTTACATATTTTTTCATACTGTATATTGTAATTTGGCTTTTTTTTTCTCACCCCCTCTTTTGCTCACTGCCAAATTGGCGTATTTTGCATTTACAATAACCCTTTCTCTTTTTCCCCTGGGCTCGCGGCCACCTGCGTCAGTTGCGCCGATAGACACCTGCTGTGATGGATGCAGTCGCATGATTGAAAGTTTTTAGTGTAATTTCGGGGCAGAGGTGCTCCCCCGTTAACGAAGGATGGAACGGGTTTTTTTTTTTTTTTTTTGTTATGTTGATATTATTACGATGCTGATTTTTAAGTGCGGCAAAGAAAAAGTGCTGCCCTCAAAATGCATCTAGGAAAGTGATGTTGATTTCTGTTAGGCAGCGAGGAGCAAACCTTTTGTTTAAAAGGATCCTGAAAGTATTTTTGTTGTGTACTCTGTTTGGATATGCGTATTAATTGAGGTGACGTCGTGAAGCCTTTTATGTGTTGCTCTATTGATGCCATATTTAACTAAAGAAGGTTGTCAACATGTTTATTCTAAATAGTTTTATTCTTCATCTTTTCGTCCAAAATTTTCGTCAAATATTTATGTGATCAATTCTTCAATTGTGCTTTTATGAGTTCTCAATCCTCTGAAAAACAAGCAGAGGTGAAGAACGTGTGCTTTAAGAGGTGAACATTTTTTCTTTCATCAAGTGAAGATATTTGATTTTCATAAAGTTTTTACTTCATTATTTTGCCCAATTTTATATATATAATTTTTGAATACCCAAGGGGCGTTATGAAGAAAATATTGGTTTGTATCTATGCAATATGAAGTATAATATATTTTGTTTTTGAAAGTTCATATTATGAAAGTTGTTCTTTTTTTAAGAAGAAATAATATTATATTCTCCTTTTATGTCATAAGAAAATTTATAATTACATGCTGTTGAGATATCTAAAATATATTATGACAAAGAATTTTTATTGCTTGGAGATAGCAATTGTTGTGGTTAGCATATGTTATGAAATGGTTTTTTTATGAAAAGAGAGATTAATATGTACGAGTCAAAAAAAATATAAATATGTGAAGAAATATTTATTCATGAAAAAAGTAAACAAGTTCTTCATGAAATAAAAATAGTTTTCTTCAAAAATTTGTTTGCATAATAATTTCTTGTGCCTATTGTCTGGATTTATTTGTCATCAACAGCCAAGGACTTGACAGGTAACTTTTTTTACCTTTTCAATTTTATATTTTTTAACTTTATGTTTGACATTTTATGTCATCATGGATAAAGATATTTCTATTGTTCTAAAGAAGTAATGATGGTAATTAGGGTCGTTTGCAGGCCTACAACCAATGCAATGTACTATAGTATTTTACGATCACCATTTGGCCCTATTGTGGGTAGAAACAAAAATAACAAGTTTGTTTTTCTCCCCTTCGTCTTCTCACACTCCAAAATAAACACCACACACGTTCTGACTATTTTTAAAAAATGTCTGTCTGTCCGTCTGTCTGTCTGTCTGTGTGTGTCTGTCTGTATGTGACAAAAAATTTGTGGGCGCTCTATCTCAAGAACTAATGCTCGAAATTTAATAAAATTTTATATTCTGTTAGACCTTGATATGAATTAGTGCCTATTGGTTTTTGGCGAAAATTGGCCTACAGGTGGCGCTGCTATACTACGTTTTTCATGAATTTCAAGATTGCTATATCTCAAGAACTAATGCACAGAATTTCACCAAACTTCAGATTCTGTGACCCCTTAATACACATAGACGCTGATTAAGTTTTGGTGTAAATTAGCCAGCAGGTGGCGCTGCAATGCCACATGTTTCATGATTTTCATGATAGCTATATCTCAAGAACTAATGCACAGAATTTCACCAAACTTCAGATTCCGCGATACCTTGAGATACATAGCTGCTGATAAGGTTTTGGTGTGAACTGCCCTACAGGCGGCGCTGCTATGCTACATTTTGCACGATTTTTGCGATAGCTATATCTCAAGAACTAATGCAGAGAACTTCATCAAATTTTAGATTCTGTTACACTAGAATATATAACATAATTAGACGCTGATTACATTTTGGTATTAACCTTGCAACAGGTGCACAGTGGAGTATTTGGAGGATTTAGCCGGCCAAAAATATTTCTCATTAAAAGTTTGGAGTAAAGTAAATTATTGATTAGTTTATCATCTTATTATCACATTTTAGGGATTTTCCTTGAAAAATACTTAAATCCACACACATATATATAAAATACAGGGTATATGGAAAACATAGTAATATGTAAAAAAGGCTTTGATGCAACAGATTTTTAGTGAGTACGTTACATTCTATCCATCAATACAAACATGTCTTTTCATATAGAGTAACTTAAAAATTGAAATTTGCAACATCATATTGTAATTTCTTTCAGAAATTCGAATATATACAGTATTTTTATCATTTTCATATCATTAGTATTTTGATGGTTTTAAATAGGTATCAAGTTATACTATATTTCAATAAAAAGGTGTTTAAAATTTACAAAGCCTTCCATTTAAATATTTTTATACCTTACTTATCTATGAATAAAAATAATGAAACTTTTTGTTTACGATTTTACAGAGTAAATCAAAAGCAATTAAATGAAATCAGACTTTTTTAGTACTCACACAATTCATTTTAATTAATGGATGCAAAATATTAGAAAAATAAAACATAAATGACTATATATACAATGCAATATATACAAAATACTATATATACATATGACTATAATACAAATTAGATGGCGAAATATCAAAATAATTCATCTTCGGAATAACTTTCGTCAGTAATAGGCTCCTGGTCACTCTGATAGACTGGATCTAAGTTGAAATTATCTGCTGGAAGAAGTAAAGCTAAGCTTTCCATTAAAAATGGTTCACTTCTTTTCTTTTTTTTTTATACCTCTCATAGTAGATAATAAGGGATCCGAAGTCAGTAATAATCGATTTAAAACGTCCATATTGCACGATTCTCTGGAAAATTTTCTTGCAAAATGTGAGCGATATTGCCGAAAATGCTTGTTACGTGCTTCTGCAGCTTCTTCTGAGAGCTGCCCTATAGGAAGGAGTGCATTTTCAATAATTGTTGCACCAGAATTTTATGGACTGTTGGTGTCATGGGGTGCCAGGGACACAAATTCACATATAATTTAGAAGTGTCTTTTGCGTACTCAGGAAATTTTGTGGTATCAATTTTATGTCCACTTGACAAAACTTCTAGGATTATCTTAAAACAAAATATTAAATCAAAATTTATCCCCGTGATTTCTGCAGCAAGATGAGGATCAGCAAAAAACCTTCGGCTGGTATTACCATCATTGGTGTTTCCATATCCTGGTTTCGGTATGTCTACAATCAATCCCATTTTTTATTTAAATTCCTCCTGAATTTTTCTCTTTGTCTCATTCATTAGATCTCTCTCCTCCTTGGAATGAATACGCCATTTTTTGATGGGCAGTTTATACGCTAAATGCAAAATGCTCTCAAATATTCTGATGCGTGCATGAAGTATGGACAGTCCAAATTTCAGTGATCCCTCTCTAATTTCGTTAATCATGTCCAAATTGTTAAAGTAAGCTCCACAGATGAAGCAACGCATGGCTCATGTTGTTTCAGATTCGGCATTGCAAACTTTTCCATTAACCATGGTTAATATTTTTTATATTATAACGAATTTTTTACAGAATATTGAAATTACCAATACAAATATGAAACATGCGCGATTGATATTTTTGTCTCTTTATCATATGTTATAAATAAATAAATTAAACATATTCATGTGAAATATAAACATATTTACCTGGACATTGACTATCCATAGTTAAACAGTAGATGTATTTAAGAAGCAGAATTTATAAAATGTAAACTAAAGCAGCACTTCATTTCTTAAGAAGACATTTATCTTTTTTAAGTTTAGAACATTAAAAAATAACATAAGAACTTCAGAAACAGATGCAGACGATATTTCAAAAAAATATTTGTCAGATACGTAAATTACAACTTTTTTATATCCGCAGACGACAATTTATCTATCATAAAATACTTTTCAATTCGAAAGGGAAATTCAAAAATTGTCATTTACCGAAACATACAGTTGTGTGTTTGAAATAAATTCTTCTAAAATTGCACTTTGTAGCAGCTACATTTTTAAAAATTATTAACTATACATCTTTAACTTTGATTTACAGTGAAAAGAACCATCGGGATCCATCGGGATACATAACAAATGTTTTAATGAATATTGAAATTAACAACAAAATTTTCAAAACTATACGGCACATTTTTTGTCACTTTATTACATTTATTAAATTAACAAATATAAATATATTCATGTGAAATGAAAGCGTATATATATGGGCTTTGAGAATCCACAACTATATGGTATAAGCAAAAGGTTAGAGAAAAAAAAATCACAGTGAAACAAACAAGCACAACTGGAACTTTAAAATACAAATAATTAACGTGCTGCAAGTAACAAGTTTGAGGTACCCTGGTACCTATTTGCTGGCCCAACAGAAAAAAATATAACTGTACGGTGAATCCCCATCTAGTTAGCTTCATACTTAGCTATATTATTTTCTCTTTAGTTGCATTTCGAAAAATCGACTTTTGGCCGGCTAAAATGGAAAAATACTCCACTGTGAGGTGGTGCAGTTATGCTGCATTTTGCACGATTTATTTCGATAGCTATATCTTAACAACCAACATACAGAATTTCATCAAACTTCAGATTTTGTTACAAAATGAAATATAACATAATTACATGATGATTACGTTTTGTTATAAATCCTTCAGCTGATGGTGCTGCTGTGCTATATTTTACATGGTTTTTTTAAACTAGCTATATCTCAAGAACTAATGCACAGAATTTCATCAAACTTCAGATTCTTTTACACCATAACATAATTAGACACTTTTTTACGTTTTGGCATAAATTGTCCAAGATATGGTGTTGCTGTGCTACGTTTTGCAAATTTTTTGTTATAACTATATCTCAAGAACTAATGGACGAAATTCCATCAAATTTCAGATTCTGTTAGGTCTTGACATAAACAGATGCTTATTAGGTTTTAGTATAAATTACCCAACATGAGGCTCTACTAAGCTCATTTTCTTAGAATATTAATTAAATTTTGCGTTTTAGGCTTTTCGGATACCAGAATCTCATTAGGCTAGGTCAAATGTTCGAGGAAATTCCATAGTGGGTAATGTTGGGGTCACCACGTTTTTTTTTTTTTTTTTTTTTTTTTTAAATATTAAAATGTACTTATGAGATTGGGGATGGAGTTTTGGGATTGACACATCCAACTAGTTTTATCAGTCATTAAAACACACTTTGAGTTGCCTATTTATGGAATTAGATGAAAATTGAAGGGGGTACATTGGGAGAAATCAGCCATTAAAGTTGCACCTTTTTTTACTTAAAAAAATGACAAAAAGTCATTTTCTGACACTATTTTTAAAGAATGAAATTCACAAAAAATGTTTAAATGAAAGTTTACTTTATTCTGAACAAAACAAAAAAAATTTGAAAGCTCTAGCTTTAACCTGAAAGATGTTATGAACTTTTTTGTTGTCACATGTGCTATTCAAAATGGCAGTAAATCAGCTATCTTGGGAGCTATTTAAAAGCTCATAACTCACAAACTGTTTGATCAATTTCAATATAGTTGATATTTTTGGAATCAGCATTAGAAATTCTACAAATCCACTGAATTTGAAATTGGTGATGGTGGGTGTCATTTTTGGAAAAATCTGGGTGATTTGACATGAAACGACCCATATTGTAAGCATTCATTATGCTTTTGATTTCATTATCAATTACATCCAAATTACTTTTTAAAAAATGTAAACAAAGCAACAACCAGAAATCTGCAAAATTCTAAAATACGCACAAGCTCTGATCCCAAGCTGTGCGGATTTGAGGGAGTCTACTGTATTTTTAAATATTTAAATCCTTTTCAACTTCTTTCCAATACTTTTCAATGTAAGTTCTGCAGTGTTAAATTATACGTTTCTTAGACGTACGATGATCAATATTTAATCGAATTAATCATTATCGTATCGTAGTTGCAGTGTAATATAATTTTCAGTGGCCGTTTGGTAGTGTTTGCAATTCTCATGGCAGGATAATTTTTGCTACATAAAATTATTATTTTAATAGTTCTATTACTATTTTTGTTTCCCAGTAGTAGTTACAAAACAAAATAGGGATCTACATCTAGTTTACTAATTACGATGATCGAAATAATTATTATCGTATCGCCAGGCTTGGCGAGTTTTTGCCGAAGGTGGAAAAAACCTGGTAAAAACCGTCCCGGCAAAAATAGGTTTTTGCCAAAGAGGTGGCAAAAATAGGCTGTCCATTTAAATTTTTTCCCCAGAAAGAGAAAAATATTTCACAAAAGAAAAAATAAACTGCATACTTAATTAAAAAATCAATATTATTCTAAATTTATTTTAACTTTTAAGTTAAATAAGTATAATTATGCACTTTATGAAAGAATACTAACTTTTATAACAAGATTATAAATGAAAAAATACCAATTTTAATATAAATAAATAGAAACTTCATTTATTCATGTTTATACAATTATTAATTCACATAATAGAACTGTTGAGACTGAGTAAAGCATTTATATTTATAGTTTATATATGTTAGAAATTCGAAGAAACAGCTATAGTAACCTAAATTTAATTTAATATAAAATTATATTTAAAGCAGAAAACTATTAAATTTCAAATATTTCAGCAATATCTTCCTCACAACCTAAATTTTGCTGCTTTAGCATGGCATAACAGTAAACAAGTTTTGAAAGAGTATCTGTTGAAGTATTTCGAATCTCAGTTTGCACAAATGAAAAATTTGAAAAAAATCTTTCAATAGCAGCACTGCTTGCTAGACATATTTGAAAGTGAAAATCTTTTGATAATTAAAAAAAAATATGTATGTTAATGACTGATAAAATACTTTACTTACAGGGGTCTGTCTAGACTTTTCTCGTCTTTGTGAAAATTCTAGACAGTTTTGTGAATTTTAAATTATCAGGTTTTCAGGTTCTACCCTTCACATATAGAGAAGCTAACTAATATATTTTTTGGAGAGTTCATTTGTTTATTAACTGGACAGATTTTATTTTAAAATGATTAAATTTGTGAAAAGTTCAGTTTAAAGGTGAAATGTTGATTTGAGAGACAAATAATTTTATGAAGAGCCCTGTTTGAGGTTAAAGAATTTTGTGAAGGATCCTGTTTTAAGATAAATTAATTAATGAAGGATCCTTTAAAGTACCTAAAATTTTCCTAAACATATCCCTGACTTAAAGTAAAAAAAATTAGATATGTAATTTTTTATTTTGTTCTTAAATTCCTAAGTAAGATTGAATCCCACCTATTTTTTAAAGATTTAAAATATTTCATATTAATTAATAAGCAAATGAAATTAAAATATTAAATAGTACACTGTTAAATTTAATTGCTTATACCATTTTCATACCATTGCTTATACCATAATTGCATAATTGCTCATACCATTGCTTATACCATTACCATACTATCCTTATTAGCATGCAGATTTTATTACACATTAAAGACATATAGGTTTTTTCCATTTTTGCCGTTTTTTTCCATTTTTCCCCTGGTTTTTTCCAGTTTTTTCCACTGTCCTGGCAAAAATACCTTTTTGCCGGCAAAAATGCCAACCCTGCGTATCGCAGTTGCAGCATAATATAACTTTCAATGACCATTTGGTAGTGTTTATAATTCTAAGGGCAGGTAAATTTTTGCTGTATAAAATCAATATTTTTTAATTGGTCAAGCTTTTTTTGTTTATTAACAAAGGCAAATATTTTTGTATAAAAAAAGAATGATTTTTCCTCATCATTATTTATATTTAGTATTGCATCTTAATTATTTACTTTATTTCAATATTTTTCTAAAATTTCATTTTACCTAATTATTTTAATGTTCCAAAAATGTAAACAAATCAATGACAGGAAATCTGGAAACTTCTAAAATCTGCACAACACCTGGTTCCAAGCTTTGCGGATTTGAGGGAGTCTACTGTATATACAGCAATACCCAACCTTACGTTGTATGTTTTTTTTTTTTTTTTTTTTTTTTTTTTTTTTTTAACAAAGTCTTATTATTTGTTTAGAAATTATTATTTTTTTTATAATAATGTTTTTAATTTATATATTTATTGTACAGAATTCTTACAGTAATATTCACACTTGACTGTTTATTTAATCTTCTTCGCACCTACAAAAAAAAAAAAATGTCATTTGCACTTGTTTTATATTTAATTTTTATAGATTGTTAAGTATGCATATTAGTAAAATCATTTCTTAATTTTATTTTCTTAATAATATCATTTCTTATTTTTTTTTCTGAATTACTAATAAATTAAAAAAAATTTAAACATATATCTTTTACTGTCTTTGTTTGTTTATAAATGTATTATTTCCCTGTTTAATATTCCTTATTTCATTGTTTTAGGTTAAAAATGGGTGGATCTGTTAGTGCTGGAAAAAACAATGATGAACTTATTGATCATCTTGTAGAAGCAGAATTCATACGTACTCCTCTTATTCAGCAAGTTTTTAGAGCTGTTGATCGTGGAAATTATTATTGTCCTGATCAAAGAGACAATGCATATAGAGATATAGCATGGAGAATGGGAAATTTACACTTATCTGCCCCGTGTGTTTATTCAGAAGTTATGGAAGCTTTGAAGCTCAGGCCTGGATTATCATTTTTAAACTTAGGAAGTGGAAGTGGCTATCTTAGTACTATGGCAGGTTTGATATTAGGTAATTATTTTTTTTTTCTTATACAGTAGTTTTTTATAAACATAAACACATATAACAAAAGTAGTTTTTTAAAACTCCAGAAATTTTTTATAAGCATTTTCCTTTAATATTGTATAATGAGGAGTCTACAACCTTGAATGCTCAAGAATAACCTCAGTAATTTGTTAATGTTCCTTGGGTTGTGTTGCCAAGTCTGCTGACAAAAAAGTGGGACTGTGGCTTCTATAAATCCATGGTTCTGACAGAAAGAGTATTATAAAAATTTATTTTCTAAGATGGAAATAGATCTAAAATAGAATTTTTCTCTGGTCATTTGAGGTTCTGTATTTTACAAGAAAACCTCTGTATGTACAAGTTTTACTGTATTAAAAAATATAATATTATTAGAAAGTAAAGTATGTGAAAGTGGAATTACGTATATCCAATCAATATATCACAGATCAACTCGATCTTATGTCCTTAAAAATTGCATGCAAAACACTTAATGCCCTTTTCTATTGTTGGACAATCATTAAATTTATGGCCAAGATCTATGCAAGAAAAGCAATGTAAAGGAGAGACAGTTTTATCTTTTGGAACAAATCTTTCAAAACATTCTCTTGCTTCAATTTCATATTTTGAAAATCATTTATATTTTTACTAAAATCATTTTTCGTGTGACATCTCATTTCTTCATAAATTTTTAATTGTTGTTTAAACTCATGTAAATTGGAGCAGTCATGTAATAAATATTTATTTTGCGAGAATCAAGAATGCCAGTAATGATGTAATGAATTGGCCTGATAGTTTGTGTTAGTGTGATCATTTCTTTCATAATGAAAAAATCAAAGATAAATAAATCTCTTTTTTAAAGAGATTTATTTATCTTTGATAATGCTGGTGGCTAAGCATCTCATGAATTTCAGCAGAATTAATCTGAGTTCCATATTTGGCGATAATGCTTTTTTCAATTTAATTAATATATAAATGTATATCACTGTCACTTTTAACAAATAAAGAGGCAATAACTCTAAATCTATTTTTTCAGTAAAAACAAACTTCTGCATTACAGATAAATTAAAAGAATTAGAAAAGATTCAAATTTTTCTATTATCCATAAATGAATATTTTTGTGTTTCTACCAAATAAATATAGGTACAAGAGATTCAGTATTGTGAAAATTTAATCAGTTTCATAAATGAAGAATCAAAATCAATATTTGATGTACTAATACTATATTTATTATTAAAGTGTAATGAAAGTTTGACATCCAATTTATCATTTTATTTGGAATTTCTTCTGGTTCAACATCAGAATCAATACTATTCTCAATGTATTTTTGAAGAGATTCCAAATCAATTTATGAAATTATTCTTTGGGCTAAATCAGTTTTGTGCTATGGGGCCGTCCATAAATGATGTCACATGTTTTTTTCTAAATTTTTTATTCCCCTCCCTTTGTCACAAAATGTCACACATCACATTACCCCCCTCCCCCTCTCTTGTCACATGTCACGCTATATAAGCAAACATATACTTGCAGTTCAAAATCAAAGCACTATGTTATATTTCACATTTCAAATTTTATTTTTTAACTTTAATTACATGTTTTAATGACATTTGTGAGCTGAACAATAAAAATGATTTGTATTTTGTATTAAATAAGGTTTATAATACTAATAATTAATATAGAATAGTAATAAAATATTAATATCAAAGAGCAATTAAAAACAGTAGTATTTTAGAAGTTGAAATAAAATTTAGCCATATTTGGTTTTAAATCTTATCTTTATGAGCACAAAATATTTTAATTTTAAAACAACTTCATATTTCATAATTTAATCTACTGAATTTTAATTGTTTTTATTTTAACCAGAAAGTGTGATCTCACATTTCTTCTTACCTCTTCCCCTCCCCCTTGTCTCTTCAAGCAAGACATCAGCGTTAGAATTCCTTAAAAAAAGTCACTGGTCCCAAGGACCAGTAAGCATGAGAATTTACTGGTCCGCTACATAAAAACAGGACCCTTCATAAATACATTTTAATTCATAACTACATTAAATAATTTTAACACTTAGAGTAAATTTTCTGTACTTTTTAAAGAATAAATGTGCAAGATACAAATTTAATTATAAAATAATGCTTATTTAAGTGTAGAAGATGAGAAGTATCCTATTGTTTGCATTTCTTTTAAAATGGGGCAAGACAGGTATATTGAAAAAAACATTTTTGCTGAAAAAAGGAATATTTTTGTTGAGTTAATGTGTACTTTGCTTAATGAAATGGTGCTTTCAGGAGTCACATTGACTCAGAAAGATTTGGAGCAATAAAAAACCGATTGGGAAACATGAAAATCAGTTTTTGGAGCAGCAACAACAATTTTCAAGCAAGAAAATTAATTTTTAAATCAGAAAAAATTCTCTCCCGGCATTCACTTTTTTTTTTCGTGCTTTTTTGACGAAATTTCCGTTTTCACGTTATTTTGACGAAATCTTTTATTTTTATTGACGAAATATACCGTTTTTTTGCGATATTTTTTGACAAAATTTGCCGTTTTGTCGCGATTTTGGGGGAAATTTGCCGTTTTTTCGCGTTTTAGGATAAAATTAGCCATGTTTTTGCGAATTTTTTGACGATATTTGCCGGAAATTAGTCATTTAGCGCTTTTTTAACAAAATTTGTGGGTTTTTTTCACAATCTTTTGAGGAAATTTGTCGTTTTTCGCGATTTTTTTGAAAAATTTCGCGTTTTATCGGGATTTTCGGATAAAATTTGTCTTTTTACGCGATTTTTTTTAATCTGCCGTTTTTTTTTTTTTTTTTTTTTTTTTTTTTTCAATTTTTTGAAGAAATTTAAAATTTTTCTGCAATTTTTGGAAAAAAATCTGCCGTTTTTCGAAATTTTTTTTGGCAAAATTTGGCATTTTTTCGCGATCTTTCGAAGAAATCTGCCTTTTGTTTCGGGTTTTGGAATGAAATTAGCCATTTTTTCGAGAATTGTTTGACAAATTTGCCGTAAATTAGTCGTTATTTCGCGATTTTTTTTAACGAAATTTGACATTTTTTCGCGATCATTTAACGAAGTTACGCGTCCCGTGGAACGCGTAAGAGCTATTTTTTGCTTCCCATTGCCGATTTTTTGAGTAATTTATGCGCTATAGCGCATCTGCGGCATCGCTGATAATAATAAAAAAAAATCTTATGTGCGATCGGTTGCAGTTTTCCCAGGGCCTGAAAAAAGGCACTGGTCCTGCGGACCACTAAATTTTTCAAATTAGTAGTCTGATTGAATTATCGGTGGTCTCGGACCAGCGGACCACCAAGGATTTCGAACGCTGTTTATGGATGACTCCTATTTATATCAATGCGTAAAATAGTGGATATAAAAACAAGCTCAGTTAAAGAAAATGTTGCAGCAATTTCCTCCTTTTTTGTTTAAAAGTCAAAGTCTGTTTAACAGAACAGTAAACAATTGAGTGATCTAATTCTGGAACGATTTTATTCTTCGCCATCAGAAGAAAATAAAGGCTTATGCAACAGCTTTATTTTATTTGTTCTTTCACTCTTCAGTCAAAAGCGATTTGTAGGATATCATTTAAGAACATATGAAAGCAAAATAATAATACTACTCATCAATAGAGATGGGAATGCTCGGAAAAAAACGGGTTTTTTTTTTCAGTTTTTTTCCAAAGGCTTGTTTTTAAATTTTTCCGAACTGGAAAAATTGAAATTTCATGTATGAAATAATATATGGAAAATTTTGTAATAGCTACATTCTCATACTTTTAATTTAATTATGTTGAGAGTCCCACATGAAAACTTTAATGTGGGTAATCTAATCTCAGAGCAGAAATCTGTTTGAGAAGACTTGAAAGAATCCTTTACATTATTTTCTTGTTTGAAACACAAGACCCTTCGTAAAATTTCTCTTGAAAATAGACATTTCAGAAAACAGTTTAATCTACAAACTTAATCTTTTGCAAATGCAGTGATTGAAGAAAAAAAAAACTTATGCCATATAGCAGCTGAATCTTATCTAGTTGTATATATGTATAAATAACCATATTAAAAATGTCTAAATAGGAACCTAAATATAGTAATAATTTCTTATTCACAAATTCTGATTATATTTTGTACAAGTATATACAAGAAGTTCGCAATTTCACAAAAACAGGATTACATGAAATAAATCTAGATATATAATCAAATGTAACTTCTCTTTTTAAAAATTAACTCATGTGCAAAATTATTTCAATAATATGCTGATTAATGGAAATGGTAAAATAAAAATTTTAACATAAAATTTAAAGCATGCATTTATTATTTTTTCTATCTTTTCAAGAAGTAAGTGTATTGAATTTGTGAAAATTTTAACTTCCAGTTTTGACGTGACAACGTCTTGTAAATTGGTTTGCCGGGAGACACTTCAAGAAACTGCGTTACGTTACGTTACGCTCCGCTCACGATACGCGCTCACTTTTCTCTTAACTTTTTCCGGTCACTTGTGGGACCATTTTCTGAACGTGAATGTGAATTCGCTGCAAGGAAGGGGCGGTGCTTAATAGGAATTTTAGATAGTATCAAACTAAGACGAAATACGTTATGTATTAGTTATTAATATAAAGTACAAAGAAAATAAGTGTAGTTTATTTCGTAATTCGGTGGTATATTATGGAAAACTAATGATATGTGATTAGTGAAAGCCATTTTACTTTAGTTATATTCTGCTCATTGAAAAATTCTTTAATATGCTGTTTACAAAATTCAACATTTGACATCAATAAACATGAAGTAAAATGTGTTTAACAAACACAGTGTATTGCAAGTTATTGTATGTATATTTGTATATAAATACGTATGTATGTGTAAAGGTAAAAATAAAATTTTGTTAATATGAAATTCAGTGCGAGATTCTTTGTATAAATTAATGTTTTAAATATAATTCTTTGTATAAATAAATGTTTTAAATTGTTACTATTATTTCATCCTTCTTCCTACTATACGAATGAATATTCACATTAAAATTATTTTACAACTCAAAGTCGTTGTCACGTAAAACTTTCGCCCGTATACCGACTTTACAGGCAACCAATTTTTTGATGTACTTAAACGTTTTAGAGGTCCTGAACACGATTTGATGGTTTTTGGAAAATATCTGTCACTCTGTGAGTCTAAATGTGACAAAAATTTTATGGGCACTCAATCTCAAGAACTGAATGCACATAATTTCACAAAACCTTATATTCAGTTACACCTTGATATAAACTTGAGATGTTTAGTTATTAGTGTATATTGCCCTACCAGGGTTGGCGAGTTTTTGCCGAAGGTGGAAAAAACCTGGTAAAAACCATCCTGGCAAAAATAGGTTTTTGCCAAAGAGGTGGCAAAAATAGACTGTCCATTTAATTTTTTTCTCCAAACAGAGATAAAATATTTCACGAAAGAAAAAACTGCATATTTAATAAAAAAATCATTATTATTCTAAATTTATTTTAATTTTTAAGTTAAATAAGTATAATTATGTATTTTATGACAGAATACTAATTTTTATAACAAGGTTATAAATGAAAAAAATACCACTTTTATATAAATAAATAGAAACTTCATTTATTCATGTTTATACAATTATTAATAATTCATAAAATAGAACTGTTAAGACTAAGTAAAGAATTTATGTTTATAGTTTATATATGTTAGAAATTCGAAGAAACAGTTATTGTAACCTAAATTTAATTTAATATAAAATTATATTTAAAGCAGAAAGCTATTAAATTTCAAATATTTCAACAATATCTTCCTCACATCCTAAATTTTGCTGCTTTAGCATGGTATAACAGTAAAGTTTTGAAAGAGTATCTGTTGATAGTTTATTTCGAATCTTAGTTTGCACAAATGAAAAACTTGAAGAAAAACTTTCAATAGCAGCACTACTTGCTGGACAATTTGATGGTGTGCTTAAATGATTAAATTTGTGAAAAGTTCAATTTGAAGGTGAAATGTCTATTTGAGAGACAAATAATTTTATGAAGGGTCCTGTTTGAGATTAAAGAATTTTGTGAAGGGTCCTTTAAAGAACCTAAAATTTTCCTAAACATATCCCTGACTTGAGGTAAAATAATTAGGTATGTAATTTTTTATTTTGTTCTTAAATTCCTAAGGAAGACTGAATCCCACTTTTTTTTCAAAGATTTAAAATATTTAATATTAATTAATTAGCAAATTAAATTAAAATATTAAATTGTACACTGTTAGATTTAATTGTTTATAACATTACTATCCTTATTAGCGTGCAGATTTTATTACACATTAAAGACAAATAGGTTTTTTCCATTTTTGCCAGTTTTTTCCATTTTTCCCCTGGTTTTTTCCAGTTTTTGCCACTGTCCTGGCAAAAATACCAACCCTGTGCCCTACTGATGGTGCTGCTATGCTGCATTATTCATAATTTCCACAATAGCTCTATCCCAAGAAGTAATGTATGTATTTTTATAAAACTTCAGATTAAGTTAATCTTTGACATAACTTCGTGCTCATTACTTTTTGGTGTAAATCGCTCAACATATGACGCTGCTATGCTGCATTATTCATGATTATCACAATAGCTCTATCTCAAGAACTAAAGGATGATTTTTTATCAAACTACAGATTCAGACAGTTCCTGGTATATATTAATGTAGTTTAGTTTTTTATGTAAATTGCCCTATAGGTGGCACTACTATGCTGCATATTTCAAGATTTCGTTATAGCTGATTAATTGAATGTTTTTTCAAAGTGTTTAATCTAAAATTGACCTCTATTTTACCTCCATAATGTACAGTAATGTTGCAAAAACATGGGCTGTTTGCATTAGAAAAGTACAACTGAATAAAAATCTAATAGTCAATAAATCCTATGCTATTTTTTAGTTGCAGACCTGAGTAAGCCAAACTAAAATTTAGTTTTGTTTGAATTTAGATTACAAAACTAAATCAAAATTTTTTTGAGTTGAGATTGGAAAGTTATACCCAAACTAAACATATTTTTTAAAGGAAATAAAATTGTAATTGCAACAAAAAAATGTAATGATGTAAAAAATATGCATTTTTTAAACAAACAATGGAATTTTTGAATACTGATATTCATAATAATGACATAACTGCAATAATTTCTTTAAACTAGTATTATTTACTTCAAAACTATACTTATGTAAATGGAATGCATAATTTTTTTCATTCCAAACTGCAGACATATTGGCTCAGGTTTTTACATTAGGTCAATTGGTAGTTAAACATGTAACTGAAAAATCATTTCAACAGAGATATGATATAACAAACAATAGCATTTAATAAATATTCTTAGGCTATGAAAAAAAAAAAAATCCTAAACTTTTAAAAGCAGGTTTGCTACTTTCTTTTTATTTTGTAATATAAAGTGAAAATAATTTTCTTTTAATATGAAAAAATGGGGAAAAATGTTTATTATTTAATATTCTCTAAGAAAATATAATTTATTTGGGAGAAGCAATCATGAAAAATCAATTTTTCCGGGGTTTTTTTCTGAAAAAAACCGGTAAAAAACCAGTTTTTTTCCACCACTTATATTTTTCCAGAAAATTTACATCTCTACTCATCAATGGTAAGAAAGTTTTTATATAGACTAGTAAATGATTAAAATCTTTTCATTTAAAGCTTGAATTACTGTATACATTGATATAATGAATAATGAAGCTTAATTTATTTACATCACAAATTTCACAACAAAAGAGTTGTACCATCTGCCAGCAAAAGAAAATATGTATATTCCATTCATTGATCAGCCAGAACAATTATATTTTCAAATTGGAATTGTATGATTATTTTAAAAACACTGAACAGTGATCTTTATAAATTTGCAGTAATCTTTATTCTACAAGTAAATTATTGAATAGAATCACTGAAATGATGATTATCTAAAGGATTTTAAATGATATTTTTCGGCGAGTTGCCATGACAGTTTAGGAATAAATTAGGGATGCACTGAATAGTGATTTTGGCTGAATGCCGAATATTCGGCTAGCTGAATAGTAATTGTTGGGCCGAATACCGAATATTCGGCTTTCCAAATACGTTTTATATTTCAAAGTTTAAAGGTATTAAAATGTTACTTTTTAAAACAATTTTACATAATATTTAATAAAAGGAACTTACATTTTGATAAACAAGAGTTTTTTATAAGAACATTTAGTATTGAAAAAAATCTGCCTTGAGTAAGAAACACAATTACAAGACTTTTTTAATTCATAAAATTTTAAATTTCATAGTTTCTTTCTACTAATTAAAACAAACATTTTAAAATCAAAGAGAAATAAAGAAAAAAATGGTTCAAGAAAAACTTTACAGTCCCCTAATGGTCCTTTTTCAATAACTCAAGGCAGATTTTTTTCAATATAAAGTACAAATATTTTCAACTTAATTCTGAATAAAGGAATACCTAGTTCATAGTTCTTTTCTTATGAATGATGGCATTTTCCACCCTTCCCATCGTATCATATTTTACAGAAATCAAAGCATGTGAGTTGAAAATACAGTTATGGTATCTTACTTATTGTTAATGCAACAAACAAAAACACAAGTTTGACCTAGATTGAGATGAAATACAATGTATTCATGACTCAATAAATTAATAATGATTATGGCATCATGAACAAAAATTGCCATTACTATTCTCAAAAGTTTTTCTATCTTGTTTAAGGACTTTTATTTGGAAAAAGCAAAAAACAGATTATTTACTAAACAAAATTTACGAATTTGCATTCACACATCATTTATTCCCTAAGAAGAATCCTAAAAAATACCATTTTAATCCTTCTCATGGTTAATTTTCTTAAGTTATACTTTACAAACATCAAACAAATAATGTAAAAGCATTCTATTTCATTTAAATATGATTTTCTTTTTAATTATTTTAAATATGTTTATAAATTGACAGTTAAAAGTAGAAATTGTGAAAAGTTTTTAAAAATATGTTTTAAAAGATTTTATTAAATGTTGGATTCAGCCGAATATTCGACTAAACCGAATAGTTTGAAATTCGGCAAACAGAATATTCGGTAACATGGCCGAATACCGAATATTCGGTGCATCCCTAGAATAAATATATGACGACTCTTTTAAGTGTTATATAATGTAACAGATGTAATGACTCAAGTATTATATAATGAATAATTAAAGATTATATTCACTGTATATAATTAAGATAAACACACATCTTATACTTTTGAATTCACAACTGTTTCACAGTACACATCCATCTTTCCTGCTTCTCTGTGAAAACTCTGATCCTGTTATTTGTTTAAGACAGATGTTGCTGACACTTCTTGTCAGGCTTGGGAAAAAAATCATGATTTTTTTAAAAAAATCAAAAAAATCAGATTTATTTGATTTAAATCAGATTTTTTTTTATTTAAATCGGATTTATTTGATTTTTTTTAGAATTCTATTTTTAATTATTGTGTTTTTATGTTTTTACAATACATGGAGCAGTTTTTTATAAAACTAACTAAAAAAAGAATAAATATTTATAATTTATAAAAATAATATAAGAAATAATTATATAGTTCATTAAATACTATATTCTAGTTACTGATTTGTACTAAAAATTAAACATTTAGGCTTTAATCTAAAGCCATTCTATTATTTTGTAATTGATTTGTGTACACTAAATAAGAAATAAAATTAAATAGGTTGTAAATGAATAGAAAATGGTAAAGTTTAAAGAACAAATTAAATATTCATTTAATGCAAGCTATTTATTAAGGGATAAAAATCACAATTAATTCAATAGTTTTTAAGCAAATAGAAATAAATCAGGGATTTAATTGTTTGAACAAAAACACTAATTTTGAAGCTTTGTCCACTCAAAATTTATTATGAAGGCTTGGATGAACTAGTCCAAAAGAAGAAAATTGTCTTTCTACTCCAGCAGATGAAGCCATGTCTGTTGTTATTTGGTAAATAAATTCAATTTTGCTGATTATCTTTTTACCTCCCATTATATAAAATGACTTCCATCAATCATAATCTGTCATAATATCTAAAACTTTTTTCTCAAGCAATGGTAATTTTTGGAATGGGCCATTTTTTGCTTCAAAATGTGCTACAAAGGTGAGAAGATTTGGACAATTTTCTTTAATGAATGCCAAATCTTCATTATTTTCCTCTACACTAAGTGAAATTTCATTTCAATTTAAAACAGAGGGACTTAATAAAACTCCAGCAAAATGAAAGCCATTAATAGCTTGTTCATATTTTGCTTTAAATTTTTTAATTCTATCTCGGACTTGACAAGTTCTGAAAGTTAAAAATCAGGAGATTTTATTTAAAAAATCCGGAGATATTTTTGTGAATGAAAACTTGTTAATTTGTTGATGTAAACATCTTTAGTAAAAGTTTGTTTCAATATTGCTTGGTTATACTGAAGATTAAAAAGAAATGTATCACCCTTACTCAAATAAGGAAAGTATGTATTCTTTACAAGTAGAACACATTTAAGAATATAATATTTAGTATATTTTACAATATTTTTAGTTTGACTAAATATTATTGAAAGAGGGATGTTTTTTGTCATGAATCAGGGTGTAATTCATCACATAAAACACTAGTGGTCAAACATACTAAAGAACAATTACACCTGTACTAGAGCTTTTCTCACTGAATCACAGCACATTTGATTGTTAAATAACAGAATATTTAAAAAGTGTGAAAAATTAGGAGAAATATGTCAAAAATAAGGAGTATGGAGAAACATCTGAAAATCAGGAGACTTGGCAACTCTGCTATCTTTATCTAATACATTTTCTAGCGTTTTACCCAAAAATTTTAAAAATTCGTCAGCTTTGATTGAAAGTTGACAGTGCAATATGGCAAGTTTTAAAACTTGTTCCTAGCTTGCAGTATCCGATTTTTTGGTGAACATTAATGATCTTGTTTAATTATTAACTTGTGAAACAAAAAAAGATTCAAATAATTTAGTTGCCAAGATTGGAAAACGAAAAATGATTTATAAAGTGTTTCTGTGTTTCACCTCATCGTCTAAAGTTTATTACAAAAGAACAATTAAAGGATTAGGAGGGGGACACCTGGACTTAAGGCCCCTGTCCTCGCTCGAGGAAATGCTCGCGAGCTAATGCTATTCCTATGGGGAAGCATTTTTCTAATAACTCTTTTGCATTCACACATGACACTTCTGAATAATTTTTTTTTAACTGGATAGCTGAGGTACATGCTGACAGCACACCTTTTTTACTTTTTTGATTTTGGTTGCAGATATTTTTTACAAAGTTAGTTTCACTTTCAAAACCGGTTTCGAAACTGAAAGTGCTTTTTAAAAAATATATCTGCAACAAAAATCGAAAAAGTAAAAAAGGTGCGCTGTCGACATGCACCTCAGCTATCCAATGCAAAAAAAAATTATTCAAAAATGTCAAAATGCGAAAGAGTTATTAGAAAAATGCTTCCCCATAGGAATAGCATTAGCTCACGAGTGTTTCCTCGAGCGAGGACAGGGGCCTTAACCTGTACCTGCCACATTCTTTCTGATAGCAATCCTGAAAATACCAGAAAAACACCTGTTACTTATTTACACCTATTTCTTACTTCTCTGCTGACTAATTTCAAATATGAAAAAAAAAATTGATTTAAATCAAATGATTTTTAAAAAAAAATCAGTTGATTTAAATCTAGATTTAAATCTTGATTTAAATCATGCCAACCCTGCTTCTTGTAACTGGCTGGATAGAGGTGTGCAATTTACTGACACACACACACACACATATATATATATATATATATATCAGTATTTCAAAAACTTTTAATCTGTAAAAAGTTATGAAATTTTTTCTGAAATGATATATTTATTACTTTTAACTAAAAACTTCAAATGTTCTTTTTAGTGCAAGTTTATCAGAATTTTTCTTTGAGTGTACATTTTTTTGTAATTTTTATTTAATTTAATTTTTTTTTTTTTTTTTTCAGGTCCGTATGGAATAAATCATGGCATTGAATTATATCGTGATATTGTAGATTTTGCTTTTGAAAGACTTGATGATTTCATAGGAAATGCCAGTGCAATTGATGAATATGATTTTTGTGAGCCTTCATTTTTTGTGGGAAATTGTTTGTTACTTGATAGTAGTTGCCAGCAATATGATAGAGTTTATTGTGGAGCATCTTGTCCTGAGGAATATGAGTCTTATATAAAAAATTTAGTCAAAGTTGGAGGAATTTTAATAATGCCTCTTAATGAAAAAGTAAGAATTCTAGTTTTGTTAAAAGTAGTTTTTACATCTTATAATATGACTATCTTTAATTTCATTCATTCCATATTTTATTCATTGTCTGCTTGTTATCCTACTGTAGCTTGCATTCCCAATTACAACTATCTTTGTCATGTCTTCCTGCCCAAAAAAAAAAAAAAAAAAAAAAAATGAAGTGAATGGCATTACTGTTATCCTGTCGACTAATTTCATCAAATTATATAAATGGAAGAATGTTGTCATTCTAAGATTTTAAGATAATGGAACTGATGAATTTAAATTTAAAAAAATCACTGATGAATAGGATCAGTATTGAATTTAAAAAAAGTTTTCTGGTAGAGATTTCTGTATCTCTGGAAGGGGGGGGGGGGTAGGAAATTGCAATTTTGCATCATTGAAAATAAAAAAAAACTCAAATCTTCTGAAGGTTTTTACGTTGCTCTGGGGGAAATGTACCCCAGGCCATCTCCTAATTCAACGCTAAATAGAGTTAATTTAATAATGATGTTCTTTTATGGCATAGCGAACTACCAAATATAAAATTTGATTTATTAAGATGATTTCAGAAAAGAATAGTTATTTAAATGTAGAATTATTAAATGTAACCATAAACGAACAGATATATTAAAGATATTATTTTTTTGAATAGCATGCAAGTATTTTAATGTAATAATTGAATGTAAGTATCTATGAATTAATTAAATAATTTTTAACTTTCCAACGAAGTTAAAAAGTATTTGATTTTGGTTTGTCTGACTGTCTGCCCAGGCCCTAACTCTCATAAATATACTTGGATTGCCATGAAATTGCCATCTTTCAAGGTGCCCTTACTTGTCATGGTATATCGGTCAACATCAAATTTTCTGAAATCAGTTTTTCTCATTGTCAGGGGCTTATGATAACCTCAGGGGTGATTCTCGTCCGAAATTTCTGAAAATTTAAGGCATCCTCTTCCGAAAATTTGAAATTGGGTTATCAGTTCCGCATAGTTGCCAACTTGTACGGTTTTGCGCGCGGAAAAAACAATTACGTGGAAAAGCAAATTTCATGAAAGGATCGCCGAAATAGCATACATTTCGTCAATATTTCGTGGAAAAGCGACGATTTCGATGTTTTTGTAAATGAACTTTGTCAAAAGATCGATAAAAAATGCGAATTTCCTGTGTGGATCCCCCCCTCCCCCCCCCCCCCCTGAAACACTTGTAATGTCTTTTTATATAACATCATTTTTTAACTAGTTTTTTTAATTTTGAAAACCATTTGTATATTTTTTTACACCTATTTTAGTAATTTATTTTGATGCAGCATTTTTAACCTTCCCACTACCGTGACCGGATATATCTGATCACTAGGCTGCAGGTTTCACTGCAGTTGAAGCTTTATTTAAATTAATGTAATTCTACAAATATAATCCAGTTTTTAGAAATTGAATTATGATTGATGCTTTCAAAGTTTATAAGCATATACGTAACAAAAAAATTATGCCTTGATAGAAAATCCCTCTTTTATTAACATTTAAAATAAATTGCAGAGAAAAAAATTACAATTTTGCCCTTTTGCTCGGTGGTTGGGGTTAATGTCCTATTTTAGTAGAATTATAGTTGCTTACATAAATTGTGCAGTCTGGCAATTATATTTCTAACCGCCTTTGTGCAATAAAATGCCTTTTAAATGCTAAACAGTCCAAATTCATTGTAGAATGTTTTGACTGTGAGTAGGCACTAGGTTACAGCTCTCCAAATTCTGAACTCAAATTTGTATTATAATATATATATGCATGTATGTTTATAAGATGGAGGAAAGGGCAGTTTGGGCTTTCAAAATGGCTTTAAAAAGTGGGAGATCAATTCGTTAACTACATTTGTCTTTCTTACCTTTGGCACATCAACATTATGTTCCCGTGCTGCAGTGAATTTCTGCCTTTGACTTGACTGAACTTTTACATGATTAATGATAAATTATTTCTAACTATGTTATTATAAGTTTTACATTTTTTCAGCTTTGCATACCACATAAATTTTACATTAAATTAAATGTTTTTTGTTTATCTTTTTATCACACGCTTTTAACTAACTTTTTATGGTATATTTTTGTATTTTTTCCTAAACTTGATCTTGGCGCAGCATGTTCCTTAAAAGATTTTGTGCCAATAAACCACAATCAATCAATTAATCAAACATTTTGAGTTGTTGAGACTGTTTGCATGTTACAGGTGATGTATATAAGTTTGTTCCCATAATTTTTATTCATATTTTAGACAAATTTAGATAATTAAATACAAGGTTGGAAAAAAACCAGGTTTTTTTTAAAAAACCCAAAAAAACCGGTTTTTTTGGTTTAAACCAGGTTTTTTTGGTTTAAACTGGGTTTTTTTAAAAACAACCTTTTTTAGTACATATACATGCATATTTATTAATAAAAATAGACATTGTTGGATTATATGTAGTATAAATTCATTTTAAAATAATTTAAATTAAATAATTAGTGAATTATGTAGAAAATTGAAAAAAAAATCATATTTTAATTTAAACAGTTATTACCTACCTACCTAACAGACCTACTCTAAAATTAAATGCAAAATGGATAATTCTGCAGAAAAAACGTATTAATCAAATTTAGGGGGGGGGGGGGTAATCACAAGTGTCCCCAATATGCTTAACAAAAGATCCCCACGCTAATTAAGGAAGCATCTTATCTCTATGAACCTGTATCCAAAAATTGAAGCAAAACTGTTAATTTGCAAGAAAAAAAAATTACCTAAATAGGGGTAATCCCACCGATCCCCCGTTTATACTTATCCAGTGAATTCCCAAAACCAATCAGGGAAGCGCCTTATCAGAATGAACCTATATCCAAAATTTGAAGGAAATCTGTAAATCCTGCATGAAAAACCTATTAACCTAAATTAAGGGGGGAGTGGTTACCTCCCATTTGCCCCCCTCTTAGACTTATCCAATGAACTCGCAAAACTAATCATGGAGATGCCCTCTTCAGAATGATTCTATGTCTAAAATTTCATCGAAATCTGATAAATCTGCATGAAAAATCCATTTATCAAAATAAAGGTAGGGTGATTAGCCCCTGTTCCTCTCTATTTTTATCCAATGAATTCCCAAACCCAAAACTAATCATGTCGGTGCCCTCATCAGAATGATCTTGTCTAAAATTTGAGTGAAATCTGATAAATTCTGCATAAAAAATCCATTTATATAAATCAGGAGGAGGGGCATTAGCCCCTTATTCCCCCTCTTCATACTTATACAATTAAAACCCAATAATAATCACGGGGGTGCCTCATCAGAATGATGCTATATCTAAATTTTGAATGAAAACTGATAAATCTGCATGAAAAACCCATTTATATGAATTAAGAAGGAAGGCATTAACCTCCCATTCAGGGCTGGGATTTTGCTGACAGAAAATGGTTTCTGCCGTGCCAGTGGCAGAAAGTGGTTATAACCGGTTTTAACCGGCAGAATCTGGCAACAACTGGCATAAACTCATTTCATGACATAATCTGAGATTTTTTTAGTAGTATTAAATTGCATCTATACATTTTATTCAGGATAAATAACCAATAAAATATTTTAAATAGCTTTAATTAAAAAGTAAATTTGTTAGAATTTGTTAGTTTTGAATATTTTATGAAGAATCAGTCTTATTTGCAGATAATATAAAAAATATGAACAATGATATTAAGGACATAGCAGTTGGTAAAATTGTAAATAAATATCATGATTTATAAAGAAGATAAATGCTTGTTCTTGTTACAAATGTTAAAATCTATTGCTGTTGCTTTAGATAAAAGTAAAAAACATTGACAGTTTTAATTGCAGCTGCTCATAAAATTTGCTTAACTTTATTTAATGATGAAAAATATTATTTAAACTCACAAATACAAGATTCAAATCTCATTTAAATGCAGTGCTAGCTTTCGTGTAATAATGACATTACCAGCAAGTAATGCTGCTCTCGAAGCTCTCTTTACTTTCATTCAGAACAAATTAAAAAGCAATCTAGATTAAGAAAAGTTCGCAAAATTAATCCTATTCTATGGAATGCTCTTAGTATTCCTTATTCTACAAAAATAAATTTGTTCTTTTAATGTTGTAAAATAATTGTACTATATTAATTTAACTAATTTACATTAATTTTTTTTCTGTTATTTTTTTGCTACAATTATTTACTTGCATATTTTCACAAGAATCATTTCTCTTTGTATGTAGTAGTAGATAATTTTTAAATTACCACAGTCTGTTATTTATTTAAAAATACTCTGAAAGTAATGCTAAAATATCATAAAATTTTTTGTGATTTTTTTTTTTTTTTTTTTTTTTTTTAACTTCTTAAATAGAAATTGAACCATAAGCAATAATATCAATCGTTAAACTTGTACAGCATCAAATAGCCATTAGAAAATACTCTGTTTTTCTAATGACAGAAACTTATTATATAAACAAAGTATATTTATATGATCATTTTGAAACTTTTTTGCTACTTTGAATGACATTCATAATCTTTTATTTGATTTTTTAACTGAATTCTTTATATATTGTGTGAATTATAAATCATTGCAAGTTAAAGTTCTTATTAGAATATTTCTTGGTTTCTGCCAGTTTTTGCCACTTACTGGCAGAAACTACTTTCTGCCATGCCAGATTTAACTGGTTATAACCACTGGTTTTAACCACCCTGGCAGAAACATGCCAGCCCTGCCCCCATTCCCCCCACTTTATACTTTTCCAATGAACATCTAATACTAATCACGGAGGCGCCTTATCAGAATGATCCTATATCTAAATTTTGAAGAAAAAAAAACTGATAATTCTGCATGAAAAACCCATTTATATCAATTAAGGGGAGGGGCATTAACCCCTGTTTCCCCTCTTATACATATCGAATGAACTCCAAAAACTAAGCAGGGAAGCGCCTTATCAGAATATGCTTATATCCAAATTTCAAGTGAATTGGATATATTTATCCTGAGTTATCATGTTAAGTATGCACGCACGTATGTACATACATACAGAACAAACGGGCATATAAGCTCTCAGGCTTATATCCTATGAGCTAAAAAGTAAACAAAAACTGAAGTGAACTGACTTTTCCCCTTTTTTTTAGTATTCCAAATGCTTAACTTAAAAAAAATTCTGTAATATTACTTTGTAAGGTTTCTTATAAAAAATACACCATTCATAAATCTTTTTGCACTTTTCTAAGTACATCTGAACAGTTTGTCTGTAAAAAATTTATAAAACTGGAATCCCCTTCTTATTATATCAAAGGTTTTTCTTCTTTTGAATGCAAATGATGAAATTAATAAACATTTCCTTTTAATACAATCATCTGAAATAAATTCATACATCCATCGCAACAGCAATATCTGTTTCAATGTTGTACATGCACAAAAGTGGAATAAAATTCGTTATATAGAATATATTTTTTGTAATATAGGGGTTAATTTACATGTTAATGGTGTTCAAAGTCAAAGTTCCACAGAAAATTTTGTTACATAGGAAACTTCATCAAACAGAAATTCCACTGTAAGTGATTATAATAAAATATTTTTATATGTACTGTTATTTTAAATTGTAAACAATATGCATATTTAATACAAACATAAAAATGGCAGAAAACTGACAAATTTTTGCAATTGAGAAATTATTTTTTTTTTTTAAGAATTAAAGTTGTTTGCATGTATATACAGTGTGTATTACAGGTGTTTGTATATTTGCAATACTCTTTATGTATGTGTGTGTATTGTTTCCAGTGTATGTATTGTGTCTATTTGTTTTTGTCTAGTTGCTGAAAATCACCAGAACTGGAGAGTCAACATGGTCAACTGCTAAAGTATTATCAGTTTCTTTTGCTCCATTGATAGCTCCTCCTCCTCCTGCTGATAATGCTGAATATATAAAACTTGGTAAGTAGATAATGTATGAATAAATATGTCTTTTTTAATATTCTTGATATTTGTATATTATCCCATCTGCCATGTGAACTTTTGGCAGTTGAAACAAATAAGAATAATAGTTTTGAAGGCATTCCCTAACAAAATTTAGCCCTGAAAGTAATGGTCGGTTTGTGTCACTAACCGACCATGTGGACTCTGTTCAGCAGATCACATGATCTATAGTTTGCTAGCTTTGGACCATGATTGGACTGATTTCAAAACAGGATGTGGAGGGCGTCCCATTTACCATTCATTTATTCATGAAACACCGGAAATGGCAGCCATACTAGGAAGGATTTTAGGGTCAAAAGTAGAACCATAATCTTAGTTCTCCTTCTGTTATTCTACCTTCATGGAAGGCATAAAAAGGAACACACTATCACTAGGCATTATATGTTACACGATATTTCTGTAAAGAATTGTCCTTTTAAAATTTAATGATATTAAATATTGCAGAACTTATGGCTTATTAAGTATTATGGTCTTATTTATAAAAATCCCTTTAAATAGAATAAGTATTCTGAAATGAGGAATTTAAATCTAAGCAATTAAAATTTACTGAGAGTATGCATTCCAGAGCTGGTGGAGTTTTTGCAGCATCCCTGTTGGCACCTGAAGTAGGGAAAAGGCCTGAACTTCTATCACACTGTCAAAAACATTCTTAAATTTAAAATCCTTAAAGCGATTTTAAAATTCTGTTAGAAAATTAAATTCAGTAGTATTTATAAGACAGATAGTGATTTGGCCAAACACTACCTTTTTTTATTATAATAAAGAAAATAACTTTTGATTGTGTATGAATAATATATATGTACGTATAGAATGTACGTATAGATAAGTATAAAATGGAAAAAGAATAAAAAAATTTACATTTTGTAATTAATCTGTTTACATTTTTTAATAACTTTATGTATTTCTTGTTTTGAAATATTTCAAACACATTGACACTGCTAATAAAACAATTTTTACTATATTTGAATTTTAATCACATAACTCTATCTACAGGAAAGTAATTCATAAGCATTTTATCTAAAATAGAAACTGATTAATCATTATTACTATTAAATGTAATTTTTAAATTTAGAAAACTTATTTTAGCACAAAAAAAATATGAAATAGCACTTTATCTTTTTATTCTAAGATGTATCAAATTGATTTATAGTAAGTCAGGAGATAAGTTATTTCCATTAAAATATAAAGAATTTACTTCACTTTTACTGTCAAATGATATTTTATCCTTTATTTAAAATCAATAATATTCTTACCAGGGATGTACCGAATATTCAGTATCTATTCGGTATTTGGCCTATTCGGCCACGTTATCGAATATTCGGTTAGGCCGAATATCAAACTATTCGGCCGAATCCAATACTTAATAAAGCCTTTTAAAACACATTTTAAAAAACTTTTCATAATTTCTACTTTTAACTGTCAATTTATTAATATATTTAAAATAATTAGAAATAAAATCATTTCAATAATATAGAATGTTTTTACATTATTTATTTGCTGTTTGTAAAGTTTAACTTAAGGAAATTAACCATGAGAAGGATTAAAATTATGATTTATTAGGATTCTCCTTAGGAATAAATGATTTGAGTGCATGTGCAAGTTCTTAAATTCTAGTTAGTAAATAACCTATTTCTTGCTTTGCCCAAAAGTCCTTAAACAAGAAAGGAAAACTTTTGAGATTAGTAATAGCTATCAAGGCAGACAATTTTTTGTTTATGAAACCATAATCATAATCAACTTATTGAATCATAAATGCATTGTATTTCATCTCACTCTAGGTCAAACTTGTGTTTTCGTTTGTTGCATTAACAATAAATAAGATACCATAACTATAGGGTGATTAAAAAAAAAAGCGTGGACAAATTGATATGACAAATCAGGCATACGGCAAGGATAAAAAATCACATAGGAGCATAGGGACACAAATCAATTATTGAGTCACAAATACAGGGTGTTCTCATCGTCAACTCAATTTGGGTTGACGGTAATAAGTTTCAGAAAATTGAAGTATATTATAGTAATACATTTTACAGACATTCTCATCTTTGTTTTAAATGTGATAACACCAAACAAAAGTGGTAGAAGCTTGTATTATGCGCACCAGCAATAAGCACTTGGCAGCTCACATTTTGGACTGTCATAATCAGTTTATACGGTATCATCGATTGCTAGAGCAATATGTTTTTCCAGATCTTTTCGTAACGTTATCACATTTCACACAAAATAAGGTATATAACGTTGCATTTTCATTACAATGTTTTTACTTTCTTCGAAATTATTACTTTCAAACTGGGTGTAGCTAGAATGAAACACCCTGTATTAGTGACTGAATAAGTAGTTTGCGACCCTATGTTCCTATATGATTTTTTTTCCTAGTTGTAGGCTTGATTTGTCATATCATTTTGTCCACGTTATTTTGAATCACCCTGTATTTTTTCAACTCACATGCTTTGATTTCTGTAAAATATGATATGATGGGAAGGATGGAAAATGCCACTATTCATAAGAAAAGAACTATGAGCTAGACATTCCTTTATTCAGAATCAAGTTGAAAGTATTTATACTTTATATTGAAAAAAATCTGCCTTGAGTTATTTAAAAAGAACAAATATGAGACTGTACAGTTTTTCTTCAATTATTTTTTCATTATTTCTCTTTGATTTCAAAATGTTTGTTTCAATTCATAGAAGAAATGAAATTTAAAATTTTACTAATTGAAAAAGTCTTATAATTATGCTTCTTAAATAAAAAAAGACAGATTTTTTTCAATACTGAATGTTCTTATAAAAAGCTCTTGTTTATCAAAATATAAGTTTCTCTTATTAAACATTATGTAAAATTGTTTTAAAAAGTAACATTTTAATACCTTTAAACTTCAAAATATAAAAAGTATTTGGAAAGCCGAATATTCGGTATTCGGCCCAACAATTACTATTCGGCATTCGGTTTAGCTGTCGGCCGAATATTCGGTATTCGGCCAAAATCACTATTCGGTGCATCCCTAATTCTTACCCACTCTCTCTCTCATAAAGATGTAGTTTTTGAAATAATCTTTAATCAAGTAAATTTTATTGTAAAGAGTGTGTCCCGTAAAGATAAACAAATTGTAAGAGTGAATCTTTGCTGAAATCAGTCTCAAAGTGTTAAGAGCCATTATTTTGAAAATCAGACAAAGTGTCATAGTTGTATTTTTTAATTTCCTTGATTTTTTTTTATATTGAAGTAGATCATATTTAATGAATTATATGCAATTTTCAAGCTCTGAAAAATTTCCTTTTTCCTATAGAAAATATCAAAGTTCAAGGCTGTAAATGCCATTTTTCATGAAAAGTGACACTCTTGTATGTTTGGCGTACTATATCTCTGGCAAGCAACAACATCCCAAAATTTTTTTGGCATAAATTATTAATGTAACACTAAATGCTTATTAAAATTTAGTTGTTTCCACAGGGCATTGTTATTTCACATTGTTATGTTGCCACAAAATACAATCAAAATGACTTTTTTGTCCATTTTCTGCACTTAATATTTTATTTAAGCAATAGTACCCAAGACTTTTTCTTATAGAATATAAAAGTGACTAGTAGGACAAGCTAAATAACATAATACTGCATTGAGATATCGTTGCTGTTAGCAGATATAATTTATTAAAATTTTCAAAATCTGCAACATTTAAATTAGTGTTATCTAAAAAAAAGTCACGGTTGAATGAAACAAAATATAGCATGCAGTAGTTGAACATATGTACAAAAAAATGAAAAAGAGAAAATAAAGGTGGGGATCTCGATATTTTGGGTAAAAAGAGAAATTTTTCAAACAAACAATGTCTGTGATCACACTTCTTCTTTGTCAGAAAATGAAAAATCCTATTTCACTTTCTGTTTTTTCCCTATGAGAAAATGGAATATCCTTTTTTCCTTCCTTCTGAAAGAGAAATGGTATATTTCATTTCCTGATTGGGAGAAAATGTGATAATTGACATTTTTTTTTCCCATAACTTTTGTCATTTTTTCCCCTTAAAAATATGAGGAGATTCCACTTCTTTTCCTTCTCCATGCTTTTCTACATATGTTCAACTACTGCATGCAATATTTCGTTTTATTCAACCGTGATGACTTTTATAGATAACGCTAATTTAAATGTAGAAAATTTTTAATGGTTATATCTGCTAATAGTTACAATATCTCGATGCATTATTGTATTATTTAGCTTGTTGTAGCAGTATGCTTTCATATTCTATAGCAAAAAATTTGGGGTGCTATTGGTTAAAAAAGATATAAAATGCGGAAAATTGACAAAAATTTCATTTTGATTGTATTTTGTGGCAACATAACAATGTAAAATAACAATGCCCCATGGAAACAACTAAAGTTTAATAAGCAGGTAGTGTTATAGTAATAATTTATGTCAAAAGAATTTCCGGATATTGCTTCTTACCAGAGATATAGCACTCCAAACATATCGCCATTTCATTTTTCATGAAAAGTGGCATTCACAGCCTTGAACTTTGACATTTTCTATAGGGAAGAGAAAATTTTTTCATGACTTAAAAATTGCATAGTATTCATTAAATATGATTTACTTCAACATAAAAAAATTGCAAGCCAATTAAAAAATACAACTATCAAAACATTACTTTTTTGTCTGAATTTCAAAATAATGGCTCTTAAATTACAAATTATATGAAAGCAAAACAAAAATAGTAACAAAATCTTTCACTTTTGAACCAGCCTGTACATTATTCAACAATATTCCATTATTTAACAATCATCAAAACCATATACAGAAACTGATAAAAACATGAATGAAAAAAGATGTATAAAAGAAAAATATTAAAACGAATAATCATGCAAGAATTTATAGTAAAATCATTCGTAAAATCATCTTCATAAAGCAGATTGTAACATCTAGTGAATATCTAGTTTGACACCAATTCTGTTTCCAGCTGTACTGTTGTACTTGGAAAAGTGATATTTGATAGTACATTTTAAAAATGAATCGTGGCTAATCTAATACACCTAGTAAATGATTTTTTTTTAATTTCTTCAGGGCCTTTATATATGTGAATTGAATTAGCAGACATTAATGAATATTCAAGTGTTTTAGAATGAAGCAGTGTCTTTTTTTATTTCTATTAAAGTTTTTTTACATCTTGAGTTCTAATCTGTCATTCTCTAAAAAAAAAAAATCTCTCTGAAAATTGAATCTCCAATTTGAATTTGAAAAGAAAATAAACAAAATAATGAATTTTTTTTTTTAACTTTAATTTATTTGACAAAATATCTTTCAATATTTGGCCAAATTTTTGCGGTATTTGACGAGATATCTTGAAATATTTGCAAGTTATATTTGAGAAATCTTCTGCAGATATTTTGCCAAAGCATTCAGCCAAATAAATATTTGGTAAAACGGCTGAATACCAAATAATGAATTGAATATTTGTCCCATCCCTAATTTATACTTCAGTAAAAGTGATTCACAGAAGTTACATAAAAGGAACTTTAAATCCATTAGCTAGACAGTTAGATGTAGGAAAAAATTCCCTTTTCAGAATTTCAATAATTCAAAAATCCATTTATAAAATCTCATTTTATTACCATTCAAAGAAACAGATATTTGAGAAATCTTTCACTATGAGAGCAGGTGTTTCACAACGCAGACAGCTGGGTGCAATAGAGTATTGGCATTTATAGACAACTTGTAAATATTTTCAAATGTTAAGTTTGTAAATTTAATTTTTATACGTCCAGATAAAGAATTTTTCGCTGATTTCTAATATGTAAATTTCTTCACAGTTGCTCAATTACAGCCTTAGTTACTAATTGTTAATTCGTTACTTGGATGACTTGCTTTATTTAAAAGCAAGTTTTTCAAAACCACTAATGATTTTATGCTAAAATTCTTTGGTAGACTGTCAATTTTTTAAAAATATTCCATTTAGAGATTTTAAAACAGTGCATATAGCAATATCTTTAAATGCTGTTTAATAGTATCTAAGTTTTCTAAATATCAATTCACAAGTTTTTTTAGATAAAAAAGTCTATTTTTAAAAGAGGAAATAAAATGCTGAAATGCAAATTTATTAAAATTAAAAAAAATAATAATTAAAAAAAATCGTCACAAAATGATCAATTTGAAGTTTTCACATAAATTATAACGCATAGTAAATATTTTAAAGAGTAGAGAGCATCAAATTTCAGACAGGAGAGTTTTTTAGGAGGAGCAGTCAAATATTTAAAATCGTACTATTTTCTACCATTTCAAATGCTGGCTTTTTGCAAAACCCTGGGATAAATATTACTTATTTAATATAAAACTTTCAGATAGTTTATAACACATAATATGGATTTTCAAGAGTAGTAGATATCAAATTATGGGATGTAGAGGAGCAATAATTTTTTTGGGAGGGCACGATCAAATATTTAAAATTGCGCCGTTTTAGATGCAGATTTTTCAGAGACTTGGGATAATTATTTAATTGCCGAAATGTCAGTGAAGGCTTACTTTGGAGAAACGAAATTTTTTGGATTCTGTCAGTCTGCCTGTCTGTTCCGCGATAACTGACGTAAAAAGCATTTGATTGGCTTGAAATTAAGTGGGTATGTTAGTGAGACACTGGGATTAAGCTGTATAGTTTTTTATTAGATTTGATTCATTCGTTTGGAAGATATAGAATATTTCATTTTGCGCAATAATGCTTTTCTATGGCAAATCCAATGATTTTCAATTTTTTTCCCCCGAGAGAAAATGACACATTTGATTAATGGAATTCAATGATAAATGAATACTAAAATTTACCAGTTAAATTATTCGTATTGTTTTGAAATTTTGTCAACGCATTTGTCAGATTTTTAAAATTATTACTGTAAATTTTGGAGATTTTTTATAAATGTGTTCAATAATATAAACTAATTTGTTTTAGAGATTTACTTATTTCAAATGCATTTATTTCATTTTCTTTATTTTCTCTTAATGGTTGCTGAGCAACCATTCATCATAATTCTTATCCTTATAATGAAAGCATGTCCGAAAATTTAAATGAAGTCAACATCAAAACTGATGAATTAATTAATGACTTTGTATCTTTGCGTATAAATATAACATAGCCCAGAAAAAAACATAGGCTATGTTTTATTAATTTTATTCAAATATTTTCCTTAATAATTCAAAATTTCCTTCTTTTTCATACAGAATCAATAGGGATTTTTAAAATAAAATTCAACCAATTTCCTTTATCGTTGCCAAAAAAAAAAAAAAAATCAAAATTTGGAATAATAATTTTTAACATCAATAAGTTTCAATTGAGCAATTTCCATTCGAAAAATTAAACTAAGAAAAAAAAAAAAATATGACGTCAGAATTAAAATAACTATGGATATAGTACTTTTTGTTAAATATTAAACACGGATATTTGTTTCGTTAATAAGAATTTTTCGACAAAAATGGGGGCATAATTAGAAGTAAAAGAAATAAAAAAGAATTATATTTTTAATAAATATTTTACTTAGTAAAATATGATGTCATAATTGAACAAAAACAGGTATTTTATAGTAGTCGTTAAAAATACAAGAAACATGGATATCAATAACTCATGAATAATGACGTCATTGCCGAAACTTCAGTGAAGGCTTACTTTGCAGACACGAAATTTATTGTTTTTCATCTGTCAGTCTGTTCTTCTGTATGTATGTATGTCCCGCTATAACTGCCACAAAATGCAATCAAAACTTTTTTTTTTTCGGAAACAAAATTCTAAAACTCTAGATTACTGAGTTTACACTTACAAAAGTTCCTGATACATCAGGTTTAGGTGGTTGGCATTCATGTAGAAGTATGAGGATAATGAAAAATGTTTGTCCAAACTGTTACTTATCCTTATAAATCAAAATGTATAAAGAAATGCAAGATATACAATTACCATTAGCACAATTATTAGAAAGTGACAAATTTAAATTAAGTGAGGCTCGAGGGGTTCAGGGGTGCGGAGCCCCCCTGAAGAAATCTACTATGTTATAATGAAAAAACAAAAATAATAGATCATGAAAATTTCAGAATTTCCTGACATAACTAAAATTTTAATTTAACGGATTTGATGGCTGAAAACGTCTTATTTTATTCTATAAATAATTACGTAATTTGAAAATATTAAAATAAAGTTTTCAGAAAGTTGAATTTTGCCCAAAATGTGTTTTAAAAAAATGATGCGCAAAGCTGACGTTGAGGCTCCAGATCTGCAGATTTACTAGTATAAAATATCAAACATGTACTTATCCCTATTTTCAAATACTAAATTCACCAAACATCTTGCTTAAGTCCACCAATCTCTTGAATCTACGGGTAGGTTGTTTAACAAAGTTTCATCCAGAAACAGTTTTGTTAAGAATAAAGTTCATTCCCTGCTGGTGGAATGTGAAACTAAAATATTCAAAAAACTTTTTTTTTCTTCAGATTTTGCCATGATTGCTGTGCACGTATTTTACCATAAGCAGTGAGGATTCGGTTCAAGATTGGGTCTTTTTATGAGATTTTGCAGTACAAATTTAGTATTCATTTAAGTATATTATTAAGGACCTGGACGACTCGGATAATGTTAAAACAGGGTTGTCACGCCACAGGGAAAACCGGGAAAACACAGGGAATTTCAAAATACCCTCTCAAAACAGGGAAAATCCAGGGAATTTTTCAAAAATCCTAAAAAACCTGGAAAACACAGGGAATTTTTTACCTGTTATATCCAAACATAATTTTTTTCTGCTTTCAAAATAAAATTCGCAGAAGAAAGAAAATCCCGGAAAAGCGGCACGAAAATTCACTTTAAGCAGCTCTTCCATGTGTCTGCCTACACCCTTTCTTTGCCATGCGAATAGTTGACTCCACAGAGCACCTCCTCTCATGCCTTCCATCTGCGACTGTGCGTAGTGTTCTTTCCCTTTCTCCTCATCTGTTTCTCCCGTGTGTCGAGTCAGTTCAAAACAGGCATGAGATTCTTTTGCAGATCCGTGATTTTCCGCCTTTTTTGTCATTTTTAGCTTTTTTGTCATTTTTAGCTTTTTTTATTTTTTTATATCATCAAAAGACCGCATGAAAATAATAGAATTTTCATGAAAAAAAAAAGTGATTTTCCGCTTTTTTGTCATTTTTAGCTTTTCCGATTTTTTTATATCATCAAAAGACCGCGTGAAATAAATAAAATTTTCGCGAAAAAACATGATTTTCCCCCAAAAAATCACGAGAAAAATGCAATTTTCGTCGAAGGATCCCAAGATCGAGAAAAATACGTCATTTTCGACAAAATATTGCAAAAAAATGCTGTTTTCATCAAGAGATCGCAAAAAAATTGTTTTCATCACAATATCACGAAAAAATGCTGTTCTCTTCAAAAGATCGTTGAAAAACGATGATTTTTATCAAAAGGCTGCGAAAAAAACAGCAATTTTCGTCATAAAGTCGAGAAAAAAATGTCAATTTTCTTCATCGAATTGCAAAAAACGGCAATTTTCTTTATCGAATAGCGAAAAAAAAACGTGGGTTTCATTTTTAAAAAAGCAAAAAACAGCGGTTTTTGTCGAAAAAAACGGCAATTTCTGTCAAAAAAAATTGCGATTTTTGTCAAAAAAAGCATGAAAACTGCCGATTTTTGCCAAAAATTGCCGTTGACAAAATTATGACAAACATTGACGATTTTTTTTTTTTAAACAGCAATTTTTGTTGTAAAATCGAAAAAAAATGCAGAAAATTTTGTTTTTTGCAATATTGTCTTCAACAACTTTTTTTTGCAGTTAAATGATAAATTTGTTCTTGTTACATAATGTATTATATTTGCTCAATTAGTTGGGTAATGAGAAATTACAAGGTGGTTAACTGGCATACATACACGCATATATTTTTGCACACTCAACATAGAATAAACGCATTGCAGTACAGGGAAAACACAGGGAATTTTTTTCGAAGATTAGAGTGGCAACCCTGTAAAATATTTTAAAAGCAAAATAATCTAGAAACTAACAAGTCAATTTACATTCCATTTCCATAAAGAAAAATCTTTTTTCCCTTATGTGAAAGATTTAATTCTGCTTACCATTATATTTGAGAATAATAATATCAAATATCATTGAATATCAATAATTAATTTAAAATCTTGGCATTTGTGCTTTTTAAATTCATTGCTGTTGTGTTATCTCTTTATGCAATGTGTGTTTCCTAAAATGCTAAATTATCATTTTTTTATTATTATCTACTTAAGAATTGATATTTTATAAATAATTATATTAACTTTTTATTTATTCATTTTATTTTTATTTTATTTTTGTTAATGGTATGACTCTAAAGTCTATCCAAAATAAAGAGAGAATAATAATCAAATAAAAACACATTCATATGAGCATCTTTAGCTTCAGTCCTGGCTAAGCAGATAATCATTGGTTTGTTAGATACAAAAATAAAAATTAAAACAATAATAATAATAAATTTTCTTAGGAAAACAAATACTTAGAACTATCACCAAATCATTTTTAAAGTGCATAACTGTGACTCCTTGCCATAAATTTCCTTTCCATATCTTGACAAATTAACGTCTTGAACTCTTCTTCTTGAATGAACTATATAATTTGTGTGTGATACTAATGAGTCACAGATTGTGATAAGCTCTGTATCATTCATTCATGCTGTTCATTAAATTGCCATTGTAAGTTTGTATTTGTTAATCAATAACTTATTTCTCTTTGTATTTATTTCAGATAATTTTTGCCCACCAAAGTTAAAGCATATTTGTCGCTCTAATATTCGTTCAATTCTAAGAAAAAATGTTGACAAAGATTATCCAAATTTAAAAAATAAGCAAAGACGGGTGGAAATAAAACATAGGCGACAAGTTCGAAGGATTGTCATCCCAATTTTTGATGAAAGTGATTTGAGTAACCATAGTCAGAGTAATTCTGAATTTGAATACGATTCAGATAGTCCTGAATTCACTATTAGTTCACGTATACCTTCAAGAATGTCAGTTCTTTTAGAAGATTTTCTCCGTAGGCATGCCGAATTGCAAGCTTTAAATGAGGCGTTAGAAATGCAAAGTCAATCTTCCAGTAGTGATAGTAGTGATTTCAGTACTGAAGAAAAAAAGTTTTTAAATAGAAAGAATGAAAAGGAGAAGGAAGATTCAGATAATAAAGCAAATACTGAAAACAGAAAAACTTATTTAATTCGAAAAAATAAAAAAGAGAAAGAGGATTTAGATAATAAAGCAAATTCCGATAACAAAGAACTAACTTACAGTGCATCATTCATATCCATGTCAGATGATAGTCTTGATAGTGATGATTCAGTTTCTGCCTCTTATGATGAACTGAAGAAAGCAGAAGCTCGCAATTCTAAGAAACAGGTACATCGAGAATCAGCACGTAGAAAAACATCTTCTCTTAAATCTTCAACTTCGCAGCCATCAAAGGGTTATAAAAGAAAATTATCAAGAAAACGTCCAGCTTCTGATGATCAAGGCACTTCAAATTCTTCTCAGATTCGAGCTAGAGTAAAACGTAGGGCTGCAACAGTTGTATGGAAGCGTATTATTCCTAGAGATTCTGATTCTGACATGGAGGATGAATCAAAAAATAGCACTCCTGAGAAAGATAAAGAAAATAATAAGGAGGAAGAAGATGACGAAACTTACACAAAACATATGATAAAAAGAATAGCTGGTTTACCTCTGCCATCTTCTCTAATAAGATATCTGAACTACAAAAGGAATAACTTGTAACTGCCTGTAATTAAATTGAATACCAAAAAAGGATATGGACTGTGTAAGAACTTTGTATCAATATTCATTTAAATATGTATATATTAATGTATGACTATGTTTATGGTGACTTCATACTATGCAATGATTTCATACTATGCAGTATTCTCCTCCCCCCCCCCCTTCTCCTCTTTCTCTTTAATGAAACCAGTTCATAAATATTTTCTTCCTTCAAAAACTTACTTTTAAAAGTGCCTTTTTATGATGAATTTGCGTATTACTGTCTTTTATTGTAAAAAAAATTCATACACATCTTTTTTTTTTTTTTTTTTTTTTTTTTTATTGATTTACAAGTTATATAATTTTCCTCATACGTTAAAAATAGTCTTAAAATCACCCTGTTAAAAGTATGAGTTTATAATACTTTATTTGTGTGTGATTTAGTTAATTTTATTTCATGCTGGTTTTATTTTTTTAACTAACAAAAATCATTTTAAACTCTTTGGATAAATTCAAAGATTTAAATAGTTATTTTTGATATAAAATCTCTATAAGGCAACAAAGCAAAGCTTTTCATGGTCATTTTAATTGCTTGATATTGGAATAGTGTTACTTTTTTCTTCCCTTACTTTCCATCTTACCTCTTCCACCTCCCACCTATTTTTTTTTCTTTGTAAAAATATATTATTTTGTTTGTAAAAAGACCTACTCTTTGGTGTCTTTTGGTTAGCTTTGGCATCAGTAAATAAAAATCTCTGGTAATCTGATAATATTAGTCGAAGCAATTTGAATCACATGTATATTATGTTCTACTGTACTGTAGAATTTTTTTATTAAAAAAATTCTTTAAAATTTTGTTTCTATATTAAGTGAATTGTACAACATTAAAATTATTTAATACAACTTATTATTATGGTAATCAAGCTGTTTGATTGAAACATAATTTAAATACATTACTTGTTTTTTATGGGAGCATCTATTAATTTGCAATCTTGAGATGGGTCTCATGCACATACGTAGCTAAGCTATTCATTAATAGCTAATTGTTAACTTTCTTGTTCGCATCATCAAAGATAAATACCTACAGTGAAAAGCAGATAATGAACAGCTGTTTTTATAAATGTTGGTTTATGAAATTTTGTCTTATTTCTCTTATTTCTAAAAGGATCATTTTCAGTTTTATGTAGTTCCAATATATAACATGCACATAACTTATGAAATTAATTTAAGTATGTTGTTTTATTATAATTAAAATTATTTTTCTTTCCCTTCTGTTTATGAGATTGATATAATTAATAGTAAAATGAATTTACTGTAGTATTCCATAATATTAACTTACTGTTGTACATAGTTTTTATTTAAAAAAATTAATAAAATATCGTAGTTGTGATTTTATTTTTCTGTGTGTTATGTTTAGATATTTCATCATAAAGCTTGAATAATTTCTGAATTTCAATATGATCACTACGCCATGCATCTGGCTATCATTTTTTTCCCTAAAAATAAAATAAAATACTGCTTTGCATCTGTAATTATTTCTCCTCTTCTCTTTATGTTGATCATGGAATTAGCTATATATTATATGTCAACTGTTTATTTAAAATGTGAAATAAAATAAGAATACTAAGATGAAAAGTATTAATTATTTTTAAATTAGCAATTTAATATATATATTTTTTTAATTCTATGTTTTTTTAAGCAATTTTAAATTATTTAATAGACTTATTTTTGAATATATTTTAGTTATTATGTAATGAACAATTACAATTTACTGTTCTGGAATGTTCATTCTTTTTTATGTTAATTAGTACGTAATGAAAATATATATATATATATATTCAGTAATATATAAAATACAGTAGAATGCAGAATTTCTGAGTTACACAAGCACAAAGGTGATTCAGATAATCAACAATCCCTTCTCTTTCAAAAACCTGATTTTTTATTTGTAGACACCAACTTTTCTAAATGTCTACAAAATAGAGATAGATGTTGTTAATATAATACAGTCAAACCTCCCTGTGCAACCACCTCCCTGAACCATCTTTTTTTTTTATCATGATACGAAATTTATATACATAAGCTCAGTACTACTAATTATATCGCCATTTAGATACCACCCCAATTGAACTTCTTCCATGAGTAACCAATTTCTTTGAAGAAAATGAAGCAAATTCTGTTTTTTGCTGGTCACTTGAAGGACGTTTTATAAGAAAAATAAGTCCAGAGAGTAGAGTATGATATTCATCATACTTCTAAATTAAGTTTAGATTTTTAAAAATTATTATCATTCCGATAACTTTTAAGTATTTAAACTCCTTTGTGACTTTTTAGCAATGAATTTAACTGTGATGACAAATTCAGAATGGTGGTTAATAAATTACCCTGCTCTGTTGAAAAACACCATAATCACTCGCGATAAATTGATAAATAAGCTAAAAAACTTAGTAAAATCACCATAAAAAGAAAATCAGGACGTGTTTCGAGCTACAACAATAGCAGCTCGTCATCAGCTAATCCAACACTTGTCACAAGGGACAGAGTCGAGATAAAGTGAAAGAAAGAGGGAGGAGATTACAAAGAGTACGACAAGTGGCGCTACCTGAAAGAGCCAAGGAGGAAGAGAAAAGTAAAGATAAAGTGAAAGAAAGAGGGAGGAGATTACAAAGAGTGCCACAGTTAGTGCTGGCTGAAAGAGCCCAGCTGGAAGAGAAAAATGATGCTAAACTAATAAAAGAGAAAGAAAACAGTGGGAAAAAAATAAAATATAAATAAATAAAAATATAATAAAATAATTGTAAAAATAGTAAATAAAATAAATAATTAGAAATTAATTAATTAATTAAAAAGTAAAAATTAATTAGTAATAATAACTACAAAAGTAATTTCCACGCAGGAGAAAGGGAGGGGGTTGATGAGAGATCATTGACAAGAGTATTAGAATCTTTACAAATAAAATAAGCTTCATGAACATCTAAATGAGAAAGAGAGGCAGGATTAGAAATAATTCTGGCCATGAAAAAGTTGAAATAATGACCGGAAGACCAACAGTGAGAAGCAATTGAAGACCTAGATAATTCCTGATTTTTAATATATCTCTGATGTTCATCCAATCTTTTCTTCAACGCTCTTCTGGTCTGACCAATATAACCCAAATTGCAAGAACAAGGAATAAAATAAACACCCCACAGATTCTCAATAGGAATAGGATCTTTCAAAGACGGGAATTTAATTTTATTCATAGGTTTGAAGATGACTTTAAAATTGAAACGAGAAAGGATTTTAGCAATTTTGAAACAGAGAGGAGAGTAAAAAGGTAGAACTATAGAGTTAATAATAGAAGAATTATTAGAATCAGTAAGAAGACGTTTAGGCTTATTAAATTTATACAGAGCTTTATCAATCAAAGAGGGATTATAACCACAAGAGAGCGCAAGAGGGATTATAACCACAAGAGAGGTAACTAATTTTATTATTTACAGCAGAAGAGTCAGAACAAATGTGAAGTGCCCTGTAAACAAAAGTATAAAAAGAAGCCACTTTATGCTGTGGAGGATGGTTAGAAAAAGCATGCGGAGGAAGAGATACAGCGAAAGGTTTTCTATAAATAGAGGTAGAGAATTGATCAGGGTGTTTAGTAACCAAGACATCAAGGAAAGGAAGAGAATCGTTCTCTTCGACTTCAAGAGTAAACTGGATGCAAGGATCAACAAAATTGACAAGAGAAAGGAGATTTTGGAGATCCAGCTCGAAAGGAATTAAGATAAAAGTATCATCAACATACCTACACCAGAAGGGAAAATCATATAAATTGAAGAGTCTTTCTTCCACAAAATGCATATAAATGTCATATAAAAGAGGAGAAAAAGGATTGCCCATGGCCAAACCATCCGTTTGAAAATAGAAGGAATTATTAAATTGGAAAGCAGTTTGCCTAACACAAATACTAATTGCAAGATCTCATCAATCTCGATGGAAGAGTAATGGAATTCGCGTAGCTTTCTTTCCAAACAGTCAATTGCTCCTTGAACTGGGATGTTAGTGAAGAGGGATTTAATATCTAAGGAAAAGATTTTGTAATTAAATGGAGAAAGGCGTTTAATTTTATCAACAAAGTCAATAGAGTTTTTAACAGTGTGATAATTAGTGGAAGACAAAGGAGCAAGTAACTTAGAAAGGAACTTGGCAAGTTTATAAGAAGCAGTACCTACCAATATTAGAAACGATAGGGCAAAATGAAAGAGTAGGTTTATGGACCTTAGAAAGAGCATAGAAACAAGCACAATTAGCTATAGATGGAATGACCAAACGTTTAGTGTTATTATTAAGAATGACAGACTTTTTAACGACCTCCTTGATATCAGACAAATGTTTAGTAGAAGGATCCTTCTTTAATTTGGAATATGGACAATTAAGCTTATAAAACTTTGTAAAATCACCATAAAAAGAAAATCAGGACGCGTTTCAAGCTACAACAATAACAGCTCGTCATCAGCTAATCCAACACTTGTCACAAGGGACAGAGTTGAGATAAAGTGAAAGAAAGAGGGAGGAGATTACAAAGAGTACGACAAGTGGCGCTAGCTGAAAGAGCAAAGGAGGAAGAGAAAAGTAAGATAAAATGAAAGAAAGAGGGAGGAGATTACAAAGAGTGCCACAGGTAGTGCTGGCTGAAAGAGCCCAGCTGGAAGAGAAAAATGATGCTAAACTAATAAAAGAGAAAGAAAACAGTGGGAAAAAAATAAAATATAAATAAATAAAAATATAATAAAATAATTGTAAAAATAGTAAATAAAATAAATAATTAGAAATTAATTAATTAATTAAAAAGTAAAAATTAATTAGTAATAATAACTACAAAAGTAATTTCCACGCAGGAGAAAGGGAGGGGGTTGATGAGAGATCATTGACAAGAGTATTAGAATCTTTACAAATAAAATAAGCTTCATGAACATCTAAATGAGAAAGAGAGGCAGGATTAGAAATAATTCTGGCCATGAAAAAGTTGAAATAATGACCGGAAGACCAACAGTGAGAAGCAATTGAAGACCTAGATAATTCTTGATTTTTAATATATCTCTGATGTTCATCCAATCTTTTCTTCAACGCTCTTCTGGTCTGACCAATATAACCCAAATTGCAAGAACAAGGAATAAAATAAACACCCCACAGATTCTCAATAGGAATAGGATCTTTCAAAGACGGGAATTTAATTTTATTCATAGGTTTGAAGATGACTTTAAAATTGAAACGAGAAAGGATTTTAGCAATTTTGAAACAGAGAGGAGAGTAAAAAGGTAGAACTATAGAGTTAATAATAGAAGAATTATTAGAATCAGTAAGAAGACGTTTAGGCTTATTAAATTTATACAGAGCTTTATCAATCAAAGAGGGATTATAACCACAAGAGAGCGCAAGAGGGATTATAACCACAAGAGAGGTAACTAATTTTATTATTTACAGCAGAAGAGTCAGAACAAATGTGAAGTGCCCTGTAAACAAAAGTATAAAAAGAAGCCACTTTATGCTGTGGAGGATGGTTAAAAAAAGCATGCGGAGGAAGAGATACAGCGAAAGGTTTTCTATAAATAGAGGTAGAGAACCGATCAGGGTGTTTAGTAACCAAGACATCAAGGAAAGGAAGAGAATCGTTCTCTTCGACTTCAAGAGTAAACTGGATGCAAGGATCAACAAAATTGACAAGAGAAAGGAGATTTTGGAGATCCAGCTCGAAAGGAATTAAGATAAAAGTATCATCAACATACCTACACCAGAAGGGAAAATCATATAAATTGAAGAGTCTTTCTTCCACAAAATGCATATAAATGTCACATAAAAGAGGAGAAAAAGGATTGCCCATGGCCAAACCATCCGTTTGAAAATAGAAGGAATTATTAAATTGGAAAGCAGTTTGCCTAACACAAATACTAATTGCAAGATCTCATCAATCTCGATGGAAGAGTAATGGAATTCGCGTAGCTTTCTCTCCAAACAGTCAATTGCTCCTTGAACTGGGACGTTAGGTTAGTGAAGAGGGATTTAATATCTAAGGAAAAGATTTTGTAATTAAATGGAGAAAGGCGTTTAATTTTATCGACAAAGTCAATAGAGTTTTTAACAGTGTGATAATTAGTGGAAGACAAAGGAGCAAGTAACTTAGAAAGGAACTTGGCAAGTTTATAAGAAGCAGTACCAATATTAGAAACGATAGGGCAAAATGAAAGAGTAGGTTTATGGACCTTAGAAAGAGCATAGAAACAAGCACAATTAGCTATAGATGGAATGACCAAACGTTTAGTGTTATTATTAAGAATGACAGACTTTTTAACGACCTCCTTGATATCAGACAAATGTTTAGTAGAAGGATCCTTCTTTAATTTGGAATATGGATAATTAAGCTTATAAAACTTTGTAAAATCACCATAAAAAGAAAATCAGGACGCGTTTCAAGCTACAACAATAACAGCTCGTCATCAGCCAACACGTGTCACAAGGGACAGAGTTAAGATAAAGTGAAAGAAAGAGATTGGAGATTACAAAGAGTGCCACAGGTGGCGCTGGCTGAAAGAACCCAGGTGGAAGAGAAAAATGATGCTAAACTAATAAGAGAAAGAAAACAGTGGGGGGGGGGGAAATAAAATAAAAGATAAATAAATAAATAAATAGAAATATAATAAAATAATTGTAAAAATAGTAAATAAAATAAATAATTAAAAATAAATTAATGAATTAAAAAGTAAAAATTAATAATAATAATTATAACTACAAAAGTAATTTCCACGCATGAGAAATGAAGGGGGATCATGAGATTTTATTTTTATTTATTTATCTTTTATTTTATTTTATTATTTTTTTTCCCACTGTTTTCTTTCTCTTTTATTAGTTTAGCATCATTTTTCTCTTCCACCTGGGCTCTTTCAGCCAGTGCCACCTGTGGCACTCTTTGTAATCTCCTTCCTCTTTCTTTCACTTTATTTTTCTCTTCCTCCTTGGCCCTTTCAGGTAGCGCCACCTGTTGTACTCTTTGTAATCTCCTCCCTCTTTCTTTCACTTTATTTTGATTCTGTCCCTTGTGACACGTGTTGGATTAGCTGATGACGAGCTGTTATTTTTGTAGCTTGAAACGTGTCCTGATTAATTTTCTTTTTATGGTGATTTTACAAAGTTTTTTAGCTTATTTACCCTGCTCTATTCTGTTAGGAAACTCTGAAAGAAATAGATTAAGTTATGAAATCATCATTATTTGTTCCTGTGCAAAAAAGAATTTCATTTATTTACTGAACTTAGAAAGGACTTGGAAATAAAAGATAAAATTGTAAAGTCAAAACAAATATCGATGTATTTCTTTTTTAAATTCTGCAGTAATTAATTTATATAATTGACTTATGTTTTTATACTTATATTTTTTCTCAATGTGAAAATTAAATTTTAGTAACATTAATTATTATGTTTTTTTTCAGCAATTAGAATCTAGATTTAAATAGGACCTCCATTAAGAGATCCTTCTCCATGCGACCAGCTTTTATTAAAATGGAAAATGGTCGCTTTAGGGATATTTTAGTGTAGTATAAATAACAGTACTCATAATCAGGGGTGTCACTTTTCTGCCAAATGGTGAATTTCCATTTTTATTAATTTTTAAGCATTTGTGATTTTCATCAAACGATCTTGAAATAAAACTGCATTTTTTTGTTAATTGTTAACCGATCATAAAATTAAAAAGTTGGCTTTTGCTAAATGATCGCATAATAAAATGATGATTTTTGACAAAAATTATGAAGTAAAACAGCAATTTTCACCAAACAATCACAAAATAAAACAGCAATTTTCGTCAAGCAATCAGGAAAGAAAATTGAGTTTTTGCTAAATGATCACGTAATAAAATGACAATTTTCGACAAAAATCGCAAAAAAAAAAAAAACAGCAATTTTAACCAAACAATCGCAAAATAAAACAGTGATTTTCATCAAACGATTGGGAAATAAAGTAGCTGTTTTTGTCAAATCAAATGGTCACAAAATAATATGGTAATTTTCATCAAACAATCATGAAATGTAAAGGCATTTTTTGTAAAACAATTACAAAATAAAATACCGATTTTTGACAAATGATTGTGAAATTAAAAGCCACTTTTTCCTAAATGATTGCAAAACAAAATGGTAATTTTCCTCAAAGATCACGAAATAAAACAGTGATTTTTATCAAAAGGTTGCAAAATAAAATAGCAATTTTCTTCAAACATGTGCAAAGAAACCCATTAAGTTTTTGTTATTGGCTCTTGGAATAAACATTGAATCTATTGTTGGTTTACCTCTATTGATTTAAAATGATTTGATTTGAAATTCCTGATGGAGCTCAATACATCTGTTCCTAGCTTATCATAATTGATATAAAACATACTGTGAAACTAAAGAAAAAGATTTTTATTACAGTATAACTTTTTATGGATAATGTAATCTCATCGTTTTTTCGAGCTGTTTGACTGATACACATTTAGTTCATTTATAATTTTTAGTTTGTGTGTAAATTCCTTTTTTTGTTGTTGTTTTCCGAGTGACATCCCTGAATATACAGAATGTAATTCAAAATTTCCCATCTGGGAGCACAATAGTGTATCCACCAAGTTTGCACACAGGTTGTAACTACCTTTTCCTGTACTTTTCACTCCCTCATAATTTTGTTTTGGGGAAATACAAAATCTTACTTTTATACGCATATTAGTATGGTCAAATTGAATTAGATTCTGGGATTTCCTGTTTTTATAGATAATAATTTTGAAATTATTAGATTCTTAAAAAAGGCTTTTCTGTCACTGACTTACTCACTGTTGATCTCAAATAATTGAGAAAGTTATAAAAGTTGTAGAAATACGAAATTTGACAAGCAAGTAGATTTTATAGCACATTTAATCAGAAAAATCTAAAAACACAGAATTTCAGCCTAAACCCTTCAAACAGGAGGTACTGATTTGCAGTATGTCGTTCCTTAATACATTCAGTTTGCAAATAAAACTAATTACATTATTGCAAGCATGTATATTTTTTGCTGTATGATAAACATTTAAATAATGGTTTCATAAACTATAATTTATTTGCTCATGTTTGATGCCAATGTTGGTTACGAAAACTGATTACAAAAAATTAGCCTAAGTTTTACAGATTTTAAATGTGTTACACGATTTCAAGATGAATGAATTTTTACATTTTTTTTTTTTTTTAATCTATTCATTTCTCTACCTTTTACTTCCTTAAAATAAATTTTATTGTAAATGTTGGATTCTAATCTCAATGGCACTGTAGACAGTGTGGCTAATTAATTATTAATTCTTTAAGAGCATTTTAAAGAATTTATTGATATATATATATGACATTATTTATATATATGTAGTGTGATTCTTAAAGATTGAAACAATAACCTATTTCCTTAAACACTGCCCCTAAATGTAATACACTGCATTGTCATTAATGACCGGACATTTTCAATTTTAGACATTTTGTAGAATATTTTAAAATATACCATAATTTCTGGCGTATAATATACAGATCAAGTAATTCTGTTTGGACTAAGAAATTTTATTTAGAAATTGAAGCAAAATATCTACCGCAATCCCAAAAGTTACATTTTGTAGGTCGAAAAATGATTGTTTGATCCAGAGATTACATGCCGAAAATTACGATAATTGTCAGATTCTTCTTAAATTTCAGTTTAAAAAAAAAACATGTTTGACCTCATATTTATCAATGTTGATTTGATAAAAAGGACAATTAGGGACCAAAAAAAAAAAATTACTTAGGATCACCTTGTAAAATATAATGTACAAAATGATCTATTGCTAATGCATACAAATAGGCAGACATTGTACAGTATGTGAGTTCATTTATATAAGAAACATATATTAATAGAGATATAGCAATTTTATTATTATTATAATAATTAAAAAAAAATTCTTGCATATTTTTGACTAATAACATGCAGGATTTCCAATTAAATGTAACGCCAGTATAAGAAATAAATGGTCAAGTGCAAGTATTACTTGCGCTCAGAAGGTTTTATACAATAAACATATGTATTATTAACCTCTTGGGGAGCAGCAACTGATGTATGTGGCATTTAAAATTCTCAGAATCCTTCACTATTCCCACCAGTTATTTTTTACCTTATTTAATTGAAGCATTTTCACGACTTAAGTACAGAAATTTTTCTGTTTTGAATAACCAGTGGTTAAGATTAAAAATTAAGCATTGTGAAGGGAGGGGGGGGGGGAGAGTTAACAGAATTATTATGAGAAAATCATTGTTGAAAGATAACTTTGTAAAAAAAACTATGCAAAGCAGGATTGGTTATAGCTCTATGTACTAGAAAAATATTAATTCATATGCCATAAAAGTTCAAAGAGATATGAAGCCTAAATAATATCAAATATTACTACTTTGTATTACTCTTTTTTTTTTTTTTAAATCTTATTCTTATCTATTTATAAGAAACTGAACTCGGTACTGAGAATAAAAGGTAGTGCATATTTACACTTCATTTGGCATTTCATAAACCTAAATTAAACCTAGTACAGTGAAACCTCCGAATAAGGGACACCCGTGGGACCGGAACTTTTGTCCCTTAAATAGAGGTGTCCCTTATTCAGAGTTTTTACATTTTTAAAAATTAATCATTCATAAGGACATAAAAAATAACAAAATCATGGGTGCAAGATTTCCGTCCACAGGACGGATTTCCGTCTTTTAAAAATTCCCAAGGACGGAAGCGGGACGGAAAAATCTCCGACGATTGAAAACGATCGCGAAAATGACGCGTTTTTCGCCAAAAGATCGCTAAAAAAGACACGATTTTTCGTCAAAACATTATGAATATAACGTGATTTTTGTCAAATGATCGCGGAAAAGGGCGCTATGTCTATCAAAAGATCGCAGATAAAAGCGCTATTTCATTCAAAAGATTTCAAAAGGACGCGTTTTTTGTCAAAAAATTGCGGAATAAACATGATTAGTGTCGACGGATCTCAAGAAAAACGTTATTTCCGTCAAAGAATCTGTTAAGGAATCGCAGAAAAGACACGATTTTCCTCAAATGATCGTGGAAAAAACGCTATTTCTGTCAGAATTGCAGAGAAACTGCGATTTTTGTCAAAAGATCGAGAAAAATTTGTTTTTCGTCGAAAAGATCGTGAAAAAAGACACGATTTTTTTCAAAAGATTGCTGACACTATATGATTTTTGTCAAAAGATCGCGGAAAAAAAGAATTTTTTCTGACAAAAGATCGCAAAAAAGACGCGTTTTTTGTCAAAGCATAGCAAAAAAAAAAAAAAAAAAAACGCGATTTTTGTCGAAGGATCGCGGTAATGACGCAGTCTCTTTCAAAGAATCGCGAAAAAGATGCGATTTTCGTCAAATGATAGCAGGAAAAACGCTATTTTTTCAGAATTGCGGAAAAACACGATTTTTTATCAAAGGATCGCAAAAAAGTCGCGATTTTTTGTCAAAGAATCGCGAATTTTCTTCAAAAGATCGCGAATTTTTGTCAAAGGATCGCGAAAAAGTCACGAATTTTTGTCAAAGGATCGCGAAAAGGTCTCAAATTTTTGTCAAAGGATCGCAAAAAACGCAATTTGTGGTCAAAGGTTCGCGATAGAGACGCGATTTCTGCCAAGGGATTGCTAAAGAGACGCGATTTCTGTCAAAAGATCGTGGAAAAAAGCGAATTTCGTCAAACAGTCATGAAAAAAACGTAAATCATGCACGTGTATATTTGTTCACTTGGTGATTCAAAATATTTTCAGTCCTGGCAAAATTTCAAACTTGCACCCATGAACAAAATATTAAAATTGAAGTTTAAATGTACCCGAAGGTTATAAATTACATTAATTAGGCACAAAAGTAACAGATAATTAATTTTTTAATTGATTACTTAATTAGTAATTGATTTGTTGAGTTATTGATTTGTGTTATTTACGTAAATGTTTCTGTAATGCAAAAAGTGCAATAATATTTTTAAAAATCTTTCTTGCGAAATCCTTCTATAGTAAAAAAAAACTAGCCTTAAAAGGAATGACTCTTGGAATGATGCTGATGTGGAAGATTTCCGGAACTAACGAATCCGGGTTGTCCACTCCTTCCATGAATCGAATAGACCAATCAGGAAAGGGGTCCGTCTATGCATCGCCATATGGGTTACCATAAAGAGAGGAAAGGTTACCATCGCCAACAATCGCCAAGTTTGTCGCCAACTTGGCAATATATCGCCAAATTTGGCGACCAAAATTAGTTGTCAAAAGTGACGCCAACTTGGCGATAACTGTAATATTTCGCCAAATTTTTAATTTCTTTACAACATCAGTCGTTTAATACATCATTTGAGAGGTTTGCAACTGCTTATTCATTTAAAGGATGTCTTGTGTGTTATCCCCCATTCTGCTCCCCAGGGGGGACACATTTTTAATTTCTTTACAACACCAGTCGTGTTACACAAGATTTGAAAGGTCTGCAACTGCTTATTCATATTATGGATGTCTTGTGTGTCACCCCCCATACTCTGCTCCCCCCAGGGGGGGTCACATTTTTAATTTCTTTACAACACCAGTTGTGTGACTAGAGTTGCAAAAAGTTGGTTTATTCCCGGGTTAATTTCCAATAGACCAGGTTTATTCCCAGGTTTATTCCCAAAAAACCGAATTATTCCAAAAAATCCCGGGTTTTTTCCAGGTTTATTCCCGGGTTTAAACCGGGTTTTTTCTAACCTTTGCGACACTATGTGTGACACATCATTTGAAAGGTCTGCAACTGCTTATTCATATTATGGATGTGTTGTGTGTCATCTTCCACTCTGCCCCCCAGGGGGGCACATTTTTAATTTCTTTACAACACCAATTGTGTGACACATCATTTGAGAGGTCTGCAACTGCTTATTCATATTATGGCTATCGTGTGTGTAACCCCCCCCCCTCTGCCCTCAGAGGGGGCACATTTTGTAATTTCTTTACAACACCAATTGTGTGACACATCATTTGAAAGATCTGCAACTGTTTATTCATTTTATGGATGTCTTGTGTGTCACCCCCACTCTGCCCCCCAGGGGGGCACATTTTTAATTTCTTTACAACACCAGTCATGTGACAGCATTTAAGAGGTCTGCAGCTGCTTATTCATATTATGGATGTCTTTTGTGTCGCCTCCCCCTCTGCCCCCCAGGGTGGCAAATTTTTAATTTCTTTACAACACCAGTCGTGTGACACATTATTTGAAAGGTCTGCAACTGCTTATTCATACCATGGGATATTGGCGAGCGCAGCAAGCAGGGGTAGCCAATAATTTGGAATCGCGAAGCGATTACGCGGGGGGGTTGGCGAGCATAGCAAGCAGGGGGGCGGGGCCACCCTAGTAATCAATAAAAAAGTGACTATTTTGCAGATTTCAATTTTTCTACTACTAAACTTTTCAGATATTCATTTACCACACTTATAACTTTTAGTCCTTCATTATAAACAGTATTTACTAAAAAGTATTCAACTGCTTTGCATATTTTAAAGCATCTGTGAATTCTTTATTTCACAATTTGCTTTCTCTTTCATTTTCTGAGTCATCCCTCACAATTTTCAGCATTCTTTTCAATATAAACTGCGAGGTGGCACCATAGACAATCACCTCATCAAGTTCACGACAGAAATTCTAGAATTAATTAAAACTCAATATGCATGTTAAAACGCAATCGGTCTACTAAAACACCTAAAAATCTGAACTCTGAAAATCTGAAATTTGACTTGTAGATTTACCATTATATTTTCTTGCACTCAAATCTATGAAAATATGGAGACTAACTGCAGGATACTTTAATGATAAACCTACGAAGCAACCACTAAAATCAGGTTTATATGTGTTTTCCACCTAGATATGACTTTGCAGACCAATTGTATTTCAATATGTGAATCGAGTTTTAACCTATTCTGAAATTTCAGCTGTGAACTCGATGAAGTTATTGTCTGCACTGCCACCTCTGGCTCTAATAGGAATAAATGTATGTCTTCATTTGAATTGTGGATAAATAAATACCCATCAGTTCAGTTGCATACCTCTGTACCTGTATCAACATAACTGCCTATCTGATAAGTTCCCGAAATTCTGTATTTTCATTTTCATCACAGATTACTTCATTATCTCAAAAATGCAAAAATCAACCACTTTAACATTTTGCATTCGTATGTCCAGTATGACTGGGCAGAATCTTCCTTTGCAAAATTTATTTTTGTCATACCAGTAACAAAAGAAAATAAAATTTGTTATTTAATTAAATCTTTTTAAAAAAAATAAAATTATGCATTTGAAGGAAACTTTTCGAGTCAAAAGGGTTAATTTCATTTTCAAGTGTCCCTTAAATCGAGTGTCCCTTATTCAGAGGTAAATACATTACAATTCCTATACGAAGGGACTGGGACAGGAACTTTTGTCCCTTATTTGGAGGTTTCACTGTAATAACTTTTTCTTTTTCCATATCAGCTAACACAGGGATGAAAGTTGTCACTATTTTCACTTTTTAAAAAATTTGTCACTTTTAGTCACTATTTTTTTAAAAAGTCACTTTTAGTCACTATTTTTGACTAAAAGAGATGAGATCTCTAAAAATAAAGGAGCTGTGGTGTTTTGGTTCGCTCTTTTTTAGTAAAATAGTGTAACTAAAATCAACAATTTTATTTCGGATTTTATTGATATCCTCTCAGCATCCATAATTGTTGATATTCGCCAACAAAAAGTCATATGTAAAAACATCAAATTCTGTTAATACGAGCCTGGCTAACATGAAGACACTGTTAAAACTAGGAATTTGCACATTAAAAAAAAAATTCATTACTTAAACTTTATTATGATTTTCTCGCTTATGATCCTACAAGATTTTTATTATCTTTTTGAGTATTCATGCTTATTTCTGCCATTAAAATTATTGAATAGGAAAAAACCCAAATAAAATGTTAAGAATTACTAACAGATGCATACATGTATAAAAATATACTAAAAATGGAAAAAACAATTCAATTGGCCACCATCGTTGGAAAATGAAAGGTTGCCACGTCTATTTATGCATACACAAGAATCGTCCAGAACACATTATTCTAGATTAAATGTGATATGAAAAATGAGATGACAGAAGAAGAAATTAAGATATTCATCAAAAACATGCAAATCATGTATTATCTAGCAATTCCTTATAAACTCCACGAATGTCATTTAACAATGCATCATTACAAACCATCTTTTTTTTTTTTTTTTTTTTTTTTTTTTTTTTTTTTTAAGAAATTGCTTATGATAGTTTCTTGATAGTTATTTGTATGGAAAATAATTTTGGATTGGTGAATAGAGTTATTTAATTAATTCTACCAGTATTAATTAGATTTAATTAATTCTACTTTTATAGGATCAGTTGGGCTAATATTTCTACACAATATGGGGTGAATTTAAGGTATAAAGTCGATAAAGAGGCATGAAACAGATCTTAGATTAAATTTATTCTGTACTGCATTAGCAAAATTAGCTCAAACTTACCCTAAAAAACTAAAATTTAATCCAAAATTATTTTCTGTACAAGAAATTTCAAAGAAGCCATTATAAGATATTCTTTTGAGATAATTTTTTATAAGGTAAAGTATGTAATTATGTATTGTCATGACATCCATGGAGTTTAGAAAGATATGTTAGATAATCGATGAAAGCAAGTTTCTGCTGAACATAAATGACCAATGAAGCTATGTGTTTTTGATCATGTGACAAACTGAAAATGTCTTTTGATTATATAGTTTCTGATTAACACCTGCTAGTTTCATGCCTTTCTGAACAAAAATGAAATTAAACTTAAGTCAAAAAGCATCCTATTTGTAATTGAGAATAGCCTTAAGTTAATATTGTACATTTTTTATATGATTAAATAAAACTGAATTTTGATTTTATCCAGCATTTTGGTGAGGATTTTCGTCTAAAAACACAAAAAAGGTGTTTTATTTGCATAATTTAATTTACAAATTAATTGAAAGAAAATCTTTGATTTGTTTCATTCATGTCGGTGTTGAGACACTTTTCTCTAGCAGGGACTTCTGTGTCTGGTATGTGTGTGTAAGGGGGGGGGGGGTTAATTGTACTTTTGATCATTGAAAACATAATCTTGCATTTTCTGGAAGGGGGAGAAATTTCATTGCTCTGGAGGAGATTGCCCCCCCCCCCCTCCTGTAAATCCAACAAAGACTCATGTTACTTTTTTTTTTTTTTTTTTGGCTTTAGATTTTATGATGTGCTTTAATCACTATTTTTGGTCTTTTTGTCACTTTTTTGAAAGCGTTATTGCAGTTGCATGCCTGTTAACACAAAACCGTTGTTCAATGGCTAAAGGAGATATTGTGTTAAAGGAAAAAAGAGAAAGAAGTTCGCAAAGCTGCTTTGGTCCAAGATACATTTTCCAGATAGGTTTAACTTAAAAGTTAAAGACACAGGGATACCACTTTTCTGCCAAATGGCGGATTTCCGCTTTTTTTAATCTTTAAGAATTCGCGATTTTCGTTAAGCGAACACGAAATAAAATAACGATTTTCGTCGAACGATCGAGAAATAACAAAGAATTTTCGTGAAACTATTGCGAAATTACTCAGCAATTTTCGCCAAACGATCGCGAAATACAACAGCTTTTTTTATCAAGTGATCGTGAAATATAGCAGTACTTTTCGCTAAAAGATCGTGAAATATAACAGCGATTTCTGTTAAAAAGATCGCGAAATATAACGGTGAGTTTTGTCAAAAGAGCGCAAAATAAAACTGCTATTTTCATCAAACGGTCGCGATGTAAAACAGCAATTTTCATTAAACGATCGCGAAACGAAACAGTGATTTTCGTGAAACGATCGCAATGTGAAACGGCGATTTTCGTCAAACGATCATGATGTGAAACGGAACGGCGATTTTCGACAAACGATCGCGATGTGAAACGGCAATTTACATCAAACGATCATGATTTGAAACGGCGATTTTCGACAAACGATCGCGATGTAAAACGGTGATTTGCGTCAAACGATCGCGAAATAAAACTGCGATTTTCGTCAAACGATCGCGATGTAAAACGACGATTTTCGTCAAACGATTGCAAAATAAAACATCGATTTTCCTCAAACAATCGTGATGTAAAACGGCGATTTTTGTCAAACGGTCGCGAAATAAAACAGCTATTTTCGTCAAATGGAAAAAAAAACAATTCGCAATTTTTTGGTATTTACTCCTGGAATAATAATCGAATCTATTGCTGGGTTGCTTAAATTGATTTAAAATTATGCGATATATAAAATTCCTCACTGAATTTGTTGCTAGGTTAAATTAATTGGTGTAAAAATACTGTGAACTAAAGAAAAATTATCTACATTAAGAATTATCTCTCTTATAAATTAAAAATTTACAAAAAAAAAAAAAAAAAAAAAGAAAAAAAAAAAAAAAGAGCTGCAATTCTTTTTTTTAGTTTATTATTAACCATACAGTTTACAAAATTCATGCATAAATGTTGTGAAAATTGTCGTAAATTTTACTTAACATATAATTTACTCTTTTTTGCTATTTTCTGAGTGGCATCCCTGAAGACAAGAGTCGTAATGAGGTACTCACTCAATTGAAACTAGTCACGAATCCCATAGTATTTATAAAGGATTCACATGCATAAGGAATTATAAAATATATATATTAGACATTTTAGTGCCAGAAATTTCATAATGTATTTGCCGCCAAAGTAATTAACATTTTGAATTATGTAAGGCAAATAATACTTAAAAAAAAATCCTGATATCAAAAAGGATAATTTTGTTTTTCTAATGGGCAAAAACATGATTTATGCGATTGATTCAAATTAAATTAGTATATTTGTAAAAGTAGGAAATTTATCACTTTTATACTTCTACTAGGTAATGCATTACACAAATATATTATTAAAAGTTATCTAGGCTTTAAAAGCCTAGCATTACTTTAATGTTGCTGGTGGAAACGTAATAATTTTGCGGGTTTTCTCAAAATGATATTTTTTGTAGTTGTACAATTATGAGGTACTACTGGATTATCCCATTGATCAAAAAACAATCACCAAGCTATAAAATTAAATGCCAAGAATGGATGATTGTAACTGTTGTATTTCCTTGACATTAATACAATGCATGTGTTTATTACACCAGCAAGTGATTTTTAATTAGGCTTTGTATTTTTATTAATATTTTACTAATTTATTTATTATTTTCTTATTTAAGTTAAAATTATGTAAGTTAGTATAATTTGGCGAAATTGGTCCACGGGATGATCTGATAACACAGTAGAAACACAATAATCCGGATCGGTTTTTTAATTTTTTTTTTTTTTTTTTTTCCCAAGTTTAAGAAGCGATTGGCAAAAAAGTTTTTTTTTATTATTCAGAATACGACGATGCAACAAGTTAATGTTATGGAAATTAGCCAATCGCTTCTCAAGCTTGAAAAAACCGATCTGGATTATCAGGATTCTACTGTACCTTATATTTTAAATGAAATTAACGAAATGCGAAGAATTGCAGCATGAACAACCTTTGGCGGTTTATCACTGCACTGAGCTAAGTGAAATATACTTAGATTCTCTACCATATATCTTTCGATTTGGCAAACAAGTAACTCTGCATACCTAGGCTTTAAAAACCAAGGTATGTTGAGTACGCTGTCCCTGTCATTATGTCCAAACCGTCCCTGTCTTTAAGGGTTAATATCTTGGCTATTTACCAATGAGTTTTTTCAAAAATAATTATCAACAATACTCAATTTAATTTTAAATGCTATAAATGATCTATTAAAAATAACAAATATCTTATAGTTTTACAAGTTTCATTGCTCTTACGGCAACTTTTTCAAAAACAAATAAATGATAAAAAGAAATTTTTCACTAGTTTATTTTTAAATTTGAAGATATTTTAGCAAAAAATTTCTTTTTATCGTTTATTTGTTTTTGAAAAAGTTGCCATAAGAGCAATGAAACTTGTAAAACTATCAAGATGTTTTATTTTTAATAGATCACTTAAAGCATTTAAAAATAAATTGATATTTTAAAGTGATTTTTTATATTAAATATCAACAATGCTTTTATACTTCTGCTACAATAGGTACTTCAAATGTTCCTCAACATCTTTGCTCAGTGCCCATAAATGGAAATTTGCGAATATATAAGTAAATGTGTATATTGCAAATATATATGTATGTTTATATATGTACTAGCCACCCTTGGCGACCAGTTTGGTCACCCTTAAATGTAATGCTAAACATTTTATGAAGTTACTTTCATTCATAATTTACTTGTTCGATGCTGACAACAATATTATGGATTCTCTAATACAAACTTTCCACGACATAACTAACCTTACATGTTTTTAATTTTGAATTGCTTAAGCTCTACTAAATGTAGAAAATTTTATGACTACTCATTTTAAACAGGAGTTTATAAGGTTTAATTTGAATGCAAGTTGGCTATGCATAGTTAAAACAAAATAAAATTTAAGTTTATTTTGTAAATAATCATTTTTAAAGATAGTTTGTTATAATATTAAAATTCTGAAATTGTTAAGAGAGCGATCTCAATGGAATCAGGACTTATGAACTCCTGATTCCAATGAGATCCCATTCTAAAAAATTACAGATTTTAACTATGCATAGTCAAGTTGCATATCAAATTAAATCTTATACAGTTGGCAAAATAATTATTTGTACACTAGGGTGGAGCGAAAAAAATTTTTTTTTGAAAATCAAAAACGGGTAGGTGCCAAAAGTTGCCTTTATACTAGTACATCAACTGTGTGAAATTTTACCGCTGAAAAAAAATGGCTTGAGTCTGCGCTTTTGCTCCAAAAATCGAAATTTTGGGTAAAATTTGTCATTTTTTGACATTTTTTCAAAAAAATTAAAAAATTCCTACAGAGCTGGTTAGTATTTAAAAGTGTTGCTTAGACCTTTATATTTATCTGCTTAACATATTTAAGCTATAAAACAATATGTTTATTCCCTATAGCTGGAGAAAAACAGACAACTTTTAGTAAGAAAACAGCATTACCACTCTATTGGGTCGTACAACGAATTATTGTTTTTAATACAGTTCTTGTTTTCAAAACTAACTTGGACATGCGTTGTGGAGGTGGCTATATTTCCTATACCACCCGGCCCAACTATTCGATCATCTTAGTACAGTGTTTTATTTATACATTGATTTGTGATTTTCTTTATAAAAAATTGGCATGTTTTCGATGCTTCCACCTTGTTTATCTGTTCTTTGCATCCACATGCTGCTGTAACTATCTTTATGTATATTTTTACAGTTTATACAAAAAAATGACAAGCAGAGTAATTCACGGGAATATTATTAAAGGGATCTATTCGGCCATCTATTATATTTATCAAACTTACATTCAGTTGATGAATAGTGATTGGAAGTTCTGTTACCACAACATTTTTTCAGTCAATTGTATTTTTTTACGTAATGATTTGCCTCAAAGATGATTTCAGCTATTTCAACTATAAGTATGCCATCATTTATTCTACTTTTGCATTTTTTATTTGTTGAGAAGTGAGCTGTTTCATGTGATGGTGATCGTCAGAGATAATTGCAATGAAAATTTGTTCTCCATGTGTAAAGCAACCGCTGTTGTAAATAACTTTTATTTTTGCATTAGTTTTATGCCGTTTTCTAAGTGTTTTCGTATCTAGGTAATTTCCTATTAACTTTTAGATCCCCTTTTTATGAGCGGACAACATTTGATGGTGAAATGTTCTGGGCATAAACTTATAATGCATAGTAGTTTATGAGGGAATGTACGGATTCTAATCGACTATAAGTGCTCATTTAAAATTAGAAGAATTTTATTTGTCACTGTGAACCATTTTGCATGGGGTAAGCTTAGAAGCTTAGAATTGTGTATACTATTTAATCATTCGCTACTTCAACTCCAGTGAATTTCCTCTGCGTCAATTATTTGAGAAGTCAATATAAAACGTTCTAAGCTACATGGATTCACCGGATCAATAAGGAAAATCTTTGTCTGCGTACTATTCACTTCCTATTGCAATTTTTTTTTTTTTTTTTTTTTTTTTTTTTTTTTTTTTTTTTTTTTATAAAATAGAGAATAATTTTGAAAAATTATTTTCTCAAATTGAGAAAAAGGTACTCAGAACAGACTAGAAATTTCTGTCGGAGATTGCAAAGTTAATTCATAAGGAAAGCTATTTCTCAGAAAGAATGGGGAATAGGAATTTAGAAAACATCTCACACAAAAGACAGCTCATAAAGTTAATAAAATTTTCCGCTTTATATAAGCACAGATTGTCAATCAGCGTTTATATGTTCACTCATAAAATGTATGATCCAAGTTTATACCGCGGGATGTTTTATACCTAATGTACACACCTAAATAATAGATCTAAAATCTTATTAGAAATTACTAGACTACGGAACAACACAGGAAACGACCTAAAGCATACTAAAACTTCTTTAGAAATATTGTTGTTTTACAACAAGTAGTTTTTGCAAATTTTGTTTGCAATCCTCTGTGACAATCGTTATAATATTAAACAGCTAGCTTTTCAGCATATATTTAATGTAATAGGTTCAATAAATGATGACATACTAGAAATTAAATTTATACAATCAATTTTTAGGCAAATCATTGCATATAAAATGTAATTGATTGAAAAAATGTTGTGATAACAAAACTTCCAATCATAATGTACTAAATGCATGAAATTTAAATGAAGATAATAGACTGCTGAATAGGTTCAATTAAGAACATACCCAATACATTGTTCAGCTTCTCTTCTGTTATACATGGTATAAAAATATACATGCAGCAGGTCACACCAGCATGATCCAAATCATCCAAAGTCAGTGAATATAAAGAAGAGATAAATTACTTTGATATATAGAAAACTTATACTCATCTTCGGGAAAAAAATAACAATTCAATACATAAATAAAACACTGGGCCTAGATGATTGGATGGTTGAGACGTTTGGGATAATGCAACCACCTCTATAAGTTATATACACAGTAGTTTTGAAAGCAACTAGGCAAGAAATGCATTCAAAACAACATTTCGTTGTATGCTCCAATAAAGAGGTTAACGCTGATTTTTCAAAAAAAGTTGTCAGATTTGCTCCAATTATACAGACTACAGATATTGTTTTATAGTTTAAATATGTTAAGCAGATAAATATAAAGATCTAAGCAACACTTTTAAATACTAACCAGCTCTGTAGGAATTTTTTAATTTTTTTGAAAAAATGTCTAAAAATGACAAATTTTACCCAAAATTTAGATTTTTGGAGCAAAAGCGCAGACTCAAGCCATTTTTTTTCAGCGGTAAAATTTCACACAGTTGATGTACTAGTATAAAGGTAACTTTTGGCCCCTACCCGTTTTTGATTTTCAAAAAAAATTTTTTTTCGCTCCACCCTATTGTACACTCTAATATTTTCAATTTTTTACTAAATAAAAACAGATATTTATACACGAATGGTTTTAATAGAGTGTTTTTACTGTGCTTTTTAAATTCATGACAGAAATTTTCTATCAAGGTGTAAAATAAATTTTATAACTGGAAAAGTTTAAAATTTTCTTGCAAAAAAAGTATTTGTACATTTCCACAGCAAGATTCGCACTGTGTTTATAATGTTTGTGGTTTAAAGTTGTAACATAATTTGGTAGTTTTTAATAATTATTAACTTCATACTATGTTTGTCTGGCATTTAATTTAATTTGCTCTTGAAGTATTTGAGAATTGTACTTAAAACTAGAGAGGTACCTTTGAACATAAGAAATCATATCTTTGAGCTTAATAAAAATAAAAATCAGACCAAGAAATCAAAAAAGCTATTAAATTACCATTTACAACTATTAAATACATGATGAGAAAGTATGAAGAAATTGGAGGCATCGAAATTCAATGAAAACCAGGACTTCTCAGCAAATTAACAATGAGGGAAAAAAGGAGTGTTGTTAAAACAGCTTTAAAAAATCCTATGGGTTCAGTTCAAAAATTTGCTGGAGACCTTGCAACATCTTCTTACATCAGAGTATTACCTCAAACAATAAGAAATATTCTTATCAATGCAGATTTAAAAGGAGGAACCTCAAGGCAAAATCCATTCATCAGTGAAACAAATAGTCGAAAATGCATAGAATTCGCTTTCACATACAGAAGCAAATCATTGGATTTTTGGAAAACAGTATTTTTTTCTGATGAGAGAAAATTCGGAATTTTCTTACCACCAAGCATTCAAAATGTTTGACGTAAAAATAAAATTGTTCTAGATCCAAAACATATACTCCAAACTGTCAAGCATGGTGGGAGGAATATTATGGTTTTGGGATGTATAACTTCTAATGGAGCAGGACATTTGGAATGACAGCTTTAACATACATTGATGTGTCGCGGTATAATTTATTAAACAGTGCTAAGAAATTACGTGTAGAGGAAGCTTTTCACTTTATGCAGGATAACAACCTAAGCATACTGCTGTGATCACCAGCACATGGTTACTCTACAATGCTCGAAGGCGACTGGTAACTCCTCTGCAATCTCTAAATTGAGTCCAATAGAAAATTTGAGGATGCAATTGGATGCAAAAATCCGAAAAAAATATGTATCAGCGAAAAACAGTTTTAAAGAAGCTGTTATTGAATCATGGAATAAAATAAACCAGACCACTACAAAAAAGTTGGTGGAATCTATGTCACACCATCTAGAAGTAGTCATAAACGCTAAAGGAATTCACACAAAATATTATTTTGTATCATTTAACTAAATTTTTATTAATTATAGTACATTAATGTAGTGTACAAATACTTTTTTTTGCATTATATTTTTGTATATTTGTTTATTTTAATGTAAAAAATCAATTTGTTTTATTTTGTTTTTGCTTTTATATTATTAAAATGCATTGCATTAATGTATTACAGTATTTTTTGCTTAAATCTTTTATTTAATTTCATTATAATTTAAAAAAATGAAGTGTACAAATACTTTTTTTGCCAACTGTAACTCCACTTTAAAATGAGTGGTCCTAAAATTTTCTACATTTGATAGAACTTGAGATATTTAAAATTGAAAATATTTATGCAAGTCAAAGAAGTGCTCTAATTTATATCATCATAGAGAATGATCCCTGGCAATTTCACTGAAATCTGAAATGGTCAGGTTGAATATTGAATTTTTTTGGTTGATTTGACATGGAATGACCCAGATATTGTAGAATATAATTATGAAAGCTTTTTTTTTTTTAGTTTAAAAAATTACAAAAAATGGTACAAATTATTTTTCATTCACCTTTTCAATTGAATTATAGGGAAAAGCAAAAGTTTCATTAAAACTCAGAAAATCTGTTTTTACAATTTTATTTTGATTTTTAACAGAATAAAAAAAGTTACCCACATAATTTTAGAAAAGGGAATAATTGAATTAGTTGCAAGTTAAAAGAATCTTACAAACACTTTTTATTTCTTAGAGAAATTAGTTGCCATGAACTAATTGTTGAAAATAACTCAGTGAGAGCAAAAAATGTATGCATAAAAAAATGCCAGTTAGGGATTTAATATATATGTATATACAGTGTCTCACATAAGTGATGGGACACTTGTGCTTTACAAAAAGAAACTAATCAAATAAATTAAAAAAACATGTACACTTTTTTGTGGGTGTGTTTCATACTTAAATTTAGTAAAGATTATTACATAACATACATTTTGTCAAAATATTAATTTAATAAAAATACAAATGTTTAGAACGGAGCAAAAAATAGCTCACATAAGTGATGGGACACCATTATATATGCAACAAAAATGTCTGAAATAAGCAATAAAAATATTTTTTGGGGTTTTATTTTTACTTAAAAGCAATTGGCAATAATTTATAAAATCGTCTGCAGTATTTCTATCCAGTTTGTTTTGGAATTTGAGTTTTTTAGCTCTGTGTAGCCATGAATGCTAAACGAAAAGAAACTTCGCCTGAAATTCGAAAATTAGTTATCAATTTGCATATTGAAAGTGGAAAATCTATTAGAAAAACTGCTGAAACAGTTAACTTGAGTCGTTCAACAGTTTTCAATATCATTAAACGATATAAAAAGAATCATATGATTCAGGATAAAAGAAGACCTGGCCGACCATCAAAGCTATCCAATGGAATAAAGCGATTTATCATTTGAAATACTAAAAAAAATCCAAGAAATAGTGCTTCAAAAGTTGCTGCTGATTTACAAGCATTATGTGGAATAATTGTTAATCCTGAGACTATTAGAAGGGTAATTCGATCTGCTGGATATCACGGTAGAGTAGCCAGGAAAAAATTCTTCGTAAGTGAAAAGAATAGAAAACTCAGACTAGCTTTCGCAAAATCCAACATAAATAAGAATTCTGATTACTGGAATAAAGTTATATTTGCTGATGAGAGTAAATTTAATATATTTGGTTCTGACGGTAGAATCTTGATGTGGAGAAAACCCAGGGAAGAATTTCGCAAACAGAACTTGGTATCAACAGTAAAACATGGTTGAGGAGGAGTTATGGTATGGGGGTGTATGTCGTCCGCTGGAGTTGGTAATCTTGTTTTTATTGACAGTATAATGGATCAGTACAAGTATATTGATATTTTAAAGCAAAATTTGAAATCTTCAGCACGAAAATTGAACCTTCATAACGATTTTAAATTCTACCAGGACAATGACCCCAAGCACACTGCTCTGAACGTTAGATTCTGACTGCTATATAACTGTCCTGAAATAATAAAAACACCACCACAATCTCCAGACTTAAATCCCATAGAGAATATTTGGCAAGAATTGGAATCAAGAATTCGCAAAATAACAACTAAAATCGGTGCTTCAAGAAGAATGGGGTAAAATCACTCCAGAAATCACAAAAAAATTAGTCGAATCCATCCCAAAAAGATTAAATCATGTTTTAAAAGTAAAAGGAAATCCAACAAAATATTAAAACCTTTTAAAAAGTAAAATTTTTGGATAAATATTTGATGGAAAAGTAAGTGTCCCATCACTTATGTGAGCCATTTTTTGCTCCGTTCTGAACAAATGTATTTTTATTAATATTTTAATATTTTGACAAAATGTATGTTATGTAATAATTGTTACTAACTTTAAATATGAAACACACCCAAAAACTTTTTGCACATGTTTATTTATTTTATTGCAGTTTCTTTTTATAAAGCACAAGTGTCCCATCACTTTTGTGAGACACTGTATACTGCAGATATTGGTAGATTGCACTACTGAATATGTATCAGTATGATTTATATGTATGTGTAGTTTAAATTTCTTTATGAAGAGACAAAATAATTTAATTCATCCTTTATTTAATATCAAATATTTCTGTACAATAAAGCACCAAAAGTGGTCAATACAGATCAATTTAAAAATAGCATTTTACAAACCCATTTTACACAGCGAATTTTTGCATTTTCATTTACATATATATATACAGAAGGAGGGAGGAGAATTTAAATATTCCTTAATTATAATTTCCCATTTATCTTTTAATAATGACTACAGTGTAAGTAGATACAAAACTGAGAGACACAGGAAACGCTTGAAAACTAGGAAATGACAATATCCTTTTGCTGCGTACACTAAACACAATAAAATATAAATATCTTCAGCATAATACAGTTATTTAAAAATTTATCAGTAAGACGCTATTGAATTAATTTCATATTTTAAAATCAGGGATGAGATTGACCAAAAAGCAAAAAAGCTGAAAACTGTGCGAACGACGTTTGAGCAATGACAGGAATTTCAATCGCAACAAATACAATTGCTATTACAAAAATATAAATTACATACAATTTAGCTTTGCATAAATAAAAAAGAAATAATTAACATGAAATAGGCAGAAAGTATTTGATTACAATAATGAAAATTTATTTTACTAAAATCAGGGGTGATTGTCACTTAGAATGAAAAATCCTGAAAATTAAGTGATACAAAGTAGAAAACCCTGAAAATAATCAAATGCAAAATATACCAATTTCAAAGGCCCATTCAATCAAAAAGATTTGGAGCAAAAAAAAAAGTGACAACAAAATTAGTTTTTAAAAGCAGCAAAAAAGTTTTTGGAATGGAAAATTCCAATCCAGCAATAACCCTTTTTTTTCCCCACTATCTTTTGACGGAATTTGCGGCTTTTCTGCGATCTTTTGACGAAATCGGTCGTTTTTTCGCACTTATTTGACGAAAGTTACTGTTTTCACATGATTTTTTTAAATGAAATTTGGAGTTTTTTTCATGAAATTTGCCGTTTTTCTACGATTTTATGACGAAATTTGCAATATATTAGCATTTATTTGATAAAATTGGTCGTTTTATCGCGACTTTTTGATGAAATAGTTTTTTTCACGATTTTTTGATGAAATACATCATTTTTTTGAGATTTTTTGACAAAATTGATCATTTTTTTCGCGATATTTTTAGACAAAATTGATCATTTTTCCGAGATTTTTGTGACGAAAGTAACCGTTTTTCAAATTTTTTTTGAGGAAATTTAAATCTTTTTATTACGAAATTTGCGTTTTTACCACACGATTCTATAAAGAAATTAGTTTTTTGCACGATTTAATTAAATTCGTGGGACTTTTTTGCGTGACCCATTAACAAATTTACGTTTTTTCATGACTCTTTGACAATATTTCCGTTTTACCCGTGATCTTGTGTCAAAATATCTGTTTCCCGGCGATTTTTGGACAAAAACCACATTTAACATTTAAAATTTTTTTTCCACAATCCTTTGTGAAATTTCAGCATGTTTTTTCGCAATAGTTCGACGAAATTGTCAATTTCTTTCTGCGAACAATCGACAAATTGATTTTTTTCAGCGACCATGTGTCGAAATTTGTGATATTTTAAAATTTGAATTTTCCACTAAACATAATAATCTCATCAACTCGGAAAAATCAATCGAAAAATCCAGAAATCCGAGGTATACACGGAACACAATCGCCCATGTTGAAGTCTTCTGTTTTAAGACAATGCCGTTATGTTTTTCAATGAGCATTCGGTGATCACGATGAAATAAGATAACTACAGCATGCGATAAAGGATCTCTCGTATTTGAAGTGTTGAAAAAGAGACATATTTTGATGTGGATTAAAATTATTTTACAATTCTTTTTTATTTAAACAAATAAAAAACAGAAGTCTGCACGAAATAAATTCTTAAAAATTCAAAAAGTAAAAAGGGTAAAGCAAAAAATTAAAAAAAAAAAAAATCTGAAAATCCAAAAAAAGCAGAAATTTAAAAATGACAAAAAAGCTGAAAACCGCAGATCCGTGGAAGAATCTCATCCCTGTAAAATACACTTTCAAGAACTTTAATTTTTAATAACTACTAATTCAAACAAGGTATTCTAGATATTACAGATGGAAAAACAAGGTAAGAAGTAACAGTATGGTATCCTATTCCACCTCTATAGAAACACAGTAAAATAAGCAGAGTTACACACACACAAAAAAAGAAAAAAAAATTTACATTGAAAAAAAAAAAAAGTTCATAAAACTTTTACTTTTATTTCTAACATTGCAAAATGAAATTAAATCAGAAAATAATTAATACAGATATTATATAATTATTTAAGAAAGGCACACACGATAAACAACCATCTAAGTAATTGCCGCCACTTTTAATCGGATATCAGAATAATTCTTGTTCTAGAAAAATTATCTTCAAAGATATGAAACTTTCAGTTTTAATTCATTAAACATAAGTAATTTTAAGGAACTGTCTAACCATACAAAAATAGATCATATTAATTTTAAATTAATTTTTCTATTACAGAAATAAAAGCTGTAAATTTAAAAACAAATTTACTGAATTTTATCTAGATTTGGGGAGGTGGAACAGAAAATAAAAATATAATAAATCATAAAAATTTTGAAAAGAACAAAATTTTTAATACCATATGAATGGCTGAATGTTTTATTTATATTTTTGAAAAGAGGGGGGGGGGGGGTGGGAAGGAAATCTGTGTAAAATATAGTTTCAATTTAAATTATTTTAGTTATAATCAGGTGTGGGGAATTTTTAAAAAATTTTACCAGCCCACAAAGTACAACATATAATTGAAAATTGTTATGACAAAATTTATGCAACTGCAAAAATAGTTTATTACTCACTTCAATGTGTTTCAACATTTCTATTATACCATGTTTACATTGTAATAATTTGGAAAGTTGCAAAATATAACAAAAAAAAGTAAGTTTTGGCATATTTTTATAATTCATAGTTTTCAAAGACTACCTAAAAGTTCATCACTCTGTCAAAATATTTTCTCTTCAGCGATAAGCAAAATGATGCAATTCATGATAATATAAAATAAGGTAATGGATATACATGTTTTTTACCCTGATCTAAGACAAGTAGTAACAGGTGTTTATTAAATTTTGAGAAAAATGGAATAAAATGCTTTTTGTTGTAATTATTAAGTTTTTTTCTTTCTTATGAGGATATATATCTAAAATGTTAATGCATGTTACACTAACCCCTCTCGGAAAAACTTTATAATATTAATTCGAAGCATATTCTTGTAATCTTGATCATTATTTATGTTTTTAATTCTAAAATAGGCTGAATATTTCGAAAAATTAAAAAGTTAACTGTTCATTATCATCATCAGCAGCAAAATCTTCAAATATATATAGTAAACATCAACAGTTAGACAAAGATAAGCATTTAAGATAGTCATAAAAAAATGTCAAAACCAGGAGCTTAAAATAATGTAAAGCTTAAGCATGCTGATATTTATTGTTAGGCAGAACTAATTTAAATCATTAAAACTATCATACTACAGATACTATCTATTAATTCATGTCACACATTTTTCTTTTTTTAATACATATAATTGTATTATGAATACTTTATACTGTATAAAAACACTACTTAAAAAATTGCAATGAAATCTTAATGGTAAGAGTGCAATTTCCTACTAATAAAAACTAATGCATAAAAATTTGAAGTTTCTATGAGATTATATGCATATTACTGCCTCAAATTATTGATGCAATAATTTTAAATAATATGATTTTGTAAGAAGAAATATTATGGGTCATGTTACTATTACCAGAAGCATTACAGAAGATATTAAATTAATTTTAACCCTTAGGAAAGATACAGTCTCTGAAATCACACTGAGTATAATTTCAGAAACTGCATGATTTTTTTTTGGTAATAAATGCTATGTATAAAAAATGTCCTCTGCTTGAAATTTTCTCTGAAAACTATTATTTGTTGCTTGCTTTCATAAATTAGATGTCCAAAGTAAACATCAATATAATTTCACACAAATATGGTTGCGAGGAAGCTCCGCATGATAAATAAATATCTTCTGCCATGGCATACATAATAACAGAAGATAAGACCATTGTCTAAAATGTTAAGTCAATCACTAAAGGATGCTGAAATCATGCACCAAAATTTAAAACTGACCAAGACATAGCAATAATGGTAGTTGACGAAAGTTCAATGAGCGAGTATGTCATCAACTGATAAGTTTTACTGAACACGGCTAGGCAAAAATTTAATTTCATTATTATAAACTGGTTTATTTTTGAGAAAATCATAATAAATTTCAAATTAAAATACTTTTTTTTTAATTGAAAACTTATTTTGGTTATTGTTTAAAAAAAATTTGTAGGTTATGGTATGTTATTTAACAGTTTACTGTAGAATTTTAAAAAGAATATTTTAAGTATTTTTTGTGTAATTTATTTTGGTAAAATTGATTTAATGGATTTAAATAATTTCACAAATATTCTATAAAAATGCAAACATTTCTTGATAAATGATTTCATTACTTTTGAAACAATTACCAATGCCACATTTTTTGCAATATTGCTATGGTTTGATGTCAGCTTATGAAACTTTAACACAGGCTTCTAAAAATCAGAATTATGAATTAGATTACAGAGATAGTAGCCTACATGATAGATTACCATGCAAGATGAGTCATTTACAGCCGTAACGGCAACAGTACTAGCATCACTGCCAACAAAGGGGAAGAATTATCAAGCCTCCAAAATGTACCGATGTTGAAGAAATATGCTTACTATATGTTTAATATTTTTTAATATATATTTCTTTCTTAAAACCAAGCAAAGGCAGACAATACTATGATTATGCTTGATTTATCTAGCTGCTTCTTTTTTTTTCACCCCTCAATTGTACTTGTACTGTTTACCTTTTGATAAGGTAATTATAGTAATACGTAATAAAAGAACCATCCTAAAAAAAATCTTTTAAGAACGTTAAGTTTAATGGAATTAACTTATATTAGGTATTGCGTTAATTTATTCATATTAATTAAAATACTGAGTGTTTCAGTACCTCTATTTTAACTTTTAGATTTATATAATTCTAAAAATTTCTCTAAAGGAATTTTTCCCCCATCTGTAATTTTATAATTTGTTAAATGTTAACATTACTGAGTTGATTGTACATTATTTACATTAATATCAATATTTTATCTGTAAGAAAGTGATAATGTATAAATTTAAAAAGATTATTGTAAAGATTATTTAATATGTTAAACTTCATAAATTTTCTCTGACTTGTAAAGTGCAATATTTCATATTACACCATTGCTTTTAACATATATCATTTAAGACTAAATTTTTACTTACTTTGCACTTAAATCATTCATTCATGTACAAAAAGCAGGTGCATAAACACATAGAATAGATTTTAGCTATTTTAAGTATCTATTTTATGTTCATGTTTTGGTGAAAGAATCTACTGAAAATGTAAACATGCAACATTTAAAAAAAGATTGCAATGAGATAAATACTCAATAATAAAAATATTACAAGTATAGGGAGTTTAATCTCTATTGTCACTAAAGTCACATTACCAATATGTTCTATGGAAGTGTCCCATCCTGTGTTTTAATCTAAGGCCTACATAGGTACAGCCAGAAGAGCTCATAATTTTAATTTTACACTATGCATTGTTTATTTGAAAATATGACTGATAATTTCCTTAATCATGGATGTACTTAACCCAGCTATGCTAGTTCCGTTAAATAGACCTTTCTTCTGTTATTACATATGCCACACTCATTTTATCTTTTTTCATTTCCCTGTTTCAATTTAAATGAAAAGTACATAATCATTAGCACAGCTATTTTAGCCAGATAAAAGAAATATAGTCTGTCTCAAACTTTGTCTGTCAAACTCTATTGTCTTTGCACAGGGTTCATACAGAGTTTGCTAAATGAAAAATAAGGACTCTGTAAGGACTTTGTAAGGGCTTCGTTAAAAGAAAAATAAGGACTTTCTAAAGTTAAAAAAGAACAGTACACGTAATTACTTACATTAAATTTTAATCTTAAATATATAACATTAGTTGGCCAGCAACTGTTTTTTAGCATCTATCTCTTTGGTCAGGGAGGAAATTTCTACCTTTTTCTGTTGCAGATTTTTTACAATAGTTTGATTTTATAAATAATTGAATATCTTTAGTTGATTCAGCTTTATCAGCTAATTCATTGGCCTTATTTTCTAATTCCGACACTTCTTTTTCAAGAAACCATATTTTTTTCTTTATAAAATCTAAGTCATCTTCAATTGATTTCCTGCAGAGGAAGACTGTTGCTGTTAACCATGCTACACATATCCAGTGAAATAATAAGACTACGATCAAACACAGATCAGCAGATTATAGAACAGATTGACGCAATTATTTGGCGAAATATCTTCTTTGTTATTCATTTCTCTATATCAAAGAAAAGGAAATTTTAAATGGTGAATACTGATTACGATTGGTGTTTGTGGATACGAGGTTTCTACGTCGCAATCGGAAAACAAAAGAGGCAGCTTTAATGCCCAATCAGAAATAAGAGAATTATAACAAAGAAACTTGATTTTTTTTTTCAGCTGCCATATTTGGCAGATTATGAATGTTTCAGGAGCAATTCTGGGTGAAATTTTTTTTTCGGAAATATCGGCGTTTTTTCCGTGATCTTTTGACGAAATCAGTGTTCATTCGTGTTTTTTTTTTAATTTGGGAGGGGGGTATCTGCGATCTTCAGACGAAATCGGCGTTTTCCCGCGATCTTCAGACAAAATCAGCGATATTTTAGCAAGATCGGCATTTTATTACGATCTTTTGTCAAAATCGGCGGTTTTTCCACGATCTTTTGAAGAAATCCGCGTTTTCCTGTGTTTATTTTTAATGAAATCGGCATTTTTTCGACGATCTTTAGTTAAATTCGCATTTTTACGTGATCTATTCTCGAAAACGTCCTTTTATTCCCGCGATCTTGATGAAATCGGTGTTTTTTCCGTGATCTATTCTCGAAAACGTCCTTTTATTCCCACGATCTTGACGAAATCGGCGTTTTTTTCGTGATCTTTTAATGAAATCGGCGTTTTTTTCAATGATCTTTTGACATAATATTTTTAAGCAATCTTATTGAAAACGGCGTTTTTTCCGCGATCTTTTAACGAAATAGGCATTATATCCGCAATCTTTAGACAAAATCTTATGTTTTCCTGCGGTTTTCAGACGAAATCTGCAATATTTGGTGAAATTGCGGCTTTTTGAGCGATCCGCACAAGAAATTCGCGTTTTTCAGCGATCTTTAGACAAAGTTCGTTGACAAAAAAATTGACGAAATCGTCGTTTTTCCACGAAATACTGATGAAGTGTGTGCTTTTCGGCGTCCTTTCACAAAATTTGCATTGCAACGGATTGTTTTTTCCGCACACAAAACCGTACAAGTTGGCAACTCTGCAGAACTGATAACCCAATTTCAAATTTTCAGAAGATGCCTTAAAATTTCGGATGAAAATCATCCCTAGGCGTTTTATCCCTGCGATCTTTTGACGAAATCGGCGTTTTTTCCGTGATCTTTTGATGAAATCGGCGTTTTTTTTTTTTTTCAATGATCTTTTGACAAAATATTTTTAAGCGATCTTTAATCGAAAGCGGAGTTTTTTTCTGCAATCTTTTAACGAAATTGCCGTTATATCCGCAATCTTTAGACGAAAGTGACGTTTTCACACGGTCTTCAGACGAAATCAGCGTTTTGTCTGCAATATTTGGTGAAACTGCCGTTTTTCCGTGATCCGCACATGAAATTCACTTTTTCAGCGATCTTTTGACAAAGTTCGTTGACAAAAACATCGACGAAATCGTGGTTTTCCAACGAAATATTGACGAAACATATGCTTTTTCGGCAATCCCTTTACGAAATTTGCATTTCTCCGCGATTGTTTTTTCCGTGTGCTAAACCGTACAAGTTGGCAACTATGTCGAACTCATAACCCAATTTCAAATTTTCACAAATTTCGGACGGGAATCACCACTGGAATGTTTGGCCATTATTTTTTAAGCATTTTACGGATCGCGTTAATATTATGCTTATGTAAAAAAATAAGGACTTTAAGGATCCTTATTAAGGACTATCGAAATATAAGGAGTTTATAAGGCCTTTTAAGGTCCGTGCGAACCCTGTTGCAAATCTGGTTTAAAAGAAAAGAAGGAAATATTTTATGCTAATTTACAGTAAATACTCTACATTTAATCAAAATAAAATGAAATAAGCCATTTTGGGTGGTTAAAATGAAAAATATATTTATTTTTATTAAATTTTTCTTTTTTCTTGAAGAAATGCTGTCTCAAAAGTTTAAGCACTTTATGCAAATTTTTCTAGAAACACGGGATTGACCGTGTGTAATGACACTGTATGACATCATATTGCACTTGCATAAAAGTATAAAAGGTAGAGAAATTTTTTCCTATCTTTTTAAAAATGCCGAAGGGTAAAGAATTCACAAAATGAGAGATTTTAAAAGTTTTTAAATTGAAACCGCAAAATAAAACTCTTTCTGAAGTTGTAAAAGTTTTAATTCGATAAAAGCGAAGTATATATCCAGTACACTGTTGAAATTATAATTTTAAGTGGAAAGCAAGATGTGGATGATTACGTATGACGACTGTTCAGACTGATCGTAGAGTACAGAGATTGATATCTAGACAAAAATATGTCCCATACGGCAAATTAAAAATAATCTCAGTGTGCAGGCTCCAAAGACACTGTACATAGATGTATTTAAGAATGTGATTACATCATACTAAAAAAATGACTTGCAAACCGTCTCTCAAATTGCATCACAAACAGGCAAGAATGAACTGGGCTAAAAAACACAGATATTACGGGGACAAATGGCTTAATGTTTTATTCAGCGATGAGAAAAAGGTGGAACTTAGATGGCCCTGATGGTTGTAATACGTATTGGCATGACTTAAGCAAGAAACCAAGGACATTTTTCAGCAGGCAGCAAAGCTGTAAATCTGTTAGGGTTTGGGAGACATTTGGATTCAATGACCAGGCTTCTCTGGTTTTTCTAAAAGGAAGACAGGATTAAAAAAATATCAAGAGACGTTTAACCACCATTTGCTTCTATTTGGTGACATTTTGAGGGGTTCTGAATGGACTTTTCAGTAAGACAATGCCTCAATCCACGTATCACACTCTACAAAACTTTGGCTTTCTCAGAAAAATTTCAAAGTTCTTAACTGGCCAACTTTAAGTCCAGACTTAAACTTGATTGAGTCTGGGCTATTTTAATCCGCCAGGTTTATGGCAATGGAAAGCAGTATGACTCTATTGAAGAACTCAAAGAGGCCATTGAGAAAGCATAGTACTCTTTGCCATCAGAAACCCTACAAGAACTAATAATTTTGATAGGTGTACGTTTATTTGAATTAGTCCGATGTCACAGAAAAATAATTTGTTAGTAAAAGTTTTGTAAAAATTATAAATCTGGTTGTTTTTGACACTTTGCATAAAATTTTGAGACACTTTTTTAACAATTTTTTTTAATTATATTTTTTACAATTATGTAATTTATTTTTTTTTTCTATTTTTGATATCATTTATTTAAATAACGTCGCAAAATCTGCAAATAAAATTTTTTTATTTATTCTAACTTTTTATAATTCTTTGAAAATCGACATTTTATGTTTGTGCTTAAACTTTTGAGACAGACATCTTACAAGGTATTTGAAAGGGCAGAGCGACATCAATATCAACTGGTTGCCACTTTCACAAGTGCTTTCAATATCCAGATTCCTATTTTATTTTTTTAATTCACTATTTTAAAAAGGTAAAAAACTAACATTAAAACAAAACAGAATTGACAACATAATTTCAAATATTTTTGAATAGATGCCAAGAAGTATTTCTAAGTTAAAAAATCAGTAACAATAAGAAAGTCTGACTTTAAAAAAAAAAAAAAAAAAAAAAAAAATAATGTCAATCATACTAATGATTGCCTTTTACATATAAATATATATTTGCAATATATATTTTAAATATAAAAAGTAATAAATTAAAATTAACTCATTTGACACACTAAAAAAAGATAATACATCATAAATTTGTTTTTAGAATTTTTTTCTTTTTCCTTAGATCTATCATTCTATTTACATTGAGAATTTAGTATTATGAAAACTAAATTTGCAATAAAGCAAGCAAATCTTTCATACATCCAACATTTATCACACACATTTTCACACAAAAACTTTACTTGTCCAACAAGTATTTAAAAAATTATATACATATAACTGGAATGATATTTACAAAGTTATTGTAACAAATTACAGTCTTTATACAGGTGATAATGTAATAGTTCATTTATACAAGTCCATTTCAATTAAAACTGATCCTACATTTTTTAAATTAACCAGAAAGATCTTTGGCTTCATACAAAGTTTGGTCATACAGTTCAGCTTTTACAATTCTGCCTCCAAAAAATCTTCCATTTAATGCATCACGGGCAGCACAAGCCTCTAAAATAAAAATGAAAAATCATTTACATGAAGTAAATAGCTAAAGATGTTCTTCTACTTTCTCTATCAGCTATTCTGTAAGGGACAATTTCCATTCAAAAAAATTCTGAAACATCTATGTAAGAAAAAAATTATAGGTTGCTATTATTTTTTTAACTAATAAGCCAGAAACATCTCTAGCAAAACTGCATTAAATAATACAACACTAAGACTTACTAAAAGTGTGCATTTAATATTAATGAAACTGGATTTCCTGTTTAAAAAAATAATACACAAATCACTCTACAAGAGATGTTTTGTTGCAGGGAGGCTCACCCTTGTGTTCTTTTACGGAAAAATACTCCTTACCACCTTTTCCTGTTAAAAGACTGCCCTTTTTTTAAAATTCAGGATAGGGATCTTGCCTTGTTTGTATTGCACTTGAAAAAATTATTACCGATCTTTCCTCCTTTTCTTAATGCTAGCACACTATGTGGAAAGTAATTCTCCCCTTTTCCCTCCACTTTCTTTGCTCTCTTCTCTGTGCTATGTAACTAGCAATTCACTCTTTGAACATACGAGTCAGCATTTCATTCGGAATACCACTTTCCAGGGATCCCATTCACTCAGATTTGGAACAATTTTTGGGGCATGAAAATCCATTTTTGGAACAGCAAATAAAGAATTTTATAGCAGTAAAATAAGTTTTTGTAATAGAAAAATCTCCCGACAATAACTTCCTTTTATTGTGATCTTTTGACAAAATCTACTTTTTTTTCGAAGTAATTTGTCACTTTTCGGTAATTTTTAAAAGAAATATGTGGTGTTTTCAAGATCTTTTGATGAAGTCTGCCAGGTTTTTTTTCTATATTTGATAAAATTTATCTTTTTTTCCTTTCACAATCTTTTGACTATATTTTGCACTTTTTCACGATCCCTGGACTAAATTAGCATTTTTTTCTTCCATGTGACCCCCGGACGAAACTTTGTGTCTTTCCGCACTGAATGACTAAATTCTTGTTTTCCTCATGATCCTTTGATGATTTTTTTTTTCCTTCTTTTGATGACTATCTGTGGAAATTCGCAATACATTTTATGTCCAAATTTTCAGATTTATGACTGATTTTTTAAAAAAAAATTTGGAACAGGTTGCCTTAATTTTTCTGAAAATTCGGAACAGAATTGCTTCTAAATGTTAAAAGATAAAAAGAAAATTCTTTGAGAGAAACAAAATGGTGCTAAGAAATTAAATTTGGACACAGAAGGAAAAAACAAAATGGCCATTTTGGCACAGAAACAGCCAAAATAACTCATCTTTAGCAGATTGTAGCAGATATTTTCATTTGGGGGAGGTTTGCGCAAATGGCATGGGTACAAACCCGTGCACTTTCAGTGTCCAAAGTTATACACACGAGATACAAAGACTTCATGTTGTATTTTGTGTTATAGTAATTGAATTTTCTTTTTCCCCATGCAAGATATTATACCACATACAGCTCATCATTGTGGAGAATATTCTTAAACTTGAAATAAAACAGCATAAAACAGCCAACATTCTCTCCTAACCTGAATCTGATTGAGCACATTTGGGGCACACTTGGACGGCACATTGCACTAATACTGTGACCTCCTTTTATTGTCTAGGAATTGGAGATTGTGTCTTGAGGACTGGAACAATATTCTTAGAAAACTTATTATGTCATTGAATCCATGGAAAATAAGTATGTGACAGTTATCGATTTGAAGGGACCACACACAATATTGAATGATGTGACCAAACTGTTGTCCTAAACCATCTTTTCATATTTTACTCATCATTTCAAAGAATTAAAGCTTTCTGGCAATTTTTTTTTTCATTGCACATTGTTACACATGTTACTCTCAATTTTATGCCCATGTATGCATGGACCCTGATTACTGAATAAGCACGAAAAGCACCAGGCGCTTCCCTTAGAAAATTTTGAAAGTGACTGAAATTGAGAAAACAGGAGGCTTCAAATTTTATATTGATTTAATTCCATTTCAAAATGCTAATTTCTTTTCAAATTATCAATCTTACAACATATATTAAGAAATGTTTCATAAAAATAGCCTTCATAACAAATTAATTTTTGATCAAACAGATCAATTTCAATCACATGATCGCAATTCTTCAGTTTGTTCATTATTTTAAATGTATGTTTATTTTGTATATTGAATTTAAGTAATACTAAATTAGGCTTGTATAAGCAACATAAAATATTGATAATTTATTGCCAAAATTGAGAGAAGTATTTCAAGATATTGATGTTTTATGTTGTGCATACATTCTGAATTCAGTCTTTTTATTAAACTTGCATTTTTTTTTTTTTTTTTTTTTTTTTTTACACTCATACGATGCAAATCTTTTTCATTTATTTTTCTCGATTGTATTCAATTTTTGTGTAAGTTGTGGAAGGAGAAAATACAGGGTTCCCAGCAAAACATGAATGGCAAATTCCCTGACTTTCCATGACCTAATCTCGAAAAATTCCATGACTTTCCCTGACCAAATCTCAAAAAAATTCGCTGAACAAACAGGTATAGAATGAAATTCGCTACTTATTTCCAGAATTCTTTGTCAAAATTAACGATTTTTTCTGCAATTGTTTTTCGAATTTCTAAATTTTCTTTTCCCTGATTATTTGATGAATTTCGTGATTTTTTTTCAAGATTATTTGATGAATTTTGTATCATTTTACATTTTTTCTCCAAGAATTTTCCATGACTTTTTAGAAAATATTTGTAAATTCCCTGACTTTTCGCACATATTTTGAAATTTCCCTGACTTTCCATGACTACTATGAAATTCCATGACTTTCCAGATTTTCCCTGACTTTCCATGACGCTGGGAACCCTGAAATATAAAAAAAAGTTGTGTAATGAAATACGTGTGAATTCGATTAAGCCACTCTTTTGAATAATATTAAGCATTGGTAAGTTTTAGGGTATGTTGAATTTAGAAAAATTATTTGAGCAGTGTAAATATCCAGAAAACAATAAAAAGGGATCACACTAGGATAAATCTTTAATTGGTAATATGTTTTTCTTTCTTAAATTCACTTCAGTCCAGATTTTTTTTTTTAAATATCTTAAATTATTTCTTGTTTCATATTTCCTGAATTTATTATGTATGGTAGTCCCCCCCTCAATATTTTTTTTTCCTTATTTTACATTCTTTAGCTTTTTATGGCTAATATGAAGTTGAAATCGTACATGTTATTTGTGATAAGTAAGACGATTAGGGCCTGAAGATTCTGTCTCGGTTTCACATATATTTCCATATTTTTCTTCTTTACTGTGTTTTCAATTCCAAGTTCTTGATGTAAGGATCTGTTTACAAGAATTTTATAATAGTTTATACATTATTTTTAATTTGAATAAACTCCTTTATAATTTATACATTCACATTAATTGCTGAAAATATAAAATACCTTTGAATCAAAATTATCTTAAAAAATTTATTTTACTCTTCTTCATTTGTGATATCATATCCACGACCGATTGAATTTTTCAATTTTTTCCTCCCACAAGCAGTTGGCGAATTTTTAACAACTGATTGATAAATTTAATAATTTTTTCCCCATGAATAATTTCATACTATTTTACAGTGACCAATTTAAAAATTTCTCTTTTTTTATTTATTTATTTAATAATTTATTTTCTGATGACTGAATGACAATTTAACTTTTATTCCTGCAATCAACTCACTAATTTAGAGATATTTTATTTCTAGTAGTTAGAAAATTTTGCCTTTCTAGTGATTTGTTTTTGCTTTTCTTATGAACATTTGATGAATTTCTAGTTTCTCCTGTCCCATGCAATCAATGGATAAATTCTGCAATGGACCTTTTTTTTCTCTCTCTGACTGATTGAAGAATTTTTTTTGTAAAAAAATTTCAAAATTTATCTTACTCCTTCCTCCCCCCCCCCCCCCATCTCCCAACTTGATTGATTAACAAATGTGATGCTTTCTTGCAGTATAAAAAAAAGAAGAAATTTACAATTTGTCATGATGAAAGACATTTTATTCTCCAAACTATTAAAAAAAAAAAAAAAAAAAAAAAAAAAAGAATTGGAAGGGTATTTGAAGCCAGAATAAAATAATTAAAATGGGCTGCGGGGCATAAAATAACGAAAAAAGATCCACAGGGTCCGGCCAAATTGGTCGAGAATTAACACTGATATAATTCTAAATGGAAATAGCAAAAAATTATATGCAATCTTACCATTGGGAGCCGAAAATTCAACAAATATTTTCACGATAACTTCAGCATCATCATCTTCAGATTGCTTTTCTTGATAAATAATAACCCTGTTTACAACACCATACCTTCCACATTCATCTGTTACTTCTGATTCTAAATCATCATCTAAATCTTCAATTCCAACCATGTTGCGGAGTACAATAACACAGGACTGAAAAAAAAAAAAAAAAAAAAGATTGTTTTTAAAAATATGAACTCCATTTGGGTATTCTCTTAATAATATTAAAAAACATAATAATTTAATAAATTTTTGTAACTCAAAACATTTAAAGTGAGAATTGTAGCGAGTTTTAAAAGGGAAAATATACAGAAAGAAAAAGAACAAACCCAAATTTTCAAAAGTTACTTAATTCACTTTTTTTCTGCAACTTCGACAAAATTAACGTTTTTTAACAAAGTTTGCATTTTTTAGCAATCTTTTGATGAAATTTACACTTTTTAGAGATCGTTTGAGGAAATTTGCACATTTTTTGTATTTTTTCTCATTAAATTTGTACATCTTTTGATTCTTTTAACAAAATTTGCACATTTTTTGAGATCACTCGACAAATTTTGTATGTTTTTCGCGATATTTTGTGGAAATTTGCACATTTTTTGATCTTTTGACAAAATTCTTGCTTTAATGCAAACCTCTGACGAAAATTGTGTTTTTTACATGATCTTTTGACCAAATTTTACGATTTTTCTGCAATCTTTTGACAATATATAGTTGTATTTTAGATGTTTTAACTTTTTGTATAGAGAAAACAGAAGAATTTTTGTTCCCAAGGGATTCTCATAAATTACTTTTATTACTCTTAAAACTCTTACTTTTAAAACTCTTATTTTTGATCTCACTTTCATCTGATTCTTAGTTCTAGTAATCTAATAATCAATTTTAAATTAAAAGTAATACCACAATCATACATGTTCCACAAAACTTATCGAATGGATGCTACTTTAATGCCCAATCAGTTAACCAGAAAAACCAGTTATCCGGAATAGATCTGACCCCAACCATTCCGGATAAATGGTTCTGTACTGTACAAGGCCAGTTCATGTCTCTTAAGACGCCCCATGAGTTTGATCATTTTAAAACAGCATAAGGTACAAAATGCCTGTTTGTACCAATCACAGTTTAAAAATTATTCATCTCATATGACGTTTTAAACATCATATACTGGCATTGTATGTTGTTAGTAGCAACTGAATGCAGGAATAACAAACGTGCTCTCTATAGCGCAAATCACTAGAAAGTTATTTCTTGTAGCTTTACACTGTGTGAACTCTTCATATAGTCTTAGATCTTCAAGCAGTTTGATTTTCATTGTTACCAGGTTTGTTTTGTTACTAATGGACTATGTCAGATGAAAATAAAAATTGTACTTTCAACATTAATGGTAAATAGATTTTTTTTACTGAACATTATGTTGTATGAACTATATTTATAGTAATGATTAAGCATTTTGTAGTTTAAATATAATATTTATTTACTAGTAATAAAATTCAACCATTTTTCTTTTTTTTAAATTTTAACTTGAATACAAAGTTTAAAGTGTGAAACTTTTTAATTTATGCTTACCTACATAATAATCATTAACTTTCAGTCAAAAATACCTTTTTTTTTTTTTACATGCTATGACCTTTACAATCTAAATCCCTTAAGAAGGCGGAAATGAACGACTTCCCTTAGCCTTCCCAAATATCAGCTCAATAATAACAACATACATGTAATTTTTCATTCCATAATTAAAAGGGTAATCCAAAAATTGTGATATATTTTGACTAGCAAAAAAAGATGACAACTCCATATGCAACTAATTCTAAGGCTTATTACCTATGCCAACATTGAATGTACAATTTGAATATTTATAACCTTGAAAGCGGGACTGTCCACATGTACATGTTGCATGAAGACCAGGCTTTTTGTGGTTGCCAAAGGACTGCATCCTGCCTTTTGAAGTTCATAAAGACTCTTCCCTCTCAAGTCAGGCATATTTGTTGTGTTTTCGGACAGTCAACTTCGAAACTCCATGGCGCACAAACATTTTGCAAGCTGCGTGAACTAATTACTTTTTTGTATTCTATTTTTATACAAGTTTTTTTTTTTTTGTTGTTGTTCTATGACTGTTCTCAGATAACAAGATGTACAATTATACGTGTCATAAATCGAGATGTAAAAGCAAGGAAAATTCTGGCAATGTAATATTTATGTTTGTCTTGTCAAATGTTATAGTCTCGTCAAAAGGGATGTTTTCTGAAGAATATACTTATCATTTAGACGAGATACACCAAATAAAAGCAAACAACCTACATCCGAGGTAAGAGTTTTAGATTAATAGAGATTCTAGTAATTTTAATAAAACAGTACTATAGCTTTTAGTGACAAGTGAGGAAGACAGAATAAAAGCCACTTGATTGTGAAGTTCTGGCCGTGCATCATAAGAAATATACACATGGAAACAATCGATCATACCTTTTTTTTTTTTCAGAACATACCTACAATGAACGTGATCAAGACTTTGGGCTCATAGAAATAAAAAAGGGGAATAAAAGGGATCTGTATGTTCTAGAGCACTGGGCTCAACTTGTAAATGATTTCAGGAAAAAAGTCATTGTAGAAATGCTAAAAGATAATGTATTAAAGTTGAACCACTTACACCATCCTTTATAAAGTCAGCTTTTCATATACCTTTCACTGACTAGTTCGGATGCCTTTGATGCAAGCAAAATGTTGTGACTGCATTTTGAAAAGAAAAAACCCCACATTATTCTACAAAGAAACTGCTTGGGGTGAATTACAACCTTTCCATGAGCTAAAATGAATTCCAGTCGTGCCAGGAAATACCCTAGAGTTCTGCTTGAGTTTCCCATAGCACAAAATAAAAAAAATTCAAGTATTTTAAGTTTAAAAATCTCATCGAACTATTACAGTTTGCACATCCACTGTATCAATTTTCTCTACCAAGATCTTCATCACCAAGAGACATCAGGACAAATTGAAGCCCCCACATGCTTCTGACGATCAGGCTAATTAGCATAGTCATGCTTACAAAACCAACGAGGATGAGATAATGTAGATGTCTTGTTCCATTATAATTTGAAGAATATCTTTCCATATTTCCAAAATGTTTTTCATTTTTTTTTTTCCTTTTTAGAATTTTTTTTTAATACATTAAATAAATGTTTTTTAATGGTTAAATAAAATTTCAATGATTCAAAACTCATAATAAAATTTTAAAACTTATATTAGAACAAAATTTTTTTCTTTCATTCATTTGTATAAACATTGCTCTTAAATTTTTCGTAAATTCATTTCTTTATTTCATAATTTTTCCTTTTTAGAACTTGTATTAAAACAAAATTTTGTCCTTTCATTTATTTGTATTAACGTTGTTCTTAATTTTTTCATAAATTGATTTTTTACTTCATAATTTTTTATTTCTTGTATTCATTCGGCACTTGTACCCTTTGGCTTCCGAGCAGTTTGCATTACCGCTTTTAAGCCAAAATCATTAAGAAATAAGCAAAAGTTTCATATCTCAACTCCTTCAATTATAATTGATGTTTGACTTATATATACATATGATTGAAACTTGTTCTCTTTAGTACCAATAGATTGTAAACTCTGAGAAATAGGTCAAAAGGAAAAAAATAAAAAATAAATATTGCAACATCAGGGTTGCCACTCTAATCTTGAAAAAAAATTCGCTGTGTTTTCCTGTACTGCAACGCGTTTATTCTGTGTTGAGTGTGCAAAAATATATGTGTGTATGTATGCCAGTTAACTACCTTGTAATTTCCTATTACCCAACTAATTGAGCAAATATAATACATTATGTAATATGAGCAAATAAAAATAACTCTTTAAAGTTATTACACTTATTAAAATCCCACATTTTATGTTAATAATAATAAAAACAGTAGAGCAATACCAGGGTTGCCACTTTAATCTTGAAAAAAATCCCTGTATTTTCCCTGTACTGCAACGCATTTATTCCATGTTGAGTGCGAAAAAATATATGTGTGTATGAAAGCTAATTAGAAATGATATAATTTGCCATTACCAAATTCCCTGTGTTTTCTAGATTTTTTAGGATTTTTTTTTTTTTAATTCCCTGGAATTTCCCTGTTTTGGGAGGATATTTAAAATTCCCTGTGTTTTCCCGGTTTTCCAGGTTGCGTGGCAACTCTGAATACTCAAGCATTCAGCTAAAAAATTCTTTGAAATATTTATCACTCAACTGCAAAAAAAAAAAAAAAAAAAAATTGTTGAAAACAATATTGCAAAAGACAAAGTTTTCTGCAATTTTTTTTTTTTTTTTTTTTTTTTTTTTTTTTTTTTTTTTTTGCGATTTTACAGCAAAAATTGCTGTTAAAAAAAAAAAAAAAAAAATCAATTTTTGACATAATTTTGTTAATGGAAATTTTTGGCAAAAATCGCCATTTTTTTTTTACAGAAATTACTTTTCTTTTTTTCTGACGAAAATCGCTGTTTTTTCACTTTTTTAAAATGAAAACCACGTTCTTTTCGCTATTCGATAAAGAAAATTGCCATTTTTTTTTTGCGATTCCATGAAGAAAATTGCCTTTTTTTCTCGACTTTATGACGAAAATTGCCGTTTTTTTTTTCTGCAGCCTTTTGATAAGAATCGTCATTTTTCAACTATCCTTTGACGAAAACAGCATTTTTTCGTGATATTGTGACGAAAACAGCATTTTTTTCACGATATTTTGATGAAAACAGCATTTTTTTGCAATATTTTGCCGAAAATAACGTATTTTTCACAATCTTGGGGTCCTTCGACGAAAATTGAATTTTTCTTGCAATTTTTTGGAGAAAATCGCATTTTTTTTTTTTTCTCACGAAAATTCTATTTTTTTTCATGCGGTCTTTTGATAAAAAAGCTAAAAATGACAAAAAAGCAGAAAATCACTTTTTTTTTTTTTTTTTTTCCCTTCGGGAAACTTCTATTTTTTTTTTTCATGCGGTCTTTAATGGTAGAAAAATATTGGAAAAGCTAAAAATGATAAAAAAGTGGAGAATTGCGGATCCACAAAAGAATCTCATGTCCTTTTTTAACTGACACGATGGGAGAAACAGATGAGAAATCGAAAGGGAAAGAACGCTACGCGCAGTCGCAGATGGAAGGCATGACAGGAGGTGCTCTGTGGATTCAACTATTCGCATGGCAAAGAAGGGGTGTAGGCAAACATATGGAAGAGCTGCATAAAATGAATTTCCGCGCCACTTTTCCAGGATTTTATTTCTTCCGCGAATTTTATTAGAATTTTATTTTGAAAGCAGAAAAAAATTATTTTTGGATATAACAGGAAAAAAATTCCCTGTGTTTTCCAGGTTTTTTGAAAAATTCCCTGGATTTTCCCTGTTTTGAGAGTGTATTTTGAAATTCCCTGTGTTTTCCCAGTTTTCCAGGTGGCGTGGCAACCCTGAACATTTTTATGCCAAAAAAGTTTAGTCTTGTGACCAGCAGTCAACAAACAGATGCAATTCCACAATATAATAAGAGTTTGTGAAATTCTGAAATAAAATTGAGGAATTCAACAAAAAATAAACTAATGATGATTGAATAAATTCTGCTAATTCTCAGAATAAATTGCATGCATTATATAAATGCAAAAAAACTTTACATTTAATAGAATGGAATTGGAAAATGAAAACAGCACTCACCTCAGTTCTCCTCATTAGTTTTTGCATTAGTATGTGTCTGGCATTTGTTCCCTTTATCATCATATTTTCCTGCTGCTGTAGCGTTTGAGGTTCTTGCTCTTCAGCTAGCTTTTTCTCTAATTCTTCAAGCTTTTGCTTTTGAGCATCACTCACAGCAGATTCAGGTGCTTGTGAAATTGGAGTAGCTACAGCGGCAGGCATTGATGCAAGAGGTTTCACATCAGCAACAGTGGACACAGGAGTTGCAATTTTGGTAATAGGTGACGATATAGATTCTGTCTTTATTGAAGTTGCAACTGCTACAGTAGCTAAAGTGGGTGTTACAACTGGAAGTGTGACTATGCCGGGAGGAGGAATTATCATAGGTGGACGTACAGGAGTCACGCCTAGATGGGAAAAATTAAGAATGTCATTTTTTGTGAAAAATGTTTCATAGACATAGCTGCCAATTTGCTGCAGATAAAAGCAAGAAAGATGATGTTCAAAAACAAAAAAAACTATCAAAACATTTGATGTTTATTCAGGCATGAGATTGCAAAAAATTGAAAAAAGAAGAAAAGTGCATGAACAGGAAAATTAGAAATTATTTTAAACAGCACCCGTGTAAGACAATTAAGATTATTTTATTCAGAACAAAACTGTCAATACTTTTGTTTAAATCCTGTTTTATTTTATTTTTGGGGAGGAAGGGGGGGGGGGCAGAGGGAATATATTTATGCAAATATTATAAGTAGTTCTGAAATTAAACTTTCTATTTTAAATTCATACTTTTGAAGCAATGTTTTACACAGTAATCTTAACTAGTTGTACAGTTTAAATTTTAGCATGTTTTCACTTAGAACATCCATTAACAAACATGGCAAGCTAACGTTTAATTTGCCACTCAATTGCAAAATAGTTGTTGAAAAACAATTACAGCAAATTTTCTGAAATTTTATAACGAAATTCGTATTTTTTCCGTGATTCCTTTACAAAATTTGCGTTCTTTTGTCGAAAATCGAGATTTTTTCGCGATCTTTTGACAAAAATCGCGGTTTTTCCGCGATGTTTTGACAGGATTCGCCTTTTTTCCGTGATGTAGTAAAGATAATCACATTTTTAGGTGATATTTTGACGAAAACCGCGTTTTTCTCGCTATATTTTGACGGAAACTACTTTTTTGCGATATTTTGACGAAAATAGCATCTTTTTGCAATCTTTCGACAAAAATAACGTTTTTTCAGCGATCTTTCGATGAAAATCGCATTTTTATTCCACAATATTTTAATTAAAATTCGCGTTTTTTTCGTCTGATTTTTTAACAGAATCCGCGTTTTTCTCGCGATATTTTGACATAATCTGCATTTCTGCTGCGATATTTTGGCGGATGCCACGTTTTTCTCACGATGTTTTGTCGAAAATTGCATTTTTTTGCAATGTCTTAACGAAAACCGCATTTGTTTCGTGATTTTTGACGAAAATCACGTTTGTCTCGCGATATTTTGATGAAAATAGCATTTTTTTGCGGTCTATCGGCAAAAATAGCGATTTTTTTTGCGACCTTTCGACGAAAATCGCGTTCTTATTTCCCAATATTTTGTCAAAAATCTTGTTTTTTTTTCCCCACGATCCTTGATGATATAAAAAATCGGAAACGCGGAAAATGACAAAAAAGCAGAAAACTGCGGATCCGCAGAAGAATCTCATGCCTGTTTATTACACTACACGATATTTTAAATTGTATCATGTGAATTATTTAATGCAGCGATAAAAGCATAATAAAAAGTGTTTCCTTAACAAATTTTATTAAGGGAGCTGATCATTTAGCTTTGAAATTCTCTTCTGTAATGTTAAATCTATGCACATTTGACACATTCGTACATTTAAAAAATGGTTGCAAAAAGTCCATCCATGCGGAGACTGAAAAATTTTTTTAGTATCAAGAAAAATCGAACTGAAATGGGTTAGAAGATTTCTATGCCTTATATTATGGCTAAAAATTGATCCATTATAATAAAAGAATGTAATTAAAAGTTCTTGATTGTAAAATTGCTATTATTTAAGTGTATAAAGCAAAATTTAATCGGTCAAAAATCTCTCCAAGACTGAAGGTCTTGCACCCCTGATTTAAAATCTCTTGGTGAAATTAATATATTTAACTTATTTTATCTGTGTACTCTTCTTAAAGGTTGTTTATTTTTTTTTTTTCTTAGTTCTCAAAAAAAAATTTAATTTATGCTTAATTTAATAGATTATATGTTAAAAGCAGATGAACTGTGAGTAAAATTTTAACACTTCATATAAAATTAAGTATATACAAAAAATAGAAGATAAAAATATTAATTTCCTGAGAAATATTTTAAATATACAAATGCATCAAACACCCATACACTTTACATTAGTGAGGGGAATCCAGAAGCTGAATAATAAGTTTCCTTAATGGTTCAGTACAGTTACGATAGAAAACACATCTACATGTGAAATACAGGTGGTTATCAAAATAATGGAAACACTTGTGAATGAAAGGGACATATAAGAATTCAATTCGTAAGCATTAAAATATAATCTTAGCTACCAGATTTTTTTTTTTATATAAAAAGTACATGTATTAGGTAGTATGAAAGAGCTCTAAAAAAGTTGTCTACGATTTTTTTTTTTTTTTTTTTTTTTTGTCAGAAGCGTAAAATGTCAGACCTCACAGATTTTCAAAGAGGCCAAATTGTAGGAGCCCGACTAGCTGGAGCAACGGTGACCGAAACATCCCAGCTTATAGGCGTTTCTAGAGGTACGGTATCTAAAGTCATGACAGCATACACACAGCACGGAAAGACAAGCTCAGTAAAGCAAAATAGCGAACGGAAGGAGAAGCTGAGTGAAAGAGACCGACGGGTATTGAAGCGGATTGTAATGTCTATAAAGAAAACAACTGCAGCCAAAGTGACTGCAGAGTTCAATCAGCATCTGGATTTTCCAGTGTCAACAATTACAGTTCGGAGATACCTTCATAAAGAGAACGTTTATGGCAGAACAGCAATTCCCAAGCCACTTGTCACAGATGCTAATGCCAAACGTCGTGTAGAGTGGTGCCACAACCACAAAACCTTGTCGATTGATAGGTGGAAGACTGTTATATGGTTAGACGAATCATCTTTCATATTTTCTCCCACAACAGGACGGGTACATGTCTAGAGAACAACTGCACAAGCGTATGATCCTGATTGCCTCCGTCCAACTGTCAAGCATGGAGGTGGATCGGTCATGGTATGGGCAGCCGTGTCATGGTTTTCTGCTGGTCCAATTGTAACCCTGAAAGGAAGGATCACTGGGGAGAAGTATAGAGAAGTTTTAGCTGACCAGGTCCATCCCATGATGCAAATTTTGTTTCCTGCAGGAGATGGAATTTTACAGGATGATAATGCCCCTATTCATGCAGCCAGAGCTGTCCAATCATGGTTTGATGAACATGAGGATGAGGTGGAACATCTACCTTGGCCCGCACAGTCCCCAGACCTCAACATAATCGAACCGTTGTGGTCTATTTTAGAGCTTTCAATCCGGAATAGATATCCTCCACCGGCATCTCTCACGGAACTTTCACAATATCTCCATGAAGAATGGTACAATATTCCTCTAAACACTATTCAGAATTTGTATGATTCGATTCCCAGGCGAATCTAAGCTGTATTACATGCCAAAGGCAGTCCTACGCCATATTAATAAAGAATTCTTTCAAAATCTAGGGTGTTTCCATTATTTTGATAACCACCTGTAGATAAACTAGCATTACTTACCTGTAATAATTCCAGGGGCATTTGCAGCTAGAACAGGCTGGGGTAAGATGGATGGTGTTACTAAACCTGGAGCACCAATTGCCGGTATTGCCAAACCAGGTGGGGGTATCACAGGACTGAGGGCAGCAGTTTCAGTTGCTGTAGCAGTAACAACTGGGGCAACAGCAGCTGGTGTGCCCAATCCCAAAGCCTAGAGAAGAAATTTTCTAGGTTAACAATTCAGAAAAACTTAAAACAAGTCAGAAAAGAAGACAATTCTTCCTAACAGGCAAATAACTGAGTTAAGATAGATAAATGAGACCATACTAAAAATAAGATATTTTAACTGAGCTGAAACATGCACAGATATTTTTTATAGCTGCATAGTAACAGATTGCATTAAGAACATATAAAAACTACAGAAAGCTATGTGTTATATATACACACGATTAGAAACTGGGACAGAAAGAAATAATCAGTCAATTCATCTAATCATTTTTTTTTTTTTCCTTAACATCAAAATGTATTTATATTTTTTTAACTTTTATACTTTTTTTCATATTTTTTATATCTAATTTAAGTATTTTATGTAAATTTGTTTCATTAATTCATTATTTTTATCAATGGAAACTAATTAGCTTCTATGGAACAGAATTTTAAAACCAATATTGTTAATTTGATCTCATTTTATTTTTTAAACTGTAAAGTCTAGTAAAATGAACAAAAAATAACAAAACTGATAAAACAAGTTCAGTTGAGAGAGATAATAAAAAAAGATCTAGCAAAAGAAACTTACTATAGCATTACTAGCAACTGCATCCATAGCTTGTATTTTAGCTGTGGCTGCTGCGGCGGCGACAGCTGCAGCTGTTGGCATTGTACTAGCTGTAGTAGGAACTTGCAGGGCGTTAGGTGGTGTTATGGCCTAGTTAAACAAATATGCATTCATACATAGAAAAAATTATATTTAAAATGTGATTTGTCAAATAATCAAAGTTTAGAAGCCTAATCAGACATACCATATCCATACATCCATTAGACATATCCATAAAGGGCAAAATTAGCACTAGCCACCAGCCACAGGGCCAGTAAATGAGAAAAAGTGGCTAGTAAAAAATTAACTATTAGCGGCCACCTTTTGGCCACTTTTCCATATGGTGAGAATAAAATTTTCTTGCACTTCATCAAGGATTCTATTTTTTTTTTTCCCAATATATTTATATTAACATATTTATTTGGGCTATTCAGTTTTAGACTAATGCTTATAAAATTTTTACTCTTTATTATTTTTAAATAAAAAAGTGGCCACTACTATAAAGAAAGTGGCCACTTAAAAAAACTAGTCCTACTGGCCAGTGGCCGCTAATGAAATTTCCCAATTTTGCCCTGTAGATATCCGTTAACATTAAAAAAATAGATGCATGAATTCAATCCATTTAAAACATTCTGTGGCATAAATGGTGTACACATATTAAGTTTTATAAATTTACAATTTTAAACCACAAATTAAAACTATGCTCAAGTTAGATGATGAGAATAAAAAAAATCAATATAAATAAATTATCATAAACCAAAGGCAAATTTTTCACTTAATTATTCTAAATTGTAGCTACTGTTTTAAATTTTACAGCTACAAACTGATAACTGAAAAGATTTTAAGCAATGATTATAAGATAAAACATGAATTTATATTCTCCATGCAATATTATCAAGTATGAAATATCTTTTTATCCACATTTACTGAAATTTAAACTAATTAATTTAACAAACAAACCCTGTGGCTTTGCTCGCATAATAGTTGAGATAGGCCAAGTAGCATTTGTATGTCTAAGTTTTATAAGATGAAATTATACTTTTAGGGATAATTTAAAAATTACTATTTAAGCCACAGATTGACTAAACTTTATTATTATACTGCATTAGGATGAAATGAGACTTAAATTTAATTAGAATTAATTATAAATAAATAATTTAGAAAATATTTTAAAGCTTTTATGCTCAATTCATACGCTTCTCCAGGGTTCATACAGAGTTTGCTAAATGAAAAATAAGGACTCTGTAAGGACTTTGTAAGGGCTTCGTTAAAAGAAAAATAAGGACTTTCTAAAGTTAAAAAAGAACAGTACACATAAATTACATTAAATTTTAATCGTAAATATATAACATTAGTTGGCTAGTAACTGTTTTTTAGCATCTATTTCTTTGGTCAGGGAGGAAATTTCTTCCTTTTTTCTGTTGCAGATTTTCTACAAGTGTTCAATTTTATAAATAATTGAATATCTTTAGTTGATTCAGCTTTATCAGCTAATTCATTGGCCTTATTTTCTAACTCCAATACTTCTTTTTCAAGAAGCCATTATTTATTTCTTTATAAAATCTCAGTCATCTTCAATTAATTTCCTTTTATTTTCTGCAGAGGAAGACTGTTGCTGTTAACCATGCTACACATATCCAGTGAAATAATACAACCACAATCAAACACAGATTAGCGGATTATAGAACAGATTGGCGCAATTATTTGGCGAAATATCTTCTTTGTTATACATTTCTCTATATCAAAGAAAAGGAAATTTTAGATGGTGAATACTGATTATGATTGGTATTTGTGGATACGAGGTTTCTACGTCGCAATCAGAAAATAAAAGAGGCAGCTTTAATGTCCAATCAGAAAAAAGAGAATTATAACAAAGAAACTTGATTTTTTTTTTTCAGCTGCCATATTTGGCAGATTATGAATGTTTCAGGGGTGATTCTGGGTGAAATTTTTTTCGGAAATTAACATCGCATTTATGGAAATCGGCGGCGCGGGGGAGGGGGAATTCCGCGAGTTACACACCCCTCCTGGGAAGGGGACATGGGTTATCCGCGATCTTCAGACGAAATCGGCAATTTATCTGCGATATTTAGCAAAATCGGCGATTTATTGCGATCTTTTGTCGAAATCGGCGGTTTTTCCGCGATTTTTTGACGAAATCACCGTTCTCCTTTTTTTTATAATGAAATCGGCGTTTTTTCGACGATTTTTAGGCAAAATTTGCATTTTTTATGCGATCTTTTCTCAAAAACGGCGTTTTCAGGGGGTGATTCTATGTGAAATTTTTTTTTTCGGAAATTCACATCGCATTTTCGGAAATCGACGGCAGGGGGTCCGGTATCCGCGATCTTCAGATGAAATCGGCGTTTTCCCGCGATTTTCAGAAGAAATCAGCGATTTATCTGCAATTTTTTAGCAAAATCGGCGATTTATTGCGATCTTTTGTGAAAATCGGCGATTTTTCCGCGATCTCTTGACGAAATCCGCGTTCTCTCGTGTTTATTTTTAATGAAATCGGCGTTTTTCGACGATCTTTAGACAAAATTCGCATTTTTTGCGATCTATTCTCGAAAACGTCCTTTTATCCCCGCGATCTTGACGAAATCGGCGTTTTTTTCCGTAATCTTTTGATAAAATCTGTGGGTTTTTTTTTTTTTTTTTTTTTTTTTTTTCCCAATGATCTTTTGACATAATATTTTTAAGCAATCTTATAGAAAACGGCGTTTTTTTTCGCGATCTTTCAACGAAATCGGCGTTATATCCGCAATCTTTAGACGAAATCGACGTTTTCCCGCGGTCTTCAAACGAAATCTGCCATAGTTGGTGAAATCACCGTTTTTTACACGATCCGCACAGGAAATTCGCGTTTTTCAGCGATCTTTTGACAAAGTTCGTTGACAAAAAAAAAAAAAAAAATGACGAAATTGTCATTTTCCACGAAATATTGACGAAATGTGTGCTCTTCGGCGTCCTTTCACGAAATTTGCATAGCCCAGCGATTGTTTATTCCGCGCGCAAAACCGTACAAGTTGGCAACTATGTAGAACCCAATTTCAAATTTTCGGAAGAAGATGCCTTAAAATTTCGGAAATGAATCATCCCTAGGCGTTTTATCCCCGCTATCTTTTGACGAAATCGGCGTTTTTTCCGTGATCTTTTTATGAAATCGGCGTTATTTTTTTTTTTTTTTCCAATGATCTTTTGACGAAATATTTTTAAGCGATCTTTTGTCGAAAACGGCATTTTTTTCCCGCGATCTTTTAAAGAAATCGGCGTCATATCCGCAATTTTTAGACGAAAGCGACGTTTTCCCGCGGTCTTCAGACGAAATCACAGTTTTGTCTGCGATATTTGGTGAAATTGCCGTTTTTTTGGTGATCCACAAATGAAATTAATGCTTTTCAGCGATCTTTTGACTAAGTTTGTTGACAAAAACATCGATGAAATCGTTGTTTTCCCACGAAATATTGACAAAACGTGTGCTTTTTTAGGCGATCCTTTTACGAAATTTGCATTTCTAAGCGCGCTAAACCGTATTAGTTGTCAATTATGCGGAACTCATAACCCAATTTCAAATTTTCGGAAGAGGATGCCTTGAAATTTCGGACGGGAATCACAACTGGAATGTTAGGCGATTTTTTAAAAACATTTTACGGATCACGTTAATATTAAGTTCCTGTTATAAAATAAGGACTTTCAATAAAAAATAAGGACTATCGAAATATAAGGAGTTTATAAGGGCTTTTAAGGTCCGTGCGAACCCTGTTCTCTCAGTATTAATTTGAAATTAAGCATTTTATGATTTTTGAAGCTGGCACCTAAGAATTTTTCACTTTTGACAGTCTCTGAATATAACCCATGTTTGATCAAGAGCAAACACCATCATTTTGATACCATTATCTTTTAAATCAATATGAGATTAGTGTTCCTGGGATTATCCCCCTACAAATAAATTTTACCTCTATAATATAGGTATAGATTATTATTTTTAAAAATAGTCTACAAAAAAAATACTTCTAGAATGAAGATTTTTTAAAATAGACTTAAAGCTTCATAAATCTTAAATAATCTTTATTTTAATTTAATAAAATATGAATTCATGATAACATAACAAGCCCTTTTTTATTAGTTTACCTTAAGTTATGCTTTTTTACAATATAACTTTTGAATTGCAAAGTGTATAATCTACTTAGAAACAAATTAAGTACACATTCTGAAGTAGCAGTTATTTTACTAAGTTTAGAAATTATAAAACATAGTTTACTGTAGTTTATATTTTTTACAATGTTGAATATTGTCATAAACAACAACCAATGCAATATAAATTGACAAGCATTAGAGAAAGACAGCGATGAATGTAATTTTGCTTATCAAGATTTATTTTTCCATTAAGTATTATAAAAAATAATATTTAGTATATTTAAAATAGCTGGTGTAAAATTAGAAATTAATAAATAAAACTCGAAACTTTGACTTGAGTGAAAATGAATAGTTTCAATGTCAATGTAATTTAATGATATTATTTTTCATTTATTATGTTTCCTATTTAGAATAACTTGATATAAAATATTAAATTATTCCTGTTTTACTCTACAGTTGGATATTGATATCCAACTGTATCCGACAATCAATAAATGGATTTGTATCACAATCCATTTATTTTATTTGTTATAGATTACAATTACAAAAATAATAAATTTGATCAAATATAGTAGGGTCATTTTCAAAATAAGGTACATTTTCAGCAATTTTTTTTTCAAAATTTTAAAGTACGAATTTTTCCACAAAATATTTTATTATATTTAATAAAATGGTAATTGTAACTCAAATAATGCAATGACTGAGCTTAATTGGCTCATTAACACAAATACAATAATTACTTAAAAGTAAGTATTAGTTAGACCAGTGACATGCGTTAGGCCAGTGACATTTTGCATTAGATAGGTAACATTTTTCTATTAATCCAAAAGACATTCTTTATTAAAGTTGTGAATAATCATAATATTATTATAACTTTTAAAAAACATTTTTTCTACATGAAATTATTTCATTGCTTAGCATTGTGTCATTGGTATAACAGGATTTGTCACTAGCATAACAAATGTATTGTTAGGCCAGTGACTTAGACCAGTGGCATTTCTTTAAAAATAAATTCTTATTCCTTATTTAAAAATTGTAATATTGTGGTTTAGGGTGTTAAACATAACTTTATATGCTGTGTTATTATAATCTTTAAATTAAAGTGATTTAAGTATCTGTTATCAGTTTAATAGAATACTTGTTAGACCAGCGACAAATAATAAAAGAACTCTGTTGACTTAGGAATATTTTTTTCTTTTTTTTAAGCAGTAGATCACATGAAGACAGCTAGTTTTTCCACTATTTTGTTTATAAATAGTGTTGCTAACATAAAAAAGCCAATTCAATCAATTTTTATCATCAGAATAATATTTAAAATTGAAAAATATTAGTTGTTAGACCAGTGACACAAAACAGGTAAGACAGTCTTATTTAATTTAATTAATCCATATTAAAATCAATTTTCAGACAGAATTGTAGTAAGTACACAAAATTTATACTGTTCTCAAAATAAAATTGCCCAAATCAATGAAAATAGCAATTATTAATTAGAAATTATAAAATGTTGAAAATCAAAGTTTGGGTTTGAGACAAAAATGATTCCCATTGAGAAGTCAATAGTTCATTTTTATTTTTTGCCCAATTTAATTTATTTTAATATAAATTACTTAGTTTAATACTCTGATTATTAAAAAAACGAAATGAAGAACAATTAAGGGTTTGAAATTTTTATCTACTTTTAATATTATAAATTTTAGAATAGTAAGACACAAAATTGTACTTATTTTGAAAATGACCCAGTAGCTTATATTCAGGTTTCATTTAAAAATCAAATGAAGCAGAGCTACAAGAAGTAAAAAATCTACTTCAAATGCATATAAAAGCTATTTATGCTTGAAACTGCAGCAATCTATACCAATAAAAGTAAGTTTTGCTCTCTGTGTGTGTGTCTGCCTGTGATAACTAGCAAAATTTAATGCACATACAAAGCTCAAAATTTTTGTGAGGGTACTCCAATACCTCTCCTGGTACACTTGAGGCTATTTTTTAAAATTACAATTGATGCTCATCAAAAATATACTTTTTCTTACAACACATCGAAATATTCTTTACATTAATCAAATAAATTAGCAATCTAAGCCTTGATTTCACAGCTTCAATGTTCGATCTGATATTAGCACTGAACAAACTTACAACACTCATAACTTCAACAACCAACAAACTTCACACATATATCCATTTATTTTACTTACACGGCCAACTCGCAAATACTGTCCTCCCAAATCAAACAAATTCATGGACGAAATGGCATCTTGAGCAGATTGGTAATTTTCATATTCTATAAAACCATAACCTCTGTAAAGGAAGTGAAAAGTGTTAATTTAAAAGTGAAAGCAATCAAGAAATTAAATTAAAAAAAAATAAAGAATACTAACTTATGTTTTCCAGGAATTCCACCACTTTGCAGTTTACACATTTTGATTTTTCCAAAAGCTTCAAAAACACTAAAAAATTAAAGATCAAAAAGTCACATTTTAATTTTTATCATTAAAAAATTAATATTAATTTTTAGAATATATAATAATTGAGGAAGTCTTAAAAAATTAGTTTCTCAGTACGCTTCTAAGACATTAAATATATACATAATTTATCCTACATTAAAACACTTACATATAAAATCATTAATTTTTTAACCCTCTAACAGTCTTTGTCCACAAAATTGTAACATTTTTTTTCTGTGCATTTTGCTTTAAATTCTAAGAAAGATCATTTTTTCAATATTATACAAAAAAATTTCAACTATGTATATGAATATAATCAATGTTCAATGTATTAAAAACCCATTAAATCAATAGAATTATATTACTCAGTTGAATTTCAATGAAGAAGAAAAGTAAATTAACCTTTGAATATCTTGTTCTGTTAAATCTTGATGAACTGAAGCAACATAAATACGGTTGTAGGTTTTGGCTTCTTCCATAATTTGTTCAATAATTGGAGCTGCTTGTGGCATATTGCTTGGTCGGCCAACCTAAATTTAAAATAATAATAATTAACCAAATTTAAATAAATGAAAATCTTGAAAAGGAAAGCAGAAATAAGTTTTAAGAGATTTTTCAACAGTATTAAAATTGCACTCAATAACAATTGTATTAAATTTAAATATATAATTGGTTAGCAATGTGCTAAAAATTAGGTATTTTTTCTATAACAAAAAGTTCTATAAAATAAAAGTAGCTACGTTACAAAAGAGAATAATATACATCAAACAGGCTGTCTAATCCATTTCAGCTCCAAATTTCTCTGACTCTTCTAAATTTCCCAGAATAATAATAATAATAAACATATCTTCAGGTATAGAGATTTTGTTATAGTATAACAGCAACAACAAGAAAAAAAAAAATTTAAGGTTGTGAATTTGAAAGTGGAACTTTCACCAAATATTCTGAAGCACAAGTTATTGATTTTCTAAAAGAATTTTTGCAAAATTTAGAAATTTTTGATTAGCAAGATATTTATTTCATGGTTAATATTGTTAACCACTTCCATAAATAAAACATTTAAATATTATACATGCTAAACATTTGACAAACACACACTTTCAATATCCGATTTCATGCATTTTGAAAATATCACATCAGTCGCAATTAAACACAAATTGCTTTAACATATTTTAATAATTTATTTTAAAAAGATCTTTGTAGCTAATTTATGGATTATAAAAATTCTTCAAATTAAATGAGCCAATGTTCAGTTCCCAAATTGAAGATAAAAAACAGACAATAACCTAAGCAAAGATTGATAGCATTTTAAGGATGGGAAATACTGTTAACATATCCTGCAAAGAAAATAAAAGCAAACAATATAGAAGTATAAAAGAAAAAGATTAATGTATCAAAGTATGGGCTAAGGATCATCAAAATAAGGTGTTCCTTGTAAAAACAATGATTTAATATAGGCCAGGCCCCATAATAGGCTCATTCTTAAAGGAAGAATGTGCCTTAGCTAAGGCCTTGCAGAACAAAGCATTAATGCTACCATAGAAATTTCAGAATTTATAGTTTTTGTCATTATGAAGATTAATATTACTTAAGGGTGTGAAATGCTGTTAACATATCCTGCAAAGATAATAAAAGCAAACAATATAGAAGTTTAGAAGAAAAATATCAATGTATCAAAGTACGGGCTAAGGATCACCAAAATAAGATGTTCCTTGTAAAAACAATGATTTAATTAATATAGGCCCCATAATAGACTCATTCTTAAAGAAAGAATGTGCCTTAGCTAAGGCCTTGCAGAATAAACCACCAAGGCTGCCGTAGACATTTTAGAATTTATATTTTTTGTCATTATGAAGATTAACATTACTTAAGGGTGTGAAATGCTGTTAACATATTCTGTAAAGATAATAAAAGCAAACAATATAGAAGTTTAGAAGAAAAATATCAATGTATCAAAGTACGGGCTAAGGATCACCAAAATAAGATGTTCCTTGTAAAAACAATGATTTAATTAATATAGGCCCCATAATAGACTCATTCTTAAAGAAAGAATGTGCCTTAGCTAAGGCCTTGCAGAATAAACCACCAAGGCTGCCGTAGACATTTTAGAATTTATATTTTTTGTCATTATGAAGATTAACATTACTTAAGGGTGTGAAATGCTGTTAACATATTCTGTAAAGATAATAAAAGCAAACAATATAGAAGTTTAGAAGAAAAATATCAATGTATCAAAGTACGGGCTAAGGATCACCAAAATAAGATGTTTCTTGTAAAAACAATGATTTAATTAATATAGGCCCCATAATAGACTCATTCTTAAAGAAAGAATGTGCCTTAGCTAAGGCCTTGCAGAATAAACCACCAAGGCTGCCGTAGACATTTTAGAATTTATATTTTTTGTCATTATGAAGATTAACATTACTTAAGGGTGTGAAATGCTGTTAACATATTCTGTAAAGATAATAAAAGCAAACAATATAGAAGTTTAGAAGAAAAATATCAATGTATCAAAGTACGGGCTAAGGATCACCAAAATAAGATGTTCCTTGTAAAAACAATGATTTAATTAATATAGGCCCCATAATAGACTCATTCTTAAAGAAAGAATGTGCCTTAGCTAAGGCCTTGCAGAATAAACCACCAAGGCTGCCGTAGACATTTTAGAATTTATATTTTTTGTCATTATGAAGATTAACATTACTTAAGGGTGTGAAATGCTGTTAACATATTCTGTAAAGATAATAAAAACAAACAATATAGAAGTTTAGAAGAAAAATATCAATGTATCAAAGTACGGGCTAAGGATCACCAAAATAAGATGTTCCTTGTAAAAACAATGATTTAATTAATATAGGCCCCATAATAGACTCATTCTTAAAGAAAGAATGTGCCTTAGCTAAGGCCTTGCAGAATAAACCACCAAGGCTGCCGTAGACATTTTAGAATTTATATTTTTTGTCATTATGAAGATTAACATTACTTAAGGGTGTGAAATGCTGTTAACATATTCTGTAAAGATAATAAAAACAAACAATATAGAAGTTTAGAAGAAAAATATCAATGTATCAAAGTACGGGCTAAGGATCACCAAAATAAGATGTTCCTTGTAAAAACAATGATTTAATTAATATAGGCCCCATGATAGACTCATTCTTAATGAAAGAATGTCCCTTAGCTAAGGCCTTGCAGAACAAAGCATTAATGCTACCATAGAAATTTCAGAATTTATAGTTCTTGTCATTATAATGATTAACAATATTTTCAAGATGGCGAAACACTATTAACATATCCTGCAAAGATAATAAAAGCAAACAATATACAGTTGGCAAAAAAATTATTTGTACACTTCATTTTTTTTAAATTATAATGAAATTAAATAAAAGATTTAAGCAATAAATACTGTAATACATTAATTTAATGCATTATAGTAATATAAAAGCAAAAACAAAATAAAACAAATTGATTTTTTACATTATAATAAACAAATATACAAAAATTTAATGCAAAAAAAGTATTTGTACACTACATTAATGTAATATAATTATTGAAAATTTAGTTAAATGATACAAGTTACTATTTCGTGTGAATTCCTTTAGCGTTTATGACTACTTTTGGATGGTGTAACAGATTTCCCCAACGTTTTTATATCGATCTGGTTTTTGTTATTCCATGACTCAATAAGAGCTTCTTTAAAACTGTTTTTCCCTAATACATATATATATATATATATATATATATATATATATATATATATATATTCAGATTTTTGCAGCCAATAGCATCCATAAGTTTTCTATTGGATTCAAATCTAGAGATTGTGGAGGAGTTACCAGTTGCTTTCGAGCATTGTAGACTAATTATGTGCTGATGATCACAGCAGTATGCTTTGGTCGTTATTTTGCAAAAAGTGAAAAGCTTCCTCTAAGCATAATTTCTTAGCACTGTTTAATAAATTATGCCGTGACAAATCAATGTATGTTAAAGCTGTCATTCCAATGTCAATAAATACCAGATGTCTTGCTCCATTAGAAGCTATACACCCCAAAACCATTATATTATTCCCCCCACCATGCTTGATAGTTTGAAGTATACTTTTTGGATCTAGAACAGTTTTATTTTTATGCCAAATTTTTCGAATGCTTGGTGGTAAGAAAATTCCGAATTTTCTCTCATCAGAAAAAATTACTGTTTTCCAAAAATCCAATGATTTACTTTTGTATGCGAAAGCGAATTCTTTGCATTTTCACCTATTTGTTTCACTGATGAATGGATTTTTCTTTAAGGTTCTTCCTTTTAAATCTGCATTGAGAAGAATATCTCTTATTGTTTGAGGTATTACTCTGATGTTAGAAGATGTTGCAAGGTCTCCAGCAAATTTTTGAACTGAGCCCATAGGATTTTTTAAAGCTTTTTTAACAACACTCTTTTTTCCCTCATCGTTAATTTGCTGAGAAGTCCTAGTTTTCGTTGAATTTCGATGCATCCAATTTCTTCACAGGGGTGCAGAATATGTTCGATCCGGCGATCTAGGATCGGGGGAAATTTTAGCCATCTGGGGAAATTTTGCAATAATTATATACAAAAAAATATTGATTTTGATTTTTACAATGAATTACATAATTCCCTGATATATATATTTTTTTCATTACAAATAAAAATATATGTATGGCGAATTTCTCAAAATCGTTCTCTGAATAATATGTACCATATATACTCGTGCATAAATTGCGAAATTTTGGAAAACAATATTCTATACCTACGGTATTATGGACTACATCCTGTATACATGTTCTGTATACATTCCAATAATACATACATCCATTCTGTATGTATTATAGGCTTACATATAGAATGTATGCAAGCCTATAAAATATTGGAAAATTTCAGTATGGATTGGGGGATATGTTGGGAGTAAAAACATTTTCTGCACCCCTGTTTCTTCATAATTTCTTGCTATGCTCCAATAATTGTAAATGTAATTTAATAGCTTTTCCAAAATTTTGTTGAGAGTTTCAATTTTTATGATGTCCAATAATAGGATTTCATATATCTAGAGGTACCTCTCTAGTTTTAGGTGCTATTCTCAATTACTTCAAGAGCAAATTAGATCAGATGTCAGACAAATATGAAGTTAAAAATTATTAACAGCTTCTGTATAAGTAGTCCTTTGAGCCATAAACACAATAAAACGCAGTGTATATCAGGATGGGGAAATGTACAAATACTTTTTTTGCAAGAAACTGTCAAATTTTTCCTATTAGAAAATTATTTTACATCTTTATCGAAATTTTCTGTTGTTTAATTTAAAAAGCACGGTAAACATACTGCATTAAAACTATTTTTGAGAAAATATCTGTTTTTATTTAGTTAAAAATTAAACATTTTAGAGTGTACAAATAATTTTTTTGCCAACTGTAGAAGTTTAGAAGAAAAATATCAATGTATCAAAGTACGGGCTAAGGATCACCAAAATAAGATGTTCCTTGTAAAAACAATGACTTAATTAATATAAGCCCCATAAGACTCATTCTTAATGAAAGAATGTGCCTTAGCTAAGGCCTTGCAGAACAAACCACCAATGCTACCGTAGACATTTTAGAATTTATAGTTTTTGTAATTATGAAGATTAACATTATTTTAAGAGTGTGAAATGCTGTTAACATATCCTGCAAAGATAATAAAAGCAAACAATACAGGGTTCCCAGCAAAATTTGTCTGACAATTTCCATGACTTTCCATGATTTTCCATGACCAAATCTCAAAAAATTCCATGACCAAACGCGAATACGCAAAGTCTACTTGAAAGTATTAAAATTTAAAATTATGTATTATTAGTACAATTAATTTAAGAATATATTTTAAAATATTTACAAAGATTTTTTTTTAAGTAACATAAAACTTAATAACAAACAGTATATATTAAAAAAAAAAAAAAATCAGAAACTTTTATTATGATATTGTTGTAAAAAGCAGGAAAAGATATTGCATTAAATGCTAAAATTACTTACCAAAATCTGTTTCTGAAATAAACTGACTAAAACTTTCTATGAAACAACAAATAAAAGAAAATACATTATAACCAAAAAATAACTAAAAAAAGAAAAATAAAGATTTTGATTAAATAGTTAAACATTTACATAAAATTAAGCTTTATTTTCCATAAACTTTTGAACATCTGAATATTAATATATTTTACTTTGATCACTTGAATATTAATATCTACAATGCTTCTTTTTTTTTTTCCCCTCAGTGAATTTAGTTCATTTTCAATTACTTCTTCTAATTCAGCAGCTTTTCTAATTTTTCTTTTTCTTTCTTGCAATTCTTTAATTTTTTTCCTAGCTCTTTTGCTGGCCTTTTTTCATTTATTAGCTTCTTTTCCATTTTGTTCTTGTTTACTAAATCTATTTTTATTAGCTTCTTTTCCATTTTGTTCTTGTTTACTAAATCTATTTTTATTAGCTTCTTTTCCATTTTGTTCTTGTTTACTAAATCTATTTTGTACTGTTTGTGCCTATTTCGTGCATATGAAAGGAGTTTAGAATTAATATCTGATAGTTTCCACACCACCTGATTCATTAACACATTCGCTGCCGGTCACGCGCTGGTGCGTGAAATTCCCAATCATTTAACACAGAGGGAGGAGTTATCAGCAGCGAATGTGTTAATAGCATCATAGACATGCCTCTGAATTACAAGAGTGGCTTCGCATAAATTTTCAATTAACAAAGATTTGTTAATTGAAAAACCACTCTCTACAGAAGCATTTCCATGGGAAAAAATTAGGCACAGCTTAATAACAGCCCCCAATTCAGCAAATCGTTTATTTTCAGCCAAGATGTAGAAAAAAAAAAAAAAAAACTTGTCGAGGCCCATTTTATCAGAGCCTGATTTGCAAAAACAATCAAATTCCTCTTTGAGCTCCACAATGGCTGCATCTGTCAAATTCATATACTGATGCTTTGCTTTTTCAGCAACATCAGCATTAATTCTATTTGAATTATCCAAGCACTGCAGAGCTACTTCAATCCTTTAAATACCTTTTTCGGCTTGTGCCTGATTATGAAATGGTGAAAAGCTGAGATTCCTTGAACCAATGAATATTTTAAGGGACTGTTTTCTTTAAGCTTCTCAATTACTCCAATGAAAAATTTCCTGCATTCCAATCTAAATTTAGTAGCATCACTTCCATTTACTTTGGCTTCAGCAAGAAATTTTTTAGTTGCAAAGCCAACATCAATTTTTCTAGAATAGAGAAGATTTTCTAATTGACTTAAATCAATGTCAAATAATTGTTTTGCAGTAAGCGCTGCCTTTAACTTATCACTGTTGACAAATTTCATCACCAGTTTTCTGATTAAGTCATGCATGGCTTCATATAAGAAAAGAGAAAGTGGCTTTGGACTCTGAAATCTCTTTAAAAAAGACTCGCATTCTGAAGCTATAGTTTTAAAGAAACTCAGTTTGCACTTAATTAAAAGATCATTGGCAGCTTGTATAACTGCCATAGCAGGCTTAGTTGCAAGAGATTTGTTATTTTCAAAAAAAATTTTAACATTATCAAAAATTTCTAGAGCTCTACCCAAGCACTGTGTACATTTTCTACCCATCTAGTGCTGCAAAATTTCTGAGGAAATATTTCACTGCCTGTTACAGCTGTATATTGCACACGGCGAGAAGGAGAGTCTTTGAACAAGAAATACATATGAGTCAAAAATTGTTCAAATCCCATTTTACAATATTCATTCCATGTTTAAAAGATCCATGGATTACATGCAGCCCACAAGTACCAAGGTCAAGAACTTTTTGCCCATCAGAGTTTGAAATATCATCTTCAAACTTCTTTCCATTAATTTGCGTAAAAAACAGTGATTTACATGAGGGCCATCCATAGAGACTTGAAGTAGTTTAGAGAATGTTAATGAAGACAATCCTTCAATAAATTTTTCCCATAGATCATCAGCAGTAGTTCTGCCCAAAAAAAAACACTAACAGGTCGAAACATGCTGTAAATTTTCATCCCAAAATCTTTTTACTAAATCTATTTGTCCTTTATGGATAATTTTATTAAAGGCTTCATCGAAAGAAATCACATAATCTGTACATATCTTAAGACGGTCCTTTAATTTATTCAAAAAATATGGTGCTAAGCCATATGAAACTAAATAAGCTACTTTGGAGCTTCCAAGTTTAAATTGAATTGCAAAGGCACTGTCTGGAAATATAATTTGGAAAACTTCAGCAATATTTAAGCATAAATTGTAAGACTTTTTTTGGTGACAACATGCATTGCCCAAAGGCACTTAGACTTTAAAACATCATCCTTTAACAAATACGAATTCATATTTGAAGCTGTAGCACTTGAAGTTTTACAACTATCAGTTGCTTCACTAATTAACTTCAACTTTTGAAGAAGTTTGGTTGCATGGCGCTATCTAGTGAGAAATTATCAATAATTGCTTCTGGAAATTTTTCAGAGGCACCATCTAATGCGAAAACATAGTAACATTTTTCTGAAAATGAAATAATTTTAAATTTTAATCTTATTTTCCCAGAGTTTTCCATGACTTTTTATTAAATATTAGTAAATTCCATGACTTTTTCTACATATTTTACATTTTCCATGACTTTCCTTGACTACTTTGAAATTCCATGACTTTCCAGATTTTCCATGACTTTCCATGACGCTGGGAACCCTGCAATATAGATGTTTAGAAGAAAAATATCAATGTATCAAAGTACGGGCTAAGGATCACCAAAATAATATGTTCCTTGTAAAAACAATGATTTAATTAATATAGGCCCCATGATGGACTCATTCTTAATGAAAGAACGTCCCTTAGCTAAGGCCTTGCAGAACAAAACCATTAATGCTACCATAGAAATTTTAGAATTTATATTTTTTGTCATTATAATGATTAACAATATTTTCAAGATGGGAAATACTATTAACATATCCTGCAAAGAAAATAAGAGCCAACAGTAAAAAATAATAAAAGAAAAAGATCAATGTATCAAAATATGGGCTAAGGCAGAAGTCCAGAAAATGTTTCTGCCCCCAACATTTCTCTCAATCCAGATGAAATTTTACGGTGTGTTATAGGCCCAGTAGCAGAAACTGTTCAGCATGACAGTGCTGCGCTGTAGATTATTTTAAACTTTTCAGATTAATCTACCAGCTTAAAAAAAAATAGGCTGAGTGTAAAAGAAAAAGCTGAAATTTACTTTAAATTTCTAGATTAATGGTATTTGTTTCATAATTTTATTATATTTTCTTTATAAAGATCAATTTTTCTTATTTTATGGGATATTGTTTTAGTAAACTTAAACACTATCGGGTCAAAGATAAATTTTAGTATGTTGCAAACTGACACAAAAAATTCTGCTTCTGGTGTTATAGGTAAATACAGGGTGAGTAGCAACATTTTAGTTTTAAAAATAAGCACCTGTAAGCACACTTTTAGAGAAAAAGAAGCACCCATTTATGCACATATATGCATTACAGGGGTGATTGTGTTTCTGGTGTACCCCGGATTTCTGAGCTTTTCGATTGATCCTTTCGGTTTTATGATATCGTTACACTTAGTAAAAAATTCAAACATTTAAAAAAAAAAAAACATTAATTTCTTTAAGGAATTGCGCAGAGAACAAATTTCTTTCTAGAATCAGGGGTAAAAATGCAAGTTCGTTTTAAAAAAAAAAGGCAAATTTTGTTGAAAAATGTGAAAAAACGATCAATTTTGTCAAAAAATTGCAAAAAAAATCATGAAAAGAACGATAAGTTTTGTCAAAAAATCGCAAAAAAAAACCCAATCAATTTTGTCATATAAGCGCGAAAAAACGACAAATTTCTAGAAAAAAGGTCACGAAAATACAGCAAATTTCACAAAAAATCACATAAAAACAATCATTTTCGTCATTTAAGCGGGAAAAAAATGTCAAATTTCTTGAAACAATCACGAAAAAACGGCAAATTTCATCAAAAAATCACGTAAAAACAATCAATTTCATCAAACAGACACGCAAAAACGGCAAATTTCGTGAAAAGATCGTGAAAAAACGAGATTCCTTCAAAAGATCGCGAAAAAACAAGATTTCCTCAAAAGATCGCGATAAAACGAGATTTCTTTAAAAGATCGCGATAAAGCCGCAAATTTTGTCAAAAGACTGCGAAAAAAAAAAGTCATTGCTGGAGTGGAATTTTCTGTGCAAAAACTGTTTTTGCTGCTTTAAAAACTGATTTTATAGAGCCCCAGCAGCAGAATTTTTTTCTGCAGTCTGCAACACAAGTAAAAACTTAAAAAACAGTCTGCAGACAAATCTCTCGCATTATATTATATACACTCAAACCTCCCGAGTATCTGTGATAGACATAAAAAAAAGTATACTTAAAAAAAAGAAATTGTCTTTGTACTCAGAATTTTTAACACCTCATACATTTTCTGAAAGAGGAGGGGGGGCATGAGTTTTTCACGATCTTTTGACACAATATCATTTTTTGCGAACTTTTGACGCTATTTGCACCTTTTTTTGCATTTTTATGAAAAAACGACGTTTTTTCCGATTTTTTGACGAAAACTTTTTTTGTGATCTTTTGAGTAAAATTGTTGTTTTCTCGCGATCTTTTGAAGAAATTTGTCGTGATCTTTTGACAAAAACTGCTGTTTTGTTGCGATCTCTTGAAGAAATTTGCTATTTTTTCGCAATCTCTTGAAAAAATTTGCTGTTTTTTGCGATCTTTTGAGGAAATTTGCAGTTCTTTCTTCTTTCATGATATTTTAACGAAAATTGCAGTTTTTATGTGATCTTTTGAAGAAATTTGCAGTTTTTTTTTAAATCTTTTGAAGAAATATTTCGTTTTTTCGTGATTTTTTGATAAAATTTGCCGTTTTTTCGCAATTTTTTGAAGAAGTTCGACGATGTTTCGCGATTTTTTCACGAAAACTGCAGTTTTTTCGCGATCTTTTCACGAAATTTACCGTTTTTTTCGCGATCTTTTGAATAAATTTCCCGATTTATCGTGATCTTTAGACGAAAGCTGCCTTTTTTGCGATCTTTTGACGAAAACTACCGCTTTGTCGCGATCTCTTGAATAAATTTGCTGTTTTTTCGCGATCTTTTGAAGAAATTTGCAGTTTTTTAGTGATTTTTTAACGAAAACTGCCGTTTTTTTCGCAATCTTTTGAAGAAATTTGCCGGTTTTTCGAGATTTTTTGAACAAATGTTCCGTTTTTTCGTGATTTTTTGATGAAATTTACCGTTTTTTCGTGACTTTTTGAAGAAATTCGACGATGTTTCGTGATCTTTTACGAAAACTGCCGTTTTCCCGCGATCTCTTCACGAAGACTGCCATTTTTTAGTGATCTTTTGAAGAAATTTGCCGTTTTTTCACGATTTTTTTTGCCTTTTGGGGGGATTTTTTTTGACGAAAACTACCATTTTTGTCATGAACTTTTGCAGAAATTTGCCACTTTTTGCAATTTTTTGAAGAAATTTGCCTTTTTTTTCGTGACTTTTTGACGAAAACTGCTGTTTTTTGTGATATTTTGAAGAAATTTGCCATTTTTTTGCAATGTTTTGAAGAAACTTGCCGTTTTTTTTTCGTGATCTTTTTAAGAAATTTGCTTTTTTAGATTTTTGGACGAATTTTGCCGTTCTTTTCGCGATTTTTCGACCAAATTCACGTGTGTTTTCCGCAAAATTGATTTCTTTTCGAAGACTATTTGTCGAAATTTGCGATACTTTTTGTGTCCGAATTTTTGGATTTAGGACCGAAATTTTTTAAATGTTGCTAAATTTTAACAGTTGAAAAATAATCTGCAGACATTCGCAAGAGTCTGCGACGTACGTCGCAGCGTTGCGCCGATTCTGCTCCCGGGGAGCAGCATTTTTCTTTTTTTTTTTTTTTTTTTAATAACTTGCTTTTTCTAAAGCTGTTTCTTCTGATCCAAAATTGTTGGTTTCAAATTTTGTTTTTGAGTGAATATGACCTTTGAAATTAATATATTTTGCATTTGATAATTTTCAGGGTTTTTTTACTTTGTATCTGTTAATTTTCAGGGGTTTTTTTTCTTCTCTCCTGGGGTTCATGAAATTTAAGTCTTTTTAAAAATCCTTTGAAGAAATTTGATTTTTTGCAATATTTTGACAATTTTTTTTCAGAAAATTTTTGGTTTTCGCAATCTTTTGCGGTTTTATCGCGATTTTTTGTAGATATTTCTGTATTTTCGCGATCTTCTAGTTTTTTCGGCGTAATTTGTAGTTATTCGAGATCTTTTTGCGAAATTTGTGATTTTATCGCGATCTTTTGGCAAAATGAGTGGTTTTTTCGCGAGTTTTTGTCAAAAATAAGTTTTGTCGCGATCTTTTCACGAAAATTGCAATTTTATTGCAAAATTTTTAACAAACAATGTTTTTTAGTGATGCAAATTTCTTCGCCGAAATTTGCATTTTTTCGCGTTCTTTAATAAAAATTTGAGACGGAATTTTTCAATTTTTTCGCGATTATTCGGCAAAATTTCAGCAGTTTTTTTGGTTTTCTGGTGAAATTTGTGGTTTTATCGCAGTTTATTGATGAAATTTTGGGGTTTTATTTTTTTTTATCAAAATTTGTGGTTTCATCGTTTTTTACTGAGGAAATTTGTGGTTTTATTCCGAGATTTTTCGGTAAAATTTGTGATTTGATCGCATTCTTTTGACATAATTTGCTTTTTTTTCATAATCTTTTGATGAATGTTTTTGGTCTTTTGACGTATTTTTTCAAATTTTTCTATGATATTTTTAGGTTTCCTAGCGATTCTTTATAAAAATTTGAGCATTTTCATGATCTTTTGACAGCACTGTGCGAAAAGGTGGGGGGGGGGGAGCCACGCCGGGTACAGAAATTTAGGGGGTACCAAATTTGTACTACCAATGTCATTTTTCGTCTATTACAAGAAAAAGTTGGGTAAAGGGGTCATCAAATTTACAATTTGTTCCGCGCAGTTTTTCTTCGCCCGCCTTTTCTTTTGATAGATATAGATATTTTTTTTTTATTATTGTTTTATGTTCGCAACTTATTTTGATCGATCGTTCGACGATATATTCAACTTACTTTGGTATAATAAAAAACTCAAACTCAAATGGCAGTAATGAATAATCACACGCTCACACGAGAGTCACAAAAGAAAAAAATGTGCAGCGCCAGAATTCCAGAAAACCATGCATAACGGAGAACTTGCGTTCAGAGTTCCGAGAATTAAAGGCTGAAAGATGAGGGAGGAGCTAAAAGTGGACAATACGAACATTTCTGGGGTACGAACGACGTATCATCGGCCGTTCTAGATAAGAAAAAGTTGTTTCGCTTTTATCGAAATAGTTTCGGTTCAGGATCGCGAAAATTAAAACAAGAAGTTCGTTCAAAAATAGGCATTTCAAGGGAGAGCGAAAAAAAATAAGCACTCTGGGAAAAAAAAAGAAGCACCTTGTAAGGACCTGACAAATTTGCTTTGAAAATAAGTACCTTGTAAGCACCTGTAAGCACCGCTACGCACCCTGTAAATACTGTATTAATATACAAAATTTATTTTTCCAACATTTCACAACTTATGCGTGCATTTACTATATGGTATGAGTGATTGAGCGAAAAAACTTTCTGAAATTCACAGTAAATTTTCTGAAAGGTTACAGCAGAGTGGAGGAACAGAAAAAATTCATTCTCAACACTATGTTCTTTTCTCTTGCGGTCCTTTGACAAAATTTATACTTTTCAACGATCTTTTGACGAAATTCACATTTTTTAGGCACCATTTGACAAAAATTATGGTTTTTTCCCAATTTTTTTTTACGAGTTTTGTTGTTTTTCTCACTTTTCTTTTTTGGGAAATTCACGGTTATTTCACCCTCTCTTGATGAAGCTTGGAGCTATTTCTCCATACTTTGACAAAATTTGCAGTTTTATTGAGATTCTTTGACAAAATTTGCAGACAAATACTGATAATGGAATTTAAACATTGAAATAATTCCGAATTTTTTTTAAAAATAACATCTATTAAAAACATTGATTAAATTTTTTTTATGTAAATTATATAGCTGTAAAGGAAAAAAAGATAACAAGTTTATAAATAGCATAATATCAGTAACCATTTTTTTTAATTTATTGATTATTATATTACCACTGAATAGTGCATGAATTTTGGATCAAATTTTTTAAAATGCAAAAGAAGTTTTATCCATATTCTATATGAGATTGCTAAAATTAAAATTTTGGGTTTTTTAAGTTTTTGAAGAAGAAATCTGTGATGAGGGGGTGAGGCAAAGATTCTAAATTTTGAGAGAACACGAAATCTGCAAAATTCCAAAATCTGGAAAGCAATCGGTCCTGAGGATTTCAGATAATAGGTCCTAAACTGTACAAATAATATTTCCTTTCTAATAAAAATATTTTCACATGAATATTAAAAAGAGAAACAATCTGATGTAACTCAGGTAAAAGTTATGCGAGATTTAAAACTATAGATTTAAAATGTCTTATTAAAAAAAAAAAAAAAACTTTCTAATAGAATTGTTAAAAAATACCAGAAGACTCTTTTACTTAATTCATTTTAAAATTCATTTTATATTAGCTTATTTTCAAATATTTAACATCTTATTTAATCAAAGACAAAAAGACTTATCCAATAGTGTTTGATAGTTTTATAAATGAATTCTATAATATGATTTACGTTTTTGCAATGATATTATTTAATCGCAGACTCAACTCTCATCTCTTGGCATATATTAAATTGTGTAAGCCATATTAAATATTTTAAATAGTGGGGAGGGGGGGGAGGAAGAAAGGAAAATCTATCAAAAATGAAAATCTTCAAAGAAAAAATAATTTATAGGATAAGGTGGAAGAAAATGGATAGTGGGATTTGAAAATATTTATAATGTTTTATGTAATTATATAAATACCTTTTTTTATGCATTTAACTTTTCAAAGCTAAAATAAGTGCAGAATTGAAAAAAAGTTTTTTTATGCACTTTAACCAAAATTACAATTTATAATCAGATTACTACAATATTGTTGATGAGAAAATAGAAGTTTATCATACTTATCACTTGGCACAAAATTAAAAATTATGTTCTAATAATAGAAAAGTAACAAAACACTAGAGTCAAATAGAATAACAAAAAAGCTAAAATAAAACATATTTGCACATAATTATAAAAAATACCTTGATATTCCTTCCACCTATCATAACTCCATTCATTTGATCAAGTGCCAATTGCGCAGCTTCAGGGAGCTCATATTCCACAAATGCAAAACCTTTGTGTTTCTGCGTAACTGGATCCCAGCTCATATTAATGGACTTAATAGGTCCAAAAGGAATGAAAGCTTGTCTTATTGTATCTTCTTTGAGCTCAAAACTTATACTTCCCACATAAACTCTAAAGTAAAACAATTATTTTCATAAAATAACAATTTTATGAAGCACATCGAATTAAATAAGATAAGCTATTTACAATACAAAAGAAACATTACTTTTCACAAGCGAAATGAGAAAATAATTTTGTTATTTTTAAAGCAAAATTTTAATGAAAACCACATATAAAATAAGAATTATAAAATCTTCTAGTAGGAATGTTGCGGACATTCTGGAGTTCCTTTCTCCACTAAAATGACAATGTTGTGCCAGCCACAGTAAATAACCCAAGTAACATTGATTAAATAACCAGAGGTGCCAAGTTTCAAAAGAAGCTATCAGTAACCAGAGTTCAGAGAAGAGTGGGTGGGGGGCAAATTTTCAAACATTAATTCTTTCTTTTTTCAGGGATGCCACTCAGAAAATAGCCAAAAAGAGGAAATTATGCATAAAGTAAAATTTATGACATTTTTCACAACATTTATGCAGGAATTTTGTAATCTAAATTGTTTATAATAAATTTTTAAAAAACTGCAGTTTTTTTTTTGTAAACTTTTAATAAAAATGATTTTCTTTAGTTTACATATGAATTAATTTAATCCAGCAACTTTGCAAGTTTTTTTTTGTTTTTTTTTTTTTTCACTTGACGAAAAACGCTGTTTTATTTCATGATCGTTTGACGGAAAATGCCGTTTTATTTCGCGATCGTTTGACGAAAATCGCCGTTTTACATCGCGATTGTTTGACGAAACTCGCCGTTTTATTTCGCGATCGTTTGATGCAAATCGCCGTTTTACATCACGATCGTTTGACGCAAATCGCCGTTTTACATCATGATCGTTCAACGAAAATGGTCGTTTTACATCGCGATCGTTAGACGAAAATCACCGTTTCATTTCGAGATCGTTTGACGAAAATCACCGTTTCGTTTCGAGATCGTTTGATGAAAATTGCTGCTTTATTTTGTGATCTTTTGACAAAAATCACCGTTATATTTCGCGATCTTTTAACGAAAATCGCTGTTATATTTCACGATCTTTTAACGAAAATCACTGCTATATTTCGCAATCACTTGACGAAAAAAAAAGCTGTTGTATTTCGCGATCGTTTGATGAAAATAACCGTTTTATTTTGCGATCTTTTGACAAAAATCACCGTTATATTTCGCGATCTTTTAACGAAAATCGCTGCTATATTTCGCGATCACTTGACGAAAAAAGCTGTTGTATTTCTCGATCGCTTGACGAAAATTGCTGTGTAATTTCGCAATCGTTTGACGAAAATTCCCATTTTATTTTGCGACCGTTTGACGAAAATCGCTATTTTTTTCGCGATCGTTGGACGAAAATCGCTATTTTATTTCGTGATCGCTTGACAAAAATAGAGCAGTCTTAAAAATTAAAAAAAGCGGAAATCCGCCTTTCGGCGGAAAAGTGGCATCCCTGTTTTTTCCACGATCTCATGGCGAAATTTGCACGTTTTTCGCAATCTCTTGGGGGAAAATTGCAATGTTTGCACATAATTTTCACATTTTTTGCGATTTTTGGACGAAATGTGCACGGTTTTCGTGATCTTTTGGCAAAATGTGTGTGTTTTCCGAGATCTTTTGACGAAATTTGCGCGTTTTAAGTGATTTTATGAAAACATGAGTGCGTTTTAAGCAATTTTTTGACGAAATGAGCACGCTTTCCGCAATCATTTAACGAAATGTACGCATTTTTTGTGATCTTTTGACAAAATGTGCACATTTTTCGCGATCTTTTGACGAAATATGCACATTTTTCGCTATCTTTTGACGAAGTTTGGGTGTTTTAAGCAATTTTATGACAAAATGAGCGCGTTTGAAGCGATTTTTTGACAAAATGTGTGTGTTTTCGCGATCTTTTGATGAAATATGTGCGTTTTTCATGATCTTTTGACGAAATGAGCACATTTTAAGCTTTTTTTTTTTACGAAATGAGAGCGTTTTCTGCGATCTTTTGACAAAATGTGCACATTTTTCGTGATCTTTTGACAAAATGAGCCCATTTTAAGCGATTTTTTGACGAAATGAGCCCGTTTTTTCGCGACATTTTGACGAAATGCGCGTACTTTTACACAATCATTTCTGTTTTTTCCAAGATCTTATACCGAAATTTGCATTTTTTCAAGCGATCCTTTGATGAAATTCGCAATTTTTTTATCCGTAATTTCTATCAGATGCCCGTAACTCCGTACCTTTTGTTGCATATCCATAATAATTACGGACAAATCGTAATACTTGGCACCTCTGAATAACCCAAGAGAGGGGAAGCAAAGATTTAAATTTCTTTCCAAAATTCATGCTCAGAGGGTTCAAAAAAAAAATTAAGAATTATTAACTGCATTAAAGAAATAGTTGCTAAAGGAATAATAAGAATTCACAAAAAACTATACAATGCAGGGTTGAGTTTTGAATATAGATGCAGATACTAGAAAAGCATGAATTTGTTAGGATTCATTACGAAAGACGTAATGAATCGGGGTTTAGAATAGCAGAGTGTAAATAATACAATGGAAAGCATTTATGCTGATTTTATAAACCCCCCAATTAAGCAATAAGTTATGTTAACTATTGTAAATAAAAAAAGTTAAATTTAATATGTACTTGAATTAAATGTAAATACTTTGAACAAAAATAAAGATAACGTATTTAAAATATACACATCCTTTTATTAAACTCAATATGTCTATATATAACAAAAATATACTTAAAAAATATCCTAATAAAACAACAACATTTAAATCCATTAAAATATCAAATAAAATAATTTAGCATTTATCTATAGATATGTTTTATTTATAGAGGAGAATATCAGAACGGAAAAACTCACAATATGATTGCTTATTTGAATATTTCCAGTGTTCTCGCTGACATTAAAAAAAATAAATTAAAAATAAAAAACATTTGCCAAAAGAAAAAAGCATTAGCAAAATAAATTCGCCGTGTACAAAAAAAAAATAAAAAATCATCAATTCTTTAATGTACCCCCCCCCTTTTTAGGTGCTTCGTAATTATGTAAATACGTAGCACCTATTGTTGTCGTTCAGTCCGTCCGTCTGTCTGTCTGTCCGCATATAACAACTCAAAAACTACCCGACTGAATCGTTTGAAATTTAAAATACATAATTATTACATAATTTTGTCATTTCAAATTTTATGAAAATCGGATGGATAGATCAATTACAGGGACAATCAAAAGGATTCCGTTACATTACGGTCAATGGGAGGAAAAAGTTTCAAATGCATTTTAATCGTTTGAAATTTTAAATACATAATTATTAAATAATTTTGTCATGTTATTTCAAATTTTATCAAAATCGGATGCATAGTTCAACTACAGGGACAATCAAAAGTGTTCCGTTACATTACGGTTAATGGGGAAAAATGTTTCAAATGCATTTTAATGATGTTACACTTATTCGAACGTAATAAAATTGATATGCATCTATAAAGGACATATTATATTATATATTTTGCATAATCTGTGGTGCAAAGAATATTTGTTATTGATTTACAAGGCCACACAAAAGTATTCCATTACATAATGGTATAGGGAGAATATTGTTTGGTGTGCATTTTAATTGTAACTATTTACAATTTTATGAGATTGATATATGAGAGTAATATTTTTAAAACTTCATTATTGTACGAACGCACCTCATTTGCTACGCTTTATGTGCAATTTCCAACTTGTTTTCAATACGATCTAAAATAGCCTAAGTTTTTATAACTGCGACAACGATTCTTATTAATCTAATTTCAACTACCCGCTACAAATATATTAAAAATATGCATGCATGCATATTTATGAAAAACGAAAAAGAAAAGAAAGAAAAAGCAAAAACTGAGCACTAGAAATTTGGCGAATCTAATCGCTTGTTTACTCACGAAATAAAGAATTTAGTCGCAATTTGGAGAAATGGCGAGCGACAGCGAGAACCCTGAATATTTCTACACAAAACATCCCAGGACTTGACGATGCAAATCTTTAACCAAGGCCAGGAAAAACAATGACTGTTTCATTACAATGAAGAAATGTTTTAACCTTGAATTTGATCTAACACGTAGGATACACACGTTCGGTCATCAGCTCAACATTGTCACATGAGCCTTCAAAGGAATTACACAAGAATAAGTCTCATCATGAGCGTCTGACGGTAACTAACTCCAAACAGGGAAAGAGGTTTACACTTAATGTTCCTCTTCCTGAAAAACTTTATTTAAACTGCTTCTAAGGCATTTAAAATCAAAAGCTCATTACATAGTCAATTTACTCCAGGAGACAACAGTTCACATCTTTTACACTATTAAGATGACTCACATTCAAAGTCCATTTAATGAGGAAGAAAAAATTTAACGTAGAAGTTTAGCTGAACAAAAACCATCTGAAATATTTACTGCAGATACTAAACATCTGATCAAACTGCACTCGAAACATCAGAACGGACGAGATTTACTGACAGCGAAAGAAAAATGTGAATGAACTGATAAGAACCTGCCCGCTATTCTATTTATGTCTTACATCTAAAACGAGCTTCCACGCATGACAGCTCATCCTTCTATCGGCTTTCAGAACGTCATATGCAAAACTGAAGATTGACGGATTTAAATTTTGAATATTAAAGATTAGCAGAGATTAAAATTAATTAGCACAGTGGAAGCTTTTGCTTTTAGTCCCTAAATCTGTAAAAAGTTAAAGTTCAGAAAATTAAATAACTAAAATACTGTATGTTGGTGAAATAAATACAAATAAGTTAAAAACAAAAACTAATGTTTATTTAAAAAGAAATAATGATAAAAGCAATATAATTAACAAATGTATTTAAATCTATTAAACAATAAAAAAAGGAAACAAAATAAACAGACTTCATGGCAAAACAACTGTGAAGTGATGAGTTGACGATTTGTAGCATATATAAACATTTCTATCCACAACCACGGTAATGACACTCAGCTGGAGAAACTTCACTTAAAGTAAACATCACAACCATTACCATCCTTTCCTCAAAAAACGATAGCCGGTCTCAAAACAAACAGAGACGAAGCAGGTGGCTGACTTAAGTCCAGCATTAAAACCACTTCCTAACAGCCGCCAGCTCTCTTGAACATCGGGAGAAGAATGTAACGAAAAACTGTAAAGGTGGTCTCTTGAATAAGTTAGTCAATCATTCTACAATATTCGATGTTTTATTTATTTTGGTAGTACTTTATCAGCCATGGATTCCAAAATTATTTATTTTCGTAAAGCTTCAACATCTTGATAATTTTCAAATTTGCGATTTTTTCAGCTAATTTTGACTGGCACTAAAAAATATAAGCACCTTGTAAGGTCCTTACAAATCATTTTGAATGTAAACACCTATAAGCACTTGTAAACACCCGCTCCGCACCCTGACAGATTCCTTTCAGCTTTGGTTCATTTTTAGCTCATTTTTTAAATTGGTCTGTCAGTATTTGCTTTCCAGTAACTATATTTTCATTTTGCATTTCAGAAAACTCTGTTTCTATTTTGTTTAAAATTTTAGTCCGTCATTTACTTACTTAATTGCTGGACATAATGTGCAAAATGTGCAACACTGGAAACCCTGCATTTTAAATACAGATTTTTGACAGACTCCTGGGATAAATATTACTAATCAGGGCTTGAAATTCAATTTTCCAGAGGAGGGGAGTCTCCCTCCCAACATTTATAAATGGAGGGGAGTTTAGCTGTTTGGAAGGGAGAATAAAAATCTTTAAAACCTACTGTAATTTTATGTGCTATTTAAAGAATTATACAGACATGACCTAATACCACTCAAGCAATTTTTATCAATAACTCAGAATAATTATGCAAAATGTGTTTTTTATTTTTTAAAAAAAGAGTAAGTGAAGATTTTATATAGTCTATTTAGTTTTCAAAAAGGGATAATGTCCTTCTGTCCATTCTTGTGCCAATTACTTTTGTTTCAGGTCTAATAAATTCTATTTATGGTTCAGGTCGATTTTTAGGTTGAGTGTAGATTGCTGCAAGTTGGATTTGTTTTAATCTAACTTTTCAAAAGTTAATTCAATATATATTATTTCCTATTAAAAATTATACCTATAACAATAAACAGATATGTTTGTTTATGCTGTTTTTCAGACGGCTGCATTTTCTAAAAAACATCGACATTTTTCTGTGATGAAATTTGCATTTTTCTTAGCAACCTTTTGACTAGATTCACATTTATTTGGCAACCCTCTGAAGAAGTTCACATTTTTTGCGATTCTTCAATGAAATTTGCATTTTTTTTTTTTTTTTTTTTTTTTTTTTTTTTCGGGGGGGGGGGGGGGGGGGGGGGGGGGGGGGGGAGGGCAGCCTTTTGACTAAATTAGACCTTTGACGAAATTCATATTTTATTCCTGTGATGCATTGTCGAAATTTGCATGCTTTACACGATTCTGTGACACTTCGTATTTATTAAGCGATCGCTTGACGAATTTTGTGTTCATTAAGCGATCCAAAGCGATTCTGTTCTGTATTTTCCAAAAATCACAAATTTCCAATTCCGAAAAAAAGAATCGTCATCAATCTGGAAATTTTGACAAAAAACATACCACGAGTTTCGACAAATCGTCGCCCCCCCCCTCCCCAAAAAAAAAATCAATTTCGCAAATCATTCGCAGAAAAATTGTAAATATCGTAAGAGGTTTGCGGGGAAAACGTGAATTTCGTTAGATAATTGTTAAAAAACTCAAATTTCGTCTGTGAGTGAAAGAAAAACACAAATATCATCAAAGATTTGCAAAAAGACGAAAATTTCGGGTAGGAGTTACAGAAAAAAACAAAAAATCGCAAATTTCATCAAAAGATCACGAAAAATCTGCGATTTTTGCCAAAGAATCGCAAAAAAATCCACAAATTTCATCTAAAGTCCATGAAAAATCCACAAATTTTGTCAAAAAAACCGTCAAATTCGTAAATTTCATCAAAAAATCTAAAAAGTCCAATAATTTCGTCCAAAGATTGAAAAAAAAAAAAAAAAAATTGCAAACTTTGTCAAAGGGCCGCGGGAAAAACACAGAGTCAAAAATAAATCCCCCCCCCCCCTCTTACACCATTTGCTGTAACTTTTCAGAAAAATTTCTGCAAATTTCAAAAAAGTTTTTACTCAGAATCATCCCTGAAGAACCATTGACAAATTCGACGTTTTCCCATTATTAAATTTAGCGGGTATTTTTACGATCTTTTAATGAAATTCACATTTATTTCAAGATTCTTCCATGAAATTTGCATTTTTTAAGCAACATTTTGATAAATTTGTGTTCACATGCAGGGGCATGCGCAGAGAAAACTGCGCTAGGGAAAAGTTTCACTTTAGTGTTCTTTTTCTTCTTACCAGCCAAAAATGATGTTGGTAGTAGAAAATCAGTGCCCCTAAATTTTTGCGTTAGGAGCGACCGTCCCTTTGCCCCTCCTGCCCCCTTTCACACGACGCTGTTTATATGGCGATCCTTTCACAAAATTCACGTTTATTCTACGATGCTTTCACGAAATTCGCATTTATTTGGCAATGCTTTCATGAAATTCATGATCATTCCCGCAATCATTTCATGAAATTTGCGTTTATTTCATGATGCTTTAACGAAATTCGTATTTATTCCATGATTTTTTTAAAGAAATTAGTGTTTTATCAAGATCTTTTAAGGAAAATATTTTTTTTTCGCGATTCTTTGAGAAAATTGACGTTTTTATCGCGATAATTTAACAAAATTTTCTGCGAACGATTGATGAAATTGATTGTGAAAATAATCAATTCAGCTTGGTTAAAAAGAAATGAAAATTCAGTAATTTGCCTGGAAATTCGGACATAACTATCCAAATTACGTGATTGATAACTTTAGGAATGGAATGCGTTAACTTTTTGGAAAATTTGAAACTGAATTACTCTGTTTTTGCGGCGGAAATCGCACAAAACTTGTCAATCGATTGTGGGAAAATAGACGCAAAATTTGACAACTGGTTGCGGAAAAATAGCGTGAATTCCAACAATTTTTTGCAGCAAAAAATTCGCAAAATATGTCATTTAATCGCACAAAAATAGCATAAAATTCACAAAAAAAAAAAAAAAAATTGTGGGAGTTAATTGTAGTTTTAAAATGCAATATTTTTTAGAAAATTCATGATTTTTGGGAGGGCAGGAGCCTCCTGCATATGATATTTTTTGGGCGGGATTTCAAAATTTCAGGCGCGAATCCCACCCTGAAATTCAAGCCCTGCTAATTTAATCTAAAAAATTACCACTATTTTTTAATAGTAATTCCATCAATTATTTTAAATTTATGCTGAAATCCACCACCCTTTTGACTTATATACCTACAAGTAAGTTGTTTAATGAGATTTTGTTCAGAAACAGTTTTGTTAAGAACAGTGTTTGTCCCTGTTGGTGGAATGTGGAACTAAAAGATTTGAGATCATTAAGTTTCTTTGCAAGAACACACCTGTTAAATGTTGCCATAGGCAGCATGGATCTAGTTTGAAGTTTATTCAATTCCAGATTGTTTAATTTTTTTTATGAAATTTTGCAGCACAAATTTCAAATTCATTTAACCCGGGAGTAGTCACAGCTTTTTTTCGAACGTGATTAGTCGCGCTCGGTCTATTCGCCACGTTCCCTTTTGGCAGAAGAAACAGAGGAAAATTGCCGTTATTCCTAGAAGATCGAAAACAGAGAATTCAAGGGGAAAGTATTGCTTGAATGCAATAAGATATATGTTATAGCGATTAGTACACAATTACGTTAACCTTTAAATAAAATTTATTAAATTTCATTAAATTATTTTTTTTTTATTTTTTCATAATTTGTATAAAAACAGGAGCTACTTTTCATATTTTTTCTTTTCCTTGATTCTTTTTAGCATGTACAACTTTAGAGGTTTTATAATACAGTCATTATATATATATATATATATATATATATATATGTGTGTGTGTATATATGTATAATTTTTTAATAACTTCTTTTCATCTTTTTTTATTTCAAAGTTTGTGAAAAAGATAAGAATTACTATCTACTCTGACTGAAATTGTAAAAGATACAATGAATAACGAATTAAAAGATACTTTCAGTTATAACATTGAAATCGTGATACAGATTTTTTTCAAAAAGCAGCAATGCACTCAGGTTGGTTATGACGGTGGTCTGACACTAGGGGCCAATTAATGTTGAAAAAATATTTTTTAAATGTTTTTATTACCATATCTATATAGATATAAAAAGAAGCAGATAAAATAACCCTTTCTTCGTAATTAGTAACATAAAAGCAGTAGCTACTTTTCATTTCTTTATTTTATTTTAATTATTTTTTATTTTCGTTGATTCATTTTTGAGATGTGCTACTTTAGAGATTTGATAATTTAGTACTTTTTTTAATGAAAAAAATATATGCAACAAATGAAAATGTATGAATAATATAAAAAAAGAAAATAAATAATAAATGTATTAATAACTTTTTTTTTCAAAATTTGTAAAAGCAGTAAAAAATATTATATAATGAAACAAATTATAAAGATACAATAAATAGCTAATTATAAAAGAGAATAAATTTTGAATAAATTTTCACATGTAGATATTAAATTTGATATAGAAAAAAACAGTTTTTTGGGGGAAAACTGTCAACATTGATTTTGATGTTTCATTTTTAGGCGCCAATCAATATTAATAAGATGCAATATTTAATGTAAATAAATATTATTTTGTAATTAAATACAATATTTATCAAAGTATAATTTATTTTCAATGAATTACGCTTTTGGAAAGAAAAACATTATTAATGAATAATGATTTGTGAAATTAAATGCCAAGAAATCTAGCTTTATTAGATCTCAGCACTAGGCACTCTTTAAATTCAGGTTAAAAAAAATAAATAGGGGCGTTGTTCTGGCGTTGTTAAATAATGTGTATTTTTATTGATAACAGACATTTTATAAACATTACCTGAACTATAAAAAAAGGGAAAGAAAGAAAGAAAAAAGTTTTTACTTGCATACGTTCTAATCTACATTAGAAAATTCGTATTATATAGCACACTCGACAAATAAATTATAAGCATTTTCTTTGCAAAGTACAGTGTTGACAAAATTGTTTTGTTTCCTTTTCTGCTTTATTGTGCAAAAACTACATCTTTCAGTTATTGCAGATCGAACAACTTTTTTTCATTTCTATGGTCCTTTATTAAATTAAACACAGCCATTTTACGCGTATTTTTCAGAAAAATAACTTGAAATTTATTCCCACAATATTCATACATATATATTAAAAAAAAGGGTTTTTTATTACTCATCCTTGCATATTCTTACATTTATATTAAAAAAAATAGGTTGTTGAGTTTATATTGATATAATTGTATAGTTCACAATTTTCTCTAGAATAGAATCATTAAAAAACAGTTTCCAGGCAACAAATATTATCAATGCATGTTTTGCGCTGTCGCGTACTCCTGGTGTTTCACAAACAATGTTATCTTGTTATAAGTCGTATATTTGTTCTCAGTAGATTTTTTTCCTATTTTCTAATATTATCCTTACAAGAAAGAAAGAAAAAAAAGAATGGCGATACAGAGCATTTATTTTTTCTTTCATAATTTTTAAACTTTTTACTATCATTTTCCTCTTCTTTGTTTAGAACTACATTACTGAATACCTTTGATGTAACGGTTTCACCTTTGATGTAACGGTTTCATCGTTAATACAGCTCATTTTTAAATTATCAAAAATTGTTAAAACTTCTTGAACAGTTAGAATTTTTTACAAGGCATTGGAAAAATAATCAAACACTCCAGCAAAAAAGCAGAAAGAGAAAAAAAGAGACAGGGGGAAGAAACAAAGGGACTCTGCGATTCCCAGAAAACCCCTTCTGAGAATTTCGGGACAGTGGGAAGAATGAATGCTAGGGAGAAAAAACACGAGCAATGTCACTGCTCGCAACGCGGTCATTCAGACCGAATTCAATTTTAGAAAGTAATAAAATCATGAGAAAACATAGGAATGACTTGCAATTTCTGTAGACAGAAGGTCGACCAGTGAAGGTCAGTTACACGGCGTTTCACCATTGTATCTGTAAGAGGAGATGGGTTAATAGGAAGCTAATGAATTTTTGCGGCTAAATGACCAACGCGCGATCAACGACAGGTTAAAAATATTATTACAGGCCCGGGCAAAGCAAAGCGATTCAGCTAGTTATTCTAATATTTTACCTTATTGTAAAGCATTGATAATTTTTGTTGTATTAGTACATTCAAATTTCTGTTTAAAAAATGTATACAAAGCAATGACCACAAATCAGCAAAATTTTAAAATCCACACAACATCAATATCAAGCTGTGCAGGTCTGAGGAAATCTAATATACTCATCATGTACATAAAAGCACTTATTTTCACGTAAATGAAGATTTGGTGATTTTGCAAGCTGAAAATTTCACAAATTTTATATGAATAGAAACAAAAATTGAAAGATGCGAAATCACATTTAATGGTGTTGAAGCAAACACAAGATAATTTTGACTTCAAAGAAGCTGGTATAAGTATTATAAATGAATGAGCTGCATTCTATTAGTTGTATTTTTGTCTTTACTCAATAAAAAGTTGTAAGTATTCAGGAAATTTTTGTACTTATTTTTTATTTAAATAACTATAATCATTAAATTTTGGATAAATCAAAAATTTCAGATTCTTTTTTTTTATTTTAAGTAAAAAAAAGGTTTTAATTTTTGTAATCACGACGATCTTCTAAAAATAAGTGCTTTTACAGTATGACATGCACCTACATTTTTAAAATCAATTTTGAATGGAAAACAACATGACAAAAATTATGCCAGGCTTGGGCAGGCCAGCTAGTGAATACATAAATAAAAAACTTACCGGCACATTAATACTAAAGCTTGATGTCTTTGGAGGGTTTTTTGTTGCTAGAAGAAAATAAATTATATTATTACAAATCAATGACTTATGAACTAACATACATATTTATTAAATTATTCAATTCTCGATTTAACATATTTTCCTGTCACCTGACATCCATTAAAATATTATGTAATAATAAATATTATGCAATACGGAAAAATATTTGTAACTCATAATATAATATAAGTAAAACGATCTTATTGTTCTACTTGGACATATTAAGTTTCTGAACTAACCCTTTCGGGTCTGGTGTACTATTAGTAGTCTTTTCATAAAGTATTATTTTGTCTTAACAATTACTTAGGTTAGGTACACTCTACATATAGAAATGATAGTATATGGCAATACCTTTCTTATGACTTAATTTATGTTTTGGAATTTAGTAATAATAATAAAATTTTACTTAATTCTTTTTGCACATTGGTGATTCCTTTACTTTATACACATATTTCACTCTTTAAATTAAATATATAAGTTACTTTTCCGAACCAATCATATGTGATAAAACACAAAAAACATTGAAAATTATAATACTTTCTAAAATCTCAATGTGATGCACAGTGTTCTTGCTGACATTTGACCAATATTAGTAATTTAGCTAATTAAAAATAAAAAACATTCACGAAATGAAAAAAGTATTAGCAAAATAGATTTGTCGTGTAGCACAAAAAAAAATTATCTTTAATCCTTTAATATAATCCCTTTTTTTCAATTTGTTCTAAAATAACCTAAGTTTTTACAAGTGCGACAAAGATTGTTATTAATCTAACTTCAACTATCCGCTACAAATATATTTAAAAAAATGTATACATTTAAAGTATGTGTATATGCATACGTATGGAAAACAAGAAAGAAAAAAATGATCACTGGCAATTTGGTGAATCTAATCGCTTATTACTCGCCAAATGAAGAATTTAATCGCAATTTGACACAATGGCAAGCGACAGCAAGAACCCTGGTGATGCATTATTTTCAGAGGTGCCAAGTTTCAATAAAAGTTATCAGTAACCAGAGTTCAGAGAAGGGCGGGTAAGTGGAGAGAGAGGGGGGGGGGGGGGATTTTCAAAAGTTAATTCTTTTTTCCTAGATCTCTTAGCGAAATTTGCACGTTTTTCGCAATCTCTTGGGGAAATTAGTGAGTTTTTTGTGATGTTTGGATGAAATTTTCACTTTTTTGGATGAAATGCGAGTGTTTTTCGAGATTTTTTGTTGAAATGTGAGTGTTTTTCGCGACATTTTGACGAAATGTGTACTGTTTTTGCGATTTTTTGGTGAAATGATCGCGTTTTAAACAATTTTGACGAAATGAGTGCATTTTAAGCAATCTTTTGACGAAATATGAGCATTTTTTGCAATTTTTATACGAAATGAGCACGTTTTAAGAGTGTATTTCGATTCAAACGGATTAACGGAAAATAACGGATAACGGAAATTGCGATCTTTTGACGCGAATAATTGGCAAAAATCGTGATCTTTTTAAGCGAATGATTGACGAAAATCGCGGTTATTTATCGCGAATGACTGGCGAAAATCGCAGTCTTTTATCGCGAATGACAGACGAAAATCGCGGTCTTTTATCGCGAATGACAGACGAAAATCGCAGTCTTTTATCTCGAATGACAGACGAAAATCGCGATCTTTTATTACGAATAAGTGACGAAAATCGCGATCTTTTATCGCGAATGACTGACGAAAATCGCGGTCTTTTATCGCGAATGACTGACGAAAATTGAGATCTTTTCCTGATGTGACTGACGAAAATTGCGATCATTTCCAGAGAGTGACTAGGAACATTGCAATCTTTTTTCAGAAATGACAGACAAAAATCGTGATTTTTTTCCGAAACTGACAGACGAAACCCGCGATCTTTTGCCGAGACCTACTATCGAAGATCCCTGTTCTTTCCGAAGACTGACGAAAATCGCGATCTTTTCCAGACTGATCGGTTCTATAACAAGAACCGTCTAAAACAAAATAAAATTTAGCAGCTTATAACAGTGTAACTACGGTGACCTAAGAGAGTAAGTATTGGTGACATTGTGACAGTGTAATGTAAGACATTAAAGAAACTGTTTTTCAGTAAAATAAGGCTAACGTTTATTAACGAAAAATAAGTGCAAGTTTAAATAAAAACATGTATAAATCCAGGTGAAAAATATAACAGGCATAACGTGAACAGAAACAAGTTCAGTTAAAATTATCCTATGTCATGAAATAATATTCAAGTTTAAATAAAATATGTATAAACTTAGATGGAAAATATAACTGGTAAAATGTAAACAAAAAAATAAGTTCAAATCTGTATTTAAATTAAAAACATTCTATGTAATGAAATAATATTACTTATTGAATGGCATGGCATGGCATAAAACAATACTAGGATAGCAATGAAAACAAAACGGACTCACGTATGGATGACTGCTCTCGACGTACTGAAAGAATTCCCATGATATGTCACACCAACTATTTCGATGAAAAGTCTTAAGAAAACTGAAGATAATAATGTCCACAAATAAATGAGTATTAAGACGTAATTAACAACACAAATGAACTATGACCGCTGGTAAAATGAAACACGGGCGAAGTTGATAAACCATTTTCACAATCAAATGTCCAGCAATGGATTTGGCGTAATTAAACAACTAGATGCTAACTTTAAAACTTTAAAACTGGATGAATTAAAATACATTTCTGAAACTATATCATATTGACGTTAACATCAATTATCTTGAGACATAACATCACTTCAAAATCCCCCGCACAATCTATCTCCGCCGGTTTAAATAGCAGCGGCAATCCGAAACTGGATACGCCCCTCCGAGTTGAGCAAGCGAGTTCCTGACTTGCGATGGAAGAAATACAAGACAGCCATTTGCGAGTTGCGATCCGCGATGCTTGCGAATTGCGATCGAACGAAACGATAAAACCTGGATGAACGTACCCATCAGCGGCGATCGGAAAAGATAAGCGATTGATTTGAACATGTAAACAAAAGATCGGAAGATTGAAAAATTGCCGGCAAAGAAGAAAGATGGAAGTTGGAACAAAATATAAGATAGTAAGCCATGCCATTTTACAATATTACGATATATATAATTAGAATTATGTATTTTAGAGTGTTAAGGAAGAAAAATGGCTGACAATCGCCCCCCCCCCCTTAACACTCGTACTTAAAAATAAAATGGATAATCAACAGATATTGTAAATTATATATATATAGAATAATGTAAAACATTAGAATATAAACTATCACACTTCGATAGTTACCAGTAAAACAGAAACTTGACATTAACAAGTATAAATGCAACAAATTCAATAACTTCAACAGGGTTAATCAAAAACATCAATTTTCAATAATGTTAATAACAATATTCAACAATAACAACAATTTTAACAATTATATAACAACTAGATTAACAACTTTTTCATTTCATGAAAGTTCAGTTACAATTGTAACTCTAACGAAAAGTTTTTTTTTCACGTCGAATACAGTTCAATAGCAACAGTCTATAAAGATAACATTTTCCTGGAAAAAAACCGTGAAAGATAATCACAATTACCTCGTCACGTGCAAGTGACTACGAGTTACCTTTACATAAACAATTTAATATGATGATTTTTCCTTTGGTCTTGACTTGTAACAATATTCGAATGAATTTTAAACAATTATACATTTGCATATTTATTCTGAAAGAGAATGATTATCACATAAACGCAAATTCAGGATAATATGAAGAATAAAAATACATGAATTACAATATGAAAATACTTTGATAATATATGAAAGATACATGTTATGCTAATGAGAAAATTTCAATAATGAGAACAACAACGATCATGATCATGATAACGATTATGAATTATGATTATGTTAGTGACAGAGTTAAATGACTGTGAGCGCTCACGTGAAAGACAACACAAAAAAAATATGCTTAAGCTTTTGAAACGATATACATTTGCAAATGATTTGGCCAATTTAAATATGAAAAAACTTGTTATCTATACTCTTAAAACGAGAAGAAAAATTTCATATTTACATATGCAATAAAACAAAATACAACTCGATTTTCAACACCTATGAAATGATATTATGAAACGTATGCATACGAAACAAATATGAAATAACAAGAGTATAATCACATATTCAAACATTTTTTCAAAAAGAAAAATACTGAAATATACAAAAATTTCAGTTTAAAAAAAATGCTAAACTTCAAGGTTTAACATGAAAAGTTAAACAAGCATCTTAATGCTTGACACAAGTTCAAAGGAGGAGGAGTTTCTTTTTTTTCATAGCATTTAAATATCATGTATATATATAAATTACTTATAACTAAAAATTACATCAATAAATTTTTTAAGATCAAACTTTGTTAAAGGTTTAGTGAAAATGTCTGAGAGATTAGATTTACTGGCTACGTGTTTAACGTTAAAAATCTCTTGGTTTAAAAGGTCTCTAACAAAAAATAATTTTACGTCAATGTGTTTCGTTCTGTAATTTTCAATGGGAGACTTAAGAAAATCAATGGAGGAATCAATGAGTTTCAGAGAAAGAGGTGTGTGGAGGTGTGTAACCAGGACTTGAGCTAGGACTAGGAGTGGACTTTACAATGCCTTGGTACTTATTGCTTCCTTTAAAACTGAACAGTGACGGATTAAATTTGATACCATTAGAATGACAGTAATCTCTTACTTCCTTCAATGATCTCAGACGTTGTGTTTCACCCAACTCGTAATAGTAGACGTCGGTTCTCGATTTGTCAGGCCTAGTTACAGGCTTACGGAACCAGACAGCTTCCCTGAGAGTTCTAGTAAACTCCTCGCCATCCTCGTCACTGTCACCCTCAGATGGGTGTGAGGAGGCAGAGTCGGAAGATTTAGAGGTACTCGGTCTAATACTTTGAGTGGGTGGTGCTTCTGAAGTAAATCTGTCAGGTTGAAGGTCAGTCAAAGGGTCTATTTCAGGTGGTTCGGAACTTAGGATGTAAGAGGGTCCCAGATCGCTTCCGTTGCGCTGCTCCGAAGTTGTAAATGGGTTTGTGCCTATTGAATAGCTTGGACCTTGTTCACTGTGTTTGTGGACACTTCCGGATACAGATTCGTCACCAAACCTAACATTTATTGTCTCTATTATTTTATTGGTTTCGGGAATCCATACCCTGTAGCCTTTTGTAGACATTGCGTAACCCACTAAGACACCCTTTTTAGCCTTCGGATCGAATTTGGAATTTCTTAGTTGTTTAGGTACCCCCACATATGCCACCGTACCAAAAGGTCGTAAATGTCTTACGGATGGTTTATTACCACAATAATATTCGAAAGGAGTTTTTTTCTGAGTTTTGTGACATATTCGGTTAAGAGTGTATGCGATGTATAAGACAGCTTCTGGCCAGAATTTGAGACTGAGTTTACTTTCATTGAGTATTGAGCGAGCCCCGTCCATTATTGTTTGATTTAAACGTTCTGAAACTCCATTTTGCTCCGGAGAATATACATTGGTAAATTCGTGTTTTATGCCATTGTCCTCAAAGAATTTGGTGAATGCTTCATTATCGAATTCCCGCCCATTGTCGCTACGAACTTCTTTTACTTTGGTGCCCAAAAACCTTTCTGCTCTTTTTACGTGGTTAGAAAATACCTTAAACACCTGTGTTTTACTGCATAAGGGGTATACTGACACTTTGCGAGAGAAGTCGTCTGTTATAGTTAGGAAATACTTCTCCCCGTTTCGCCCTGTTATTTGTGTCGGACCCCACAGGTCAGTGTGTAGCAGTTCTAGAGGTCGTTTAGATCTTATTTGGTTTATTGGGCGGAATGATGTTCGTCTGTGTTTATTAATTTTACATGTTTCACATTCAAAGTCTTTACATTTAATGGGTGGTAAGCCCCTAACGCCATTACATTTTAGAGTATGTTCAATTAATGTGGAACTGATGTGCCCAAGGCGTCTATGCCAGAGTTTAAAATCATCTTTTTGAACGGTTGAGGCTTGGAAACGTACCTTTTTAGGATTTTGATTACGGTTAGTTTTAGGGTCTTTATTTCTATTTTTATGGTTAGGATCTGGATAGAGGCAGTAAATGCCATCTTTAAGAAAAGCACGAAAAAGTGTGCCAGAATCCCGATATGCCTTGACCCTTCCCTCACCTCCTTTGAACTTGGCACCCATTTTATCAAGTCTGGGACCTGAAATTAAATTATGTCTTAGACTAGGACAATACATGACGTCGCCGAAGCGAACCATTTCCCCATTTATTTTTAAATCCACTAAACCGGTGCCCTCGATAGGGAAAGTAGCACCGTCAACTGCAACAGCCAATTCCTCATTTTTTAAAGGTTTAAACTTAACATATAAACTTTTATCTTTACAGAAATGGTGGGAGGCACCTGTGTCAAAGACCCAGGCGTCTCCACCACATTTTATGTTACTCAGATTAGATTGTATGAGGTAATTTACCTGGCCTGTTGTCTTACGTTGACATCGGTTGCGAGGCACATCTTTTCTGGATCTATGACAGGGTTGGGTTTTTGACGTCAAAAAGGGGTTTTTGACATGACAAAGGTTTAAACCGGATTAAACCGTCAAAAACCTGTCAGAAACTGTCAAATACCTATAAAGTCACAATCTGCTGCAGCGTACTAAAGTTTGTTGTTAAATTTTAAAACTAAGAACAGATGCCATACATTATGTTGAAATTTAATTATATTATGGGTAATTAGTAGATCTTTAAATATTTTTAATTGATAAAAATTAAGGTAAATATCACAGATTTCAAATTTCAGAAATTTATCTCAAAATGGGCATGCAGAATTATTTATGTTTAAATATCTTGTTTATTTATTTATTTATTATTATTACTATAATATTTAAAATATAAAGTTATTTAGAATGCATTTATAAATATTAACGAATTAAGTGTTGTAAATGCAGGATTTTCAAAAGTGTGGAATTTGATATACGTGTTTAATAATTTTTTTTATGCTATATACATAATATCCAGTAGGTTAATTTGAATTTAAAAATAATGCATATTATTTATTATATGTATGATTGTTACACATTTTTATTCCCCCTCCCCGCCTCCTCCTCCTTACCCCACAGCACACACGCTAATAGTATTAAAAATACAAATAATGTTTACTTTGATAGCAAGGTAAGAGAATAAGTTATTATTCAACAACTGAATACTTAAAATATTTAACAAAATTTTATAGTATTCAGTGAAAAAAAAATTCATAAGTATTTGTATAAGCTAATTTTTCAGCATAGTAAATAAATAGGTTGAATATTGTAAATACAGTCGAGCCTCTATATAACGAAATCCATCGTTCCAGTAAAAAATTCGTTATATAGAGAAATTCGATGTATAGAGTATGATGTTAAAAATAGTATTTAATGTGTAAATTTTGAACAAATATTATTTTTGATCTTTTTAATTAAGAATTTGAAATGTTTAAAAGTATATATTAACCTAACATTTTATTTCTTACTTATTTAAGCAGTTTCAAAAAAGAGAAAAGACATTTATTTGAAAGCTTAATGAAAATCAAATGAGGAAGACTTACATAATTTTCAGAGGAAGAAATCTGTAATTTTTTGTTGTTTTGATTTTAAAATTACAATTGTTACGCTCTCAAAAAAAATTCTCAAATTTTAGCAAGGAATGAAAAATTGTAGTTGATATTTTCCTCCATTTGGCCTCTCTTATGTGCTCTCATTGATTCCTCTCTTATATGTGTAACAATTCTGTGTTTTGAGAAGGATGTTGAAAGGTGTGTGGGAAGTGGGATGAACTTGTTAGATTTAAAGAATAAGGAGAGAAGTAATATTTATTTAAAAAAAAACCTCTCCACTGAACGATAAATCAAAAATAAGTGATGGAAAATTGATTCCATATGATTTTGAAGCTTTTTAAAAACTGAATAAATTAAGATCAATTTATGAAAAAATTCGTTATATGGAGATAGATATTTCGCTATATAGAGTCTGTTTTTAATGTAATCATGCGAAAAGGGGACCATTCTTACTAAAAATTCGTTATATGGAGAAATTCGATGTATGGAGTTTCGTTATATAGAGGTTCGACTGTAGATACTCAGATATTCATAGAAAGGAGCTAATTTTTTATTATTTTTGTGTTAGTTATAAATTTAAAACATGACTGACGATTTAAAATTCAGAATTACTGATTTTTCAGAAAAACCAAATAACAATTGTAAAAGTCAAAACAGAAAAAATATTACACTGATCTATGAAATACTTCTAAAACACAAAATATCATGTAGTTTTTTTTAAAAATTATTATCTAATTAAATTCATAATTTTAAAAAATAAAACATACATGAAATACTTCCAATTAATTTTATTACATAATTGAAATCAATTCAAATGAAAATTATCAAAGTAGAAATTTAGTTCAATAATCCAATTCATTTGCCCTACGTATCACATAGTAGCACATAACCAGTTTTGAACATCTTAATGTTCCTAATCAATTACAGAACCTGTTTAATCTTTAATATTATTTTAAACAATGGATAAATTTCTTCATAATATATATCCCTGTATGTTTTGAATAACACATTAAAATTTAATAAATAATATTACAAAAGATAAGTTTTCCTAAATCTAAGGTTTTGTTTAATACTCAAAATATTTTACTTCAAAAATTTAAATTTATTTTTTCTACAGCATATTTAGAAACATTTTCTTTATTAAAAGCAAATAAATTTTACTTATTAAATATAAATATAGGTAGATATATATATGTAAATAAATATTTTTATTTACATATAAATATAGGTTTTTGACAGTTTTTGACATTTTTGACAAGGAGGTTTTTGACATGATGGTTTAAACCATGGTTAAAACCGTCAAAAACTGTCGAGTGTCAAAAACTTGCCAACCCTGATCTATGACTATCAGACTGAGCACGGACAGGACTGGATACGGAAGAGTCTTTCGATGAATTTCTGGAAAAGGAGGAACCTCTGGACAAAGAAGAATTTCTGGAACTGGAAGAGTCTCTGTACACCACGGAACCGGAATTGGAGGAGTCTCTAGGCATCATGAAACTTCTGGAACTAGAGCTAAGGCAGGATTCCTGGCGGGTGACATCAGGCACTCTACACTGGCCCTGTAAATGTCCTCTGCGTCCACATTTGTGACACCGACCTCTAAACTTAGGCTTAAAGGAACACTTCTTTGAGGAACGGGCTTTGGAGAAATGAGACTGCACGGCATCTATTCTGTCGTCCTCTCTTAGTTTGATCCGGGATTCTTCTGCGACTAATTCTGTAAGAACGCTTTTGAACGTGAACTGTTGGTCTGGCCATCGCAGAATCCCTTGCACCATGTTGTCGAACTTCTTCGGGAGCCATCTAAGCAATTGAAATGTGAGGTAAGTTTCTTTGATTGGCTCATTTATTGCAGCAAGTTGGTCAGCAAGTCTTTGGAGGCGAGCTGCAAACATATCAACGGGCTCTTCAGGTTGTATCTTACAGGAAAGAATTTCGCCAAATAATTGCATATGGCGTGCCCGGTTATCAGGCTGAAAATGCAATTTAAGTTTAGTCCAGGCTTCATGAGGGTCGTCGATATTTTCTATGATTCTCCGGAATTCATTTTCCACATTTAAATATACTATTGATAGGGCAGACCTGACTCTGGATTGGTATTCTTTTGTCGCTACAGAGTCATTTTCATCAGGAGCCTTTTCAGTGCCGTTAACTATGCTCCACGCATTTTTATCTAATAGTAGATACTTTACGTCAGCTGCCCAAGTTCCATAATTGTGAGAATTCAGTTTTGTTATGCACACCTGTATGTTAGCCATGGCCATGATTTAAACAGAAGGTATTACATGAAAAAGGAGAAAAAAAAATTTTTTTTTTTTTTATTTTAAATAACGTACTTAGTAATCAGATAGTACAAAAATTTCTATTATAAATGATCCAAAAAAAAACCTTTTTGTATTTCATCTCAATAGGAAAGAAAAAAAACATATAGCCTTCAAAAAAAATTTTATATTGCGGCCCCCCCCTCTAAAGTGACTCGGAGGTCCAATGGCCGCATACTACAAACAGCTGTCAAAAATTTTTGAAATGTCACCAATTAGGTTATGGCCGCCGTAAAGGGTTTAAAAGCGTATTCGCTTCTGGCCCATAACCCGTGATCGGTTCTATAACAAGAACCGTCTAAAACAAAATAAAATTTAGCAGCTTATAACAGTGTAACTACGGTGACCTAAGAGAGTAAGTATTGGTGACATTGTGACAGTGTAATGTAAGACATTAAAGAAACTGTTTTTCAGTAAAATAAGGCTAACGTTTATTAACGAAAAATAAGTGCAAGTTTAAATAAAAACATGTATAAATCCAGGTGAAAAATATAACAGGCATAACGTGAACAGAAACAAGTTCAGTTAAAATTATCCTATGTCATGAAATAATATTCAAGTTTAAATAAAATATGTATAAACTTAGATGGAAAATATAACTGGTAAAATGTAAACAAAAAAATAAGTTCAAATCTGTATTTAAATTAAAAACATTCTATGTAATGAAATAATATTACTTATTGAATGGCATGGCATGGCATAAAACAATACTAGGATAGCAATGAAAACAAAACGGACTCACGTATGGATGACTGCTCTCGACGTACTGAAAGAATTCCCATGATATGTCACACCAACTATTTCGATGAAAAGTCTTAAGAAAACTGAAGATAATAATGTCCACAAATAAATGAGTATTAAGACGTAATTAACAACACAAATGAACTATGACCGCTGGTAAAATGAAACACGGGCGAAGTTGATAAACCATTTTCACAATCAAATGTCCAGCAATGGATTTGGCGTAATTAAACAACTAGATGCTAACTTTAAAACTTTAAAACTGGATGAATTAAAATACATTTCTGAAACTATATCATATTGACGTTAACATCAATTATCTTGAGACATAACATCACTTCAAAATCCCCCGCACAATCTATCTCCGCCGGTTTAAATAGCAGCGGCAATCCGAAACTGGATACGCCCCTCCGAGTTGAGCAAGCGAGTTCCTGACTTGCGATGGAAGAAATACAAGACAGCCATTTGCGAGTTGCGATCCGCGATGCTTGCGAATTGCGATCGAACGAAACGATAAAACCTGGATGAACGTACCCATCAGCGGCGATCGGAAAAGATAAGCGATTGATTTGAACATGTAAACAAAAGATCGGAAGATTGAAAAATTGCCGGCAAAGAAGAAAGATGGAAGTTGGAACAAAATATAAGATAGTAAGCCATGCCATTTTACAATATTACGATATATATAATTAGAATTATGTATTTTAGAGTGTTAAGGAAGAAAAATGGCTGACACAGACTAATAGATGAAAATCGCGATTTTGTGTCATGAATGACAAAAATCGTGGTTTTATTACGCGAATGGCTGACGAAAATTGCGGTGTTTTGCCACGACTTACTGACGAAAATCGAGATTTTTTTTACCGCAAATTACTGACGAAAATTGTGATCTTCTGTGGCGAACAACTGACGGAAATCTGTTTACGATGTATTTCAATGACCTATTGTAGAATTTCGCGATTTTTTGCAATGATTGATCGAAAAAGATCGTTATTTTTGGTCCCGAATGATCGAAAACATCGCGATTTTTTGCCGTAAATTTTCGTATTTTCTACCTTATTACTGTACTACCGTATTTTAACATACTTTTCCAGAGAAACTCCAGAATTTCTGGAGAAGTTGGCATCTATGTTGCTGGCATATTTGAAGGTGTGCTACTAATGAACAGAAGTTTTTTGAAATTGCACAAGCTTATTCAATCCTTCTCCACCAATTACATGCACTGACAGTATTAATCACTTCTGCAAAATATGAGATAGAAAAGGGTTTTTCTTTGAGCTTAAAATTAATAATATAAGATATAAAATCAGGATTGATTTTAGATAACCATGCTTTACTTTACAGCTTTCTTTTTATTCATAATTTAGAAGTTCATCTCTGTACTTTTGATGTAACAAATATGCTACAAGATGACATGGCAAAATCGCTTGTTCAAATATTTTTTTTTTAGTTTTGAAAAATGTGGTTTTAACTCTTCATTTTTCAAAAGATTTAGCCATACATGACAAGCATCTGCTATGGTGAGGGAAGGCGGAATATAATACAAAAAGATAAAGAGACAACAGGCTACTTACTGAAAGTAAATCTAAATAATTTAACATTTTGTTCCTTTTTTGGAGAGTAAAAGTGACAGAAAAAAAAAAAAAAAAAAAAAAAAAAAAAAAAAAAAATCTAGTTTCCTAATAAGCCATAACAGTTTTTTCAATACATAATTTTCAATTTAATTTACTTATTTTATCTTTAACAAACTAGTTTCATCAGATAAATAGCTATAAAATAGTAACAAAGACTTAGATATTTACATTTTTTAAGTCTCATGACATAAAACAAAAATAACAAAATTGTATAAAATCTTTTGATAATTAAAAAAATATATGCATATTAATGACTGATAAAATACTTTACTTACAGGGGTCTGTCTAGACTTTTCTCACAGGGTCCTGCTTTTGTTAAATTGGGAGGTTTTTCTTGTCTTTGTGAAAATTCTAGACATAGTTTTGTGAATTTTAAATTATTAGTGTTTTCAGGTTCTAACCTTCACATATAAAAAAACTAAGTAATATATTTTTTGGTGAGTTTAATTGTTTATTTTTAAGCAGATTTTATTTTTAAATGATTAAATTTGTGTAAAGTTCAATTTGAAGGTGAAACGTCTATTTCAAAGATAAATAATTTTATGAAGGGTCCTGTTTGAGGTTAAAGAATTTTGTAAAGGATCCTATTTTAAAATAAATTATTTTATGAAGGGTCCTTTAAAGGACCTAAAATTTTCTTAAACATATCCCTGACTTAAGAAAAAATTAGGTATGTAATTTTTTATTTTGTTCTTAAATTCTCAAGTAAGAATGAATCCCACCTATTTTTTAAAGATTTAAATTATTTAATATTAATTAATTAGCAAATTAAAATATTAAATAGTACACTGTTAAATTTAATTGTTTATACCATTATTATTAGCATGCAGATTTTATTACACATTAAAGACAAATAGGTTTTTTCCATTTTTGCCGTTTTTTCCATTTTTCCCCTGGTTTTTTCCAGTTTTTGCCACTGTCCTGGCAAAAATGCCAACCCTGGTTTTAAGCAATTTTTTGATGAAATAAGAGCGTTTTAAGAAATTTCTTTGACGAAATGTGCACGCTTTTTGCCATCTTTTGACAAAATGTGCGCGTTTTTCATGATTTTTAGACAAAATGAGCTTTTTCATGATCTTTTGACGAAATGCACGTGTTTTAAGCGATCTTTTGACAAAATGTGTGCGTTTTTCATGACATTTTGACGAAATGCGCATATTTTTACACAATCTTTTTTGTTTTTCTCGAGATCCTATATCTAAATTTGTGTTTTTTCAAGCGATCCTTTGATGGAATTCACGATTTTTTTTATCCGTAATTTCTATCTGCTGTCCGTAACGCTGTAACTTTTGTTGCATATCCGTAATAATTACGGACAAATCATAATTCTCGACACCTCTGTATTTTCCAAACATCTTCAAAAATTCTTCTTTAGCCTATTATCATATAAATATGAATTGAATATAATATGAAATAAATACATTCATTAGATTTCAGACAATAAAATAATCTTTAAACTTCAGTAAGACCATTTTGGATAGCTACGATTAACGCTATTAAAAGAAAAATAATTTTGTTCTCAAAATGAAAAAAAGTTCAGGTCTGAAATTATTAAAGCATCATTGGCTAAGATTTATATTTATTTTGTCACTAGGGATTCCAGTCAATGCATCACTGTTGACAATTTCGTCATAGCACAGACCTTTCAGCAAACTAAATCCAGCAAGAGTTTTTTTTCTTCTTTTCTTGTATTTCAGTTTTCTGAAATAAAGACTAAATTCCATCACACACAAATTTTCATTTATGTTTGATATTATCTACTGAGACAGAATAAAATTTTACAACATGCAATAAGTGCTTCGACTCTTACCAGTCACAATATGTTAAACAAATTCATTTGGTCTATTTAATTTTAGATTAATAACAACAAATTTTAACAAAGCATGTATATTTAATAAAAAAATTTAATTACCTGCTGTTGATGAGCAATCGTCTGTTTCATAAGCACATTCTTGATACTTTGTTCCATTGCATATTTCTTTGCTTTAGTTACCATTTCTTGTTGCTCAGAAGTAAGCTTCATAAGACCTAATCCTAAAATACCAGTCGGTGTCTTCAGAGCACCCGGTCCCGCAAGTACCGGCCCTGTCTGCTCCATTTGATTGTCAAGGGATTGAGGCTCCATGGGTGGCAAAGGAACAGGAGAGCCATCTGAAAATTACATACTCAGTCACACAAGGGATGCAAAAATCATTATTAATACCTTGTTTTTCAATGATAGAGTATCATTTACTTTTCATTAATATAATTAGTTTATTAATTCCACATGTGTAAGAACTAAGTTATTTCCTTTAGAAGAAAAATCTTATAACAGTATATTTTAAACCCATGAATAAATGGCTAAGGCCATAAAATGTTGCTATAGAAACAAAATGGGTTACAAACGAATTTGGTGAATAAGAGAACACAGCAGCTTGCAAAATGTTAAATTTAAAAAAAAATTCTAAATATGACCTTTACCGCTTTTTGTTTATCTCAGAGCTGCAAGCAATTCACAAGAGCAAATGAAATGGTGAGACCAGAGCGTGGGTCTTCCCTCAGATTCAAACTACAACAGCATAAAAATACAAGAAAAAGAGAAAAGAACAAGAAAAATTATAAGCTTTATAACGTTTTACATTTGGATTTTTCAGCCTAATAAAAGTAAAAGAGGAATGAATAAATATTGTTATATTTAGCAATCACTGCAAAAACGAGTTATCATTCAACTCTTAAATTTGATTTCTGAGAAAACTCAAGAAAAAAGAAGGCATAAACATCATTTAATATTTTATAATAAAGTGATTGTCTATTACTAATAAAAATATTTACTCATTCCTTGAATTAATCAATTTCCCAGGAAGATTATATTTGCCATATAAGACCGCAAGCATAATATATTATTTTCTTTAAAACAGTCAAAGTCTGATTTTGCTGGTTATTTATTATAAACTTTAACAAATTTTTCACAAACAACAAAATCAAATAAACAAAACAAATAAAAATATCTGAAAACAATAGTACTATGCAAACGGATGTTTAAGGCAACAAAAGATCCAAATTTTATAATGTTTTTTCAAATTGCTAACTTTTACACTGTTATCTATAATAGAATACAGTAATTTCAATTTTAAACCGTTTAAATAAAACAATGAAAAAAATTTCATTTATTAATAAAATTTCTACTTATTATTTATCACAATAATTTTGTGTAGATAAAAACAAAAATTTTGTATATATCACATAAAATATTTGTATTAAATCTGTATATCTTATACAAATTCATTGCTTTCCTTGTACCATAGTAAAATATAGTTACTGTATTCTTTTAAGAGGTAACAGTATACTATACATAAAAACAAGCACAAAACAAAGTCAAAATATTGAGCTATTATTGATATATCAAGAATACATAGCTATTCTATTCTATACAAAGCTATAACTATTCTGAATTCTATTTAAAAATCAGGTTTTAACAAAAAGATCTAAATTATCTAGCTAATTTCAATCTTCACCTATAATTTTTGACTTTGTTTAGTATTCCTTTGTAAAGCCTCTCACATGACTATAAAATTTTACTTGAATTTTGCAAATTTTACAAATATCAATTTCATTCTAATACCACAACAGAATAAGACAGCTGACAAAATTATTATCTCTTCAGTAATGCTGATTTAAGAAATCAAATATAATAAACTTCTCTGAAAATACAGTTAACTTGATTTATTAGTCTTTGACATTCATTCCTCGTCATATAATATGGATGCCTTTAGTACACTGATGATTTTTTTTTCACACACATGAAGAAATCACCGAAAATTTAGCTTTTATTTTTGGTAAGACACGAAAAAGCAAGTCAACTGCATAAAATAAAAAGCATTTTAAAACTAAATCAAGGCAATAAAAAAATATTAGATTACAATTTATGGCTTCACTAATGATTTCACAAATTACTACTCTATTTTACAATTAGAAAAAAATAAAAAAAATCTTTAAAACTGAATTTTGAAAATGCATTGATCTATAAAAAGTTTATTTGCATCAACAAAATAACCACTTCTTTCAAAGTTCAATGATTTGATTTGAATGCACTTTACAATAAAGACGGACAATTATGTATTCCATTTTTAGGAGATGTGCCTTTAAAGTTAAGATGACTTTCTAAAAAAATGAACATAATTCAGTTTGAAGGTTAATTAATAGTCCAGGAGGTGGTGACATCAAAGCCCCACCATCGCGGAATTGAAAACAATATTATGGAAATCAGCAGTAAAAAGTCATATGAACAAAATGAGCCAGATACAACTAGGTTCGATGTGTTAAAAATAAGTCTATTATTCAAAACATATAATGAATTACAGTTTTTGCAGAAAACCTATACTAGACCAGCATCCAGACATGAAATAAAGTAGCCACTAGAAAAAATTCAAAGCAAAATAAATTTGCAATTTCATCAAAATAGTTTTAAAATAGGTATTACAATCTGTTACAACAGAATACAGTTTGTCATACCAATTTCTTCTGAAAGAGCAATAAATTTTCTATAAAATGCTGAGAGTAATCAAAATTCATGATGGCAGTAAAGCATTTTTTTTAATAATTTAACTAAACATATTTTCGCATGTTGAACGTAGTCATGCCTGGCCTATTTTGTTTGTATCACTTTCAGACATGGTACAGGCTGAGCATAAAAAGAAAAAAAAAAAAAGCTGAACTTTTATATGGCCAGCCACACAAACTTTTGACAAAATTTGCATTTTTCACAGCATTTTCATGAAATTTGCAGTTTTTTGCAATCCTTTAACAAAATTAGCATTTTTCCGCGACCATTTTACATAAATCACACTTTTGAGTTTTTCGAGAAAATTCATGTATTTTCAAGGATCATTTGAAAAAATTAGCATTTTTTTCTGCGATCATTTGAGAAAATTTGCATATTTTCTGCAGTCTTTCAAAAATATTTGCATATTTTCTATGATCTTTGAGAAAATTCATATATTTTTTGTGATCTTGACAAAATTAGAGTATTTTGCATGATTTTTTTACCAAAATTAGTGGTTTTTTTTTTGCAACTTGTTCATAAAAATTGCGTTTTCCTTGCAATCCTTTGAGGAAAATTGTGTCGTTTTCATGATCCTTTAACAAAAATTGCATCTTTTCCCGCAATCCTTTGATGGAAATCGCATTATCTCCCTTTGAAGATATTTGCTCTATTTGGTGTGATTTGTACTTGTGTTTTTGTAGTATTTCATCCAATACCCCCCCCCCCCTAAAAAAATGCTGACAAATATTAATGCATATTTGCATTGATCCAAGGGATAAAATTCATCGCCAAAAAAGCAGAATTCCACAGAAAAGTAACATATCTGGACTTTTTACTATCCAATTACATAATTTTCTTTAAATTATGGGATGACAGAGCATTTGATGTCCCCAGCTCCCAGACTATAACTATGGAATTTAAATAATAATGCTAAATCAAGCTGAATGCAAAATTTATGATTTATTGAATATGAGCATACAACTTGTAAGCATGAGTAGATCATTACAAATTTTATGTTGTGATTAATTATTTTTAAATACATTAGTGTTGAAAACAACATACTATAAAGAAAAAGAAAAATCACAATTGATTTAAAACTATACATTTTAAATGGCAAAAAGCCAAAAAATCTTAAATCAGAATTTAATAAAAGAAATAATATGAATTTTGAAAAATGAAGAGGGAGGAAAGGTAATTCAGAGTTTATTAGATATCCGAAATGCATCAACAAGCTGTGCTATTTAATTAGATGTTTTATTTTAACATTCATTGTTATATCTAGTCTTCTTCCAGCCAATATAAATATCTTGAAATTTTCTAAGGAGAGAAACAAAAGAAAATTAAACTGCAATAGCAAATTCCAAGAAATTACATGTGGTTCATTTTCTTTTTTGCTACACTTCCATGAAGCTAAAAGAAACACTGCAGGAAAATCAAAACACAAAACATTAAATTGACACATTCCAAGTAAGAAATATATACACATTTATAAATAAATAAAAAAAAATGCTTCATGTTAAAAACAAAATGAGTAATCTTAAGTAGCAGATAAGGGGTTCAATAAAACAGAATGCATTTTAAAAAATGTGAAGTAATGGTTCCAGAAATGGAAACTTCGGGTAAAACCAATCCACATCCAGCAATAATGGCCTGGTCTTTAAACAAACTTTTGCAAATATTTTCAGCTTCTGGAAAATACACAGAAAAGAAAACAGACTCTGATTATTAATTTTGCAATACTTGGAATGTCCCATTATGCAGGATGTGTAAAACATAGTAATAAATTTATTTTTCCGCATACATACAGATGATCAATTCTAAATCTTATAATAAAACTGGTAGAACAAAAAATACTGAAATATTTATACTATATAAGAAATAATTATATTTATAAAAATACTGTTGGAAGAACTTTGGAAGTTTAAATGTGACATAATAGTAGTTTTTAAACAATAATGGTGATGATCTGCAAAACATTACAAAAATAAAACATATGAATAGCAAACCTAATCTCACAAGTTAATCTGTTTAACTGTATTTAAAAAAATATAAAATATTTAAAAACAGTAAAAATACCTGCATCCAATGACACAAATATAGTTGTGAATGGTCGTTAAAACACAAAGTGAGTGTTTTACGATACTTTTCAAGATCCAAAATTTTGTTTTATCTGTAACTGTTATAGAAATAAGTTTTAAATTTTGCTTAACAACATTTTCAAAACTTAAAAAACTGTACATGTATTAATGTGAAAAATTTAATTCTTTATTAATGGTAAATTTTATCAGAAATATTTGATTAAATTAGAATAAGTAAGATATTTTAAAATTTAAATTTTGATTGAAAATTATGAAGCAAATTTATAACTTAATGGGAAATTATTTAAATTTTTGGAATTTTCGTCAAAGTATCAATTTTGAAAACTTAAAATGGCAAATCACTGCCAAGCCCAATTAAAATAGACATTAGCTGTACAACACATAAAAATAAAACTTTTTACTTTTTTTAATCTATGAATTAATAGGCGATAAAAGGCAGGGATACCAAGAATTTTCAGTCATAGTCAAAAGGAAGAATGATGACCCCTTGTAAAATGATTAAAAACCATCAACAGATCCTTCATGGATTTCTACTGAGCTACAAGAGGTTCTTCTTCTTGAAAAAAACAAACAGAAAAGAAAAATTGCATTTAAAAAATGGCAATTTTTAATGGATCCACTAAATCATGCAGAATAAAAAGGAAATTTACCTTCTGTTTTCAACTTCTTTAGCGCTGGATCTTCTATCCCAGCTAGCTTCAATCCATTCTGAAATGAAAGCAAATGTTCTTTGAATTTCTAAAAGATAAAAAAAAAATACACATAAACAACAAATCAGAAAACAGATTTACTAAACTTGCATGATTTCGTAAAAAAATATGAATAATTGACAAACCCATATAGGGTTTCAATGAAAGGAGAAAGCCATATAGTTTCAGTCAGCTGATTAAAATCAATGATTTTTTTTGTATACTATCATCATTAAAATATAATCTTTTAATTTTTAAAATGTGAACAAGAAAACAAGTATTACTAAAATAGGGATAGGACGAATATTCGGCTAGCCGAATATTGAAGGCTTGTTGACCAAATACATCGGCCAAATACCTGTAGCCGAATATTGCTAAAATCTCGCCGAATAGTGAAAGATAACTTGCCAAATAAATTTAGGATTTAAAGAATTTCATTTCTTGTAACTTTATTTTTCTCTAATCCAAATTTAGCTGCTTCATTTATGAAGTTATTCTCATTCTTACTTACAAAATATACAGTTATACAGATACTAAAAAATATACAACCTTTCTGTATTTCCTATATAAGTTAGTGATATTTTAGAAAATGCTGCCCAAGATGAAGATTTAATTGTACAGGAAATGTGTTTATAAGAGAATGATATATTACAATTCAAGATATGAAAACACCTATAGGAAAAAAAAAAAAAAAGAAAGAAAAAAAAAAAAGAAAAACACTGCCTTATTCTAAAACACTCGAATATTTATTAATGTCTGCAAATTCCAGGCACATATAATAAAGGCTCTTGTGAAATTTATAACTTATTTTTTATAAAATAAGAAATGAAAAAATTCATTTACTAGGTGTATTAATGGAGATTCATTTTCAAAATTAAATATCAAATATCACTACTCCAAATACAATGGTACATCTGAAAACAGAACTGGTGTCAAACTAGATAGGCATTAGATGACACAACTTGCTTTATGAAGATGGTTTTATAAATATTTAAACATAAATTCTAAATACTGAACAGAATAATTTTTTTCATTCTATAGTTTACACTTTTAAATAATTTTTTGCATAATTATCGACTTAAATTTGTAACTATATTATGTATATATTTTTAATTTACATCTTCCTTCATTCATGTTGTTATCAACTTTTGTTTATCCTTTTAATGATTGTTGAGCAAGTGGATTATGGAAGTTGAATATTGTATGTGCCGATTCAAAGGTCTAAGATTTTGCTAACATATGCAATCTACTTTAAGCATAACCTTTTGCTTTAACATAATTTGTAATTTAAAGTGTGGCAACTGATTTCAGAACAGTCTCATTCTTAAACGAATTTGATTACCATTAGGGACACAGATTCTAAATGATCAAATTTACTTCATTAAAAGTTATTTCAGAAAATATCTCCGCTTGAGTTCTGAGAGAGAGAAACTAAGAATATTATTGATTTTGGATGTAAGGAAGGCTAAAACTATCATTTGATTGTAAAAGTGAAGTACATTCTTCATATTTTAATGGAAATATCTTCCCATTCTGACTTAAAAAAAAATCAATTTGATGTACATTAGAATAAAAGGATATAATGCAATTTCATATTTTTTTGTATTAAAATAAGTTTTTCAAATTTAAAAATACATTTAAAAGCACATTAAAGAGTAATAATTTTTAATTAATGAGCTCCTATTTTTTAAATTATATAAAATCAAAATTTATTTTCTTAATTGGAAAAAAAAGTATTCGGCCACCGAATATTCGGTATTAGGCCAAATCAGTATTCGTCCCATCCCTATACTAAAATCTAAAATTAACATTATTTGCAAAATTTTGAAAAATATTTTACCTCAATGAATAACTAAAAGAAACTTTAAATAATGGTTTACAAGCTTTATTTTTTAAGAATATAAACAATAATAATATATTACAATAAACTTATAAACAGCATGTTATAACTCATAAAAAGAATTTGAAAAGCAAATTATATATTTAATGTAATTGTCATAACTTCCTTTGAATAATTAAATTATTCATTCTTTTATATAAAATCATAATCAACTTCAGCAAATAATTTTTTATTAATGTATTTAAAAAAAAAAAAAAAAAAAAAAAAAAAAAAAAAAAAAAAACAGTTTGAGGCTATAGAAGAATGGAAGTTGATGAAAAGAAGAATGATCAGCTTAATACTTTTTTTGAAAGAATCAACATGAGAAAAGGGAATTAGCATTAAAACATTAAGGCTTAAATTCTTTAAGAGTGCACTCTGCCCTTTTTAAAATAGGCAAAATGCACCACACCTTTTTCACTTACCCATCATACGTATAGGCTAAGTCTTGCAATCGTTTTAAAAATTTAGAAAAAAAAGAATTTTTCAACAGATTTATACTTTTTAGACACTTAAGAATTAGGGATGGGACGAATAGTGATTTGGCCGAATAGCCAAATACCGAGTATTCGGCCAAATTTTAGGCTGAATACAAACTTTTTTTTTTCCAATAAAGAAAATAAATTTTAATTATACATAACTTAAAAAATAGGAGCTCATTAATAATTATTACTCTTAAATGTGCTTTTAAATGTATTTTTAAATTTGAAAAACTTATTTTAACACAAAAAATTTATGAAATTGCATTATATTCTTTTATCCTAGTGTACATCAAATTGATTTTCAGTAAGTTAGGATGGGAAGATATTTCCATTAAAATATGAAGAATGTACTTCACTTTTACTATCAAATGATACTTTTACCTTTTCTTGCATCCAAAATCAATAATATTCTTAATCTCTCTCTCTCTCTCTCTCAGAACTCTCGAGAAGGTATTTTCTGAAATAACCTTTAATAAAGTAAATTTGATCATTTACAATTTGTGTCCTTAATGATAAGCCAATTCATAAGCAGTGGCGCACCCAGGATTTCTCTTTGGGGGGGGGCTAGTATATTTGTGTGATACTTGTAAAGGCTATCAGTAACCAGTTGTTTGCTCTCAACAAAAATCACTGTAACTACTTCTCATAACAACCAATGACACAAAATTTGTTAGTTTTGTACAGATTTTTTATTTTTGCCCTTTACAAAAAAAAAAAAAAAAAAAAAAAAAAAAATAGATTATTAAAAATGTTACAAAAATGTATTATTTTACGCTATCAAACATATACTTTTTCTGTGATATGTCTTACGTGCATATGGTACTATATTCACTGCCATGGGCGTAGGAAGGGGGGGTCCAGGGGGGTCCTGGACCCCCCTAGAATTTTGGCTGAGTCCCCTAGAAATATTTTATATTAAAAATACGACTATTTTTCAAAAAAAAAAAAAAAAAAAAAAAAAACCATTTAAAAGAGCAATAGTGCTATAAATGGCAAATAATATTAACAAAACCGAATAAAACGCAACTATTAGTTTTCTATGCCATTATTTAAGAGGGGGGGGGGTGGGCAGACTCAGTGTCTCGTAAATGATAAACAACTCTCGTAAATGATAAACAACAACAGATATGCCACATACGAGACTGATTCTTTGTGCTCTGGAACACAGAACACAGAACGTCTCGACACTTTCATGCCTGAAGCTAGAAGGGGAAGCAGGACGTATTTCCGATAAGGCAACTCTGGCTTTTCTTTTGTATGGATTGTCCTTGATCCTGTTGGTAGAACCAAAGAAAGTCTAGCTTCCCTCTCTTCGAACTAAATTCTAGGAAGTTACGTGTAGAAATCAGGTCCTGGTCCTCCCTAGTCTCAAAGATAGTAATCTAACTAAACCGTTTTGCGTTGGCTTAAAACATTCACTGTGAATTACTTGTACATAGAACGGGTGGGCTTCCTGCTACCATCATCCATTTAAAGAACATATAATTTTAAAGGGTAATATGGTGTTTTTTTATTAATTCTGTTGAAAGATTTTATTTTATATCAACGAAATTTTTATTGTTATTGTTTATTTTTACCTAATCTTCATAAATATGTATCTAACTTTTCATTCCTAAGTATGTTTTCAAGAGTGAGGGGTGATTGATACTGAGATATTTTAATAGGTTTCAATGCTAGAGCCCTGCTTTTAACTATCAGGTGGCTCCTTTTGGGACCCTTATTATAACTCCCTTAAAAATGGTCCGATTGACTATCTTTTTTTTTTCCTAACAATTTCTTAGGTCCCCCAGCTACTACATGAAAGTAAAAAAAAAAAATTTAATTTCAGCTTCATCAATTTTGAATTACAATCACTTTCTTGGAGCCCTTGGTGCAGCTTTTTTGGAAAATGATCCGAGTTGCATGCATTTTTCTATAACAATATTCTAGCGCCCGCCGATTATTTTAAAAAGTACTAAAAAGTATCTTTATACGCAACTGAATGCCAGTTAAATCCCTGGCATCTTGGGGATACCTGGGCCTCTGAAGTTTTTGTTTTATAAATTGTTTATAAATCCCCCCCCCCTCCTTATAATTAGATTCTCATTTTTGGTGAATTTTTCAATGTAGTTATTTTAACGTTTCTATATTCCACTTAACAGTCTGGAGCACCCTACAATAACATAGATCCTATCCGGACCCCTTGATTTTTTTTTTCTTTTTTTTGTGTGGCATAAGTTTTTCATGTCTTAATTTTCTCACATTTTCAATGCAAGCATTTAAAATTGAGTTTTAGATCTCTCTCCTCTGACCAAAACCCTTACATTTTTACTGGGACACTTGGACTCTGTTCTAAGTTTTGCCCTTCTTTTTTCTGCATGTTTTTAAAATTTCATTCTAATGATTAATTTATAATATGCTTAATTTTAACTAACTAAAGAACTAAAGTGCTGAAAACTATAACCATTTGACAAGTTTTCATGTTAGGATTCTACTCTTAACTATCATTTGGCCCCCTTTGTTATAACTCCTTTTAAAATTGTCTGATTCACAAGCTTTTTTTTTTTTTTTTTTTTTTTTTTCTAACAACTTCTAAGGTCATCCAGCTACTACATGGATGACCAAAAATATTTCTCAGACTTTAGCTACCATTAGTTTCGAATATTAATCTCCTTCTTTGAGATTTTTTTGCAGCTTTTTGAAAAGCAATCCGATTTAATTGCAATTCTCTGTGATATAGTTATAGCGTCTTCTAGTTTTTTCATCATCATTAACAATATCCCAATTAACATCCTGGACTCTAGGACCGGTCCTTCTTTTTACTTCAGCTGCTACTTTTTTTTTTTTTTTAACATTAACTAATCACCTTTTTGGGCAAATATGTTTCCTCACTACAGCTGTAAAATAAAATTTGCTTTACTTTGAAGGTAATTTTAGCTAAGAGATTTCAGTCGTTTATTAAATATCGTGTTAATGTTAAAAGAAATTTGTGAAAAACAACAAGGAGAGCCTTCAACCGTTTTGGGAGGCATTCATTAATTTAGCTCTAAAGGCCTAATTTCAAAGAGATTTGGCTCATTCAACTTAGATAACAATTTGGCAGGTGACAATTATGAAATTTTATGTTAGCTTCAGCTAATAGCTTTTTCGAACATTAATGGTGCATTATTTTTTCGTATTTTACCGATTTGATTTTTACGAAACACAAGCCGAGCACTTCAAGTGCAGTCCACTTTCGATTGTGGGGTTCCAAATCCTATAGTTTTGTTCCGAAAGAGGGTCTTTTCGGAACACACTAGTCGCTGCGGAAATCAATAAGATCCCTGAATTTAGGTTCATTTAAAAGATTTTCAAAAGATAGAAAAAACATTAAAAATTGATTTTTGTTTAAGGTCATTATAACGGGCCCCACTCAACGCTGGGCGGGTCAGTTAGTCTATTATAAAGCGCAAATGTGTCTGTACGTAAGTGGCAACAGCAGGCAATTAAATTTCGATTCTATTGTAATTTTTTTAACTTTTAAACCATGCATATTTTCAATTTTTATGCCGTTTAATGGGAGAAAAAATGTACAGTAAACTCTGTCTAAGGCTGAATCCATCGGAATCAAGAAACTTTTCCGCAGTAGGCAGTATTCCGCCTTAGACAAATTTTAGTCTATGTCTATAGATTCACAGGGAGTTGAAAAACTTTCAGAGTTAGACAGATTTCTTTCTTACACAGAGTCAGTTACAGAGTGTTTACTGTATTTACAAATGTAATTTATTTCAAAACTGTATTGTAATTTATTCAAAAATTGTATTGCAATTAACTTTTTTCTGATCCATTTGGAAAATGGTTGTTATTATCAGTCGAGTATACTCGATATATATATATCTGATTCCTTATGATGACCGTATTTATGGAATACTTACGATGACCAAAAAAAAAATGCATTAAAAACTACATAATAATAAAAATAATAACTCAAAAACAAATTAAGAAAAAGTTTTCGAACAAATTGCATTTATTTTATTTTTTTATTTTTATTTATTTTTTATTTATTTTTTTTTTCTTTTTCTTATACGACGGTGCAAAAATTGAAAATGTGTGATATTTCTAAGTTTACAAATTTGCAGTACAGAAAATTGTAAAACTGAAACTTTATTTAAAATTTGTAAGTGTTGCCATTTGCAGAAGGACATAAATCAAAAATTTTTAACAAAATTTACTATTCAGATGTATATAACATTTATTTTATTTAAAAAATTTATACAATAAGTATCGGAGGAAATTTTGGAGAAAAATCGGTTTGCAGGTGGCGTTGTGATTACGAATTTTATACAATTTCCAAGACGAGGTAGGAGCGTGATAGCAGTTGAAGAAAAAAGCATATTAAATCATCTAATTATTCTATTTCGGTTTAATTTTCATATTTGTAATAAGTCAAATATTTTCATGATTTTAGGCATATTAAAAACTGATTAGACTTCAGTGTGATTTTTTTTTTCTTTCTCCTCCATTTGAAACATTTATTGAAAAAAAAATTATGTGTAGCAATAAAAAAAAGTATAAAATAGAAGAAAGTTCTGCCTGACTAGTTTCTTTGATCGACAATATGTCTGAAAGAACCAGTACCCACACTGTAAAAAAAAAAAAGGATCGATCTACTAAAAAAACTTTAGTCATCCTTGTAATTACTAAAAAATTTTTAGTAATCTTAGTCAGTTACAAGAAAACCTGTAAGAATTACTAGAAAAAAGTTAGCAACGAATTGAGTTAATAGTTTTATATTTTTAACAGCTATTACTAAAACTCACTTGGCGTGGCCTCGATGGCATAGTGGTTATAGTAACGGACTCCAGGCTAAAAGGTCCCGGGTTCGATACTGGCCACGGCCAAATACGCCCCGAATGTATGTAGTGTAAGTACTCGGTTATTAAGGGGTTATGAAAATCCTGTCGGAGCAGGTAGCAATGTTTGGTGCTGCCATCTATTGCGGTTTTGCCGAAAATCTTTTGCTTCAGAAGTCTGGATGTATTTCGAAGGAAGCTCTTGCCCTTCGGGGGCACGTAATGGTTATTAAAAATTATTTTGGAGCTATTACTAAAATTTGCTTGGTGACTCATACTAAAAATTTTTGTTAGTTATACAAAAAATTCTTTTGTTCAGTTTACAAAAGAAATGCTTGTTTCACTTGCAAAAAAAAGTTTGTAATGGTTACTAAAAAATTCTGTGAAATACAAAAACTTTTTAGTAACCTCTTGAATTTTTTTTACAGTGCAGGAATGTATCAAAAGGTGAGTTTACTGTTGAGTATTATTAGTTTTAATTAGGGATGCACCGAATAGTGATTTTGACAGAATACCGAATGCCGAATATTCGGCCTATAAGTGAACCGAATATCGAATATTCTGCTAGCCGAATAGTAATTGTTGGACGGAATACCGAATATTCGGCTTCAAATACTTTTTATATTTCAAAGTTTAAAGGCATTAAAATGTTGCTTTTTAAAACAGTTTTACATAATATTTAATAAAAGAAACTTACATTTTGATAAATAAGAGCTTTTTATAAGAGCATTTAGTATTGAAAAAAATCTGCTTGAGTTATTTAAGAAGCACATTTATGAGACTTTTTTAATTAATAAGATTTTTAATTTCATGATTTCTTCTATGAATTAAACAAACATTTTAAAATTAAAGAGAAATAATGAAAAAATGGTCGAAGAAAAACTTTACTGTCTTCATAATTGTCCTTTTTAAATAACTCAAGGCAGATTTTTTTTTTTTTTTTTTTTTTTTTTTCAGTATAAAGTACAAATACTTTCAACTTAATTCAAAATAAAAGATTGTCTAACTCATAGTTCTTTTGTTGTGAATGGTGGCATTTTCCACCTTTCTCATCATATCATATTTTACAGAAATCAAAGCATGTGAGTTGAAAATATAGTTATAATATCTTATTCATTGTTAAAGCAACAAACGAAAACACAAGTTTGATCTAGACTGAGATGAAATACAATGTATTTATATATGACTCAATAAGTTGATTATGATTATGGTTTCATGAACAAATATTGTCTGCCTTGATGGCTATTATTAATCTCAAAAGTTTTTCTTTCTTGTTTAAAGACTTTTATTTGGGAAAAGTAAGAAAAGGATTATTTACTAAACAAAATTTAGGAACTTGGATCTGCACAACATTTATTCCTAAGTAGAATCCTCATAAATCGCCATTTTAATTCTTCTCAGGGTTAATTTTCTTAAGTTATGATTTACAAATAGCAAATAAATAATGTAAAAACATTCTACTTTATTCAAATATGATTTTCTTTCTAATTATTTTAAACATATTTATAAATTGACAGTTAAAAGTAGAAATTGTGATAAGTTTTTAAAAAAATGTTTTAAAAAGTTTTATCCAGTTTTGAATTCAGCCGAATACTTTGATATTCGGCCAAACCGAATTTCGGCCTTACCGAATATTCGGTGACATGGCCGAATACCGAATAGATACCTAATATTCGGTGCATCCCTAGTTTTAATAAAAATGTTTACTTTTATCGTTTGGAAATTATCAGAGAGTTGAGACCATGGCCCCCCCTAGAAAAATTATGTAGTTACGCCCATGTTCACTGCAGTTGAAATTCAGGTGATTGCTCTTGTACATCACTCTTATCATCAGTAACTAAATAATGTTTAGGTTGAAAAATACGCTAAAACGTGTAACATCTATACTTCTATGCCTATATTTATAGAGATAAAGTTTTTTTTTGTTTGTAGGGTCTAATCTCTAGAGCTACTGTATCGATTTCAAATGCAATAGTACCAAAATGATGGTTTTCGCCCCGATTATATCTTATGTCCAGAGCCGGATTAAGCACTTCTGGGGCCCGGGGCTACTAGGAATTTCCCCTCCCCCTTACGCTGATGGAAATCTTGAGCCTACTACCACGATACTGAATATCACCCCCTCCTCAAATACACGCACACCTTTATTTTGTTTTTATAATCTTAAAATACAAATCTTAGATAGTGAATATGTACAATGTTAATCAAATTTTTTTGTTATCTTTAAGGGTGTCCTTAACTTCTCCGCTCAACAAGCGCAAAACGTTTTGACACATTTACAAATTTATTTTTAAACAGAAATATTTAAAATTGGAATGCCTGACTATGGAAGCGATTTCCAAAGGACTTTATTTTTCCATTTCATGATAATTAGATTACCTATCCAGTTCTAAGATATTTCGATCACTTGATTACCCGTTTTTCTCCTGCTTTTCGACCGGTTTTTCTGCTTTCGTTGGGAAATGAGCTCAAAAGTGTCAAATTTGAAGGCTTGTTATGCAAAATCTATTGTGTTTTTTAAAAAACAGAAAATTGAGAGCAATTAGAAAGTTTCTGAATAATAAATGCTGCTAGTTTCATGCATTTCCGAATAAAAATAAATTAAAGCATGCGTCACAAAGTTGCCCTTTTTGATTTAAGAACACCATTAATGGTGTTCTTAAATTCGCCCTTTTTTCCGCGACCCTTTGACAAAATTTCGCTTTCACTGCGATATTTTTCCGAAATTCGCATTTTTCCTACCACCCTTTGATGAAATTCGCGTTTTTTCAAGCGATCCTCTGTAGAAATTTACACCTTTTCCGCGTCTTTGACAAAATTCGCTCTTTTCCTCGATCTTTTGACCAAATTTGTGCTTTTCCCGCGATCTTTTCAAGAAATTCGCACTTTTTCAGCAATCCTTTGACGAAATTTGGGTTTTTTGCGGATTTCTGTCAAAATTCGCGTTTAATCGGTAATTTTTTAACGAAATTCACGGTTTTTCGTCAAAATTCGTGTTTTTTCGGCGGCGACATTTTAACAAAATTGGATCTTTTGGCAAAATTTGCGCTTTTCTCGCAAACTTTTTATGAAATTTGCACTTTCTTTTCGCGGTTCTTTCACAAATTCGCGTTTTTTCGGCGATCCTTTGTCAAAATTCGCGTTTTTACCACGATCTTTTGAATAAATTTGCGCTTTTTCCCGCGAACTTTTTAAGAAATTCTCACTTTTTATGCCGTACTTTGACAAAATTCTTGGGTTTTTTTTCGTGATTCTTTCTTAAAATTTGCGTTTTTTTTTGTGAATCTTTAACGAAATTTGCGATTTTCGGAGGCTCTTTGTCAAAATTCACGTTTTTTCACGATCCTTTGACAAAATTGGCTTCTTTCCCCGATCTTTTGACTAAATTTGCGCTTTTCCCGCGAACTTCCCAAGCAATTCGCGCTTTTTCTGCCATTCTTTAAAGAAATTCGTGGTTTTTTGTCAAAATCCTAGTTTTTTTCATGACCCTTTGACGAAATTCACGTTTTTTCTCCGATGCTTTGACAAATTTCGCTCATTTCCACGAACATTTGATTAAATTTGTGCTTTTTCTTCGATTTTTTTAAAGAAAATCTCGTTTTTCCTTCCTCCCTTTGATGAAATTCGCATTTATTTTTACGATTCTATGTCAAAATCGCGTTTTTTGGCCATCCTTTGACTAAATTCGCATTTTTTTCCGCGACCGTTGGATAAAATTCGCGCTATTTTCGTGACAATTTTGCAAAATTCGTGCTTTTCCACGATCTCGATTAAATTCTTTCTTTTTTGACAAAATTTGCGCATTTTTACGTGACCCTTTTCGTTTCGTTTTCATGGCCATTTTTGTTAAACCTGGAAATTTTCGGAGATACTGACAGCAATGACGTCAAAAAGCAATTCAAGTTAAGTTGCAAAAGAAACCCGGCGATTTCGCGCAGCTCTTACACCTTTGTAATTGTTTTAAAAGAAACTTTGGTGCAGCTTAAGCCTCTGCAGAGGGCCCCTGACTGGTTGGGGCCCGGGGCTGCAGCCCCCTTAGCTCCCCCTTAATCCGGCTATGCTTATGTCGATGATACTAACAAAAAAGGGATGACATATTAAAACATTAATAAAAAGTTCTATAAATGCATTTGTATGATATGGAAGGGACTAAAAACATGAAATTTAGAATGTTAATTACTTATATAAATGATCATTAAGAACATTTGCTGGAATTACAAAAATTAATAAGGGTGAAAGTACGCGAAAAATGTTTTAAAAACGTTCTAAATTGCGATTTTTAAGCAGTCTTGGGAAGAAACAAACCGATTTAAAAAATATTGATGTCAAAATGGCGGTGACCAGTGACCATCCTTGCTACAACGCAGGCTATATTTTGTCAGTGTCACTGCTTCAAAGGGAGTTCAGGAGCAAAAAACTTTCTAAAAATGCGACTTTTGTGTTACGGAAGTACATAAAGAAAAATAAATTGATATTCTATTATAATTCATTGATCAGGAAATGTAAAATAACTGTTCGACTACAAATACCTCCACTTCAATAATAATGACTGCAATTATTATGCTTTTATGTTTAAAAAGGGAAAAAATGCGTTGTTGTGCGTGAATTAATATTATTATTGTTTTAATTATTATTCAATTGCTTTAACTAATTACTAGCAGTTACCCGTGACTTCGTTCACATAACATTTAAAGAAGAAATAATTGATCAATCTAGCAAAAAATTTCGATGATGAAAAGCATGTGTAATTAACTTTTTATCGCGAATTTATGGTAAAAAAACTTCTGATAATCCCTAGTTGCTAATTTGTTTGCTGGTCAAAATTTTCCTTTCAGCGATTAATACTAATAGATAGAAACATTCTTGAATTCTTTTGTTCAGCCCTGTAGTTTTCCAAGTGCCTTTAATACACGAAAGTATCTTTCTAAAATTTATTTCAAACAAAAATATTTCTTATTACTACCTAAATTACATTTTCAGAAATTATCATCCGAAGACAAACTTGTATCCAGTTCTTTGCGGGACCCTGTTTATCATTTTATATATATACTACAAACATTTCTTAGTTTACTAAATGCAGTTTAAAATAAAAATGTATATTTTATTTAAAAACCACCTTTAAGTAAATTACGCTCATATTCAGTAAACTTTCCAAGATCTTTTGTGTAACCCTGTATATCTAAATTTAACTGTTTATACTATTACCATTTATACTCTCCATTTAATATGCATACATTTAGCGAAACTTAAAAACACATATCATAATTCAAAATGCATTTCATCCATGCAACAGTCATCATCCATGATATACAGTACTTCGGATAGAATATATATTTGAAATGTTTTGTGTGTCCCTGTAAATGCTATGCACTTCGTATTATGCATGAAATAACTTACATTAAGCCTCAGCAACATATATCAATTTGATTATACATGAAATCGTTTACCATAATTAAAATATGGCGGAAACTGTTCCTCCCTTTATTCCTATGCAATGGAATTCTTCTGTCTGACCCTGTAAATGAATAGTAAGTGCCCTTTTCACTACATACTTTACAAAATGCATATTTTAGTGCACTATGTAAATGCATATAAATTTGAATATGTTCTACAGGCTGTAACATCGTTAAATTTAATTAAAACGATTTTTCCCCATAATGCCGTAATAATATAAGGAAATTTTTTGACTATCCTTGTAAATAAACTAATCATGGTAGAAACTTCATTTTCAATAGGTATTCGTGCTAGGTCAACGTTAATAATGTCCAAAAATTTCATGGAAATCGGAGTATATTTACGAAAGTTGGAAAGCGACCAGAAAGACAGACAAACCGAAAGCATAATAACTTTTGAACTTTGTTCGAAAGTGTTAAAAAATCGAGCCAAAAATATATTAATCAGTGATTTTATTTTCCACCTTTTCCCCACAAAAAATTTCTTCCATTGATAATTATGAGTTTTGAATAAAAATATTCATTTGTATGTAACTTATAACTTATTAATTAGTATAAGTAAAAAATATTTCTGATTCATTTTAAATATGACGTCATTATTTATCTCGCTCCATTAGCTACTGATATTCATAACCCTTGTATTTTTAACGACTGCTATAAAGTACCTGTTTTATTTCAACTATGACGTCACATTTTCATGAGTGAACCATTTTATTAAAAATATAATTCTTTTTACTTTTAATTTATGTCACCATATTTTACACAAAAATTCCCATTAACTAAACAAATATCCTTGTTAAATGTATTATAAAAAATACACCTTTTATTTTTATTTCAAACATGACGTCATATTTATTTTCTTTTAAATTATTTTATTATAGTTTTTCGCGTATAGTTTTTCGCTATTAAAAATTCATTGCCGCTGAAAAATTATTATTCCAATTTTTTATTTTCTTGGCAACAGGAAAGGAAAATGGTTAAATTTTATCTGAAAAATGCCTATTGATTTTGTATGAAAAATAATTAAATTTTGAATTATTAAGGAAAATATTTGAATAAAATAAATAAAAATTACCCTATTATTTAATCCAGACTTTTAACTTTACGTCTGCAAAATTTCAAAGCAATCGGTTCAGTAGTTGCGGCGTGAAAGCGGAACAAACAAACAAACAAACTCACTTTCCGATTTATAATATTTGTAAGGATAACATAAAGACAGCAGCTTAGTTGGAAACACAGTAAATATTTATATTCTTAGGCGTAGAGTTGTAAGTCATTACCCTATCCCAGGGCCGTAGCTAAGGGGGCGCTATGGGCGGCTCAGCCCCCCTCCTAAAATATTTTGAGCCCCCCCCCCCCCCTGAAAAAAGTTCCAAGGTCACTAAATGCTCCGAAAATTCAAATGTAATTCTGTTCAAAAATCTATTTTAGTTTTGAACTCTTTCACGGTTTTACAGAGTTACTAAATTATATCTAAAATAAGTGTTTCAACCCTCCCTCATCCTATTTATACAGTATGAAGCTAAAATGATGTTCAATTTTGCACCAGTTATGCACTCAAAACTTTCATCATTCATCCTATACTTTTCTTAGCATAAAATGAAGTTATTACAACAGTTTAATGAGAAATATAGTACCTAGAATGTGAATATGCACTAATTTATCTTTCTGCGTTAGAGAGAGAGAAAAAAAATATGAGCTCCCCTACATTCTCTTGAGCCCCCCCCCCCTCCCTATCGTTCCCATCTAGCTACGGCCCTGGCCTATCCTCAATATTGTTTTTAAGAGTGGCTATATTTCTTTTTGCGTCAACTGATATAGTATAACAGGGGAAGTGGAATTTCTAATACTTAAAAGAAAATATGGTACAATGTTTTCGATAGATAAATCTACGGCTTATGTATTAGCAGGTCAGGTGTAATTGTACGGTATTATTTTCAGTGAGACTAAATTATTTTTCTGTTTAAAAAAGAATCCATAAAAAATAATAACATTATTAAAAATTTTTAAATGCGCTAAGAGCTTTCGAAAGATATGAGACTTTCTTCATCTGGCGCAAAGAAGACGTACAAGCCACAGATTCCGTTTTCACAAGTTTTTTTTTATTTGCATATATATAAAAATTTGTGTTATACGTACGATAAAACATCTTAAAACAGAATCTGACAATACGAGGAGCCTGTCTTAAATGAAAACTTTTCACACTAAATACGGAAGAATTACCATACAATTATATGTATAAAGGAAGAAATCTAAAATTTTTTTATTACGATTTTTATTTACGATTAATATATTTTTTTCTTTTTTTACAGATTTTACTATATTTTGGCTACTTTCTTTTGGCTCTTGGCTACTTTGCTGACTGAACTCCATTAATAAATTTGAAAATACTACGCCTATAAATATACCAGTACAATTATTCTTAGAAATTAATATTTATGCTTACCTTTCTGCCAATGATAATTTATCACAGTCGTAGATGATTTTTTCCTCTGTCTTAATGAATTCAATTCTTCAAATATAAAATTATATAGCAAGGATTATTCTTTTATAGGATGAGTTAAACGCACAGGTTTTAACACAACTGCTGATGCTAAAAAAAACCCGCGATCATACAGAACTACTGACTACTGATATAAGAGAAAACGCTTGTACCATATTAGAAATGTGAGAATTAGGGGGGGGGGGAGGAGACAGCAGACACTATTAAGTGAAATTTTTCCTGACCTTGAAAGGGTCATGACCATTACACAAAAGTAATATCATCCTCATTTGGACCTCCAGCTGACTGACCATTCCTGGATATAGAGGAAGAACTTTTACTGATAGCTGGAAAATTCACAGAATCGGAGAGCACAGGACAGAAACTAGGGGGGGGGGGGGGACAGAGGAGGCATGTGCCCTGGGGTCGACATTTGTTTGTCGATTTTTAGCACGTCTGTGTTAAATAAAATTCTGCCAAAGCGAAAGCATTGAGGAATCTAAACATGTCACAGATAAAAATCCTGTATAAAGAGGTTTTTATTCCGATTCCGCTTTCAAGAAGAGTATATTTTACAAATCAGATTATGTAGTTAAACATTACAAATTTTAAAATAGCTTGGCTGGCTACTAAAAATTAGTAAAATTCTCTTTGTAAATATATTTTGTAGAGGAGGGGGTTGCTAAAATCAGTGTTTCACCAGGGTGCAAAAAAGACTAGTTTAGGCCCTGGAAAGTAAGCGCTATAAAATATGAGTTATATAATTCTTATTTTTAACATTTATATGTGTCGAAAATGACAAAGAATTGAGATACAAACGTTTTGATTATTTACTTATCCTAAAATACTCAAAAAAGCAATGTTGTATATAAATATATATACACAGATTATCGTTGTACTTCTAGGGAGTCCAGAGATCTTCTAGAAGTAAATAAAAAACAATTTGAAAGTGATGAATGAATACTGAATGTAATAAATGTGTATTCTTAAAATTAAATATAGGATTCAGAAACTTGCTGTATGAAAACTTAATAGCAATATTTCTAACAATATTCTATAAATGTATTTGTACAGCACAGGGCCGTAGCTAAAGGAGCGGTATGGGCGGTTCAGCCCCTGAAATATTTCCCCCCCCCCCCCCTGGAAAAGATTCCAAGGTCACTAAATAAATTTCTGTTCCAAAAATCCAAATGAAATTATGTTAAAAAATGTAATTTAGTTTTGAGAGCCTTTAACAGTTTTGCAGAGTTACTAAATTGTACCTAAAATAAGTGTTTCAACACTCCCTCATCCTATTTTCTGTAAATGTATTAAAATATGATGTAATTCACATATGAAGCTAACATGATGTTTAATTTTTCACTAGTTATAAATTCAAAAAGTTCATCGTCATGTATTTTTCTTAGCATAAAATGAAGTTATTACAACAGTTTAATGAGAAACATAGTATCCACAATGTGAATATGCGCTAATTTATCTTTCTGCGTCAGAGAGAGAGAAAAAACATATTTTGAACCCCCCTACATTTTCTTGAGTCCCCACCTATTGTTCACATATATGGCCGTGGTACAGCTGTAAAAGATTAATGTATCCAAACAGATAAATATATGTTTACTCCTTCTTTTCCTCACCTCTTCTGTCAAATATGATTTCATATATATATATATATATATATATATATATATATATATAACTGCCATACATTAAACATGCTAAAACATTGAATTTAATAAGAAACTTGAAAATAAGTAAAACTAATCAAATTAGTGTTTTCCAAAACTTTCATTTTCCTAAAAAAAGTACTAAAAATAATTAAAATGACTTTTTATAAATTTAAGAAAATTTATATCATTCTTTCCTTAATCTAGTTTCGGGGTCTGGGGGGGGCTTGAGCCCCCATAGCCCCCCCCGTGGGTGCGCCAATGTTCATAAGAATGAGACTGTTCTGAAATCAGTTGCCAAACTTTAAATTACAAATTATGTTAAAGCAAAAGGTTATGCTTAAAGTAGAATTCATATGTTAAGGGTGTATTCGAAAAAAACGCTTTTCCACCTTCAACAGCTCAAAATTTTCAGATACAATTTCAGACACATTTTTAAAAGTAGAAACATGACACTTGCTGAGGGGATTCTTGAAGGGACATATGAGGTGCCGTGTAATGTCTTTTTACGCTGAATTGATTAGAATGAGTTATAAACAATTACCTTATCAGTATGACCCTTTATTTCGTTCCCAGATCTTCCGCTAGGGAAAAATCTGTTCGAAATGCCGTTTGATTGCTTTTTTTACAATATTTTTTGCATTTATCAAAAAATCAACAATCACGGCACCTTGTGTACTTTCCAGATAAGAGATTTTGAAAATTTGGTGTATTTGAGTGCAAAAATGAATTTAAAAATAAATCGGAAAATAGGCAGTTTGAATCTAAATACACCCTTAACAAAATCTTTGACATTTGAATCGGCACATAAAATATTCAACTTATTCAACAAGCATTAAAAGGATAAACAGAAATTGATGACAACACGAATACAGAAAGATTAAATTAAAAATATATACATAATAATAATACATATTTAAGTCAGTAATTATGCAAATAATTATTTAAAAGTGAAAACTATAGAATAAAAAAAAATATTTTGTTCAGTATTTAGAATTTATGTTTAAATATTTATAAAACCATCTTCATAAAGCAAATTGTGTTATCTAATGTGCATCTAGTTTGACACCAGTTCTGTTTTCAGATGTACCATTGTATTTGTAATAGTGATATTTGATATTTAATTTTGAAAATGAATCTTCGTTAATACACCTAATGAATGAATTTTTTCCTTTCTTACTTTATAAAAAATAAGTTATGAATTTCATAAGAGCCTTTTTTATATGTGCATGGAATTTGCAGATATTAATACATATTCAAGTGTTTTAGAATAAGGCAGTGTTTTTCTTTTCTTTTTTTTCTATAAGTGTTTTTATTTTTTGAATTTTAATATATCATTCACTAATGAAGACTTTTCCTGTACAATTAAATCTCCAACTTGGCAGGGCCGTAGCTAAGGGGGTGCTATGGGCGGCTCAGCCCCCCCCCCCCCCCCCCCCTGGAAAAAGTTGTAAGGTCACTAAATGTTCCGAAAATTCAAATGAAATTCTGTTCAAAAATCGAATTTAGTTTTGAGACCCTTTCACAGTTTTGCAGAGTTACTAAATTGTATCTAAAATACGTGTTTCAACACTCCCTCATCCTATCGGTACATATGAAGCTAACAGGATGTTTAATTTTGCACCAGTTATACATTCAAAATTTTCATCATATGCTTTTCTTAGCATAAAATGAAGTTATTACAACAGTTTAATGAGAAACATAGTACCTACAATGTGAATATGTACTAATTTATCTTTCTGCATTAGAGAGAAAACAAAAAAATATGAGCCCCCCTCTATTCCCCTGAGCCCCCCCCTATCTTACACTTCTAGCTACAGCCCTGCAACTTGGGCAGCAATTTTTAAAATATCACTAACTTTTATGGGAAATACAGAAAAGCTGTATATTTTTTAATATCTGAAAAACTGTATATTTTGTATGTAAGAATGAAAAGGACTCCATAAATGAAGTAGCAAATTTGGATTAGAGAAAAAAAATTGCAAGAAATAAAATTATTTAAATCCTAAACTTATTTGCCAAGATATCTTTCACTATTCGGCGAGATTTTAGCGATATTCCACAAGATATCTCTAAATATTCGGCTACAGGTATTCAGCCGAAGTATTCGGTCAACAAGCCTTCAATATTCGGCCAATCGAATATTCAGCAAAAGGACCGAATCGGCCGAATACCGAATAGTGGCCGAATATTCGTCCCATCCCTATTAAGAATTCAAAAAATATATTTTTAGGAGAAAAAAATTGCTGTTTGTCTGTCTATAAATGCTCCATCATCTCCCAAACAAATTGAGATAGACTTGAAATTTGGTATATACCTAGTATGTAGTAATGGGAAAATCCAGGGTTCGTGATTTTTTTTTTATTTTTTTAAAAATTATAAAAATCAAAATAATCGGATTTTTCTGATTTAAATCAGATATTTTTTTTTTTTTTTTAATGCCACATATTATTATTTTATGACTTTTTGTTTAATTTTAAAAACATAAATTTTACATACATGCACATTATAAGTATTATCTATTAATAATATTACACTGTTCACATAAATGATTCATATTATCATATTACTTCAAGGTAAAATTTTAGGCTATGAAAAAAAATTTGACTACACAAAATGCATGAAAAACTACAAATCAGATGTCAAAAATTAATTCAACCTTCAATATTTTAATTAAAATAAAAACATCTGCAACACATAAAAAATTTTAAAATTGTAAGCAAACTATGGTTTTAACTTTTTTTTTCTTTTTTTAAGTGCTGGCTGAGAAAAATGAGTTTAGTTGCTGCCATCAAAATACTTATGGCATGAGGACACAAACTGAGATGTCATCACTTCACTAATAATCAGACATGCTACAGGCTCAGCAAGAAAAAAAGCTGAACTTTCACGGCCTCACAGACTTTTGGCAAAATCTGCATTTTTCTGCAATTTTTTAACGAAATTAGTGTTTTTCCGTGACCAATTGACGAAAATCGCACTTTTTCTCCCACAGCCCTTTTAATGAAATTTGCATTTCTCCAAAATCCTTTAGCTAAATACGCTCAATTAAAATTAATTACGCTCACGCTTAGCTAAATTTTGCGTATTTTCTGCAATCTTTATTCAAAATATGCTTTTTTTCCGCGATTTTTCGTCAACATATGCATACTTTCCGTGATTTTTCGTCAAAATATATGCATATTTTCCGCGATCTTTTGTCAAAATATGCGTATTTTCCGCGATCTTTTGTCAAAATTTGCATATTTTCTGCGATCTTTCGTAAAAATTAGCGTATTTTTCATGATCTTTCATCAAAATTTGAGTGTTTTCTGCGACCTTTTTTCAACATGTGTATTTTCTGCGATCTTTTGTTAAAATTTCCGTATTTCCTGCGATCTTTCGTCAAAATTTGGGAATTTTCTGCGATTTTTCTACAAAATTGGACCATTTTCCGTGATCTTTCGATAAAATAAGATTATTGTTGACTATATATTCATATTTTCAACTCCTTTATTCTTATCATCTTATAGCCTGTTTAAATAGTTCTCTTATCTTTATTTCCTTAAATCTCATTACTTTTATAAATCTCTATAATTTAAAAATAAATTAAAATAATAGATTAATTTATCTGAACATCTAATTTAAATTTTAAGTCTAAAAGTAAAAGCTAACATTTAAATATTTAAATAGTCTTTAATTTCTACCTACGATTTAATTACTTAAAATATATTTTTCCTTTCTGTTTCTTGCCTCAAACGTCTGTTTACTTGTGAATTTCGCTAGCATGTTTATCTCGTACAAAACAATAGTGAATCGCTGTTTTTCCGATTGTCCTACGGCCGTGCGTTTCATCTTTGAACAGAGGAAAGTTGACAGCTGGCGATGGAGGGCGTTGCCTGTCCGTCAGCATTTGCATTTCTCCCTTGTGATAGACACGGCGCATCGGAGATTGTTCTGGAGCTGATGACGTCTTAAGCTGAGCGTGCGTAGTAGATTAGCCCGACAGTCGGCGCGATGTATTTAAAGTGATGACAGCTGTTTGCTTTTAGTTTCGGTTGTTGTTTTTATGTATGATGGCTGGTCACAAGCAAGCCTCGTTTACTGACAGCTGATAGTTTTTCAAATGTGTTAAAGAAGAATGCCATCGTCTATTATATGGAGTAGTGTCAGAGTTTTTAAAGTAGATAAAAATGGAAGATTTCTTTTGGTGTTTTTCAACTTAAATATTTGGAAATAGTTACGGTATCGGCACACGCTCTCGTTTCCTTTTTTTTTTTTAATGGTTTTAATATATTTCCTATTGAAATTGCCTTTCCTCCTCTTTTACTTAGAATGAAGATGGTTTAACTTTGTTTTCTTATCTCCCTCTTTTACTTATAAGGTCATTCATGTCAAAAGGTAAAGTGTTACGGAACTTTAGCTTTTTAAAGGTTTGGGCAAAGTTTCTGTTGGTTACCAGATGTGTTTGACACTTGCTTGGTTTTACCATGATGCAGGGTATGAGGTGGAGTTATGTCATACTTGTTTTATTTGGATTCCGACGATGTTTTAATGACGGTATCGCGTGAAGTGTCTGCGGTTTCCTGTAGGGCAATGTATAATAAATATTTGAATTAGCATCTGTTTAAAGTTTAATTATTGAGGGGGGAAGTCAATCTTAAATATTAAAGCTATTTCTAATGGAGTTATTAAGTTTAAGATATTTGAATTAAATATGAATTAATTAATCTTTTTGAAGTATAATAGTTTTTCTTTTTAAAGTTAATCTAAATTAGATATACAAATTAATTTAATTCTTTGGTGCTCCAATCCTGTATCTACTTCTATGAGAACATAGATGTTAAATATTTCTGATTTTATTTTTAAAGTTTTTATTTTCATTTTAATCTTGTTTTAGTTAAATAAAATATAGTTTGGTTTTAAATCTAGTTTGTTCTTATTTTTGCATAGATAACATTTCTCTTTTTCAGCCATTTAAACTGATTTAAACTTTGAATATAATTCACTCTTTTTACTTAACTTACTGGGCTCAACTTCTCAGCGTGATACGGTTCCACTTGTGCACTTATTACTCTGCTAATTCAGTTTATAACAGTAATTACACATTGTAATTACTTCAATTATTAGAGTATTTTTCCACAACCTGTTCACAAAAATCGTGTTTTCCCAGCAATTTTTTGCGAAAATCGCGTCTTGTTCGTGATCATTTAACAAAGATCATGTTTTTCTCGCGATCCTCTGAAGAAAATAGTATTTTTTCCGCAATTTTTTTCATGTTTTTATAGTTTTTTTTCGATCCTTTGGAGAAATTTGCATTTTTTTCTGCAATACTTTGAAGAAATTTTCTTAATTTAGCACCGTTTGACTCGAGTTTTTGTTGTATTTCATCGTTACCCCCCCCCTTACATATAAATGTCAACAAATTTTAATGCATATTTACATTGATCCCAGGGATAATAAAATTCGTCGCCGAAAAAGCGGAATTCCGCATTTCCGCGGAAAAGTAGCATGTCTGAATAATTGACTGAATTTTGAATTTTTTTTTTTTTTTTGGGGGGGGGGGGGGTTATTTATCATTTTTTAAAACAATAACTATTTAAATTTACTAATGAAAACTTCGAATCCCTAAATAAAAATTCAGCCAGAGAAGAAATGCGACAGTCTTGCCGCATCTGGCTCTTTTTTTTATTGGGGGATTCCAAATTCTCATCAGAAGAAGTACAGTGGAGCATTGTTTATACGACGCTGAAGGGACTACCGAAAAACGTCGTATAAACGATAACGACATATAATCGATTTTCACTTCCAAAACTAGAATTAATTTTGTTTACACTCAGGGTTGGCAAGTTTTTGACATGCGACAGTTTTTGACGGTTTTAACCATGGTTTAAACCGTCATGTCAAAAACCTTGTCAAAAATGTCTAAAACTGTCAAAAACCTATATTTATATGTAAATAAAAATATTTATTTACATATATATATCTACCTATATTTATATTTAATAAGTAAAATTTATTTGCTTTTAATTAAAAAAATGTTTCTAAATATGTTGTAGGAAAAATAAATTTAAATTTTTGAAAAATATATTTTGAATAGTAAACAAAATTTCAGACTTATCTTTTGTAATATTATTTATTAAATTTTAATGTGTTATTCAAAATATGCAGGGATATTATATTATGAAGAAATTTATTTATAACCAAACTTAGTGTATAGTTTAAAATAATATAAAAGATTAGACAAGTTCCATAATTGATTAGAAACAGAAAATTGTTCAAAACTGGTTATGTGCTACCGTATGCTACGTGGGGCAAATGAATTGCATTATTGAACTAAATTTCTACTTTGATAATTTTATTTGGATTGATTTAGATTATGTAATCAAATTAATTGGAAATATTTAATGAATGTTTCATTTTTTTTAAATTATGTATTTTATAAGATAATAAAAAAAACTACATAATATTTTGTGTTTTAGAAGTATTTTGTAGATTTTTTCTGTTTTGACTTTTACAATTGTTAGTTAGTTTTTCAAAAAAATCAGTAATTCTGAATTCCAAATAATCAGTCATTTTTTGAATTTATAACTAACATAAAGATAATAAAAAACATCTGAGTATCTATTTACAATATTCAGCCTATTTACCGGGTGTCCCAAAAATGACTGATGAATTTTAAAATTCAATAACTTGCAAACGGTGACAGCTATTTAAAAAATTTTTGCAGGAGAGTTATGTATAATGTCAGGAGTTTTTTTACCGTAATTTTTTATTTTAGTTCGCATCTCAAACAATAGGTAGCGCTGACAGCGATTGAAGGCCAGGTCGACGCTTCACTCAACACTGAGCACCTGGCCTTCAATCGCCGTCAGCGCCACCTATTGTTTGAGATGCGAACTAAAATAAAAAATTATGGTAAAAAAACCCATGACATTAACATAACCCTCCTGCAAAAATTTTTTAAATAGCTGTCACCGTTTGCAAGTTATTGAATTTTAAAATCCATTAGTCATTTTTGGGACACCCGGTATTTACTATGCTGAAAAATTAGCTTATACAAATACTTATGAGTTTCTTATTTCTTTTTTTACTGAATGCTATAAAATTTTGTTAAATATCTTAAGTATTCAGTTGTTGAATAATTACTTCTCGTCTTACCTTGCTTTCAAAATAAGCATTATTTGTATTCTTAATACTGTTAGTGTGTGTGTTGTGGGGCGGGATAGAGATAAAAATGGTTTATAATGTGTAATAATCATAATATATAATAAATTATATGCATTATATTTAAATTCAAATTAATCTACTAGATATTATGTATATAATCAGCTCTGTGAGAAGGGGGGGGGGGCAGTTGCCTTGTGCACAGAATTTTAGGGGGCACTATCCAAATTTATGCTACAAATGTTATTCTTTGGGCTGTCACAAGAAAAAGTTGGGTAGAGGGGCACCAAATTCTAACTTTGCCCTTGTCACAATTTTCTCTTTACACGCTTCTGTATATAATGTGTATAGCATTAAAAAAAAAAAAAAAAAAAAAAAAAAAAAATTAAACACATGTATCAAGTTTTACACTTTTGAAAATCTGCATTTATAACACTTAACTTGTTAACACTTATAAATACTAACTATGACAAAATGCATACTAAATAACTTTAGATTTTTTTTAAATATTAAAATAATAATAAATAAACGGGATATTTAAACATAATTTTTGTGCAAATATTTCTGCATGCCCATTTCAAGATAAATTTCTGAGATTTGAAATCTATCATTTTTACCTTCATTTTTATTAATTAGAAATTTTTAAAGACCTGAATTACCCACAATATAATTAAATTTCAGCATAATGTATGGCAACTGTTGCTAATTTTAAAATTTAACAACAAACTCTAGTGCATCACAGCAGACTGTAACTCTATGGATTTTCGACAGGTTTTTGACGGTTTAATCCGGTTTAAACCGTTGTCATGTCAAAAAACCCTTTTTGACGTCAAAAACCCAACCCTGTTTACACTTAATTTTAGTGTTAAACGTGATGATTTGCATGAATTTTTAAATTAAACAAACCAAAATAAACAAAGAATCTAAAAAAACGGGGAGGGGGGGGGGAAATTAGTAAGCAGTTTAAATAAGCGTACCTTCATTTATGTTTCACAGAAAGGTTCCGCATTTGCAGCACATCATTTCCTTTCCATTTAAAGTTAAAGATCAAAAACCCCGCGTGCCAACTAAAAGTCGCCAATACTGATAACAGTTAGAAGGATAGTCTGTTTGCAACTTAAAACAGGTCGGGAAAGCTGTTTTAAGTTGAAAGAATGAAGAAAAAAGAATGACCCCTCCCACAGGGCTCCCAACATATTTTAGTCCTCAAAAAGGGGGAAAGGGGACCATTTTTATTTAAAAAGGGAACTTTGGAGGACCATTTTTATTTAAAAGGGGGACTTTGGGGGACCATTTTTGCATAAAAAGGGGATTTTGGGGGATCATTTTTGCTTAAAAAGGGGACTTTGAGGGACCAATTTTTATTAAAAATGGAAACCAAATAAGCAGGGATGCCACTCAGAAAATAGCAAAAAAGAGGAAATTATGCGCAAAGTAAAATTTATGACATTTTTCACAACTTTATGTGTAAATTTTGAAAATTATATTGTTTATAATAAACTAAATAAAGAATTACAGCTCTTCTTTTTTTGTAAACTTTTAATTTATAAGAGTAAGTTAAAATGATTTTTCTTTAGTTCACAGTATTTTACATCAATTAAGGTAACCCAGCAACAGGTTCAGTGAAAAATTTTTGTATCGCATCATTTTAAATAGGACTGGGCGATACATCGATACATCGCGAAATATCGGTTTAAATCGTAAATCGTCACACAGGTTTCCGGATCTTTCTTTTAGCGATGCATCGGGCCATACGATGCATCATACCAGATCGATGATGAACGAGACCGATGTGTAAGACCGGTTTCACCTCCGATCTTCCAATGCTCGCATGAAATATCATCACTCATACGGAGATCGCATCGATGATGAGTAAGACCGGTTTTCTCATACGATCTTCAAACCCTCTCATGAAACATTCCTAATACGGAGATAGCGGCGCGTAACGTAACTGGTTTCTGCTACGATGTTTCGTACGCATCGGACATCGGACGAGTGACCTATCGCAAGTGCAGAGTTTGCGATCGAACTTTTCCCCGCTCATTTAGACATCGGTGTCAGGGGCGTGCGAAGAAAAAACTGCATTCAGGGCAAAGCTTCAATTTGGTGCCTCCCCCCTACTTTTCTAGTAATAGGACAAAAAATAACGCTGATAATATAAGCTCGGAGCCCCTGAATTTCCGCACCCAGGGCGACCGCCGCCCCCCCCCCCTCCTTTTGCACAGCGCTGATCGGTGTTATCTAAATTGAATGACAATCAAATCACATTCTTGATTACAAGTCTGTTTTTAACCGACTTCCAAAAAGGAGAGGAGGTTATCAATTCGACGCGTATGTATTTTTTTTTTTTTTTTTTATGTATGTTCACCGATTACTCCGAAACTATCCAACCAATTAACTTGATTTTGGTGTTAAATGAGAGAGCTTGCTCTCGAATTGGTACCACTTCTGTTTCAAAGAAATTGGTTCAGTACTTTTTTAGTAATTAGGCAAAAACTAATAAAATTAGTGATTTCTCGCAAATCAGTAGTAATATGGATGTCGAATAAACTTGCCGATGCCGGGATGGACGAGCGGTCTAAGGCGCTTGATTTAAGATCTGGTTTTCAAAAGGCTGCGTGGGTTCGAACCCCACTCAACTGTACATGTATACAGTAGTCTTTTCCGTATTATAATTTTTAAATATATATTTAAAAAGTTAAATACTAATTATACTATTAGGAATATTTTGTATTTAACCGTTACCACAGAGTACAGAGATTTTTTATTAACTCAATACTTTATCAGTGAAAGAGTACTCAAAAAGGAGAATAGACTTGCAAAAAGTAACATGACATTGAATAAGTTCTCTGACGAGAATGAAGTCCGGACAGCCGAGCGGTCTAAGGCACCAGATTTAATCTCTGGTTTTGAAAGAGAGTGTCGGTTTGAACCTCACGCCTGACATATGTGTATAGTATACAAACAAAAAAATTCGAAAAAGGAGAGGATGTTATCAACTCGGCGCGAATGTATTTTTTTTTTTCTGTGTATGTTCACCGATTACTCCGAAACTATCCAACCGATTAATTTGTTTTTTTTTTTTTGTGTTAAATGAAAAAGGCCACCCTTCCATTGGTACTTCTTCCATTTCATTGAAGTTGGTTCAGTACTTTTTTAGTAATTAAGTAAAAACTAAGAAAATTAGTGATTTCTCGCGAACTAAAAGTAACATGGACGATGACTAAGCTCGCCGAATGGAGTGCAGTCAGGTGGCTGAGCGGTGTAAGACAGCAGATTTGATTTCTGGTTCTTGAAAGAGATCGTGGGTTCGAACCCCACTCCTGACATATGTGTATGGTTTACAGTGATTTTTCCTGTATTATAATTTTTATTAACTAACTTCAAAAAATCGTTAACTTTTAACTAAAAAGAGAAAAATAAACTTTTCTACCAAAAATTGAACCGACTTCAAAAGCTACTGCAAAGTGAAAAATAATTTTTTTCCAGAATAGTATTAAGAAATTAAATTAAGAGCATAGTATTTATCATGCGTATTATTATATTTATGTAGAATAATTTGATTTTTTTAAGTCGGTGCCAACCAAGCCAAGTTCAAAATTAAAATTAATTATCCAATGCAAATCATAAAAGAATAAAGTTAAATTTTTAATTAAATATTAAATCGTAAAAAAACTCGTAGATACTTGGATGCGTGTCTATTGGAAAATTACATGTAACTTGACTTGGCTGGCACCGACTTCAAAAAATCTAATTAATCTACATAAATATAATAATACGCATGATAAATACTACGCTCTTAATTTAATTTCTTAATACTATTCTGGAAAAAAATCATTTTCACTTTGCAGTAGCTTTTGAAGTCGGTTCAATTTTTGGTAGAAAAGTTTATTATGATTAGCGGGCTGTATCTTGATCACGATGTGCATATGAGAAAATTCGGCGATGTCTTATGTCAAATGTACATTTTTCCAGTAAATTAATTTTGTTATTTCAAAGCTGTTGTAATCAATATAATAATTTAAATAGCAATTGACGCTGTTAGTTTTAGTAAGAAATACTTCCTTTTATTACTGATTACGATTTTCTAAATATTCCTTCATCTTTGGTAAGAAACTTCTAATTTAGCTATTTTTTAATGATAATGCACATTCCCCCCCCCCCTTCGGAAAACAATTTGAAATTTTGCATTTTCAACGATCAAAAAGTAAGTTTTCCTTCCCGAAACTCTATAAAGCCCCCCCCCCCCCCCCCGGTGCCACTTAAGTCCAATCCGGAGAAAAGATTCTGAATTCAACTGAACAATGTTCCGGTTCGTGAAATTATGACAAACATTGTTCCAGTTTAAAATATTTCAAAGAAATGCTCTTTTCTTTAATTCTATGCAATTGCTTTTCTTTTCTTTTTGAATTTGCAAAAGAAAACATTATCAGTGGATGGAAAGCTTATCTGATTCTCTTATCGTCGGACTTCTCTGAGATAAATAAACAAACCGCAGATCATACATGTTTCCCCCCTTTGTTCTAACAGTGAGCTATTTTTGTAGGGACTATAATTTTCCAGAACTTATTATATTTTAATGAAAAATTAATATGCAGCTTAATTCATTACGATTACAACTTGCTGAAAATTTGATAAAAATCGTCCAATTAGCAACAAAGATACCAATTATTTTTTAAATTGTAAGTAAAATAAGGGGATTTTGCTTTTGTTTCTTTATGTTTTAATCATTATTTCTATTTGCTGCTCAAACAGTAAAGGAAGTACTTTGAAACTGACACAACGATTCTGTGCATTAATAATGGTTTTTTTGTTGTCTAATCTTATATAAAGAAGGGGGATCAGTTTACAAATTATTTAAGTCATCGGTGCTTCAGTTTCGCTATGCGTCACGCCGATCGCCAGACATCGGTTTTCCCGATGTCTAATGCCGGTGTAAGACCGGTGTAGAAACCTGAAGAGGCACAACTCCTTTTATAACTCATGATTGCCGATTCGTGGAAATCGGAACTTTCACATTCACAGTAAGGGAATGTGCATGCGCAGAAAAACGGCGATCTTTTGCGATAAAATCGGTTCCAATCCAACTTACAAGGAAGGTCTCCATACAGGCATATTCCGAAAAATCTGAAAAAAAATACAGAATGTTCTTCCTATGAGGATATATATGTTTATAAAAAAATTTTCGGCGGAACCTCCGTACACTGTCCGTAAAAAATAATGAAAATTTCGTTATTTGGCGAAAAGCAATTTAAAAAAATAAATAAATAAATGAAAAATAAATAAATAAATAAAATAAAAATTAAATTAAATAAATTATGTCAAATGCATTTTAAAGGAAAAAAAACCTTCATGTTCAACTTCTTTAGATAAATTAAACATCTTTGGCTTTGTCAGCTTTAGTTTGTTTTAAGTATAATTTCGTTATATTGATATTTATATGTATTTACATTCAAATTTAACCATCAAAATTGGAGATTTAACACTAAATTTAGATTTAAATTAATACTAACATAATCTTTTGAGAAGTAAATCTTAAATAATTGTAATTTTTTTTCCTGTTTTTCTTCTTCTTTCAGAAAAATAGTTGATGTATATAATTATAAATACATAATTTATTTTAGCCCATTTTTAAAATCCATGTGTTTGTTTTATGTAACATGTTAGTGTTATTTCATAAATTTATTTGAAATTTTTTTTTATATAAATGATCTAAAACAGCAACAGAAATTCATGATTACAGTAGCAATCAGTGGCAGTCAATCTAATGCTCTACTGCAGGTACTCTTAATTCCTCTCCCATAAAATAATTAAATAAAGTATATCATTAAATAAATGTATCAATTAAAAGAGTAAAGTGATAATTTTGTTGGCAACTGAAAAGTGAATAAACCACGAGCTACTACTTGTAATAGAAGTAACATCGCGATGCATCGAAATATCGTGATTTTACTCAGGCGATGCATCACGATGTAGAAATTGAGACATCGCCCAGTCCTAATTTTAAACCAATTCAAATAACCCAGCAATAGATTCAATGATTATTCCACGAGTGAATAGCAAAATTTTGCAGGTTCTTTTTATTTCATGAAAATAACTGTTTTATTTCATGATCGTTTGGCGAAAATCGCCGTTTTATTTAGCGATTGTTTGACGAAAATCGCCGTTTCACATCATGATCGTTTGATGAAAATCATCGTTCCACATCGTGATCTTTTGACAAAAATCGTCGTTTCACATTACGATCGTTTCAGAAAAATCACCGCTTCGTTTCGCGATCGTTTGACGAAAATCGCCGTTTCATATCGCGATCGTCTGACGAAAATCGTTGTTTTACATTGCGATTGTTTGACGAAAATCGCAGTTTTATTTAGCGATCGTTTGACGAAAATAGCCGTTTCACATCATGATCGCTTAACAAAAATCATCCTTTCACATCGCGATCGTTTGACGAAAATCGCCGTCTCACCAGGGTTGGAAAAAAATCATGATTTTTTTAAAAAAATCAAAAAATCGGATTTATTTGATTTAAATCAGATTTTTTTTGATTTAAATCAGATTTATTTGATTTTTTTAGAATTTTATTTTTAATTGCTGTGTTTTTATGTTTTTACAATACATGGAGCAGTTTTTCATAAAAATAACTAAAAAAGAATAAATAATGTTTATAAAAATATATAAAAATTATAATTTATAAAAATAATATAAGAAATAATTACATAGTTCAGTAAATACTATATTCCAGTTACTGATTGGTACTAAAAATTAAACATCTAGGCTTTAATCTAAAGCCATTCTATTATTTTGTAATTGAATTATGCCACGGCTGTTGTTATTTGGTAAATAAATTCAATTTCAATTTCACTGATTATCTCTTTACCTCCCATTATGTAAAAGGACTTCCACCAATCATAATCTGTCATAATATCTGAAACTTTTTTCTTAAGCAATGGTAATTTTTGGAATGGGCCATTTTTTGCTTGAAAATGTGCTACAGTAGTGAAAAGATTTGGACAATTTTCTATAATGAATGCCAAATTTTCAATATTTTCCTCTACATTAAGTAAAATTTCATTTCAATTTAAAACAGAATGATTTAATAAAACTCCAGCAAAATGACAACCATTAATAGCTTATTTATATTTTGCTTTAAATTTTGTAATTCTATCTCAGACTTGCCAAGTTCTGAAAGTTAAAAATCAGGAGATTGTATTTCAAAAATCAGGAGATATTTTTGTCAATGAAAACTTGTTAATTTGTTGATGTTGATGTAAACATCTTTAGTGAAAGTTTAAGTTTATATTATGTCATAAAAAAAGGGATGTTTTGTTACTCATTAACTTATATAAATCATAAATAAGTCTTAATAGAGACAAATTATTAATAATTCAATACATGACCATAGTAACAAACCAAGATACACAATTTATAATGCATCTGAATGTAATTCACCACATAAAACACTACTGGTCAAACATACTAAAGAACAATTACACCTGTACTAGAGCTTTTCTCACTGAATCACAGCACATTTGATTGTTAAATAATAGAATATTTAAAAAGTATGAAAAATCAGGAGCATGGAGCAAACATCTGAAAATCAGGAGTCTTCTGCCAAAATCAGGAGATTTGGCAACTCTGCTATCTTTATCTAATACATTTTATAACTTTTTACCCAAAAATTTTAAAAATTCGTAAGCTTTGATTGAAATTTGATTGTGTAATATGGCAAGTTTTAAAACTTGTTCCTTGCACGTAGTATCCGATATTTTGGGGAACATTAATGAATTTGTTTAATCATTTACTTGTGAAACAAAAAAGATCCAGATCATTTAGTTGCCAAGATTGGCAAACGAAATATGATTTATAAAAAGTTTGTGTTTTGCCTCATCGTCTAAAGTTTATTACAAAAGAACAAACAATTAAAGGATTAGGAGGGGGACACCTGGACTTAACCTGTACCTGCCACATTCTTTCTGATAGCAATCCTGAAAATACCAGAAAAACACCTGTTACTTATTTATACCTATTTCTTATTTCTCTGCTGATTAATTTCCAAAATGAAAAAAGAAAAAAAAATTTATTTAAATCAACTGATTTTTTTTAAAAAATCAGTTGATTTAAATCTAGATTTAAATCTTGATTTAAATCGGTTGATTTAAATCATGCCAACCCTGCGTCTCACATCATGATCGTTTGACAAAAATCGTTTCACATCGGGATCCTTTGACAAAAATCGCCGTTTCACAAAAATCACCGTTTCGTTTCGCGATTGTTTGACGAAAATCGCCGTTTTAAATCGCGATCGTTTGACGAAAATCGCCGTATTATTTAGCGATCGGATCGTTTGACAAAAATCGCCATTTCACATTGCGATCGTTTCAAGAAAATCACCGTTTCGTTTCGCGATCGTTTGATGAAAATTGCTGCTTTATATCACGACCGTTTGATGAAAATTGCTGCTTTATATCCCGACTGTGATGAAAATAGCCGGTTTTTTTCGATCTTTTAACGAAAATCGATGTTATATTTCGTGATCGCTGGAAGAAAAAGGCTGTTGTATTTCGCGATCGTTTGATGGAAAAGGCTGTTTTATTTCACGATCGTTCGACGAAAATCGTTATTTTATCTCGTGATCGCTTAACGAAAATCGCGAATTCTTAAAAATTAAAAAAAGCGGAAATCCGCCAAAAGGCGGAAAAGTGGCATCCCTGAATAAGGATCATATGTGTGTAAAAATATAGCAAAAATTTTCATAAATAAGAAAGTAAATTTTTAAAATTACCCCAGAAAATGTGTTTGATGGTTATCTTTATATGATTTCATTAAACAATGTACACAATTTTATTTAAGCACATTTAAATATTTTACTGAAAAAGTAAATAAAACATTCAATATTTCAGCATCCACCTTGATAATTTTCATTATAGGTAAAAAATAATAGTGATCAGTTAATAAAAACAAGTAAGTGGTTAAGTATGATCACAGATCACTCAGAGACTTTTATTTAATTTTTTTTTCAAAATATTCTAACCTTTAATTAATAAACCAAAATTGTTAATAATTAAATTTGTTAAAAATTGATTATTGTTTATAATGATTAAATCCTTACATAGATGGGGATGACACAAAGCAGTGAGAATGGAGGTAGAGAGAGAGTGAAGAATAACATTATTCATAACCTGGCTTTTCATTTAAGATATTACATGACATATTGTAGATTAAATTTGAGAATTTTTTTCAATAGCGTCCCCTGGCGACAGAAAGCGATGAAAAGATGCTAACCATTGGGATATGTTGAGCAGATTTTAGAAAATTATGGAGTGGTAATGAACACAAACATTAAAACATCTGCTAGAGGTGAAAAAATGAGTTAAGACGGTGGGAAATGGGTGCTTAGGCCAAGAGTTTTAGAAGGATGTGTGAAAGAAAAAAAAAAAAAAAAATTCTGATTCCCCACCCCACACACACATGAAGAAATGCCCCTAATTGTCTAGGGTCAAAATAGACCCTAGCAAGATGTTGGGCTTGATGAGATACCTCCTTCAGCCAACCTTCAAATGAGATTGAATCTCACTGTAGTTTAATTAGGGGTTGAGTTAGAAAATTGCTTAAAATACTTAAATATTAAAACCTGGAGAAGTAAAAAAGAAACTTGGAAATTTAATCCCACTGCCTCCACACACACTACTTAAAATATTTTGTATGTTATAAAAAAATATCTGAGATATTAAAATCGATAACTTGATTACTTTTTTTTTTTTTTTTTTTTTCGGCTAAAAATAATTTTTGGATTAGTGCTAACTACTACCATTCATAAATAAAAGGGGCCAATAAGTTCATTATTTTAGCCTATAATAACAAATCAGACATAAAATAATAATAATTAGTGGAGAAACGCTTAGATTTAAATAACATGTCATATAAAAGCATTTCTTTGTCTTTTTAAAAAGTGATATTTGAATAAAATAATCTTAATTTTTACGAAAATTACACATTCAGAATTAGTGTCAAAAAATATGCATAGATGCACAAGTTTAAAATCTATAAATGAAGTACATGTAAATATTAAGTACCCCCAGGAACAGTCCTTGTCAAACTAATCGGATGTGGCAATCCCGAAACTTTCTTCTACCTCATACATGTTAATACTTCAAAATTCACTATCACAGTCCCAAAATTAAATTGCAACTTATGCCCATCATGAGGATTCTAAAGATATGAAATTTTGTATATTAGTTCTTCAAATATGACTATTGCTAAACTTATGCAAATCCCACAAAATGCAGTTTAGGAGCACCATCTATTGAAAGATTAACATCAAAACCTAATCAGTAGCAACTTGTGTCAATGTCTAACTGAATCCCAAGTTAGACAAAAATTTGTGCATTAAATCAAATAAATCTGCAGAAAAAAAAAAAAAAAAAAAAAAAATGCATCATAGCAGCGCTACTTTTTAATGAATTTATATCAAAATGTAAAAAATGTCAATTCATCTTAAGGACTAACCGAATCTAAAGTTTGATGGAATTCCGTGCATTAATTCTGAATATAGAACTATTGCAGAAATCGCAACAAATGCAGATTAACAATGCCACTTGTTGAGCAATTTATATCAAAATATAAAAAATGTCAATTCATGTCAAGAACTAACTGAATCTGAAGTTTGATAGAAATCTGTGCATAGCATTGGTTCTGGAGATTGAACTATTGCAGAATTCATGAAAAATGCTGCATAGAAGCGCCACATGTCGAGCGATTTACACCAAAAACTAATCAACACCAATTTATAGTGGCGGTCAAAAGTTTCCAGCCAGTATAAAATTTTTCGTTATTTTGAAAGTATACCCATATAAAGAGGAATCTCAAGTGATACTCATATTTTATTGACATAATAGTTAGGAACTCATTTATGGAACAACAAATGAATATCAATAAATACAACTGACAAAATTAATTGCAAAGAAAAACGCATGCTTTCAAAAGTTATCGGCCATCTTGGAAAGCTTGGAAAAAAATTGTGTTATAATAGAAAATCACTGATCAATTAGATTTACAATTAGTATGTTGGCATACCTTTAACAAAATGTACCAAGGCACAGCGACTTGGCATCAATTCAATGAACAGTTGAAAATCATCTGTGGTATGTTTTCCCACTCATCTTCAAATTTATGGGGAAAATTCCGGCCATGCTGAATTGGAGTTTTATTAATTTCAAACATGTTTCTAAAGTTCATTCCAAAGATTTTCTATAGTATTTAGATTGGGTGCTTGGGCTAGCCATTTAAAAAGTGAAATATTTTTGTGCAAAAGCCATTGCTTGACAAGCTTTCATGTATGCTTTGGTTTCTTATTATACTGAAACTAATAGTTGTGACCAAAATTTTGGATCCAATAAGGCAGCAAATTATCTTGCAAAATATCCTTATATATTGCATCATTCATCTTTCCTCAGATTTTAACAGACGGATTAGCATCTTTTCCATAAAATGCTCCTCATAATGTAATGTATCTTCCACCATGCTTAATTGTAAGAATAACACATCTGGAATCATGTCTTTTGTTGCTAAGTCATCGGGCATACTGCTTGCCAAGGGCCATTATTGAAGACTGGTCAAACAGTAGCTTAATATAGTAAATTTCACATTCTGTAATTTTATTAATTTTTAAGAATTTTAATGAGATTCTTAAAATTTGCCTGTATTCTGAGGGCATTTTTTAACATTTAGAATCATGAAAGAATTTCAGTTACAATGCTTTTTTATACCCATTATAATGCCTTTTTTACACCCACTTTAATAAATTTTGTCTTCTTGGATTTTTAAACTTTTAATAATTTTCAGTTTTTTTTTTTTTTTTTTTTTTTTTTTTGCGGCAATTTTTTTAAACACAAAAAAGGGGACTTGGGGGACCAAAATATAAAAAAGGGGACTTAAGGGGACCTTTTTCTAAAAAGGGGACTTTTGGGGGGAAAAGGGGACCATCTGGGAGCCCTGCCCCTCCCAGTGTAATCTGTTACACGTAAGCTGACTTTTCAGACTAATCAAATACCAGCCCACATTTTTATAATGTGGGGTGCATTTAAACACGCTCTTTGGTGTCATTCATAGCTGCCAACTTCCGTTCATTCGTAAAATACACAAGAAAAATTAACAAAATAAACCTATACAAAATCGAAAAATCGACATATAAACGATTTTGGACGTCGTATAAAAGATATATTTTTATATTAAAATGAATAGGAATGAATCGGGACCACATTAAAGCGTCGTATAAGTGATCGTCGTATAAACGATGCTTTACTGTAATTAATCATAAGTTAATCAGAAAGTTCAGTGTTTTATAAGATGATAGATATTACACAAATAAAATAAAAGAAATTTGTTATTCAAAAATTTCCGGTGTAAATCCCAACACTAATGAAAAGTCAGTGAATGTCACAATGTGTCCTCTAGCCTTGAGCATTCCGATGGCCAGTTCGTTTATCAGTTTTATATGTTGATTTCTAATTTCTGAAAGTACCAAACCAAAGGCAGAAAATATTTGTTTTTCTGAAGCAGATAAATCTATTTCAGTAAAAAGCTAGTTGATCATTAATTTTTTTAGTTTTTTAGTATCAGCCTCTTCACTAACTGTAACAAAAATATCTTCCACCATTCTAAAGGGCTGACATCAATTATATTAAAATAAATCAATGATTGGTTCAGATTTTTCTCAAATCTTAATATAACAGGCCTCACCAAAGCATATAAAGTCAGAATTTTATTTTATCTCAACTTGCAGAAGTTTTTCTAAATACTAATGAGTAAATATTAAATTTTTAATAGATTTCTGTTTAGATTTCTTTAGAGTTGCAAGATTATTTTATAATTTGATTCAAGAGTCATTGCATGAGCCAATCAGGCAAAAAAAGAAAAAAGTTTCCATCACCATCTCAGAATTCCTTTATTTTTTTTTCTTGTGTTCCCTTGACCAAGGAAAGAACAAATCTCAAATATTTTTGTTATATCTCTTTTAGTTTTGGAGTTATGGGGGGGGGGGGGGGGTCAAAGTTCCCTAGACGAGGGGTGTAGAAATAATTTCGCGTCATTTTTGCTACTTTTTTCTCTCAATTGTGACTGGCTCTGATGTGCTTCAGAGATTTTTTATTCTCTAACTGATACTATACCTTGAACACTAACATCTCAAATTGAAAATTCATTTGAAGATGGTCAGAGCCCCCAAATAGGGCCCCCCAAAATGGCCCTAATTTCGTAAAAAATCAGTTTTTAAGAATACTTTAAATCTTGGCTCTGATGTGATAAAAAGAAAATTTTTGCACAATGTAGCTAGACACTTTCATACAAAGTGAATTTAAGTTTAATATTTTTTGAAGGTCCCCAGAGCCATCCGGTATGGGGGCCCAAACATGGACCTGAACACTAATTTTTGTTATTTCAAAGTATTGGTGTAGATGGCTCTGACTTCCTATATGAAAACTTTTTGCATGGAATTGTAGCAACAACATAGTAGTTTCATAATATGAAAAAATATGTTTTGAAGGTACCATCATTTTCAAGAAAAATCCAATAAAATTCACAGGTTTTGGTGGGATGTATTTTTTTCCTTAATCAAGCATTTAGTTAATAAATAAGAATAAAACTTTTTGATTTGTAAATATAGAAAAATATGAATGGCAACAGTGTTTACAAGAATAAAGATTATTATAGGAATGTAAAAAACTGAGTGGCAATGCTGTTAATTTGCAGCCATTTTGAAATGTTTTGTTCTGGTATCTTTGTTATTTTGGTGAGTAAGACTGGCTTAGAATGGTTTAAAAGGTAAGTTTTAAGAAATATATCTAGCATATTACTAAAAATACCTTTTCAGGGTAAACCTTTTTGAATATTTTTGTGTTTGTTATAGAATTAAAAGATAAATTTATATTTTGAAATAAAAACTATGTGAGATAAAACAGTTCTATTGTTAGGTTTAACAAACAAAACAAAAATAAAATTACCTTTGTAAATCTGCAATCAGTCTGAAAATACTTTTAATTAGTGAAGGTAATTTTCAATCTTCTCCTGAGGGGAATTTTCAATAAAAAATTGCATTTTTTTTCTTTTTAACATAATTGAGAACAAATTTCAAATTGCATTATAACTCCCAATTTACATTTTTCACTGAAATTTTAGTTGAAATGCAATAAAAAAAGATTAGTAATCCTTTGAAATTTCTTTTCTGAAAAAAATTAAAACTTTCTGCAAACGAATTGTAAATGGAATATGTGCTTACATTATAACAATGTTTCTCGACTTGACTCAATCTATTACTATATGTATTACATTATACTTTGCATGCTTTTATCATGGAAAGAAACAATATTATGGATATTTATATTACTTTTTCAGGTAACTTTCAAAATCAAAATTCAATATCAGACATATTTTTAAATTATTGACTAGGATTTACACAATAGAATGGCTGAAGAAAAACAAAAGGTAAATTATAGCTTATGCGTTCTTTCCTCACTAAACTCATGTTGTTCTTCCTACAAAAATAGAACAGAAAAAATTAGCCTTCTCAAGATAAAAAATTTGGATCGACAAATACCTGGACCTTCGAAAAGTACACTAACAGAAAAAGATCTTATAATACAACATATATCTGCATTTGTTAAAATTGAAAAGCTTTGTATTATTGTGAATGAAGAAAGTGAGATATGTCCACGTCACCGTGATTACTAGGGTGTTTACTTCCAAACTGGTAGCAAATGTTACCATCCTAGTCATCTTGGTATTGTTCGTAAACAGAAAACATCTGTGACAAGTGCGTCATCAAATTTATGCCAATGGATGATTGCAAAATATCATGGTCAATTTGCAAGTGGATTTGGTATCTGTGCCAAACATAGAATTGAAGAGGAACAAGCTGGTAAAGAATTCTTAAAACTTCTTAGGGACAATAAAAATGAAGTAGCAGCAGAATATATCAAGTGTTTCAAAACAGTTGAGCAAGAAACTGAGAGCAGGAATGAAGTTGGAGAATCTGATAATATGTTTATACCTGTTAGCAACACGTCCCCTTTCAGATGTTAATTCCATGATCGGTATTTTAGATCCTCAAATCTCCCCAGCAAAACATCAACTAAAAAGCCCTATTGTTGAGTATGGTAAGAGCACAATTACAAAAACAGTTCGAAAGTATAAGCAAGCTTTCAAGCAGGGTTGGCAAGTTTCTTCCGCAGTGGAAAAAACCAGCCAGAAGAAATAGGTTTCTTCCAAGTGGAAGAAATGGAAGAAACTGTTTTTCTTTAAGAATTTACCATATATTTTCAATTTTGTAAGATATAATAAATATCTTCTTCCTATAATCTAATATAAATTAATTTCACTGGGCCAAAACAAATTTAATTAAGCATATATGCTAAATTAATAATTGCATCAGTTTTTTAGCCAAGATCACACACAACACTTATCTAGAGATCCTCAACCATTGGCTAAATGAAAAGAAATTTTATAAAAAATACTCAAAATCTGTTAAATATTATCCATTTCAATTTAACGAACATATTTTTTTATTACTGAAATTTCTGAAACTAGTAGTAAATGATAGAGATTCTTTATTAATGGTAGAATGAAACCCATTTTTTAAAAAAAAGCTCTTAATTTTCATCAATTTTATTAATGTAAATAATGTATAATAATTACTATATTAAATAGAGATCAATCAAAAATACGGTTTTGTTTTCGGCCCATAATCTGAGTTTTGCCAAAAATGAGGGCGAAAATTCAGCCAGATCGAAACACTTAGTATACCAAAAATCTTGTTTCTTCCTTCGGAAATTTTCAATTTTAGTTATTGATTTGAATTGCATCAGCTCAAATGAATGTACTGCAATGAACTTCGTTGTTTATAATTATCAGTCATGATTTATCAATCATCTCATCGAAAATTTTTAGTTTAAACTGCATTAGATTTCAAATATTCTTTGAGAAAGTTCTAGAATAACAAATGATCATTTACAAAAATCATTATAGAAGAAAAATCAAGATGTATATACCTAAAACTATTTTTTAATTAAATGAAATTTGTATAATTAGAAAATCTTTCTGTGTCATGGATGAATTAATTACATATTATTCTATATGAAAATCACGTTTTTGGATTATTAAAAGTTTTACATAATTAATAAATACTATACATATAATTATTTTCAATTATGTATATTTATGTATGTATTAATTACTTTAAAACATACAATTTAATCACTTAAAATTTTTTTAGTATGTTATCATTTTCAGCCAAAAAGTAGAAAGGTCACTTAAATTCGGTTTTAGCTTTAAAAACCTGTTTCAATCTATCCTCAGTATTAAAAAAAGTCATTAAAATCTTTATTTTTCTTAGTATAATGCAACATAGTATAGCAAAAAAGTTTTTTAGCAGTAGGAAGTGCAATCAATTTTTCAACTTAAATTGGAGGAAAGCAAAAATTGAAGATTTTTTTTTTTTTTTTTTTTTTTTTTTCAAGTTCTACACTTCAGGATAGTTTAAAAGCATTTTGACATTCCCATAGATGTTTTTAGAACACTAAACTTTTAAAACCAGCATTGAAATATTCATGCTAGATGAAAAATATAAAATATTACAAATTTATTTATTTACTGTGTTGCACAGTTTAAAATAATGCACATTTATATGAAAATAATATATTTTTATAAGAAAAATAAACAATTTGTAAGTAGTTTCTTTTTCTTTTTTTTATAAATGAAGCAATTAATAAAAAAAAAGCATTCCATAATAAAAAAAATCCCAAGCTCTACAGTAGTAAAAATCCATCAACTGAAAAATCTGCTGAACCTGAAGTTTGTTTTTAAAAAAATAACTTATCTTTCCAAAAATAATATTTTTAATAATAAAATTTTCCAATTTAGATTTCATGTAATTATACTTTAATTCTTTTAATAGTTAATAGTTCATTTAATAGTTAATATACTTTAACTTTGAGCATTTGTTTGGGTTTCTGGTGGTTTCTTCCAGTTTCTTCTGGTTTTTTCCAGTTTCTTCCACTGTCCTGGAAGAAATAGGTTTCTTCCGGAAGAAACCCAACCCTGCTTTCAAGAGAAAGTTTTTGGAAGGTATTGCACCAGGTCAAGAGGACGAGTTAAGAAAATACATAGATTCATCGGAAAGTGATGATAGTGAGGAAATTTTTCCGACACCTGAAATGAAAATGCTTATTGACGCATTCAAAAGGGCTACAAGTAACAGACTTAAAGTTCAGCTTCTTTGTGCAGTTCCAGCTGAACAATATAGTAAGAAACAAATTATTGAATTGTTTCAAACAACAAAACATCTGGTTGACAAATCAAGAGCACTCCAGAAATCTAATGCAAGCATCGATGTAATTCCTGAAAAACATCCTCAATCATCAAGACTAAACATTATCCAACTAGATGACTTCCTGGATTATCTCTTCACATCTGGATACATTCAGGATGTTCCTTTTGGAACAACTTCACTAAAATGTGACACTGGCGAGCTTCTGGTTATTCCACATGTAGTCCGGACAAGTATACGTGCAAACATTATCAAGTCTTACAAGCAGTACTGCAAAGATAACGGTTTCATAGGATTTTCAGAGCGCACATTATACCATATTCTGGATACATGTAAGGCTAGTCAGCGTAAGGCAATGTCTGGATTGGATTCCTACAGTGCTGATGGAGCTACATCATAGCATTTGATGAGCTTCATAAAATTATTGATTCTATGAACTTGCACCTAGATCATAAAACTCGGCTAAAGGTAAATTTGGAAAGTGGAAAGCAATACCTCAAAGGCAACTATCGGATGCATTGTGCTGTTGAATCTTCATGTGCAACATACTGCATAACTTATTCACTAAGTGACATGAATAATGAAAACTTCAAGATAGATTGTAATCATCAACATGATGATGTATGCAAGAGTTGTGAAAATTTGATTACAACACTGGAGGAGATAGGATTGTGCTTAGAACAATATGAATGTGAAGAAGAAGTAAAGTTAGATTTACAACACGACTATAAAAAAATTTTGATTATGTCTTAGAATGGCAACATCATGTACTCCGAACTTCTTGCCAAAACAGAGCAAAAATATATGCATTTGAAAATTTGTTAGAGGATACTGTCATTATTAGAAAAGATTGGGCCATGAAGACACTTCCACTGTATTATAGAGAAAAAATGAGTCAATTTTTTGGAAAGAGGGGAATGTCAATGGAAACTGTTTGTTGCTTTTTCAAAGGAACCAAACAAGAAAAAGTTATGAAACAAACATATTGGGTGGTACTTGATCAGTGTAAACAAGATATGCATGCATCCCTGTCTATATTAGATTATGTTCTAAAAACTTTAAAATCAAGATATCAGCACTTGAAGTCAATTTATATGCGTACAGATAATGCTGGATGCTATTCTGGCTCTGCTGCATTGGAAGTTGAGTACCACATTGCCAAAAATCATGATATGGTTCTTTTACATCATGACTTTGTAGAGCCACAAACAGGAAAAGATCAATGTGATCGTGATAATGTCACAGCAAGAAGGAAACACCGAATGTACGTGAATGCTGGTCATAATATTACAACTGCCAAAGAAATGAAAGATGCTATGCTATATGAAGGAGGTATATCCAACGGACATGTAGCTGTAGCAACAATGGAAGGCGGAGAATTAGGATCTTTGTCAGGGTTCGTTGATTTAAATCGGCTTGATTTTAATCATGATTTAAATCAACTGATTTTTTTAAAAAAATCATTGATTTAAATCAGTTTTTCTTTTATGTTATTTTTTAATAAATTTCAGATGAAACAAACATAATAATGTGCTTTAATATAATTTAGTTTTATATACCATATATAATCAAACAACTTTCAGAAAGATAAAGCTTAAGCTTAGTAAAAAAGTAAAATAAATGTAAAGTTTAGAAAAAAAAAAATGCTTTCAAATTTCATTTGAATCAAATTATAAAATAATCTTGCAACAGTAAAGAAATCTAAACAGAAATATACTAAATATTTGAATATTTACTCATTAGTATTTAGAAAAACTTTTGCAAGTTGAGGTAAAATAAAATTGTATGACTTTATGTGCTGTACTTTGGTGAAGCCTGCTATATAAGGATTTGAGCAAAATCTGAATCAGCAATTGATTTATTTATTTAATTTAATATAATTGATCTCAGCCCTTTAGAATGGTGGAACGTATTTTTGTTACAGTTATCAAAAAAAAGCTCATACTAAAAAGAGAATTAATGATCAACTAGCTTTTTACTGCAATAGATTTATCTGCTTCAATCGAACAAATGTTTTTTGCCTTTGGTTTGATACTTTCAGAAATTAGAAATCAACAGATAAAACTGTTAAACCGCTGCTATCGAAATGCTCAAGGCCAGAGGACACAAATTGTGAGGTATTCACTAATTGGCTTACTTCTCAATTATGTTGGAATTCACACTAGAAAATTTTGAATAACAATTTACTTTTATTTTATTTGTGGAATATCAATCATCGTATAAAACACTGAACATACTGATTAACTTATGATTAATTACTTCTTAAACATACACATGAGAATTTGGAATCCCCCAATAAAAAAATATCCAGATGCAGCAACACTGTAGCATTCCTTCTCTGGCTGAATTTTTATTTAGGGATTCCAAGTTCTTATTAGTGAGTTTAAATATTGTTTTATAAGATGATAAATATTCCACAAGTAAAATAAAATTGCTATTCAAAATTTTCTTGTGTAAATTCCAACACTACTGAAAAGTCAGTCGATTAGTAATGACATCTCAATTTGTGTCCTCTGGCCTTAAGTATTTTGATGGCAGCAAATGAACTCATTTTTCTCAGTCAACACTTTAAAGTTAAAAACTTCAAATTTTGTTTAAATTTTTTATGTGTTGCAGATGTTTTTTATTTTAATTAAAATATTGAAGGTTGAATTAATTTTTGACATCTGATTTGTAGTTTTTCATGCATTTTGTGTAATCAAGATTTTTTCATAGCCTAAAATTTTACCTTGAAATAATATGAATCATTTATGTAAATTATGTAATATTAGTAATAGATAATACTTATAATATGCATGTCTATGTATGTAACTTTATATTATTTAAATTAAACAAAAAGTCATAAAATAATGTGTGGCAATTTTTAAAAAAATAAAAAAAATCTGATTTAAATAAAAAAAAAACCGATTTAAATAAAAAAAAATCTGATTGTTTTGATTTTTATTAAAAAAATCACGAACCCTGATCTTTGTGTATACCAGAGATTCACAATATCCATTAGCGTTGAATATCATGAAAACCATATGACTGTTTGGAGATACTATGGAATAGGAAAAGGCCATGAAATACAATACAAATACACATCTTTTCAATCTGGCCTCGTGATAATATCTGATTTTGAAGAAGGCACTGTTTCCATTACAACTAAAGCTAAAAAGAAAAAAACAATAGGAGTCAAACTTCTCTGTCCTGAAGATAGCTGTACATGTGTCTTTGATGATGAACAGGATTTACAGGGACATCTTGTTAGTGGAACCCATACATTAATTACTCCAACTACAGGACTTGATAAAATAAAGCATGCTTATGTAAAACGCTTGAAAAGAACATTCATTGCTCCAAAACTTGTTGAAAATGTTGAAGTTTTGAGGCAAGCAGAAAACAATCTGCAGCAGATTTCTTCTAAAACAAACATTTATAGCAATGGATGGGCCATTAGAAAGAGGAAAAGACCAATTCGACTTACAGAAAAACAAAAAACCTTCCTTCAAGAATGTTATGATATTGGTGAGAAGACTGGGAGCAAGTTAACAGCAGATTCTGTATATAAATTGATGAGAACAAAGCACATACTGAATAAGAAATATTTTGATCCAGATGAATACTTGACTCGGGAAAGAATAGTGGCATTCTTTAGTCACTGTAAAACTAAAAAAAATAAAGATGAGAGATCTGAGGAGGAAGATGCTGAAGAATGTGCTTTTTCAGCCTTAAGAGATGATTTATATTCTCATTGCCAACAAATAAAGGTAATCTATATTTTATTATGTTCTGATATTAAAAAAAAAATAACATTTTTACATTTTACACTATTTTCTGCTTTTTTAAAAAATATCATTTTCTTTACAGACTGGGGAAAAAAAAGATGTAGTTGCCAATATTGAACTGAATTCTTACTATGCAGTGGAATATGAAAAGTTGTTTTACATTGGAAGAGTCATTGCTTTATCAGAACAAGATGAGACTGCTACAATGAAATATTTGCATGCAATACCTGGCTCAGATTCTTTTAATTGGCCATGACGAGATGACACAGAAACAGTTGCTACAGAAAGGATATTTTTTGGTCCAATTGAATTTGCTTCTGTTACTCCATTTACCATTACTAATATAAAATGTATCAAACAAGCCCACACTAGGCTATACAATAGACTGTATACTAAAACTAAGATCTAAATCTGAGAATTATTTTTCTTATTTACATATATTGTTTGAAATAATACTCATTTATATATATTGTTTAAAATGATGTTTTCTCATTCTGTTGTAATATGGTAATACAAGTCAAAAATAAAAAAAATGTAGGATGTGACAATTTCTTTTGTTAATACAAAGAACATACTAATGACAACAATGATGTAAAATTATTTTTATGTAGGCCAAGTTAATTTATAATATTGCTACAGCCAATTACACCTTTAAAAATAACACCTAAATGTCCCCGGTGTGTCAATAGAAGCCTCAAGTATGTAGGTACTTTATTGGATTTTTCTTGAAAATGGTGATACCTTCAAAACATATTTTTTCATATTATGAAACTACTATGTTGTTGCTACAATTCCATGCAAAAAGTTTTCATATAGGAAGTCAGAGCCATCTACACCAATACTTTGAAATAACAAAAATTAGCGTTCAAGTCCATGTTTGGGCCCCCATACCGGATGGCTCTGGGGACCTTCAAAAAATATTAAACTTAAATTCACTTTGTATGAAAGTGTCTAGCTACATTGTGTAAAAATTTTCTTTGTATCACATCAGAGCCAAGATTTAAAGCATTCTTAAAAACTGATTTTTTACGAAATTAGGGCCATTTTGGGGGCTCTGACCATCTTCAAATGAATTTTCAATTTGAGATGTTAGTGTTCAAGGTATAGTATCAGTTAGAGAATAAAAAATCTCTGAAGCACATCAGAGCCAGTCACAATTGAGAGAAAAAAGTAGCAAAAATGACGCGAAATTATTTCTATACCCCTCATCTAGGGAACTTTGACCCCCCATAACTCCAAAACTAAAAGAGATATAACAAAAATATTTGATATTTGTTCTTTCCTTGGTCAAGTAAACACAAGAAAAAAAAAAAATAAAGGAATTCTGAGATGGTGATGGAAACCCCCTGCCTGATATGCTCGTTCAATGACTCTCAAATGAAATTTGAAAGCATTTTCTTCTAAATTTTACATTTATTTTACTTTTTGACAAAGCTTAAGCTTTATCTTTCTGTAAGTTTTTTATATCATATTAATTATGTTTGTTTACATCTTAAACTTATTAAAAAATAACTTAAAAGAAAAACTGACTTAAATCAATGATTTTTTTTAAATCAATTGATTCAAATCGTGATTAAAATCAATCTTGATTAAAATGAACCTTGAAAGAATCCTATTGAATATCAGTAATACTCTTGATATCCATTCTGATGAAAGGTATATAAAAATTTTAATTGCCAAAGGCAAAGGATTTTAATGCAACTGAAAACTGTTTGATAATAAGAATGAGTATAAAAGATATTTAATGAATTTAAACATGAACAATGAGAGAGTTTAATATAATATATACATAAATATATATATGTTGTATTATGTATATATATAGTATATATATTGCCTTATTTAATAGTTATTTAATTCATCACTGGAAAAAACATTTTCAAATATACAATAATGCATATTGAGAAAAAATATTTTTATACATTTAAGTGTACATTTAAAAATAACAGTCAGATGTTTCCATAGCAACAAAATCGAACTGACAATGCTCAAATGGATTGCTTGAAACTGTTTTAATTCAGAGCAAGAATCTGAGAAAGTAACACCTAGCATTAACCCTTTCCGGCACAGGCAAAATCTGTTAGTAAAATGAAAATGAGAAATTTTAGACTGACATCGGAATTCACAAACAAATTTTTTAGATAATTTGAAACCCTTAATTTAAGCTTTTATTGTAAATGTAAAATTTTACTAAAATATTATTGGTGCTGATTGCAACTTTGAAATTAAAATTAGGTATCCCAGACCAGACACAGTGTGCCGGAAAGGATTAAGGGGCGATTCATGCCATCTCAGATTTTCTCAAAAAAATTACTAGTTGTTATTTTTTTTTTTTTTTTTTTTTTTGTTAAAAGACCAAATCCAGAATTTTTTGTTCCAAAGTTGAGATGTTCACTTTTTAAGGACCCCCAAAACTCATAATGTCGTGCGAAAAATTAAGCATTTGTTTAAGACGTAGAAATTGCTACAACCTACAATTCTTTGCACATACAACATGCCACCAAGTTCTTTCTATATTTTTGCAACCCTACGGCAAAATCTGCAATTTTTCCACAATCCTTTGATGAAATTCAATTTTTTTTTTTTTTTATGAATCATTGATGCAACTGATTTTTATGTCAACCATTTGTCAAAATTCATGATCTTTTTGTCTGAATTTTCGGATTGAAGAATTTCTTAACCTTTCGGAACCAATTGTTTTAAATTTTCATAAAATTCAACAGAATCACTACTGCTTTTTTTTAACTGTGTGCAAACAACAAATTAATCATACAAAAAATTAAGAATATTTAATTTTTTGTATTAAAAAAGTGTTTCTTTACTAAAAATTTTTCTGCAGTTACGAATTTTGCAGAAATTTTTCCATACACAATGTGCATTTGTTTTGAACTGTTTGTACTCTTCAAGTCATTTACCTTAAAAGATTTCTTCCATCAGAATAACATTAACAAACAGCATGATGTGCATATTTTTTGCATGAGTTAAGAACTTTAAGGTGTGCTTTAGTTTTTAAATAATGCAGGTAACAATGTAGATTCAGGCAAAATACGTTTCATTCACACAGATTTCCTGCGTGAATATACAGGCTAGAATAATGTAAGAGTGGTTTTAACAGTTTTATTTCAAACTATTAATAGCATTTTTTTTTTTTTTTTTTTGGTTACTGCCACTTTGTAATACAGTGATAAAATGAAAAATGCTCGAGTCAGAAAAAGCTGTAAACATTTAGCCATGTGTTACTTTTGTATTCTTCATTAATTTTATTTTTTTGAGAGCAGTACAATATATAAAGTAACTATTAATAAATTGTGAGATCGAAACAACTTTAGTATTCACTCAAAGGAAACTTATTTCAAGATTTTTAGAATACGATAAGTTTTCACATTCTAATTTGGGAATTTGTTTACAATTTCATCATTAGTATAAGCATTTTACTTTAAGCACTAATCTACCTATAATTTCGGCATTTAAAGATGTTTATTCTAAATATTGCAAGTTCATAATGTATTTTTTCTCGTATTCTAATGAGGAAAACAATAGGAAGTGAATAAGGAGGATAAAGATATACTTTAGAAAGCCGCGTGTGAAAAAAAAAAAGGAGGGGGGAGGGGGGACGATTAATTTTCATTATTAAACCGGGGGAAAAAAGCCATTTTAAGTAATATAGATAACAATACCCATAATTCCATGCGCTTAAGATTATACAGTTCTGGCAAAACACTTTAAAAATACAATATAAAACAATATTTTGCGCTACATACTAATCGCCATTTTATTAAGATACAGTGCAAAATTCATGAAGATCTATGTTTACCTCTAAAATTTGCCCGTTTCCTAGTATTGACATGTTTCAAATGAGATTTGTGGTAATACAAATATTGTTATATTCAATTAAATTCTCAGTGATCAAGATAATGATAATAAAACAAACGCAGACAAGCACTTCACATTTGAGCTGAGCTAAGATCGGAATGAATGAATCGACAATCGATTCTCTAGTCGCTCATTTTTTTTAGATGGAGGCTGAAATCACGCATATTTTTTTTCCCCAACCATGTTTCACTATCTTGTAATTGATTGGTTTGACTTACAAGACAGTTCTGATTGGTTTAGTCTTAATGTGACTTTTCTTGGCGCGAAGGTTTCGTGAGCCCTTCGTCGAGCTCCATGGGCGGAGCAAAGACGTCTTTGGGGCGGAGCCACCAGATTTTAATGATGGCGCACCACTGAGCTCCATATTATTGAGCTCAGTGGGCATTTTTGCCGATCCCACCGAAGCTAGCACAAGGAAAAAATACTGGCTTGTGATTGGTTGAATAATTTAAAGAGTATTTGTTTTGATTCATTTTTGAGTTTACATTTATTTAATCATCACTTTTAGAAGATGGATTTTGATTAATTTCCATCTGATTTTACATATTTATTAACAGATAAAAAGGAAGATTTTCTGGAATTTAATATTAGAAAGAAGTTAAGAATGATATGGTTCTCAATTGTTCTGTACAGAACAATTTTTAAGTAATACTTAAAAAAATAATAAAAAAAATGAAATTGGAATGTCTTCTTAATTATTTTAACATAGAGCAATTTATTTACAAACAATAATCATATTTCTTTTTAACAGCGTCAATTATGCGATATTTACAAACCCAATTGTTCTATATTACTTTTAAAAAAATCTTATTATTATTCTTATGATCTCTTTTTTTATTATTTTAACACGATATACCCATATATACCTCTAAAACTTACATCCACATTCAGACTAATTTATTTACAAACAACAATTGCTCTTTAAATTATTCAACCAATCAGAAGCCCATATTTACTTCCCTATGCTAGCTTCCATGAACCTGGAATGCATTCCAATATGACGTCAGGAACATTACCGCCCAAAATCTTCTGTCTGCGCAACTTCATGCCCATATTATTGGCATCTTTCAAGTGAATGTATGGTTACCATTTTGGCTGCTTTATCGCACTTTATTTAATTGCCAAATATTTTATTGAAGTTAGTCTTAAGCATTTGCTTTTAATAGAAAATTCAGAAATCTTTGCGCTATCTAGACTTGATTGTAAATGAAAGAAATATATCACGTAAGTGTTTTGTAACTGTTTTCTATTTAATATTCTGTCCGATTACTTCTTGTTCAATATTTCGTATAATTTTTTGTCTGTTACGTGAATAGTAATATTTCTAGTGCTAGAATCATGCCTGCTTTTTAAATACTTGTAAACTTTTTGTATATTTTTATATTAAAGCTTATTTATCATTATGATAACTATACTAGAATATTTTATAGAAAAGACATTGTATATTTTGAAAAATAATTGTGATATACATGCTTGTTGATTTTTTTTTTTTTTTTTTTTTTCAATCAATACGCAACTACAATATTCCCTTCTAGTTCCTGCAAGATATATTCACAATCCTTCACAGAAAATATATATTTAAAAATATTTTATTATAGCTTTTTTACTTTTAAAACAGTCAATTTTGCAGACCTATTAATATGAAAACATATATCTGCCAACTCCCCCCCCCCCTTTTTCTACTCAAATAAGTATTTTATTTGCTAAAAGTTTTATTTAAATGAAATGAAATCGAATAAGTACCAAATAAATATAACACAGTTTATGAATTTTCTGAACTCATTTAAGCTAAGCAAGTAAGAAAAATCATGCCTTAAGCACAGATTATGAAGCACTTTCTACAACTTCCTGAAATCATTAACAAAACTTTGTTATACATCTTGGCGATGAAGAAGAATGTAGTAGTGTGATTAAAGTACGTTTTTAATCATTCATTATTTATGATAGTAGAATATAATTTATCTTATTGTAATTAATATTGTTGAAAAATTGCATTTCTCAAATTTAAACATAGATCGAAATCATCATAAAAGTAAATAAATAGTTAATGACGATTGTTTATAGTGCCTAAACGTTCAATGAATGGGTAATTTTTCCTTTATTGTATTTAGTAACAAGATTCTCAGTTGTCAATTTAACATAAGGTTTTGTATCAATAAAATTATGTTTCTTAAAAAGGTTTAAAGGCAGATTTTTTTCCGCAAAAAAATTTATCATACTACATTGATTTTGTAGTATACTATATAAATGTAAACTTTAAAGCAATTTATTTAGGTGGATTAAAAGGAAAAAAATGCATAATTTATTTCATGGTATTTGATGTCATATTAAAGTAAACATGGGGTATATTTTTAATACTTAAATCTTGTTTTATTAAATCTTGTTCTGTGCTCTTTCAAATTTATAAAATGTGGATTTTTTTTTCTTTTCAGTGTAATTTTCTGCTCATCACATCACCAACAGGTCCCATCATATTGATTGAATGTGTATTGTCTATGCTGTATGGGTTGCTAATTCACTTCATACCATTGACAATACTTTCTCAATTATTCCTACTTCTGTATACTAATGTTAGCTATGGAAATGGGAAATAAAGAGAGGCATTTTCTGTTAAGTTCAGAATGGTGAAGGATGGAAGATAATGAAATTGCATTCTACTTCAATGATAATTCATGTTAAAATTTGGATTAATGATATTAATTATAGTAATTCTTATTTATTTACTTTTTGCTTTCTTCATTTTAATTACATGAATTTCATCAATGTTTATTAATATTATTATTATATTATAAAGTTGCCATATTAAAGGTAGTGGCAGAAGTATTTAATATATTTTTAACTGCATAATATTATATGTATATTCTTCAACAACAAGTCCCTCTTTATAATGATTACATATTAAATAATAAAACTTCGTTTTAATGACTATAAAACAGTCCACACACATCATGTGTTTCAGGCTGGAAACTTAAGCAGCCCATCACCAGCCAATGTAAACGTGTCTGTAATGAGACGAAGATCAAAATGAACTTCGTGACCGTGATTTTTGAATGTTCATTCGTGACTATTTGCATGTGCTTTTATTTTATATTTAATTGTGATTTATCACCAGTTTTTCAGTGCTATTTCATTAGTGGTTATACATACTCGTAGAGATTTAGACAGGTTTCAAGGCTTAAAAAATGTACTCTTCATCATGCATGACATTTAAAAGCCAATAAATTTGAAAGAAATTTTAAGAAGAAAATGTCTTATCTAATCGCAAATTTTCAAATATTCAATAAGACCACAAAAGTCTAAAAAATCTATTCAGAAAAACAACAAAAGTGTCTATTCAGAAAAATTAATGCTTAGCAATTAAAAGATAGTGTTCATCCTGAAAAGATGGGTTACATCAATTAATGTCAAATTATTGTTGTTTGAATGTTTTAGGCTTTATATTTATTCTACACTAAAATTTAATTAATTTCAATAATAATAATAAAAAAAACAAAATTTATCCTTTGTTAAGAAAAATTTTTGCAGGTCATATTATCAGAATCTGAGTTTTAACTGTTTTAAAGTATTGCCTTTTATCTTGTAATTATATTGAAATGTGTGTGGACTGCCTCAACATTTATTGTAATCAAAAATTTACATGTAGCTTAAATGTTTTACTTTATCATAAAATTTGGATAAAAAAAACTGATAAAGTTCCCTCTTACAATGATTATATGTGCTTGTATAAATTTTGGTGGGTTGCATTAATTAGAGCACCAGATATAATTGTTTATGTGTAATTCTATAAATTGTAATTACTCTAACTTTTGGTTGTTTTAAGAAAAGAATATCTCTAAATGATCCAAAAATGATAACATTTAAAAAAAGGAAATAATCTCTCCTTGTAATCATTATATTTATCCATGGGGGAATAAAAAAAAAAGGCTACATGAATAAGGGGATGAGTTATCCCTTTAGGGGTGACGAATGTGGTACATGATATCATAAGATATCTCAATGGGCAGAAGTAGTCATCTTTAGATATTGTTAGAATTTTCGATTCAATCAAAATTTTCCATTTTATTCGTAACTATTTTGTTAATAAATTGTCATCTTTTTTTTCAGTCTTTTGCCTGTTTTTATGAAAATACAAAGTTGTTATTAGACTGTTAAATGATTATAAAATCATTTCATTTCAAAACATGGAACACCCCAGCATTTGACATTTCTATTGTTCTGCCATATGCTCATATAATCGACTGTTAGATAAACAATGTGGAAAGTAAGTTTGAAATTATATTTGTGTTTATTATAGACCGGGAGACAGAAGCACAGACAATCTTATTGAGTTCATGGGAGAAAATCTAGGATTAGTTAAATAGTATTGATTTGCATATTAAAACACAATTGATTTATCAAGTCCTATCTTGGTGGGAAAAACCTAAAAACTTAATTTTAGCAGTTATCTTGTATGTTTACCATTGTGCTTTAAAGCAGCCAAAAGTATGAAAACATGGAGGATTGGGAGCAGGAAAAACTGAAGGATTTAACAGATTTAGGTAATTTTTTTATGTATAGGATTAAAATCAGTATACATTAGTGAACTTATCTATTGCTCTAAAGAAAAAGCTTCAAACATGTAAAATTATCAAAAATAAAATAGATAAAAAATATTCAATATGTAGTATAAAATAAATATTTTTTTTTTTTTTTAAACTGCAAATTATTGATGCAATAAATAACATAACATGATGATCTTTAAGATTTTGCTCATGCTGTAAATAAATTTTTTCTTGATTGGGGAGATTATCTTGAAGAATTAAAATCATAATATAAAGACAAATAAGAGAGTATTCAAAGATTGGGATGCTAGTTATAGCATAATAATAATAATCTTTATCTACTGAATCTAATGACAAAAAATGTTGACTTCAAATTATCATTCCAAAAACAAAATCCCATGAAGTATTTGAAATTTAATATTTGAATAATTATGAAAAATGATATATTTACCAAGCTACTTTACCAAAATGTTTATTATTGGTAATCAAAAGATTTTTTATAAAGAGTTCAGAGTATCAATGTTTCACTGGATAGAGCAGTTTATTCTTTGAACAGAAAACTTTTCTAATACTGTTTAATTAAAATATGAATTTTTTCAAATTTTTATATAAATTCACTGTAATTATTTGATTTAAATTATTTTAAAATAAAGTTACACTACTTAAATTCCAACAATGTCTATTTTTATAAAAAAAATATTCATATATATGTAATAAGAAAGGAGGTTTAAAAAAAACCTGTTTAAACAAGAACAAAAAAAAGTCTTTTTTTTTTTTTTAACAGGTTTTTTGCCAACTCTGAATGGAACTTGTAAAATGTGTGGAAAATAAATGTATAATAAAGAAAAAGAATTTTTAAATACTGATAATGTTATCATTGAGGGAATGGATCTCGGAGGAGGGGGGGGGGGGGGGAGGTGTCTAAAATTACCAAAAAGTTTGTTATACATGCATTGTACTGACCCTAAAGACAGTTATAGTCAATTGAATATATCATTGTATTTATTTAATACTAAAATTTGACGATGAATTCTAAAAGAAATTAGGTAGAATAAAAAAATAATATTTTTTAAATTAAGAGTCTTTGCATCCTACATGGTATGCTTACCAACCCATGCCCAAACCATGAATATTCTAAAAAATGCTAGTTGCTCTGTTTTATAGAGATTACCCAATCATAAAAAACTAAATAATATTATTATTATGATTAGTATCACTCTTTCGTAATCTACTTAATAATCATTTCATTTGACTGGATTATTTTCAGGTTTTCAATGTCACATTTGCTGTTGTTGTGTCAGCTGTTTTGTAATTAATTAAATATAAAAATACATTTGTAAATAAACTCTCTCATTAATGTTAATCTTATGGAGGAAATTTTTTAAGATATCTTGCACGCATTTTAATTTTTTGCATTGGCCAGCTGAGAATGATCTGACTCTACATCTGCCCTTCTTTACTTTTTCGATTGTGTTTGCAGATTTTTTTTTTTCAAGAGGATGCTTTCACCTTTGAAACTGGTTCTGAAAATGAAAATGTCCTAATTAAAAATATCTGTAAACAAAATGAAAAAGTAAAAAATGCCCTTTGTATAGATTAATCTCTGCTAGTCACTGAAAAAGAATTGTTTAAAAATACTGAAATACAAATGAGATATCTGCAAAATAATAATAATAAAATATTCCATTGGATTAGTATTTGTGAGGGTGATTTCATTCAGTTGACTGAAGTAATCTTTTAATTTTCCTCCATTGAATAATTTTTTTGCACATGATAATTTGTTTTAATATTTTCTTACTTTTTTAATATTCACATGTAAATATATTTTTCAATAGAAAAGTGTTTGGTATTAATATTATCTGGCCTTTTGTGACATGATTTTTCATAATCAGAGATACATCAAATTAATGTATTTTAACAGAATTTTTATGCACATGCATGTGCCCCACCAATGGCCGAGAAGTTCTGTTCTCGAAACTGGTTGTCTGGCGGGTGTTATATAACCCAATCATTTGAAGTTTTTGTGGTTTTCTTCAAGCCTTCAATTTCCTTGCGTTAAATATAGGTTAAGTTCCCTTAATAATTGACTGTCATAAACACACACATGTATATGGGTGATTCTCAAAATAGGGGACAATTTCAAAAATGAAATCTTAAAAAAATTACTGTTAGCAAAATTTCTGAAAAAAATATGTGTTGTTAATATAGTATTAGGTATACTTTTCATGTAGTCAGCAGAGCTAAATATTTAAAAATTAACTTAAAAAAATAATTAGTATTTTTTGAGCCATGCTAATGACAAAACAAATTGAATGGAATAAATATATTAAGAAATTTTTATTTTCTTCCTGTTTAAATATTTTTTTCTACGTTTATTAGCCTTCCTTTCCAACATATAGTTTCCATTTTTACATATATACATATAAGGGGAATAAAAACATTACCAAAGAGCAAACTTTGTTTACATGAACAACATTCTGACACTAACAGTATAAGAAGCTGTCTTAGTGATTTTCTGACAGATTTAATGCATATTTTAGGGATAATAAATGCAATACCTAAATTTATATGTAAAATTAAACTTTAAAAAGGATACAATATAAGTACTAGTTACATTTATGCACATAGGAGTCTTTAGCATGGACAGAAAAACCATGCTAATGACACTGATATTTGTCCATGCTAATGACAAATTTTAATTTAAATAAGATTATGAGCCATAATATAATCACAATGCAATAGTCCTTTCTGGGGCTTTTTAAAACACAAAAGTTCTATGCAAATAAGTAAAATAAAAATTTTAACTATAAAATAAACATGAAAATTATTATCCATTCTAATGACATACAATTGATGTACTCGCCTAATATTCAACTTCTATTCTTAAAATACAATACATGCTTCTATTTTCAGGCTGGAATAAAATGGCTACTTGTTGCCATGGAGAAACTTTATATTTTCAAAGTATTGTCATATGTGAAAATGAAATTTTGATTAATAAACAGCTGTTATAGTATGACCTTGTTTTGAAAACAGAATATGGAGGACAAACTTTAATTCTCTTTTTATATACTATAATTTTATTTTTAAAAAGAAATTTATTGGATAAATCCTCTCCTTGATTAATTTAAAGAAAGAATAACATTTGTTTTATTTTATAAACATGATATTAACTCTTGAAAAAGCTAGTATATACAAGGCACAGCTGCTGTGGACATCCATGCTAATGACATTTTGAACATTTATTCTGTTATTTTAAGGTGTTTTTAAATAAAAAGTGAGTAATTCTTGAGTGCAAATAATGAATAATATTAAGACAAACATATCTAAGTATAAAAACATGACAGAAAACCTCTCAATTTTTTTTGTATGCTGAAAGACATAAATTGTCCCCTATTTTGAGAATCACCCATATATATTCACATATACATATATATTTAATACTGGAGCCCGGTTAATCAAAAAATTACATTGGGTAACATAAATCTTGCTGATTTTGATCTAGTTGTTAACTCGCAATAATTTTAATACAGTGAAACCTCCAAATAAGGGACACCTCTATTTAAGGGACAAAACCTCCGGTCCCAGTCCCAAGGTATAGGACGTGTAATGTATTTACCTCTGAATAAGGGACACTTGAAAATGAGATTAAAGGGACTGTTTTTTGAATTTTAGGTAATGAAGTAGTCTTTGATGAAGATGAAAATACAAATTTTTGTGAATTTATCAAACAGATGAACAGTCATGTTTATACAGAGGCGTACAATACAATTAACGGCCATTTATTTACCCAGAATTCTGATTTGACATCAATGCCTTTATCCGCATTGAAAGTAATGCTGAAAATTGTGAGGATGATTCTGAAATTGGAGAATGAAAGAAAATTGTGAAATAATGAACTATACAGATGCTTTTAGGCTGTTCTCAAATCCAAAAATGGCAACTTTTAAGAGATAAGTTTTAAATTTTTTTTATTCGGAAATGTCTGAAGCTAACAGGTGTTGTTGTTCAGAAAATATGTAATCGACCACTTTTTTTTTTCAAATGCAATAGATTTTACAGAAAATATTGACAAAATGGACGTTTTGAACCAAATTTCCATGCGAAAGAAGAATAAATACTCAAGAAAGGATAAAAAAGGTCTTTGTCACGTGATCAAAATCGCGTATAACTCAATAGATGATTTATTTATTAAAAAAATGAAAACGCAATTCAATTCCAAATTGCTTCCATATTGAAACCATAGTCAAGCGTTCCAATTTTATACTTTTCCGTTAAAAATGAATTTTTAACTTAAAAAAAATAAAAAATAACTGAATTTTGTGTCAAAAGTTTTCCGCTTGCTGAGTAGGGCAGTGGAGATATTTGTTGTCCTAAAATGCGCAAAGCATTGGAATACATTTTTTTTTGGGGGGGGGGAAAGATATTGAAGGTAATATAGAATTGTAAATATAGTAAATGAACACTTCAAAGATTTCTATAGGAAAATTGAAATTTGCGAAACAATCATTTTTGACTGATTACTTCAAGTAAAATTCTTTCAAATGTTTTTATACTTTTGTATGTACATAATATGCATAAAAAATACAAATCAATAATTCTACAAATAATTTAGTAATTAATTGAAAATTTTAAATAATTAATTCTCTTTTCTTTCTTTTGTCTGATTAACATAATTTATACATTTCACATACATTTAAATTCCTCCTTTGATGCTTTGTTATTTTTATATCCTTCTGAATTAAAAATAATGTAAAAAACTCCGAATAAGGGACACCTCTATTTAAGGGACAAAAGTTCCGGTCCCATAGGTGTCCCTTATTCGGAGGTTTCACTGTACTTTTATCTTGACTGGACACAGGAACTGGAGTCCTGTGAATTTTTTCCTAATAAAGACGAATTCTTCACATTTTTAAACAATTCGTTTGGATATAAAATGCTTTATTTGAAAACAAAACAAGCTGACAGGAACGATAAACATCAGTTATTATTATTATTAAAACATCAGTTAAATGATGGATCGATTGCGACATGGGGCTGCTTTTTGTTCAAAGATGTGGAGCCATTTGTATATGTTTTTAGCAAAATTTAATTCAAAGACACATGTACAAACTCTTTCTGGCCATCTCTCACTTGTTGATACAATTATTGCAGGGAAAAAAAAAAAAAAGAACGGCTATAACAGTGAGATAAAGTGCCTATCCACAAAACATCAGTTCCACAAGAAAAATATTGAAGTCTTGCAATGGGCGCTCAGAAATCCAGTTTTAAATCCCATCGATAACTTATGGTGAGATCTAGAAGGTTGAATTTATCAAAAAGGAAGGCATTTTTTCTCATCATCAGAACACAGGTTTATGATTAAGGATGAATAGCACAAACACAATCCCGAACAGTGCAAAAATGAATGATGTCGAGGAATGGTGGAATATTTGCAATCACTAAACTTCAGAGGTGGTTACATAATATATGAAATATTAGTTCCTTTGGCTACTATATTGAATTTATTTGCTGTCCTTATAGTTTTTACACAGGGAAAAATGGTGGGTTTTTTTTTACAATTACTTTATTTTCGTAATAAAATACTCACAGTTTAATTTTGTTGATTTTTTTATTAGCTTTTCAACTTGATACCTTTTATAAGGAAAAAAGATTTATTTGTTTTGAAATTTTCAAGAAAATCAACATTTTTTGCTGTTTTTATAGTTTTTACGTGCAAAGTAGTTATTAATGGGCATAATCAAGAATTACTGCTTTTATATTTCACATTGATTTTAATATAAATTTATTAATAGTTTAAATAATTAAAAAAACTTTTTTGAATAGAGAAAGAAACCTGTAATATGTTTGGGTCAATTTAGTATAAAAATCAGATGACTTTCATGAAGATATAAATTAATGTTTTTGAAATGGGTTTAATTATATCATCCTCAAAATCATGTTCTTCCAGCTGTATCAAGATTTAAGATAATATGGATATACAATGACATTTCCTGGTCCATTTGGATCCAAGAAACTCAAATAAAATGTCAAAAATGGGCGTTATTAATTGAAAATTCAAAGTTTGTATAATTTTTTTAATGTAGATTACTTCGAAAGCATAATTTATACACAATAATAATTAATAAACATTATGCTCAGTCTGATTCCTAGAGTTTATGATTATTTTTGGTGTAATTAGTTCAGAATAACCCCTTTCATTCCACTTATCACCATTGATGCTCTGGAAATTGGTAACTGAAAACTAAGATTTTTTTTTTTTTGCTATGCGTGAAATAGAGTTTTTGCAATGCTGCAAAAAGTTCAATTTTCTTTAAAAATTACATATTTTTTTAACTTAATAAGAATTGTTTATCAGTCAGTTAAATAGGAGATAAATTTAACTTTTGTTACAATCTGACAGTAATTACTTTTGCGAGTCAGATATTTTGTAGCAAGAGGTATTTTGTTCTAGCCTTAAATCATGACTTTATCTATATACAAAATGCTAAATTTATGTTTCACTATAACAAAATTTGGTACAGCGCAATTTATGCTGCGGTGGCGTTCGCAGCATAAATTGCCCTGATGTGCCAATAAAGAGCAATCTCGTTGTTTGCACGTGCACACAGTTATCGTTTGGATTTCTTGTTGCCTTGTTGTTTGCTGGTTTTTGATGCCTGTTTTGCTCAAAAACAGATCAAGATGCAATTTTATTTTTTTCAGGAGCAATAATACAGGAGTTAAACTCTATATTGGGCCATTTTCCACCGAAATCTGACTAACTGCTTTTTTTTAAATAATGTGTTTTGAATTTTGAAAGTGTTTTATTTTATGATTTGTCACAAAAATTTTAGGTGTAGATTGGCGATACTTAAAAACCATCAAATGTTGCGCACACAGTTATCGTTTGGATTTCTTGTTACCTTGTTGTTTGCTGGTTTTTGATGCCTGTTTTGCACAAAAACAGATCAACATGCAATTTTTTTTTTTTTCAAAAGCGATAATACAGGAGTTAAACTCTATATCGGGCCATTTTCCATCGAAATCCAACTAACTGCTTTGTTTTTAAATAATGTGTTTTGAATTTTGAAAGTGTTTTATTTTATGATTTGTCGCAAAAATTTTAGGTGTAGATTGGCGATACTTAAAAACCATCAAATCTGTAGCTGCGGTGGCATTAATACGTAAGTACCCAAAATTTATACAAAAAGAAATGGTCTAATAAAGATTAACTTTATTACAGTAAAATAATTTACAGAACACTCTTCCCATGATTTGCAAAATTCTTATGATAATTTAGGGGTGATTGTGTTCAGGTTATATACCTGAATTCAGGTATTTTGTAAATTTACAGTACCAAAATTCCAATTTTTATGATAGTTCAATTCTTAAAATAAAATATCAATTTCATATGATTGCTAAACATAATTAAAATTTATATATTATGTAATTTGGCCTTCCTGTTATAGATATGTTGTCTTTCCCCCTTGTTCCCATACAGAAACAATTCCTCGCTAAAATTTCAGGTATTTTTTCATGAGCCCACAATCAGCCCTGATAATTAGAGTTCAAGGGAAATATTTAAATTTCGATAATTAAGAGAAATGTACGAATTTTATTCCTCGAAGTTGCAGGATTTTGTGTCTAGCGTATTTTATTATTATTTAAAAAACCTATTACAATTTTTCAATATAATCATCATTTTATTTAATAATAGATCTTTCCATGATTAAATTTAACATTTTTAAATTTGAAATACATACTAGAATTTCCATATAGTTATTTAACCATGGAAAGTTTGTCATTAAATGGAGCGAATATTACTAACCGAAAATTATGTTGTAGATTTTGTGAATTAAAAAAAAAAAAATCACTCGCTGTTTCATTCCAAAGCTTGCAGAGTCCAAAAGTGTCAACAGGTTTAGATTCTTCGTTATCAAAGATCATGTTTTCAAATCAACAACAAAATGTTTTTTACCATCTGATATTTTTGTCTTTCTTTTCTCAAATTATTTTCATAAAGCATGGTTTTAATTATAGGTGCATTCAAGGTCCGAGTTTAAAGGGGGAGGAAGAAACAAGGTATCAAGACCTAAAGTATTGATAATTTGTAAATTATTTGGTGAAATTCTAACCCAGGGTGCCATGGCTATTAAAATTTTTCTTGAGTGCATTTTTTCTCTCTTGATGATTACTTTGGTTTCTTATTCTAAAATTGTTTTGATCTATTTTAATTTTTTTTGTTGTGGGAGAAAAAAAAAACTTCTCTTGTGCTGCTTGTCTGTTGTTTGAGGATTATTCGCTTAATGAATTCTCAAAAATTAGAGCACTAGTCAGAATACATATGTTCAACAAGAGAAAGAATATTTGAGCAGCTTAAGAATTTAGGCGTGCAAAGTTTTCTTGAGACAATGGTGCACCGGCTGGCGTGCCAGTCTGAGCCTGCCCGTGACCTCCCTTTTGGATCTGCCGTTGACACGTACATACATCCTTTTTTTGTACATTCACAATCATTTTACTTTCTCATTTAATAACTACCATGTAAGAGAAAATAAACAGTCAAGTGCAAGTATTACTCACACTCAGAGAGTTCTGTACAATAAACATATATATTATTAACCCTTGGGGACAAGCAACTGATATATGTCGTATTTAAAATTCTCAGAATCCTTCATTATTCTCACCAGTTATTTTTTATTGTAAAGTTTACCTTAATTAAATGGAATATTATCACTATTTATGTACAGAAAATTTCTGTTTTGAAATATCGGTGGTTAAAGATTAAAAATTAAACATTGTGAAGGAGCTAACTGTATCAGGCGCGGATCCACGGGGGGGGGGGCGATCGGGGCGATCGCCCCCCCCAAAAAACATATGAAGGTGATTCAAAATCGTCGCAAAATGAAACAAAATGATGCATTTTTTTTTTTTTTTTTTTTTAATCTAATGTTTTTGAAGTTCAATTTCCATCAAAGTTTCATCTGTTGTATGAAATCAACGCACGAAATCAGTTATTTGCGCTAAAACGATATAGACTCGCTTGACAAATTCTCATACTTTGACATTTTTTAACCCTTTATTAATGTGCCCGACAACCATCTTACTGAAAGATTTTTCATTCTTTATTTTACACTGAGGATATGAAATGTTCTTTCATCGAAAGTCCGGCTCTTTTCTCTGACCAGATGAAATCTGATAAACATGAATTCTTTCTTTTTGCATAGAAAGAAGATTTTCCAAGAAGGGAGAAAAACTTTAAACGGACCGAATAACTAATCGTTTGCACCTTCGACAGCCTGCCTTGACCGACCGATAAATCTTTATGTAATACAGCACCACAAGAAGGGGTAAATGGTTTTTCTATTGTAAGAACAGATTCGACAGTCGTTAGAAAAATCCTGGTTTAATTACTTACAGAGAAATGGGAGAAACAAAATTTCCTACACACGACCCCTCAAGGTTTGGCCCTAACTATAGAGTATATAGGAGCCTTAGCCCTAACAATGACCACGCACTCACTCCCCTCTAATTCATCTTCATTTGTCATCGCTGCTTGAAACACACTTTAGGATACGAAATTCTGGTTGACGTTGCCAGTGAGAAAATAATATAAACTAATGATAAAAGAGTAAAATATTAAAACTTGTACTTCGAAAATACCCTGAAGCCTTTGAAAATACCCGCAATTCGGGTAATTATTCCCAGATTGGATTGATGTTCAGTTGCTGGTAACAGTTCGTCCGGAAATCTTTAAACTGTGTTTCATTCTTATTTCTCTATACTTTGGGATACAGAGGCAATAGTAGTTAAAATTTAAATGTTCTTTTTCTTTTTTAAATTAAAATATATATATATATATATATATATATATATATATATATATATATAAATAACAGTGTTATCGAGAATGCCTCCGAAACGAAAAGGTGGAAATATGGACATTCTGGAGTTATTCAAGAAAAAAAACAAAAAAAAAAAAAACAAGTGAAAACAGAATAATTGTAAGTATAATTTTTTTAAACTACTTTTTGTATGTATAGTTTCACTTTTCACTTAAATTCTATTTTACAAGGTACAATATGTTTTTGCAATAAGCCATATTTTGAGAATAGAGGTAATTATATACTAAAAGGATTGGTTAACCGAATGTTTCGATTGATCGAACGTCGGATAATGGAGAATATGTAGTATTTTTAAATTACATTAATTATGTCATATTTATTTAATAATTAACTCCAAGGAATAATTTAATCAACAGAAACAGGGATGATTCTCGTCCGAAAATTCCGAAATTTCCGAAAATTTAAGGCATGCTCTTCTGAAAATTTGAAATTGGGTTATCAGTTCCGCATAGTTGCCAACTTGTACGGTTTTGCGCGCGGAAAAAACAATTGCGTAGAAATGCAAATTTCCTGATAGGATCGCCGAAATAGCATACATTTCGTCAATATTTCGTGGAAGAACGACGATTTCGTCAGTGTTTTTGTAAACGAACTTTGTCAAAAGATCGACGAAAAACGTGAATTTCCTGTGCGGATCGCGGAAAAAACGGCAATTTCACCAAATATCGCAGATAAAACGCTGATTTCTTCTGAAGACGGCGGGAAAACGCCGATTTAGTCTAAAGATTGCGGATATAACGCCGATTTCTTTAAAACATCGCGGGAAAAAACGCCGTTTTCGATAAAAGATCGCTTTACAAAATTTTGTCAAAAGAATATTTGAAAAAATACGCCGATTTCATCAAAATATCACGGAAAAAACGCCGATTTCGTCAAAAGATCGCGGGAATAAAACGCCGTTTTCGAGAAAAAAAATCGCGTAAAAAAGCAATTTTGTCTAAAGATCGTCGAAAAAACGCCGATTTCACTTTTAAAAAAACATGGGAAAACGTCGATTTCGTCAAAAGATCGCGGAAAAACCGCCAATTTAGGCAAAAAATCGCAATAACTCGCCGATTTTGCTAAAATATTGCTGATTTCGTCTGAAGATAGCGGGAAAACGCCGATTTTGTCCGAAGATCGCTGAAGGGGGGGGGGGACTCACGACCCCCCCTCCCCCCGCCCATTTCCGAAAATGCGATGCGAATTTCCGAAAAAAAAATTTCATCCAGAATCACCCCTAAACAGAAAATTGTGACTGTTGGTTACATATCACTCGGTATCGCCCCCCCCAAAACGATTCTCTGGATCCGCCCCTGAACTGTATTATTAAAAGAAAATCATTGCGAAAGAATAATAAGACTTTGTAAAAAACTATAGAAAGTAGGATTCGTTATCGCTGTATGTACTAGAAAAGTGTGATTGGATAAACCATAAAAATTCAAAGCGATATGAAGCCAAATATTGCTATTCTGTATAACTCTTTTATTTTTTTTATCTTATCTTTATCTATGTATAAGGAATTTAACTCTGTACTGAGAATAAAAGGTACTGCATATTTAAACTTCATTTCACATTTCATAAAAGTAAATTAAACTTAATAATAACCTTTTCTTTAAGTATTTTTATGTTATTTGAGAGCAGATCATTTCAATAGTATTTTTTACCTCGCCAATGCAGTGTTTATTTTTTGTGATGTAGATAAAAATAATGCTTTAATATTGAAATAAAATGTCTTGGTTTGCCTTATTATTTTCTGTTTTTCTTCCTCTTTATTTGAATGAAATAATAAAAGATTTATATTTTAAATGAGATGAATGCAATATAATGATTATGGCAAGAACATTGTTTGTCAATATATAAACTGTGGCTAACTAATAAAAAAATGTAGTTTTTCACAAGGAACTGTTCTAATATTAATAAAATACAGTAAAAAATTATAAGTAGGAACTCCTAAGGATTTTTTAAAAGGTCTGCTTTATTAATTTTATTATGTATAATGTTATGGTTATGATATTCTTTTTATTGGGACTGTGATATTCCTTCTTGATCATTGATGCAGGATTTTTTGAGACAGCCCTATCATTACATCAGAAGTTTCATGGCTTTGGTCAAAGAAATACTATATAATTATATTTGCTGAGTGAAATCTGTCAAAATTTTTTAGTGTTTAAACTGTACCATCAAATTTATTTTAAGAAAAATAGCTACAGCTCAGATTCAATTTGTTCAGGCTAATATTAAAAGAATGCTGAATTCTTTAGAATAGTGATAAATGCTATAGAGGGAATTCTAAAATGCTTGCATTTTATTGACATGAATATTAAAATATGAATATGTTGACTTTCTCAATATCATTGATCTTACTCTAGCATTTGGTTTATTTTCAAATTTAATAAATACTAATTCAGAAATATAAAGAAATAACAGAAATTATAAATATAATAATGCGGAAAAAAAATTCAATAGAAAAGCGAAATTAAAAAGGAAGTAAAATTCATAAATAAGTTGTGATGACATCTACAATGAATCCTTCATGCTTTTGTTAATAAAAGAAAAAGCGTTTTGATTCGGCATTACAGCCTAGTATATTAAAATACAATTTTATCTTTTAAAAAAGGAGCGTTTTAGTTCGAATTACAGCCTGGTATATTAAAATACGATTTTATATAAATAATATTTATATATAAATAGATGAATATACAATAAGCGTTAAAAGTGAAACATTAAATAAATATGCAATTTTCCGCTCGCAATATGTCAATCAATCGTTATATTTTTTGTAATTATAAATTTTCTTTACTCCAAAGTAAATAAGTTGAGTAATAAAACAATTTTTTTATTACAGCTGCTTATGAAACTTTTTTATCTACTATATATTTTTTAAATATTGATAATCATAATTTTTCACGTTGATTTAATTATTATTCTGAAATACATTATAGTATGTGATGTTTCATGTAACTTGTGTGTTTACATCTATAATATGTCAACAAAAATATACGAGGTTGCCAGAAAATCGCCAAGAAAAACGCCAAATCTCCCGCTTCATTAGAGGTGATGACGTCACTTTTGTAGAGAAACATAAAAATCACGTGACTGCTGCCATTCGTTGGAATCCCTTATAGAGCACGGGCACGGTTGCAAGTAAACTGTCATTTTCGCTGTTTGGGTGGCAGAAACTTCGCCGTTCCTTGTTTGTGGTCCTTTAAATCCATAGCAATCTTCCCGATATCATGACTTTTTCGTCCAATCATGATTATTTTTTGGAAAAATATAGTCCTATCTGGCTAGGCTTAACTTTTTTCTAATGTTTCATTCATCCTCTGCCCCTCCCCCCGATATATAAAAAAAAATAAACATTTATTGTTGATCTATATAGTTTAAAAATTCTGTTCCGTTTACCGCTTTCTACTGTTAATAAATCAATAATGAATAAAGCAAATTAGGTTTCTTCCGTCAAAAATTACACTTTCCGCCCTTTGCCCCCCCCCTCCTCTGATCATATACAGTTTCATATTTTTAAAACTCTTTATTTTTTTTAAATAAAATTTGTCGCATTTATTTCTGACTTATCACAATAAATAAATAATAATTTAGATTATCTCTAGCTTATCCGAAATATGTATGCTTCCATTCTTAGCCCCCCCCCCCCATTCCCATCATGCAAATAAGTTTTTTTTTTTTTTTTTCTATAAAAAAAAATTCTACTATGTTTTTCTCTCTCCAGAGACAAAAAATAATCAAATATATCAATACAAATATATCGATTTTTTATCATCTCTTTTATAACGAAAAAATTTCTTCACTCTACCCCCCCCCCCCCCTCCAGCAGAATGAATTTTAAAACTTTAAAATTCTTCATTTGAAAAGAAAACTGATATATTTGTTGCTCACTAATAAGAATAAATAAATAATGATTAAATCACTTCCTAACATTCCGAACTTACGCTTCTCCATGTAGCCCCCCCCCCCTTCCGGAATACAAAGGAGTTTTTTTTTAAATCTTTATTTTACATAAAAAATCTTTTCAATTTATTGTTCCGTAGTCGCAAAAATAATTAATCATATAACTTATACTCTGTTTCTGAAATTCTCATCCAGTCTTCTCTTTGTCCTCCCCCCCCCCCCCCCGCCCAGTTTGCTGATTGTCAAATATTAAAAAATAGTTATTTAAAAATATTGATTTAAAAAATTATTTATTTTTAAAAATATTTATTTAAAAAAGTGCCAGACCTGTGTGTCATGAATACATGAAAAATAATCTTAATTATCGTTAATTTACAATCATTTACGCTCCCCCCCTTTTGATACAAATATATTTGTATGCTAGTAGGAAAGAGTGAGAAGCATAAATTGTGATTTCTTAGGTTTTAAAGTTAAAATCTTTAAGTTATTTTTAATTCTATGTAAAAAAAATACTAATATTAATAATATTAATAATAATATTTTTTTGTTTGTTGTTCTATAACGACAATAGAGAAATAATTAGTAATATAAATAATCCCCATTACTGAAATTTCCGTTTCCCTTTCTTCTCATATCCTCCATATAATATTCAAAATTTCAATGAAAAACGTATTCGTTGATATCTAATAACTATAAATATCTCCTTTCTCCCCGCCCCACCCAAAAAATAATAATTCTGCCCCTTCGTGTGTTTTGCTACAGCACACTACAAAAAAAGTGCATTAATAACTCTAATAAAGTTTGTTAATATCTCAAAGTAAAGATATTTGTACGAGAAGTCTGTGGTAATTACAGTGGAAAAGGAATCGTTTTTGCCACCCAAACAAGCGAGCAGCTGAAGCGTGACGTCACATGCGCGTGCTCTATCCAGGTTCATGCTAGCTTCGTTGAGATCACTGACAAGGAAGGTCTCCATACGGTATAATTTTTTTCCCAACCGGGTTTTGCCATCCAAACTGTGTCTCGCAATCTGATTGGCCAGAGCTTTCGGCATGAATTCGACACTTGGCGGAAATCGTGCTTGGCGAAAAACACTTCTTTGTTTTAATTTTCTGTTTCTTATAGCGTAAGATTTATTTTTTTAGCAAATTCTATGTCATCATATGAAATTAAAGAAAAATGGCCCTTATCAGAGCCAATTTCCTGAAATTTACTAATTTTTTTTTTAAATAATTTTTTAGAATGAATCTTGGTATGTTTATTTTTACTTTGTTCTATCTTTAATAGAAGAATATATTGCAATCGAAATTTTTTTCGACTTTCAGTTTTTGACCGATTTGCACGTTTTAGAGATCAGAGGTTTTAAAAAATATGTTTTTAGAAAATGTCTGTCGGTCTGTCTGTGTGTCTGTCAAGTGACGTATTCAGTGTGTTGGCTGATGAGGCTGCAGCCCCCTCCGAAACTTGAAAAAAAAACATGAAATATAATTACAAAAGTTTATAAAAATGTAATGAAATCTGCGAAGATAGTCCTTTTAGGGAGCAGAATAACTTTTCGTTTCAGGCAGGTTTTTATTTAAAAAAGTATTATTTCGCAGAAATCACAAGAAAACTGTTTCAGCCAAATTTCCGTTATACACAGGCTATTTTTACAGGTCATAAAATCTTTTCTAATTAAGACGAAAACCTTTTGAAAACAAAATATTTGTAGTCCCATGCGATTCAGCGATTCAATCTTAGCAGGCTCTGTATAATTTATGCATTACCTGTTATGAAAAAAAATCAGTTTAAAGCGTAAAAGTTATCTTTCTTATGATTCTCTCTTAGAAACTTTTACTATAGGGAAGTTGCAATCAGCTGATAAACCATTGTATTCAAGTGGAGGTAAGGGTAGTTCAACCAATCAAGACTGCGTATTTTAGTCTTTTACCTCCAGCGTGACGTCAATTGCAACTGCCCTATACCTCAGCACCCACCGAAATGATAAGTCTAGATACGCCACCGTGTGTGTCCGTGTGTCACCATTGTACCATCGAAAAGTGTATGAAAATATGCATAGAATTGAACCAAATTTTTGTGCATGATTATTTTTGGGTATGGCAGGCAGGTCAACCCTGAATTTGAAAAAAAATCTACCGGAAGTAGGGCCCTGTAAAAGTGATTTCCATGCTATTTTCATTATTGTAACATCGAAAAGTATATGAAGTAATGTACAGAATCGAACCAAATTTTTTGTGTACGTTTTTGGCTATGGCCGGAAGATCTTTTTTGAATTTGGAAATATTCCAAGGGAAAGGATCACTGTGATAACGCTTTTTGTATCATTTTCTTTGTTCTTTGTAGTTCTATTGTCCATCGGCTCGTACAGAGACAACTATTCTTATTAATAAAAACTAATTGTTCTTATTAATGAAAACACTATTCGATTACATAGTTATGTAATCGAATGGTGTTTTCAATTTTTGGTAAAAGCAGAAGATATTTCAGAAAATAATGTCGAAGTTGGTGTTAGAAAAAAAAAAAAAAATAAAATAAAAAGATAACGAAGCTTGTTTCTGAAAGATTTCTTTGACAATCGCAATAATTGAAATATAATATAATATTGCATATAAATATTATAATATAAATATTATAATATAAATATTATAATATAAATATTATAATATACAATTTAAAAAACAATCGGACAATTGCGAGTTTTACTTGCATAGAAGAAATTCCGTACTACAAAGTACAATCGTGCACAGAGTTTAAACATGGTATTTTACAAAGGGGCCTCGAAAGCAGGTCGAAAAGTTACAATACCGCCTTAGTCCGTGGCATTATTTTCTAGATAGGTTTCTAATTGATAACATAGCAAATTGACTAGATTTAAAAATGACTATTTTTATAATAGCGAGTTTTATTTCGTTATTTCAAATTAATTAGAGCTTTTTTTTTTCTTTTTGAGTAAAGTAACTAAATTGAGTGTAATAATTTAAGTTTGGTAAACAAAGTTATTTTTAGTACTCTGTAATGCAAGAATTTACAGTTATTTACGCATATGTTTCAAAGTTGAAACAGATTCTAACAAAATCAAGATACTAAGCTAAGGAATAAAAACTCGCCATCATCAAAGTAATTTTTTAGTATCTAACAAATATAACAGCGTTAGACAATTATATAACTGGATCTTCAACTTTTTGCAGTGAAAGAAAATGATAGGGAAGATGTTTCTTTTTTAATGGATAGATACTGTGTTATATTTCAACAACATATTCGAATTTTGTAAAATGCTTTGTTTAGAAAAGGTCCATTTTAAATGGCTAAATACTGTGTTGTATTTTATAATATGTTTGAGTTTTGAAAGCATTAGGTTATTTTTCTTTAAATAACATCATAAACTCCCCTCCCCCCCCCCAAATAAAAAGAGTACAAATTATTTGTTTTTATTCTTCTTGAAAATAAAATAAAAAGCAATTTGAGAATATTTTTGAAAAAGGAACACATTAATTTCTTTAGCATATTCAGAATAACCATTCGGATGTTGCGTATAAAGATATGTGCATACAAAAAAGGGGAAAAAAAACTAAGATGTACTACTTACGAACTGAATTTTGTAGTGTGTAAAAAAAATTTAGCGGAAATTTCAAGTGGGCATTTAGGTGATTAATTATTATTTCAACAAATATTGAAAATGTTTTTTAAATATAAATATTTCAGAATTACATCATAAGCTGAGAAATGGGCAAGAGAAATAGAAATTTCAAGCGAAATTTAGAAGACCGATTATTTATTTGTCATTTCAACAAAATAACTAACTAAATAAAAAAAATTATAGTTGATTTCTATTTTTTCTAAAAACACTCTCTGAAATTCATATTTCCACAAAATTATGCAAAGTTTAAAATCTGTAATTATTTCTTTTTAACATGATATCTCCTATTTTTTATTTTATAGCACATTATTACATCTTCTACAATTCCCCAATTACTGATAATTTTATTTCCTTCTCTCCAAGCACATAATCCTTAGAGCATGCAGAGTTTCATAATTATAAGAATTATTAAATTAAAAATCATTAAGAAAGGTAAAATTTATAATTTATTTGAATAATTACAAATTCAATTAAATAATATTATAATTAAACCAAATTATAAATTTATAGAAAATTTAAAATAAAAAATATAATATTATTTAAATAATTTAAAGAATATGTTAAATTTAAAAAATAACAAATTTATTAATTTTTTTTGGAATTTTTTCCTTTTAAACTTTTTATAATATTGCTAATTTGTGGTTACAGTAAATGATCTTATATAAATCTTCTATCTTCAGAAATTTTCACTAAGTCATCTTTTTATCTACATAATCAACCTTAAGATTCTTTAAAAGTAGCAGAATGCTGTCGAAACGCAGATGACCCGCTCCCCCCTAGCTTTTTGCATAAGTTAATGGAAATTATCTTCTTTCTGTAAAAATCACTTTTGCAATTGATCCCTATTTTAAACAAAAACTTTATTGAAATTAAAAAAATTCTTCCCTTTCTCCGTCCATCCTATCTAAATTCTCTACTTTTAGGATTTTCGCCAAGCACAATACCTTCCCGCCAAAAAAGCCTCTTTGACGCATCCAGCTCCAACCAATTAGATTACAAGATGGCAAAACCCGGTTGGGAAAAAAAATATGCCTCCATACGGGCATACTCAGAAAAATCTGAAAAAATTACAGAATGTTCTTCTCATATAGTTATATATGTTCATAAAAAAATTTCGGCGGAACCTCCTTATAACGTCCGTAAAAAAATAATAAAAATTTCATTTATTTGGCGATTTATCTCCGGTTGGCGAAAAAAAGAAATTTTGAAAAATACGGTTTTACACTTCGAATACTTTTTAAAGAAAAAACTTTCTATGTTCAGTTTATTTAAATAAGTTTAGTTTAAGTACTTTTAGTTTTGCATTTTTACTAGTGCTCGCGATGGGATACGTATAGCAGCTATACGTTTAAACGATATACGTATATCCGTATAATACGCTTTTCTGCTATGCGGATACCTTAAAATATACGTTTAAACGTATCCGGATACGTATAACGCGTATCAATTAAACGTATATTTAAGAATACGTATATTTAATGTATCAAAGTGTCTATTTTCACGGCAGCCGTAAGAATATTAATCTTACGGCAGTCTATTGCACATGCGCAGTCGAGGACTGCCGTAAACGATTGCCGGAGATTCTTGATGAGAATGAATCAGGGAAAATGAGCGACTCATATGTGACAATGAGGGTAGTGTCTATTTGGTATCCCCTGGATCCAGAAAACTGGCGCATGCGCATCTACCGTTCTCTCGCTCGCCAGCTTTGTGATTCCAGGGGATAACATGTAGACACTACCTACATGTTATCCCCTAGAATCACAAAACTGACACATGCGCATCATGAATCAAGCCGAATCAAGCGCATCAAGTTATTTGTACAATATGAATACAATTATAACTATCATAGTCTAAACATTTATCATTTTTTATTAAAAAAAATAAAATTGCATATTATAAATGAAAAATACATGAATATTTTATAATTAATAATTAACAATATTTAGTAATAATTACTATACATAGATAATAATAAATTGTTAATGATTAATATAATTAAGATATAATATTTGTCTGAGCGAAGCGAAGTCTTTATACTCAGAGATACGTAACGATATTAAAAGTCAAAAAAATTCTTTCGTCAAGCAAATCTCAAAAAGTACTTGTTGGATTTTGATTCTGTTTATACCAATAGGTACCTATGAAGGTAATCTGGTGAATGCACTACATACGAAAAATTAGTTCCAAATAGTTTAAAAGTTATATTAAAAAAACTGATAAAAAAGCACAATTTATTTGCATACGTCACAGAAATTTGGAGTGCGTGATTTTCACCAGCTGGATATTTTCGTAGATAACCGAATCAGTACATGGAGCAAATAGTAATCATTAACGCACTCAAAAATATTGAATGCAATAAAACATTTTAAAATTTAATCATGCAGGAAAATAAAACTGTTATTTTTTTATACTAAAAAAATGTCATAAAAACTTTGATTTTGAGATTTTGTGATAATCTCTTAATAGCATTTTTTGATCGCTAAAAGAATGTTTTATGTATTTCGCGTGTGAAAATTAGAAACAATTACGTTTTTAAATAAAAAGTTTCTTTTATGACATCATTTTCCCTTTATATTTATTTTTATTAGATGTTTTCTTTTAACTTATATTTTGTTTGTGTGTGGAAGTCAATTCTGGTCACTAATTTTTCGGCACGGATACCACAAGCGCATCAGATTTGGCGCAATTTTTTTCAAAGCCCATTTGGCGAAAACTCCGTTTTCAAATAACGCTTACATACACATTTTTAAATAATTTTCTATTTTCGAAAAGAACTTACAGTAAATAAAATAATAATAATAATTAATAACTATAAAAAGAAATATTTTATATAATTAAAAAAAGGAAATGAAAATAAATAAACATTTTATGAGTAAATAAACAAATAATAAATAAATAAAGCCGGGTTACCATCTCAGGTAAAATAATGCCATTTTGACACCAATTATGTACTCTGGTGCATATGTGACATTTTTTCCCATTTTTCATCAATTTCCTGTTGGCATACAACTTTAAAATTTGGAATATGTATGCATACCTGGGAGCAATACTGGAATTAGACATTGATTTTTTTAATTCGATCCAAAAAAGAGCAACGGGGGCTATTTTTTAAAGATTTATACTGCATAAAGGAGCCACTTACCTATTTTTATATACAAGAAGAAGTAAGTGGTATGTAAAAACAATTATAGTATACATAAATAAAATACTTGAGATAATATACTAGAGATACAAGAACTGGGTTTGGCGAGATATTTTATGCCAATTAGGCGAAAACATCGTTTTGATTACCAGATACATATAGCATGCTATAATAACACGTTATTTATTTATTTCAAAATGAAAAAAATTAATAAACGAAACATTTTCTGTTATTAAAAAAAAGAAATAACAATCAATAAATGATATTTTTCGAACAAACAATTTATTGTAACATTTTTATGATAACCAGCATGTTAGGCAACTGAATGCCATTTTGGCATCGATTAGGTACCTCAGTGTGTATAGGGCATATATGTGCCATATTTATTTGTGAAACTCAGCATGAACGTTTACCAAGTGTGTTTTCATAATCGCTTATATCTTTTTGCAACATAGCGCACCTTCCGAATCCAAAACTGCACAAAAGAAAAAAAAATCAATACATTGCAGTATTTTTTTTTTAATGTAATGCACATTTTGTAATCAGTAGGATCGATAATCAGACCTCGTTTTTTTTTGCTTTCAAAGATGATATTTCATACGACGTCTTTTTTGGATTCGTCGTTTCTCTATATTTGATAGTATGCGTCTACTCGTTTTGTAACTTTTGTAACTTTCTTCTTTATTAACAGCGACATTTGGATTTCCTATTTAAATAAAAATTCTTCTCAATACAAAGAATTTTGTTAAAAAAAATAAATAAATGAAATGCAGACATCTATTGCTCAAAGCACAAAATTTTTCCTATTGATTTAATAAAAATCAGTAAAAACATAATTTTTATGATAATAAAAAGGTGACTTATGTAATTACAGAGTCATATATTATGCACGTTATGGATTAAGTATAAATATTTCTCCACCATTTATAAATAATAATAATAATAAAATAAAATGCGGACAGACCAAAATCTATATTTGACTGAAAACAACAACCATTTTCTAAATGCTTTATAAAAATGGCCAATGAAAAGTGATATTTCAAAAGTATTATGAAATTAGTTAAAAACCATTTATTTTAAACTAAATAAATAAAAGATATATATTTTTAATGAAATAAATGGGATTTGAAAAATTATTGGAAATTTATCACCATAGATGTATCAATATTACAATCAGTACTTTGTATGCAAAATGGAACAATTAGCAATACTTTTTGAACTCGAAAAATGGTCGTTGCTTTTTTTAAGGTTAAAAAGGAGGCTACGAAATATTCCTATACAGAGATGCCAAGCCCAATCTTATTGCACAGCAGAATTTTCTTATAGGAAAATTTTTTTTAATTTTTTTTTTAAATCCGCAGAATGTTCCTATTTAATAAAAGATTTTCTGTATTAAAATACCGGTATCCAAAATGCTGAAGACTTGGCAGCTCTGCCTATAACATTTTAATTAATCACGGTACTTTTTTTAATCGGATTCAAATTTAGTGAAGACAACGTTTTTTGGCCAAAAGCAGCTTTTTTCCACATGTGTAACTACGATACAATTCCTTGATGCTGAAATCAAATGTTTTGACTTATGCTATTATTGCTTCCTCTTATTTATTTATTTGAATTTTAAATAAGATGACTCAAAATCGTGTTTTTTAAATGTACGGAAAAAATGCATTTCGAGAGAGGGCAAAAAGAGCAATATTTGGCGATTTATTACCTGCGTTTTGCTAAGTTTCTTACTACCTTGTATTTAATACTCTTCACAATACTTCGCTGTTATATGGACTTAGGCGCTTTTATAAAAAGTTTGACGTAGTTCGGGCTTAAGAAAGTGAGTTTTTTACTGAAACTTACAAATAAATGAAAAATGAATACTAAGAAATACTAATAAAAGAAAAATGAAGCATTATATTGATCTATGTATATTTAAAAATGCATCTGCTAGCACTAATTAGATAATTTATGTGTATATTATAGGAGATAAATAGCTTTTGATTCTGTATTTCTATGCTTTAAAGCATTAACGTTTGTGTGTTTTTCGTTATCATTGGGAGTACCTAGCCGATTTAAACAATAATGTGGGCAAAAAATGTTGGTAACTATATTTTGCGTAGGAACAATAATCACCATCAATGCACGAGCAAAAAAAGTTCTAAAATTGAGAATTCTTTGATGTCGATATGACTAAAAATTTAAAATCTTTTTTTGTGTGTGTGGCAACTTTAGGATATAATATTCTCGTTATGAACGATTTCTAAAACATTCGACAATTTAATTTCACAAATTAAATATTTTTTTTCTAGAAAAAGTTTTAAACCCAATTTATTGAGAATATTGCAATTTCTAGGATACTGTTGGGGTCAGAAACTATAACTTTGGCATCACAGTAACTTATAAGATGTAAGTGCTCGTTTTGGACAAATTTTTAAAAAAAGGATTCCTTAACTCTTATCGACAACCTCATTGCATCCGTGGAAAACAGATATTCAACATTAAAAACTATTCGGACGGATTTCACACCATATAAAATACACCCCATTCTCTTCAAACATAATAGTTTATGTTATTTATAGTTTCTCAAATCGGTGCGAAGCTTCTGTTTATGCTCATGCCATCATTTCAAAGAGTTATATTTCCAATATAGGAAAATTTGGTGTTTTATTTTCTGTATTACTTTTAACATTTTGCATATTTCCAATTTTATATCCATGCATGGTTTGCTTTTCTTATATAAAAATAGTTTATGCAACTTTATATATAAGATTTTGTAATTCTATGATTCAATATGCCTATTTTCATCATATTTTATCACAATGAATGACCAATTAAAGGTAACATCTCATTTTCTTTACTTATCGCAAGTTATTAAATGTTTATTCTCAGCAATATCGCTCAGACTAATCCCTCTGAGGGAAGTCCTAGTATTAATATAAAGCAGGTATAATTTCGGGGTATCCCCACACTTACACACACACAGACTTCTGATATTATTACTTTGTTTTTTTATGGATTAGAAATGAAAATTCTCCCTGGAACTACAGCTTGAAAGACAAAATATATATAGTTTTTATTACAGATAGCTTTCTAAGAAATATAAATAATATAATTATTAATTACTACTAAACTAATATAAACTATTTATTTAGAGAAAGCTATAATGGATTTTTTAATATAAATTATATTAATATTACTATATAATAATTAATTAATAAGTAATATTAATATTTACATGTTGCATCATAATTTATTAATAATAATGCTAATTACATTATATAATAATAAATTGCAGCTAAAAAACAAAATGTATGTAGTTTTAACTACAAATGCCAAATTTTTAAATAATATAAATAACATAATTATTTTATAAGTATATTATATTATACAAAAATATTATATAATAATTATGTAATATATTTATATAATTAATTATTAAAATTTATACAATAATTAATTATTAATAATTAAACTTTGAAAAATATTTTTTTAACTTTAACATTATAAATAATAATATAATTATTATTATTTTTGTAAATATATTATATAATAAATTAATTGATAATTAAGTATAAATAATTGAACTTTGAAAAATATTTATATAACAACTTCTATTATATTAATATCACGATATAATAATAAGTTAATAAGTAATATTAATATTTACATGTTGCATAATAATTTATTAATAATAATTACATTATATAATAATTAATTGCAACTAAAAACAAAATGTATGTAGTTCTAATTACAAATGCCAATTTGTTTAAAATATAAATAATATAATAATTATTATTATTATTATATATACATTATATAATTACTATATAAAAATATTATGATAATTATGTAATATATTCATATAATTATTAATTAATAACTCTATAATAATCACATAATTATTAATTAATAAGTGTATAATAATTATGTAATTATTAACTGCATAACTAATACTATATAAATAATATAATTCATAATTAATAAGTATTTATTTACAGAAAGCTATAATTGATTTTTCAATATAAATTATACATAATTATATTAATATTATTATGTAATAATTAATAAATTAATTAATAATAAGATTAATAATATTATATAATAATTAATTGCAGCTTGAAAAACAAATGTATGTAGTTTTAATTACAAAATGACAATTAAAAAAAATAATATAATTAGTATTTTTTTGTAAATATATCATATAATAAATTAATTGATAATTAATTATTAATAATTATACGATAATTAATTATATAAAAAATAATTGATAATTAATTTTAAATAATTAAGCATTGAAAAATATTTATATAACTTTAACAAAAATCTAATTTTTCAAAAAGTTAATTTATTCTGTTTTCAAACTTTACAGAGATCCCCGCTTACCGGGGTTCGAACCCACGACCTCCGGTTCCCAGACAGACACCATACGAATCACGCCATCGCGTTTTCAGAAATTTTGTCGCTTAAAATAAAATGCATAACAAAACAGCAGAAGTAGCGTTCTCAAAGTATAAGAGCATGGTAGATGCGCATGCGCCAGTTTTGTGATTCTAGGGGATACCATGACAGGCGACTAGACCCTGGCCGTCCACATAACGCAAGTCTTCTCTGATTGGCCCGTAAAAATGACCTTTTTTTAAAAAATATCTAAGCAATTCTAGCTCAATGAGCATGCGCTGTGGCAAAACAACTTTGCTCTCTTGCAACATCGGATCCAAGGCCCCCTTATCATAATATCAAGGCCTCGCATTCAGGAGAAAATCTATTGTTGAAATTGTCCCTATAATTGCCAACTTATTATATGACTTTGTCTCGTATGTAACGCCACCTGGTGAATACTACTGCTAATAATCCCATAGGAAATAATGGAAAACATTTCAGTTTCTAACATTAGATGGCGCTACCAACGTGAAAATCATGTAGTTCAGCGCCCCCTGTACTGCAGTCAAAGGAAACTTGGTGAATGACAAGCCTTTATATTATGATAAGTTAGCCTTGATCGGATCGTTGGCGTGCTCTGTATTCAAAAACAGTTACTGGATAGAAATTGGAAGTTAAAAGTTTTTACTGCAAATGCAACCGGTGTTTAGAAATTTATTTAGTAGATATTACATGAAATAATGGACAGTAGAGATTAATTAATTTTCAATTATATTGGACCACAAAATGGGTAATAAACGTGTCGCTGAATTTGGGGACGCTTTGGTTCGGCTGTTTAAATTAAAGGCCTTCCTTAGTGCTTTCAATTTCGGTTACAAGCACGTTTTTCAATTAAATATTTCTATTATCTTTAATAATTAATACGGTATACCTATTAATACTGTCTGTCAGTCGTGTTATGCAATGTTTACATACCGTTAAACGTCTTATTTAGCGTTTATATTTTCTCTTATAATCACACATAAATGTATTTTTAAATCGATCATTTATAGTATCATTAATAATTTATGAACTAATAATATAATGTATTAATTCAATGTTTACCTTATATTTTTATACATAGAATTTTATTTAAAACGCCTGGTTATTGTTATCTTTTCAAAGTTTTATTTACAATCATTTACTATGCACAAGATAGTAGTATATAGTCGTAATAATAACATTTAATTAATTTTAAGCTAAACATTTATTTTATCATTAATAATTATCACTTAAATTATTAATAACTTAAATTTATTGTAGGATAATTAGTGCAATATATTAGTGTTGTATGCCTGACCTTTAACTGCTTTTAAACTAAAAATTTATTGATAATTAAAAAAATTGTATTAATTATCCTACTTCAAGTTTGTTAATAGCATTTTTTTTTTTTTTTTTTTTTTTTTTTTTTTTTTTTTTTTTTAACAATTTAACATGCTATACTCTAGAATAATGGTAATTAAAATCAAAGTTCTACAGTAGTCATATTAAATTCCGTGCATAGTACATTAACTGCATAGTTACTACCTACCTAAGTATGGATATTTTTTTCTTTTTTTTAAAAAAAAAATCCTATAATTGATTGTGCATACATTCATTTAAAATTAAAATTTTTTTTTTCCCTAGTGTGACATTGTTTTAGCACACTATTTTTATTTAAACCCAATGTTTGCAATTAAACTCGTTTCTTTTGTTTACAAAACAACTTATGAAAATTTTTGATTTAAAACTTTGACTAATTTGCATTATTTATGTTTTTATTCAAGTTAGTTTCTTATACTTATTTTTTATTCTTATTCTTACTTTTTATTAGTTTATTTTCAGTTAATTTTTCTCAACACATACTAGTAAATCATGTTAACTTTTAAATGTATGCTAATGGAGGATAGGCGGTAATTTGTAGGTTTTATTATAGAGGAGTTTATTTATAGAGATACTGACTCAACACCAATTTAGTATAGAAACAACCAAAGACAAAAATAATCGTAGAGATCGTCGAGATACTTATTGATCTATTGCAGTTAATCACTATCTGTGTACCAGCGTTGTACCGATAAAGACATAGTTACTCGCATCAAATAAGGAAAAGTTTTGTTTCAATGTGGTGCTGAAATTAGCTATTTACCATATTGTTTAACAGTTGTCATGCAAAGTAATCATTGGTCCGTCAAATTTTTTCTATCGAGACAAAATCTTCTTACACATTTTAGTGTATATTTTCACAACAGTAAATCAACAATACCAGTTTTTATTTTATTTAAACTACTGAAAGAATGTTTAAAACATTCATACATTTAGAGCTAGGAGACATTGGGAATGTAACTTATTTTTAATAGCTTCTGTACAAAAGTAATGTTTCTATTTTATAAGCAATTACAAAAAATTGGATTTTCTTGAGAACATTCAGAAGAAAAGAATACAATAAGGTAGGGGAGTGATGCACAACCTGTGGCCAGCAAACTTCGACAAAGTGAAGACAAAGTCTTTTTCAAAGTGATTTTTAGAAATTGTTTTTGAGTTCTTGGATTTTTTAATATTTGGAAATTAAATTTTTAGTTTCAAACTATATCCTAATATAATAGATTTATGTATTGGTATTTTATCGATGTTCAAGATTTTTTACGTTGATTTTTTGTCATTCTTGAGATATTTCTGATTACAATGATATATCGCTCAAGATTCTGAAATATTTTAATATTTAGCGATTTTTTTTATTTTTTTTTTAAACTAAAACAGTTTTGAATTTTAGCAGTTTGTAATGATATTTTTCAAGATTATTTTACTTTTACATTGATTTTTTGTCTTCTCGAAAAATGTCTGATGACAATGATTTATTTGAAATTCTTCAATATTTTAATATTTAGCGATTTTTTGTGCAAATTTCATCAATTTTTCCTTAGGCCATAAGAAAATTTTGTGGCTTTTTCTTGTGACCTATTCACAAATATGAATGATTTTTTTTCCCTATTCATCAAATTTTGTAACTTTATTTCCAACAGGCTGAAGAATTGCACAAGTTTTCTCACAACCAATTGATGATTTTCCAAATCTTTTTAAATGATCGATTACACATTTTTAATTTTTTTTCCCACTTTGTTTTTATTGAGTGATGAATTCCAGAGGTGATTCTGAGTAAAAAAATAATTCTGAAATTCACAGCAAATTTTCTGAAAGGTTACAACAGAGGGATATAATTTGGGGGGGGGGGGAGAGAGAAATCTATTCCCATTACTAATTTTTTTTTTTTTTTTTTTTTTTTTTTTGCACCTCTTGGAAGAAATTTGCCTTTTTTCTGAAATCTTTCAACAAATATTGAAAAAAGATATCAAATGTTATGAAAATCAAATTACAATATAAAAAATATATTAATGTTTTCTTTATTCTATTAAATTCTATCACATGTAATATATTCAATGACATCCCATGATAGGTAATGATTCTAGGTTGCCCTGGTGGTTACGTTCTTTTAAGATGATTTCTATTACTTCCATTTTTTAAAAAAAATAATATATAATATATAGAAACATAATATTTTTTGACTGCACAACCATTAAAAGTTACAAGTTTGCATGAATTTTATTTTTATCTCACTCATTTTCAAAAGCCTTAATTCGGAACTCAATGCACATAATGTATTATGATATATATGTATAATTTTAATTACCGTATTTTCAGACATAATTCACTGTAATCTTTAAAAAATTTTATTGCAAAGTAAGACAAAGCAATTTTATGACTTATTTCGACCAAAGCTAGAAAAGTAAACTTTAATATTTTTTTCTGGTGCAAGTCTTCATGAATCATAAGTAGGATGTAATATATCCCATTGCCCCTCAAAGGATTAAAAAGCTAATCATTCATAATTGGGTTTATCTGGTTATAGAATTTTCCTAAATAATTTTGCACTAAACAACATAGATATATTAATATCTTCCCTGAAAAAATATCTAGTTAACAGTTCTAATTTAGCAGAACTTGATCCGAAACCAAATTCCTATTTGCATTCCATATATAGGAGAGGATGGGGTGGAATGGGACAGTAGAATTTCTCTTTAGGTATCTTTCTAAACATTTCATCAATCACACACAAGATGAAGCAATGGTAGTCTAATCTTCAGTTGACCAAAAAAAAAAAAAAAAAAGTATGTTGTAAAATGTACTTTCTAAAAAGAAATAGTAATTTTTCTTTCATTCAGAGACTATCCCAATTGAACTTCTATGAGTGACCGAAAAATGATTCTGGAGAGCACATTATTCATCAAACTTATTTCTGTTTAGTTTTTTTTTTTTTTTTTTTTTTTTTTTTTTGTACTACTCTGTTATCCTGTCGACCGATTTCGCCAAACTAATAACCCAAATTATATCGTATTTAATGTCATTGAATTGACATTCACGATTATCCATTATTGGCATTTAATCTTAGAATTTGGCGATAGTATTTTGGTTGACGGGATAACCTAGTAGTACTTTTTTTTTTTGTTAATTATTAAGCATTTAATCCTTTTTAGGCAATGAATTTCATTTTAATTACAAATTATGAATGATGGGCAATAAAAACTCTCTTGCAAAATTCTGTTGCCATTATTTGTTTACAAAATAATTTGCATTTATTTACTGAACTTTGAATTACCTTTTGTTTGATACTTAAATTTTTATATTTTTTCCAAATGTGGAAAGTAAATTTTAGTACCATTATAACTCTTTTTAAAATCCAAATTTAAACATGACTCCCATTAAGAAACTACCTCTCAAAGCGAACATATTTTGATGGAATGGAATGTGGTTACTTTAAAGAGTTTTTACTGTGCATGTAAGAACTTTTCATCAATCAAATATATTAGTAGTATTTGATTAACTCTTCAAGAGATCTACTTAATCATTTGCTTAAAATTAGAAAATATTTTTTACAATCAAAAAGTGGCAAGTAATATAAATTAATAAAATAAAGACATTAATTATGATAAACATTTAAAAACTTAATACTTTAATTCTTCTGATGCATAGTTCTGCTTATTGTCATTAATTTATTTGTTAACCTTCTAGTAGTGCACTCATCATACCAACATGAAAAGGCATGCATATTTCCTAGATATGTAATCTAAAATATACTGCAAGTAGATCAAATGGAGAAAGAAAAATAGCCAAAGTAAGGTGTTTTAAGAACCCCCAGATTTAAAATATGTAAGAGATACACATATGTGTGTCAGCTAGAAAGTTAAAATTTCAACATTACGATTTCCTGATCCATATGAAGCATTCTAGGGTGACCGTGATGCACAGCAAAAAAATTAGGGATTACCCAATGCATGATATTATTCAATAGTCCCATAGTTTCCATTATTCAGAAATTTTACTACAGTTAAATATTAAAGAACATATAGATATTCAATAATAATAAAACTTTATTTAAAGATCTTTTAAAAAATCATAAATATTATAAGTATATATATCATAAGTATTATAAATAATATTTGTATTTTAAGATGATTAAGAAGAAACCTGTTATCTTAAAGAATCTCATTGTTTATCTTTTATGTTTTATTTGAAAATAACTTTTTATATTTATTATACAGATAAGGCTTTTGAAAATATATTTTGTATATAGCTTTACTTCTAATATGTTTTCACTAGTTAATTGATTTCTTGTATTTGAGTTTGAATTTATTTTGTCCTAAAAATTAAAACTTTTAAGTAATATAACATAATGAGATCTAAATAATGTATTTTTAAATGATTATAACTATGTTTCGTTATTTTATTAATAGATGGCGCTTATATCACTTGTTTTAAAATAGCACCAGAGGGCGCTGTTTAATGTTTTGTTTACATTTGCAGTTGATAGTTGTGTTTTGAATAAATTTCAATATTTTCTTTTGTTAGTTGATTTTTAAGCCATATTTTATAGAATTTTTAAAGAAATTGTAATAGTATTTATTTAATTGTAGTTATTGTTTTATTTCATCACCCTTTTTTTTAATGACATTTCAACTTTTCAAAGGTAGATAACTAAAATTATACAAGGTTTTTTTCTTTGCCTAATTTTAAGCATTTTTTAAAATTTAATTTTTGTTATGTATAAAAATCTATAAAATATAGGTTGTTTCAAATCCCAAGAATGCTCTTGTTTACTCTTTAAAATTTTTAGCAATAACTTTCACCAATTTCTGTGTTATCTTATACTATAATGCGAGCAAAAATTGTGTGTGTGTGTGTGTCTGTGTGGGTAAATTTTATCTCAAAAACGGCTCTAACGATTTTCGCAAAAATTTGGATTTTACCATTTTCGGGCACGAGAAGACCATTGGGCTAGGTCACATGTTCGAGAAAATTCGATTATTGGGTCATTTTGGGTCATAATGGGTCAAGATCAAGCTATTTATATCTAGAGAACGGCTGGATCGATTTTAAGGAAATTTTCTATCCAATCGTTTTTTTGGCACAACAAAACTATTGGGCTGGGTCACATGTTCGAGAAATTTCGATTAGTGGGTCATTTTTGGGTCATTATGGGTCAAGCCATTTTTATCTAAAAAACGGCTCTAACGATTTTGACCAAATTTTATATTGTATCGTTTTAGATTACAAGAAGACCATTGGGTTAGGTAACATGTTCGAGAAAATTCGGTTAGTGGGTCATTTTTGGGGACATTGTGGGTCATGCTATTTTTATCTAGAGATTTTCTCACGCAATTTTGACTAAAAATTGCATTCTATGGTTTTCGGGCACGAGAAAAACATTGGGCTAGGTTACATGTTCGAGAAAAAATTTTAATGGGTCATATTGGGTCATTAAGAGTCTGGGTCAAGCTATTTATATTTAAAGAACGGCGTGATGGATTATAACAAAATTTTGTATGTAACAGTTTTTTGACATGAGAAAACTAATGGGCTAAATCACATGTTTGAGAGATTTCGACTATGGGGGTCATTTGTGGGTCATGATGGGTCATAATGGGTCATGGTCAAGCTATATCTAAATAACAGGTGGATCGATTTTAATGAAATTTTGTATGCAACATTTTTTTGGCACGATAAAATCATTGGACTAGGTTACATGTTCGAAAAATTTCGATTAATGGGTCATTTTGGGTCATTAAGAGTCTGGGTCAAGCTATTTATATTTAAAGAACGGCGTGATGGATTATAACGAAATTTTGTATGTAACAGTGTTTTGACATGAGAAAACTAATGGGCTAAATCACATGTTTGAGAAATTTCGACTATGAGGGTCATTTGTGGGTCATGATGGGTCATAATGGGTCATGGTCAAGCTATATCTAAAGAACAGGTGGATCGATTTTAATGAAATTTTGTATGCAACATTTTTTTGGCACGATAAAATCATTGGACTAGGTTACATGTTCGAAAAATTTCGATTAATGGGTCATTTTGGATCATAAAGGGTCTGGGTCAAGCTATATATAATTAAAGAACGGCAGGATCAATTTTGACGAAATTCTGTATGTAACAATTTTTAGAAACGAGAAAACTAATGGACTAAGTCACATATTCGAGAGCTTTCGATTATAAAGGGTCATTTGTGGGTCTTAATGGGTCAAGGTCAAGCTATATCTAAAGAATGGGTGGGTCAATTTTAACGAAATTTTGTATACAACATATTTTTGGCATGAGAAAATCATTGGGGTAGGTCTCATGTTCGAGAAATTTCGATTAGTGGGCCACTTTTGGGTCATTCTAATTTTATCTAGACAACGTTTCGCGCAATTTTGACTAAATTTTGTATTTTATCGTTTTCGGGCACAAGAAAATCATTGGGTTATGACAGATTTTTGAGAAAATTCGATCAACGGGTCATTTTGGATCATAAGGGGTCAGGGTCAAACTAACTATATCTAAAAAAGGCTCAATCGATTTTATCTAAATTTTGTATCTAATGTTTTTCGGCATGCTAAAACTAATGAGCTAGGCCACACGTTCGAGAGATTTCGATTATAAGGGTCATTTGTTGGTCATGATGGGTCATGCTAATTTTATATAGAAAATGGTACTCACCATTTTGACTATGCTTTGTATTATATCGTTTTTGAGCAAGAGAAAACCATTTGGATGGACACATGCTCGCAAAAATTCGATTAGTGGGTCATTTTGGGTCTTAATGAGCTAGGGTCATTCTAATTATATATAACAACGACTCAATCAATTTTACCTAAATTTTGAAACAAAACGTTTTTTGTCACGAGAAGACTATTGGGCTGAGTCGCATGTTAAACAAAATTATATTAGTGGGTCATTTCGCTTCATTGCTGAATGCTGCCAAGCTAATTTTACCTAAAAAATGGCTTAAACGATTTTGATTCAATTTTATATTCTACTGTTTTTGATTACCTGAAGACGATTGAGCTATGTCACATGCTTGATCAAATTTGATTAGTGGCTCATTTTGGATAATACGGCTCAGGGTCACGAGAATATGGCAAAAGCCAATAACTTGGTGTATTTGACAAAATATCGGCGACATATGGCTAAAAAATCGACTATGAAAATTACGAAAACCAAAACACGTATTTGGAGCCAAATGAAAGAATGCCTCCAAATTTGGCTATATCTAGCAGAAAATATTGTCTTTCAGAATGTAAAGAATTTTTTTATACATTCTTACGAGTATTCGAGATGCATGGTTAAACCAATCAGAGTCGAGCTAAAAAATTGATTTAGGTCGATGTCCTTTCGTTGTAAATTTTAAAATAAAGTAAAATTTATAAACATGCGCATAAAAACATAGTTTTCTTATTGATTGTTTTTCTAAATAAACAACATGTTTTACAGTAATAATACCGAGTGAATGACACAGTGAAAATACTATATCGAGTTGAACACAAAGTTAATTTTGACCGAGCTAAGCTCGGTCTCCCCTGCTAGTAATGTTTATTGTTCATTAACTATTAATAATTTCTTGGTAACACATGGTTTTATATATGTGTGTATTTGATTAGTAAAGTTTTTATTTTATTCCTCTCTTTTCTTATCCAAAGTATACATAATTTTAAATCTTGTAAACTTTTTTCTTTTGTTTATTGTTATTGCAAAATCATATATAAGAGAAATCAGGCTTAATATTAAGCCTAAGTTAGCACTAAAGCTGTTAAACAACTCATATAAAAACTCATTTCAACTGAATCATAAAAATAAAAGTACAGATGGTAAATTAAGTAAAAGCAACTTAAAATTCTAAAATGTTAAACTTTTAAAAGCTGGCCTTCCCCCCCCCTTTTTTTATATTCAATTAAAATATCTTTAAGTTTCTTTTGCAAAAAAAAAAGTTTGACTTATTTTTTTAAGAAAATAAAACTTAATTTTGTCAAACATTTGTAAGTGAAAAAAAAAAAAAAAATTCCAGAATAAAGCTTTTTTTTCTCTTTTAAAATTTCCAAAAACTATACATCCCAATTCATATGACAGAAAAGCTTTTTTACTTTCCTCCATAAACAGTTAAATAATGAGTTTTACTATTCTATCTTACTTAAAATAGAATACAATTTTGAAACTGTTATGATAATGATATTGTCGGTATCAAATCAAACTATCCAATTTGAAAATAGCCACTTTTCAAAAGAAAAAAAAACTTAATTGTAGATTCAAAATCAGCTCCAAGCAACTATAAAACAATTTTTTTTTTCAAGTGCTGTTTTCGTTATACTTATGGGTTGGCAAGTTGGATCAGTGGGCTAAAGCCCACTCGATACTTTATCACAATCTTGGCAATTTCCATTGTGCAGTTTTATTTTTTATTTAATTATCATTTATTCATTTTAAACATAGAAAGAAAATTTATTCACCATTTAATAGTAAGCTCGGTAACAGAAAATTCAAAACAAGAGTCCAGCATCACAGTTTTTTTGACAGAAATTTTTCCATTTAACGATTAATTCACACTATGTAATGTTTAGCTCATTATTACTTAATATAAAAACTTAAAATTATTATTAACTAAAAATGCATGAGTATGCCACAGGTAAGTGATAATTTGATTAATTAATGCTTGAGTTGTAAAATATTTTAACTGCAGATTATTTTCTATCACTGAAGCACTATATGTCACTGTTACTTGAAGAATTTTCCAATATGTTTCAATGCTCCAACTGATTCCCATAATTCTCAGTAGCAGAAAGTTTGAGAGAGAAAACAAATGTCACAGATATATATATATATATTTTTTTCAGATTCTTCTTTATTGAACTTTTACTTTGCTTGATATTATGTTTTGTTCTTTATTACTAGATACAAAAAATTGACATTATTATTAATAAAAATTGGTACTACTCTGTTATCCCGTCGACCGATTTCACTAAATCATACAAATCGCCAAACTAATAGCCAAATTATACATATTGACGTAATTTTTATTTTATATAATAATAAAACAAATAATTAGTAGAATATTAATAAAAATATTAATAAAAAGTCGAAATAAAAATCACTTTATGACGTTTTAAACACGTGTATTGTATTTAATGTCATTGAATTGACATTCATGTTCATCCATTATTGGCATTTAATCTTATACAGTAAAATCTCCATATTGGACACTCCCGAATAGCAGACACTTCTATTTAACGGACAGTTTTCCAATCCCCACTCCCAAAACCTACATTTTTGTATGTTTAACCTCTGAATAACGGACATTCCGAATAGCGGATACTATAATCGGCGATAAAGAATGAAAAAAAAATTTGTTATCCAGAAAAAAATACGATAAAAGAGTAAAAAGACCCTTAAATTTATCAAAGCAATGTGTCACAAAAATTGTGATCACAAATAAATGTAGAGGGTAATCTAGGGAAAATCTCACCCCCCCCCCCTTTACATTTAGTGTGAATTCAGGGTTGCCCGGGAGGAATATCTCCTTCAGCATTGCCAAGTCCCCTTCCCCCCCCCCAGAAGATTTTATGCTTTTGATAGACAAAAAGTACAATCCCTTCTCCCCGTCTGAAATTCTGTAGAGTTCAATAATGTTACATTGAAAAACAAATTATATGTAATTGTAAGCAAAAGTAAACTTTTGTAGCAGATTTTTTCTTAAGAATGTGATATAGAACAGTAGATAAATAAGTGCACAATTTTATTTCAGTTTTATCACTTAAAAGATAATTTTAATTTCCGATTAATCATATAATATAGGATTTAGGAATATAAAAGTCGTTTAATGAAACAGTAAGCATTTCTTAGAGATTTTTGAATCTCTGAGGTTTTCCCAATAGCGGACAATTTCTTCGTTCCCGAGGTGTCCGTTATTTAGAAGTTTTACTGTAATTTGGCGATAATATTTTCGTCGACAGAATAACAAAGCTATTTAATGCAAAAAAAAAAAAAAAAAAAAAAATGATGCTTCGCTTAAATTATTAAATTATCTCCTTCTCTGAAAATCTTTACTTTTTGCCACCTTCATAATATTACTCTTTCTGCCAGTGTTGCCAGCTTTTAGTTAGGCAAAAAAAAAAAAAAAAAAAAACCCGGCCGGCTGTTTTTTGATTTTAGCTATTTTAAAAACTTGGCTTTTATTTTTTTAAAAGATGGTTTACAAATATTTCATTTTAAATTTGGATTAATTTATTTTTAATACATTTATAAATATTTTCCACTAAAAAATATATTACTAAATTTTATCAAATAAATCAGTCTTTAAATGCTGGAATGTTTCTATGAAGGAATTATGTCTGACAAAAAAATATAAATATTCAGAATAATACATTAAATTATACTGTAAAGTGTTGGTTTGGAATTCTTTGTTATATAGCTCTATATGTACCACATATTTTAAAGATTATATGAAACAACAAGAAAATCTCACAAAAAAATAGAATTGCTTACATACTGCTGTTTACTTTTGAAATCGATTAAAAATAAGTAGCTTATAGTATTACTATATTGAAATTATCCAATATAGGGCTTGACAACATCCAGTAATAAGTAATGAATATTTTGATAACTTATAAAAAAGATTTTGTAAAATGTTTTTATTCTAATTTAACAGTTATGTAACTTATTCCAGATGTGTTCATATGAACAAATTAAAATCCCAGAATGAACCATGTTGAAAGAAAAATTTTAGGATATAATATTTGTGGTGATTTTAACATAGTAAGTATATGCCCTTTGGCAGAATTAGCTTTATTTTTGTCTCCATTTGACGAAATCTTTTACCGAAATTTGCAGTTTTTCCGATGCCCTTTCACAAAATTTGCGTTTTTTTCTCTGCAACTCTTTTTCGAATTTCGCTTTAGTTCTAGAATGCTTTGTCGATATTTGCATTTTTCTCGGCTTTTTGACGAAATTTGCATTGTTTTCGCAACTGTCATTAAAATTTGCCTTTCTTTCTGAGACTCTTGGACGAAATTAACTTTTTGTCTACCTGCGTTTGATAAAATTAGCTTGGTTTTTTTTAAAGCTTTCGACGTTTTTTGAATGCTTTGTGGGTTTTTTTTTTTAAATGAAATAAGTCTCTTTTGCAATATTTTGTAGAATTTCGCGTTTTTGCTGCATCTTCTTGAAAAAATTTGCATTTGTTTGCACAATCCTTTGTCGAAATTTGAAATTTTTGCGCGGCCTTTTGACTAAAGTAGCGTTTTTCTGCGACACTGTGACAGAATTCACGTTTTTCTTTATCAAAATTAACATTTTTCATCGGTTTTTCTGACGAAATTCTCATTTTTTTCGCGATCCATTGTCGAAATTGACATTTTTCAGCGGTCATTAGACTAAATACGTGTTTACTCCTCAATCACTTGACGATTAATGGAATTCAATGATAAATGAATACTAAAATTTACCAGTTAAATTATTCGTATTGTTTTGAAATTTTGTCAACACATTTGTCAGATTTTTTAAATTATTACTGTAAATTTTGGAGATTTTTTATAAATGTGTTCTAATAATATAAACTAATTTGTTTTAAAGATTTACTTATCTCAGATGTATTTATTTCATTTTCTTTATTTTCTCTTAATGGTTGCTAAGCAACCATTCGTCTTAATCCTTATCATAGCAAACAGGCCCGTAGCCAGGATTTCCCTTCGGAGGGGGCTGAATCTTGAATTTTTTTTTTCTGATCTAACAGTAGTAATTTGCATACTTTAAATTTTAATTTAAAAAGTAAACAAGGCGTAACTTAAGGTATGTACCTGCATAGGCTATGTGATGTCCATTTAAAAAATTGTCAGTTTATATATTTTAGAGTTCTGAGCGAACTGATATTTTATGTGGTAGATACGAATAAAGAACAATATTTCCGACTGAGTGATATAATGAGGAATTGCTATATCTTTAACTGAAGATATTAATATTTTTACAATGAAAAAATGCGTAACTTAATGCAAAGGATATATTTTTTAAAATATCAAATTTTATTATTATTAGCTAAATTACTATTATACTTATTTTCATAAACTTTGCAAAATCTTTTTAAACTTTCGGGAGGGGCTTCAGCCCCCTTAGCCCCCTCCCTGGCTACGTGCCTGATAGCAAACGCGGTAGCGTTTAGTATAATATGTTTAAGAAGTAGAAAATGCGAATGTCTTTTTGAAATTTCTGGTGAACCAGTTGACGTACAACAGTGATTTTGTTTTCAAAAGATAGAACTCGACGAGACGAATAAAATGATAGCATTAAAAAAAATATCGCAGTTTACTGTAGTTTTTTATTTAACTTTTAACGAAAAAATGAAGACGAAAAATTCAACAAACAATAGCTAATGTTATTATGGATGGATTAACTTCGTTTTTGGTTTATTTTTATCGTCTTCATAAAACTTAGAACAGTTTTTTTTTTTCATCTATGTATGTTTGATGGTTTCTGAGAAAATCGAATTTATGTCTTAAACCTCCAGTTGAATATTGTCTTTTGCTGTTGCGACTGTAGTTTTTTTTATTCATTGCCACCAAATGTAATATAAAAATTGTCATGTATGTATCATAATTCATTCAAATTAAACAAATTACGTGAAAAACATGGCTATTTGATTTTATTGCGAAGCTTTTAGTTTCAGTTCTTTAAATAATAAAGTTGTGAACGCAGTGTTATTTTATTTTATTTTTATTTTATTTTATTTTTTTTAATTTATGGTTAATTTTTCAAATAACATGCATTTTATATGACCATGGGATGATTTTCTCGAGTGCCCTAACATTTTGAATTTTAGTAGTAGAAAAAAATGGGGAAAAAAAAGTATTCAGGAACTAAATGTAAGATTTTTTAATAATCATATAACGTCCTAATTTACATAAGGAAAAAATGTAGAGTAAAACAAAAACTTCACATTCTGTCCATATCTTAAATAGCATTCAATTGATTTTAAATAGGGATGTCATGTCAAATACGCATTAGGGTACTGAATTGGCACGAAATTTTTTTTATTTTGTCAGATATGATAACCGGGCTAATGTTTATTAAATATATATATTTATTTACCTTTATTTCATTTTGTTAAATTTTATAAATCATTTCATTCTGTTGTTATTAATTAAACTTTTCAATAGTACTTGATTATCCCGTCGACCAATTTCGCCAAATTGTACAAATCATCAATTTATTCACTATGTAATTCATATTGACATAATTTTTATTTTAAATAACGAAAGAAGAAATAAATTAGTAAACCATCAATAAAAGTACAAATAAAAAGTTGAATTCAAAATCACATTATGGCATAACAAACATGGGTAACCTATTTAATGTAAACTGAATGTAACATTTATGATAATCCATTATTGGCATTTAATTTTATAATTTGCCGATAATTTTTTGGTCGAAGGGTAATCAATTATCACCGGTTTTTAGTAATTATTATTTTCTTTTGAAAGTAATAGAAAATAGTTAATAGAGGTGCTACTTGGTTATCCCGTCGACCAAAAAACCATCGCCAAACTATAATATTATATGCCAATAATGGATGATCGTGAATGTTGCATCCAATGACATTAAATACGATGCACGTGTTTAAAACGCCATTAAGGGATTTTTATTTCAACTTTTTATTTGTATTTTTTATTAAGATTCCACAAATTATTTTTTTGTTTTATTTAAAATGGAAATTATGTCTATATGTATAATTTCGCTATGAGTTTGGCAATTTGTATAGTTTGGCGAAATTGGTCGACGGGATAACTAAGTAGTACCTAAATATATATGCATGTAATTGAAGTTTGAAAACTAAGCTTTTGCGAAATCGGCGTCAGAAGAATATCGCACAATGTCGTGCATATACGGCATCTGTGCCAAGAAAGCATCAAATGAAAAAACACATGGTGATGCAAAAAACTTTTGTGATGGTGTGAAGTGAATGTAACATTTACGATCAGCAATTATTGGCATTTAAAAGTATTTTTGCTTGAGATAGTGTCGAAAAAGCATTGCAAAGATATACTTTCCCTCTCCCTTCCATTTCCAAATGTACTAAATTTAAAATTATGGAAAAAAAAATCAGAGTTTACTTAAAACTGTGCATAAAAAATTTAGTAATTATCCTAATTTTCCTAATAGAAATTCTCAATTTTCCGTTATTAACAAAACTATTTTAAAATTGCAAATTTAATCGTCTAAATTGCCAAGTTGCATAATGATCATCGCCACTGAATATATAAATAATGCCATATTTGCAAACTTATCGGTCAAACCGATTTACCTTGCCCCCCATCCAGGGGGGCAAGGTAAATCCCAAACGGACAGAAGAGCGACCCCGGCCCAAATGTATCTTTTGTTGAGGTTTCAAAATATGGATTTATAACAAAATAGAACGAGGATTACACGACTTTTTTAAAATCGCAGTCATAATTTGAACGATCCTGTAAGTTAAGATTGGTGAGGAAGGGGGGGGGGGGTTAGGACGGGCAAACATGAAAAAAAAAAAAAAATAGTGGCACTCCGAGAGTGCCGACAGAAGTGAAACCTTGAACAATTACGTGTGTATTTTTTGAATCATTAGGATATATAATTTTGAATCGTCAGGAAATACTTTTAAATGAACAAAAAAAATTTTCTATAATATTAAAGAATATATCAATATCTATAAAAAAAAACCGCGCGATACCACATGATGTCCAGCTATTGTAGTACTGTATTGATGTGCTCACTATAACTACTTTCTTACATTTTAAAACGCGATAAATACACCAACCAAAATTAGATCATACTATCGATACCTTAATCCTTATCCAAATTAATTATTTTGTGTTAATGCCTATTACAATATCTGTAGATTACTTTTTGAATTATTCAAATCGGACATTCCATTCAAAAGATATTACGAATTTAAAGATGATAATCTAAAGAAATAATAGCGCTGCTGAGCACTTGGTGGTCAATAAGCTTAGGGATTACATGTGCAATCAAAAGATTTCGTTTTCGAACCCCAATTTCGCTGATATGTATCAATGCTTTTTTTTTTTTTTTTTTTTTTTTCGAAGAAGTTTGAAAATTTTAACCCATTATAGGTTCGTAACGTGACCTAAAATGATGGGAGAAAATTTCTTATGATAGATTTATAATGTATGAAGCATAAGCTTTCAATAGACATATTGTATCAAGAAATGAGAAAACCCCCCTCTCCCCCCCCCCCAAAAGGTCCTATAGGAAAAACTGGGAAACTGGAATAGCAAAAAAAACGGCGAGAAATGGTTAGCTATACTAGAATTTTTCTCCCCACTGTAACTCCTATAGAAGCAAAGTTATCCCTTTTTAAAGATTGAAATGAAGTGAAGAAATATAGCTTTTTAAAAGATTGAAATGAAGTGAAGAAATAAGCAAAATTAGGTGAGCGATCGACAGGGGGGGAGGGGTCCACAGCTCTGGGGGTGCTATGTAGCTTAAACTTTTAAGTTAAAAATGGTAGAGAATTAAATGAGTGAAATTTTAAGGTGCATATTGGGTGAGGATGCAAGCCGCCCCTCAACATTTTTTTGTTTATTTTGAAGAAACAAAAAACTATGTCCCCCGGCGGGGCGCAGATAAACCCCAAACAGGCGGAAGGGCGATCCCTTATTCATCTTTTGTCAAGGATTTAAAATGTGGATCTAAAATAAAATAGACCGAGAATTGGACATTTTAAAAACTGTATGCATATTTCGAACGGCCCTGTAAGTTAAAACTGACGCGGAAGGGGGGGGGATTAAAAGAGACGAGCATGAAAAATAAAACATAATAAACTAATACTTCAAATAACTGGACATCAAAACAAAAACATAAGGATAACATAGTGTCGAATTAATGGTGTGGCCCGCAGGGGATACCCCCCCCCCCCCAGAAATTATGAGATTTAATGCTTTTTAATGCACAAATTGCGATTCCCCCTCTCTTACAGAGCTGTAAAACATGATGCCTTCCTCCGGAGTTGCAGAAAAATATCTGCATTCAACACTGATTTAGCCTAGGAAAAAAAAAAAAAAAAATCCATTCTTATATGTAATTTTACATCAATACTACCATTAAAACGATAAAATTGGAAAAATCAATTCGATCCGAAACGTGGATTGATTTAAAGTAAATCAAAAAAATTACAATTGTATTGGTATCTAAGAATCTTCCAAAATGCGCTTTCAATTTTAGTAAATCAAGAGAAATCGATTCCAGAGATCAAAATCGAATCTAAAGATCGACATCGAATCTAAAGATCGACATTGAATCTAAAGACCGATCTTACGGGCAGAATCGATTTTACATTTTTATTTTCTTTTGTAACTTTACAAGAAAAGAGTATTAGATTCGTGAAAAATTTCGACTTCCCGTTTTCGAAGGATTTATATATTTTAGAAGGTCTTTAACACGATTTTATGGTTTTTAAGAAATATCTGTCTGTGTGTGTGTCTGTCACTCTGTGAGTCTGTATATGACAAAAATTTCTGACCGTTCTATCTCAAGAACAAATGTACAGAATTCCACAAAACTTTAGATTTAGTTTGACCTTGATATAAATTGAATCTAATTAATTTTTGGTGTATATAGCCTAACAGGTGGCGCTGTTACGCTGCATTTTTTGCGATTTGCACAACAGCTATTACTGAATAACGAATGCACAGATTTTCATCAAATTTTAGATCCAGTTAGTCCTTGACATGAATTGATGTTTTTTTTATTTTGATGTATATCGCTTCTCAGATGGCGCTGTAATGCTGAATTTTTCAAAATTTCCACTCAGCGCCATGTGAAAGGGAAGAAGGGGGGAGGGGCGTAAGGAGGCGGTCGTCCCGAGCGCGGAAATTTAGGGGGCGCCAAAATTTTACTGCTAACATCACTTCTAGCCTATCACAAGAAAAAGTTAATAGGGGGGGGGGGGGGGCTAAATTGGAACTTTGAACCGGGCGCAGTTCTCTTTTCACATGCCCCTGTTTAGTCCTTGATATTATTTGATGCTAATTACATTTTGGAGGAAATCGCTTTAGAGATGGCGCTGTTATACTGCATTATTCATGATTAACGCAATATCGCTATCTCAAGAACGAATTTTCATCGAAATTCAGATTCAGTAAATCCCTGACATAGATTAGTGTTGTTTTTTTTCTTGGTGTAAATTGTCCTACAGGTGGCGCTGATATGCTGCATTTTTTATGATTTCGTAATAGCTGTATCTCGAGCTTTCATGGATTTTCATTAAAATTCAGATTCAGCCGGTACCTGATAAAAATTGATCCTGATCAATTTTTGGTTTACATCACTCAACAAAAAAACGCAATTTTGCAGGGGGGGGGGGTTCTGAGGTTTCTTTAATTCTTCTATCTTAGAAACTCTGAAATTTTGGTATTGGCATATCCGACTATTTTATCTTCGACTTTTGAAGGAAAATGAAAATTATATTATCTTTAGAGAAATCGATTAAAAATTTTAAAGTATCGATTAAATCGAGTTGGCCTTAGTATCGATTAAATCGATTTAAAAAATCGAAATTGCCCATCACTAGTGTGGAGGTGGGGGTAGAAAGGGTTAAAGATATTTAATAAAATTTTATGTAACAGACTAGTGATGATGACTATGGACCAGTTACTTTTTTTTAATCAATTCTTTTGCTGATTTCCCTAGATGGCCTAATTTTATCCTGATCCTAGATCGCCGGATCAGACATATTCTACACCCCTGCTATATCATTTGAAAGGTTCAGCATATAAGAAAGAGGACAACAGTCGCTTCGACCTTGGCAATGCAATTGTTCATACTCAGTTCCTTGGCAGATTATGGACTGATAAAAACTCAACATTTATTACACATGTGCAAAATGAAAATAATAATTAGTGTTGAATTAACGGGTAGCCCAGGGGGGGGGCATCCCTGAAACAATGAAATGTCCCCCCCTCACACTGTCCCGGCCGGAGAAAAATTCTAAATTCAACACTAATATTAATGTTCTTATAATTTAGCCTACTTATTCAATATGTTCATGAGATGTCTAAATAATTTTTTTTAATCTTTGCTGCCTAAACACACAACTATACAGTTTTAATTCAATTTCTAGTATAAGTTGTATGGATAGATTCATATGAAACATTAGAGATCATTTTTGTCTAGTTTTTATTAACTTTTTAAAGTTTATACAAAATTCTATACATCTTTATTCTTTTTTATAAAGCTTGCATTGGGATTAAATGAAGACAACACCAAAGTCAACCTTAGAGGCTTGTGACTGCACAGAACTTTGTGCTAAGTAAAAAAAAAAAAAATACAAAGCAGCAAAAAATTTATTATTCATTCTGTTAGTATTTATTATCTAAATAAAATACAAAGATGTTTAGTTTCAAAATGTAATATTTTTTTATGAATAAAATCTTCAGTGCAAGTTGTGGACAATAGAGGAAAGAATGGATTATTTGTAGCCTTTATTCAGTTTGATATCATTGTTATAGTGTAACTAAAGCAGCACAAAGCGCATGAACTAAATGTTAGTTATTAATAGATTGGTCTGATGATGATTCTGACAAAATGCTCACTCTTATTTTGCTGATTATTTGTAATGTAACGACACATTTTGATTTTCTTCTGATGTAATGTAATTTCACCTTTTTACTATACAAGTATTGATGTTTTTCTGTCCACACACACATGATGTCTCATCATGTAAATATAACAAAAAGGTTATGTTTACAGTTAGTTCAAACTGCATTCTCCAGACACCTGACACTAAACTAAAAATTTAAAGTTTCTAAAAAATATGAAATGTTAAAAACTTAAGAAAGTTTGCGGAAATGGTGATTTTGAAAATATTTTTCAGCTGAAAGATGTTTGGAAATGTTATTTATACTTTTTTAATAATTGGCAACAATAAGTGAAATGAATGATTGAAATTTTGAATTTTTTTTTTAAAAAAAGAAAGAAAGAAAATCGCACACTGCACATTACAAAATAGTCAAATATGTGCCAGTGAAAGATGGTTAAATTGTTATGCATAGTTTTTGATCCTATAAAACTTTTAACTTAACAATTTAAATTTTAAACAGCTCATAAGATAATTAAATTTAAAAACCATCTAGTTTATCAAGTTTATCAATATTTCCATATAAATCTACCAACTTTCATAATTTTAAAAGTCAAAATGTTATAGTAAACTCAATTGCGAGAGCAGCTACTTTTTTAAAATTGAATGAAAGTTAGCTCTTCTTTTCAACAATACATGAATTTACTTACCCATACACATGAAATATAAGATTTAACAAACCACGTTCTATTCTAATACAATCCAATTCAGTATCATCCCTCAGTAGAAAAATTTCTATATATATGTTTTCAAAGAAAAATCAAGAGACAAAAACGTAAATTTTGTCTTTTTAAGTTGTTAGATAAGATTACTTGGTTAGGTCTAAATTAATCTGCAGCACTTACTGCTATGTTGCTTTGTATCTGCTTCTGGATCTAATCCTACTAATGATTGTTTTACAATATCTATAATAGGTATTTCTACCTAAAAGCTTCTGTCCCTGCAGACGAAGACACTCGCAAGCAAATGCAAAACCTATGAGGGAAATTTTTTTAAATAATATCTTGCTTGCATTTCGATATTTTAAAATATATTTTTTTTTTACACTGGACAACTGAAATTCATCTCTACATCACTCCTGTTCTACTTTTTTGATTTTGGTTTCAAGTATTTTTTATATTTTCACTTTTGAAAGTTACTCTGAAAATGAAAGGATCATTTAAAAAAATAGCTGCAACCAAAATTTGGAAAAGAAAAAAATTTGGATATATGGATTTTAACTATCAAATGAAAAAAAAAAAAAAAAAAAAATGCAAATGAGATATTAGAAAATAACCTCCCTATAGGTTTAGCATTAGCTTGCAAGTGTCTTCACATGCTGGGATAAGAGCCTTCAGTTATAAAATTCTTACAAAAAAGTCAAAAGGTTTAGTAAGGAAAGCTTAAAACATTAAAACAATTTATAAAAGCAAGAGAAGAGCACCTTAAAGTATTAAAAAAAAAAAGATTGATGAGGATGAGTGTTTGTTTTGAAAAAAATTGCTTATTTTTAAAATGACACACTGACATTTGAAGTACTGTTCATTACCTTTGCTTTCAAAGGTTATTAGCAGAGAAAACAAGGTGAAACTACCCTTTTTTGCTTCCAAGGTATACATGGATTTTGACCCCCCCCCCGCTCTTCTACAAAGTAAATATATGAAGAGAAATCTACAAAGTTTCTAATAGTTAGCTTATTTAAAAATGTAATATACTGAGTGTAATGTACTAAACTATGCAATTAGTTTTGTCAAATACTGATTCATTAAAATCATATGGAATCAAAAAAAAAAAAAAAAAAAAAAAAAAAAAATCACTTTACACAGGATTTTAATTTTGTATAATACTATCTCTTACTTGGCTTTAACATTCCTCATAAAGAACAATTTTAACAATTACTAAATTAAATAATACAGATGAGAGGAATAAAACAACAAACAAAATCTTCATCCAGTGACCTCATCGCCTTTTAATCTATTGCTCAGGGCACATACGCCTCATTTTCAGCCCTGAAAGAAACTTATTACACAATCAACTAAAGACGAGGCACTATATTGATATATTAGTCGTTTAACTAAAAAAATTATTGTAACATGTATTAGAACAAGGAAATCCCTAAAAATAAAGATTGTTTCAAGAGAATTTTGCATTATAGGTCCTTCAGACATAAATATTATTTTTAGGGATGCATCGAATATTCGGTATCTATTCAGTATTCGGCCATGTTATCGGATATTCGGTTAGGCCGAATATGAAACTATTCGGCCTGCCGAATATTCGGTATGGCCGAATATCAAAGTATTCGGCCGAATCCAATACTTAATAAAACCTTTTAAAAACTTTTCACTATTTCTACTTTTAACTGTCAATTTTTAAATTTATATTTAAAATAATTAGAAACAAAATCATTTAAAAATAAAATAGAATGTTTTTACATTATTTATTTGCTGTTTGTAAAGTATTACTTAAGAAAATTAACCATGAAAAGGATTAAAATGGTGATTTATTAGGATTCTCCTTAGGAATAAATTATGTGCTGATACAAGTTTCTAAATTTTGTTTAGTAAATAATCTGTTTCTTGCTTTTCCCCAAACAAAAGTCCTTTAAAAGAAAAAAAAAAAAAAAAAAAAATTTTGAGATTAGTAATAGCTATCAAGGCAGACAATTTTTGTTCATGAAACCATAATCAATTTATTGAGTCATAAGTATATTGTATTTCATCTCACTCTAGATCAAAACTTGCATGTTCGTTTATTACATTAACAATAAATAAGATAACATATTTTCAACTCACATGCTTTGATTTCTGTAAAATATGATATGATGGGTAGGGTGGAAAATACCACCATTCGTAAGAAAATAACTATGAGCCAAACATATCTTTATTCAGAATTAAGTTGAAAGTATTTGTACTTTATATTGAAAAAAATCTGCCTTGAGTTATTTAAAAAGGACAATTATCAGACTGTAAAATGTTTGTTTTCACTCGTAGAAAATTTTATTAATTAAAGTTTCATAATTGCGCTTCTTAAATAACTCAAGGCAGATTTTTTTCAATACTATGCTCTTATAAAAAGCTCTTGTTTATCAAAATGTAAGTTTTTTTTTTATTAAATATTATGTAAAACTTTTTTAAAAAGTAGCATTTAAATACCTTTAAATTTTGAAATATAAAAAGTACAGTAGAACCCCGCAAATTCGTACCCCGTTAATCCGGATCGATTTTGTTTTCAAGTTTGAGAAGTGATCGGCAAATTTCCATAACATAAATTTATTTCAGCATCATATTCTGAATAAATAAGTATTTTCTGAAATCTTTTTGGAAGAATATTTCAAGCTTTCTTATTTAAACTCTAATGTTATCTATGAAATGAACAATTATACATCATTTAAGCCTTGCCAATTCCAGTTTTCTATTTAATCCATTTGGAAATATCATAAAAGCTCACTGCTTAATAAAGATTTACTCAGGGCATTGCAAGAAAGCAAAGTAAAATAGTCCTTATAGACACACTGACTGATAAGGATCGCGATCCGATCTTTGTCAGCCAGTCCTTAGGTCCTCTTGTGACAATTTCTTTGCCAAAACCCTTCTACAAATCACTTGTGAAAAATCGAAATAAACGAGAATGCTCAAGAAATTGTGTGACCGACCATGCGGCCCGCAAAACTGGCAGAAATTTTATAATTACAAAGTAAACATTTTTACTGTCTGTAAATATTGAATATGTTCAGTATAAAGGTGATTTTATTTGAGTATGTTTTATTTTATTTCATTTGTTCACATTCTCTGGATAATCTGGATTTTCCACAATCTGGATCGGACCTGGTCCCAATTAATCAGAATTCTACTGTATTTGGAAAGCCGAATATTCGGTTATTCGACCCAACAATTACTATTCGGCTAGCTGAATATTCGGTATTCGGTTCACCTGTCGGCTGAATATTCAGCATTCGGCCAAAATCACTATTCGGTGCATCCCTAATTAGGAACAGGTGCTTTAGCGTTCGGCCCCGTAAATTTGGCGATTTTTTTCGCGCCCAAAAGCCGTTTCCAAAAAGGATCGCCAAACTGAAATTGCCGGAGAAACCCGTTTTCAAATATAGCGATCACTTTCAACACTCCTGAAAAAATGCATTTTTGTAAATATATTAAAAAAAAATGAATAATTTACACTTAATCGGGGGCTCCGCCCCCCTGAACCCCCCGGTTTTTTTCAGGAGAAAAAATTTAAAATGTTTAAGTGATCGCCATATTTAAAAACGAATTTTATTGCTAATTCAGAAACACGATCATTTTGAAACGGACTTTTTAGCACGAAAATGCTCAAAAAAAAAAAAAAAAAAAAAAAAAAAGTACTTGCATTTTGTATATTTATTTTTATTTATGAAAAAAGAGGGCTACAAATGAAAAAAAAATACATATAAATAAAACGAGCGAAATAATTTAAATTCCAAAGAAAAATTTAAAAAATCTATATACAGGGTGCATGTAAAAATTACAAAAATTGCCGATTCAAAATCGTGATCATTTTAAAAACGATTTCTTTGCATATTTATGAAAAAACAAAAAGAGGGCTACAAATGAAAAAAAAATACATATAAATAAAACGAGCGAAATGGTTTAAATGCCAAAGAAAATTTTAAAAAATCTATATATACACGGTGCATGTAAAAATTACAAAAATTGCCTATTCAAAATCGTGATCATTTTAAAAACGATTTCTTTGCACGAATAAACAGAAAATAAAATTAAAATAATGACAAAAATAGTACTTACATTTTGTAGATTTCTTGAAATTTTCAAATAGTAAAAGATCAGAAAACGGGTTACGACATAATATTTACATATAAATAAAACGAGCGAAATAATTTAAATTCAAAAGAAAACAATTTAAAAAATATATGTATACAAGATGCAAGTGAAGATTACAAAAATAAAAATACGCTATTACAAAAAAGATAATTAAAAATTTTAAACCAAAACATCGATCTTTACTGAAAAACCACTTTCGTTTCAGATTAATAATTCTCATGTCCGATTTTCAGTTTCGTTCAAAATGAATTATCCAAAAAATGAAAAAAGAAGCCATGCACCCCAATAAAAAAATTTTAAAAATGCCCTTTGGGCAAAATATAATGTCCTAATCTATCCTTAAAAAGATCACTCGGAGTTGTTACTCACTGTCGACGGAAAGCGAAAAAGAAGCAGTAAAACATCGTTAGATAGTTCAAAAATTTGAATTTCAGAACATAAATTGCGCAGATGTAAAAAACAAAACAAAACCTGCGCAGCTCGTAATCAAATTACATCACAGGCTCAAAGAGAAAAATCTCCCCCCTCCCTCTTGCTCCGGGAAGAGAAAAGTCCCCCCCCCCTCCCTCACCTTCACCTCCTCCTTGCCTCCGCGAAAGCTGCTATTAGGGTTGCCAAAAATATGGGATTTGGCAACATTTTGACAGGGTTACCAGAATTAGGGGTTTATCGCCATACTTGGCAAGATTTTTTTCCCATTAATTCTGGCCGAACGCAAAAGCACCTTAGCCCCTAATTATTTTAATTATTGCAAATATTACTTATAAATAGGACAAAACAAAAAATTGGCTTAATGAAGTATTAGATGAAATGCTAGTGTGGGGCTTTTGCAAGAAACATTTCACTTTAGACTTCCTTTTTTTTTTTTTAGAGAGAAAAGTTACATAAAACCTGACAATAGCCGTTGTTACTTTGTAAGCAATATTATTAAATAAAATGATACCTCTAGATTATGCTGAAATAGAATGTTGTTACCATTCTAATCCTGTAGAAAATTGGATCTTTGTTTACTTTCACAGCCAACATCTGTAAAATCAGGTACAATTGAGAAAGTATTGTCAATGATATGACGTGAAATATCAAATCATATAGCAAAGACAATACGCATTCAATCAATATGTTGAGAGTTGCTCTTACTGCACACTGATGATTTGGGAAGAGGAAAGCAGGAACTGTCACTGAAAAGAAAAATAAATAAATAAATAGAGTCTGAAAGAACACATATAATAAAACATAGTCTAAGATTAATTTAAAAGTGATGCTGCAATTCATTCATATCTAATCATGCTAACTATTTTTTTTAATGTAAAAATCGGTTTAAAAAAAGGATGTTCAAACTTTGCAATTTCTAAATAATCTGGGTAGTATAATTAATTTTTTAAAGAAATAAAAGCAACATTGCACTTATGAATACCACATTTTCTGCCACATTTGCCATTTTTTTCTCGTACATGCTTCGATCGATGCATGAGTTTGGTAAAAGCAGTTTTTCAACAATGTTATGAAAGTGTTGTCTTAAACACATGCTACTGTCCTATATTTTATGAAAAACAGGATTCTTCAAGTGTGTGCAGCAGGGGAAAAACTTATGCTAAAATCTGAATAAAAGCATTTATTAAAAAATAAATAAACTGAAAAAAAGGTAGGTGTCAAACTTGACGACTAGGTATAATTATGGTGGTTGCCAAATGCAATAATGTAGTTGCATTTGACGACTAAAGACCGCTAATTTCTAACAATGATTTAGCACATAAAATAATATAGGGTTTTAAAGATTTCTTTTCTTCCTCCCAATCAGCTAAACTCCCTTCCCATTTATCAATCTTAGGATGGACTCCCTTCCTCCAAAAATTGAATTTCAAGTCCTGAAGATATTTAGAATATACATATTTTTAATATATTTGTAGCAGCTGGTTGATTACAATCATTGTCATAGTTATAAAAACTTAAGTTATTTTAGAACATATTGAAAAAAAAGGGTACATTAAAGGATTAAAGACAATTTTTTTAGTGCTACTTGGAGAATCTATTAGGCTAATCCTTTTTCATTTGGTGAATGTTTTTTTAATTTTTAATTAGCAAAATTACTAATGTTGGTCAAATGTCAGCGAGAACACTGTGCTAAAGAATTGAAAGATATAGGAAAACATAACAATAAAACAAAAATATTTCATGTTTTGAATATCTATACCTGCCAACTTGAAAAAATTCAAATGTGTAAAACAATACATGAATGACATTTTTAAAGGCCAATGAAACAGAACATTAACAAAAATTTTAATAAATTTATAAAAAAATGAGCAATATTTTTTAATGTTACATAACTGATATATTTATAAACATTTAAAAAGTGACATAAGGTATATAGCTTTTTTTTTCTTATACACAATGATATACAGTAGACTCCCTCAAATCCACAACTCTCTAAAATCCACACATAATTTACAGATGTAAACAATGAAGATTTCAGTTCAGATAAAGCGGCAAAATTTGACTTTAGTTTTATATCAATTCCATATATATTTTAATTTGTAATTTTTTAAATCTTACTGAATTCATGTTTTTTTCATTAAGGAAAAAGTATTTATTTCTTAAAATAATCAAGATATTGCTGATATCACTGATAATCACAATCTTTTTACCAAATATATTTATGTATAAAGCTTTTTTTTTTTGTTATTAAATCTGGCTAGACCTAGAATAAAACTTCCTTGTTTTATGATTTTGATGTGAATAGTAGTGTATTTATATGAGGCAAGTTGCACTGAATAATTTAGGAAAAATACATTTAATCTTTATAATGACTGTTTAATCATACATTATTGATAATTAACTTGACCTTCACATTTTAATCATATTAAAAATTATTTCAATTTTTATTATTTTAATGTTTTATTATACTATTGTAAGCATTAATTCTTGTTTTGATTGCATCATTAATTACATTCAAATAACTGTTTTAAAACGTAAACAAAGTTATGACCAGAAATCTGCAAAATTCTAAAATCCACAAAACCTCTGTTCCCAAGCTGTGCGGATTTGAAGGAGTCTATTGTATATATGCATTTTTTTTTAAGGACTAAATATTTTGGGTGCAATGGGATGTAAGTGTCTTGGTAATGGGGGGGGGGGGGGGGAGCTTCACTCCTCCAACCATTTTTACATGCTATTACAGTTGGCAAATTTACAAACTGAACTGGCAAATTAGTTCAAAACTTTAATAAAAAACTATAATACACTTTCTATTTCTGATAGATTTGACGATAGTTACCAACAGAGTCGTATAATATAGACGCACGCGCGCACGCCATGCGCAGAAAATTTCATGAAGTTTGCAGAAAATTTTAAGAAAGAAACAATTTTTGTTATAGTAACTTTTCTTAGTACCAAAAAATAAAGATATTCCCTCAATTTTATGAACGAATTATTTACTGTTAATGCAAATGTTGTCAAAACATTCGAAAAAATCGCGAATTTCAACAAAGGAGCGCGTAAAAATCATGCTTCTCGACAAAGAATCGCATAAAAAACGTGCATTTCTACTAAGACTCATGTTAAAAAAACCAACATTTCGACAAAATACCGCACGAAAAACGTGAATTTCGTCCAAAGGCTGAGTAATAAATGAGAGTTTCATCCAAAGACCGTGCTAAAAACGCAAGCTCCTTCCATGAATCGCGTAAAAAAAAACGATTTTCGTGCATGAATCTGGTATAAAACACTAATTTCGTGCATGAATCCCGTAAAAAGTGCGAATATTTTCCAAGAATCGCTCAAAAAATGCGAATTACGTCCATGAATCGCGTAAAAAAACGCGAATTACGTCCATAAATGCTCAAAAAATTCGAATTACGTCCATGAATTGTGCAAAAAAACACGAACGTTCATAAATCGCATAAAAAACGCGAATTACGTCCATAAATTGTGTAAAAAAAACACGAATTACATTCATAAATTGAAAAAAAAAAAAAAAAAAAAAAAAAGGGGCAAATTACGCCCACAAATCGCTTAAAAAATGCGAATTTCGTCGGCAGAATACTCAAAAAACACAAATTACGTCCATGAATCGCATAAAAATAGCGAATTACATCCTTAAATTGCGTAAAAAATGCGAATTACGTTCATGAATCGCATAAAAACGCAAAATGCATTCATGAATCGCATAAAAAACGCGAATTATATACATAAATCGCTCAAAAACGCAACTTACATTCATAAATTGCATGAAAAACGCAAATTACGACCATAAATCACGCAAAAAAAAAAATAAAATAAATAAAATAAAAATAAATAAATAAAAAAACGCGAATTGCACCCGACATTAAATTTATTTGCAGAAAGTTTTTAACCCAATATTACGTGCGCAGAAAGATTTTGGTTTTATAGAAGTCTGGTTACCAATATAATTAGAAATATTACTAAGCTTTTTACAAATAAAAACTGTATTGCATTTTCTAAATGTGATAAATTGGTAAAATTATAAAACTAGTTGGCAAACACCTTTATGTTTGCTTTTCACCGAGTTGGTAAATGCCGAATTTTGACTTGGTAATATAGGGTTCTCCCCCCCCCCCCCCCCCCAATAAAAAGTCTTCACGAGGGCCCCAATGGGATGTAGAATGCAGAAAGGCAATAATGACTGTTTGCTTTACTTGAAATTTTATTATCAAAAGGAATACTGAATACATGGTTATTCAGTTATTTAGTCAAACTATTATTCATTGCATCATTAATTTTTAGCAGATCTTCAACTCTTAAATTTTAATAGAAAATACGGGCAAAATTTACTCAAAAAGAAGTTTATAATGAAACAAGCTCATTTTATAATTATATTTCAATATACCCCTCGTAAGTATTTATAATTAAAAACAGTTAAAATTCATAATTTCAAGCAGAAAGTGAAGCTTGGAAAAAAAATTGCAAAAATGTGTAAAAAAAATATATACATTCTTAGTGTAAAAATTAGCCCAACTTGGCAAGTATGAATATCTGAAGTTTAAATTCAGAATCTGAATGCATCATTTTAAAAGTATTATACATTTATAAAAAGTTTAAACTTATCAAACTTACCTTCGAAACATCCAAAGTGTAATATTCTTCAAAATAATTTTTGAAACCATGTCTTTCTGCCAAATGATTTCTGAATGTATTTAAAAGAAAAAAACGGCCATCACAGTCTTGACAAAAAATATTTTGTCTTAAATTTAGACTATAAGTGCCATGTACACGCAATCAGTGCCGACTTCGACTTTTTTTTGAGTTGAATTTCTTTTCACAAAATTCACAAGACACGGGAAGATTTTCATTGATTTTCATCTTGTAATAATTAATATTCCATGTTTGACATCGAAGGACAATTGGAAAATATAACAACAAACTAATACACGTAATAGTTGTTTGCAACTCTATACTCTAGAAAGATCCTTTTCAGCGCATGCTCATTGAGTGCGAAGCGCTGCGATAAAATTCTTTTCAGCGCATGCTCATTAAGCTACAATTATTAGATTTTTTTTATGGGAATGCACTATCTTACTGTCCAATCAGAAGAGACTTGCGTTATGTGGACGGCCAGGGTTTAGCCGCCTGTGGATACCATGTAGGTAGTGTCTACATGTTATCCCCTGGAATCACAAAGCTGGCGAGCGAGAGAACGGTAGATGCGCATGCGCCAGTTTTCTGGATCCAGGGGATACCAAATAGACTCTACCGACAAGGAGCAACAACGTGGTGGCTCGCTGAATGCGTAATTTTGATGATTGTTTTGATTAAGCAAAACAAAACAAAACAAAAAAAAAGTTGAGAAGGAATAATTCACCAACTTTAATTCCACTTTTTTCAGATTTTAAGAAGAATTACAGCTTTACAAAGAGACTAAATTTATTAAATTTACTCTCTGATTTGCGCACTTTGCAGTCACGTGTGGCATTTACAAAATGAGAAAATAATATAAAAAATGCGTGGATTATCGTAAGTATATTTTATTTAATAAATAGTTTGTGAACACATGCATATTGTTATTCATATTTCTATAGACCAACAACTTCGTCTTCCACGCGAAAAAAAAAAAAATAATAATAATAATAAGTATACCTATTGTAATTCACCTTTAGTAGTAATAAAATGATCATAAGCAGATATAAAATAAGCTATATATTAATAATACAGTATTGTAGTCTTAAAAAAAAGGCTTATTCTAAAGTCATGAATGCCGTGCCTAAATAACGTGCTATAGCTTTATTTGAGAAATAGGGAGTATACAATGCTTCTATAGAAAAAATGTACATTAAGTATATGCTGTATACCCACATTACACTCCTTATTAAATATCAATAAGATAAAATTTGTGTTGGCTAACCTTAAACATTATTTGAGGGAGGAATGTTTATTGAAATATGCAAAACAATCTATCTATGCACATGTTCACAAACTGTTTATAAAATAAAATGTATTTGCTGTAACTCATGCATTTCATTATGTTTTTTTTCTTATTTTGAGAATACACTTAAATTTTATATTTAATTCCCTTCAAATGTTTTCCTTTTAGTTTAAGACATTGCTCATAACTGGATTCCAATGTGTGAATTGAAAACAAACTGATTGATTAATTTAGTCTTTTTGAATGTTTGTTCTTTTATTTATCTCAAAGTCAATATGTAGAAAATAAAAATTGTATAACTCATCACCATTAGCAATTGAGATGACATCAGACTTTCAACTTTGACCAATTTTACAAATGGAGGTTTGGTCTGGTAAAAACATAAACAAAATCTAGATCACATTGCACCTGTTCCAAAATCTTGTTACTCCATAGATTGTCTTTTTTTCAAACTCTAGGACATATGTTAATAAAAACAAAAAATAGTGTTAATGTTAATAAAACCAAAAACAATGCCCAGTTAAACTGGCTGCATTGAGCTCGCAGGCTACGCATACTAATTGTTTATTAAAACCTTATATTTTCAAGGAATAACACTGTTTGAAAAATAAAAAAACCCATTTGACTAATTTAAAGGGGGAGGGGTAATTGTCCGAACCCCTCCCTCCTTTATACTTAACAAAAGAACTACACAATTAATCAGGGAAGCATCTAATAACTATGAACCTGCATCCAAAAATTGAAACAAATTGGTTAATTAAACATGAAAAATCATTTACCTGAATTAAGAAAGGTAGTCCTCCATGCATACTTATCCAATGCATTCCCAAAACAAATCAGAGAAGCGTTTTATCAGAATGAACCTATACACAAAATTTAAAGCAAATTGGTAAATTCTGCATGAAAAACCCATTAACCTAAATTTAGGGGGGGGGGGGGGTGTTATTTTCTACTTTTCCAATAAATACCCAATATTAATCACAGAGGCGTGCCTCGTCAAAATGTTCCAGTATCCAAAATTTGTAAGAAATTGATAGTTCTGCATAAAAAACCCATTTATCTAAAATAAGGCCAGGGGGAGGTAGCCTTTCTCCTTTTTATTACACTTGTCTAATGAACTTCAAAAACTAATCATTGGAAATTCAAAACAAATATCAATCAGGCTAGAAAAGAAGTCAAAATTCGACTTTGTGTAGGGAGTGAGTGCCATGATATGGTGACATCACTTGCAAACGAAATACATAAAAACGTCTACATTTTTTTTTTTTTTTTTTTTTTTTTTTTTTTTTAATTCTATAAATGTAAAGTCGCAGAAATCTGTATTCTTGCTAAAATTTTATCTTTACACTGTACTACAAAAAATAAAATAAATAAAAAGCAAGAGAGAAATTTACAAAACTAGTTTTTGTGAGACTATAGGAATCTGTTGCTCTACAAATGAATCTAGTAAAATTGTACTAATCTTACTAAAATTTTATCTGTTACTTGGGTCGTAGTTAGATAAAAAGCTCTAGGTTTCCCAGTTTCCTAAAAAAAAATTTAAGAATTTTTTAACCTTGCAGATTTTTTTTATTTATAGTGCAAATCTGTATATATTACATGAATTTTTGCTGTTATTGTTACATAAAAAGCAGTAGCTGTAATGAGGATTGCTAAGTAGTGTTTAAATAATGTTACTACCGCTTTGGTATAAAAAAGTGCAAGGGGCAAAATAAAAATGCAGAAATACTTCTATTCAGTAAGATTCCAGTTTTAATTTATTCTATGAATACATTTCTTGATTCATAGTTATATCGTGTGATCACGTAAAGCAATAAAAAATATTCTGTGTATAATGCGCACTCAGTGTTTTTGCCTTATAACCCTTTCTGGCGCACTGTGCCCGGTCCGGGATACCTAATTTTAATTCCAAACTTGCAAATGGCACCAATAATATTTTAGTAAAATTTTACTTTTACAAGGAAAGTTAAAATTAAGGAGTTCAAAATATCTAAGAAAGTCGTTTGCAAATTCCGGTGGCAGTCGATAATTAGTAATTTTACTACAAAATTTGCCCGTGCCGAAAAGGGATAATTTGGGGAGAAAAATTGCACGTTATACACGAGTAAATACAGTAAGGGTGGGGAATTAGCCATTTGTTCCCCCTCTTTATTCTTATCCAATGAGCACTCAATACTAATCATGAAGGTGCCTCAACAGAATGATCCTATATTTAAAATTTAAACGAAATCTGCATGAAAAACCCATTTATCTAAATTAAAGGTGGGAAGTTAGCCTCCCATCCCCCTCTTAGACTTATCCAATGAACTCCTCAAACATAGAGACCCAAAACTACTCAAGAGAAAGGGTCACATTGTCATTGTCTTCTGCAACAATATTTAATTTTGATCAGTATTCTTACTTTCAATTTAGATTATGTTTGTAATTTGAATCGTTTGTACTTTAATATATACACTATATCTCTGATGTTGTGTGTCTTTTCGATCACCTTGTACTAGACAATTAACAGTATTTAAGATGACAAATTTAGATTAACAGTATAAGGATAATTCTGTTTTTAATTTTCTGAAAGTGTAAAGTATTAGTTTCCAAAAATTTTAAATAATCTGTCTCAATATTTAGACATTTTTTTTTTTTTTTTTGCAAATATTCTCTGAAAAAAAAATCTCATAAATAGTTTACAAAACATAAAATAATAATAAAAACAATTTTATCAAAAGATTGCAGGAAAAATGCAAATTTCATTAAAGAATGTAAAACAGAAATTTTGTCAAAGGCTTACAAAAAAAAAAAAAAAAAAAAAAAAAAAAAAAAAAAGTCAAAGGATTGCAGGAGAAAAGTGAATTTTGTCGAAAACACTGACCGGTATACCTAAATTGTGAGTTGAATTGCTACTTTTTGCTTCTTATTAATATTCTGCCTGGACTTTTTTTATTTAAAGTTCTACTACCTATACATTATTTTCTTCGGTTTATTAACACTAATAGGTGTGCAAAGGCGAAATTTTAAGAAAAACTTACCATCCTGTATGATGCAACATGCAGTTGAAAATTGTTATTAAAAAATGCAAGTGACTGCATAAATTATTAATTACTCAATGCATTTTCATATTTTTTCTGTAAATTTTAAAAATAGTATTTATAACAAAGGAAAGTTGAGTATAGGATAAACTTAGTGCACATGTTATCACTGTGATAACTTGAAAAGTTACGAAATATATCTAACTAGTGTAATATATATATATACAGGGTGTCCCTAAACAAATGGTATATACGCTAGGGGGTGATAGAACACGTCAAGACGAGTAATAGTAAATAGGAAACCAAGGGTCCCAAACGTTTTCCAAAGGAGATAGCCGCCATTAAAGTTTGGGGTCCAAAATTTCAAATACACATAAAAAATGGAAAAATTGGTCGATTGATTTGCAGTTTTCACTAAAATTATTCTTTATGTTGGTATTTTCTTGAAAATAAATTATAAAGATAAATTTCGAAAAATGCCGATAGAGGGCGCTTTAGACTTTGAAGTAATGAAAAACTATTTTTTGGCGTGATTTTTGGCATCTCATTAAATGGTTTCGTAAGCTTAGACTTAAACTTAAATTTTGAGCTCAAAATCTGAATAGTTGGAAGCGGTTAAGTAGCACAAACTTAACTGTGTTCAGAGGGTCTAAATTTCAAATGATTATAAAAAACGGAAAAATTGGTCAATTGTTTTGCGGTTTTCACTAAAACTATTCTTTATGTTGGTATTTTATTGAAAATGAATTATAAAGATAAATTTCAAAAAATGCCAATAGAGGTCGCTTTAAACTCTGGAGTATCGAACAACTACTTTTTACGCTATTTTTTGCATCTGATTAAATGTTTTCGTAAATTTAGACTTAAACCTAAATTTTGAGCTCAAATTCTGAATAGTTGGGAGTGGTTAAGTAGCACAAACTGAACTGTGTTCAGAGGGTTCAAATTTCAAATGATAATAAAAAATGGAAAAATTAGTCGATTCGTTTGCGGTTTAAAATAAAACTATTCTTTAAGTCAGTATCTTCTTGAAAATGAATTTTAAAGATAAATTTCAAAAAATTCCGTTAGAGGGCACCTTAAACTTCAGAGTAACCAACAACAAATTTTAACCGTTATTTTTTTATCTAATTAAATGCTTTCCAAAACTTGTTAAATGTTTTCAAAATCTTAGATTTAAACTTAAATTTTGAACTCAAATTCTGAATCGTTGGGAGGGGTTAAGAAGTGCAAACTGAAGTGTGTTCAGGAGTTGAAATTTACCCCCCCCCCCTCGAACACAGTTCACTTTTGTGCTACTTAAACACTCGCAACAACTCAGAATTTGATCTCAAAAATTAAATCTAAGCATTCAAAAGCATTTAATGAGATTAAAAAAATAATTGTTAAAAATAGTTGTACACTACTCCAATGTCTAAGGCGCCCTCTACCGGCATTTTGTGAAATCTATCTTTAAAATTTATTTTCAAGAAAACACTGATTTAAAGAGTAGTTTTAGCAAAAACCGCAAACGAATCGACTAATTTTTCCGTTTTATTTGAAATTTAAACCCTCTGAACACAGTTCAGTTTGTGCTACTTAACCACTCCAACTATTCAGATTTTAAGCTCAAAATTTAAGTTTAAATCTAAGCCTATGAAACCATTTAATGAGATGCTAGAAATAACGGCAAAAAATAGTATTAGGATGGACTATTTCATTAATCCAAAGTCTAAAGCGCCCCCTATCGGCATTTTTTGAAATTTATCTTTATAATTCACTTTCAATAAAAAATCCGACATAAAGAATAGTTTTAGTGAAAACCGCAAATAAATCGGCCAATTTTTCCGTTTTTTATAATCATTTGAAATTTAAAGCCTCTGAACACAGTTAAGTGTGTGCTATTTAACCGCTTCCAAGTATTCAGATTTTGAGCTCAAAATTTAAGTTTAAATCTAAGCCTACGAAACCATTTAATGAGATACAAAAAATAACGGCAAAAAATAGTATTAGGATGGATTATTTCGTTAATCCAAAGTCTAAAGCGCCCCCTATCGGCATTTTTTGTAATTTGTCTTTATAATTAATTTTCAATAAAATACTGACATAAAGAAATGTTTTAGTGAAAACCGCAAATCAATCGACAAATTTTTCCATTTTTTATAATTATTTGAAATTTAGACCCTCTGAACACAGTTAAGTTTGTGCTACTTAACCGCTTCCAACTATTCAGATTTTGAGCTCAAAATTTAAGTTTAAGTCTAAGCTTATGAAACCATTTAATGAGATGCAAAAAATCACGCCAAAAAATAGTTTTTCATTACTTCAAAGTCTAAAGCGCCCTCTATCGGCATTTTTCGAAATTTATCTTTATAATTTATTTTCAAGAAAATACCAACATAAAGAATAATTTTAGTGAAAACCGCAAATCAATCGACCAATTTTTCCGTTTTTTATGTGTATTTGAAATTTTGGACCCCAAACTTTAATGGCGGCTATCTCCTTTAGAAAATGTTTGGGACCTTGGGTTTCCTATTTACTATTACTCGTCTTGATGTGTTCTATCCTCCTCTAGCGTATATACCATTTGTTTAGGGACACCCTGTATATATATATATATCCTTCAATTTTGCAAAATCCTAAACATTTACTCACTTTGTCAGAAAATCCACTTGCCTGTACATGTAAAATGATGTATTTCCCGACCCCTGATCACATATAGCTGAGTATACCCCTGATCACTAGCATAGTCATAACACTATGAATATACACTACATAATATGCTTATAAGTTTACTAAAAACAGAGAGTATTCACAACATCTAATTTTTAAAATCCAGAAGTTATGCAGTGTATATCATCACAAACTCTTTACTACATCCATATTTATAATCATTAAGAACCTACACTAATCACAGGAAGTAAACCTCAAGCTAATATAAATCCTACAAGAGCATTTACAGATTTTTCACTTGCATTTCATTATTTTTTTTTATTATTATTTTTTTTTTCTGCATAAGACACTTGAAGTTAACACCTTTTATATTGCATCAGTAATTTTTCAATTTTATTTCCAGTTTTTTTTTTTTTTTTTTTTTTTTTTTAATAAGTGGATATTTTCACTTTTGGAACAAGTTGTAACCAGTTCAAAAAATGGAACTATCTCAACATAAAATAACTTTAACCAAAATGCAAAAAAACATATCGACCTTAGGTGTTCAGGCCAAAATTTTTTTTTAAATATAATCTGCAAACGAGAAATCTGTAAACAACACTCCCATAGGATTGTTTATTCAAATTTCTCTGTCCGAGTTGTGTATGTAGGTTCTTAAATAAAAGGCTGTTTAAGTGAATTGGCAATGCTGATGTTCTGGCACCAATTAAATACTTCCATCTTCAATGACAGCTTAGCAACCGAATTGCTAGAGAACTCAGATGAGAAAAAAAAATGCAATAAATAAATTTCCTATTTCAAATGAAAATCAAATTTTCATTACTTGAGAGGCACAAATGCCAACCTAGCGAAAAGGTTTCCTATGTTCTACTGACTTTAAAACCTTTTCACTACATCAGCATTTGCGCCTCTTAAGCAATAAAAATTTGATTTTCACTTGAAATATTGTATGCAAGGTATTATTCAATTTAATCTGGGATAATCTTGTCCGAATGAACCTGGAAAAAAAAAAGAAGCAAATCTGATGGTTCTGTCAGATAGTTCTATCAGTGTTATCACATTACGTGCTTACATATGTACATACAAAACCAGTAGACACATTATGCCATTAGTAACAAATGTACTATGATAGAATCCCTGTCTATAAGTATAAAGGGACTAGTCCTCCTTTATATATACTTAACTAATGAACCTCCAAATTTAATCATCCTTAACATAATAAACTGCTAGTGGGGAGGACTGGTCCTGCTTTATAGGTACAAAACTAATGAACTTCAAATCTAATCAGGTAAGCTCCTTTTCAGAATAAACTGGTATGTAAAATATAAAGCAAAGCGAATATTTCTGCATGATAAAAACCATTTATTTAAATTAAGGGAAGGATTGGACCTTTGTTACCCCCCCCCCCCTTTTTATACTTAACCAATGAACTCCAAAAAAAAAATCTGGGAAGTACCTCATCAGAATGAACCTGGAAAAAAATGAAACAAATTTGACGTTTCTATCAAGAGTTATCACATTACACACTTACATACATAACCAATGGACACATTATGTCATTAGTAACAAATGTACTCTGATAGAACCCTTGTCTTAATACCAAATAACGACCTTATAAACTCTCGATATGATGATGGGAGGCCAATCTGAATGATTATCATTAAATAAGTGTACCAACTTCTCATAAACTTATTTTATCATTACACACTTACAGTACTGAGAACATCCATTCCTTTTATCTTAATCAAAGACATGTGTTACGAATTTTGTAAATATAGTTAGTGTTTGTACTGTAAAATAATGTAAATAATCTTATTAAGCTCCATTCCTTTACTTATATTAGTTTTTGTTACATTGTCTCTGTTATCAAGCAAACTTGTCCATTATTTTCAGTGTATGTCTACGGCAGATTGGCGAAATAATGAAGATATCGCCAAGTTGGCGTCACTTTTGGCGACTAATTTTGGTCGCCAAATTTGGCGATATATCGCCAAGTTGGCGACAAACTTGGCGATTGTTGGCGATGGTAACCCTTCCCTCTTAATGGTAACCCCCCCTTAGATATACTGATACATTGTTTGTTGTTCCGTGGTTTTCCAGGTTTTTCTAGAAATTTCTAGCACATGCTACGAGACTATATATAAGAAGAGAAGCGATGCGAGCTGTTGTTATTATTTACCAGTCAGTCATAGAGTGAACTTCTAGGTTTAAGAAAGTTTGCTTGATGTATTGAGTTTTATCTACGTTGTTTTGAATGTGATATAGTGTTGAGACATTGTATAAAGAGTCTCTGCGACCTATATTTGTATTTGTTCGATAGATTTAAACAGTTATTTTGGAATATCTTGTAATATTTGTGAGTTTCGAAGACTGTGTTGTTCTGAAGATCTGTAAATAAATTATTTTGTACTTTTCTAAGAGAAAAGAGTTTGAAGTTGTCTAACCATAAGATCGAAAGAACCCTATATACGCTGCAACATTTGGTGTCAGGAGTGAGGTTCTTATGGCGAAAACAAGAACAATGGACGGTCAACTGAAAGAACTGTTAGAAGCTATTAATGGAATAAAGGCAGAATTGACGAAAGGCCAAGAAGAGTTGGCGGTAAAGATGAATAAAGGCCAAGAAGAGTTGGCGGAAAAAATGAATAAAAACGAAGAAAGAATGGAACAGTTGACAAATAAAATTGATAAAGGCCAAGAAGAGTTGGCAGAAAAAATGAATAAAGGCCAAGAAGAGTTGGCGGAAAAGATGAATAAAGGCCAAGAAGAGTTGGCGGAAAAGATGAATAAAGGCCAAGAAGAGTTGGCGAAAAAAATGAATAAAAACGAAGAAAGAATGGAACAGTTGACAAATAAAATTGACAAATGCCAAGAAGATGTGACTGAAAAGATTGATAAAGGCCAAGAAGAAATGAAGAAAACTTTAGAAGAAAAGTTCTCATCGGTAGAGAGAAGAATAGGCTCGGTAGAAGAGAAAATGGCGGAAGTAGAAGAGAAAATTCAGAATGAAGTTTGTAACTTTGAAGAGAAAATCAGTAACGTTGAAGAGAAAATCAGTAACGTTGAAGAGAAAATACTAGGTGAAGTAGATGAAAAGCTAAATAAAAAAGTACAAGATCTTGAGAAGAAACTTTCAGCGTCTAGTGGTAATTATGAAGAATTTAGGAATCCGCCTGCTTCTCCCGTGCACATTAAGCTGTCGACATACGATGGAAAGAGTTCCTGGCAAGTTTACAAGACCCAATTCACTATTGTAGCTGAAGCGAGCAAATGGAGTGACGAGGTGAAAGCTTGTCAACTGGCAGCATCTTTAAGAGGAGAAGCCGCCGACGTGCTGCAAACATTGCCCGATATGACGCAACTCAATTTTGAGACTCTAAGTTGTGCACTTGAAATGAGATTCGGCGAAAAATTCTTCAAGGATTATTCGAGAATACAAATCAAGAGCCGCCATCAAAAATCGAGTGAAACCCTTCAAGAGTTTGCCTCGGAAATTGAACGGCTTGCAAATTTAGCATTCATTGACTGTCCAACAAATGTACGGGAAATGCTCTCACTGCAATATTTTGTAGACGGAATAAAAGACCCAGAAGTGCAGAGAGCGGTACGAATGGCAGATGTACAGGATTTAAAGGCTGCATTACTATATGCCTTAAAGTTGGAAGCAGCTACAAAAGCCAGCCGAAGAGATCGCCATTCAGTCCGAGGGGCAACGGTGAACAAAAGCTCAGACACTGAGAACGACGTCTTGAAAGAAATTAGGAAGATTAATCAAGAGCTTGAAGCCTTAAAATATGGAAGAACAAGGTCAAGAAGACAGAATCTCACGTGCTGGTTGTGCGGTGATACAAAACATCTCCGAAGAAATTGCCCCAAAATCCACGAACGTGAGATGAATTCAAGACCAGAGAATAAAAAGCCCCACCTGAAGATCCTTCAAATATCTAAAATGAGTGGCGGCGATAATGAATTATATGTGATAGGCTTTATTAACGGAATTCAGTGCCGTATGATTGTCGATACAGGAGCCAATGTGACGATAATAAGAGAAGATTTGGCTCGAAAATTGAAATCTAAACTCATCTGGACTCCACCCTGCGTTACCCTGCAAACTGTGACGGGCGACAAGATAGTCATATATGGAAAGGCCAATTTAACCATCAACTTTGGAGGAAAGAAATATTATCATACGGCATACGTGGCTGACATAACAGATCCTTGCTTAATCGGGCTAGATTTTCTGAAGAAGTTTGACTTCAAGCTTGATTTCAAAAATAACAAAATGCTCTCAAAATTTGAAGAAATAAGTCTTTTTGGATTGAATAACGAAATTGAATGTAAACAAGCAGTAATAGTCAAAGAAGACATCAATCTAGATCCAAGAACAGAATTTTTAGTTCCAGCTGAAATTAAAAATGAAACTAATTACCGATTTGGCCATATAGATTATCCAGTAGACAATAGTACACAAGCAGGAGTATTGGTGGCTTCTTCTGTAGTAGACCTCTCGAAAAAGACCATTCCAGTCAGAATTGCTAACATCAGTGATAAGACGAGGACTATCAAGAAAGGAGAGGTGATAGCATCATGTGCTCCTGTGACGTGCGTAAGTCAAAATTCCTATCACTCTCAGAAATCTTCAGATAATTTAGTCAAGGATTTGTTACAAAATACGGACTTAGATCCAAACCAGAGAGATGCTGCTGAAAGTTTAATTAGAGAATTCCAAAGTTTATTTTCCCAAACATCTGAAGACTTTGGACGAACTAAAATGGCACAACACCGAATTGACACGGGAGATCACTCTCCTATTAAACAGCACCCTAGACGATTACCTTTTGCCAAGCAAGAAGAGGTGCAGAATTTAATTAAAGATATGGAAGAAAATGATGTCATCGAACCATCGACAAGTCCATGGGCGTCTCCCATTGTATTAGTAAGAAAAAAGGATGGTTCAACAAGATTTTGTGTAGACTACCGCCGACTGAATGACGTCACTAAAAAGGATAGTTACCCTCTACCAAGGATCGACGACACTCTCGACACACTTGCGGGCAACACTTGGTTCTCGACTCTGGATCTGAAGAGTGGTTACTGGCAGGTAGAGATCCATCCCGACGACCGCGAGAAGACTGCCTTCACAACGGGACAAGGATTATGGCAATTCAAGGTAATGCCTTTTGGTCTATGTAACGCACCTGCAACTTTCGAACGGCTTATGGAAACGGTTCTCCGGGGGCTGTCGTATGAAGCATGTCTTGTTTATTTAGATGACATCATAATCATAGGAAAATCTTTTGATGAACATCTGAACAACCTCAGGCGGGTGCTACAAAAATTAAAGGAAGCTAATTTGAAGTTAAGCCCTTCGAAGTGCAGTTTGTTTCGCAATGAAGTCGCCTACCTTGGACACATCATTTCGGCGGAAGGAGTTAGGACTGATCCAGAGAAGATATCGGCCGTGAAAAATTGGAGTCGTCCAGCAGATGTTCACCAGCTTCGAGGTTTTCTAGGATTATGCACCTATTACAGAAAATTCGTCAAAGGCTTCTCGATGATTGCAAGACCACTTCATAAATTAACAGAAGCCAATCAAAAATTTATGTGGACACAGGAATGTGACGCTGCTTTCGAAAAGCTTAAGGAGGCCTTGACATCCACTCCAATTCTGTCGTATCCTCAAATCGATAAACAGTTTACACTTGATACGGATGCAAGCAACGAAAGCATTGGCGCTGTACTGTCCCAAGAAATCGACGGTCAGGAGCGTGTTATCGCCTATTTCAGCAAGTGCTTGTCAAAGGCCGAGCGAAACTACTGCGTAACAAGAAAAGAGCTTCTTGCTGTAGTGAAAGCCATAGACCACTTTCATCACTATCTTTACGGTCGCAAGTTCCTGATCCGAACTGATCATGCTTCTCTAACTTGGCTATTGAATTTTAAGAACCCAGAAGGCCAGATAGCCAGGTGGATACAAAAGCTTCAAGAGTACGACATGGAGATACGCCATCGAAAAGGCTCATCACATGGAAATGCAGATGCTCTCTCAAGAAGACCCTGCTCAGATAATTGTAGATACTGCGACCGGGTTGAGAAGAAATTTAATGTCAAAGGTCCTATAGTAAGACAAGTTACAACTGGGTCTACATCATCGCAAGATCCGTGGAGTGACGAGAGCCTGCGTAAAGATCAACTTGCTGATCCTGAAATTAAGCCAATTCTAGAGCTGAAAGAGGAGTCCAACAGGAAGCCCAGCTGGCAAGACATGGCCCATTACCATCCTACGACTAAACGTTATTGGGCTCTCTGGGATTCCTTACACTTAAAGAACGGCATCTTGTACCGAAAATGGGAGTCTGACGATGGAAAGACATGTAGATGGCAACTACTACTCCCTAAGTCGAGAATTTCTATGGTCCTTCAAGAACTGCATGGTAGTCCCACAGGAGGTCATTTTGGTGTAATGAAGACCCTGCAAAAGGTTCGAGAGCGTTTCTACTGGAATAATGTTCGCAGTGACGTGGAGAAGTGGTGTCGAACTTGTGACACCTGTGCAGCACGTAAAGGTCCAAAGAGGCGCACCCGTGGACGATTGCAACGTTATAATGTAGGAGCTCCTTTCGAACGAATTGCTTTAGACATCCTGGGTCCACTTCCTAGAACATCTGATGGCAATAAGTACATCCTCGTTGTCATGGACTACTTCACTAAGTGGCCTGAAGCATATGCCATTCCTAATCAAGAGGCGGTAACCGTAGCAGACATACTGATTCAACACTGGGTTTCCAGATACGGAGTTCCTCTTCAGATCCATTCCGATCAAGGAAGAAACTTTGATTCGGCTGTGTTTAAGGAAATGTGTGGACTACTCGGCATGGACAAAACTCGAACTACACCTCTACATCCGCAATCGGACGGCATGGTGGAGCGGTTCAATCGTACAATCTTAAATAGCCTCTCTCTCCTGGTGTCTAGAGACCAACAGGACTGGGACAAGAAATTACCGCTTTTCCTGCTTGCCTACAGGAGTGCCACTCATGAGGCCACTGGTTACTCCCCTTCTCAAATGCTCTTTGGTCGTGATCTTCGTCTGCCTGCTGATCTTTTGTTTGGTCGTCCTCCTGATGCTCCTTCATCGCCTGAGGAATATGTCGATGAACTCCAGGCACGGATTGAGGAGATTCATTGTCTAGCGAGGAACCGAATTGGACTGGCATCAGAAAAGATGAAGACACGGTACACACAAAGGCAACTGGACATGAGTTCAACGAAGGTGACAAAGTTTGGTTGTGGAATCCGATACGTCGTAAGGGACTGTCGCCAAAACTACAAAGAAACTGGGACGGTCCTTACACAGTCGTCAACAGGCTGAATGACGTCGTCGTACGCATACGAAAATCGCCACACACCAAACCCAGGGTCGTACATTATAACCGGCTAGCCCCTTATTTTGGCGAAAGTGATTAAAAATTCAAAACTGGAATTTCAGACCATGGTCATGAAAGTCACTTTTTATAAATATGTAAATAGTAATTAGTTCTTATTTATGTAAATTTTATTATTATTGTTATTATTTATTTATTTATTTATTTATTTGTTTATTTATTTTAAGTGTTTTCCTCTAACTCAGGGATTGCACTGCCCGGGACGTGCAGTCTTTGAGGAGGGGGTAGTGTTACGAATTTTGTAAATATAGTTAGTGTTTGTACTGTAAAATAATGTAAATAATCTTATTAAGCTCCATTCCTTTACTTATATTAGTTTTTGTTACATTGTCTCTGTTATCAAGCAAACTTGTCCATTATTTTCAGTGTATGTCTACGGCAGATTGGCGAAATAATGAAGATATCGCCAAGTTGGCGTCACTTTTGGCGACTAATTTTGGTTGCCAAATTTGGCGATATATCGCCAAGTTGGCGACAAACTTGGCGATTGTTGGCGATGGTAACCCTTCCCTCTTAATGGTAACCCCCCTTAGATATACTGATACATTGTTTGTTGTTCCGTGGTTTTCCAGGTTTTTCTAGAAATTTCTAGCACATGCTACGAGACTATATATAAGAAGAGAAGCGATGCGAGCTGTTGTTATTATTTACCAGTCAGTCATAGAGTGAACTTCTAGGTTTAAGAAAGTTTGCTTGATGTATTGAGTTTTATCTACGTTGTTTTGAATGTGATATAGTGTTGAGACATTGTATAAAGAGTCTCTGCGACCTATATTTGTATTTGTTCGATAGATTTAAACAGTTATTTTGGAATATCTTGTAATATTTGTGAGTTTCGAAGACTGTGTTGTTCTGAAGATCTGTAAATAAATTATTTTGTACTTTTCTAAGAGAAAAGAGTTTGAAGTTGTCTAACCATAAGATCGAAAGAACCCTATATACGCTGCAACACATGCATTAATTATGCAAAGTAGTTTACAAAATCATCCATCTGCTTGAAACAAAAATAATCAACAAGTACATTTTCAAATATTCACGTACTTGCAATCATTTTTCATTGATTATATAGCACCATATACAGTGGAACTTTTCTTAACGAATTCCTTATTTAATGAAATTTTCTGCTGAACCTTGACTTTGGACACCATTCAGATGTAAATTAATCTCTATATTGTGAAAAATATATTCACTATAACAAAGTTTATTATCATTTTGTTCCTGTACAACTTTCAAACGGAGAGCTTCTGTTGCAATACATGTATGAATTTATAACGGCAGATTGTATGAAAGTGAAGTTATTTCTTTATTTAATCATTTCTATTCTTTCTGCTAAAACAAAACAATTTTTTTCACACTTAGATAAACACTTACTACTGCTATACCATCACAAAGACATTTTGGCATTGAGAATGGGAGATTGGGGGGAAGGGGAAGTCTTCTACACAATGAAAAGGTGAATCAAGTTTCATGAAAATGTTCAGATGAATCCTTAGAATATGCAAAAGTTTTAATAAAGTGATTTTTTCTTTTTTTACGAGAAATTATACATAGTAATATTGCAGATTTTTTTAAAAGTTACAAATTTGCAATAGTACTGAGTAAAAAAAAAAAAAAAGATACACCACACTTTAGTTTTTGTTAATATCTCTCGATTATGTGTTTTTTTTAAATTAAACTTTTCTCATTTGGCTACATTGCATTAAAAAATAAGTAAAACCTGCCCGAAAAAAAAAAAAATACATTTTTTCAATATTTTCGTTTTATTCATATTTTATTAAACAAACTTCATGAACTTAAAATGATTTCTACTTAACAATATCCCCCATTCCTAAACTTCACAAATTTCTGTATACTAAAAGTAAATTCTGAAAACAATTACTGACTTTTTCACAAAATACCAGAGTAAAACCTATAAAAAAAAATCAAAAAGAAAAAAAAAACATTTTTTTAGTTAATTTTCATCTTAACTTTTATAATTGCATGATATTTATAAGGCAAAAATATGATTTTTCTTTTTAAAACAGGTTTTAATCATAAACAGTTTCCATTTTCATTGGTTTTATTACCTCCTGGTAAAAAGTTTCTGAATTCAACACTGATTTGTGTTATTTAAGTAGAGAAAGAAGGTTGAATTAAGCAGGCAGGAAAATTATTTTGATTGTAATGTTTTTTATAATCTACAATTAAGTCATATTTGAATCCATGTTTTTTTACTTATTTCAATCAGTTTTATAAAAACCCAATGAATTAAACAGGAATAGTTAAAGTTTCATCTAAATATGTGTAAAACAGTCCCCGCAGACCAATTGAGCAAAGATAAATTAGGGGACCCCTTTTGAATCATTATTCAAATAGAACTGATGGCCATTCATATGTCTATGTGTTATATATAAACATATTTTGGCACTCTGGACATAAATGAAAATTCATAGTTCCGTCAATTCTAAATTAAATACTTTAATCAATAAAAGTGCACTTTTTTTTCTTAGTATGAAACAAAACTTTTTAAAATAACTTTAGCAATTTGTTACATTACTTTAAAATGAATTTAATAATTTCAACATATGGAAGTGTTGGAATTGGAAAAAGAAAGTAAATGTTATATAATTTAATGTATGGAATTGGGGGGCTCCTTAAAGACCGCATCCCAGAGTTTAAGTCCCGATTTGCCCATGTGATAATCAGGGCCTGGTATGAAAAACATTTTTCAACAATAAACAAAAGCTCTAAAAGTCTTTTAAATGATTAGATGCATAAATAAGTTCTGTTCCTGCAACATTATGCAAATCACATTTAATATGTGAACCCGTTCAATATGCAACTTTTGCCTAATCCCTTGAAGCATGTCTTAAGTGGATTTGACTCTACATACTTACCAACCTTCTATTATCAAATAAATGCAGATTCTGCTAGTATTGCTTGATGCAAATAGATATACAAAACAGTGCCATATGAAAGGAGAGGGGGGGGGGCAAATGGCACCCCAGGCGTGTAAATTTAGGGGACGCCAAATTTAAACATAATTTCTCGCTTGTCACAAGAAAAAGTTGGGGGTAGTGCGTGCCAAATTCTAACTTTGCCCTGGACGCAATTTTCCCTTTGCATCGTTTTTTGGCATGAGAAAACTATTGGGCTGGGTCACATGTTAAAAAAATTTCGATTAGTGGGTCATTATGGGTGAAGACATTTTTATCTAAAAAATGGCTCTTATGATTTTGACCAAATTTTATATTCTATCATTTTGGATTACAAGAAGACCATTGGGTTAGGTAACATGTTCGAGAAAATTTGGTTAGTGGGTCATTGTGGGTCATGCTATTTTTATCTAGAGATTTTCTCACGGAATTTTCACTAAAAATTGCATTCTATGGTTTTGGGCATGAGAAAAACATTTGGCTAGGTTACATGTTCGAGAAAAAATTCTAATGGGTCATAAAGGGTCTGGGTCAAGCTATTTAAACAACGACGTGATTGATTTTAGGACTGCACCGAGTAGTACTTTGGCCGAGAAGCCGAGTACCGAGTTACCAAGTCCGAGTAGTTGTATATACAAATGAGCTTTCAATGCACACAAAGTGAGCTTTAAGAGTAACAAACAGTGTAAATATAATAAAGATACTTCTTTAACATATAATCATATATTTTCTAGTTAGCTTTTAAATAATTTCTAATTAACTAATTTGAAATTTAATTATACACCCTTTAAAGATAATTTTTAAAATTTCAAACAGTGTAAAACAGTAGCATTACTTTTAAAAAATGGAAAAAAAGTGATACATAAAATTTAAATTCAACCAATGTAAATTAACTGATTCTTCAATTTCCAAATGAAATCTATATCAAGAATGATTATTGGTAGCTGTAATTTTGAATAATTCAAATAACTGTTGTTAAAAGTAATGATGTGAGCTTGCATAATTCACAATATGCAACCTACAATAAAATCCGTTTTATCGCCTAACAGGCTGTTTTAGACATCTTAGAAGCTAAAAACATTGTTGGAGGATTTTGACTATTGCATATAGTTGCATGCTCAAATTTCGAAAAAGTTCAGTTTCCTTGCCTGTATCCAAAAAGATTAATTATTAGAGTAATTAACTGTAATAAACCATAAGATGGAGCTCAAAATATAATATATTGAAAATGTTACATGAATTAAAACAGCCTTTTTGCTTTTATGCTGCTGAAAGTAAGATAAATTTAACCACAGTTCAGTAGCAATCACTGTGAAGTGTAATGAAATTGTTACTTTTATTCAGAGTAATCATAACATTGATGAGCTCAAATGAATAGATCCCCATGTTAGGAGTAATACTACCAATTAAAACATTACAACATAATTTGGAAAAAGAAAGTTTCAGCCATTTTAATTGTGATACAATGAAAAGCAGATTAAGAAGTTAACTGGAGGGAAGAATTTGCATTTGTGTCTTTTTTTAAGTTTTCCATATTTTGTAGGCACATTCTTATATATTAAATAAAATATTTTTTGAATAATAGCAAATATTATACATTTATATTCAAACAACTTTTACAGATCAGTTATTAAAATTCCTTTGTCTTCAATAATGTTATAAATAAATCAAAACATTTAAAGCACCAAAATATTTTATTTCTTCTTGCAAACTAGTTTCAAACCATAGCATACCATCATCAGAGCAAAATATGATGATGATTGTATACTATGGCAACCAAAACTAGCTTGCAAGAAGAAATTAAATATGTTAGTGCTTTAAACTTTGATTTATTCATTGATAATGTATTGTTCCAAATAATTTCTCATTGTAATGATAATAAATGCTTATAAATGAAATCCTTACAACTACTCGGTAATGTACTCGGTACTCGGCCCAAAATTTGGCTGAATACCGAGTACTCGGCAAATTGGCCGAGTATGCTGAATACCGAGTACTCGGTACGGCCCTAATTGATTTTAACGAAATTCTGTATATAACAGTTTTTTGACTTGAGAAAACTAATGGGTTAAGTCACAAGTTTGAGAGATTTCGATTATAGGGGTAATTTGTGGGTCATGATGAATCATGTCAAGCTATTACTAAAGAACAGGTGGATTGATTTTAATGAAATTTTGTATACCACATATTTTTTTTGTCACGAGAAAAACATTGGTCTAGGTCACATGTTCGAGAAATTTATATTAATGGGTCATAAAGGGTCCGGGTCAAGCTGTTTATATTTAAAGAACAGCAGGATCGATTGAATGAAATTTTATATGAACAATTTTTAGACACGAGAAAACCAATGGACTAAGTCACATGTTTGAGAGATTTCAATTTTAAGTGTCATTTGTGGGTCATGGTCAAGCTATATCTAAAGAACGAGTGGATTGATTTTAACAAAATTTTGTGTATAACATGTTTTGAGCATAAGAAAATCATTGGGCTAGGTCACGTGCTTGAGAAATTTCGATTAGTGGGTCACTTTTAGGTCATTCTAATTTTATCTAGACAATGTCTTGTGCAATTTTGACTAAATTTTGTATTCTATCGTTTTCAGTCACAAGAAAATCATTGGGTTAGGTCAGATGTTTGCGAAAATTCGATTAATGGGTCATTTTGGGTCATAATGGGTCGGGGTCAAACTAATTATATCTAAAAAACAGCTCAATCGATTTTACCTAAATTTTGTATCTAACATTTTTCAACACACAAAAAAAATGAGCTAGGTCACATGTTCGAGATATTTTGATTATAAGGGTCATTTGTGGGTCATGCTAATTTTATGTAAAAAATGGCTCACACCATTTTGACTATATTTTGTATTATGATGTTTTTGGGCAACAGAAAACCATTAGACCAGGACACATGCTCATGAAAATTCGATTAATGGGTCAGGGTTATTCTAATTATATATAACAACGATTCAATCAATTTTAACTAAATTTTGTAACAAAACGTCTTTTAAGAAGATTATTGGACTGAGTCGCATGTTAAACAAAATTATATTAATAGGCCATTTCATTTCATTGCTGAATGCTGTCAAGCTAATTTTATCTAAGAAATGGCTTAAACGATTTTGATTCAATTTTATATTCTACTGTTTTTGATTACCTGAAGACCATTGAGCTATAAGTCACATGTTTGATCAAATTTGATTAGTGAGTCATTTTGGGTAATACGGGTCAGGGTCACGAGAAAATGACAGCAACCAATAAGTTCACGATATTTGACAAAATATTGGCAACATTTGGCCAAAAAATTGATTATTAAGATTACGAAAGCCACAACACATATTTGGTGCAAAGTGAAAGAATGTCTTCAAATTTGGCTATACCTAGCAAAAAATGTCTTTCAGAATATGATGAATTTTTTAATACATTCTTAATAGGATTCGAGATGCATGGTTAAATTAACCAGAGTCAAGCGAAAAAAGTGATTTGGATCGATGTCCTTTTGTTGTAAATTTTAAAATAAAATAAAATTTATGGACATGTGCGTACAAACATAGTTTTTGTAATAACTTCTTTTACAGTAATAATACGGAGTGAATGATGCAGTGAAAATACTATATCGAGTTGAATATAAATTTAATTTTGACCGAGCTCAGCTCGGTCACCCCTGCTAGTTTTGATTTATGATTGCTATTTTATTTGTATGTTTTAGATCAAAACAATTCTGAATCCTTTTAAATGTATCAAAGAATTGTTTTAATACTTATTAGCTTAAAAAATTAGAAGCAAAATAAGTAAAAATCAAAACTTTGAAATGTGTTAGTAGACACTGGTAGAAATAGTATTAAAAAGCATGAACTTTATGAAATAAATAAACTGAGTCAACATCTTAATTTTTTATAGCCTTTAGAAATGGCATTATTTCAATTATGTTTGCAATGTAAAATTTTGTTTTACCGGAACATGCATCTCTTCATCCATTACTTATAAAATTTGCGATTTGTATTTGATTTCCGTGGCTCTGTGTTGCACATGCATCTCTCTTTCTTTGAAGCAAGAAATTCTCTCTTCGAATGTTTAAAAAGCAAACTCTTTCCATGTCACTATTGGTACTGAACTTTGATTTTAACTAATAAATTATCGTGTTGCTATTGGAACGACTTGTAATTTTGGATTATCATTCAGAGTTCTTATATTATGATATCAAAAATTTTTTATTATAATGATATTCTAAAATGCACTCACAGCTTTTCATCAAACAAGTTTTACCTATGCCTCCCGTTTATTAAGAAATTCCTACAGAACCCTGGTTACTCGAAAATTTCTATGGAACCCTGGTTAACCGAAAATACTGTAGCTCCATGCTTTTCAGGTAACTGGGATTTTACTGTAATTAGATTTATAAAGCTCTTTGTATGCTCTATGTCTGCACTATAATAACTTTCAGAGTAATTAAGAAATTTTGATTTAAATTGTTTTAAAATTAATCCTTATATAAATGTTGAACTTTGAAAAACAAATATTTTCATTATCCATAATTTTATAATCAAAGACTCTTGAAATATTTTTTAATTCACAAAGATTTTGAAAGGAAAACAGTAAAATAACAAGCACTTTTGTCAATATAGGTTTAAAATGCAACAGTACAATGGTGTTTTGCTCTATTAATACAAAAATTATATATATATATATATATATTTTTTAATAATATTGACTGCTCCAAAATTACACTTTATTTTCTATAGAAAAGTAGAAAGATTTTTAGAAAAATAAAATTGTGTATTTCAAACCTTTCACTCTGAGGCAACTATTAAAAAAATTATAATATTTAAAACCCTATTAATTTTAAAGAAAATAATTATATGGATCACTTACAAATGAACAGTTAACATTACATACAACTTACAAGATTGATTTGTTTTTTATTTATTGTAAAAAGAATTCTCTTATTTTGTTTATAGTTTAATAAACAAGTAAAAATATGATAAATTATTTTTTTTTTTCATACATTGAGGGAGAAAAATTCAAATTGATGATTTTTATATATGTAACTTTAGTTAGGCCTAATGATCCTAACAAATGAAAATGAAATGAAAAAAAAAAAAAAAAAAAAAAAGCAATTTTTACATAACAAATACTTATAACTGAACAAATAAATAATAATATAGTATATAAATAATACTCATAAGGGGTAATTAAAAATACTTAGCATGTTGATGTACATTTTTTCATAGATGGACACAAAACAAATGTTCAATGGTGGAAAGAAATATTTCCTCTTTGTTTACATTACATAAAAAAGACAATATAATTTCCCTTAGATTTGTTGTCAAGTGCACAGATCAAAACCTGTGTAAAATAGCTATATTGCTATTATTCTGGTGAAATGCAATGCATGGAATATAGAAATAGCAAATTAGTATAATTAAATTTTTAACATTTATGAACAAAATGGTTTGGAAGAAATACTTAAATTTAACAATACATTGTCATACTTTTTAATTCATATGCAAAAACAGCCTAGTTAAAATGCTTTGAAAAGGTCTTTGTTAAATTAGCTATTATTTAGGAGATACAACTATTTTAACTGCAAAGTATGATAACAAAACGTTTGAAAATTTAGATATATATTTTATTAACTAGAATATACTTGACATATTATATGGGATTTCTAACAGCATCAATAGATTATTCATTTGATATGAAATATAGATTCTAACATTATGGTATCAAACAGGCAAGCATTTTAAAAACTAGCCATACAGTTAATTAAATAATATATAAACACTACTTATAAATATGTATAATTAAGTACTGTTGGATTATATTTCTAACCCAAAAATGACTGGACAAACTGGCAGATTTAAAACAACAAGAATAAAATAAAATATAATTAAACTTGTACAGAATATTAAGATTATTATTGTAATGAATAATAATTGTATAAAATGCCAATTTTTAGGCTTATCAATGACTGCTATGTTTATAAATTTATGAAATTTTAAACTCTGTTTAAATTTGAAAAAAAAAAAAAAAAAGAAAAGAAATAGATTTACAGTGAATATTAATACAAAAGTTAGTATTGAAAGTTGTGGGATCAAAATAAATAAGCAAATAATATTTTTCATTCCTTACCTGCATAAAGTTTACTTTAGGAGAACTTTCAAACATATCGCATAAAAACATCATGATTCACTTGCTTGCACTTGGAATATCCACACACCTAAATACTAGCAGATACACACCCAAAAGCATACAATAAATATAATTATATGCTTCTAAAAGTGGTATCAGCTGGCATCTGTATTAAAATTAGATTTTTAAAATATCTGTGTCCTTTGATAACATCTAAGTCCTTTGAAATCATTTCCTATTTCTAGAGCAAACTTCGTCAAACAACATACAACCATGAAAAAAAAAAAAAAAAAAAATTGTAGCACTAAAAACTTTCTTAAAGAATTCACTATAATTATTGTTTTGATTTTTTTTGTTTACAAGTTACGGCAGTCAATTGCCGGACAGAAGATTCATTCAAAAGGAGAATCGTTCTTCAGAATTTCCGGCAGTCGTTACGGCAGTCTTCACTGCGCATGCGCAGTAGACTGCCGTGAGAATAATATTCTTACGGCTGCCGTAAGAATAGACACAGCCTTAATGTATACGTATATTCCACGTATCGTATCTAATTTAAATAGTGGACTTCATCAGTCTTAAGTCACTGAATTGAGAATAATTTGGAAATCGGTGGTGTTACGACAGGAATCCGCATAGTATGTCTTATATATACGAGATCGAGCAATAAAAAGCGTATATTTTATAAAACAGTTTGCAAAAAGTTCACAAAAAATCAGACTCCTGAATGGCCAATCTCGTTTCACTAACAGTGAAATATATATCTGGATTCCGACCAACATTGCAGAAATCGCAAAAAGACAGCATAGTAGCACCACCTGTTGAACGATTTACACACAAGAGGGGAGACTAGGGCACATATGAACAGTTCACATAAACATAGCTTTTTCTCATAACTGGGTTAATTTCTGTAAGTAAATCTACTCAATATAGTAAACAGAACTTTTTTTAAGCATGGTATTTTTTTTTTTTTATCTTTATAGTTCTTCTTACTTTTTTAATAGTTTTATTAATTAAAAAAAATGTTTATATGTGCCCCAACGAAGAAAAATATATGTATATTTATTTAGTTTCTGAGTGATATGTTTAAGCAAAATATCATAAAATAAAAATAAGTAGATTTTTTTAGGGGGGGAGGGGGCTTAGATAATTGATAAAATATTGCTGCAATAAAATAAAACTTAAAGAAGTAAACTTGAGACAATAATAGAATTTAAAATTTGCTTAGGGCTTTTTGTTTGATTTTAGGGAGGGAGCATTTGGATAATGTTTGTCGGAAATATACCGAAAGGCGAAATATTCCTATTCCTATATTTGCCTTATTTTCCCTTAAATTAAGGATAAAAAAATTGTTTTCCGTTAATAAGCTTCCTTCAAATTTAATTTATTTTGCTTTTAAAAGAAGTCAATAATGAAGATTTCACAGTAGTTTAAAAATTTTATTTTCTTAAAATATAATTCTATTTTCAAAGCACCAAATAACGCAGCTGTTTTAGAAATGGAAGTAAACTAATACTACAAGTTTGCAACAAATGAAATAGAAAATTTTGCAAAGTTGTTAAACGTAATATTTTTTGCATTAAGTATGCATACAAGTAGTATTGAAAACCGTTAAATAAAATAATATATAACATTTATTGCATTTTAGAAAACATTAAATTTATTTAAATTATAATTGAACGTAAAACGAGCTTGTTGCTTTTTATGTATTTGCGGTATTTTTATGTTTGTGGAAGTTTCTGTACAAAATCAAGTTTATAAGACAGAAATGTCTTCTATTTCAATAAATAATGGATGCTTAGATAATGGAGCTGGCATTATTTTCACGAATTTAACTAAAAGGAGCAGAATCACTGAATGATTATGGGAGAATTTAATGACGTGTTCAGATCTGCCCCAACTAGACTCTTCATAAATGCCCCACACTCCCACAAGAGTTAAAATGACAAATCATTAACATTTCTCAATTTTATAAAAACAAGTAAGAAAAATCATGCGTTAAGCATAGATTACGAAGCACTTTCCAACACTTAATGAAATCTTTAACAAAACTTTGTTATTTAGAGAAATAATAGTGTATAGCCAAATATACCCAAATATGTATACCAGTACATTAGAACAGCCCTGTATTTCATATGTCAGTTCATATAATGGGAAAATTTAGCTTAGCAAGAAAATACCTAGTAGCTTGAAATTTCTTTTTCAGCAATTCATACTATTAGATAGAAACATACTTGAATACTTTTGTTCAGCCCTGTAGTTTACATTGTACCTTTATTACACGTCAGCATTAGGCTAAAATTTACTGTAAACTAAAACACTTTTAAAACAACTGAAATCACATTCTCATAAATCATCATTCATAGGCGTCCATGTACCGAATTCTTTGCGTGACCCTGTATATCCCTTTATCTATATTCTGCAAGCATTTCTCAGTAAATTAACTGCAGCTCAGTTTAAAAATGCATAGCTTATTTAAGAACCGCCTTTAAATAATTTACGCTCATATTCAGTAACGTTGGTGAGCTCTTTTGGGTAGCCCTGTGTATCAACTATAACATTTATACACACCATATAAAGTGCACATATTTTGTGAAATATAAACGCGAATATCATATAATTAAAATGCATTTCATCCCTCCACCAGCCATCATCGGACATATATACGGTACTTCGGAAAGAATATACTATTTGAAATCTTTTGTATGGCCCTGTAAATGCTATGCACTTCATATTATGCAAGACAGTAGCATATAATTTATAATAAGCTTCGGTGACACACAGTAAAAAATGAAACCTATTTCAGAATGTTACCCAAAATCAAATAACACCCATAATAGCTTTCCTATTTCTAATTTGGGTTGTAATACACCTATTATGAGTTTCAGGCACATTAAGGGTCTCAGTATCCCCAAATGTCATAAAATCCAACCCAAAACAGGTCCTTCAGCGAACGTCATTTCTAAATAAGGGATTCCAACGAATGGCAGCAGTCACGTGATTTTTATATTTCTCTACAAAAGTGACGTCATCACCTCTAATGAAGCGGGAGATTTGGCGTTTTTCTTGGCGATTTTCTGGCAACCTCGTATATTTTTGTTGACATATTATAGATGTAAACACACAAGTTACATGAAACATCACATACTACAATGTATTTCAGAATAATAATTAAATCAACGTGAAAAATTATGATTATCAATATTTAAAAAATATATAGTAGATAAAAAAGTTTCATAAGCAGCTGTAATAAAAAAATTGTTTTATTACTCAACTTATTTACTTTGGAGTAAAGAAAATTTATAATTACAAAAAATATAACGATTGATTGACATATTGCGAGCGGAAAATTGCATATTTATTTAATGTTTCACTTTTAACGCTTATTGTATATTCATCTATTTATATATAAATATTATTTATATAAAATCGTATTTTAATATACCAGGCTGTAATTCGAACTAAAACGCTCCTTTTTTAAAAGATAAAATTGTATTTTAATATACTAGGCTGTAATGCCGAATCAGAACGCTTTTTCTTTTATTAACAAAAGCATGAAGGATTCATTGTAGATGTCATCACAACTTATTTATGAATTTTACTTCCTTTTTAATTTCGCTTTTCTATTGAATTTTTTTTCCGCATTATTATATTTAAAATTCCTGTTATTTCTTTATATTTCTGAATTAGTATTTATTAAATTTGAAAATAAACCAAATGCTAGAGTAAGATCAATGATATTGAGAAATTCAACATATTCATATTTTAATATTCATGTCAATCAAATGCAAGCATTTTAGAATTCCCTCTATAGCATTTATCACTATTCTAAAGAATTCAGCATTCTTTTAATATTACCCTGAACAAATTGAATCTGTGCTGTAGATATTTTTCTTAAAATAAATTTGATGGTACAGTTTAAACACTAAAAAATTTTGACAGATTGCACTCAGCAAATATAATTATATAGTATTTCTTTGACCAAAGCCATGAAACTTTTGATGTAATGATAGGGCTGTCTCAAAAAATCCTGCATCAATGATCAAGAAGGAATATCACAGTCCCAATAAAAAGAACATCATAACCATAACATTATACATAATAAAATTAATAAAGCAGACCTTTTAAAAAATCCTTAGGAGTTCCTACTTATAATTTTTTACTGTATTTTATTAATATTAGAACAGTTCCTTGTGAAAAACTACATTTTTTTATTAGTTAGCCACAGTTTATATATTGACAAACAATGTTCTCGCCATAATCATTATATTGCATTCATCTCATTTAAAATATAAATCTTTTATTATTTCATTCAAATAAAGAGGAAGAAAAACAGAAAATAATAAGGCAAACCAAGGCATTTTATTTCAATATTAAAGCATTATTTTTATCTACATCACAAAAAATAAACACTGCATTGCGAGGTAATACTATTGAAATGATCTGCTCTCAGTTAACATAAAAGTACTTAAAGAAAAGGTTATTATTAAGTTTAATTTACTTTTATGAAATGTGAAATGAAGTTTAAATATGCAGTACCTTTTATTCTCAGTACAGAGTTAAATTCCTTATACATAGATAAAGATAAGATAAAAAAAAATAAAAGAGTTATACAGAATAGCAATATTTGGCTTCATATCGCTTTGAATTTTTATGGTTTATCCAATCACACTTTTCTAGTACATACAGCGATAACGAATCCTACTTTCTATAGTTTTTTACAAAGTCTTATTATTCTTTCAGCAATGATTTTCTTTTAATAATACAGTTAGCTCCTTCACAATGTTTAATTTTTAATCTTTAACCACCGATATTTCAAAACAGAAATTTTCTGTACATAAATAGTGATAATATTCCATTTAATTAAGGTAAACTTTACAATAAAAAATAACTGGTGAGAATAACGAAGGATTCTGAGAATTTTAAATACCACATATATCAGTTGCTTGTCCCCAAGGGTTAATAATATATATGTTTATTGTACAGAACTCTCTGAGTGTGAGTAATACTTGCACTTGACTGTTTATTTTCTCTTACATGGTAGTTATTAAATGAGAAAGTAAAATGATTGTGAATGTACAAAAAAAGGATGTATGTACGTGTCAACGGCAGATCCAAAAGGGAGGTCATGGGCAGGCTCAGACTGGCACGCCAGCTCGTGCACCATTGTCTCAAGAAAACTTTGCACGCCTAAATTCTTAAGCTGCTCAAATATTCTTTTTCTTGTTGAACATATGTATTCTGACTAGTGCTCTAATTTTTGAGAATTCATTAAGCGAATAATCCTCAAACAACAGACAAGCAGCACAAGAGAAGTTTTTTTTTCTCCCACAACAAAAAAAATTAAAATAGATCGAAACAATTTTAGAATAAGAAACCAAAGTAATCATCAAGAGAGAAAAAATGCACTCAAGAAAAATTTTAATAGCCATGGCACCCTGGGTTAGAATTTCACCAAATAATTTACAAATTATCAATAATTTAGGTCTTGATACCTTGTTTCTTCCTCCCCCTTTAAACTCGGACCTTGAATGCACCTATAATTAAAACCATGCTTTATGAAAATAATTTGAGAAAAGAAAGACAAAAATATCAGATGGTAAAAAACATTTTGTTGTTGATTTGAAAACATGATCTTTGATAACGAGGAATCTAAACCTGTTGACACTTTTGGACTCTGCAAGCTTTGGAATGAAAAAGCGAGTGATTTTTTTTTTTTTTTTAATTCACAAAATCTACAACATAATTTTCGGTTAGTAATATTCGCTCCATTTAATGACAAACTTTCCATGGTTAAATAACTATATGGAAATTCTAGTATGTATTTCAAATTTAAAAATGTTAAATTTAATCATGGAAAGATCTATTATTAAATAAAATGATGATTATATTGAAAAATTGTAATAGGGTTTTTAAATAATAATAAAATACGCTAGACACAAAATCCTGCAACTTCGAGGAATAAAATTCGTACATTTCTCTTAATTATCAAAATTTAAATATTTCCCTTGAACTCTAATTATCAGGGCTGATTGTGGGCTCATGAAAAAATACCTGAAATTTTAGCAAGGAAATGTTTCTGTATGGGGACAAGGGGGAAAGACAACATATCTATAACAGGAAGGCCAAATTACATAATATGTAAATTTTAATTATGTTTAGCAATCATATGAAATTGATATTTTATTTTAAGAATTGAACTATCATAAAAATTGGAATTTTGGTACTGTAAATTTACAAAATACCTGAATTCAGGTATATAACCTGAACACAATCACCCCTAAATTATCATAAGAATTTTGCAAATCATGGGAAGAGTGTTCTGTAAATTATTTTAGTGTAATAAAGTTAATCTTTATTAGACCATTTCTTTTTGTACAAATTTTGGATACTTACGTATTAATGCCACCGCAGCTACAGATTTGATGGTTTTTAAGTATCGCCAATCTACACCTAAAATTTTTGCAACAAATCATAAAATAAAACACTTTCAAAATTCAAAACACATTATTTAAAAACAAAGCAGTTAGTCGGATTTCGATGGAAAATGGCCCGATATAGAGTTTAACTCCTGTATTATCGCTTCTGAAAAAAAATAAAATTGCATGTTGATCTGTTTTTGTGCAAAACAGGCATCAAAAACCAGCAAACAACAAGGTAACAAGAAATCCAAACGATAACTGTGTGCGCAACATTTGATGGTTTTTAAGTATCGCCAATCTACACCTAAAACTTTGTGACAAATCATAAAATAAAACACTTTCAAAATTCAAAACAAATTATTAAAAAAAAAGCAGTTAGTCAGATTTCGGTGGAAAATGGCCCAATATAGAGTTTAACTCCTGTATTATTGCTCCTGAAAAAAATAAAATTGCATCTTGATCTGTTTTTGAGCAAAACAGGCATCAAAAACCAGCAAACAACAAGGCAACAAGAAATCCAAACGATAACTGTGTGCACGTGCAAACAACGAGATTGCTCTTTATTGGCACATCAGGGCAATTTATGCTGCGAACGCCACCGCAGCATAAATTGCGCTGTACCAAATTTTGTTATAGTGAAACATAAATTTAGCATTTTGTATATAGATAAAGTCATGATTTAAGGCTAGAACAAAATACCTCTTGCTACAAAATATCTGACTCGCAAAAGTAATTACTGTCAGATTGTAACAAAAGTTAAATTTATCTCCTATTTAACCAGGGGTCTATCCAGGTTTTTTTTCCAGGGTCCTATTTTTGTGAATTTATTTGGTAATTTTGTGAATTATTTTCATTTTTGTGAAAAAAGTAATTTTACAAAGCACTAGGGTACTTTTCGGGTACCTGGATCACTAAAAAGTACCAAGGTAAGTTGACTCATTTAATTCTAGCCTATAAAAGATGTATTTTGCAAAAATATATACATATATTTTTTATTACTAATGTTTTTTAGATATATGAATATATTACACTATGTAATACATCATCTGTTTAGTATAAATAAAACAATATGTATGTATGATTAGTAACAGAAAGATTAAGTTTTTTGCAAGTGAAAGCGTGATCGATGCATAATTCACAGCTTATATTGTAATAAGATAGTATAATTATAATGCAAAGATTAAAATCACAGGTCTTATAAGTATAAAAATAAGAATTCCACTTACCAATGATTTTGAAATGCTATTAGTGTGAAATTCAGAGCCATCAAACAAAACAATAGAAAGTAATCTAGTTCCAGAACTAGATCATTTTTTTTTTTTTTAATATCAAGTTCAAAAAGAAATGATTTTCTCTTTTAATAGCAAATCAGTAGAATAGCAGATTTAATTGTTCAGTTTTTTTAAATGCAAAATTACTTTATCAATTTGAAACATAAGATAATTTGAACATGCAGAAAATCACATTTTTTTAATAACTAATTTTATTTATCAGGTTAATTTAGTTTTAACTACATCTCACTGAAGAAAAATGTAAGTAAAATATTTCAAAATTTCATTTTCCTTTGTATTTTCTGTGTTTTATACATTTTAAGAAGATAGAAAAAATATTTTTCATAAAAAATTAAAAAAGTGAAAAAAAAAAATTACTGCATATATAAAAAGAAATTTTTTTTGCAATTGATTAAAAGATAAAGGAAGGAATCATTTGGACATTTTTTATTGGTCCTTTATAATTTTATACGCCTGTTGCCAGACTGTTTAAAAATATTGATAATTTCCCCACATTCTTTATCGGATAATTTTTGTGGTCCATTTAAAATAATTCTCAAATGTCTATCAAGTGTTGTTTGCTTTAAACGAGTTCTTAAGTCTGTACAAACAAGATTCATTCGTGAAAAAAGTCTTTCAACAGAAGCTGTAGAAGAAGGAATTATTGTAGATAGGGCCAGCAGCTTCATTAAATTCGGAAAGGTGCTTGAGGCATCTCTACTTATAATTTTCATGGCTTCAATGGGAGATATTTTTTTTTCAATAACTTGTTTTGCCTGGTCCTTTTTGTCTTGTTTTAAAAGTGATTTTGCTTCTGTTGCCTTTTCCAAATCAAAAGTTATTTTTGCAAGGGATATTTCTTTTTCAAACTCTGGAATTTCTTTAAGGGCAGCTTTGGCATCAATCACAGGAGGTGATGTATTGAATGTATTTTGAAATTCATTTCTTTGCTCATGTCCATAAAAGGATAATAATACAGATAAACATGTTTTATCTGAATCATTTTTTGATGCTAGGTTTAAATCTAATGAGCTAAATAAATCAAAAGCACCTAAAACATCACTGTCAGTTTTAAATGCATTTTGCATTTCTTCTTTAAAATCATTTATAAATGGTTTAACAAAACTTGTTTTGAAATCTTCTATGGCTTCATTAGAATTTAATTTTTGTTTTTTCTTGTTCTTCCTTGTTTTCAAAGATAATTCTGTATGTTCTTTTGCAAATTCCAGGAGAACACTACTTTTTTGAAAATTCTCACCAGCATCTAAATTTGTGGTATATTCATTGACATCATGAAGAGTAACCAATACTTTATTGCAAATATCACCAAACATAATATTAGGGCTTTGAAGCCATAAATTTAACTTGTTGACGATTTTTAAAAAGTCTGCTAAAAAGAGAAGGCAAAACAAGTTTTCAGGATCTAAAAGTGCTTCTCTTATTCCTTTGATTTCAGGTTCTTTTGTTTTATAGAATATAGTATCTAAAGCTTCAACAAGAGGTTGATACCTATCAACAATCCGTTTACAAGCTAACCCATGCGAAAGCCATCTAGTTACAGATACTTTAAGAATTTTTAGTATATCTGCAGAATAAACATCTTTTTGTATATCTGTAAATACCTGGTTTTTTGCAGGACTATAATGGAAAAGTTTCCACAAGCTGACAAGTAAAGCATCAACAGCTTGCAAAAGATTATACTTCTTTAATAGATGTGCAAATACTAATGCCAGCCTGTGGTTTCTACAATTTATGTAGAGGGAATGAGGAGACAGGTGTCTCATCCGTCTTTGCACACCAGAAATCTCCCCACTCATAACATTTGCCCCATCCAATGCCAAGAAAAGACAGTTAGTCATCTTAATGTTTTTTGCTAAAAGAAAACCTTTGATTGCAGATGTAATCGATTCTGCATTTGCTGTAGTTAAATTTATTATGCCTAGATAATCCTCCTTAATTTCGGCAAGTCCAGGAATCTTATACCTTGCAACTAAGCCTAACTGCTCTCTTTGAGCTTCATCTGTGGATTCATCTGCTAATAGAGCAAAATTTTCGCTTAACTGCAATGAAGTTATAGTTTTTTCTTCCAGAAAGATAGAGATTGCTTCGGTCAAATTTTGTACTGAAATGGTTGATAAATAAGTAGCATTTTTTCCACACGAATTTAGATATAATTCAATATCTTTGTCACCAAGGTCCTGACCAATGAAATTTACTAATGATGAGAAATTTTCAGATACTGCCCACTGCTTTTTAATCATAAAATAGAGGATTTTTATATATTTAGTCATTAAAATCTGATTGGCTTCTCTTTCCTTTTGAGTTGCAACTTGAGCTCCTTCCTCCTTCTTCTATACTTTCAGAAACAGGCTTGCTGATTTTAGATGCAGCAACTGCTTGATTATGCCTTGAGCTCTCTTCATGTCTGGTAATACATCTGGATGGATGATCACCAAGACACACAGCCTGATCAATCCAAGGCCCCTTTGTGAAAGAAATTGAACACCATTTGCATAAAAATCCTTCACCTGAAAAGCTGTAATAAATCCAGTTATTCAGTTTTTCATATTTTTGGATATTTAATGGGTTTTGTTGCTTTTTATGAGAGCTTTCTTCCTTTTTCAAAGTTTGGGCACTTGATTTTTCGATTTTTGTGCAATTACTTTTAAGAGGAGATATTTCGTTTTTTTCAAAAAAATCTTCACTTTCATCGCAAGCAACAGCAGATATTTCATGGTCTTTAAAATTATTTTCTTTTAAAGGCGATTTTTCTTTACGAAAATTAGCATCGGTGGATGGCGAACTACGATTTTCTAGCTTGGCACGTGGAGAAGAATTTTCGTTAACTACGTGAACATTAGCATCTGAATCGTCTTTTTTAGATGAGTTTCCAATCGAGATTTCTTTTACAGTACTCCCTTGACTGTTAAGCGAAAAATATTCTGAAATTTTAGCACAGCCCTGAGCATCCGACAGTCTTATTTTCTTAACGTAATAGTCCGCATTTCGAGAATATCCTCCGGTGGAGGGACGTCCACGCTTCATACTGCAGGAAATGTAGCAGAGTTGTTTAAAATTATGCAGAATAAGATTAAATTTAACAGCGTTGCGAAATAAAAATTAAAACGATTTATATACGATAGCGTGCTATATACTACTTCCATGTGATCGCGATAACTTGCAACAAAAATCAAAACAAAGCAGATTATCCCGGTGTTGCCAAACTAGCAAACGAAAGAAACATCCTATCCAGCGTAAATTACGATCTACGGCGAAAAAGAGGTTTGTTTCTTATTCCCTGAACGCACCTGCTTTTTTATGACGTCATATGTTAGCCAATCAACGCCGATTCCAAATAAAGGTCTGTTGGAGGAAGAGTGGAAAGCCCGATATCTGTGTGTTTACGTTCAGATGAACGATAAAATCGACCAAAAAAAAAAGCTAGATTTTCGTTGAATTTTACACTTACCACAGACATGTTATTCACACATTTGTTTTTATTTTTTGTGAAGAATCCGTTTTTATAAAATTTTTTTTTGTGAAGAGTCCGTTTTCGTAAAATTTATTTTTGTGAAGAGTCCGTTTTCAGAAATTTATTTTTGTGAAGAGTCCGTTAACGGACTCATTTTTTCCCCTGGATAGATCCCTGTTAACTGACTGATAAACAATTCTTATTAAGTTAAAAAAATATGTAATTTTTAAAGAAAATTGAACTTTTTGCAGCATTGCAAAAACTCTATTTCACGCGTAGCAAAAAAAAAAAAATCTTAGTTTTCAGTTACCAATTTCCAGAGCATCAATGGTGATAAGTGGAATGAAAGGGGTTATTCTGAACTAATTACACCAAAAATAATCATAAACTCTAGGAATCAGACTGAGCATAATGTTTATTAATTATTATTGTGTATAAATTATGCTTTCGAAGTAATCTACATTAAAAAAATTATACAAACTTTGAATTTTCAATTAATAACGCCCATTTTTGACATTTTATTTGAGTTTCTTGGATCCAAATGGACCAGGAAATGTCATTGTATATCCATATTATCTTAAATCTTGATACAGCTGGAAGAACATGATTTTGAGGATGATATAATTAAACCCATTTCAAAAACATTAATTTATATCTTCATGAAAGTCATCTGATTTTTATACTAAATTGACCCAAACATATTACAGGTTTCTTTCTCTATTCAAAAAAGTTTTTTTAATTATTTAAACTATTAATAAATTTATATTAAAATCAATGTGAAATATAAAAGCAGTAATTCTTGATTACGCCCATTAATAACTACTTTGCACGTAAAAACTATAAAAACAGCAAAAAATGTTGATTTTCTTGAAAATTTCAAAACAAATAAATCTTTTTTCTTTATAAAAGGTATCAAGTTGAAAAGCTAATAAAAAAATCAACAAAATTAAACTGTGAGTATTTTATTACGAAAATAAAGTAATTGTAAAAAAAAACCCACCATTTTTCCCTGTGTAAAAACTATAAGGACAGCAAATAAATTCAATATAGTAGCCAAAGGAACTAATATTTCATATATTATGTAACCACCTCTGAAGTTTAGTGATTGCAAATATTCCACCATTCCTCAACATCATTCATTTTTGCACTGTTCGGGATTGTGTTTGTGCTATTCATCCTTAATCATAAACCTGTGTTCTGATGATGAGAAAAAATGCCTTCCTTTTTGATAAATTCAACCTTCTAAATCTCACCATAAGTTATCGATGGGATTTAAAACTGGATTTCTGAGCGCCCATTGCAAGACTTCAATATTTTTCTTGTGGAACTGATGTTTTGTGGATAGGCACTTTATCTCACTGTTATAGCCGTTCTTTTTTTTTTTTTTTTTTCCCCTGCAATAATTGTATCAACAAGTGAGAGATGGCCAGAAAGAGTTTGTACATGTGTCTTTGAATTAAATTTTGCTAAAAACATATACAAATGGCTCCACATCTTTGAACAAAAAGCAGCCCCATGTCGCAATCGATCCATCATTTAACTGATGTTTTAATAATAATAATAACTGATGTTTATCGTTCCTGTCAGCTTGTTTTGTTTTCAAATAAAGCATTTTATATCCAAACGAATTGTTAAAAAATGTGAAGAGTTCGTCTTTATTAGGAAAAAATTCACAGGACTCCAGTTCCTGTGTCCAGTCAAGATAAAAGTAGTATTAAAATTATTGCGAGTTAACAACTAGATCAAAATCAGCAAGATTTATGTTACCCAATGTAATTTTTTGGTTAACCGGGCTCCAGTATTAAATATATATGTATATGTGAATATATATGGGTGATTCTCAAAATAGGGGACAATTTATGTCTTTCAGCATACAAAAAAAATTGAGAGGTTTTCTGTCATGTTTTTATACTTAGATATGTTTGTCTTAATATTATTCATTATTTGCACTCAAGAATTACTCACTTTTTATTTAAAAACACCTTAAAATAACAGAATAAATGTTCAAAATGTCATTAGCATGGATGTCCACAGCAGCTGTGCCTTGTATATACTAGCTTTTTCAAGAGTTAATATCATGTTTATAAAATAAAACAAATGTTATTCTTTCTTTAAATTAATCAAGGAGAGGATTTATCCAATAAATTTCTTTTTAAAAATAAAATTATAGTATATAAAAAGAGAATTAAAGTTTGTCCTCCATATTCTGTTTTCAAAACAAGGTCATACTATAACAGCTGTTTATTAATCAAAATTTCATTTTCACATATGACAATACTTTGAAAATATAAAGTTTCTCCATGGCAACAAGTAGCCATTTTATTCCAGCCTGAAAATAGAAGCATGTATTGTATTTTAAGAATAGAAGTTGAATATTAGGCGAGTACATCAATTGTATGTCATTAGAATGGATAATAATTTTCATGTTTATTTTATAGTTAAAATTTTTATTTTACTTATTTGCATAGAACTTTTGTGTTTTAAAAAGCCCCAGAAAGGACTATTGCATTGTGATTATATTATGGCTCATAATCTTATTTAAATTAAAATTTGTCATTAGCATGGACAAATATCAGTGTCATTAGCATGGTTTTTCTGTCCATGCTAAAGACTCCTATGTGCATAAATGTAACTAGTACTTATATTGTATCCTTTTTAAAGTTTAATTTTACATATAAATTTAGGTATTGCATTTATTATCCCTAAAATATGCATTAAATCTGTCAGAAAATCACTAAGACAGCTTCTTATACTGTTAGTGTCAGAATGTTGTTCATGTAAACAAAGTTTGCTCTTTGGTAATGTTTTTATTCCCCTTATATGTATATATGTAAAAATGGAAACTATATGTTGGAAAGGAAGGCTAATAAACGTAGAAAAAAATATTTAAACAGGAAGAAAATAAAAATTTCTTAATATATTTATTCCATTCAATTTGTTTTGTCATTAGCATGGCTCAAAAAATACTAATTATTTTTTTAAGTTAATTTTTAAATATTTAGCTCTGCTGACTACATGAAAAGTATACCTAATACTATATTAACAACACATATTTTTTTCAGAAATTTTGCTAACAGTAATTTTTTTAAGATTTCATTTTTGAAATTGTCCCCTATTTTGAGAATCACCCATATACATGTGTGTGTTTATGACAGTCAATTATTAAGGGAACTTAACCTATATTTAACGCAAGGAAATTGAAGACTTGAAGAAAACCACAAAAACTTCAAATGATTGGGTTATATAACACCCGCCAGACAACCAGTTTCGAGAACAGAACTTCTCGGCCATTGGTGGGGCACATGCATGTGCATAAAAATTCTGTTAAAATACATTAATTTGATGTATCTCTGATTATGAAAAATCATGTCACAAAAGGCCAGATAATATTAATACCAAACACTTTTCTATTGAAAAATATATTTACATGTGAATATTAAAAAAGTAAGAAAATATTAAAACAAATTATCATGTGCAAAAAAATTATTCAATGGAGGAAAATTAAAAGACTACTTCAGTCAACTGAATGAAATTACCCTCACAAATACTAATCCAATGGAATATTTTATTATTATTATTATTATTTTGCAGATATCTCTTTTGTATTTCAGTATTTTTAAACAATTCTTTTTCAGTGACTAGCAGAGATTAATCTATACAAAGGGCATTTTTTACTTTTTCATTTTGTTTACAGATATTTTTAATTAGGACATTTTCATTTTCAGAACCAGTTTCAAAGGTGAAAGCATCCTCTTGAAAAAAAAAATCTGCAAACACAATCGAAAAAGTAAAGAAGGGCAGATGTAGAGTCAGATCATTCTCAGCTGGCCAATGCAAAAAATTAAAATGCGCGCAAGATATCTTAAAAAATTTCCTCCATAAGATTAACATTAATGAGAGAGTTTATTTACAAATGTATTTTTATATTTAATTAATTACAAAACAGCTGACACAACAACAGCAAATGTGACATTGAAAACCTGAAAATAATCCAGTCAAATGAAATGATTATTAAGTAGATTACGAAAGAGTGATACTAATCATAATAATAATATTATTTAGTCTTTTACGATTGGGTAATCTCTATAAAACAGAGCAACTAGCATTTTTTAGAATATTCATGGTTTGGGCCTGGGTTGGTAAGCATACCATGTAGGATGCAAAGACTCTTAATTTAAAAAATATTATTTTTTTATTCTACCTAATTTCTTTTAGAATTCATCGTCAAATTTTAGTATTAAATAAATACAATGATATATTCAATTGACTATAACTGTCTTTAGGGTCAGTACAATTGCATGTATAACAAACTTTTTGGTAATTTTAGACACCTCCCCCCCCCCTCCTCCGAGATCCATTCCCTCAATGATAACATTATCAGTATTTAAAAATTCTTTTTCTTTATTATACATTTATTTTCCACACATTTTACTAGTTTCATTCAGAGTTGGCAAAAAACCTGTTAAAAAAAAAGACTTTTTTGTTCTTGTTTAAACAGGTTTTTTTTAAACCTCCTTTCTTATTACATATATATGAATATTTTTTTTATAAAAATAGACATTGTTGGAATTTAAGTAGTGTAACTTTATTTTAAAATAATTTAAATCAAATAATTACAGTGAATTTATATAAAAATTTGAAAAAATTCATATTTTAATTAAACAGTATTAGAAAACAGTCTTCTATTCAAAGAATAAACTGCTCTATCCAGTGAAACATTGATACTCTGAACTCTTTATAAAAAATCTTTTGATTACCAATAATAAACATTTTGGTAAAGTAGTTTGGTAAATATATTATTTTTCATAATTATTCAAATATTAAATTTCAAATACTTCATGGGATTTTGTTTTTGGAATGATAATTTGAAGTCAACATTTTTTGTCATTAGATTCAGTAGATAAAGATTATTATTATTATGCTATAACTAGCATCCCAATCTTTGAATACTCTCTTATTTGTCTTTATATTATGATTTTAATTCTTCAAGATAATCTCCCCAATCAAGAAAAAATTTATTTACAGCATGAGCAAAATCTTAAAGATCATCATGTTATGTTATTTATTGCATCAATAATTTGCAGTTTAAAAATATATATATATATATTTATTTTATACTACATATTGAATATTTTTTATCTATTTTATTTTTGATAATTTTACATGTTTGAAGCTTTTTCTTTAGAGCAATAGATAAGTTCACTAATGTATACTGATTTTAATCCTATACTTAAAAAAATTACCTAAATCTGTTAAATCCTTCAGTTTTTCCTGCTCCCAATCCTCCATGTTTTCATACTTTTGGCTGCATTAAAGCACAATGGTAAACATACAAGATAACTGCTAAAATTAAGTTTTTAGGTTTTTCCCACCAAGATAGGACTTGATAAACCAATTGTGTTTTAATATGCAAATCAATACAGTAGAAGATCTGTATAACGCAAACCTAAAAACGCAAGGTTGTGCGTTATATAGAATTTTGTGTTATATGGATCACATATCACGCGTCATCAAATTTACCTCATAAATATAGACAAATATGTCTGAAACACATCAAAATACATTAGAATTACCTTGATACTGCATTCCTTATCCAGATTATAAATTTTTCTATTATTGCGATCATTCAACATTTTGTTAAATATACGTTTTAAAAATGGCCCAGATACACCTGGACCCAATTTATTCATTATATTGCTCATTTTCAAAAACATTCATTGTAATAATTTTTTTCCTTTAAAAGTTCTAAATTAAGGAGGTAAAATTGTACTAATGCATTAAATTTAGTTTTCAGACAGTAGCAGTTTTTTACAGTCTTAAAATTCAGGTGCTCCTTCATGGCAAAATTCATTGTTTACATCTGAAAGGTTGTGTGTTTATATGGAATTGCGTTATAAAGATCTTCTACTGTATTTAACTAATCCTAGATTTTCTCCCATGAACTCAATAAGATTGTCTGTGCTTCTGTCTCCCGGTCTATAATAAACACAAATATAATTTCAAACTTACTTTCCACATTGTTTATCTAACAGTCAATTATATGAGCATATGGCAGAACAATAGAAATGTCAAATGCTGGGGTGTTCCATGTTTTGAAATGAAATGATTTTATAATCATTTAACAGTTTAATAACAACTTTGTATTTTCATAAAAACAGGCAAAAGACTGAAAAAAAAGATGACAATTTATTAACAAAATAGTTACGAAAAAAATGGAAAATTTTGATTGAATCAAAAATTCTAACAATATCTAAAGATGACTACTTCTGCCCATTGAGATATCTTATGATATCATGTACCACATTCGTCACCCCTAAAGGGATAACTCATCCCCTTATTCATGTAGCCTTTTTTTTTTTTTATTCCCCCATGGATAAATATAATGATTACAAGGAGAGATTATTTCCTTTTTTTAAATGTTATGTTATCATTTTTGGATCATTTAGAGATATTCTTTTCTTAAAACAACCAAAAGTTAGAGTAATTACAATTTATAGAATTACACATAAACAATTATATCTGGTGCTCTAATTAATGCAACCCATCAAAATTTATACAAGCACATATAATCATTGTAAGAGGGAACTTTATCAGTTTTTTTTATCCAAATTTTATGATAAAGTAAAACATTTAAGCTACATGTAAATTTTTGATTACAATAAATGTTGAGGCAGTCCACACACATTTCAATATAATTACAAGATAAAAGGCAATACTTTAAAACAGTTAAAACTCAGATTCTGATAATATGACCTGCAAAAATTTTTCTTAACAAAGGATAAATTTTGTTTTTTTTATTATTATTATTGAAATTAATTAAATTTTAGTGTAGAATAAATATAAAGCCTAAAACATTCAAACAACAATAATTTGACATTAATTGATGTAACCCATCTTTTCAGGATGAACACTATCTTTTAATTGCTAAGCATTAATTTTTCTGAATAGATTTTTTAGACTTTTGTGGTCTTATTGAATATTTGAAAATTTGCGATTAGATAAGACATTTTCTTCTTAAAATTTCTTTCAAATTTATTGGCTTTTAAATGTCATGCATGATGAAGAGTACATTTTTTAAGCCTTGAAACCTGTCTAAATCTCTACGAGTATGTATAACCACTAATGAAATAGCACCGAAAAACTGGTGATAAATCACAATTAAATATAAAATAAAAGCACATGCAAATAGTCACGAATGAACATTCAAAAATCACGGTCACGAAGTTCATTTTGATCTTGTCTCATTACAGACACGTTTACATTGGCTGGTGATGGGCTGCTTAAGTTTCCAGCCTGAAACACATGATGTGTGTGGACTGTTTTCTAGTCATTAAAACGAAGTTTTATTATTTAATATGTAATCATTATAAAGAGAGACTTGTTGTTGAAGAATATACATATAATATTATGCAGTTAAAAATATATAAATACTTCTGCCACTACCTTTAATATGGCAACTTTATAATATAATAATAATATTAATAATAATAACCATTGATGAAATTCATGTAATTAAAATGAAGAAAGCAAAAAGTAAATAAATAAGAATTACTATAATTAATATCATTAACCACTTAACCGTCTGCCCCGAGTTAAGTCGGGGGTAAAAGCACTGTTTTCCCATACCCCTCGCCGGTTAAGTGGTTAATCCAAATTTTACCATGAATTATCATTGAAGTAGAATGCAATTTCATTATCTTCCATCCTTCACCATTCTGAACTTAACAGAAAATGCCTCTCTTTATTTCCCATTTCCATAGCTAACATTAGTATACAGAAGTAGGAATAATTGAGAAAGTATTGTCAATGGTATGAAGTGAATTAGCAAACCATACAGCATAGACAATACACATTCAATCAATATGCAGGGACCTGTTAGTGATGTGATGAGCAGAAAATTACACTGAAAAGAAAAAAAAATCCACATTTTATAAATTTGAAAGAGCACAGAACAAGATTTAATAAAACAAGATTTAAGTATTAAAAATATACCCCTTGTTTACTTTAATATGACATCAAATACCATGAAATAAATTATGCATTTTTTTCCTTTTAATTCACCTAAATAAATTGCTTTAAAGTTTACATTTATATAGTATACTACAAAATCTAAGTAGTATGATAAATTTTTTTGCGGAAAAAAATCTGCCTTTAAACCTTTTTAAGACACATAATTTTATTGATACAAAACCTTATGTTAAATTGACAACTGAGAATCTTGTTACTAAATACAATAAAGGAAAAATTACCCATTCATTGAACGTTTAGGCACTATAAACAATCGTCATTAACTATTTATTTACTTTTATGATGATTTCGATCTATGTTTAAATTTGAGAAAGGGGCCGTCCATTAATCATGTGATGTTTTTTTTGGCATTTTTAACCCCCCCCCTCCCCCTTGATGATACATGGTGAGGTTCAAGACTACCCCCCCTCCCCCTACCCTATATCACGTGTATTTTTTAGTACCTACAAATTATCTTAATTTTTTTAGAATATTTATTATAAAATACAGGTTCAAGTATCATTAAATTTTATTATAGAAAAAAAAAACTACAATAATAACCTTAAGAGGTAAACAGAAAGGTTGCAAGTTGTTTTGGACTGACATAAAAATAATGAAAGAAATGCGAAAAACTTTTTTGTAGTAATACATAAACATAATTTAATTTACAATGTCCTCAGACCGCGGATTAGCAAGACTTTCTTCAGCACCAATAACTGGATAAGCATCTTACAAGTTAGGTGTAGGTAGTGTTTCCCCCAGAATAAAAAAGGGCAGGGTGCTGCTTTTAAAAAGGGCACTCTCACTTGACAAAAAGGGCACTTTCACTTAACAAAAAGGGCACTTTCGCTTAACAAAAAGGGCACTTTTATACGATTGGAATTTATAAAATTTCTCTTTTTATTGCGGTTACTTACAAAACAACTAAAGCACATTATATGACTTTTGTTAAAATGAGATTCGAAAACTTTGAAAAAATTACACAATAAAACATATAAGATCAAAATGAGTTGTAATTTCATTTCCTATTAGTCTAACTCAATTTAATAAAGAACATAACTTTAAAATAAAATCTTCTTTAAGTTTGTTAGGTGACACATGATCTCGGACACAACTTTTAAAGTAGAGACTGCCCCAGTGTTAATTTACTGTTCCTTTACACCAAACAATGCTATTAAGAATTAAATAATGATTTTCTCCAGAAATATCATTTAAGGAAGTTCTGTTAAAGAATTAGTCAGGAGTAAAATTGTCACATTTCATTACCTCTATGGTAAAATAAAAAATTGTCCTACATTGTTTTAAGCCTAATTTAATTAAACTTCCATGGTTTATATTAACAAAAAAGTTAATTCCCAGGTAAAGTAAAAAACACTTGTAAAGAATAGAAATAAAGAATACTGCCCAGTTAAACTGATGGCATTGAGCTCACAGGCTACAAATACTAATTGTACATTAAAGCCTTATATTTTCAAGGGTTAATTCCGTTCGAAAAAAAATTAAGAAGGGGAAACAGCTCTCTCCTTTCCTCTTTTTTTATACTTAATCATTGAAACTCCTATACTATCAAAGACATGCTTTATCATATAAAAAATCTATATCCAAAATTCAGAGCAAATGAGATAATTCTTAATAAAAACCCATTTAGCATTTATATAATTTAAAAGGAGTTATCCCCCTCTTTTATACTTAACCATTAAACTTCCAAAACTATTCAGATATTTGAACGAAATCTGACAATTCTGCTTGAAAAACCCATTTATATAAATTAAGGGGGGGGGGGCATTAGAACCCCTGTTCCCCTTATTTATACTTATTGAATGAACACCTAATAACAGTCACGGAATCGCCTCATCAGAATGATCCTAATCTAAATTTTGAACGAAAATTAATTCTACATGAAAATCCCATTTATATCAACTAACGGGGGGGGGGGGGGGCATTAGAGCCCCTGTTCCCCCTATTTATACTTATTCAATGAACACCTAATAACAGTCACGGAATCGCCTCATCAGAATGATCCTAATCTAAATTTTGAACGAAAACTTAATTCTGCATGAAAATTCCATTTATATCAACTAACGGGGGGGGGGGGGGGCATTAGAACCCCTGTTCCCCCTATTTATACTTATTCAATGAACACCTAATAACAGTCACGGAATCGCCTCATCAGAATGATCCTAATCTAAATTTTGAAAACTTAATTCTGCATGAAAATCCCATTTATATCAACTAACGGGGGGGGGGGGGGGGGGGGGGGCATTAGAACCCCTGTTCCCCCTATTTATACTTAATCAATGAACACCTAATAACAGTCACGGAATCGCCTCATCAGAATGATCCTAATCTAAATTTTGAAAACTTAATTCTGCATGAAAATCCCATCTATATCAACTAACGGGGGGCATGAGCCCCCCGTTCCCCCTCTTATACATATCGAATGAACTCCAAAAACTAATCAGGGAAGCGCCTTGTCAGGATATACCTACATACAAAATTTCAAGTGGATCGGATATTTTTATCATGAGTTATCGCGTTACGTACGAACATACATACAGAACGGACGGGCACATAAGCTCTCAGGCTATGATAGCCTGTGAGCTAAAAAGTAATAAATAGCAATATAAATGAAATGTTGTAGAAGTAATAATTGCTGTTATTTTTTTAAATGTCTCTTGCATCAAAATTCACATCTGTTTTCAATATCATACATAACAAACATGCAAAATTATTGTTTAAAAAGTAAGTCATATAATAAAATGATTTTTTTAAAATCTTATTTCACAAAATAAATAAAATTTTAAAACATCTTGTTTCACTAAATAAAATTAATTTTATTAATACATTTTACCAATAAGAATGCATACAGGGAAGAAAAAAAATTAAAAGAATATTCTTCTTTGTTTTTGGCTAAGCCAAAATTTCACGGCTTCATTAAATGGTAAAGGGCCGTTACATTTAATATTAATTAAATTGTCTACATTTTCGATTTTTAATCTGTTTCGGTGACTAGTTACTATTAGTTTCACTTGCGAAAATATTCTTTCAACTTCTGCAGTTGACACAGGCAGAGTGCTGGCAATAGAAAGTAATTTTTTTATGTGGGGTAAATTATTGCCAACACTCTGTTCCAAATTTGAAAGTGTTTTCAACAGGTATGGAATTGTTAACCCTTTTTGTTCCTCATCATTTTTGTTTTCGGGTAAAAATAATAGTTTAAACTGATCCCACTCTGAAAGCAAATCATCGATATCTATATCATAAAATTCTGCCAGATCTGAAATTTCAGATGTGCCGTGGAATGTACTTCCATGTGGGAAATCTGAAAGATTTAAGACACTGAGTAATGTTATGACAGGTAAATTATCCAATCTTTTTGTTATGTTTTCTATCAGTGTGTCAATAAAAAGTTTGGCATTTGTCTCAAAATTGTCTTTATCAGCTGCACTGACAATTATTCCATTTTGCATTGCTTGTTTATCCACATTTTTGCAGTAAGCACCTCCAGGTTTTCTTTTTAATTTTTCCAGTGCAGAAATAGTTGCTGCAACTTGACTTTCCACAGTGGCCAAATAGACATCCCTTTTTTCAAAAATCAAATTTAGTTTTGATGTAATTGACAAGACATCACAAAGAAAATGAATCAAAACAAAAAATTCGTATGTTTTCATCATCTTCAATAAGCCTTCAGCTGTAGGCCCACTAACACCCGGAATAATTCTAGACTGCTTTGTAACAACAGCGTTTTCTAAATCTAGTATTACAGATTTAAAATTTAGTCTGATGGAATTTAAAGCATTCTCATGTGAGAGCCACCTCGTATGAGCTGCTTTTTTAATTGTTGTGCCTTTGCTCTCAGAAAAAATGTTTTGGATTTCTCTAAGGCTTGCACATCTTACAGAGCTATTCTTATAGTACTTATATAATCCTGTTAGGATTTCATCCATTTTTGCAAAACACTGGATGGATTCAAAAGCATCTTTAGTAGCCAGAGCTAATCTGTGGTTGTGACAGTGTATTGAAATAATTTTTCCATTCTTTCTTTTTAATTTAGCTGCAACTCCATCTTTATTTCCAATCATGACTCTTGCCCCATCACTGCCAAAGCCATTCATTTTTTCGATGCCGCCACACTTTGAAATTTCTGTTTCTAAAGCAGGAAATATTGTGTCAGCTTTCCCATCTAAAATTTCAGCATCTTTAATAAATGATGTACTTATTTCCCCATCTTTAATATATCTAGCTACTATTGCTAGATGTTTTCTGTTATTAATGTCACTTGTTTCATCAATTAACAGAGAATAACTAGGACTTCTATTAATATCAGATAATATGGCATTATTTTGTATTGTTGCCATAGCTTCAATAAATTCAGATTGTACTCTATGGCTGGTATATGAAGCATTTTTTGCTTTCTTCAGAGGCGCTAACACTGGTGATTGTAGCTCATTTATACAAAAATCTATAAAAGGCTTAAATACTGTTGTATGTGGTATATCATGTTGGATCAAAAAATGTAAACATTTCATTGCTGCTTCAACAGCTTGGAATGTTTCAGAATCTTCTTTCATGTTTTCTTCAGCCCTACTTCTCATATTTATTTCTATAGTTTCAGCTTGTACTGCCTTTTTATGCATTTCACTTTCTACATGTAATTTAACTTTATCTAGTCTTACTGTGGCAAATCCATCCTTTATCCATGGTGAATTTGTATGTAGTGGTATGCTTGAAAGATGCTTTGAGCACAAAAGACAGAACAGATATTCTTTGCTTTCAATTACATCACATTTCAACCAAGGATATTTTAAAGACCATTCACTCTGAAATTTTGTATTATGCTTGGAATTTTTAGTACTTAGTTGTTTATTGATACATTGGTATTCACATCCTCCAGCAGTCACTTGAATTTCATTCTCTTTTCCTTTATTTTGCATGTTATTCAATTCTTTTCCTTTATTTAACATTTCAATTTGACTGTTTTTATCTTCAAAATCATCAGAATCACAATTTGTTTCTTTGCTGCTTATATTAGCATCTTCATTTGTAGACTCAACCAAATGGACTTTACAGACCTTGTTGCTTTCTTCTTGACCATCATATTTTTGTATATTATCCAATTCTTTTCCCCCATCATTTAACATTTTGAACTGGTTGTTTTTTTCTTCAAAACTAACCAATCTTTTTTGTTTTGAAACTTCTTCATCATTCACTTTCAATTCTAAGGAGTTGCAGCATGTGTCTTGACTTTTACACTCAAAAACTTTATCGGAAGAATCATCCAAATGAACTTCACAGATATTGTTTCTAGCTTCTGCGTCTTGAGTTTTGCACTCAAAAGCTTTATTTGAAGAATCATCCAAATGATCTTCACAGATATTGTTTCTAGCTTCTGCGTCTTGAGTTTTACACTCAAAAACTTTATTGGAAGAATCATCCAAATGAACTTCACAGATATTGTTTCTTGCATCTTGACCACCTTCAGAACCATTTATTTCTGAAATCCTGTTTGGTATTTCATTTACATTTTTATGCTGTGCATCATCAGATTTTTGTGCCTAAAACAAAAAACATTTTATTTAAAATTAACTGCAAAAATACTTGCAAAAAATATGATTTAATTTCTTTTCATTCTGGTGATGTACAGATTTTTTTTCTATTTAGGAAATAGATTTATTTGTGTTAAAAAATATCTTGCAAGGGTTTATGAAAATTATGTGCATAAAATCAGCATTGAATGAATGATTTTTTTTTCTTTGAGGCCTCACTGCTTTTGGTAACACAACTGAACCTGTATAATTTTACATTTTTAAATGATAATCTTGCCAGACATATTTGAGGATTACATCGAGTCGGGTAGCCTGACTCACAGCCTCATTTTTTCCATTGCAGGTCGGGTTGACCTGATTTTTCAAATATAAAAAAAATAAATATATTTCAATATTAATGTGTGTATGTGTGTTCTTTTTTATATAAAAAGATAAAATTGATATTAGAAATAGAACTATAGATTACTTTTTCATAATTATATTAAAATACCCATAATGCTACGCAAAAAAAAAAAAAAAAAAAAAAAAAAAAAAAAAAAAAAATTGCCATGAGAATTTTTATACACATACATAGCACATAAATTTCTTGAAAAATCAAAAACAGAATTAAATAAAAACATAAATTTGTGTCGCCAAATTATTATCCTAAAAAAACAAAAGTTCTTGCCAATTATCGTTCAAAATATGCAAAATACGAAAATTTCTTATTGATTTATAAATTATTTAAAATTACAACTATAATGCCTTATCTATAATGAAAAAGGAAGAAGAAATACTTTCATACAACATTTAAGTTTTTTCTAAAACTTAGATTGATTTCAAGCCTTTTTTTATTTATTTATTTAATCTTCAAAAAGCTATTTATTTAATCTTATTTAATCTTCAATGAAAAAGGAAGAAGAAATACTTTCATACAACATTTAAGTTTTTTCTAAAACTTAGATTGATTTCAAGCCTTTTTTTATTTATTTATTTAATCTTCAAAAAGTTCTATATAGAGTTCCTTTCTGCATAGTAAAAATATTATAGAAAGCATATCTCATTCTAATATCATACGACATTTCCGATTCAAATACTCTGCTAAAATAAATTGGCAATTATGGTCATTATGTAGGAGTTATAATCTTCCGAAAACTTACACGTATGAACACTTGTAAGCAACCTAATTTATTAATTATTGCAACTTGTTGAAAATTTGAACGAAATGTATAAATTAACAATGGATATTGTCAGTTACATTTTTTATGGTAAAGAAAAGAAGAGTTGTGCTTTTGGTACTTTTATCTGTTAATTATTATTTCAGTTTGCATTTTAACAATTATTTTTCTCAGAACTCCAAAGCGTGAAACTTTCTAATACATTCACAAAGACCTTTATATATATATATATAGGAATAACATTTTCAGGCATAACTATTGAAATGACTTAAGAGTCGAAAAATATATTCCTTTTTTTCCCCTCCAAAATATGCTTTGTGTCTCAAATTTAAAAATCGCATAAAAAACTGCAAAAAAATTAAGAATAGCTAAACGAATTCATGAATTTTACTTTAAATAAGATAAAATTTAGTGAATTGGAAACAAATCACATTTTAAAATGTCAAAAGATCGTATCAAAGGTGAAAAAAAAAAAAATCTCTCAAAAATTGTTGTATGAATACCTAATTAACGTTATTGGAAAAAAAAAAAAAAAAAAAAAAAAAAGGAAAAAAAATACTCTTTGTGACTGAAAGATAAAATTTTAATGACTTTTATTATTTTTGAAAAAATCGCAGCGAAATAAGAAAAAAGAGGTTAGAATCGCTAAAGATTCAGATATTGCAGAGATAAAATTTATTTTATCCTCTGCAACTATGAATTCAGATTTCTTTCTAAAAATGTCCAATATCGTCACGGAATGTAAAAATCTTCGCAAAAAATTCAAATACCGCCGTACGAATTCAGATTAAATTTTATTAAAAAACGAACAAAATTAACTCCGGCCGTGCAGGTTTATCGTCTCAGCCGGTTTGAAAATCCGACTACATTTTGCCAACCGCGATTTGAACTTTTTTTTCATGTATAATATGACTTTGCATTAGGCATAAAAGAAAAAGAAAAGAAACTAGATATATATTTTTAGATTAGTTTTAATCGAAATATTTGCTGACAATGCAAGCGACGTTAGTGTGTGCGTAGAGATTTGCACAGGCCGGGTTCGGGCCGATTTCCATTAACGGCAAACGAGTCGGGCCGGGTCATAATTTTTTTCCGTACGAAGCCGAGTCTGATTTCATTCTTCCGAGTCTTCACGGACCAAAAGAATCAGCTCCAGTTGAATCTTCCCGTATGAAAATCCTTTTCTCGACGTGGCCAAGTCTGTTCATAAATCAGTAAAATTTGACTTGGTCCAAACACTTTTGCAAAAATGGCATATACTTTTAAGGCGTCATTATTCTACAATTAAACATTAGAATTTAATCTTTTTAAAGAATCGTAGATTAGGCGTTTTAAAATAGAATTAACTACATAAAAATAAAATGATTCTGACAGAATTTTCTTTTAAACTACAAAATTTCTTTTAAACTGTTCATCCATGCAAAATTAATACAACAATACGCGAGAAAAAATATATTAAACACTTACATCTGCTAAGAAGGGAACGTATTTTCTTCTTTTCAGTGCGATTCAGTCTTAGGAGATTTTATTTTTACCATGTAACATTTTATTTTTTTATTTTTTGTCATTATTACATGAAATATGGATTAATAATACTAATGTTAACTGAAACATTTGCATACAACAAACAAAGGTTCATTAAAAGCGTAAATATCGCCTACGGCACTTCTGCATAAATGGAGATTATAAAGATTGAAAAAAAAAAAAAAGACTAAGATAAGTTTTTTTGGTCTGAACTCTTCCGTAAGAGTAAAGATCAATGTTCTGTAAAAATTCACTCGAGCTGGGCGGATTCAGGCCGAAATTTTAACTTTCGGCCCGGGCAGGGTCGGGCCAATAATTTTTTTTTTGTTCGGACCAGGCCGCGCCGAGTTTTTAACTTTTATAACGGGTCGGACTCGAGCCTGGAAATTTTGACCCGTGCAAACCTCTAGTGTGCGTAATGCACGCGTTTTAAATTTATTTTAAGAGTTTGAAGGAAAAAACACTTTTTAACGTTTATATATGAAATACAAACTGAACAAATAAATTACTGTAAAAAGAACTATGGAATATATTAATATTATTTGTATTGAAATACATTCTACTAATTCCCCTCCCCCTTCAAATATTTAACAAATTTCACAACTCGAAAAAAAATCCGTTTGTAAACACCCCTACAAAAAAGAAAAAAAATTCTTAGATTAAAAGAAAAAAAAGTATGCATGGTATCTTTCTGCGTAATAAAACACCGTCCGCAGCCGATGATCTCATTCTGATAACGTTATTTCCCACTTCACACACTTGAATAAACGAAACAAATGACAGATGATAGATATCTCATTTTTCTTAGTATTTACTTCTAGTGGGCGTCTTTTAGGGGTGCCCTAAGTTTCAAATAACTTATTATATTTTAATAAAAAAATTGTTAAGCAGCCTGATTTACTATTAATGTAACTTGCTGAAAATTTGAAAGAAATCGGTCAATTTACAACAGAGATACGTATCAATTATTATTTTAATAGTAAGGAAAACACTTGTAGTGTATTTTTCTTTTTCCTTGTAGGTCAATAATTTATTTTACAAGCAACAATCAAACAACGTTAACTGAATAACAACTTAAATAAACTCGGTCTTTTTCATACGAAAATAATAGAATTTGAACAGTATTTCTCTTATTTTGTTTATTTTTAAATTTTTATAACTTTCTTAGAACATTTTATTTTAAATGTTAACGAATATACGGCGCATTTTTATAGAATTTTCGAAAAGTCTTCCACCTGTAACTATAAACGGAACCCCTTTTCGACTACATAGTTTTTTTTAAATAAGACTTTCAATTAAGAAATAAAGAATAATATATCAGTCTTAATAGTCAGGCAAGGCTATGCAACGTCGGGTAACGGGGCGTCTGTCCAGAGCCCCAAGTCTCTTTAGGGTTCAAAATAACGATTCCTCTGCATTTTTTTTCTCCGCTAGATTTATTTTTAAGTGTTTCTTTATAATAAAAAAGTGAGCAATGACTTTTATTTTTTACTGGTAAAGTTGGGGTAACTGTCAAGGAATAAATAGTTTTAAAAAAAGCAATGGTGATGTTAAAAAAAATAAATATTTAAAATATTGTAAAAGATAAATTTATCGAAATAAAAAAATAATTACGCACATTAAATTTGAAAGAGGTTGTATTTTTCTTAAATTTTATTATCCATATTATATATTATTCGATAACATATGTAATTTAAAAATCGTTTTATTAGTAGAGTAGTGTTTTTGCCTAAAGCTCTTCAGAAGCGATATTTTAGAAATAAACCAGAAAACAAGAGCAGTTTTTCCCTATACTAGCGACAATTGTGTAGAAAACAATTATATATATAAATATATGTATATGAATTCCAAAGCTGCCAACTTTTCTGTTTTCTTTTTAAAATATATTCTTCCTTTTTTTTTACATTTCAGTACAATTTTTTAAATTTTTCTATTGTTTTAAGAAGGATTGAAAACTTCCATAATACTATGAATGTTATTATTTTCAATCTAAATAAACGCAAAAAAGAATATTGTTCCAATTTCGACGAAAAACTACCGATTCTAATGTAAAAAGAATAAATTTAGGAATAAGATGCCCCATTTTACAACCATTTATAACTTTTTAAAAAGTGTGCGCTTTATGTGCCTTTTAGGTAATTGCCGATTTGCCCAGACTGTAGCGGATTTTCGTATTTTCAGTGTTAATACCGACTTACTGTATTTTATCCTACGTTTTCAGAGAATTTGATGAACGTTGAGATACAAACAATGCTCTGATTCTATTTATTGAGACTGAAAAACATAGGACCGTTATTATCAGAAGAACTTTTGTACGAATTTTAAAACTGCAGTGAAAAAATAGAGAAATCCATACATAAAATGAAAAACAGGAGATCGTGCTAAAAAGCGGAGAAAGTCGCAAAAAAACCCAGAAAAGTTGGCTGATCACTAAAATAGTCTATAATTCTAACTAAAAAATGTATTTCTATAGTTAAAAATTGAAAATATTAAAATAAAACTTACCTTATTCTGGACTTTAAAATGTTTATCAATCTTTCTGCATTTGGAACTGGCCAATTTATATTCTTTTTCTCGAATTTGTTGTTTTCTTTTTACACTGGGCATATTGAATTATGTTAATATGAAGAATCAGCTTGCAGGCAATAGGGCACAGTGGTATAGTAGGGTGATTATACGCTGTATCCGTTTGGAGTTTTTAAAGAAGTAAGGTATATCCTCTATTGACGGTTTCTCAAATAACATTAAGGTATAACCTCTGCCTATAACGTATATACCATTTGGTTATTTTAGGACTAACCCGCTGATGGAACATTCCAAACCAGATTGAAATTCCTGATTTACATACATGCGCGATTCCATAAAGCAGAATGTTCCAGAAAAGAAGAAAATATACATTGTATTCTCCTAGGGTTAAATCCTAGATAATCCTTGTCATTAATTGAAAGGAGGGAAGGACACAAGCAACAGAAACCTTTTATGTTAGTCTGTAAAGAAGATTGGAATTTTTACTCAAGGGAACTTAAGATTTCTAGGGAGGCAGAAATAAGCTGACAGCAAAATGAAGCATCAATAACTATGGAAAGTGTAAACACCTGTCATTAATTCCCAAAAGAAAAGAGGAGAGAGCGGGTGACCGGCAATAAAAGATTGGAGATCGTACTTCATTGAGAAAAGTTCAAGGACATTTCAACACCAGGAAATATGCTGGCGGCAAGATAAACGCCAGCAGGAATGGAGATATACGTATCGTTATTTCAAGGAAAGAAATAGGGGGGGGGGGGGGGTTCGCGCGGCAGTAAGGTATCGAAAATCATACGGAAGCAGAAATATTTTGATTGCAAATTATCGCAAGCTGAATATGGGCAGGGCGCATTTGCAAAAATATATTAAAATGGGCAGGGTGTATTTGCAGAAATATATTAAAACGGGCAGGGCGCATTTTCAGCCGTATAAAAATGGGCAGGGCGGATTTACAACCGTACAAAAACGGGCAGGGCGCTGCGCCCTCCTGAAAACGCCTAGGGGAAACACTAGTGTAGGCACAGTGCTTTGTTGAAGATTAACATCGGTTTCATCAAGCCACTCGGCGTCATCATTTTCGCGCACTATGCAGAGAATCTCTCTCGATCTACCATTCGTTCGTCGCGTGAGGATGAGAGAAGGACGGACATTGTGCATCTCTAGACTATTATTGCTCGGATTCAGTTGCTTGTGACAAGAATTCAGATGTACTTTAACTTTTGTTTTTGTACAGAAGTACAATGCACGCTGCTGGCATGTCCCTTCCAAAAGTATCCGATCCTTCTGCAAGCTAGGTCAATACAGGTTATAGATCAATTTGCCGAAGCCTTCATACGTTGGAGTATTTTCAAGAGACCGCATTTAACGAAAAAATAAATACACGAAACGCCGCTTTTCGGTTCAGTAGCGCGCGTTTGCCGAAAAAATAAATACTCGTGATATAATACTACACCCCCCATCCCCCCTTGTGATATTTCGTGATTTTTTTATGGACCCCTCCCCCCCCCCCCTCTCGAGCCTCGCATGATTAATGGACGGCCCCAAATGCAATTTTTCAACAATATTAATTACAATAAGATAAATTATATTCTACTATCATAAATAATGAAGGATTAAAAACGTACTTTAATCACACTACTACATTCTTCTTCATCGCCAAGATGTATAACAAAGTTTTGTTAATGATTTCAGGAAGTTGTAGAAAGTGCTTCATAATCTATGCTTAAGGCATGATTTTTCTTACTTGCTTAGCTTAAATGAGTTCAGAAAATTCATAAACTGTGTTATATTTATTTGGTACTTATTCGATTTCATTTCATTTAAATAAAACTTTTAGCAAATAAAATACTTATTTGAGTAGAAAAAGGGGGGGGAGGAGTTGGCAGATATATGTTTTCATATTAATAGGTCTGCAAAATTGACTGTTTTAAAAGTAAAAAAGCTATAATAAAATATTTTTAAATATATATTTTCTGTGAAGGATTGTGAATATATCTTGCAGGAACTAGAAGGGAATATTGTAGTTGCATATTGATTGAAAAAAAAAAAAAAAAAAAAAAAAATCAACAAGCATGTATATCACAAATATTTTTCAAAATATACAATGTCTTTTCTATAAAATATTCTAGTATACTTATCATAATGATAAATAAGCTTTAATATAAAAATATACAAAAAGTTTACAAGTATTTAAAAAGCAGGCATGATTCTAGCACTAGAAATATTACTATTCACGTAACAGACAAAAAATTATACGAAATATTGAACAAGAAGTAATCGGACAGAATATTAAATAGAAAACAGTTACAAAACACTTACGTGATATATTTCTTTCATTTACAATCAAGTCTAGATAGCGCAAAGATTTCTGAATTTTCTATTAAAAACAAATGCTTAAGACTAACTTCAATAAAATATTTGGCAATTAAATAAAGTGCGATAAAGCAGCCAAAATGGTAACCATACATTCACTTGAAAGATGCCAATAATATGGGCATGTGTAATATATTATTATTATTTTTTATGTATAATGGCAACTCTGGGAAGCGAAATATCTCACCACTCTGTACGATGTGGCGAGAAAATGCTTGGCGGTACTTCTGGATTTGTGAGATGAATACGTTAAGAGGGTTTTCTCGCTTAGGAAGTGTGTAGCAGTCCTGTTTATTTTGATCGCGCGAAGAATGAACAGCAAATAGGAAAGATTTTTTCTGCATATTTACACCGCAATTAATGCTATGAATATACAGTAGAACCCCGCAAATTCGGACCCCGTTAATTCGGACCCCGTTAATCCGGATCGGTTTGGGCCATTATTTTTTCAAGTTTGAGAAGCGATTGGCTAATTTCCATAACATTAACTGGTTTCATCGTCGTATTCTGAGTAGAATAAAACTTTTTCTGAAATATTTTCGGAAGAATTAAATAAAGTAAACATTTTTACTGTCTGTAAATATTCAATAACTTTAATATAAAGGTGATTTTCTGTAAGTATGTTTTATTTTATTTCAGTTTTTTCTAATTCTCCGGATAATCCGGATTTTCGATAATCCGGTTTGGGTCTAGTCCCAATTAATCCGAATTATCGGGGTTTTACTGTATTTTACAGTTCACAAAACTTTGAATAATTGTTGATAAAAAATACGTACACAGAAAGATTTCACAAAGCTGATTACAAATTTTGCATCGGAAATGTAAAATAACAACAAATTTAAATAATAAAAGTGAAAACCAACTCCAATTCTATATAAATGGATTTATTTTATTGAAAAGTAATGAAGTTTAAAAATATTAAGTTACATTGTTTTTTTTTTTTTAATTCATGATTTAACGAGCTATGGATTTTATATACTATATATAACTCGAAATTTATATGTGTTGATCAATAAAAAAAAATCACATTGATTTTTTTATTAAATTTAGAGATTACTTTAATTTTTAGACTCTCCAATTCATTGTGAACTTTTATTATCTTAATTAATAAAAGGCATTTTTGAATAAGATTAAAAAGTCGAAGATTTTACTAATTTCATTGTCTCTTTTTTTAAGAGGGGGGGGGGGGTAAAAGATTAAAATCACGCTTATAATTAACAAGCATTAAATAAATTATTTGGTTCAAGGACTAACTGTAATATAAAGATATTATAATTAAAATATGAATATATTATTGGTATACAGTTAATAAAAGTAACAGTATATTATTACAGAATAGTTATAAAGATTGTCATTTTCCCATCGCTCAAAAATGCATTTTTGAGCAATATTTTTTCTGTTAAAATCTTGTGAGATTTTAATGTTTAATAATTAAAATATAGATATTCATATTTTGTTTTGGAGTATTAAATGTCACTTTAAGTGTTCTTACCTTTTTAAAATAATTTAATCACGTTTGCCCCATTTTATCCTTATTATATTTAATATGCAATAATTCAGACATGAATAATTATATTAGATTGTTGTTTTGATGGATGTCACAGTAGGGGTTAGTATATCCCCTTCCCCACCCCTTTATTTTCTTCTAATTATAATTAAATATATTATATTGGGCTTTTGCTTATGAAATAGCTTTAATGCTATTAAAATATTGATATTTTTTGAAAAAAATCAGTTGTAATATTTCTAACAGTTATCTTGATATTTTTCTTACTACGAATAACTGGGGACTTTATTTCAAATAAAAATATTTCAGAATGTGAACAGCAACTTTCACAAAAAGTACATAAAACAGTACATAGAAAGTACACTATTCTATTCATTTCCATGAATAGAATAGTGCATACTTCTAATTAATTTTTAGTGAATAATTTTTGTTACATTTCTGATAAGTGATACATGCAAGCGATACTACTTGATTATTCCGTCAACCAAAGAACTATCATCAAATTATACGATTAAATGCCAATAATGGATGATCGTAAATGCCACATTCGCTTGATATTAAACACAGTAAACATGTTTCAAATAATGAAGTGATTTTTAATTCGACTCTTTATTTATAAGGTATTTGTACCCTATATGGACAGGGCTCTCAATATGGACACCCCTAATATTTTTAAAGGTAATAATTTTGATCGAGAGATGGCTCAACATTTTCGCGAAGAAAAGCAGTTGAAAAGATAATTAAGACTTGAAAGTGTAAAAAAGCGCGTTGTTCGCCATTTAGCAGGAAACTTGTTGTTTCGAGATGTGCTGATCTTAATTACTTGTAATCTTAAACTCTTATTAGATATGATAAAATTACATTAAATGTTGAAAAGTGGAGTATTTTAGAAAGCTAATAAAACACATTTTCGATTGCTAGTGCATATTTTACTTTAAAATATTTTCCTTTTTCATTTGTTACAAGATTTAGTAAAACTACGCCCGGTTCCCAATATGGACAGCTTATGACCCCATCGACTACAACTGTAAGAAAGAAGAAAATTCAACGTTGCCAAGCAATAAATTGAAAAGGCATCAAGTGGTAAAATCTTTGTTCAACAAGATGCCATTTGAACAATCTCCCAAAAACCTTCCTCCAAAAAACCCTTGCAGAAAAATAAAAAGAAGCCCCCTCCCCCCCCCAGTAGGATATCTGTTGGCGAAATCGTAGGTACCAATGGTATGACTTCCTTTATGACTTTCGGGGAGGGACATTTTATTGCTCTGAGGGGGGGGGGAATATTCCCAACCAGGCCACCCCCTGAATTCAACTCTAAAGGATGTAGTGGAGAGTATATGGTGGTATACGCCGTATACCTTCTGGATTTTTTAAAGAAACACGTCTATACCCCCTGTTTCTTCAGAAAACTATAATATGCATACTCTAGGGCAGGGTTGGCGTTGCAGCACGCCAAATATTATCAAAAAATTATTTTACATGAACCATGACGTGCCAATTAAAAAACAAATTTAGTTAGGTGGAAAAATAATGATTTAAAATTACTTATAAATTTTTCTATTAAGTATTAAAAAATATGCGCAATTTACATGTACATATTAAACTATAATAATTATGCAAATAAATATATTTTAGACAATAATAAAAAATGTTAAATCGATGCAATTTAATTTCTATTGTTGCAACTTAATATCAGGTTAATTTAAAAGCAAACTGTACCAGATCTGATAAGTGTTTACAATTTGAGTTTTGGTATCGTTCATTCGAGAAAAAAGTGACTCGAAAGTCGAAAGCATAGATAATCAGAACAACTGCTAAAATGACAAACGCAGCCAACGTAAAGATTTTTTTTAAAATAAAATCAAAATTGCCGTAATTTTTAACATCGGAATTTAATAATGTTTATTGGGCAATTCTTGACGATAGTATTCAAATATTGTTTTATTTGAAAAAAAAAAAAAAAAAAAAAAAAAAAAAAAAGAAAAAAGAAAAAAAGAAAGACCAGAATTGGAAAAAAGATTGGAATAAAATTAATTATTCAATTTTCGTTTAATCGAATTTAATAAAGATCAGTCGCGATTTTGTGTAATCTGACTTTATTTTGATTTAAAGCCACAAGCAATGCCGTGCCAAAATTATTTTTTCGTGTGCCAAAAGGGGCACGCGTGCAATAGGTTCTAAATCTCTGCTCTAGGGTATACTCTCTGCCTTGAGCGCATACCCTCTACTTACAGCACACATCTTCTGTTATTTTTACAACTACACCCCTGACTATAACCATATACAAAACAATGCAAAAAAAGCATATAAAAAATGTAAATTCAGCCTGAAAAACTTAATACTCATAACTGTAAATAAGATAATGATAAACAGTAGCAACAAACTCATTTTTCATTTTGCTATTAAGAGGTTTTTTTTATTATGGCACAACCAATTTAAAAATTTACATTGGCTGTTTGCAAATTTTGTTGATTTTATTATTAAATCACCATAATTCTATTTTTGTAACATGTGTGTGACACATATTTATTCATTTTCAATGCTTTATATCTATAATAATAGTATAAAATTATTTTCAAAATTCAGTATGGCATGAAACTTATGCATGAGTAACGTATGTATCTTAACTTTCAAAGGTTGTGTGTGCATGGGGGGGGGGGGCGAGAGGCGAAAATTTTTGTGAGGTCTTGTTTCAAGAAAGTTATATTAGGAGCAGGGTATATCGCTGAAATCAAATAAATATCGCTTAATATAAAATAAATTATCGCTTTTGTTTAAATAGGATGATTATTTGGTCTGGTCAATAAGCAAGGTTTCTAGAAAAATACAAATTTTATTTAAATTAGGAGGGGAAAAAACGACCTTTAAAACTAAACTACTAACGCAAAAATAAGACTGGAATTCATTATTATGAAAACTAACACAGTAATTAACTATTGCAAATAAAGAACAACTTTAAAAAGAAAAAAAATGTTTATTTCTCATAATTAGCACTTATTATATCGAAATCTCTTTTACAAGTGAAAATTTGGAACAATTCACTGCTTAACTTCAGCAAAGCATGAATTGGGCATAATGAAAATGAAACTACTTTCTTACGAAGAAAAACAAATCTCATCGAACACTCCAAGCAGACCTACGCACGAGAAGTTGCGCGGAGTTGATTGGCTCTAATCGTGAAGTCCCGCCAAGCATTTTCTCGCCACATCGTACAGAGTGGTGAGATATTTCGCTTCCCGGCAACTCTTTGTAACGTGCAGTAAAAAACTAAAAGCCGTAGCGGCAGTTCTTATTATATTTAAATATCACATCTCTTTGGTTGTAACTTATCTATGTACGCTTGTTCCGGTAAAGCAATGTTTTGTATTTGTTCTTATTAAATTAATTTAGAAGTTATAAATTTACATAACTGTAGTAATTTGTGAAAATGGCGACGAGAAATTTAAAACAATAAGCTTTACCGTATACTTTTAACCGTCGTATCGACTATGTCGAAGTTAGGCCTAGTTGGTCAATTGTCAGTATTTGACGACAGCAATGACGATTTTTCTCTTTATGTGGAAAGACTTGGGCAATATTTTTTGGCAAACGATATCGATAAAGCAAAAAAAGTTCCTGTGTTAATTTCAGTATTGGGACCTAAAACTTATAAACTTTTACGCAATCTTATAACGCCTCAGCTACCAAAAGATTTGACTTACGACGATTTGATTAAGAAGCTGCGAGATCATTTTCGTCCGGCTCCTATTACTATAGCGGAACGATTTCGCTTTCACAGAAGAAACCAAAACGATCGTGAAAGTATTTCAGAGTATATTGTGGAATTAAAGCGTTTGGCCTCCACCTGTGATTTTGGATCGTTTCTGGAGGAAGCTCTACGGGATCGTTTCGTCTGTGGCATTCGTTGTGAAGCTACTCAAAAACGCCTACTCGCTAAAAAAGATCTCAAACTTGAAGATGCTTGTGAAATAGCTTTGGCGATGGAATTGGCGGAGGAAGGAGCCAGCAACATTAAAGTTACAGTACCTGTACCTTCTAATGTCAACAAAGTGAGCAAATTTCAAAGTAAGTCGCTTAAAAATACTAAAAATCCTCAAAAATGTTATCGGTGTGGTGCATCACACGATGCAAACAAGTGTAAGTACAAATTAGCCAAATGCCATGCGTGCCACAAAATTGGCCATATTTCACCTGTGTGTAAGTCAAAAGGTAAAACTGCTAATCCTTCTGCTAAAAAAGTATCAGCTAATTGTGTACAGAATAATTCTGAGGAATATAATCTGTTTACTATTAATGTAAATAAAGTGTGTAAATATTCTAATTATATAGTTCAAGTTGAAATATGCGACAAAATGTTAGATATGGAATTAGATACTGCTGCAGATGTTAGTATAATTTCTGAAAAGTGGCTACAACAAAATTTACCACACATAGTACCTAAATGTATACCCGTTACACTGAAAGATTACAATCAGCAACCCATTGCAATCGCTGGGGAAGTATCTGTTAGTGTGAAATATGAAAACCAAATGTGTGATTTACAAGCTATTGTTGTTAAAGGTGATCGACCATCCTTATTTGGGAAGGATTGGATCAGAAAATTTAAATTAAATTGGCACAAAATTTTTGCGGTGCATAAAATACTTAAGGATATGCCTAATGAAGTAGATTCTATTAGTGCATTGACAAACAAGTATAGCAAACTTTTTGAAGAAAGTTCAAAACCTATTAGACATATAAAGGCTTCATTAAAAATGAAAAAAGAAACCCAACCTGTGTTCTTTAAAGCACGTCCAGTTCCATATTCCTTAAAAAGTAAAGTTGCCGAGGAAATTCTAAATTCCAAAAAGAGAGGTGTTTGGGACTTTGTGCAACATTCTAATTGGGCAACTCCACTTGTGATTGTTCCTAAGAAAAATGGAGATGTACGATTGTGTGGCGATTTTAAAGTCACTGTTAACAAGTTTATTGATCAAAATCAGTATCCCTTACCAACTCAACAAGATTTGTTTGCAACTCTTAATGGTGGACAGTACTTCACAAAATTGGATTTGCGTCATGCTTATCAACAAATTGAATTAGATGAAAGCTCTCAAGAATACCTTACGCTGAATACGCATCTTGGTTTAGTACGTCCTTTAAGATTATTATATGGCATAAACAGTGCATCAGCAATTTTTCAGTCAACAATTGAACAAATTCTGCAAGGTATAGACCGAGTGATTTGTTTTCAAGATGACATCCTTATTACTGGTACTACGTATGAAGAGCACCTAAGCACTCTGGAGAAGGTATTTCAGCGATTTAGTGAGTACAATGTTAAACTCAATTTATCAAAATGTAGTTTTTTACAGAAGAGTGTAGAATTCTTAGGCCATATTATAGATAGTGAGGGCATTCATCCTACAGATGAGAAAGTACAGTGCATTAGAAAAATTAATGCTCCATCAAATGTCACCGAACTAAAATCGTTCTTGGGTCTTCTGAACTATTATTCAAAATTTATACGTAATTCTGCCATGCTACTTGCCCCTCTTTACAAACTACTTCATAAGGACACTCCTTGGAAGTGGACGGCAGAATGTGAAGAAACCTTTCAAAAATGCAAAACTATACTTACTTCAGATGCTGTTTTAGTTCATTATGATGACAAATTGCCTTTGAAAGTCTCTTGTGATGCTTCGCCTGTGGGTCTTGGAGTTGTTTTATCTCATGTTATTGATGGTGATGAACGTCCAATTGCTTATGCATCAAGGACTCTCTCCAAAGCTGAACGGAACTATTCTCATATCGAGAAAGAAGCTGCTGCAATAATCTTTGGAATAAAGAAGTTCCAACAGTACCTATTTGGTAGGAAGTTTACATTGGTTACTGACCATCAGCCATTAACAAGTATTTTTGCTCCTAACAAAGCTGTTCCTGCCATTGCTGCAGCAAGACTTCAAAGATGGGCAGTATTGTTATCTTCTTTCAACTACAGCATTGAGTATAAAAAAGGCTCAGAGCACTGCAATGCTGATGCCTTGTCACGTGCGCCTGTTGAATCTGAAGTAGAAACATCATCAGAAATATTTAAAATTTCTTATTGCGATGAGTTGCCAGTAACTTGCATAGAAATCGCAAAAGCAACCCGTAATGATAAAGTGTTAGGACCAGCTTTGAAGTATGTTCAAAATGGATGGCCACGGAAGATGGATAACGAAGCTCTCAAACCATATTTTTATCGTAAAGATCAACTCTCTGTTGATAATAATTGCCTGCTGTGGGGGATGAGAGTAATTGTACCAGAAAAATTCAGGAAGAGACTCCTGGATCAACTACACGACACTCACTCAGGTATATCAAAGATGAAAGCCATAGCTCGTAGTCATATATGGTGGCCAAAGTTAGATGATGACATTGAAAAACTTGCTAGACAGTGTACCGCTTGTAAAAAGAACAGTCGTTCTCCTCCTGGTACTCCACTTCAACCATGGACTTGGGCAAAACATCCTTGGGATAGAGTGCACATTGACTATGCACAAAAAGACAAGAAAAATTATCTATTGCTTGTCGATAGCCACTCTAAATGGTTAGAGGTTATGCAGATGCCTTCCACGACTTCTCCTCACACTATTGAAGCTCTACAGCAGATTTTTTCACGATATGGATTGCCATTAGAATTAGTGTCTGATAATGGTCCTCAATTCATATCAGAAGAATTTGAGTGGTTTCTGAAGTCGAATGGAATAAAACATGCTCCTATTCCAACCTATCATCCACAATCTAACGGTCTGGCTGAGAGAACGGTGCAGACATTTAAAGAAGCATTAAGTAAAATGAATAGTGATGATACAGATCATAGCTCACTGAGTCGAAAGATCTCTCGTTTTCTCATGAGTTATCGCTCAACTCCTCACTCTACAACTGGACTGTCTCCTGCTGAATTGTTTTTATCAAGACCAATTCGCACACCCTTGGCACTTGTACATCCCAGTACACAAGCTCGTGTTGAACAACAACAATGTGCTCAAAAGAAATATTATGACAGAAGCCATACTAGAAACAGAAACTTTGTGTCTGATGAAAAAGTGTTAGTCCGTTCTCATAAAAATCAAGAGTGGAGCAGAGGAACTTTAGTTAGACCACAAGGTAATAAAACTTGGGTTGTGAACATCAACAACAAGATGTATCTTGCACATGTTGATCAGCTTCGTCATGAGTACAGTAAAGATGACCAAGAGCCTACAAATCTTGATAATTTAGTCAGTAAGAGTTGTCATAGTAATGTTGACATTCTTGAAAACATTGATGCAGATGACAGGCCAGCAGAAACTTGCCCTGTAGAGAATAATACTTCTGCCACCACCGAGAAGAACACTTCTACAGTCCCAGATAATTCTGAAATCTCTGAAACTGATGCTAATGTAGGTAAAGAGAAAATATCAACCACCAAAGAAGCAGAAAAACAGTTGGTGGATACCACAAATAGCACACCAGCTGTTAAACATGAAAGAAAAACGGATGCAAATGTTCGTCGTAACCCACCACGCACTCGGAAGAAACCTTTTCGTCTAGACTTATAAATATCTGGACATTCAAAATTTTTTTAAGGGGAAGTACTGTAATATATTATTATTATTTTTTATGTGTAATGGCAACTCTTTGTAACGTGCAGTAAAAAACTAAAGCCGTAGCGGCAGTTCTTATTATATTTAAATATCACATCTCTTTGGTTGTAACTTATCTATGTACGCTTGTTCCGGTAAAGCAATGTTTTGTATTTGTTCTTATTAAATTAATTTAGAAGTTATAAATTTACATAACTGTAGTAATTTGTGAAAGCATGAAGTTGCGCAGACAGAAAATTTTGGGCGGTAATGTTCCTGACGTCATATTGGAATGCCCTATAGACCTCGGTACGACTAATTGGCACTCCATGACACCTGATTTGGGCCGCCGCTGCTCCCAGTTCAATTTGATTTTGAAAAATGGCAACGAAGCTGCACGCACACGCCAGCGCCATGTTTTTCTGGAGACAACCTCGAGTTGCTTAACCGCCACTGGATTTATTCAGGTATTTATTTGTTTGATACTTTATCTTAATATTAGTTCTCTAATTTTCGCCCTAACAAATGTTTAATTTTTATTTACACGTGATCCACTATAATGTAGATTTAAATTCGCTGCAACATTATTTGACTGTACGCGAACATATTTAACATTTTTAATTTACTTTATGTTAGGGATGGGACGAATATTCGGTTGGCCAAATATTGAAGGCTTGTTGACCGAATACTTGTAGCTGAATATTTAGAGATATCTTGCCGAATACTGCTAAAATCTCACCGAATAGTGAAAGATATCTTGCCAAATAAATTTCGGTTTTAAAAAATTTCATTCTTGCATTTTTTTTTCTCTAATCCAAATTGGCTACTTCATTTATAAAGTCATTTTCACTCTTACTTACAAAATATAGATTTATTCAGATACTAAAAAATATACAGCCTTTCTGTATTTTCTATAAAAGTTAGTGATATTCTAGAAAATGCTGCCTAAGTTGAATATTTAATTGTACGGGAAATGTCATCATTAGAGAACGACATATTACAATTCAAGATATAAAAACACTGCCTTATTCTAAAACGCTCGAATATTTATTAATGTCTGCAAGTTCCATGCACATATAAAAAAGGCTCTTATGAAATTCATAACTTATTTTCTATAAAGTAAGAAATGAAAAAAATTTATTCACTAGGTGTGTCAACGAAGATTCATTTTCAAAATTAAATATAATATAATATAAAGCCATTCCAATTACAACGGTACATCTGAAAGCAGAACTGGTGTCAAACTCGATACACATTAGATGACACAACTTGCTTTATGAAGATGGTTTTATAAATATTTTAATATAAATTCTAAATACTCAACAAAATAATTTTTTCATTCTATAGTTTTTACATTTAAATAATTATTTGCATAATTATTGACTTAAATATGTAACATTATGTATATATTTTTAAGTTAATCTTCCTTCTTTCATGTTATCAATTTCTGTTTATCCTTTTAATGCTTGTTGAATAAGTGGAATATTGAAGTTGAATATTATATGTGCCGATTAAAATGTCAAGGATTTTGTTAACATATGCATTCTACTCTAAGCATAACCTTTTGCTTTAACATAATTTGTAATTTAAAGCTTTGCGTCTGATTTCAGAACAGTCTCATTCTTACAAATTTGCTTATCACTAGGGACACAAATTCTAATTCTTACAAACACAAGATCAAATTTACTTCATTAAAGTTTATTTCAGAAAATGTTGTTGCGAGTTCTGAGAGAGAGAGAGAGAGAGATTAAAAATATTGTTGATTTTGGATGCAAGAAGTATCAATTGATAGTAAAAGTGAAGTACATTCTTCATATTTTAATGGAAATATTTTCCCATCTTGACTTCTGAAAATCAATTTGATCTACATTAGAATAAAGGATATAATGCAATTTCATAATTTTTTGTGTTAAAATAAGTTTTTCAAATTTAAAAATACATTTAAAAAAACATTTAAAAGCACATTTAAGAGTAATAATTATTAATGAGCTCCTATTTTTTAAATTATATACAATCAAAATTTATTTTTTTTTTATTGGAAAAAATTTTTTACTATTCGGCCGGCCGAATATTCAGTATTCGGCTATTCGGCCAAATCACTATTCGTCCCATCCCTACTTTATGTGCATAGGCATAGAAAGCGAAAAGATATAGTTACAATATTTGTAAATAATGCCACGAATCTTGATTAAAACTTTAGGGTAGACCATCAAGGTAATGTAAAATCTATGCTTTTCCGGGGTAATTAAATCACTCTTATAATTTTCCAGTCAATGAATGTCTATCCAAGTTTTAATCTAGCTAATATTTTTTTATCCTTTTTCTTTGATGAAGAGAGGAAAGTATAATTCTTTCTTATGAATTTTGAGTAACAAAAATTTTGGTCAGTTCTTTGATTCGTGTATTGACAAGGTTTGACTGTATTGTGAAATTTGACAATCAGCAGACAGAAAAAAAAACTCAATTCAGCATTCAATCATGAGAAAAAAACAGCAAAATTCTTTATCGGTTGTTAAATGAAATCATTTATTGGGAAATTCAGGTGATTGCGAGAAAAATTGCAATTTCTATATTATTGGACTCTAAACAAACCAGTTCAAAATATTTTTTTTTAACACAGTACAAGTGTGTTCCCTTTTTAAGAATAAAAAAGTTGCCTTTTTCCTTCTTGGAAAATTTCTGCCTGGTAGCCCTGTTTTTCTAGAGTCAACACTAGATTTTAATGTTCACAATAAATTTTCCTTAGATAAAGATAATGTATAGTGGGAGATATAATCCTGAAAAAATCCTTTGTGTCAATTACTAAGAAACTGTCCACGCAAGGAGGGGGGGGGGGGTAGACTTTTGTTTAGACCTTTAATCAGTAGAATTTTGTGGCATTTTCCTATGATTGATTAAATTTTGTGATTTTCTCCACACCCTTCTCAATCTTGATCAATTGACAAATTTCTTGGGGTTTTTTTATGATTTTTACAACTTTTGTCATTTGTCGATTAAGTTTTGTGATATATCAATTCTGATATGCAAATTTTGTGTTTTCTTGTGAGCAATTGGAGAAACTTGAATTTTTTTCCTCGTAATCAGCTGATGAGTGTCTTGCATTTTTCTCACATGTCCAGTAAAAAATAAGGCTTAGATGCAGTATCTTCCCGCGAGTGCCATTTTGTTTCCTTGTGATTTCTTATGCATTGTTATTTTACCTAAAATTACAAAATGCAACTAAAATGATTATTTAATGATTGAATTATACATTTCAAACAATGATATGAAATTAAACAAGACAATTTACTTTGGAAATTCAAAGATTGAAAGATCAAATTTTTAATAGCAAAAATCGTTTGATTTACTATTCAATTATTATGTAAAACATTCAAGTAGAGTGAAAATAATTTTTTTATTATGCATAAGCCTTAAAAATATTTATTTTACATTCCCCCCCCCCCCCCAGAAAAAAAAATTCAAAGTAATGATAATAATAATTTGTGAGAAATATTAGAGAAACAAAATGGCGGCTTGCGGGAAGATACTGCATCTGTTCCAAAAATAATGGAAAGACAGGCAGTAATGGAAACTGGGTATGTAAAATAATTAGAAATACCTGCTGTTGTGCATAACTTAGTTGAAAAGGTTTACCAGGCACTGTGTCCTGTGAAATTGGCCTATAGTAAGTTCAATTTCTTCCTTAACTGACTTTTAGTTATGGTCTTTTCACAAGAACACAACCTGCAACCAGATCTGTCAAACTTGTGGGGAAAACAAAAAGCATCTTTTTACAAAAAAAATTTTTTAATCACCCAAATTTAATTTTGACATTTGACCGATAATTATTATAAGCGTATTATGCAATATATCATAACATCAGTGTACTATAGATATTGTAGATTAATTTTTTTCGATACTTCTTAGTTATGCCGTCGACCAGGGTTACAGAAAATGTTTTCACACCCAACATTTTCCCCAATCCTTATGAAAATTTCACCTAGATTTTACGATATGTTATATTCATATGTAAATTCTGTATTACCACAGGTTTAGAATTGTTGGTTTGATTGACTCTAATTTTTTGCTGTGAATCTGATTAATTGCATCTTTTTCATTGTGGGGCAGGTTGATTTTATTTTTCAGGTTTTCGGTTATATTTTAAAGTCATTCAAGGTTCTATTTAAAAATATATCTGATTAAGAAAATTACTTTCTTTTGTACGGTAATTCATTAAAAAAGAGCTTAGAAATTCGAAGGATTGCGGTTGCATAATTACACCGGAAGATCACTGTTGTTCTTAGTTCGAAAGAAAATTTCAATTTTTTGCCTCTCATATGAGTTGACCTGCCCCCACTTTGAAGCAAATTATTTTTTCAAAATTTCTTGACTTCAATAAGCTCATATTCTGGAAACTTACTTGGTGACAGCAATATTCATTGTGCCGAGTTCAAAACATTGTCCTTTTCCTCATTCTTTGGAGATTTAAACTAGAAAAGTACCTGTAACTAGTATATCTTGTACCAGCACAGTAGGACTGGGCGATACATCGATACATCGCGAAATATCGATTTAAATCGTAAATCGTCACACCGGTTTCCGGATCTTTCTTTTAGCGATGCATCGGGCCATACGATGCCTCATACCAGATCGATGATGAACGAGACCGATGTGTAAGACCGGTTTCACCTCCGATCTTCCAACGCTCGCATGAAGTATCATCACTCATACGGAGATCGCATCGATGATGAGTAAAACCGGTTTTCTCATACGATCTTCAAACCCTCTCATGAAACATTCCTAATACGGAGATAGCGGCGCGTAACGTAACTGGTTTCTGCTACGATGTCTCGTACACATCGGACATCGGACGAGTGACCTATCGCAAGTACAGAGTTCGCGATCGAACTTTTCCCCGCTCATTTAGATATCGGTGTCAGGGGCGTGCAAAGAAAAAACTGCACTCGGGGCAAAGCTTCAATTTGGCGCCCCCCCCCCCCCCTACGTTTCTAGTAATAGGGCAAAAAATAACGCTGATACTATAAGCTTGGAGCCCCCTAAATTTCCGCACCCAGGGCGACCGTCCCCCTCCCTTTCGCACGGCGCTGATCGGTGTTGTCTAAATTGGATGACAATCAGATCACATTCTCGATTACAAGTCTGTTTTTTTTTTTTTAATGATTAGCGGGCAGTATCTTGATCACGATGTGCATATGCGAAAATTCGGCGATGTCTTATGTCAAATGTACATTTTCATAGTAAATTACTTTTGTTATTTCAAAGCTGTTGTAATCAATATAATAATTTAAATAGCAATTGGCGCTGTTAGTTTTAGTAAGAAATACTTCCTTTTATTACTGCTTACGATTTTCTAAATATTACTTCATCTTTGGTAAGAAACTTCTAATTTAGCTATTTTTTAATGATAATGATAATCAACATCCCCCCCCCCTCCTCGGATAAATGAAATGTCCCCTTCGGAAAACAAATTGAAATTTTGCATTTTCAACGATCAAAAAGTAAGATTTCCTTCCCGAAACTCTATAAAGCCCCCCCCCCCCCCCCCCCCGGAGCCACTTAAGTCCATCCCGGAGAAAAGAGTCTGAATTCAACTGAACGATGTTCCGGTTCGTGAAATTATGACAAACATTGTTCCGGTTTAAAATATTTCAAAGAAATGTTCTTTTCTTTAATTCTATGCAATTGCTTTTCTTTTCTTTTTGAATTGCAAAAGAAAACATTATCAGTGGATGGAAAGCATATCTGATTCTCTTATCGTCGGACTTCTCTGAAATAAATAAACAAACCGCAGATCACACGTTTCCCCTCCTTTGTTCTAACAGTGAGCTATTTTTGTAGGGACTATAATTTTCTCAGAACTTATTATATTTTAATGAAAAATTAATACGCAGCTTAATTCATTACGATTACAACTTGCTGAAAATTTGATAAAAATCGTCCAATTAGCAACAAAGATACCAATTATTTTTTAAATTGTAAGTAAAATAAGGGGATTTTGCTTTTGTTTCTTTTTGTTTTAATCATTATTTCTATTTGCTGCTCAAACAGTAAAGGAAGTACTTTGAAACTGACACAACGATTCTGTGCATTAATAATGGTTTTTTTGCAGTCTAATCTTATATAAGGAAGGGGGATCAATTTACAAATTATTTAAGTCATCGGTGCTTCAGTTTCGCTATGCGTCACACCGATCGCCAGACATCGGTTCTCCCGATGTCTAATGCCGGTGTAAGACCGGTGTAGAAACCTGAAGAGGCATAACTCCTTTCATAACTCATGATTGCCGGTTCGTGGAAATCGGAACTTTCACATTTACAGTAAGGGAATGTGCATGCGCAGAAAAACGGCGATCTTTTGCGATAAAGCCGGTTCCAATCCAACTTACAATGAAGGTCTCCATACAGGCATATTCCGAAAAATCTGAAAAAAAAATACAGAATGTTCTTCCTATGAGGATATATACATTTAGAAAAAAAATTTCGGCGGAACCTCCGTACACTGTCCGTAAAAAATAATGAAAATTTCGTTATTTGGCGAAAAGCAATTAAAAAAAATAAATGAAAAGTAAATAAATAAATAAAATAAAATAAAATAAAATAAAATGAAAATAAAATTACGTCAAATGCATTTTAAAGGAAAAAAACCTTCATGTTCAACTTGTTTAGATAAATTAAACATCTTTGGCTTTGTCAGCTTTAGTTTGTTTTAAGTATAATTTCGTTATATTGATATTTATGTATATTTACATTCAAATTTAACCATCAAAATTTGAGATTTAACACTAAATTCAGATTTAAATTAATACTAACATAATCTTTTGAGAAGTAAATGTTAAATAATTGTAATTTTTTTTCATTTTTTTTCTTCTTCTTTCAGAAAAATAGTTGATGTATATAATTATAAATACATAATTTATTTTAGCCCATTTTTAAAATCCATGTGTTTGCTTTATGTAACATGTTTGTGTTATTTATTTATTTTTTTTTTTTTTTTTTTTTTTTAAATATATAAATGATCTAAAATAGCAACAGAAATTCATGATTACAGTAGCAATCAGTGGCAGTCAATCTAATGCTCTACTGCAGATACTCTTAATTCCTCTCCCATAAAATAATTAAATAAAGTACATCATTAAATAAATGTATCAATTAAAAGAGTAAAGTGATAATTTTGTTGGCAACTGAAAAATGAATAAACCATGCTACTACTTGTAACAGAAGTAACATCGCGATGCATCGGAATATCGTGATTTTACTCAGGCGATGCATCACGATGTAGAAATTGAGACATCGCCCAGTCCTACAGCACAGTATCAATTAGCATATGATATGAACTAGAGACACATTCAACATATTAATTTTTTTGTCTTAATGTTTTAACTGTATTGAAAAAAATTCTGCTTTTTCGTGACATTTGATAAAAAAAATTTTGTTCTGAAGGAAAATGGCAATGGATCCACGAGGTGTCAAAAGAGGACATTGTGAAGTTTGTGACTGCGAAAAATAAGAGTACAATTCTGAAAAGGGGCCGGCATGTTTTTATTGCTTATGTCCCCCGACTAAACATACTAAATTAGGTATAGTATAGTATAGTTTTTTGAGCTCCTTTTTGTTAATTCAACTAATGAAAACTAAATTACTATTAAAAACTACCTCAGCATTGTGATTAGTTTAAGTTCTGTAATTTGATATATTCTGCTTACAGCTTTTCCTGCTGGTGCTGATGAACTGGTGGTCTCAGACGTCATTGTTACAAATTCAGTAAGTGTAATTTTCATTTGTGATACCAGGCTTTACAAACACATTTCCTATAAATTTGAAAAAAGCTCCCTTTTGTATATACAGTAAACTCCCTCAAATTCGCACAGCTTGAGACCAGAGATTTTGCGGATTTTAGAATTTTGTAGATTTCTGGTCATTGCTGTGTTTACATTTCTAAAACAGTAATTTGAATGTAATTAACAATGAAATTGAAACTATTATGAAGGCTTACAATATAATAAAACATTAAAATAAGTAAAAACTAAAATAACTAGTAAATCTGCAGACAGGAGCCTCAACGTCAGCTTTGCACACTTATATATATATATATTTAAACGCACTTTGGGTAATATTCAACTTCTTGGAAACTTTAATTTAAAATTTTCATACTACTTAATTATTTATAAGAATAAAATAAGAATTAGAAGTTTTCAGCCTTCAAAAGCGGCAAATTAAAAATTTAGTTATGTTAGGATATTCTGAAATTTTCATGATCTATTTTTTTTTTATTTTTTTTATTATTATTATAACATAGATTTCTTCAGGGGCTCTGCCCCCCCTGAACCCCCCCATAGCATCATTTGATTTAAATTTGCCACTTTCTAATAATTGTGCTAATGGTTATTGTATATCTTGCATTTCCTTATACATTTTGATTTATAAGGATAATTAACAGTTTGGACAAATATTTTTCATTATCTTCATACTTCTACAAACCTGCCAACCACAAACACTTAAATCTGATGTATCAGGAACTTTTGTAAGTGTAAACTCAGTAATCTAGAGTTTTACAATTGTTTCAGAAAAAAAAAAGGTTTGATTGCATTTTGTAGCAGTTATAGCGGGACAGACAAACATACAGAAGAACAGACTAACAGATGAAAAACAATAAATTTCGTGTCGTCAAAGTAAGCCTTCGGCAATGGCGTTATTTTTCATGAGTTATTGATATCCATGTTTCTTGTATTTTTAACGACTACTATAAAATACCTGTTTTTGTTCAATTATGACGTCAAAAATTACCAATTGAAATATTTGTTAAAAATATAATTATTTTTTATTTCTTTTACTTCTAATTATGCCCCCATTTTTGTCAGAAAAATTCTTATTAACAAAACAAATTTCCGGATTTAATATTTAACAAACTACTATTTTTATTTTAATTCTGATGTCATATTTATTTTTTCTTAGTTTGGTTTTTCGAATGGAAAAATGCTCAATTGAAACTTATTGCAGTAATAACTTTAAAAATCTGACAAATGCATAGACGAAATTTCAAAACAATTCGAATAATTTAACTGGTAAATTTCAGTATCCATTAATCATTGAATTCCATTAAATGAAATGTGTCATTTTCTCTCAAGGAAAAAAAAAAAAAAAAAATTGAAAATCATTGGATTTGCCATAGAAAAGCATTATTGCGCTAAATAAAATATTCTATATTTTTTGAACGAATGAATCAAATCTAACAAAAAACTATGCAGCTTAATCCCAGTGCCTCACTAACATACCCGCTTAATTTCAAGCCAATCGGATGTTTTTTGCGTTAGTTATCGCGGAACAGACAGACTGACAGACGGGAACCAAAAAATTTTGTATCTCCAAAGTAAGCCTTCACTGATGTTTCGGCAATAAAAATGTAGATAATTTTTAACAGATTTCACGGAGTCTGCATAATTGCAGATTTCCGCATATTTCATCAAAGGGTTGTGGACAAAAATCGTTTGCACTTTAATTGAAAAGTGGCCTATTTGGTCCAGAAATACACAGCATAATAGATTTCATGCAATTGTTGCCCACAATATCACTCCTAAATCTATCCAGATTACTTTTATTTCTCATCGTTTGAAATAAAAAAAAAAAAAACCCAAAAAATTCTCAAATTAGGTTGAATTGAAACATGGCAAAAAAGCTGTTTAGGGATGATTCTATGTAAGAAAAGAAAAAATCATTCCCAGCAAATTTTCTCGAAAGTTACAGCAGAGATGGTCCGGGGGAAGGGGGTCCCCTCCCAGTGCTAATTATAAGGCTTTTTTTGGGGGGGGGGGGGGACCTCTGACGAAATTAGTGTTTTTTCAGCAATCCTTTGATGAAATTTGCGATTTCTCCATGATTCTTTGACAAAAATTGTGATTTCTCTGCAATCTGTTGGAGAGATTTTTTTCCGAACTTTTGATGAAATTTGTGCCTTTCCTGCAATACTTTGGCGAAATTAGTGTTCTTTTCATGATCGTATGGAAAATGTGGTTTTTCTCCCTTTTTTTTTATGCAATTTGCATTTTTCGCAATCCTTTTACAAAATTGACAATTTTTTTGTATCCGATTAACGAATTTATTTCTTTTTGGCGACCATTTGTGGAAATTAGTTATTTTTTTTCATCCAAATATTCTGATTGTTGACAAATTTTTTAAAATTTTCAGAACCAAAAGCCTTAAGTTTTCTGAAAATTCAGAGCAGAATCAACCCTGTATAATTGAATTAGATGTTAAAAACATTATTCCTTTTATAATTGTAAAAAAAAATATCGCAAAATATAAAAAAAAGCTGAAAATAACATAATTGTAAAATTTTGAACTATTTTTGTAAGTGCAGTGATTGTGACGAAATTTATTTATTTTATTTATTATTATTATTTTTTTTAAATGTATTTTCGGAGGTGCGGTGCTTACGGTGGGTGCGTCGCATACTCCCAGAATTACAGAATAAAAGTTCTGAGATTTTAATTATTTTTTTATATAATGACCTGGAATCAACTCTGCCGTAATTAGTCGAGATAGGAGGTACCATACAGTATATTAGGTTCTTTGGGAGAAATTTAAAAAACAACAATGTTTAATTTTCAAGTATCTTTCATGTGTTTGTTTAAAATTCATGATTTTGCATCTTTTTCAAATTGATTCATAAAATCTTGGTAAAGCTTGTTAATGGGCAAAATCTGACGAAGGGGGTAAAAATCGGAGTAGGGTTCTGAAAATACAAAAATCCCTGTAACTTCTTAAGAGTGTTCTCAAATGAATTGCTCAACAAACCTGAAACCTTCTGACACATTTACTAACTCATTTTTAAACATAAAAGCACAAATTTTGCTGAATTGACTGTTGAAGCGATTTGTAATCACAATCTTTCTTCCATTTTTTGATACATAAATTACATATCCAGTTATAAGGGATTTTGGGTCATGTGATAACTGGTTTTCTCCTCTTTTTGACTGCTTTTCTTCGTTTCATCTAGCAGTTCAGTTCAAAACGTCAACTTTGTTGGTATTTTCTGAAAGATCTTTTACGTTTATTGCTATTTCAAAGTTTTCTGACAATGCATGTCAGTTTTATGCATTTCTGACCAAAAAGGAATAACTTATGTCATAAAGTTGCCCCTTTGGATTTGAGAACAGCCTTAGTAGTGACACATATTGAAATTGGTTTAAAGTTTGTATTACTTCTAGGAGAAAACAGGGTTTTCAGACGACGTAATTCATGAATTTACAAGATATCAAATCCACTTAAATTTTTCATGATTCGTCTTAATATTTTCAACTTTTTTATTGACAAGTTTTTGATAAAACAACTCCTGCAGCAAAAGAAAACTAAATTAAAAACAAAAAAAAAGGAAGATTTTAAAAAAAAATGTAAATTTTCAATTCACAAGATAACAAATCTGTTTAAGTCTTTTATTAATTTTCTTGATATTATCTACACTGATATTATCTATACTTATACTGAGTTTTTTTATAGAACCAATTCTTAAAGAGCCCCCCCCCCCCCCAAAAAAAAGGGGGAAAAATCTTATCTTTATCAATCTGCCACTAAGATAATCAAAACGCATCATTGGTTGAATAAAATTTTTAATAAAAGTCAGAATTCAAAATAATGTGTAGCTCATTTAATGAAATAATCACAACATGGTTTTAATAAAGTATAATGGAAAACAAAACTTTTCAAAAGTGTCCAGATAAAATTGTTAAACTGGGTTTTAACAACTTAATGTACTTTTTGTTTGTGAAATTAGTACTTAAGGCTCCTGTCCTCGCTCGAGGAAACGCTCGCGAGCTAATGCTATTCCTATGGGCAGGTCTGGGGAATTACATGATTGTACTCGCCACTGGCGAGTAAATTTTCCTTCAGGGCGAGAGAAGTTTTAAGTTATTTTTTCAAATTTCAAACTGTAAAGATGCCAGAATCTTTATTTGTTTTTATTAGTTCCCTATATTTTGCAATTTTTGAAAGTTTTGTAATACAAATATTATACTAAATTCTATGCTATAATACTAATATTTTTTTCTTGTATAAATTTCTTATTTTTATCGAACAAAAATATGAAAATATATTGTAGTAATAGTAATTAACTGTTTTTTCAGTTGTTGTTTAAATTTTGTCGTAACTATTTTCAACTGTATATTGTATTGAGAAACACCAAAAATACTGGCGATAAATATATATCAATAAATATAAAAACTTTGTTAAATCACCATAAAAAGAAAAATTATACAGGACGCGTTTCGAGCTGCAAAATTACCGCTCGTCATCAGCTGGTCCAAACACGTGTCACAACGGACAGAGTGGAAATAACAGTGAAAATGGAAATAACAGTTTTTCACTGTTATTTCCACTCTGTCCGTTGTGACACGTGTTTGGACCAGCTGATGACGAGCGGCAATTTTGCAGCTCGAAACGCGTCCTGTATAATTTTTCTTTTTATGGTGATTTAACAAAGTTTTTATATTTATTGATATAACTGTATATTGTATTTTGCTGGCTGGTAAAATAACTCCCTGGCTGGTGAAATTCCTCGAAAATTCCCCACCCCTGCCTATGGGGAAGCATTTTTCTAATAACTCTATCGAATTTTGACATTTTTGAATAATTTTTTTTGCATAAGATAGCTGAGGTGCATGCCGACAGCGCACCTTTTTTACTTTTTCGATTTTGGTTGCAGATATTTTTTACAAAGTTAGTTTCACTTTCAAAACTGGTTTTGAAACTGAAAGTGCTTTTTAAAAAAATATCTGCAACCAAAATCGAAAAAGTAAAAAAGGTGCGCTGTCGGCATGCACCTCAGCTATCCAGTGCAAAAAAAAATTATTCGAAAATGAGAAAGAGTTATTAGAAAAATGCTTCCCCATAGGAATAGCATTAGCTTGCGAGCGTTTCCTCGAGTGAGGACAGGGGCCTTAACTTCGAAATGTACCTGCACTTGTAAGCCAAACTGGCAAAGGTTTAAGATTCCAATAAGAAAAAAAAAGTTAAGAAAGGGTGGATGGAGGGGAAGAGTCAGAAGTTTACCTTACTTAAGGGTTGCTTTTTACCGGCAAAAAAAAAAAAAAAAAAATAGTTAAGGCTACAATAGATGCTCTTCAAATAGAATTTGCAGGTCTGGTATAACCTGAACCATGCAGGACTTAGCTACAGGGACATATTTTGGTAAACTGTACTGGCATTTGTACAAAACTACATTATGTAATAATTATTTGTAAGTGTTTGATTAAAATGTTTCAATTTTTAAGCATGATGAAAGTGTACTTTTTTTCTTTTCTTCAAATAAAAATTATTCTCCATTAAAATAAATGTAATGTACATTCTCATAATACAGTTGAACCTCGAAAATCCGGACCTCCAAATTTCGGAAATCTCTAAAATCCAGACATTTTTCCGATTTCAGTTTTATTAATTTTTAAAATAAGACATATTTGAAATTTTCATCAATTGCAGTTAAATTCTGATAACTACCGTAAAATCCCGTTAATCCGTCCTTCCTGATCAAACGTCTCCTCCCCACTTAATAAAAAATTTGAAATTTTCAAAAAATCGGGAGAAAGCGTCTTCCCTCTCAAAAGAATCGCTGAAAACGGTTGAATCATGAATCTTTGATGAAATGTGCGTTTTTTCAAGATTTTTCAAGTGATTTCATGCTTTTTTTTTTTTTTTACAAATTTCTCCTTTTTTATGCTTTTTTCGACAGAATTTACCTTTTTTAAAAAAAAAAAAACTCAGTTTTTTTTCAAGCATTGCTTCAAGTATCAAAATTCATGTTTCATTCATTTTATCATGATTAATCCATGCAAATTTTGGGAAACGGTCACGAAAAAATCCCGTTTAAGCGCCCCCTCTAATTATTATACGATTTTTCGTCAAGTTTTTTTTTTTTTTTTGGGGGGGGGGGGGCGGATTAACTGTATTTTACAGTAGCCATTTCCGGAATCGCCGCGGTCCCGACGGTTCCGGATTTTTGAGGTTCAACTGTAGTTACAAGTTTTAGATTTAATGATTATTCCTTAAAAATCACTGACTAGTTTTGTGTAGTATTCTTTTATTTACATGAATCAATGCAGGATTTCTTTCTTGGCCCATTTTGTAAAAATTAAAGTTATTTTTGTGAAATATTTTATATTTTTGTGAAAAATACATTTTATAATGAAATCCAATTACTCAAATTTGAAGTATTAACAAACAATTACTTTTAAGTCTCTGCTAAAATTTTGCTTTCTAGTGAACTTGTTTTGTTTACAAAATGCACATTTAAAACCTAACCAAATAAAAGTATAATGTAGAGTATGTTTTTATGAAATATAACTTTGTGAAGGGGACCATCTTATTAAGAATAATTTTGTGAAGGGGGCCTGTTTTATTAAATTGATTTTTATGAAGGGGACCATAATAGGTCCCAAATTTTTCCTGGATCAACCCCTGACTTAATCAGAAACTAAAACTGGTGAGCGTTGCTAAATGGAAATACAGTAAAATCTAAGCCTGCCTCTGTGTAAGGCTGAAATCAATCCAACTCTGAAATATTTTCAAGTCCTTGTGAACCCATATACATAGAGTGAAATTTGTCTAAGGCGGAATGTTGTCTACTACGAAAAATTTTCTCTGTCCCGAGCGATTCTGCCTCAGAGTTTACTGTAGTGATATTAAGAGATTACTTGAGTCAGGCGAAAACACTCGTTCGCTAATGTTAATGCAATGGCAGAAATTTTTGAAGATATCTTGCTTGCATTTCAATATTTTTAAACAATTTTTTTTTTGCATTGGATAGTCGAGATCGATCTATACATCGGCCCTTTTTTACTTTTTCAATTTTGTTTTTTGGACATTTAAATTTCAAAACCGCTTTTGGAAATAAAAGCATCCTCATAGAATTCCTGTAAACAAAAAGTAAAGAAGGGCTGGTGTATAGATCAATCTCAGCTATCCAATGCAAAAAAAAAAAAAAAAAAAAAAAAAAGCAAGAGAGATATCTTCAAAAATTTCCACCATTGGATTAACATTAGCAAACAGGTGTTTCCGCCTGACTCAAGTAGCCTCTTAAATAGCTTGAAAACTGTCATACCTGGAAAAAATAAAAATATGAAAGAGAGATTTTGGTTAAAGTGACAAAAACAGTCAAATCAATAGTTTTTTTTAAAAGTGGTAAGAAACCTAATAAAAAAAAACCATGTTTTTTAAAGATGGTAAAAACCATCAGGCAGTAAATACTGTTCAACCCTGCTATACTTTGATGATATTTTGTTTCTTTTTTAGATTTTATAACCATCTGCAGAAGCTGCCAAATATATTAGTCAGAAAAAAGGACTAAAGAAAGTGTCAAATATGTGTTACAGATGTTTGAGATGATTAAATCTTTAAAAATTCATTATTAGCAATTTCTTTTACATCTTTTTTTTTTCTTTTTTTCAAACACATAAATTAAAAACAGATCAGTTTGCTTAAGAAGTAAAATACATGTCATCTTTCCTCCTTGAAAGTCAGCACATGTGTGGTTTAAAAGTCTCAGGAGCCATCATGTATTTCACCTTTTTAAGTAAACTGATATGTAGAGTGAAATTTGCATTTTAAAAACAATTACTTGTGAAAAATGACTTTTCTAAGAGACTAAATTTGAGATTTAATCTTTTCGACTTTAATTCACATTTTAAATAAAGAAAACTGACTATTATGAAATAGTTTTAAGGTGCAATAACTATACACAACATTTGGAATTTTTACTGGTAACCAATCACATGATAGTGAAATAATTTCTCCAGTTTATTTTATTTTATTTTATTTTATTTTTTATGCGATTCATACATTTTAAAATTTGATATTGTGTTTAACATGTTTTGTCTTGCTTACAAGGTAAATTTTATGTGCGAAATGATCTTGCAAATCTTTATTTTTAGGGTTGTAAAGATCTTCTACTGTAGTTATCACTTTTTTTTATACTAATTAACAATAATAAGATGTTAAAACTGACTTTTTTCATTTTTGCAGGAAAACACTACCATTGAAAGCACAATGCCTCAAAAAACTGATCCACCCTGGTTAATAGGAATTGTTAATGAAGAAAATTTATGCTTATATTGTTATGTGGATGGCATTCCTGTATTCATGACGAATAATATGAAAGTTATGTTTTTACTTATGGCAACATATTGAATTTTTAACATCCAATTTCCTGCAGAAAGTAGGCCATCCTTCTTGCTTTTAAGCAGAGTATTGTTGAAGGATAAATTTAAAACAAAAATGTTGCAAAAATGTGAAGCAGTAGTTGATATGCTGAAGCAATTGAATTTATAATTCTATTGTATGTTTCTCATAAAATAAAATTGCTGGATTCTTTTTTGTATGTATGATTTTTTTTTTTTTTTTTTTTTTTTTTTTTTTGTATATGATTACAATATTTTCAGCTATATCTTGATTTGTTGTGTACCATACTTCTTACTATACTTCATGTCAGTGTATGCGTAACAAAAGTTGTGTAGCCGGAACTAATTGGATTTACTAAATGATTTTTGAAATAAAAGGATATATATATAATCAGCTAAATTAGCGATTACACCTAAAAGTATGAAGTTATTCAACATACAAGGAAGTCTCTCTCCCCAAACATTTCTGACTATTGTTACACTCGGTAAATTTACAAACTTAGTTTGCAAATTTGTTTCAAACTTTAATAAAAACTAATTTATTTTCTATTTCTGTAGCAAAAATTACAAGACTAATTGAAAATATTCTACATATATATTGCATTTTCTATTATGGTAAATTGGCAAATTTTGAAATTTGACTTGGCAATTTAGGATTCTCTCCCCCATCAATAAAAAATCTTGGTGATGGCACTGTTGACATAAGTATACAATTATAAACTTTAGATCTTCTATGAAGAGAAGTGATGAAATAGTTAAATTTAGTTTTGACATTTCTATTGGCAATCAAGTCAGCAGGGGAAAACAAAGTTTGCCTTTTCAGACATCCCAAATTAAAGATTTCTGAAGTTAAGCTTCATTGATTTATACTTTTGAATGCTGATCTGATCAAAAGGTCATATGCTGAACATCTCTCTCCACTGTTTAACAAGTGCAGAATAAGATATTATTTGAAAAAATAATAATAAAAAAAAGCTTATTGCAGCAAAAATAAAGTTGGATTCCTATTTCATTAAAAATATAGCCATCATGTAGTTTCTTTCTTTAATTGCATACTGCAATTAAAAAATTTAATCATATTCACTAATTTTCAGAAGATAGTAAGCATAAAAATTTTAAGTTGTTTTGCATAAGAAAGTTTGTTTTAGCTTTGTTGTACTATACTTGTCACAAAATTATTGAATCTATGAATTCAAAAAGTGTATTGGCTCCATCAAAACAAATTTCATTTCTGAAACACAGTAATAGAGATAAATGAATCCTGAACAACCTGTTTTCAAATAACAATGTCTTTTCAATTGCTTATTATTCTGTTTAGGAGATCACTGTTTTTTCTTTCTTTATTTAAGAAATGGGTATTTAATTTTTTCATTCATTCAGTTGTGACAAAAATATTGATGAAAGAAAAAAAGGTGGATTATTAATTGTCAAATGAGCATAATTAATCTTATTTTATTTACAAATTTAAAAAGTTCTTGTACTTTATTTACACCTGGATTTGAATTATAGTAACATTGCTCTGTGTGCTGATTTTATTGCATGCTTGGTTCTTAACACTAGAAAGATCAAGATGTTTTATCTACTGGAAAGTTTCATTTTAACCCCTACATACGAAAAATGCTGTTGATGATTTAATGTAATTGTCAGCACGAATAAAACATAGACCAAGTGGTGACTGTACAGAACATCTCTCCATTTGAGAGCTGATATTCCAAAATTAGACAGAATTTTATGAGCATATTAAACTGTAACTGCTCTGCCAAGTCATATCTTGGAAACCACTTGCAGACCCAATTTAACGGTTGATAGATTTACCTTTGTGTTTTCTTGCACTCAAAGTTATAAAAATATCGAGGACTGGAAACAGGGAAGTCCAATGGTAAAATTACCGGTCAATCACTAGAAACAAATTTGTAGGATCTATCCACGAAGATATGAATTGGCAGACCAGTTGCATTTTAATATGTAAATCTTGTTTTAAGTAATCTTCAGGGATGAAAGAGTTCCGCCTAAAGGCGGAAATCCGCCTTTTTGAAGATGATTTTGGCCATTCTCTGGATCGATGCAAAAATGCAAAGAAAATATTGCTGGTAATTTGGGGGGGGGGGGGGTCCAAGAAGCTCCGGGAGTAATTCTCAGACTTATCTTTCACCCGCTAGACTTCACCCACAAATCACCGAATCTGTCAAGGTCAGCGGTCAATTTACGTTCAGGAGCATCACATGCGGTACATTTCGCGGGGCGAAAATCTATTTTTAAGGACTGGGCAAACATAACTATTCTGAAGTTAAACTTTATTCCCGGAACTGCCTTTTCTTTTCTCTCACTTAGGGTTTACTGACAGTGGGAAACGAGGGAGATACAATGGTCACGGAATATCACTATCTTAACCCTACTGAAGGGAAAGATTCCCGTGAAGTTCAACTGAAAAACTCATTTACATCAAACGCGCCGCCTGCAAACCGCAAAAAAACTTTGTGTGTGCCCGCAGCCTTAGACTGGCAGCTGTTTTCTGACACCTGGGTCCATAGGTCACTGTGACGCTGAAGAGAAAGAAAATCTTGGGAGGGAATAATTTAATCTGGATTAATGAGCTTTAAAACAGCGATAATTTTTCAGTTGTTTTGTTTTCCAGAATAACTTATTTTTGCAGCGCGACGGATACGAGCTCATATAAATTCTGTTTTATTATTATTGCATTTCAGTTCTGGTTAGAATATGTCAATTTCAGGTCAACCTTTTTTAAACATTTTTTTAGTTGCGTTTGAATTTATTTCGAGTGGAATTTTCAGTTATAACTAAAATACCCGAACGCGAGTACGTGCAAGACTTGACTACTAATCATAATTAAGAGTTTTAAGAATGATATCTTCATCATTATTATTATAAATACTGTTGATCGATGAATTATATAATTTCTGAAATAAATGAGAATATGGCATTGATAAATTAATATACATTCTGCCACAAAGAACACTAGTATAATTATTTATGGTGCATTTACACTCCATTTACAAGTACGGCTTTTACGATATTTGCGTTCAGAGGTAAAGGTCTGCACGGGCCGGGCCTAGGTTCGAATCCCGGGCCGGGTTCGGGCCAATTTGCATTAACGTCATTCGGGCCGGGCCGGGCTCGGGCCTTGCTTCTGAAGACTCAGGACGGGCCTAGTCACTAATCTTTTCGGGCCGGGCTCGGGCCGTAATTTTTTTTCCTGGAGTATCGGGCCGGGCCGAGCCTAACTTACTTCTTCTGTAGAAACCGAGACTGATTTATCAGTTCTTGTTGAATCTCCCCATATGAAAATCCTTTTCTCGACGTAGAAATAAGTCTGTTCACAAATCAGTAAAGTTTGGCTTGGTCCAAAAATTTTTGCAAAATAGGAATATACTTTTAAGTCGTCATTATTCTACAATTAAACATTAGAATTTATTCTTTTTAAAGAATCGTAGATCACTAGGCGTCTCAAAATAGAATTAATCACATAAAAAAAGAAAAAAAAAACATGATTATGACGAAATTTTCTTTTAAACCGAAAACTGCAAATTTTTTTTAAACTGTTCATTCATGCAAAATGAATGCAACAATACGCGATAAAAAAAATATATTAAACATTTACATCTGCTAAGAAGGAAAAGTATTTTTTTCTTTCCAATGTCTTAGAAGATTTTACTTTTACCGTATACCATTTTTTAGATTTTTTTTTAATGCATTTATAATATTAATGATAACTGAAACATTTACATACAACAAACAAAGATTCATTAAAAGCGTAAATATCGCAGCCTATGGCACTGCTGCATAAATAAAGATTTTAAACATGAAAGAAGAAAAAAAGAGACTAAGATGAGTTTTTTTTTTTTTGGGGGGGGGGGGTCTGAACTCTTCCGGTAGACTAAAGATCAATGTTCTGTAGAAATTCACCCGAGCCAGGCCGGGTTCGGGCCGAATTTAAAAAAAAATTTTTCGGTCCGGGCCGGGTCAGGCCAATATTTTTTGCGTTCGGGCCGGGCCCGAAACAAAATTTTAATTTTCGGGCTCGGGCCTGGAAATTTCGGCCCGTGCAGACCTCTCTATTCAGAGGCTGCTTCACCACTCAAGAACGCGCGCTCGCTAATGTTAGTCCTATGGGAGAAATCTTTTTAAGCATACAGTTTGCGTTTTGATAATTTTAATTTTATTTATTTTGTACTAGCTGACCCGCCCGGCGTTGCCCGGGTCCGTATTAGCAATATTAAACGAACTTGAAATTTGTATGATTTTATCAATAACTGGAAGCATGCAGAAATGCATTGTCTGAAATACGTCGCAGCTGACTTTGTGAAAAATCAGTTTTAAAACGATTGCGTTAGTTTCGTGTTAAAGTGTTGATATTTTCTTAGCAGACGATTTTTTGTGATAAATACATTATCTGTTTTATATTTCTTAATGATATTCCTCTGGACCGAGTTGGCGCATTGCCAAGATTTGCTTCCTCTGGACCGAGTTGGCGCATTGCCAAGATTTGCTTTCCCCTGTGCCTCAATTAATTATCCTCGGAATTCCTTTTATTTATAGAGATTGAATACTTGAGGTTATTATATACAAAGACCGTTTTTTAATTTTTCAATTTTGTTTGCAGCTTTTTTTTTTTTTTTTTTTTTTTAATCTTTAGGGATATTTTTACCTTTGGAATATGTTTTGAAAATAAAAATATCCCCAAATATTTTTTGAATAAATCTGTCGTTTTATCGCGAATTTTTGACAATTTGTTGCTTTTATTCAATATTTTTGGGAACTTTGCCGGGTTTTTTTCCAATTTTATGACAAGTTAGGCATTTTTTCGCGAATTTTTCGACGAAATTTGTCATTTTTTGCGTATTTTTTGATGAAATTTGCCATTTTTTCGTGAATCTTTTGACGTAATTTGCCATTTTTTCGCGAATTTTGACAAAATTTGTCATTTTATCGAAATTTTTAAACAAAATTTGCCGCGTTTCCCGAGTTTTTTGACGAAATTTGCCGTTTTATCGCAAATTTTTTGACGAAATCTGTCGTTTTCGCGAATTTTTTGCCAAAATTTGTCGTTTTATCGTGATTTTTAGACAAAATTTCTCGTTCTTTCAAGATCTTTTGAGGAAATCTGTCGTTTTTCTGTTAGATCTACAGAAGGTTGATGGCTGTGGTCCCCTGTTTTATCAAGAGATACACATTTATACTGTGAATTTTGATTTTTTTTTTAAATCGAATTTTTTGTAATTTTTATGTTTTTGTAAAATTTAAAACTGCACTCCAGTCTATAAAATGTCGTCATTAGAATTTTTCTATTTTTTCTCTTTATATTTGGCATCTGAAGTTGAAAAAAATTTTCCTCCTTTTTTTCTTTGGTCCACTTTCATGCCTGAATCTTGTAATTTCAGCCCTCTCACCTCTATAAGATGATTGTCTGTGCAGCTGCTTCATTGTCTAACATAATTATTCGAAGATAGCATTAGAATAAACGATAATGAACTCCAGTGTTATAATGCATGATTAACTAACTAGATTCTATTTTAAGTATGGATAATGACAAAATACCTAATTATATTCACATATAAAATATCACAATCAAGAATGCAATACATAAGTTATGCTTTTGATATTCAAAATGGCTCTAATCAGTTTTCCTACTGTTAAGTTTATTGCTTGCAGTGAGAATAATATTCTAAGAATTTGACAGACCACCCCCCCCCCCCCCCCAAAAAAAAAAAAAAAAGAAAAAAAAATTAATAAATAAATACATAAAATAAAGTTAATGACAAAGCAATAAAATTTGATAGCATAACATATTTAATTTAATAGTTTAACTCATAAAAATGTTCTAAATTTGTTACAAATCAAGCTGTTGTATACCAGAAGAGTTTCAAATCTGACAGAAAATTCCAAAAGTTGCTGAAGAAATTTATTATTGTTATCCCAATAATAATATTTAATCATCTATCAATAACTGATATTCAGATATTGCCTTATTTTAAATATGAATAATTTTTTGAAGTAATATTTTAACTTTAGAATTTGAAAGTAATGCTTTAATAAAATCAATAAGTATATATAGATAAGTGTGCAAAGAAAGATATTTAAATTTATCTAAATTGATTGTTGAGTACTAATGTGCCCTAAAAGACATTTAAAAATTGTGGAAAACAGCTGTTGGCATAGACAAAATGGGTACTAAATAATCTCCAAAATGAATTGGTGATTGTAACCAGAATGGGTCTTAAAGCATCCAAATTTGGTGTTAAACAGTGCCTAAAAAGGCTTGTCAGTGGCGTCAAGAATGGGTCTTAAGATACCCAAATTGGGTCTTGAACAATGCCTAAATTGGATTCTCGGTGGCGTCCAGAATGGCTCTTAAGATGTCTAAATTAGGTATTAAACACTGCCTAAAATAGATTCTCAGCGATGTCCAGAATGGGTTTTAATGTATCCAAATTGGGTATTAAACGCTGCCTAAAATCGATTCTCATTAGCATCCAGATTGGGTCTTAAAATACCCAAAATGGGTATTTAACAGTGCCCAAAATGGATACGCAGTGATAACCAAAACAGGCATGGATCATGACCCAATTTGGTATTAACCCAATTTGGGTTACCCCATACCCAACAATCTTTCAACCCAAATTGGGTTTTTTTTTACCCATTTCAGGACTTTTTTTTTACTGTGCATATATCAATTTTATTATACATGAAAAAGCTAAATATATTTAAAATATGTCACCCACAATTCCCCCTTTTAAATGGAATTCTTTTGTGTGGCCCTGTAAATGAATAATAGCTACATTTTCACCTTATATTTTATAGAATGCATATTTTAATATGTTTGACAGGGTATAACATATTTAAAATTCCTTTGAAACGATTTTTCCCCATAGGCCGTAATGTAATAGGAAACTTTTGATTCGCCCTGTAGATAAACTAATCATAATAGAAACTTCATTTTCAGTAGGGTTCGTGTTAGGGTAAACGTCAATAACGTCCTAAAATTTCATAGCAATCCGAGTATATTAACGATTTTTCCCCATAGGCCGTAATGTAATGGGAAACTTTTGATTCTCTCTGTAGATAAACTAATCATGGTAGATACTTCATTTTCAGTAGGGTTTGTGCTAGGGTAAACCTCAATAATGTCCTAAAATTTCATTACAATCCGAGTATATTAACGATTTTCCCCCATAGGCCGTAATGTAATGGGAAACTTTTGATTCGCCCTGTAGATAAACTAATGGTAGAAACTTCATTTTCAATAGGACTTGTGCTAGGGTAAACGTCAATAACGTCCTAAAATTTCATTGCAATCCGAGTATATTAACGATTTTTCCCCATAGGCCGTATTGTAATGGGAAACTTTTGATTCTCTCTGTAGATAAACTAATCATGGTAGATACTTCATTTTCAATAGGGTTCGTGCTAGGGTAAACCTCAATAACGTATAAAAATTTCATAGCAATCCGAGTATATTTACGGGAGTTAGAGCGCGGACAGACGGCCATCCGGACAGACGGACAGACAAACCGAATGCATAAGCACTTTTCAACTTTGTTGGAAAGTGCTAAAAATTATCATAAATATTTATTAGTATCCACAGTATATGTTAAAATATTAAATTTTTTAAAAAATGAATAATAAAATAAAATTATTCTCTTAGCAAGTTGGAGATTTTACTTTTGAGTTCAGTAAGCAGTATTTTGACTCCTGAGGACAAGTAAAATGTCGAAGAGCTTCAAAAAAATTTTCCATATGTCTATAGGTGCTACTATCTTTGGTAATTTTTTGAAATAATAAAACATACATAACTTGTGAAAAACAGCAATGTTGTCATATGGCCCATTTTCACATGTGCCCCAGTCTCCCCCATATATGTTTCTTAATTCTGTGTATTAGGTCTTGAGATAGAGCGTCCACAAATTTCATGTCACATACAGATAGACAAAGTCACAGACTCACAAACTCACAGGCAGATATTTTGTAAAAACATATTTTTCGGACTCTCTTACCTTTAAAAAGTATAAACCCGTCGAAAGTTTTCCCGAATCCAATATTTTCTTCTTGTAAAGATAGAAGAAAATATAAAAACTAAGTACTGCGCCACAGATCTTCCAAAGAACAGTTTGATTCTACCACAACTAATGTAAGACATTTCATAATAAATAACTTAGTTTTTCGGGGAAAAAAATCTAAACTGAGGAACGTATTCATATTTTTTTAAGTATCTGCAAAACAAGTAGTAGTTAAGCAAACACATCGTAGTTCTTTGTACAAAGAAACGCGATGGGGATACTCTACCGGAATTTATCAATGTCGTTAATCCACAGAAAAACATTAAAACATCAAATTTCATACCTTTAATGAAAAATGTTTATACGTTTAACCGCTTGCATAAGATCCGTATATACGATGTACCGTATATGCTCTTTTGTGCTATACGTATAATCGCCGATGCCGTATTATACATATAGCAAATCCGTATTTCGTATAATACGTATTATACGTATACTCGTATAAACGTATAATCGAGAGCACTAATTTTTACTTTACTTTAAGTATAATTTTGTCATATACGTTTATATGTACTTATAACAAAATGAAATTAATATATTTTATCATTTAAAACACAATTTAAATTGATTAAAATTGTTCCAAATTGAAAAATACACTATTAAAAATCTGCTGCATTTTTTGCAACGCACTCCCTTGCTTGTATAGGAAACGGTTACTTGGCCGTGAAATGGAGCTTTCTCATTGGTTGGAATAGAGATATTATATACAAACGGTGGAGTGCATTGCAGCAAAATGCAGCAGATTTTTAACAGTGTTGCACAAGCTACAACACCGCTAAAAATCTGTACCATTTTCTGCAGCGTCACTCCACCGCTTTGCATTTTCGCCGTTCCTAACCGATATTGCAATAACAGCAAACTGCGCATGCGTGTGGATTTGGTTTGAAATTCTCTCTGCTAGAATAATTGTACAGGGTTACCGAGGTTGTTATATGTCATCATATTAATTTTGTTGTAGTATCAATGCAGATAAAAGAGAGATACTATTTATAATAAATATTAATCAATATTAAACAAGTAAATTTATAATATCTTATTTATAATATTAAAATGTATGTTAGAAAGATATTTTATAATACATACTATGAAATATAATAATAATAATAATTTATGAATTATTATATAATGATTAAATTTTTCATTAACTGTTCTATAAATTTTAATATACTTTTTAAAAAATATAAGTTGATTTGCAGTATTTGAAATAAATGAATGCATATATACATAGTATAATTAAATGATTTACTTGAATATTTATTTTTATATTTTAGTATTTACTTATTATCAGCATTAAATATTATCAAATTTTTCATGATAAATAAAACAGGTGTAATTGATAATAAATATTATCTTCTTTATTATCTGAATATTTTATAAATAAATATAATACATTACCACTAATTTACAATGCAATATTGATATGTGAAAATTCATTTATTGAAATATATGAATATTGTTACTTATTAATATAATAATAATTTCATAATGATCAAGAATGATTGAAATGATTTCTAAGTTATTGTATTATATTTATCAACAATAAATTAGCAAATGTGACAATTTGTTATTATCTATATGTATATCTATATTATTATCGATTTATACATTATCTATAAAGTACTGACACATTTAATTTTATAATATAACAACAACAGTTATTTGATAATTATTTATTACGAAATATAATAATTTATCTTTATTAAATATTCTATTATTTTATATTCAAATATGCTATATTTATTTATAAATTGTACGAAAATTAACTAATATTATACTATCAAAAAATAATTTAATAATAAAATGTTAAATCTAATTAGTATTTGAAATACCTAGACACTGCTTATTTATTAATTATAAATAATTAATTATCTAATTTTATTTGATATAGTATAACTAAAATATTCTATTTTAAATTTAAAATAAATTCCTAATAATAATCTATATCTCTGCAAAGTAATTTTTATTTTTGATAGCTGCAAAAAAAGCAAAGAGAGAAAGTTAAATGAAAGTTAAAACATAATAAAAGTTTTTAAAAAGTTAATATTTTATATATATTATTTATTGTATATATATTATCATTAAAAAGGTAAATAAAATCAAAACTGAATTATTTACGTCTATAAAAATTGAAAAATAAAGAAACAAAATTTTACTCTGCTGCCATCTATGTCTAATTATTTAAACGAATTTATAAAAAGAATTTTATAATTATCTGAATAGAATAATATTATATTTTATATTTTAGTTACTTATAACTGAGTTTTTTTTTTATGTTCTATGAAGCCGTATTTAAAAAGGAAGACCATAGTAATAATATTCAATAAAAATGTATTTAATATTTAATAAAATTACATAAAATGTACATTAGGATCTAAAATAATAATGTATCATTAAATTTGTCAAAATCAAAAATTATTGTTTTTAAATTTATATGTATTACTTAAAATAAATTAATGTTTCTTTAAAGATGCATCATTTTGGCAGCAGAACATTTAAAATAAGATAATCATTCTTCTTATTATTAATATTATTATAAAAAAAATAACATATATCTGCGTTATAAAAGAATAATATACATAAAGGAAAGTAATAATATATGTTTGCAGCAACTTTTTTTAGTAGCAATACGTTTAAATTATTCATTGATAAGCTCATTTGCAAAATTTGACTCTTTATCTTTACAATAATAAATAATTTCTTCATTGCGTTTGTAATAAAATAATAATAATGTAATATGAGATGAAAATATCACGCCTGATAAGATAAAAGCGCCAATATGGTAACCCTGCACGTACAATTTTTCAAGTAGAAAAATTTCAATCCAAGTCCACACGCATGCGCAGTTAGTTTTTATTGCAATATCGGTTAGGAACGGCGAAAATGCCAACAGATGTATGTGGACCCTTTGATGAATCATTTAGAAAATATCATTACTTTGTCAACTTTAAAGATCATTTTACAAAATTTAAATATGTATTTTTTCTTCGTCATAAGTCAGAAGTTGCGCAAGCTACTGAAAATATGATAGCACATACTAAAAATTTAGGACACAACATCAAAGAAATCTTAAGTGATAACGGAGGAGAATTTGATAATGAAAATGTTAGAAGCATCCTGAAGAAAAATGGAATTAATCAAAGATTAACTGCTCCCTATACCCCTCAACAGAATGGCGGAAGTGAGCGTGAAAATAGAACCCTTGTTGAAATGGCAAGAACTTTGAAAAATTCTAATTCTGAAATCAATTTTCCTTCATCATTATGAGCAGAACTGATTAATTCGTCTGTATATATTTTAAGCAGAACAGGTAAAAGTCCTCTACCAAATGTAAGCCCTTATGAATTGTGGATAGGGAAGAAACCTCGAGTAAGACATATGCGCATAATCGGATCACCCTGTTATGCTCACGTACCAGATCAGAAACGTCGAAAAATGGACAGAAAAGCAATAAAAGGTTATTTGTTGGGATATGACGGCAATGAAAGATATCGCATCTGGATAAAAGAAAATAATACAGTTATTTGTTTCCGAGATATAATCTTTCAAGAGAAAAAGTTAACAAATTGTGAAGATTCAGTACAAATACCTTTAATTGAATCTAATAGGCAGCTATCTGAAGATAAAAATGAGGGAAAGAATGATCAAGAAGACTCAGAAGATCACGTTATTTCAGAAAATGAAAAAGAGGATGAAAAGAAATCACATACTATGGAATTAAGAGATCGAAGAGAACTAAAAAAGCCTAAATATTTTGAAGATTACGTGATGGCATCTGTAGTTTTTATGTCTAAAGGAGATGAACCAAGTTCATATGAAGAAGCAATTAATTGTAAAGAACGTAATTTCTGGATAAAGGCCATGGATTCTGAAAATAGTTCTTTAAAGGAAAACAACGCATGGACACTAACACCACTTCCAGATAAAGCAAATGCTCTTCCCTGCAAATGGATCTTTCGGATTAAGAAAATCCAGATGGTACCATTGATAAATATAAGGCAAGACTTGTGATTAAAGGCTTCAATCAGAGAAAAGGTATTGATTATAATCAAACCTTCAGTCCAGTCACAAAATTAGGAACTGTACGTTCACTAATAAGTATTGCAGCAAGCGAAAAGATGCATCTTATGCAATTTGATGTTTCAACCGCATTTTTGTATGGCGATTTAGATGAAACAATTTACATGCAGCAACCTGAAGGCTATAATGATGGCACCAACAATGTATGTAAACTCAAGAAAAGTTTGTACGGATTGAAACAAGCTCCTCGATGCTGGCATAAATGTTTTGGAAAATTTATGTTAGATCTTGGATTTAAGACCAGTGAAGCAGATCAATGTTTATTCATTCGAGAGGAAGAAGGAAGAAAACTTCTCGTAGCTCTTTATGTAGATGATGGATTAGTTGCTGCTACTCATGAAGAAGACTCAAGAAACTTCATAAATCAATTAAAAACGAAATTCAAAATCACCAGTAAACCTGCATCATATTTTTTAGGAGTAGAAATACAACGTCTTGATGATGGAAGTATTAAGATTGGACAAGAAGCATATGCAACCAAAATACTTCAACGATTTGGAATGAGTGACTGCAGACCAGTTCATACACCCGTTTTAAAAGAGAAAGGAGTTTATGAAGACGTTTCAGAAAACATTAATGGAACACGATTTCCTTATCGTGAAGCTGTAGGAGCATTAATGTACCTTATGATGGGGACAAGACCTGATTTAGCATACTCTATTAGCATTTTATCGCGAAAATTAGAAAATCCTTCTAAGGAAGATTGTATTAAGGTAAAGCGCGTTTTTAGATATATTGCAAATTCCAAGCAAAAATGCATTTTTTATAAAACAGGCTATAAAGCTGGAATTATAGAATGTTACAGCGATGCCGATTTTGGAGGTTGCACTCAGACAGGCAGATCCACAACTGCAGTCATAGTTAAGTATGCAGATGGAGCAATATCTTGGCTAAGTCAACGTCAAGCCATGGTGACAACATCAACAACTGAGGCTGAGATAGTTGCAGCAAATGAAACAGCTAAAGAATTAATTTGGCTAAAAAGACTCATAGGTGGAATTTCATTCTTGAAAGAAATACCAACAATTTATGTTGATAATAGTGCAGCAGTAAAATTAGCTCAGAATCCTGAGTTTCATCGTAGAACAAAGCATATAAGTCTAAAACATTTCTTTATTCGTGAAAAAGTTTTGGAAGAAGAAATTAGTGTGGAGCAGATTTCGACAGAAATGCAAATTTCAGATATAATGACAAAGCCTCTGCACAAATCAAGACTGTTATGTGAAAAGATGGGATTCATGTAGACTCTGAACTTTAACTTAGATTTATCAGTGTATTTTTTTTTTTTTTTTAACAAGGGAAAGTGTTGCAGTTTGTTAAAGAGAAAAAAAAATAGTTTTACATTATTGTGTTTTGGCAACATCTTTTCCGTTAAGGTTTTTATTATTGAACTCTGGCCGTGTTCAGCTGTTACGCGCGCTGCACGCGCACGCTAGGAGCCACGGACATGGAGTGGGTACTTATACTTGGTGGGATGTGCGTTCAGTCCTCGCTACTGTGCCACCAGTTGCTGTAACTGTTCGCTCAGTAACAGATGGAGAACAGATCAAGGATGTAATTACTTGTGGTGCCAATTATAAAGATAATCTGTTACAAATGAAAGTGAGCTGGCTGGCCGAATGGTCAGAATGCTGAGCATTAACCCAGACGATACGGGTTCGAAACCTGCGCGGGCCAAACGTTGGTTTGTGTTTTTTTTTTTTTTTTGTTGTTGTTGCTTATTATTAATACATAAGACATTTTTATTAAAGGTAAATTTTATATTACTAATACAGAAGCACATGTATTTCTATAATAATAATAAAATACTTATTTAAATATGAGAAAATGAGATTTTTGCGGAGCAAGTTTTAATATTCCAAATTTAGAATATTAAAAGGATAATTAGAACGATATTAATATCGTTCCAAAGTGATTTATATATATATTAAGAAAATGAAAAAAAAAGTTTTCTGCGAAAATATCCGTATACGCATATATATTTTTATTTATTTATTTATTTTTTTTTTTTTTTTTGAAAATTTTAGAAGTAATTTTTTATTGAGATTAGGATGCAAATATAATGCATGCGTGGATATTTTACGGTGTTAAAATCAAAATGGAAAATATTATAAAAGCAAAATGTAAAAGATATACATTTTTTTAAATTAAGAATATCTGCATACATATATTTTAAAGAAGTGAAATATTTGGAGTTTGCCTTCTAGTTTTGTAATGAATAAAGTAAGATTAGAATGTTTATAATTTTTCTATTAAAAGTATAAATAAGTGTTTTGCTTATACTAACATAATTTCGGATGTCGTTTGTTTTTCATATTTTATGACATATTTTGGCCTGTTATCCACACGGTATTAAAATATACAATCATTAAATAAGAAATATATACATACTAAAACTTCTTCTGAAAAATTATCTAACTAACAATGCAAATTCCATTGAAATCAATCCAGTATTGTAGATTACAAATCAATCTTGTAATATGTAGATACAGGGCCATCGCTAAGACTTTTTATTGGTGGGGGAGAAAACCTTAATATTGTCAAGTCAAATTTTTATATTCGCCAACTCGTTTTATAATTTTGCCAAGTTAACGCACTTTGAAAATGTAATACAATTCTTATTTGTAAAAAAATTAATAATATTCCCAATTAGAGTTGTAACTTTTGCAAATTCTATCAAAAATAGAAAATGTATTGCAGTTTTTATTAAAATTTTAATTAAATTTGACATAAAAGTTTTAAATTTGCAAAGTGTAACAACATTTGTCAATGTTTTGGGAGGGTGCCCCCCCCCCTTAGCTAGTCCCCCGTGTGGATATCTCAACCTTGGTTTATCAAGAGCATTCTATTAATTACAACAATAGAATCAACAGTATTCTATTATTTAATACGAAAAGTATAAAGCAACTGATAAATGATTTTTAAATAAATAAAAATAAAATTATTTAAAAAATTAAATCACCAATTGTTAAATTGTATCAGTCAACCTACCAACTTTGACAACAAACAACGTGCAACCAATAACAGATAAGCACAAAACCAATGACCTTAAGATACGTATATGAGAAAGTCAATGCACAAAACGCACAATCACGTGATCAAATCGCCCATCATTTTTTTTGCGTCGCGCGCGTCAAGGTTCGAGCATGGTTGATTGTCATTTTTTAAATGCTAATCAGGCTTAATTACATGAAATAGGTCACGTGATACTTTTCTGGAATACTTTTAATTTTATTTGAGTGGTCACAGGTATGTATTTCTGTTACGAAAATCATGTTTTGAAAGGATAAAGAGATATGGTATTTGTATTTACCAATTCTGAACCATAAAAATAATACAATAATTGAATAAGTTTAAAATTCTCTTCTTCGATAGCACCTACTCCAAGCAGAATCTTCTGAGCGCGCGCGCACAAAAAAAGCCGCTTTTGAACACGGCCTCTGTGTTCCATTACCCTTTTAAAAACGGCTTTATTATGTGTCTAGCTAAATTTCTCAAAGCAATATTAAACGAAGTTTTTCTTCACTATTTATTAATGATTCTGTTATAATATTTATCTAAATATACTGATTTAAAATTACTTTAGCATTCACTTTCTTTTGCCAATTACCTATGCTGAAAAAATACATTTAGTATTGTAATTTAAATGAGATGAATGAATCTGATATACATATTTTTAAATCTGTGTTATAAATAAAAGTTATGTATTTTAAATGAAATAAGTTATAGTTTTATGTTTCAAATGAAACTGGCATATGGCATAAAATTTGGCAAACCTGAACTCGGCTAGCATAAAAGCACCAAAATGGCAATCATGCATATAAAAATGTGAAGTGGGGAGACTTGGAAGTGTTGATGACATTGGGCTTTTATAATATAGATTGGCGACTTATCACCTGCGCTGGCTGACATGAAATTGGCTGCTTAGCATATAAAGTGTGAAGTGGGTAAGCCCGGAAGTGTTGACAGTCACATGACTTAGGCTTTTATCATACAGCACGATAGTGCTTTATAGTAGAGCTCAGCTGCATCTATAAGGCCCGCCACACAACTGTGAGACATTGAGCGAAAAAACATGAGACATGCGACAATTTCACCCTGATAACAAAGAAAAAAACCGGTTTGACTGCGTCATGTTGCACGATTTTTGACGCATGTCTCCCTAGTGTGTGGCGCGCCTAATGTTAAAGTCCAAAGTTTGCCTCTTAATAACTTTGGACCCAATCATCGGATCGCGACGAAATTCAAAAGGGGAAGTGCCCTACCCTAGATCTCAAAGTTTACAAAAAATCATCCAGATCCGCCGATTAGTTTCGGATATCCAGAATTCCTGTTTTGGCACCTTTTTGCTCGTGAAACAACAAAAAAAGTGAAACAACTCAATTATAACCCGAACCAGGAAACATTCAGCGACGTGTAATAGCTTGTTCGAAAGCTTTTAATTTAGGGATGTGTCTTTCGAAGGTCCGGTAAAAAAATATCAAAAATTAAGGAAATGGCACCGATTTAAAATTTATATAACGCTATTCCTTTCATAATTTAACATTATAGAAATCTCTCCTTTTTAATTGCTAATTCAATTGTTGCTTTCGAATTGCCACCAACTAAAAAACAATTCAATAATTTAAAAAAGAAACGATAACACGTGTTCTTTTTTTTTTATATAGATCAATAAAAATTCTGATTCTCCTGATAGTTTTGAACCTTTGAAATTGACGTCATTAGAAACAGCAAATGCATATTTTTCATAAACATATATATAAACTGTAATTAAATATGTGTTAAAACAACATCGCACCTTTATTTGAGTGTTTTCGAAGTAAAACAGTTACTACAATATAGATATTTCAAATAAAAAGGGATAATTATGAAAAAAAAAATTCTTCTATATTTCTAAAAATAACTATTTGAAAATGAAGCTATGAAAATCTGTGTAGATACCTATCGTCATAAGAAAATCTACGTAGATACCGAGAAACTGCAGTAGGACTACCATCTAAAAAAGGGCGGTTCTGTCGCCAAATGTCGCCAAGTTTTTCGCCAACTTGGCGATATATCGCCAAATCTGGCGTTCAAAATTACTTGCCAAAATTAAAGCCAACTTGGCGTCATTTCAAGTATTTCGCCAAACTAATATGCCTAGTAATAATTTTAAACTAATACTAATAATAGTTTAGATTTGTAGTTGAAGGTGATAGATAAAGTTCCTGAAAGGATCTGAAAAAGCTATGAAATCATACAAGAAACTGGTGGAACCAGAGAGAAAAGTAGAGCTCGATTAAAAATAAAACTTACAGTAAAATTTGGGAAATATTTTCAATGTGCGTGCAAAAGAAAGGGAATCAGATGATCTGTAAAGCTTATGAAATAACCCAAATTTTTGTTAGCTGAAAATGAGGACTGAGCTTTACTGGTGCTTTAAAATCAATCAGGGAAAAAGAGGCATTTTTTAACTCTTTCCGTATTTCAATCATCCATAACCAGTTTAAAAATTTGGGTTCATAACTATATGTTACAGGCTGATGTAATGAAGTATGAGAACGGTTCGTTCTGTACAAAGTGTGAATACAATTCCATACCAGCTGTTTTGATAACTGGAAGATCAAAGCTCCAAGTAAACTCAAAACCTTGAATAGATACGATTCAATCATATACTAAATATTTGTGTTCAAACATACTTATCTACATCAATTCCTCAACAACTTGATTATATTAATGTTATACTTTAATTATCACATCATGGTTTATATTTGTTTAGCATTGTGGGGCTTAACCGATTTGAGACAACATAACAATATATTCTATTGACTACTTTCCTCAGTAATCATTTTGAGTGGATAATAGTGTTACGAATTTTGTAAATAGTTAGTGTTTGTACTGTAAAATAATGTAAATAATGACTTATTAAGCTCCATTCCTTTACAAATATTAATTTTTGTTACACTGTATCTGTTATCAAGCAAACTTGTCTATTATTTTCAGTGAATGTCTATGGCAGCTTGGCGAAATAATAAAGATATCGCCAAGTTGGCGTCATTTTTGACGACTAATTTTGGTCGCCAAATTTGGCGATATATCGCCAAGTTAGTGACAAACTTGGCGATTGTTAGCGATGGTAACCCTTTCCTCTCTATGGTAACCCCCCTTAGATATACAGATACATTGTTTGTTGTTCCGTGGATTTTTCGAGAAGGTTCTAGAAATTTCCAGCACATGCTGGGAACCTATATAAGGAGAGCAATACGAGCTGTTGTGGTTATTATTTACCAGTCAGGCACTGAGTGAGCTACTAGAGATTGTCTAAGCAAGTTTGCTTGATGTATTGAGTTTTATCTACGTTGTTTTGAATGTGATATAGTGTTGAGACATTGTATAAAGAGTCTCTGCGACCTATAATTGTACTTGTTCGATAGATTTGAACAGTTATTTTTGAATATCTAGTAATATTTGTGAGTTTCGAAGACTCTGTTGTTCTGAAGATCTGTAAATAAATTATTTTCTACTTTTCTAAAAGACAAGAGTTTGAAGTTGTCTAACCATAAGATCAAAAGAATCCCATATACGCTGCAACATTTGGTGTCAGAAGTGGGATCTTATGGCGAAAACAAGAGGCATGGACGGGCAATTGAAAGAACTATTAGATGCTATTAATGGTATAAAGACAGAATTGACGAATAAAATCGATAAAATTGATAAAAGCCAAGAAGAGTTGGCGGATAAAATGAATAAAGGCCAAGAAGAGTTGGCGGATAAATGAATAAAGGCCAAGAAGAGTTGGCGGAAAAAATGAATAAAGGGCAAGAAGAGTTGACTGAAGAAATGAGAAGAAGCCAAGAGAGAATGGAAGAATTAAAGGAGGAAGTTAATAAAAGCCAAGAAGAAATGAAGAAAACTTTGGAAGAAAAGTTCTCGTCGGTAGAGAGAAGAATAGATTCGGTAGAAGAGAAAATTCAGAATGAAGTTAGTAATGTTGAAGAGAAAATGGAAAGGAAGATGGCGGAAGTAGAAGAGAAAATTCAGAATGAAGTTAGCAATGTTGAAAAGAAGATGGAGAGTAAAATAGAGGAAATAATACAAGATATGGAGAAGAAGCTTTCAGCCTGCAGTGGTAATTATGAAGAATTTAGGAATCCGCCTGCTTCTTCCGTGCACATCAAGCTGTCGACATACTACGAAAAGAGTTCCTGGCAAGTTTACAATACCCAATTCACCATTGTAGCAGAAGCGAACAAATGGAGTGACGAGGTGAAAGCTTGTCAAATGGCAGCATCTTTAAGAGGAGAAGCCGCCGACGTGCTGCAAACATTGCCCGATATGACGCAACTCAGTTTTGAGACTCTAAGTTGTGCACTTGAAATGAGATTCGGAGAAAAATTCTTCAAAGATTATACCAGAATACAAATGAAGAGCCGCCATCAAAAATCGAGTGAAACCCTTCAAGAGTTTGCCTCAGAAATAGAACGGTTGGCAAATTTAGCATTCATCGACTGCCCAACAAATGTAAGGGAAATGCTCTCATTGCAGTACTTTGTAGACGGAATAAAAGATCCCGAAGTGCAGAGAGCGGTACGAATGGCAGATGTACAGGATTTAAAGGCTGCATTACTATGTGCCTTAAAGTTGGAAGCAGCTACACAAGCCAACCGAAGCGATCGTCATTCAGTCCGAGGGGCAACGGTGAACAAAAGCTCAGACACTGAAATTGACGTCTTGAAAGAAATTAGGAAAATAAATCAAGAGCTTGAAGCCTTAAAATATGGAAGAACAAGCTCAAGGAGATCAATCTCACGTGCTGGGGATGCGGTGATACAGGACATCTCCGAAGAAATTGCCCCAAAATCCATGAACGTGAGATAAATTCAAACAGTCAGCAGGGAAACTAAATTTTGGCCATCTCGCGGGGCGGAGGTTGCCAGAGAATGAAAAGCCCCACCTGAAGATCCTCCAGATATCAAAAATGAGTGGCGGTGATAATGAATTATATGTGATAGGTTTTATTAACAGAATTCAGTGCCGTATGATTGTCGATACAGGAGCCAATGTTACAATAATAAGAGAAGATTTGGCTCGAAAATTGAAATATAAACTCATCTGGACTCCATCCTGCGTTACCCTGCAAACTGTGACGGGCAACAAGATAGGCATATATGGAAAGGCCAATTTAACCATCAACTTTGGAGGAAGCAAATATTATCATACGGCATATGTGGCTGACATAACAGATCCTTGCATAATCGGGCTAGATTTTCTGAAGAAGTTTGGCTTCAAACTTGATTTTAAAAATAATGAAATGCTATCTAAATTTGAAGAAATAAGCCTTTTTGGATTAAATAACGAAATTGAATATAAACAAACAGTAATAGCCAAAGAAGACATCAATCTAGGTCCAAGAACAGAATTTTTAGTTCCAGCTGTAATTAACAATGAAACTAATTATTGATTTGGCCATATGGTTATCCCGAAGACAATAGTAAACAAGCAGGAGTATTGGTGGCTTCATCTGTAGTGGACCTCTCGAAGAAGACCATTCCAGTCAGAATTGCTAACATCAGTGATAAGACGAGGACTATCAAGAAAGGAGAGGTGATAGCATCATGTGCTCTTGTGACGTGCATAAGTCAAAATTCCAATCACTCTCAGAAATCTTCAGATAATTTAGTAAAGGATTTGTTACAAAATACAGACTTAGATCCAAATCAAAGGGATGCTGCGGAAAGTTTAATTAGGAAATTCCAAAGTTTATTTTCCCAAACATCTGAAGACTTTGGACGAACCAAAATGGCACAACACCGAATCGATACTGGAGATCACTCACCTATTAAACAACACCCTAGACGATTACCTTTTGCCAAGCAAGAAGAGGTGCAAAATTTAATTAAGGATATGGAAGAAAATGACGTCATTGAACCATCGACAAGTCCATGGGCGTCTCCCATTGTATTAGTAAGAAAGAAGGATGGTTCTACAAGATTTTGTGTAGACTACCGCCGACTGAATGACGTCACTAAAAAGGATAGTTACCCTCTGCCAAGAATTGACGACACTCTCGACACACTTGCGGGCAACACTTGGTTCTTGACTTTAGACCTGAAGAGTGGTTACTGGCAGGTAGAGATCCATCCCGAAGACCGCGAGAAGACTGCCTTCACAACGGGACAAGGATTATGGCAATTCAAGGTAATGCCTTTTGGTCTGTGTAACGCACCTGCAACTTTCGAACGGCTTATGGAAACGGTTCTCCGGGGGCTGTCATATGAAGCATGTCTTGTTTATTTAGATGATATCATAATCATAGGAAAATCTTTTGATGAACATCTGAACAACCTCAGGCGGGTGCTACAAAAGTTAAAGGAAGCTAATTTGAAGTTAAGCCTTTCGAAATGCAATTTGTTTCGCAATGAAGTCGCCTACCTTGGACACATCATTTCGGCGGAAGGTGTTAGGACTGATCCAAGGAAGATATCGGCTGTGAAAAATTGGAATCGTCCAGCAGATGTTCATCAGCTTCGGAGTTTTCTAGGATTATGCACCTATTATAGAAAATTCGTCAAAGGCTTCTTGATGATTGCAAGACCACTTCATAAATTAACAAAAGCCAATCAAAAATTTATGTGGACACAGGGATGCGACGCTGCTTTCGAAAAGCTTAAGGAGGCATTAACATCCACTCCAATTCTGTCATATCCTCAAATCGATAAACAGTTTATACTTGATACGGATGCAAGTAACGAAAGCATTGGCGCTGTACTGTCCCAGGAAATCGACGGCCAGGAGCGTGTTATCGCCTATTTCAGAAAGTGCTTGTCAAAGGCAGAGCGAAACTACTGCGTAACAAGAAAAGAGCTTCTTGCTGTAGTGAAAGCCATAGACCATTTTCATCACTATCTTTACGGTCGAAAATTCCTGATCCGAACTGATCATGCTTCTCTAACTTGGCTATTGAATTTTAAGAAACCTGAAGGCCAGATAGCCAGGTGGATACAAAAGCTTCAAGAGTACGATATGGAGATACGCCATCGAAAAGGCTCATCACATGGAAATGCAGATGCTCTCTCAAGAAGACCCTGCTCAGAGAATTGTAGATACTGCGACCGGGTTGAGAAGAAATTTAATGTCAAAGGTCCTATAGTAAGACAAGTTACAACTGGGTCTACATCATCGCAAGATCCGTGGAGTGACGAGAGCCTGCGTAAAGATCAACTTGCTGATTCTGAAATTAAGCCAATTCTAGAGCTAAAAGAGGAGTCCAACAGGAAGCCCAGCTGGCAAGACATGGCCGATTACCATCCTACGACTAAACGTTATTGGGCTCTCTGGGATTCCCTACATTTGAAGAATGGTATTTTGTACCGAAAATGGGAGGCTGATGATGGAAAGACATGTAGATGGCAACTACTACTCCCTAAGTCGAGAATTTCTATGGTCCTTCAAGAACTTCATGGTAGTCCCACAGGAGGTCATTTTGGTGTAATGAAGACCCTTCAAAAGGTTCGAGAGCGTTTTTACTGGAATAATGTTCGCAGCGACGTGGAGAAGTGGTGTCGAACTTGTGACACCTGTGTAGCACGTAAAGGTCCAAAGAGGCGCACCCGTGGACGATTGCAACGTCATAATGTAGGAGCTCCTTTCGAACGAATTGCTCTAGACATCCTGGGTCCTCTTCCTAGAACATCTGATGGCAACAAGTACATCCTCGTTGTCATGGATTACTTCACCAAGTGGCCTGAAGCCTACGCCATTCCTAATCAAGAGGCGGTAACCGTAGCAGACATACTGTGATATAACTATCACATTTTTTTGTTGTAACGTTCCGCCCCTGTGTTTTGTTTTCCTGCTAGGCACCGATTGTCACGATTTTCTCTCGCCGCATCTCGTGCCTGTATGGTGTTTTCTAGGCTTTACTCCGGTTTCCCTTACTTCGTTGGCGCAGCAGGATACGAGTACGCGCAGGTGCTCGGTTGTACGCATGCGTCAGCTTTTTCTTCGCCTCTGGTGCGCTCCGGGAGGATACGTAGGAAGATATGCGCCTCTTTAAACCAATGGGATTGCAGTTCAGTTTTCGCGTAATTTAAATCAGCGCCATCGCTAAGACTTTTTATTGAGGGGGGAGAGGACCTAATATTGCCAAGTCGAATTTCAATATTTGCCAACTCATTTTACAATTTTGCCAACTTACCACAATTAGAAAATGTAATATAGCCCCTATTTGTTAAAAGGTTAATAATATTCCCAATTAGTTTTGTAATTTTTGCCAATTCTATCAAAAATTGAAAATATATTATAGTTTTTATTAAAATTTAAAGAAAATTTGCCAACTAAGTTTGTGAATTTGCCAAGTCTAACAACATTCACGAATGTTTGGGGGGGGGGGGAGGCTCCCCCCATCCCCCCCCTTAGCGAGGCCCCTGATTTAAATAATCTGGTTTAATTTTTTATACGCGCGTTTTAATTTACGTCATCTTAATTTAACTAATGGTTTCAAATCTCTTTTGTTTTAACTTCTGAAGACCCCGTTTGTGTGATATAAAAAGTAATGCAACGAATTTTTAAGGAGGAGAACGAAAAAGTTTTGCGTAGGATTTTGACGGTGTGTGTTTTGTCCCGTTAAAAATCCGAGGAGTGCGCTTAATTTAGAATATAGGAAGGATGATTTTATTATTCATATTCTAGGTTAATGTCATCGCAATTCTAAAATTTGCTTTCGGTACATCGAATGTTAAAGGGAGAATTTTCCTTGGATTTAATTGCAGTGCTAATGTACAGTGTCCGGCATCGATTTCGTCCTTCTCTCCTATGCTCAAAGGAAGAAACTAGTCATTGGGGGCCACCGTAATACTTACCCACCAAGGATATGTATATGAAAATAAAACATGTGAAACTATTTATACAATGCATTGCAATTCATAAACAAAATTTAAATATTGTTAATATACATAGTAATGTTATATTAAAGAACTGTTGATGTACCAATTTCGACAAATTATGTAAAACGCCAAACTACTCAAGTAATACCGAACTGCGTAAAAGAAACATCCTTATAACTCCAAAAATAATAATTCTATTAACTAACAATTAACTGCATCAGATTAAGCGTCTCATTTCCAATTAAAATATACTTCTGAATTGAAATTTGAATGAAATACAGGGTCATGAAAAATCGAAGAATGTGAAAAACAAGATTACAAATATCTCGGCAACTAATAATTCGATCGATTTCGTTCTATATGCAAAATGTGTGTTATTTTATTGCCTTTTACGTCCATTCCTTAGAACAAAAAAATTCGAAAATTTTTATATACCTTTCATCAGAACGAATTTTTCGAGAGTCTGAAAAAAATAGTTCCGGATAATCGAGGTTGCTGATATTAAATAGGGTTCGTCCCATTCTTACATACTAACTACATACAAAATTTCAAGTCTCTATCTCAATTTGTTCGGGAGATAGAGCGTTTACAGACAGACGGACGGCAAAAAAATTTTTCTAAAAATATGTTTTTCGGAATCTCCACTATCTAAAACGTGTAAATCCGTCAAAAAAAATTTCGATTTTCAAAACGATTGCAAGACTTACCCTATACTACGTATGATGGGTAAGTAAAATAAAGTGGATTTTTTTATTTTAAAGAGAAGACATCCTTTTATTGCCTGGTTGTCATTCCTTGAAATTTTGGTGAGATCTAAATTATTATTATGTTTTTGTTTTACCGACATTTTAAATTGACTATATTTAATTTCACGGCCTCATCATCCACTTAATAGTACAAAATTAACTGTTTAACACCACACACACTGGTTCAACACTGGGTTTCCAGATACGGAGTTCCTCTTCAAATCCATTCTGATCAAGGAAGAAACTTTGATTCGGCTGTGTTTAAAGAAATGTGTGGACTACTCGTCATGGACAAAACTCGAACAACACATCTACATCCTCAATCGGACGGCATGGTGGAGCGGTTCAATCGTACCATCCTAAATAGCCTCTCCCTCCTTGTGTCTAAAGATCAACAGGACTGGGACAAGAAATTGCCTCTTTTCCTGCTTGCCTACAGGAGTGCCACTCATGAGGCCACTGGTTATTCCCCTTCTCAAATGCTCTTTGGTCGTGATCTTCGTCTACCTGCGGATCTTTTGTTTGGCCGTCCTCCTGATGCTCCTTTATCGCCCGAGGAGTACGTGGATGAACTCCAGGCACGAATTGAGGAGATTCATCGTCTAGCGAGGAACCGAATCGGGCTGGCATCGGAAAAGATGAAGACACGGTACGACACAAAGGCAACTGGACATGAGCTCAACGAAGGTGACAAAGTTTGGTTGTGGAATCCCATACGTCGCAAGGGACTGTCGCCAAAATTACAAAGAAACTGAGACGGTCCTTACACAGTCGTCAACAGCCTGAATGACGTCGTCGTACGCATACGAAAATCGCCACACACCAAGCCCAAGGTCGTACATTATAATCGGGTAGCCTCTTATTTTGGCCAAAGTGATTAGAAATTCAAAACTTGAATTTCAGACAATGGTCATGAAAGTCACTTTTTGTAAATATGTAAATAGTAATTAGTTCTTATTTATGTAAATTTTATTATTATTGTTATTATTATTTATTTATTTATTTATTTATTTGTTTATTTTAAGTGTTTTCCTCTAACTCAGGGATTGCACTGCCCGGGACGTGCAGTCTTTGAGGAGGGGGTAGTGTTACGAATTTTGTAAATAGTTAGTGTTTGTACTGTAAAATAATGTAAATAATCTTATTAAGCTCCATTCCTTTACTAATATTAATTTTTGTTACATTGTATCTGTTATCAAGCAAACTTGTCTATTATTTTCAGTGAATGTCTATGGCAGCTTGGCGAAATAATAAAGATATCGCCAAGTTGGCGTCAATTTTGACTACTAATTTTGGTCGCCAAATTTGGCGATATATCGCCAAGTTGGCGACAAACTCGGCGATTGTTGGCGATGGTAACCCTTTCCTGTCTATGGTAACCCCCCTTAGATATACTGATACATTGTTTGTTGTTCCCTGGATTTTTCGAGAAGGTTCTAGAAATTTCCAGCACATGCTGCGAGCCTATATAAGGAGAGCAATACGAGCTGTTGTGGTTATTATTTACCAGTCAGGCATTGAGTGAGCTACTAGAGATTGTCTAAGCAAGTTTGCTTGATGTATTGAGTTTTATCTACGTTGTTTTGAATGTGATATAGTGTTGAGACATTGTATAAAGAGTCTCTGCGACCTATAATTGTACTTGTTCGATAGATTTGAACAGTTATTTTTGAATATCTAGTAATATTTGTGAGTTTCGAAGACTCTGTTGTTCTGAAGATCTGTAAATAAATTATTTTCTACTTTTCTAAAAGACAAGAGTTTGAAGTTGTCTAACCATAAGATCAAAAGAACCCCATATACGCTGCAACAATAGTATAATTCTGAATATAAGGCACCAGTACAACTCAGCCCTCATTTTCAGCTAACAAAAATTTGGGCTATTTCATAGGTGGACGGTCGTTGCAGCAACTGAGATCCAGATAATTATTATAGATTGTTTTTTACTTAATCGATGCCATTTTCTCAAACAAATTCAAAGTTTCTACAAGCGTGAAAAACGAGATAAAAAATAAACCACGCGCTATGGAATTTTTTATTGTAATTTTTTCGGGATAATTATGAAATATTTTAGTATCATGTTGTTTTTGTACATATTCTAGATATTTATATAGATTTTTTTTTACATACTTTAAAATCCAGAACTTTTCCTTTTAAAAAGAAAATCTATTACTCACAATTTACTTCAAAAATTCCTGTATTATTTAACTGAACAATATTACCTATTTTTCTATATTTTGATGCTAAGTTTATTAAAATCAAAGCTTATTTTTGTAATTTTTATTATTTCTTGATTTTTTTTTTTTTTTTTTTTTTTTTTTTTTTTTAACCACTTAACCTGTAACAGGTATGGAGAAACAATGCTCTTACCCCCGACTTATCTCGGGGCAAACGGTGAAGTGGTTAAATGCTCATAAAATCACTTTAGTTTTAAAAGTAACAATATGCTGGTTCGTTTATTTCGTAGTTCAAGATTGCCAATTATTTACAAAAATGCCATTTTGGAGCGCTTAAGAAAAAAAAAAAAAAAAAAAAAAAAAAAAATGTTAATTCAATTTTAATCTGCAGACAGATAACACACAAGATCCGTAAAATCGAAAATAGTTTTTTTTTTTTTTTTTTTTTTTTTTTTTTTTAAACAATTGTAAGAATATTTATCAGAATTATTTAAATTCTCAAAAATATGAATTAAAAAAAGAAAAATGGTTAAGTATTTACGTATTATCCGGGCTATGAGATAGATCGCCAAAAATAATTTTTAATTGCCAATTTTATTTACAGTTACTGATTATGTTAAAAAAATAATTTAACATTATTTACTTTAACATTAATAAATACTGAAAATTATTAAAAAGATAAATAACATCAAATAAATTAGTAAATGTTATTATTAAACATTTATTATTATATTAATAACAAAACTATCGCCAAACTATAAGATTAAATACCAAAAATGGATGACCGTAAATGTCGCATGAGTTATACCAAATAATAATAGTGTCGTTAATATAATGTCGTTATACCAAATGAGTACTACTTGATTATCCCGTCGACCAATTTCGCCAAATTATAGAAAACTCTGAACTATTTAACGTCAAAAGCTATATTTACGATCATCCATTTTTGGCATTTAATCTTATAGTTTGGCGATAGTTTTGTTATTAATATAATAATAAATGTTTAATAATAACATTTAATAATTTATTTGATGTTATTTATCTGTTGGCACTACTTGGTTTTCCCGTCGACCAAAAAGCTATCGCCAAACTATAGGATTAAATGCTAATAATGGATGATCGTGAATGTCACATTCAATCACATTAAATACGATACGCGTGTTTAAAACGTAATTAGGTGATTTTTATTTCGACTTTTTGTTTGTATTTTTAATAATATTCTACTAATTATTTGTTGTTTCGTTATTTAAACCAAAAATTATGTCAATAGGTATAATTTGGCTATTAGTTTGGCGATTTGTATAATTTTGCGAAGTTGGTTGACTGGATAACCAAGTAGTATTAAAAACAATTTATATAATTTTTAAAAAGAAAATAATAATAGAAACAATTTATTTGAACATAAACAATTATAGCTGGGTTACCATATCATGCAAAATAGCGTCATTTTGGCGCCAGTGAGATACTTCGGTGTAGGAGCGTGCGAAGAGAAAACGGCACCTGGGGCAAAGTTTCGATTTGGCGCCCCCCCCCCCCCAACATTTTCTTGTAACTGGCCAAAAATGACGTTGGTAATATAAATTTGGTGCCCCCTAAGTTCGAGCGCTCGGGACAACGACCCCCTTCATCTTCTCCCTCCCCCCCCCCCTTCTATCGCACGGCTTTGTCTCGTTGCATGCATGACATCTGTGCCAAAACAAAAATGTGGAAAAACAATAATTGTTATTTATACGGCTCTTTTCCTGTTAAAGTAAATTGAAAAAAACTTTAAAATGTTGCAATTAAATTATTTTACAATATGTGCGTATGTGGAAGATATTTACACTAAAATTTAAATATAAAAAGATAGAGAGAGAGAGATCATACAGATTGCGAACATTGCTCCGGCTTATGCCTTTTTGGCTTAAAATCGTATTGTTTGGAAACAAAAGTAAATTCAAGCACTTAATTAAACAAAGGATATATATAATTAACAGTTAGAGCCTTTTTTTAAATTGATTCTGTGATTTTCTTATTTAAGATACATAATGGTAAAATTTTTTTTAAAAAAAGAGTTATTTACGTTTTATCTAATGGAATTTTTTAGATGTTTTTTCCTGTTAAAAACATCTTGTTGTAAACACAAGTTGTTTTCCTGTTCCGAAAGAGATAAATAGCCAAATATTATATCAGTCAAAATTTCCTTTTACATTGAATTTATTTTTAACCACTTTATTTTTATTTATTTTTTTTATTTGTTTGAATTAAATATTTGGCGCGTATGTATATATGCTATTACATAAGTATATACATGTGCATATGTAAAATCGTGCCAATTTGGCGATTTTCGAAAATCACGCTTTGGCGAAGGGAGTTTTGCAATCGCACCGGTTATATGTGTCAAATGTTAAAAAAATATACGATGTTTATAAAAATATTTTATGTATATACATTTTAGATATATTTCTATATATATGTGTAATTATATATAGCGATATACATACATAAATATATAATATATACACCTGTAAATAAATACTACATACTTACATATATATTTTACATTTTTTTATACGTCAAATTTAAACAAAAGCTACAATTTTTTCTGGATAAAAAAACATGCTAAATGCAAAAAAATACAAAAAAAAAAAATAATAATAAATAGCTAAAATTAATTCCAGTAGTAAAAAAGCAACGCCAAAGGCAATTGTATCAATTCAACTAATGAAAAAAAAAAAAGGATATGGAACTTTTTTTTCCAAAAAAATCCACCGGGTAGTTTTTAAAATCATTCTGGCGGAAGTTTTGAGACATACTGCTTTATAATATGTGTTTATGAATATATGATAAGACAATGTATCAAACCGCAGTGTGTAACTATTTTCCGTTTTTTAATACAATTCTGCATTTACAAAATCCTTTGATGCACTGCCCACACATACAATTTAGAAAATGTTTCTTTTTCAAACTCTTTAATCTTTAGAAATCCACAAAGAAAACATTCATTATTGTATACTGTACTCACAAAAAATAAAATCGCAAAAATTCCATAGCGCGTTGGTTATTTTTTATCTAGTTTTTCACGCTTGTAGAAACTTTGAATTTGTTTGAGAAAATGGCATCGATTAAGTAAAAAAAAAATCGATAATAATTATCTGGATCTCAGTTGCTGCAACGACCGCGCCTCTATTTCATAAGCTTTACAGAACATCTGATTCCCTTTCTTTTGCACGCACATTGAAAATATTTCCCAAATTTTACTGTAAGATTTTTTTTTAATCGAGCTCTACTTTTCTCTCTGGCTCCACCAGTTTTTTGTATGATTATATAGAGGATTATTTCATAAAGGGAAATTTTTATAACAAGTGCTACATTATAAAATGCGTTAATATTACTTTTATGTAATCTTTTAATTAAAAAGCTTTTGACTAATTAGTAATTTATTTAGAAAATCTATACCTTTTATAATGATTAATAAATGAAGTTTGGTGAAATTCCGTACGTTAACGTAATTCTTATATAAATAATGGAAATCCGAAAAAATTCGGCGTAGCAACGCCACATGCTGACCGATTTACGCAAAAATATAATCAGTGCTCATTTATCTCAAGGTATAGCAGACTAGGAAGTTCGGTGAAATTCCGTGCATTAGTTTTTGAGATATAGTTATTTCAGAAATCGGAAAAAATGGGGCAAAGTAGCGTTTCCTGTGGGACAATTTATACCAAAATTTAATAAGAACCTATTTATCGCAAGGTCTAATATAATATTAAGTTTTATGAAATGCTGTGCATTAGTTTTTCAGATATAACTATAAAGGAAATCTCGAAAAAATGCGACTTATCAGCGCCACCTTTTCGGTTCTTAAATCAAAACACAATCAGAATTTATGTATGTCAAAGTTTAATATATTGTGAACTTTGATAAAATTCTGTACATTAGTTCTCGAGGTATAACTAACTCGGAACTGTGGCATGGCAGCGCCACCTGTTCGTCGATTTGCACCAAACCATAATCAGCATCTATGCATGTCAAAGTTTAACCGAAAATGAAGCTTGAAAAATTTGCATTAATTTATGAGATATATCTACCACAGAAATTGGGGGAAATGTGGCTTAAGAGCGCTTCCTGTTAGGCGATTTTCAACAAAAATTAATCCTCTTCAATTTATATCAAGATATAACTGAATAAAAATTTTTTTATTAAACTCCGTGTGTTAGTTATATATATATTTTGCGCGGAAAATTTGTGTACCATTCAGCTAGAGACAGATATTTTCTAAAAACTTTTAAACCTTGTTCAGGACACTTACGACTTTAGGCAAAAATTCTGGAAAATGACTATAATTTTTACTACTTTCTCTCAAAAGTAATTAAGATAAAAATATGTTTCAATTCTGGATGTGTTAATTGTATAGATATCTCCTATCTATCTAGATTGATTACATTACTTTTAAAAGTTATGTATTATTAAATTATTCAAAAGTTATAAAAACTATACGCGAGATTAAAATTTACTCAAGAAAATTTGATTAATACTTTCTAAAAATCATGGGTCTATTTCTTCGCAATATTCAACGTACGTACAACCATGGCCCACTAGATCTAAGTAAAGGCCTGTTTATTTGAGATTAATGTATGAAGTCTCCCGCCAGAGGACGCTGATACCTTGCCCAAGTTAATCAGACCAATCATGTAAACCCTGAACCAAAACAATGACACGTGTGCAAACATGTGCACAGAACAGAAATCAGCTTATTCAATGCTAATTTGGGCAGGGTTTGCGTCACGTGAACTTACACGTGGTTCAATGAAATGGTTCAGGGTTTGAAGCTGTTGCCAGCTTCACTTTTTTGGCGGTTTTTCGCGAAATGGCTCGGCTGGTAGTATTAAATGGCTTGCCTTTTGGTTTTTGTCAGATTGATCGTGTATTTTAAACGTCTCAAAAAAGCAAACGAAACGCCAAGTACCTTTAAAAAATATGTTTCTTATGAAGAAAACTTCAATTAATCAGATTTCAATTTGTACTGAAAAGCATTGTAGTAAGGTCGACTGATAGCCTACGGTGGCGCTCTCTATCTTTAGAAAAACAGCATGGTAAAATTAATAAGACTTCCATGCGTTCCAACTCCTATGGAAGAGGTGTCAGCAAGATTAAAGGCGGGGCCAAGGTATACGCTACCTAGCGGCAGGGGTGCATAACCAGAGGATTATTAAGTAGATTGCAGTTTCTTTTGTGTGAATGGCAACAAAACTTTTTTGTTTCAATTGAATGTTACTTTAAAATATTACGTAGAATAAGTTTTAGGTTTGAAATATTGTAAATAAATATAGAATAAATAAGTGTAGTACGACTAAATATTAACATAAAATATACTAAGATGAAATAGACGCTTTCAGTCGTGACGTCAGTTATGACGATTTGCTTGGATACTGACTCCAAACAAACGGTTGCTATGCTGTATTTTCTATTTTATTTGCATATTACAGCAACAATTTTCAGCTATATATAACAGACACATGTTTAATGCTTTTTTATGCAATGATACCATTTTCTACGATTTATATTTTATAAGAAATGAAGCATAGCAACCGTTTGTTTGGAGTCAGTATCCAAGGAAAATGTCATGACTGACGTCACACTGAAAGCGTCTATATCCTTTAACTATGCGATACAAATATCGCTGATTAAAATATGTTCGATTTTAATTATGTTTTTAATGTAATGAAAGATGACTCATATAATTTAGTAAGTAGATTATATAAATGCAGAATTTTGAAGTAGTGTCACATTTTACTACATTCTTGATGAGCTAAATTATTCAAAATTGTATACACCTTAGTATTTCCTATGATAATATAATATTTAGCAATGTTTAGAAATGTATAGAATTTAATACTAAATAAAATATTTTAACTTTAGCTCCATTTTTAATTATCAATTGCAGACGATAAAAATCCAGTGTTTTTTTGGTCGTATCGACTTTTATTATTTAACTTGCAAACATTTCATTCTTTTAATTTAAAAACCTATTTCATTATACGTATATTCGGAATAACTTTAATTTTAAATGTATGTATTAAATGTTGTTTTGTTAAACAAAGAAATATTGTTAATTTATTTGTTTAAATATTTAACGTTCTAGACAATAATTTTCTTAAAATCGTAGATTACACGCACTCTCTCTCTCTCTCTCTCTCTCTCTTTTTTTTTTTTTTTTTTTTTTAAACAGACAAAGCTATTTCGAGACTTTATATTAAAAATTCAATCACAAATTTCAAGCTATTCTCTCAATCATGACAGATTAATCAAGTATACGAGATATATTGCAAAATATTTTTGTTACAGTTTGTATCGATAAAATCAAGTACATTTAAAAAAATAGTCACAATATCATTTTAATTTCGGGAGAAAAAGTACTAATTAGTACTCATAAGTACCATATAATGCTACGAAAAATATTGACTTTTACCCTACAATTAAAATAACAATGCGACTTTTTTTAAATACATATATTTTTAATTAAAAAAAAATCTGGGTTTTTAAAAAGAAGTCGCATTGTCATTTTAATTTTAGGGTAAAAGTCAATATTTTTCGTAGCATTATATGGTACTTATGAGTACTAATTAGTGCTTTTTCTCCCGAAATTAAAATGATATTGTGACTATTTTTTTAAATATACATGATTTTATCGATACAAACTGTAACAAAAATATTTTGTTGTCTGAGCGTAGCTAGGACTCCTATAACTCAGGCTGAATCGTCAAGCATCTTGTTTCCCAGTTACCGTTTGTTTCCCATTGATTCCTATGGGGCTAGAAACGTTTGAATGACTTTAAAGCTACAAAATCGTTGAAAATGGACGGTTGTTTAGCAGAAAATTATTCTGACCTGTTCAGGAATGGGTTTAGAGTATTTAAATTCTATATAAATAGTAAAAAGGGGAATAATTTGTGTATAAATATTTAAAAGAATAGATCTGGATTGGAGAACTTCGCCAAATATCCCGCCAACCTAATCACTTGTATACAACAAACCGGTTCTTATTCTTATATTTTCCCGTGAGAGATTGAGTAACTAAAATTACTCGCCTCGCCATCTACGCGATAAGACGCCAAATCAGGCAACCGTTTTGGAAATTTAATGGAGTCGTGATTCAGCCCGAGTTATAGGAGCCTTAAGCGTAGCGAAGTCTTATACTCAGAGTACGTAACGATATTAAAAATCAAAAAAATTCTTTCGTCAAGCAAATCTCAAAAAGTAGTTGTCGGATTTAGATTCTGTTTGTACCAGATGGTACCTATGAATGTAACCTCGTGAATGCACCTACTTTCAAAAATTAATTCCAAATAGTTTAAAAGTTATACTAAAAAAACTGATAAAAAAGCACAATTTATTTGCATACGTCACAGAAATTTGATGTACGTCACTTTTCACCCGCTGGATGTTTTCGTTAAATTCCAGAATTCGAGCACATGGAGAAAAGAAAATACGCATGCAATTTTTATTTACTTAAAATAAAACATATTTAAATGAAATAAAAAAAATTGGAAAGGAAATCTATTTTATTATTATTATTTATTTATATATTTAAAAAAAAAAAAAGCCATAATACTTAGTAACTTAGTATTTGAGATTTTGCGGTAATCTTCATAATAGCATTTTATATATTTCACGCGTGCAGATTGGAAACAATTATTTCGTTTTTAAATAAAATACGTGTTTGACATGCGTTCTAGATATTACTTTTAATCATAGATTATATTCTGTTATATTTTTTACATATATTACTTAAAATTATTTCTCATTAAGCAATGTGTCTTCCCCTGCGATTATTGCGTGATTGCACGAATTTTTTTATGGTTAAATTTTATGAAAACATAAATATGCCACAGATGTCATATGCTTTCTAAGTTGACGCGATTGCAACAAAATGGCGATTGAATGTCTCACATGGTAACCCATTTATTTTGTTTTATCAATCTATTTAAAAAAGAAACAACAGTGGAAGCAATAAGTAAACAGTTATAAATAATAAATGGAATAATAAATAGAATAAAATACATAAATACGTGACTTTCGTACAATATGTATATGTAAAAATAAGCATAAACGTTTATCAGGTTTATTTATGCGGCTGTTCATCTATTTGCAACAAATCTCACTTTTTGACTCCAAACTGGAGTGCCAAGGTAAAGGTGACGTTAGAAAAGTACTATTAGGGCAGGTATATCATACATGCATCGGATTTGGGGCAAATTTGGCGAAATCTTTTTTTTTTTTTTTTAAATATTAGTTACATATATATTTTTCAATTATTTTCTATTATTTTAAAAGGGAAACAACAATAAATAAAAACACGATTAATTAATAAATATTGAAAAAAAAACTATATATATATATGTGGGATATTGAGTGATTAACTTATGATTTAAGAAAAACTAATATTCTTGATAAGATAAAAAAGGTTTAATAGACATAAAATATATACGTAGCATTCAAAAATAACAGTAGAACTGAATAATATTCAGTATAAATAAGCTTCTCTGAGCTTTGGATTAACAATCCATCAAACTCGCCATCGCTGAAATCTATAGAACACCTCGTTCTTTCCACGCATCATTACACGAGTCTCATTTTGGATATCACGTTCATTAAATCATTGAGTTTATTATCTTTTATTGCTGGATACTTTATTCTTTAATCCCACATATACATATTACAAATTTAAAAATTTTTCGCCAAAACTAACCTTTATACTATCTTAATTTTCTTATATTAATATTCCGTACTTACTTCAAATTATTAAATTAAAATCTTGTTTCTAAATCTAATCTGTTGATCCTTATGCAGACGATATAAATTCTTAATTTGCCTTAAAAAAAATTAATCCAGTATGCGTAAATTTAAAAAGATGGCTCTAAATTAAAAATATTCTTAATTAAAACTTTATTTCTTAATATTCCAAATAAGACTGATTTCTTCTATGTTTTTATCAACCTTTTTTAAGACAGTCTTATTAAATTTATTCCAAACCCATACCTTTTAAAAAATATCATTATTTTATTTTATCTATTTATTTATTTTTCCGCCGTCAACGATAATTTGCATATTAATAAATTCATTTCTTTTCTTTTTCTCTTAAAATTAATCATTTATAAAAGTCGTCTGCCTAAAAAATCCCGATTCAGTTATAAATTGGTTAAATAATATTTTTTTTTAAATAAATTTATCGTCTGTGGAAAATAGCCTCGTAGCTGGACAAGAATTCTGTTTACATAAAAGAATGATGGTTTGAGGTTACAGAATGTTCCAGAACTTTCTTTTTAGTTTAAAAAGGTGGAAGTCTGGAGATGAAAAAGAAGATTTCTTGGGTTGCTTCTTCGATGAGGACAGCTCGCTGAAATAATGATGGAATTTTTGCAAAAGGAGCTTTTCCTTCCTCATTATTACGAATTTAATAAATGAATTTACAGCAGCCCATGACTAATTATTGGATCTTCTACATTTATTTATTTATTTTGTTTTTTCCCTCGCTTGCCATGACTGTGTGTTTCTTTTTAACCAGTGGAAATAATTCGAGTTCTCCTTAAATCGTCACAACTAATCGGAAAGTCGACAGGATCTTTTATGCCTGCGCTGCCTTTTTTGGTTTTTAAAGAAACTTGCTATGGAACGAAGTAATAATAAAAACTGTGGATCGCTGAATAATTTGCCCGTCATTATTGGATGTGTTCTTAAACAAAAACTGTCATAGTCTCATGATTTCTGGAGTGACAAAAACCGAGGAATTGTTCCTGTAAAGTGCTTTGAGTCGGCTTGATTTTCCTGAAGCCATGATTTCTTGAATGACTGCAGAACAGGAGATTTTCTTGATTAAGATTTTCAAATTTATGATGAAAAAGAAGAAAAAAAAATAATAATAATTACAAGACCGTTTCTTGTAAATTTGTGAACAGACAAATATTTTTCGAGATGGTTGAGCACAATAGGATTTCGGTGAGATTTTTTTCGTAGTATTTTAATTATTATTATTTGTATACTTTTTATGTATTTATTTAAATTAATTATTCTCTGTTTGTCAGGTTTATTTATTTGATTATTTGTCTGTGAATTTTATTTACTTGCCTATTTATGAGTATTATTATTATCATTATTATGTGTTGGAGATTTAAAAATTTTTGTTCTTAAGGATTAAATTGAAGAGTATGATATTCTTAGACAATTACTTTTGCATATTAAGATTATTATGATATTTTTATGCACGATTAAAGGCAAGTTTGTAATAATAATGAAGTATAAAAGAATTTAGAAGCTCAAGTTATTTAAAAAAAGTACATTTTCTAATTTATTGATATTTATTTGTTATCAAAAACTATTCTCAGAATGCAGTATTTTCATAATAATGTTCCTACAATTAGACATTTGAGCTGAAAATTAAGTTAACATTTATGTTTTTCCTTTTATTTGTTAGAATTTCTGGTTACAGTGAGCTTTGGTTCCCGGATTCTTATAATTTATTTAAATTCAGTAAGAAATATGGAATTGTGCAAGGCTGTTGCTACAGTTTTGACTGATAAATATGATTAATTTTTTTTAGTAAATTTTGTTATTTTAAGTAAGGAATTACCTATAATTAAAATTTTTGAATCTGTTTATGATCTATATAATAATAGAATTAAAAGTTGATCCCAATTTAAGGTATATCTATGATATTTACAATTTCTGTTTTATTAGATAAAATTTCTGGTTAATGTTAACAGCTAAATATAGTCACAATTTCACGATAATTTTAAATTCAATTTTTTTTTTTTTTTAAATGGTGGGTAATGGTTTTGTGTGAGGCAATTAAAATGTATACAACATCAGTAGACAAAGCCCTCAAAATTGCGAAAGCGCGAACTCGGGAATTTCACCTTAAAAGTAAAAGGCTCTATGATCGAAATTTTGTCGAATGCCCATTAAAAATACAAGACTCTGTAATTTATGAAGAATTTAAATACCCTAACACTCGAAAATTAGAACCTACTTTCTCTAGACCGTACAAAATTATAAATAAACTTTCTGATGTAACTTGTGAAATAGATAAATTTAATTATGAGACAGGACAGAATTCCATTATTGTGCATGTTACTAAATTAAGGCCCTATTTTTCACCAGAAGATTTTAAACTGTTTCATGAGCAACCCAAAAAACCAACAAAACCTCAGATACAATCACAATCACTAGATCAAACTAAAGTCAAGACAGTAGATTAAGTTTTAATTCTTATTCTTTAAATAGTTTATCACCATAATTTTCAACATTAGCAGGTAAGTTCTTGGAGGCCTACAAGAATATTACTTGTTTTTGGGAGTTTTTGGGGTTAAATTGGGCTCCTTATGCAGGCATAAGGTGTACACTTTGATTGTAAAAGCTTTCATATTGATGTTGATAAATTAATTTTAAGTGTATTTAAGTCTAACTATATTTACTCATTTATTGACATTAGTATTATTCTACTTATTCAGCAGATATTTATGTTATAACAGTTATAAAATCTAATGATTCTACTCAAACCTATAACATAATATGTGATTTTCAATGATTGTGAAAACTACCGATATTAAAAGTTTTTCAAAAAAGCACACTATTTTTATTTCCATTTCTCAATTAAGAATGACACCTTTTATTCCTTTTGTATTTTATTATTAAAGTTTATAAACCATGTGTAGATAAAACATTATTCTACATTTGGCATTTGAAAACTTATAACCAAATTTGACAATTTTGTAAAAGAGTATCAGAGAGGAATTATTGTAAGGAAATACTGGTTGAGAGTCCATTTTCTAAATAGTTAGATTTAATTTTATTTGGATTTTGGAATTATTATGATTTTTTTTATTTATACTTTCGGCTAGCAAAAAATACTTTCTTATGCTATTAGAAGATAAGAAAATTATTTAGTTGCTATGTAATTATTTTTATCCTCAACCAATATTTTCCCTATCAATAATAAACAAATAGTGATATTTTCTTTTGATTATACTCTTGTTTTACTATTATTATTGTTATTATGATTTCTAAAATGAAGTTTAGTATTAATTATACTCTTATTGAAAAATATTAGGATATGGAGTCTTATTATACTATTACTTATTATTGTTGTTATTGTTATTATTTAAATTTTTCTATATTATTTATTATTGATATTGAGAGTGATGCTATTTATTATTGAAAAATTGATATATTACTGAAAGATGTTGGATCCAACATAACATTAAAACCAAAGATTAAACTAGGTTTGAAGATTTTTAATTAAAGAGACTGTATTCAGAGAACATTGGAAAAGACTCTTTTATATATACTATTGAAAGACTTGTTTCATTTAAAGGACTTATTTAAAATAAACTATGCATTAAGTCATTGTAATTATTTAAACTTCCATGAGAACGAATTTTTATTGTTTTTATCTCTTGCTTATTAATATTCATAACTTATTTACTGTTATTATATGTATTATCTCCTATGCACTTACAAATGGTAAGTGATGTTGCAACATTATTGTATTTCTTTCAGGGAAATGCTCCTACCAAAATTTAATTCAGAATTATTTTCTCTTAACTATTTTATTTTAATCGCTAATATTTTTTATATTGCGTTAATTTTCTTTTCTTCCATCTCTTGGCTTCCTGAGTTTGACAGTTTTATTCCAAAATTTAACTTTTCTAAATTATTATATTTCTGTTGTCTGAACTTGTAGTTTTATTTAACTATCAATTTCATACAAAGTCTTGGGGAGGGGGGATAATATTACAAATTTAAAATTTTTTCGCCAAAACTAACCTTTATACTATCTTAATTTTCTTATAATAATATTCCGTACTTACTTCAAATTATTAAATTAAAATCTTGTTTCTAAATCTAATCTGTTGATCCTTATGCAGACGATATAAATTCTTAATTTGCCTTAAAAAACATTATTCCAGTATGCGTAAATTTAAAAAGATGGCTCTAAATTAAAAATATTCTTAATTAAAACTTTATTTCTTAATATTCCAAATAAGACTGATTTCTTCTATGTTTTTATCAACCCTTTTTAAGACAGTCTTATTAAATTTATTCCAAACCCATACCTTTCAAAAAATATCATTATTTTATTTTATCTATTTATTTATTTTTCCGCCGTCAACGATAATTTGCATATTAATAAATTCATTTCTTTTCTTTTTCTCTTAAAATTAATCATTTATAAAAGTCGTCTGCCTAAAAAATCCCGATTCAGTTATAAATTGGTTAAATAATATTTTTTTTAAATAAATTTATCGTCTGTGGAAAATAGCCTCGTAGCTGGACAAGAATTCTGTTTACATAAAAGAATGATGGCTTGAGGTTACAGAATGTTCCAGAACTTTCTTTTTAGTTTAAAAAGGTGGAAGTCTGGAGATGAAAAAGAAGATTTCTTGGGTTGCTTCTTCGATGAGGACAGCTCGCTGAAATAATGATGGAATTTTTGCAAAAGGAGCTTTTCCTTCCTCATTATTACGAATTTAATAAATGAATTTACAGCAGCCCATGACTAATTATTGGATCTTCTACATTTATTTATTTATTTTGTTTTTTCCCTCGCTTGCCATGACTGTGTGTTTCTTTTTAACCAGTGGAAATAATTCGAGGTTTATGATTCAAATTTACAGGGATAACTCTGATTTTTCGTAGTAAATTTCGTATTTTTCGGTTATTTTTGACAAAAGGGTTGCCAGTAGCTGTTTTTGGCGAAAATTATAATTGCTAAAAGAATTAAAATGGCTATATCTATTAGAAATATTACAAATATCTTGCAAATAATAGCAGAAAATAACTACTGATAATATTAATAATAATAAAGAAAGATCACTTAAATGAGGCGTAATATTATAAAAATATATTTATCTTGAAAATGAAAAAAAAAAAAAATATTTGTAATGCTTAAAAAATAAATTAACGCGAAATATAACAATTGGTTCAACTTTTGGCGACTTATCCCTGGTGTTAGAATAAAAACATGAATTTCAGAAATTGATTAAATGAATTTTGAATGATAGTTATTTCCCTTTTTATTATTTTCTTTCTCTTTTTTATCGAATTTCCGTATAATATAACTTACAGCAGAAAAAAGCAGATCTGATTGTAAAAGACACTGTAAGTTGTGAGTTACTATTCGTTTTTATACCATTTTCATCTTGCTTTTGTCGCCAAAGAATGTGTTTTTAAGCCGAAAATGCACTACTGACTTAATGCCTGACTTAGGTTCTTAATGGTCGCAATAATGTTGTTGTTGTTGTTGTTGTTGTTGTTGTTGTTGTTTTTTCAAGTGAAGATAATTTTTAGAGTACATTTTAATATTCAATCGTAAATTATATAGATATGAGTATAACTCTTTTATTTCTTTTTACAAATGTTTTCATTGTTAATTTAATTTTTCTTGCGCCATTTCGTCAATTTCACTTACAGGAAAAATTTGTTTTAAAATTTAAAAACTGAAGAAGGAAAGATTACCCCATCAATTAAAAATCTACCCCCAAATTCCAAGATTAAATGTCAATAATGGGTGATTGTAAATGTCCCATTCACTTGACATTAAGTATAATATAAATACTAATTATGTCATCAAGTGATTTTTAATTCGACATTTTATTATTACTTTTATACATGTTCTGCTAATTTGTTTTTCGTTATTTAAATGAAAATTTATGCTAATCTATATAATCTGGCTAATAGTTTGGCGATTTGTATAATTTGGCGAAATTGGTCGACGGTATAACCAAGTAGTACTGAAGGGGAAATTTTGCAATTCAAAGTAAATTATGCAATTATGCGTTATTACTATAGATAAATTCAACATTTTGAAATGAAAAATTCCCGCTGAATAAAATTTACAAGTCTTTTTTAATTGACAATTTCCTCTTCAATATTTCTTCAATCAAACTTTCGCTATTCTCTTTCGCGCAGGCTAACAAAAATGTATTTTAAATATTTTATTAGATAAAACGTAAATAACATTTTTCTATTTTTTAAAAAAAATATTTTAAAAATCTAATTCTACCATTATGTGTCTTACTGACAAAATATCAGAATTACTTTAAAAAATGGTTTTACCTGCTAATTGTATGTTATTTGTTTATTTGGGTGTTTGAATTTACTTTTGTCATCAAACAATGCGATTTTATACCAAGAAAGCATAAGCCGGAGCGATGTTCACAATTACTAAATTCTCTCACTCTCTTTTAAATGTGTTAGAGCATTTTTAGGTACATACATAAGTAGGGAAAATGCAGTATAAATACCGATTAAAGTTTTTTTCAAATGGAAATTTTGTCACGGATTTGGTCATATACTCATTGAGGTATCTCACTGGCGCCAAAATGGCATTATTTGACTCATATGGTAACCCAGCTATAGTTGTTTATCTGATGATAAGTTGTTTATTTACTTTCATTTTTTTCTTTTTTGAAATATTTATTGTTTTGTTCTACAGTTACTTTTTATTTATTGTTAATTGCTGTTTAAAATGATAGAAAATAATAAAATTAACATAAATTTCTTTGGTATTCTAAAACGAGGATTTTGCCACGTTATAGTTGCAAGATAATCGTGCTAAACTTATTGCGTATATGATGTCTGTGTAGGAATCTTTTGTGAAATATGAAAAGTGTAAATTGGCTACTACTTGATTATCACGTCAATCAATTTCGCCAAATCGTTCGCCAAATTTACATAATTTTATCTTAAATAACTAAAGAGAAAATGCTTAAATACGAAAGAGCAAATAATTTTGTTTTCATTTTTCAGGAGGAAATTTTGCAATAATAAAAAAATAGTTGTAGTGAGAATTTTAATGTGTGTTTTTTTTTTTTTTTATCGTTGACAACTTGCTGTAACGAAAAATGTTTATTTTTTTTCCTGCTATTGTTTTGTAAGAGCTGGTTTTGTGAAAGCCAAGTTAAGATGGTATTCAAATTTTTGAACCCTTCCCAATTACCACCCCCTTGGGCCGATTTTGCTCATTTGCAATGCTCACTGAGATATTAACCATCTCAATGTACTTGACGAGTTTGAAGACGATTCTTGCATAATTCTGCCTTTTATCGCGCGGACAAAATTTAATATATATATAAACTTTTTAGGTGGGAGTAGCTTTGGGTTCCTGGCTTCACATAATGAAAAATTGTGAAGAAATTTTTCAGAAGTTGTACCATGGTAACGACTGTAATAATTAATTCGCGTTTGAAATGAAATAGACGCCCTTTCGCGGACAAAGTCTGAAACGAAATAGAACTGATACGGTGAGCATCTTCCGCTGAAATCAGTGTTTAAAAGGCCGATAAATAAATAAACAGTTCTATAATAAATAAATAAATAAACAGTTCTATAACGCATGCAACGTTGGGTTCTTTGTATTAAAATTATCTAAAATCAAAATTTTATACACAAAGTCTAGATCTATAATATAAAAAAGTACATTTGACTTACTCATGGCAAAATAACATGACAGGAACACAATGCTTGCATGATTCGCTTGCTCCAGCTTTTGCAAGAGCAAGAAAAATTTTTTCTTTTCAAATTTTTGTTTTCCTTTACTAGCAAACCTGAAATAATATGGGGATTTCCTTTTGTTTGGCTTGTTTGTAAACACGAGCCTACAATCTCTATTTCTTCTTCTTTGCATTAAATTTAATGCCGCACATTACTAATCTCTTTGAATCAATAATTGCTTCAGCTTCTCTAAAGCAATTACAAGATTTTCCAGCATCTAGAAATTTTAAAATTGTCGATATTTGTAATTTATCTCCCAAAATTAAATAAAAAAGATAAAAAACTGCACTTTAAATAGCTCTTTAAACGGGTTTCGCTATGCTATGCTACAACATGGAACAAACAGTAAGCACTACGTAAACAAACGATTATCAGGTCTATACAACGCCACCTTTCGGTCATTACAAACGCGAATATTTCTTCAGATAAGCGAAAAGTTTAAATCCTGTTGCCATAATGGTCTCATTTCGCTTCCAAATGTGCACAGTTAGTAATAAACTAAAATAGTTACTTCTAAATATCTGGTTTTTGCGGAACGTTTAAGATCATTTAATATCACAATGGTGTCTAAATCGTTTTCAGCAATGAGCAAGGTGCTGCTAGAGGTCCAAATTATTTAAAATACAAATTTAAATTCACCAGTTCGTTTCATCCACAATTAATTTTGAAATATTGACCAGCGCAGCGGGCATAGCCTGCTAGTTAAAAATAAAAAACATTTGCCAAAAGAAATAAAGAATACTGCCCAGCTAAACTGATGGCATTGAGCTCACAGGCTACAAATACTAATTGTACATTAAAGCCTTATATTTTCAAGGGTTAATTCCGTTCGAAAAAAAAATTAAGAAGGGGAAACAGCTCTCCCCTTTCCTCTTTTTTTATACTTAATCATTGAACCTCCTATACTATCAAAGACATGCTTTATCATATAAAAAATCTATATCCAAAATTCAGAGCAAGTTAGATAATTCTTAATAAAAACCCATTTAGCATTTATATAATTTAAAAGGAGTTATCCCCCTCTTTTATACTTAACCATTAAACTTCCAAAACTATTCAGAGATTTGAACGAAATCTGAAAATTCTGCTTGAAAAACCCATTTATATAAATTAAGGGGGGGGGGCATTAGAACCCCTGTTCCCCCTATTTATACTTATTCAATGAACACCTAATAACAGTCACGGAATCGCCTCATCAGAATGATCCTAATCTAAATTTTGAACGAAAACATAATTCTGCATGAAAATCCCATTTATATCAACTAACGGGGGGGGGGGGATTAGAACCCTTGTTCCCCCGATTTATACTTATTCAATGAACACCTAATAACAGTCACGGAATCGCCTCATCAGAATGATCCTAATCTAAATTTTGAACGAAAAATTAATTCTGCATGAAAATCCCATTTATATCAACTAACGGGGGAGAGGCATTAGAACCCCTGTTCCCCCTATTTATACTTATCCAATGAACACCTAATAACAGTCACGGAATCGCCTCATCAGAATGATCCTAATCTAAATTTTGAACGAAAACTTAATTCTGCATGAAAATCCCATTTATATCAACTAACGGGGGGGGGAGGCATTAGAACCTCTGTTCCCCCTATTTATACTTATTCAATGAACACCTAATAACAGTCACGGAATCGCCTCATCAGAATGATCCTAATCTAAATTTTGAACGAAAACTTAATTCTGCATGAAAATCCCATTTATATCAACTAACGGGGGGGGGGGCATTAGAGCCCCTGTTCCCCCTATTTATACTTATTCAATGAACACCTAATAAGTCACGGAATTGCCTCATCAGAATGATCCTAATCTAAATTTTGAACAAAAACTTAATTCTGCATGAAAATCCCATTTATATCAACTAACGGGGGGCATGAGCCCCCCGTTCCCCCTCTTATACATATCGAATGAACTCCAAAAACTAATCAGGGAAGCGCCTTGTCAGGATATACCTATATACAAAATTTCAAGTGGATCGGATATTTTTATCATGAGTTATCGCGTTACGCACATACATACAGAACGGACGGGCACATAAGCTCTCAGGCTATGATAGCCTGTGAGCTAAAAAGCATTAGCAAAATAAATTCGCCGTGTACAAAAAAAAAAAAAAAAAAAAAAAAAAAAAAAAAAAAAAAAATCATCAATTCTTTAATGTACCCCCCCCCCTTTTTAGGTGCTTCGTAATTATGTAAATACGTAGCACCTATTGTTGTCGTTCAGTCCGTCCGTCTGTCTGTCTGTCCGCATATAACAACTCAAAAACTACCCGACTGAATCGTTTGAAATTTAAAATACATAATTATTACATAATTTTGTCATTTCAAATTTTATGAAAATCGGATGCATAGATCAATTACAGGGACAATCAAAAGTATTCCGTTACATTACGGTCAATGGGGAAAAAAGTTTCAAATGCATTTTAATCGTTTGAAATTTAAAACGTATATTTATTACATAATTTTTTCGAGTCATTTCAAATGTTATGAGAATCGGATGGATAGATCAATTACAGGGACAATCAAAAGTATACCGTTACATTACGATCAATGGGGAAAAAGTTCCAAATGCATTTTAATGGTGTTACACTCATTTGAACATAACATAATTGACATGAATCTATGAAATATGTACTAAAATTACATTTTGTACAATCTGTGATGCAAAGAATATTTATTACTAAATTACAGGGCCACACAAATGTATTCCACTAAACAATGTTATGCGGGGAAACTTTGTTTGAGGGGTGGTTTAATTATATTAAACTACTTCACATTTTATGAATAAGATATACGTTAATGAAGTAGAATAAAAATTACTCCCTGCATATTTATAGGAACACAACGATTTCGACCACTATACTGTACGCTCTACTATATCAGCAAGATCTGAATATTTTAAAACTTCGTTATCGTACGAACGCACCTCATTTGCTACGCTTCACGTGCAATTTCCAACTTGTTAATACTTACCAACAAAGTTGAAAATGTTTATGCATTCGGTTTCTTTGTCCATGTGGCCATACATCCGCCTGGCCTCGCTCTAATACCTGTAAATATACGCTTATTTTAATGCAATTTGTAAATCTTATTAAGGTCCCCTAGACATGTTTGGTATTGTATATGATGTATGTGAGATTGAAGTTCCTTTAAAGGGGCACCCAAAAGAATTTGATTACATTATCGTCAATGGGTAAGAAACGTTCACAGAGTATGTTAATGACATTACGCTATTGCAGGTGGATTGAAACTGATATAAATCACAGAGTTTCACTACGATTACGTTATAACAGAATATTCATAGCATTTTTATTCTACTTAAAGGGACACATTAAAAAAATCAGCTACAATACTGTCTTTTAGTAACACTTGTTGAAATTTGTTTAAATTTTGGCATGCGCTTTTAAATTTAACTATTTTTTAAGTACGTTCAAAATTATATAAATACATAGCGCATACAGTCGTCGTCTGATACGTCCCTCTGTCTGACTATCCAGCAGTCTGTCCACATATAACTCCACAAAAACTACCCAACCAAAACGATTGAAATTTTAAATATGTATTTGATGCAAATTTTGTTGAGTCACTAGAAATTTTAGTAAAATTGGGTACATAGTTCAAATATAGGGTCAGTTAAAATATTCCGTTACATTACGGCCGAAGGGTTGAGATAGTTCCAAATACTTTTTAATTATAACTACCGTTGAAACATAAAGAGATTATTGTAAAATTTATGAAGTGCTCTAGAATATAAATTTTGCAGAATATGCCGCACAAAGAAAACTTATTATTCACTTACAGGATATCACAAAAGACTTCCGAAACATAATGGTATGGGGGGGAGGGGCAGTATTTTTTTCCAATCAAGAGATTTTATCATAGAGATATACACGCCTCATTTGTCATTGCAGGTCTTTAAAATAATAACTTATTCGGGTAAAAATGCATAATCGAGTTCACTTTGGCGTATTTGAGCCTGCGTGTTTTGCCGAAGAAATGTGTTCAGATTTCTAAATCACTTGTGATGACTCTTTGACGACTCAAAGGTTATGCAGATGAGATATTCAAATGTCGTGTCGTACCTTATATTACAAGCATTGCATTTTAGCATATAAAGCATTTTATTTATTCCAAGATATTGCTCAACTTCTTGAGAATAGGTTTGAAAATAAAATAAAACTGTGTATGTAGTGGCCAGCATGCACGATCCATTTAAATCGAATTAATTATATCTAGAACACACAGTTAAACGACGCATTGCATTCCTTTGTTGGCGTTTTCGGAATTTTTATGTATCACTTTTTAAAGAGAGAATTACCTGAATTCCTATCGAGAACCTCATCGCATCAGTAGAAATCAGATGTAGATATTATACTTTTATATATATTAACTATTATGTATTAATTATTTAAGGGGTCCATACACCATATAGACCCCTTGCACTGACGTCACAACAGCGGCTGTTCCTCTTATCTGGTGCACATGACGCCATGTTCTGGAGCCCAAACAAACCATCTTTACTCCCCGTTTGCCGTTTAAAGCAACTGTGGTCTTTCTGTTTAATTTTGATTGTTCTTATTCTTGCATTATTTTTCTAAATACTTAAAAAATGAAGCGCAAATTACTATTTTTATAAATGTGAAAACACCACATTTGCCTTATGTTTGGGCGCCAGATGAAGCATGTGACGTCACGTGCAAGGGGTCTATAAACCATTCCCTTTTTCTATTCAACATTCATGATTTGTGCCATTTTTAGGTCCTAAAATTGCTGTAGTGTCTGTTTATGTTTTTGATGTAATTTTAAAGAGCTCAAATTCCGATACAAGTTATTTTAGTGTTTTATTATCTGCATTACTTTTAACGCATTGCGTATTTCCAAATTTATACCCATGCACGGGTGTTTTGCATAAATTGCTTTTCCATTTTTTAACTTTGTATACGAATTTATATAGACTATTTTATAACTCTACATTTTACTTTGGCCATTTTCGTCATTTGAACTTGTGGCAGTATATGGTCAATTAAAGGTAGCATGTTATTATTTTATCTTTTACTTTTTGCAAATTATTGTTAAATCTATGTTCTCAGCAATATCGCTCAGAGTAATCCCTCTGAGGGAAGTCCTAGTTTGCAATATATCTCGTAGACTTGATTAATCTGTCATGATTGAGTGAAAATTCAGAAAATATGCGCAAGAGATGCGGAGATAATAAACATCTGCGCATATATGACGTCAAACCCGCGCATTCATTTGCACCCCTGCCACCAGCTGGCGCAGCTTGTTAACTTACGACAGATTCCGGCATGGTACGCTCGGAAGCGCCTCAAATCTGGTATGATAAAATCCGCAGTCCGAACGTGATTGGCTAATGTAGTTTTTCCTGTTCCTTGCTGTAGAAATGTGAGTGTGTGTGGTAACCCATGCTATGCCAAACTTTGGCGAAATTGCAAGCAGTTCAAAAAACGCCAAATCACGTGACACTTTTTGTTGTTCAACACAAGGCTACCTTATCATAATATCAAGGCTTGTCATTCGCCAAGTTTCTTTTGACCGCAGTCAAGGGGGCGCTGAAACCAATGATTTTCCCGTTGGTAGCGTCATCTAATGTGAGAAACTAAAATATTTTCCACTGTTTCCTATGGGATTATTAGCAGTAGTATGCACCAGGTGGCGTTACTTATGAGACAAAGTCATATAATAAGTTGGCAATTATAGGGACAATTTCAACAATAGATTTTCTCCTGAATGCGAGACTAGCGTCTAGCGACAGCAGGATTCCTAATGGTAGGACTCCGCAAAACTTGAAACATCCCTAAAAAGGGATTTTCTCCTCTTTCTTCAAATGTTTAGGGAAATCCACAGTCTGTGGGGAAATCATGGGAAGCGAAATATCTCACCACTCTGTACGATGTGGCGAGAAAATGCTTGGCGAGACTTCCGGATTTGTGAGATAAATACGTGAGGGTGTTTTCGCTCACGGAGAGTGTAGCAGTCCTGTTCATGTTTATGTTGATCGCGTGAACATGAAGATAGATATAGTAGAAGGAGAACAAAGACGGCGCTTCCACTTTCGTCCCTAAAGTCTTTCCGAGTTTGGCTGGTATTTCCGGCAGTTTGGGAGCAGATGAAGTGTAGCGCCCCCTACGTCCCGCTAGCAGACTAGTCGAGAGACCAGTCAAACAAGTCATGTGATCGAAAGTCAGTGCAGCATCACTAGCGCCACGCCATGCACAGGGAAATACTTTGGGGCTAAGTTCTGTTAGGAAAAACCTATCTTCTCGGTTCTCCTTCTATTATTCTATCTTCATGGCGTGAAGAAGAGCGAGCTTGAGCAGTAGAGAAAGATTCTGTGTATTTACACCGCAAGTTCACAAAACTGTTAATTTTCACAGACTTGTTATATTTGAACTTAGAAGAATTATAGAGAAAAAATACGTGCACAGAAATTATTCACAAAATTGATTACAAATTTTGCATTGGAAAAGTGCAATAATAACAAATTTGAATAATAAAAATGAACTCCAACTCCGTGTAAATGGATTTATTTTATTAAAGTGATGAAGTTTAAAAATATTAAATTAAACTTTTTTTTCACAATACATTATTTAACGAGCTATGGATTTTATGTACTATACGTAACTCAATATTTATGTGTGTTGGTCAATAAAAAAAATCACATTATGATTTTTTTTTTTACTAATTAATATTAAATTTAGAGATTACTTAAATTTTAGATTCTCAAATTCATTGTGAACTTTTATAATATTAATTATTAAAAGACGTATTACATATTTACATGTTTGAATAAGATTAAAAAGTCTAAAAATTTACTAATTTCATTGTCTGATTTTTTTTTTTTTTTTTCTTATAGAAGATTTAAACACATTTAAAATCTTAAAATCAACAAGCATTAAATCAATTATTTGGTTGAGGGACTAACTGAACTGTATTGTAAAGATATTATAATTAAAATATGAGTATATTAATAAATATACATTAAATAAAAATAACAGTATATTATTAGAGATATAAAGAGTATAATTTTTCCACCCCTCAAAAATGTATTTTTAAGCTATATTTTTTTTTCTGTTAAAGTCTTGTGAGATTTTAATGTTTAGTAATTAAAGTATAAATATTTATATTTTGTTTTGGAATATTAAATGTCACTTTAAGGATTCTTCCCCTTTTTAAAGTAATTTTATCATGTTCTCCCACAATCTATCCTTATAAAAATTGAATATACAATAATAAAGACATGAATAATTATATTAGATTGTTGTTTTGATGAATGTCATACTAGGGGTTAGTATATCCCTTCCCCCTATTTTCTTCTAAATTTAATTAAATATATAATATTGGACTCTTTCTTATGAAATAGTTTTAATGCTATACATTCTTATGAAATAATTTTAATGCTATTAAAACATTGATAGTAGAAAATCAGTTGTAATATTTCTAACAGTTGCCTTGATATTTTTATTACTATGAGTAACTGGTAACATTATTTCAAATAAAAATATTCCGGAATCTGAACAGCAACTATCATAAAAAGCACACAAAAATAAATGCCAAAATGCTTGTCACATGCTTATCTGACTACACATTTTTTGTTATGTACTTTTAGCGTAATGTTTAAAGAAATAATGTCAAAGTATCATACACTATTTTATTCATTTCAATTAATAGAATAGTGTATATTTTTTTAATAATTTAATTGTTGGTGAATAGTTTTTGTTACAGGTCTGATAAATTATACATGCAAGGGTACTACTACTTCATTATCCTGTCGATTAAAAAAAACTATCAACAAATTATAAGATTAAATGCCAATAATGTATGATCGTAAATGTCACATTCACTTGATATTAAACAGGGTAAATGTATTTCACATCATCAAGTGATTTTTAATTTGACTTTTTATTTACATTTTTATTAATGGTTTACTAACTTAATTGTTTTTTGTTGTTGTTGTTATTTAAAATAAAAATTATGTCAGTTTGTTTAACTTTTCTGATAGTTAGAGGATTTGTATAATTTGGCAAAATTAATCGATAGGATAATCAAATAATACCCATGCAAGTATTGAAAAATTGGTAATTCAAGCATTAATTCCAGGACATTTTGCAAATAAAGATTCATTCAACAGATTTTAATCGCAGCTAAAATCTAATTTCAGATTGAATTACATGTTATTTTTCGAAAGTGATATGTACTGTATTCTTCTTTTAAATATCTGGAAAAAAAAGTATTCTCTACTACCAATTTTAAAATATGATCTCGATTTGCAGAATGCTAGATTTTGATAAACATTGAAATCATTTTAATTGCACTAAATATTTAATTCTAGTTTCATATTAGTAATATTACATTTATTATATTTTAATTATATTAATCATTAACAATTTATTATATTGATTTAATAAATATTGTTAAATATTAACAATTATAAAATGTTCATACATATTTCATTTAATTCATTAATTAATACAATTACAAATAATACAATTAATACATACGGCCGAATCCATGTCGATTCAGGCAGGGGGGTTACCTTCATAGTCTCAGAAGTTCTTTGATTGAACATATGTTAAAATTCAGGAAAAAATAAAATTCCCGTAATTTTTGGTTTTCCCCCAAAAAATTTCTTGACTGAGATACAGGGTGCCAAAGATGGCATTCTGAGCACCTTTTCCCGTTTGCGATTTTCGAAAAAAAGTTTAAAGTGCTCTATCTCTGAAACGATGCAAGATATTTCGTTGCAGTTTATTTTATTTTAAAGATAATATTTTTCTGCTTTAAAAGATATACTCCATTTGGAAATATGTATTTAATTATTTTTAAAGCAGCCTTCTAAAAAAAAATTTTTTTTAATCAAAAATTTTTTTTTCTCAAAAATACCAATCTCAAAAATTTTGATTTTTTTACTGTTAGTCAATAGCATTGAGGACTGCTTTCACTGTAAAGGAGAACTTCCACTTTTGAGTTTAACAAGTTTTAGAATCATTTCAAGAATTTAGAGGATTTTAAAGGAACTGCATATAAAAAGTTCCAATAAAAGTCTCTCAATTTTTGTTTATTTGTATCATATGTAGCCTGTTACATATCCTAAACAAGTTAGAAATCACACGTCAAACATGGCAAATGAGGTGCATTCATACTATGACTAGTTTTATAAATATTTAGATATTGGTGCAATACGTATTACACTCTTGTGAAAACTGGCATGAAAACAAAATTTATTATGTTTCTATATATTAAATTCAGTAATAAGGAAGTAATATGAATCCATCTTAAAAAGAATGTAATCACCAGGGCAACCTAGAATCATTACCTATCATGGGATATGTTTGAATTAATTATGCGTGATAGGATTTAACAGGATGAATAAAATATTTATCAGTGTCTTTTTTTCAAAGTTTTAATTTGACTTTCATAACATTTGACAACCTTTTTCACAACATTTGTTGCGTTTTTTTTTTTTTTTTTTTTTTTTTTTTTTTTTTTTTTTTTTTTTTTTTGAAGGTAACATTTTTTTATTTGAAATGATATATTCAATTTTGTAAAAATGTATTCATATTTTCTGATGCAGCCTTTTGATTTTTTTTACTTCAAAGAAATCAAAAATGCCAATCCTAAATTTATTTATTTATTTTTTTGCTGTTGATTAATACCATTGAGTACTTACTGCCTTCCTTATTTCGGAAAACTGCCACTTTTGATTTTGACAAGTTATAGAAACATATGTAAAATTTTGCCATATATTTTACCAGTTCCTGTATGACAATCACATACTGGTCTCAGGAAATCAAAATCTTAGTCTTGTTTGACATAGGATTTTATTTCTTAATAAGTATAAGAAACTGACAGCTTTAAAAATAGCTTACAAAAGAAAAAAAAACATGCAGTAAAGTTTACAAAATATATGTATAAGTTTCAAAACATATTACTTCCAGTGTACTCTGCTTAGAACTCAAATTAGAAATTCATAGACTTTATATAATTTGCTGAACAGCATGGGCGTAAGAAGGGGGGGGGGTCCAGGGGGGTCCTGGACCCCCCTAGAATTCTGACTGGACCCCTTATTAAAATTTTACAGTGAAATGGAGACTATTTTTTTGAAAGATTATTTAAAAGATTTCGAAAGTGGTAATTATTTAGATGATAAACAATATAAACAAAACCGAATAAAACGCAGCTTGTTTGCAAATTTTCTATACCACTATTTAAAGGGACGGAGGGTGCAAACTCAAAGTTTCATAAGCGATAATATCGACAAACATGTCAGACATGAGATTGATTCTGGTCTGGAACTTGGGAGGTCTTGATATTTACATGCCTAAAGCGAGAAAAGGGACCTTTTATTGTTCGTCCATCGTCCTACGATAAGGCAACTGTTTTTCTTTTGTATGAGTTGTCCTTGGAACTCAGGAAAGAAAAGAAGTCTCACTGTACGATCTGTAGAACTCTGAACCCCGTCCACTTAAATTCTGGGAAGTACGTATAGAAATCGATCGGATCCCCTCTTCTCTCAAATATATTAATCTAACATTTAACTAAACCATTTTGCATTGGTTTTGCGCTTTCTCTGTAAATTGCTTGTAGATAGAACTGGGGACTATTATCACCCATCCCATATAATCTATGAAAGAACAGATAATATTCAAGGGGAAAAAAAGAGAAGGAACAGTAGAAATGACAGATGTATTGTTTTATCCAGTAGTGACCATCCCCCCCCCCCCCCCAAACCTAATGATGCAAATCCCCCCCCCAAAAAAACCCTCCATACTTTAACATTCCCCCCCCCAAACATAATACAAATTGTAAATTATATTCTACTTATAATCTACTGCACCTTCGCGAAATGAGAATAGCAGAATGAGCTATTATTGCCCTTATCTAGAATTTAAAGAAAGAAAACATAGGAACATTTCTGGAATTAAATTTAGAAATATTAAAAAATTAAAAATCCCCCCCCCCAAAAATGTACTTTTTCTCAAAGCCCCCCCCCCCCCCCAAAAAAAAAAAAAAAAAAACTAAATTGTATGACGCATCTTGCGTCACCAAACCCCTCTCTGGGCACCCCTGGTTTTATCTACTATTATTCCTAACTTTTTTTTTTCGTTAATTTTGCATTCAAATACGCACTGTAAAACATTTGTGTAACGTTACTCCATAAAATTGGTGGCAGCTACGACTTCCATTTTAAGGAGTAATTTTTTACTTATATAATGGTATAATTTAAGCATATATTACTGGTGTAACTTAGCAATGTTACACCGGTTATATCGGTTAAAGTACCCCACAAAATCGGAGGCAGCAAGGCTGCCACCAATTTTATGGAGTAAAGTTATACAAATGTTTTACAGTGCGGGCGGATTCAGTATTTTATTCATAGTAGGAGTGTGGGGTTCATAGATCCTTTTTGAGAGGAAAAGCTCATATCTCTTCAGGGTGTTCTTAAACCAAAAAGGGCAACTTTGTGACACATGCTTTAATTTATTTTTTTTCGGAAATGCATAAAAATAGCAGGCGTTATTATTCAGAAACTGTCTAGTTGGACTCAAGTTTCTGTTTTTTTTTAAAAATACAAAAGATTTTTCACAACAAGCCTTCAAATTTGACACTTTTGCGCACATTTCCCGACGAAAGCAGAAAAACCGGTCGAAAAGCAGGAGAAAAACGTATGATCATGTGATCGAAATAGCTTAGAACTAAATAGGTAATTTAACTATCATAAAATGGAAAATAAGTTCGATTTGAAATCGTTTCCATAGTCAGGCATTCAAATTTTATATCTTTCCGTTAAAAAATGAATTTGTAAATGTGTCAAGACGTTTTGCGCTTGTTGAGCGGAGCAGTTGAGAACATCCTTAAGCTCACATTAAAGGCAGCTTCCATATCCAAAACAATTAATTTTCTGATATTTTTGAAAAATTATTTTCATTCGTAAATACAAAACGATGGCATTACGAAGAAATTTAATAATTTCATTTTCTTATAAAGACATAAAATTATTTTAAAAAAATGAGCATTTTAAACAAATTTTTAGGACTTTACAGTTAGAAAAATGTCGTCATAAGGGAGCTCCTTTAAATTCCACATTTTAATGAGATTTCCTGAAAAACACATTGTCTTTATCGAAAAATGGAAAACGCTAATCTATCACATTTATTTTGACTAATTGCACTTGAAAATTTTCTTTTACAACTCAGAAAAAAAAAAAAAAAAATGATTTTATGGATATGTCAGAAGTTAAGTATTTTAGATTTAAGTAAATATTTAGAGAATCGGAAAGTATCTCGTTGTTGAGAAAGAAGAAACTTCGAAAAAATTTAATATATATTTAATTTTTAAACTATCCTTTAAAATTTTTCTTCGTTCTGGAGGGGAAGAGAGGACTGGGGGTACATCATGATCTTCGTGACTCTACTCACCCCCCCCCCCTCCCTCCTTGGATTATCAAATAGACTCCTTGTGTGTAGCCTTGAAACAGTTAAATGGGAAACATCTTATGTTGTTTATATTTTACTTTACCCTGCTTTTATACATGCATTAATATTTTACATGATATTTTTATGCATATTCTCAGCTTTTAAATGCTATTGATGTGTTTGTGTGTCTGCGGAAGGGTAGGAGAGTAAACACGAAATCCCACTCTTTGTCACACTAGTGTGTCTATATACAAGTATGTGCATCAAATAAGTGTATGTGTATAAAAGTATATGCATTCTATATAGAAGTAATGAATGTCTTTCAAACGCTTAAATAAACTAATTCATATAAATTTTACAGCAACTTTAAATTAATTTAGAATTTAGTTACATCTACTAAAGGTAAAATAATTGTAATTTATTCTAAAACTTCATTGCAATTGACTATTCTTTTTTTATGGTTTTAACAATAATTTTCAAACATGATTTTTATTTTTAAATCTATCTCTATCGTCTGCAGAGAATTAGGAAAAATAAATACCATTTACTTTTAAATTAACCTCTTTTTTAGTCACAGGCTATCAAAGCCTGAGAGCTTATGTGCTCTCCTGTTCTGTATGTATGTACGTACGTTCGTGTGTGCGTACGTGCGTAACGCGATAACTCTTGATAAAAATATCCAATCCACTTGAAATTTTGTATATAGGTATATTCTGATAAGACGCTTCCCTGATTAGTTTTTGGAATGTTCATTCGATATGTATAATAGAGGGAACGAGGGGATCATGCCCCCCCCCCTTAATTGATATGAATGAGTTTTTCATGCAGAATTTATCAGATTTCATTCAAATTTTAGCATAGGATCATTCTGAAGAGGGCACCGCCATGGTTTGTTTTGCGAGTTCATTGGATAAGTCTAAAAGGGGCGAAATGGGAAGCACCCCCCCCCCCCTAATTAAGGCTAATGAGGTTTTCCCGCAGAATTTACCGATTTGCTTCAAATTTGTGATATAGGTTCATTCTGATAAGGCGCTTCCTTGATTGGTTTTCGGAATTCATTGAATAAGACAAATGGGGATTGGTGGGATTACTCTCTTAATTTATTTAAATGTTTTTTCTTGCAGAATTAACCGATTTGCTTCAATTTTTGGATACAGATTCATAGTGATAAGATGCTTCACTAATTAGCTGTGGGGTTCTTTCGTCAAGTTCTTGTTTAAGGGGTACTTGCGATTACCCCCCCACCCCTCTTAAATTTTATAAATGGGTTTTTATGCAGAATTGTCCAATTTGCTTTTAAGTTTGGATGTAGGTTCTTTCTGATAAGATGAATCTCTGAATGGTTTTGGACGTTTAATGGTTAATTATAAAAGAGGGGGAATAACTACTCTTAAATTACATAAATGGATTTTTACTAAAAATTTTCCGATTTACTGTGAATTTTGGATATAGATTTTTTATATGATAAAGCATTTCCCTGATCAGTTTAGGAGTTCAATGATTAAGTATAAAAAGGTAAAAGGGAGGAGTTGTTTCACCTCCTTAATTTGTTTTTCGAACGGAATTAACCCTTGAAAATATAAGGCTGTAATGGACAATTAGTATGCGTAGCCTGTGAGCTCAATGCCATCAGTTTAACTGGGCAATATTATTTTTATTGTTGGTTTGTTTGTGTTTATGACGGCCAATTATCTACACTTCGGATATAGGTTCTAAAGTGGGCAATGCCCTCCGTAGGGGTCTTTCTAAGGAAACCTAACCCGTATTTACGCAAGGAAATCCAAGGTTCTAAGAAAACTTAGGAAAACTCCGAACGGTTAGGTTAGGCTGACGGCCGCGATTGGGTTCGAGTCCAGCATCTGCCGTCTATCAGTTTCGGAGGCAGAACCTCTCGGCCCCTAGTGGGATATATTAACTTGAATTATTGTGCAAAATAGATATAAAATGAAATGTGAGCTCATATAATATTATAAGCATTTGAAAGTTGTATAAATGAGGATATTCAAAGTGTCTTTCAAGAATGAATTTTTTTTAGACTTTAAAAATAGGAAAGGGGGTAGCGGGTTAAGGGGGGTCTGGCGGCCCCCACCGAATCTGGTAAAATCTTTCCAAAAATCTTGAAGAGGGTCGAAAAACAAGCAGTATAAGCTTTCTACCGACATTACAAAAAAAAACGAAAACACAGTAATAGCGAAAAATATGATTTTTTGTGATTTTTATTTTTTTCAACAAGTTTAATTTATTTTTAAATAGTTTAAACGCAATTAAAAATTTGTTTTGGATGTGTGAAAGCCCCCTGAATTTTTTCAGATTTTTTGGTCAAGTAAAAACATGTGAATTTTAGGTTTAAATGCGAAAAAATCGTGAAAAACGCGTCCTTTTCAAGATTCAACCCTCTAAATTTTAGGGTTGTTTTCCTTTTCCCGAGGGGTGCTGTATAGTATAGATAGCGGCAATCGTCTTCTTTCGAATGCAGGCAACTGGACTCAATTTGGTCAATTTTGGTGAGCGGGGCGATTTAAAAAAAAAAAAAACTCGAATTTTCAACTTTCGGTAAATTACGGCGCGTACTTGGTATAATGCGTCTTTGTTATAAAAAATACATCTCTATAGGGGTTTTTGAGGTCGCTGATCACGAATTTGATGTCAAAATATTTTTTTGACAACAAATTCACCCATAAGTATTTATTAACACAGGTTTGATAATGTAAAAAATATCATTGAATCACAGCATTTAAACAATTTTAAAATCGTGTTCAACTAATATAATCAATGAAACTAAATTTTCTGGTGTAAATCATATTTTATTCAAGCTTACGTAATAGTCACACAGTAATATAAAATAGCATAATACTTTTTTACAGAGCTAAGTTAAGAATTTTACAGTTTTAATCCTCGTCACTATCTTCTTCAATAACAGGTTCAACGCTTTGAACAGAGAAATGATTTGTGAGAATCTGTGCTGGACGAATAATTCGCGACAAATATCTCGCATGCCCTAAGAAGTAAATGGTAGTGGCCACATGTGCACAACAACCGACATTTCTCTGGCCATTCGCACAATCGCATACGTATTCTTCTATACCACTTCTTCCAATAGCTTTAGGAACGTATTTTACGTAACACCTGTACTTTTTCCGACTTATGTGCCTCGATTGAACTTCGCATTTCAAAATTGATTTATCTTCCAACAAGTAATGCATATTAAGAACTGATGATATTATGACGACGCCACAGCGCTATGGCGCGTGCGCAGTAGCATGACTTCGGGTTGGGCCTAATGCTTCGAGTCGTAGGCTTAGTAGTGTAGTCTTTTACCAGATGGCGGTTCAGTCAACTCATTTGAATTTCAAATTACCATTATCAATGCAGTTAAAATTCATATTACGTTATCGGTAATTATTATATTTTTGACTAAATAAAATAACGATGAAAATTCAACGACACATAATTTTTTTAAAATTAATGTTAATATTATTAATAATATTATTAATACTATTAATATTAATATTAATATTATTAATTAACTTTTTCTGGAATAAAAACTAAAAAACAGTTAATTGAGAGAAATTAAAAAAATCTTTCATTAATATTTTTACATTATCAAACCTGTGTTAATAAATATTTATGGGTGAATTTTTGTCAAAATTTTTTTTTTTTTACATCAAATTCGTGATCAGCGACCTCAAAAACCCCTATAGAGATGTATTTTTTATAGCAAAGACGCATTATACCAAGTACGCGCCGTAATTTACCGAAAGTTGAAAATTCGAGTTTTTTTTCAAAAAATCGCCCCGCTCACCTAATTGACCAAATTGAGTCCAGTTGCCTGCATTCGAAAGAAGACGATTGCCGCTATCTAAACTATACAGCACCCCTCGGGAAAATGAAAACAACCCTAAAAATTAGAGGGTTGAATCTTGAAAATGACGCGTTTTTCACGATTTTTTTGCATTTAAACCTAAAATTCACATGTTTTTACTTGACCAAAAAATCTGAAAAAATTCAGGGGACTTTCACACATCCAAAACAAATTTTTAATTGCGTTTAAACTATTTAAAAATAAATTAAACTTGTTGAAAAAAATAAAAATCACAAAAAATCATATTTTTCGCTATTACTGTGTTTTCGTTTTTTTTTGTAATGTCGGTAGAAAGCTTATACTGCTTGTTTTTCGACCCTCTTCAAGATTTTTGGAAAGATTTTACCAGATTCGGTGGGGGCCGCCAGACCCCCCTTAACCCGCTACCCCTTTCTTTTTGGAATAGAATATTTTGTGCCATTTATACTACACTTTTGGATAATTTCTGTGATGCCTTTTTAAGATGCATTTCCGAAGCAAAGATAAATTTAGCAGGGAGATTGTTTTTATTGAAAAATAAAAGGTGGGGGGAATTGCTTTTATTGAAAAAGTAAAGAGGGGGGGAATTTAACAGCTAAACCATTCAAGATAATATTTGTTTTAGAAAATCAATGACTGTACTTTGCATAAGTTTATCAGTTACATTTGGAAATACATTGTTAATGTATCCAAATTTTTTAAGCTATTATATATGCAGATTTAGATTTAATTTTATTGTAAAGGTATCGGTTAAAATGGCAGTTCGATTATAAGAGTTTGGCGCCACTGTATAGATGGAAAGAATTTCCACCTTTTTTCTCATTTCCCACTTTCATACCTGTATAGCTTTGGTGGGAAAAAGTTTAAAAATTGTTTTTCCTTACTTTGAAGCAAACTTTTTCGAATATTTCGATGGGAATTGAACATTATAGAAATACAATTACATGCCCCTGAAAGGTTTAATAAAAACAGTTCATCATTTCATTTCCTGCTTATACGCCATAATGGATCTTCATCATAAAATTATATAAACATAAATTTAACAAACATGTAATTGAACTACGCTCTTAATCCCTTCGCGATGGGAGCCTTTTACGAAATTTTAAATGTTTGGTCAATGTTTTAAAAAAAACAAAAATTTGTGCTTTATTGAATCGAGAAAATGCTCCGATTAAATACGGCAAATTTTACAATACATTTTTACTGGTGGGGATATACGAGAAATTTTAAGCCTTTTTGTGGCATGTATACGTATCCCCAAGGGGTTAAACAACTGAACTGTACAGAATTGAAATGTTATTGTTCCGAAATTATCAAATGGTACCGCGGCCCTCCCTAGAAAAATTATCTAGTTACGCCCATGCTGAACAGTATCTGTATCTTCCTTTGATATTTAGTGATGCCTTCCTGTTTAACTAATAGGGTCGGGGGCTTCCATAATCCTTAAAACATTGTGAATAGGAAGTGAACACTGGTGGTGATGTTGCTGTCTTGCAGGTGGAAATCTATACCCAACAGCCGATCCAAGTGGGAGCATAAAGTTAACAACAATTTCATAAACAACTGATATCATTTACCTTTGCAATCCACCACTCACAGGCAACAAAAATTCCTTTTTATAAATTGTGAATCTGAATATTTTGCAATTGTTTCAGAGATCTTGGTTGGACAAATGAAATTTCTTCTTGCTTGCTGTTCAAAGTTTGTGCAATATAGGTACTATGATAGTAATAGATGAATATACCCATCACTATGATATTAATGGATGATTGTTAATTCTATTAAATTCTATCATACATAATTAAATATCCCATGATAGGTAATGATTCTAGGTTGCCCTGGTGATTACGTTCTTTTTAAGATGGATTCATATTACTTCCGTATTACTGAATTTAATATATAGGAACATAATAAATTTTCTGTTCATGCCAGTTTTCACAAGAGTGTAATACTTATTGCATCAAGATCTAAATATTTATAAAACTAGACATAGTATGAATGCACCTCATTTACCATGTTTGACGTGTGATTTCTAACTTGTTTAGGATATGTAATAGGCTACATATGATACAAACTAGCAGGAGAGACCGAGCTTAGCTCGGTCAAAATTAACTTTGTGTTCAACTCGATATAGTATTTTCACTGTATCATTAACTCTGTATTATTACTGTAAAACATGTTTATAATAGTATTATTTAGAAAAACAATCAATAAGAAAAATATGTTTTTATGCGCATATTTATAAATTTTACTTTATTTTAAAATTTACAACGAAAGGACATCGATCTAAATCACTTTTTTAGCTCGATTCTGATTGGTTTAACCATGCATCTCGAATCCTCTTAAGAATGTATAAAAAAATTTTTTACATTCTGAAAGACAATATTTTTTGCTAGATATAGCCAAATTTGGAGGCATTCTTTCATTTGGCGACCATATACGTGTTTTGGTTTTCGTAATTTTTATAGTCGTTTTTTTGGCCATATGTCGCCAATATTTTGTCAAATATCACCAAGTTATTGGCTTTTGCCATATTCTCGTGACCCTGACCCGTATTACAGAAAATGAGCCACTAATCAAATTTGATCAAGCATGTGACATAGCTCAATCGTCTTCAGGTAATCAAAAACAGTAGAATATAAAATTGAATCAAAATCGTTTAAGCCATTTTTTAGGTAAAATTAGCTTGGCAGCATTCAGCAATGAAGCGAAATGACCCACTAATATAATTTTGTTTAACATGCGACTCAGCCCAATAGTCTTCTCGTGACAAAAAACGTTTTGTTTCAAAATTTAGGTAAAATTGATTGAGTCGTTATTGTATATAATTAGAATGACCCTAGCTCATTAAGACCCAAAATGACCCACTAATAGAATTTTCGCGAGCATGTGTCCAAGCCAAATGGTTTTCTCTTGCTCAAAAACGATATAATACAAAGTATAGTCAAAATGGTGAGTACCATTTTCTATATAAAATTAGCATGACCCATCATGACCAACAAATGACCCTTATAATCGAAATCTCTTAAACGTGTGGCCTAGCTCTTTAGTTTTAGCATGCCGAAAAACATTAGATACAAAATTTAGATAAAATCGATTGAGCTGTTTTTTAGATATAGTTGGTTTGACCCTGACCCCTTATAATCCAAAATGACCCATTGATCGAATTTTCACAAAAATCTGTCCTTACCCAATGATTTTCTTGTGACCGAAAACGATAAAATACAAAATTTAATCAAAATTGCGTGAAACGTTGTCAAGATAAAATTAGAATGACCCAAAAGTGGCCCACCAATCGAAATTTCTCGAACATGTGACCTACCCCAATGATTTTCTCATGCCAAAAATATGTTGTATACAAAATTTCGTTAAAATCGACCCACCCATTCTTTAGATATAGCTTGACCTTGACCCATTAAGACCCACAAATGACCCTTATAATCGAAAGCTCTCGAATATGTGACTTAGTCCATTAGTTTTCTCGTTTCTAAAAATTGTTACATACAGAATTTCGTTAAAATTGATCATGCCGTTCTTTAATTATACATAGCTTGACCCAGACCCTTTATGATCCAAAATGACCCATTAATCGAAATTTTTCGAACATGTAACCTAGTCCAATGATTTTATCGTGCCAAAAAAATGTTGCATACAAAATTTCATTAAAATCGATCCACCTGTTCTTTAGATATAGTTTGACCATGACCCATTATGACCCATCATGACCCACAAATGACCCTCATAGTCGAAATCTCTCAGACATGTGATTTAGCCCATTAGTTTTCTCATGTCAAAAAACTGTCACATACAAAATTTCGTTATAATCCATCACGCCGTTCTTTAAATATAAATAGCTTGACCCAGACTCTTAATGACCCAAAATGACCCATTAATCGAAATTTTTCGAACATGTAACCTAGTCCAATGATTTTATCGTGCCAAAAAAATGTTGCATACAAAATTTCGCTAAAATCGATCCACCTGTTCTTTAGATATAGGTTGACCATGACCCATTATGACCCACAAATGACCCTCATAATCGAAATCTCTCAAACATGTGATTTAGCCCATTAGTTTTCTCATGTCAAAAAACTGTTACATACAAAATTTCGTTATAATCCATCACGCCGTTCTTTAAATATAAATAGCTTGACCCAGACTCTTAATGACCCAATATGACCCCTTAAAATTTTTTCTCGAATGTGTAACCTAGCCCAATGTTTTTCTCGTGCCCGAAAACCATAGAATGCAGTTTTTTAGTCAAAATTGCGTGAGAAAATCTCTAGATAAAAATAGCATGACCCACAATGACCCCAAAACTGACCCACTAACCGAATTTTCTCGAACATGTTACCTAACCCAATGGTCTTCTTGTAATCTAAAACGATAAAATATAAAATTTGGTCAAAATCGTTAGAGCCGTTTTTTAGATAAAAATGGCTTGACCCATAATGACCCAAAAATGACCCACTAATCGAAATTTTTCGAACATGTGACCCAGCCCAATAGTTTTGTTGTGCAAGAAAACGATTGGGTAGAAAATTTCCTTAAAATCGATCCAGCCGTTCTCTAGATATAAATAGCTTGATCTTGACCCATTATGACCCAAAACGACCCAATAATCGAATTTTCTCGAACATGTGACCTAGCCCAATGGTCTTCTCGTGCCCAAAAATGGTATAATCCAAATTTTTGCGAAAATCGTTAGAGCTGTTCTTGAGATAAAATTTACCCACACACACACACACAATTTTTGCTCGCATTATAGTATAAGATAAACAAAAATTGAGAGACTTTTATTGGAACTTTTGACATGCACTTCCTGTAAAATTCTCTAAATTCTTGAAATGATTTTAAAACTTGTTAAACTCAAAAGTGGAAGTTCTCCTTTACAGGGAAGGTAGTACTCAAAGGTATTGACTAACAGTAAAAAAAATCAAAATTTTTGAGATTGGCATTTTTGAGAAAAAAATTATTTTTGATTAAAAATTTTTTTTTTAGAAGGCTGCTGTAAAAATAATTAAATACATATTTCAAAATAGAGTATATCTTTTTAAGCAGAAAAATATTATCTTTAAAATAAAATAAATTGCAACGAAATAACTTGCATCGTTTCAGAGATAGAGCACTTTAAACTTTTTTTCGAAAATCGCAAACAAGAAAAGGTGCTCGGGATGCCATCTATGGCACCCTGTATCTCGGTCCAGAAATTTTTTTGGGGAAAACCAAAAATTACGGGAATTTTATTTTTTCCTGAATTTTAACATATGTTCAATCAAAGAACTTCTGAGACTATGAAGGTAAGATTTTTTCTTTGGCTGCCTGAATTGACATGGACTATGCCATACAATTAATTCATTTTTTATTAAAAAATAATAAATATTTAGATTATATCCTAATTATAACTATATTCATGCTATACAATTAGCTTATTTTAAATAAATAATAATAAATTTTTATACTGAATGCTAAATTAATCTTAAACATTTGGGATTTTCTTTAAATTGGTTTTTAAATTTGAAGTATTAATTACAAAATATATACACATAACATCATTTTTTTTTCACTTTTTATCAATAATGATTATTCAAAGTTCATAGCTTCTTAAAAAGTAGGTATACTAATTATATTGCTATACTTTATAATTATTAATTAATACTAAACCAATATAAAGTATTTATTTATAGAAAGCTATAATAGATTTTTCAATGTAAATCATACATGATTGTATTAATATTATTATATAACAATAAATTAATAAATAATATTATTAAGAATATGTAATAATTTATTAATAATAATGTTAATTACATTATGTAATTAATTGCAGTTTGAAAAACAAAATGCATGAAGTTTTAATTAAAAATGACATTTTTTAAAAATATAAATAACATAATTATTTTTATTATTGTGTAAATATATTATATATTAATTAATTATGTAATATATTTATATAATTAATTAATAATTATATTAATCAGTAAACTTTGAAAAATACTTTTTTGTAACTTAAACATTCAAAAAACTATTTTTTTTCTTTTTTTTTTTTTCCAACCCTCCAATATGATCCACGCGTGCTGTTTGTATAAATTTTATACAAAAACAATAGAAATAGCCTTCGCCGAGTGCTAGAGCACGATAGATACGCATGCGCCAGTTTTGTGATTTCTAGAGATGCTGTTTAGACACTGCCGTTCGCTCCTCGCTCCTGTGTCTGTTGATTGACGCTAATCGTGAAGTCCCACCAAGCATTTTCTCGCCACATCGCACAGAGTGGTGAGATATTTCGCTTCCCGGAAATCATCGTTAGTGGCACCTGGCATAGCTTTTTGAAAATGAGATAACTCGCTTTTCGTTAGAACATTGTGTTTGTTTATACGATTGTTTTAAGGATATTTTTTAAATTGTTATAGTGTAGATGTATTGAAAAGAAAATGAATGTGAACTTTACCTGCGTAGAGTGTGGATAAAATTATTCCACAAAACTTTACCTGCGTAGAGTGTGGATAAAATTATTCCACAAACAGTAATCTTTTAAAACATGCACGAGAAAAACATGGCCTTGACAAAAAAACAAAGTTTTTGTTTTTTAGTTAACTTACTTATGCCAATTATTCCAATTAGCATGTTCAGCTACCATGAAAGTGTAGCTATTGTTTAAAAATGCCATAACGTAATTGCCACACAATTTCAAGAATTTTTTAAACAGAGACCATTATTAATGGTGTATTCGAAAAAATATTTTTCCACCCTCAACTGCTCGAAATTTTGTGATGACTCAGTTTTAAAAGTAGAAACCTGAAACTTGCTAAAGTGATTTTTGAAGAGATGTATATGATGGCATGTAATTTCGTTTTTCGCTATAGTCATTAGAATTTGATTTATGAAAAAATTACTTTCTTAGTATGCCTTTTTTTTTTTTTTTTTTGTTCCCAGATCTTCCATTCAGAAAATTCGGTTCAAAATGCCCATTTTCACAGCATTGTTTTGCAATATTTTCTGCATTTCTCAAAAATTAACAAGCACAGCACATTGTGTACTTTCTAAATAGGAGATTTTGTCAGTTTGATGCATTTGAGAGAAAAACTGAATTTAAAAATAAATCAGAAATTAAGCAGCTTGGATTAGAATGCACCCTTAAATCTATAAGTAATTTAAATGTTATAAAATTAATAATTTAAAATTAAGTTAATATTTTAAATTTAAATGTTTTCTTGTCAAAAAAGTGCAGATATGGTTTAAAAACTACAATATAATTACCATATAAATTCACTCTATATTTAAATAGAGAGCATTATTAGTAAAATGCTCACTTATTATATAAGTGCCTTAAACTAAAGTAAGCATTTTCATCAATTACTAAGAAAACTACTGGGACTTTTAGCTTCTTTACTATCTTGAAATGCATAGGTTTTTTTTTTTTTTTTTTTTTTTTTTTGATAAATTACTTAAATTAATATTAATCCTAAATTAATCCACTTAAATTTATGATTTATGTTATAAATAAAATGAAATAATAAATTAGAATGTTTAGATTATCCTATACGAAAGTGTGTTTACAGTTTGAATACTAGAATATAATAATTCTTACATAAATTCAAGAATTACTTAAGGGTGTATTCGAAAAAACGCTTTTCCACCTTCAACAGCTCGAAATTTTCCGATACAATTTCAGACACATTTTTAAAAGTAGAAACATGAAACTTGCTGAGGGTATTTTTGAAGAGATGTACAAGGTGCCGTGTGGTGTATTTTTACGCTCAATTCATTAGAATTTGATTTATAATCAATTATCTTCTCAGTATGACCCTTTTTTTTCGTTCACAGATCTCCCGCTAGGGGAAAATCTCAAAATGCCGTTTTTGATTGCTTTTTTGCAATATTTTCTGCACTTATCAAAGAATTGACAATTACGGCACCTTGTGTACTTTCTAAATAAGACAATTTGCCAGTTTGATGCATATGAGAGTAAAAATGAAGTCAAAAATAAATCGGAAAATAAGCAGTTTGAATCGAAATACACCCTTAAATTAAGAACAATATTAACATTATTATTAATTTAATGTCTTTGATAATTAATTTCTTCCTTATCTGCCACGATAGTCAAAATGATATTTTAAATAACTATCAATATTAACGCTATAAATAATTTAAATGTATTTGATAATTTATTTTCTTTTTATCTGCCACAATATTCAATATAATGCAATGTTTTAATTAACTATAACTTTAGTCTTTTGTTAACAGATGGCAGCACAATACAAAAGTTTAAAAAAGCAAATTATCCCTCTTTAGGGATAAATCCTAAGAGCAAAGATCGGTAGATTTTTTTTCTAAGTCCTACCCACTGAGCTCTATATATAATACGGAGGGCCTACTCACTGAGCTCAACAATAACACGGAGAGCTAACTCTCTATTCTGATACATTGAATCCAGCGGTCCGCCCATGAATACAATGCCAAAGATTTCCCGACGAAAATCTTTGGCAAAACATAGATTTCCTCCCATAGGATAGTATGGGGTAGATATTTTCAAATTGAATTTTCTTTTAAAATTAAGACGAAATTGCTACAATTTTCACTGATAAATATTCTTTTATTAAAAAATTATTGATTTTACTTAAATTCATTGCAAATTTTCAATTTGATATTAGTTAAAAAGGAAATTTTAGTTTAACTCAACAAAAAATAAAGAAACATTTGTTAAATATTGCTCATAAAAATATCAAAAACATATAGAAATAAACAAAAATAATAAAAAGTTTGCGAAAAAGCTTCAAAAAATGCTTGTAATAGTAAGAAAAATGGAGGACTCATTACTTGCGCGCATTGAAAAGTGTGATGCGGTCCCGGCAGAAAGTGGTTTGGCCGGCTCGGCGAGTAGGCCCACTGAGCTCTATATATAATATTGTTGAGCTCAGTTATTGTTGAGCTCAGTGGTCCTACCATTAAGGAATCCTGCTGTCGCTAGACGCTAGTGAATGCGAGGCCTTGATATTATGATAAGGGGGCCTTGGTTCAACATCAACATTCGTCGGAGGTTTTGAACACGTGCTAGCGCTATGATATGGCTACTAATTATTTATTAGACGTTTATTCTTTAATTAAGACTGTTGAAAATAAGTAATTCCGGCCAGATTTCATACATTCTACAAAAACAGCATGGGTTTTTTTGTAACAATTCCAAACAGGTAAAGTATGCTGCAAACCACTATTATCCTTTATTTTATTTTGTTCAAATTCTGCATTAGTGCGCATTTTAGTGCAAAGCGTCTGAATTCAACACAGAAATGATGTATATTTTTTACACATAAACTCTGCCATATTTAATAAGAATGTACAATAAATTCGTCCTACGTAATAATAATAATAATAAATATTAAACGTGTTTTGGTAGGGTTAAAAGCTTAGGTTGTATTATTTATATTTTCGGATTAAATCGGCATGGGTTTGTGTGTATGTAGAAAATATACATTGCTTTTTTATTTTATTTCTGCTTAAATCACGATTTCATGCATAGAATTTCTGTGTAATTTTGTGTGCCATATTTAAATCTTTTATTTTTTTTAAGGCAGTGTGGAAATGCCACTTGAGCAATTACAGGAAATAGTTGCTTTTAAGCTACTAAAAATACCCAAAGAGGTAGTGTGAACTTTATAATCAAATATTATTTAGAAGCCTTTGTTTATGTTAATTTTCGACTACTGTTATGTTTATGTCTTGTAATCTGAATTACATTTTGCTCTGAAATATTGAAAATATTTTATGTTGAAAATAAATTATTTGAGTATTTTGAAAATGGAATAACATCTGGAAATGCAATGTCTTTGCGTGGAAACGAATTGTTATGCATTGGGCAAAAAATTTAAACAAAAATTTTTTAAATACTTTGGAGGAAATGAAGTAAGTATTTTTTTCACAACATATATAATATGAACTTTAAAATGTTCAGGATTACTTAAAAGGCAATTAAAATAATCAACTAGAGATGTTAATTTTATTTAAAAACATCTTAGTACTTTCAAGCCTTTAATCAGACTCTTCCTTACAGAATATTTTATTTTATAAATACAAATACATGACTATTTCGAAAAGAAACGTGTGTATAATTATTATAGTTGAAAGCAGAAGTAGATATATATTATAATTATTTGCAGTACATTTACTTTATTATTGTATGCTGTGTGTGTAGTATTTTTTTATTTGTTTTCATTGAAGATTAAAAGTCATTTTTCTAAAATGTGACAATAAAATTAGTTGCCTTATGTTGTGTTTTTCAGAAAATGTAAATTCATTTTTGTAAATTTGACCGTACATTTCTAATTATACTGCAATATAAGAATCTCCAAAAACTCAACTTTAGCTCATTTTACAATTTTGATAATTTATTCATCTCTGTTTAAATTAAATGCATTATATGTAGTTTGTCATAGTTTTTATCTAGTATACTAGATATTTCCTGTTTTTTAAACAACTCTTGGAATTTGTATGGCTTATACTATACAAGTAAGCTTAGCTGTCTTAATTTAAGAAATTAAATTTTCTTCAATCTATTAATCTGAAGAGAATAAATAGCCTTAAAGCAACATTGCTTAACTTTGAAAGTAATTTGCATCAAAAACAATTCTATTGTGATAAATTTCAATTTTTTGTTAAGCCTAACAGTATAATTTTCATACCACATTTTTTACTTTAAAATATTAATTTTACTTTATTTTGTTTAAAAAAAAAAATGCAGGAGGTTATTTTTAAATAAGTATTTTATGCAATTTGCAGATTAAATAAGATGAAACTTACTTTTTATTTACTTTAAATCCACACTTTTTCTGACTACCACAACAAAGCTAATTAAATAATTTGAAAATGGCTACAAAATGCAACAGTGCAGCAGCAAATATGTTTTTTTTTTTTTTTTTTTTTTTTTCCCCCCAATTGAAAATCCATTCTGATATCTGAAATATATACTGATCTAGCTAAATAATTACTATTTGTATTTTTATTGAAAACTATCATTTTTAAACATTGACCTTAATGTTTGGTTACATTTGCAAACTGGTAATTTCAAAGAACACCATGCTTATCTTTAAAGAACTAAGTATTTTATCTGATATTGAAAATTCACCTTTTTTCTATCAGCAGTTCAATTTTTAGGTGGCATCGAACAAAGATAAGAGCCTTTTTGAAGATATTTATTGCATGTGCATTTTAAATATTCTTTGTAAATAAAGTTTAAGAAATAATAGATTTTATCAAAACAAAATTACCAATTTAAAATTTAGAAAATGAATTTTTGTCTTGCATATTTCTAACTTGAAATTTGAAGGCTCTGTCCAGGTTTTCATCCTCTTGTCCTAATTTCAGTAATTTTATTAATTTTACTTATATATTTTAAAGTGTGCAGCCTTTCCTTAAAAAAAATAATTTTGAAAGAGCTATTACAATTTTACGCTATGCATGAATAATTACACAAAACAGTTGAAGTATAAATAACTGGCACAGATGACATATGCACACCACGTTGGCGTGCTTTTCTTTTGATGCCAATTTCATAACTTACTTTTCTAATACCATTTTTTTAATTTTTTCTATTATTTTATAAAGAAAATTAATAATTATAGAACATAATAATTTATATCAATTTAAAAAAAAATAAAATAATTTATTAATAAGAAACAATGAGTGGGTTACCATAAAATCGCTAATCAGTAGCAATCATGCCAATGTGGTGCGGATATGACAACTGTGCCAGATAATTTAGCATTGTAATTGACTGCTATTGCTATAATTTTGTTAAAAGTTCGTTTTTAATGTATTTTTCTGGACAGTTTGTTTTTTCAAACCCCCCTGACTGAATTGAAAATTAAAATAAGCTATTTTTCTAAAACATGGCAATTGTAAAGTTAGAATAACTATTCATTTTCGTAAGTTTGGCAGTACATTTCTAATATAAGGAAAGGGCATGTTTACAAACAAACACTTCTGTCAACCAATCTACCACTACATTTTTTGTCATAGCGATCATTGTAGGAATCATCTGGCTGACGTAGCCCAATCATATCATACTTACTTATGCAATGGCAAACTTAGACCAATCAAATTCCCGGAGCTCATCCGTACAGTGTCAGTCGTTAAAGAACGGACTGGTTTTCTCCCTTATCCACAGTAATTCGTCCACAGTGACGTCAGCTGCCCTTTCCTTAAACTCAACTTTTGTTCATTTTTCGAATTTTGATAACAAGTTCCTCATTATTTAAGATAAATGTAGTACATATAATTTGTATTATTATTTTTAAGTAATTGCATAAAAAAACAAGTCTATTATGATAAATTTCTATTTATTTTTAGTTAAGTCTAACAGTATAACTTTTACCCCACGTGTTTTTTTGTTTTAAAATATTAATTTTACTTTATTTTATAAAAAAAATGCAGGAGATTATTATTAAATAAGTATTTTATGCAATTTGCAGATTAAATAAGCTTAACTTACCCTTTTTTATTTACTTTAAATCCACACTTTTTCTGACTACCACAACAAAACTAACTAAAAAAAATTTGAAAATAACTACTAAGTGTAACAGTGTAGCAGCAAATTTCTTTCATTCAAAATAAATTCTGATATCTGAAATATACTAATCTAGCTAAATAAGTACTATTTGTAATTTATATTGAAAATTATCATTTTTAAACCTTGACCCTGGTATTTGGCTGTCATTGCAAACTGGTAATTATGCTTGTTTTCAAAGAACAAAGTATTTTATCTGATATTGAAAAGCCATGTTTTTTTCTATCAACAATTCAATTTTTTCATTCCAAATTTAGAAAATAAACTTATTTTGCATATTTCTGACTTTAATTCTGAGAGGTCTGTCTAAGTTTCCAACCTTTTGCCTTAATTTTGGCTATTTATTAATATTGTGTTATATTAAAGTATGTCACTTTTCCTAAGGAAAAAAGAAAATTAAATTTAAATCTTGAGAATGATTACAATTTTAAGCTATGCATGACTAGTGTTTTGCTGAAATTTAACTTTGTAAAATCCCCTTTTTATATGAAGTTTGCTCAGGGGATTAAAAAATGGAGGGGAGGGGGTGAATGTAATGTAAACAAAGATGATTTTTAATGTATTGAAGCTCATCATTTGTGAATCTTTATTACATTTTTATCCCAAAACTTGATGAAAATTTAATGTAAAGAAAAGAACTTTTATATCATATCCTGTAGTATTTCTCCGATATCTTGGCAGAATCATATCCCTTTGGAAAATACCATGCTATAAATTTATTCCAATATTTGAATGTATTTTCATAATTAGCATTTTGCAATAAATATCTAGATGGTACAGTAGCGTAACTATTTTGGTTTTTGTCTAATGGTTTCAAATAAGTATGCTTAAATTTCTTAGCTAACTAATACTAATGCATTTGTAAATAATATTTGCTTTAAAAAAATAATTTATGTATATGAATGCATGTATGATATTCTTTTCTCTTTTATTTTGCTAGTTGCTTTAGCTGCTACAGTTGATGATAGAAATGTAACAAGGAATGTGTGAATAGATGTTGAGATGTATCTTTTCTGGACCTATTCATCAGCAACATCAGTTATTGTCACTAACATGATGACAAAAGAGGAAAATATACTGAGTCGAGGCTTTTTCGTTACTTCTGTGATGGCCAGGGATCTAGTGGTGGATATACGCTGTATACAGTCTGGATTTTTTCAAGAAACACCATATACTCTCTGTTTCTCAAGAAAGCTATAGTATATACATACACTCTAGGATGTACACTAGATTTTTGCTATGTCTGCATCATTGGTGATGGCCCGTTGGGAATGTGCTTGGAAGGCTATAGGTTAGAAATAATTTTTAATCTTTTGGGTTGCAAACTTGCAGGCTAAATCACACTTTATATCCTTTATGCATGTAGAAGCTACACATTTTTATTTTTCTGAAGATTACTTATATTTTGATTCATTGCCTATCTTTATGAAAAGTAAGTCACTTTTTGCTTTTTGAAACCTTCTATCTTTTATTATGTATTGCTGATGTAAGAGTAAATTCAATTTAATGATTAAAGATATTAATTTTTAAGGGATTTAGTAATGCAGGGGGATGCCTGTGTGCAGAATTTCAATTGTCGCCCCACATTCTTAAGAACCATTAATTCCCAAATTGGCTTAGTCCAAACTTTTATGTATTATATAGAAAAATGGACAAATCTGTATTCTTTAATCTTCAAAACCTCTGAATACATAAAACTTCATTGAGCAGATTCCTGCATTGAGTCCAGTTGTTTTTAATTTTTTTTAGCTACGGCTCAAATATACGTCACTTCCTTCAGTTTTAACTAATCAGATTGTTGAGCTCGGCCTGAGCCAATATGGGAATTAATAGCTCATTACATTCCTACATCAACTTCAATTTGTGGGAGAAAAAAAATCCATTAGTTTTTACAAATGTATAGTTTCAAATTTTCAAAATGTCAACTATTTTTTTTTTCCTGAAAATTTATTTAATAAAATATGTCTTTTTTTCAAAAGGGTTTTAATATATTTTTATCTTTTTTAAATTTCTGGTTCCAAACATGTTTTATTGAATTGAAAAATAAGGAAGATGGGCAGCTATAGAAATAAAAATTCAAAACAGAGCAAAGCCTGCGAAAATATAACTTGTCTGTATTAAAATCTTGTATTAAACGAGAAATTTCAATATCCTGGAAAAAATAATACAAATGCAATAATAATAGATTGCATCTAAACCAATGAAAGAAAATTGTCTGTATGTGTATGACATGGTCAGCGAAATCTACTTCATCTAAAAGTTTGAGGATAGTCAAAGACGGGTCTAGGTTCTGACACACCCCGGACTTAATTTTTTGATAATTAGCCAAGCTATCAAAAAGCAATCAGTTTTTTAAAAAATCAGCTCCATGATCAGTCCTTGCTTTTCGCAGAGCATAGAAGAGTGGAAACAAATTCAATTTTTTTGAGTGGAGAGGGGTGAGTAATTTAATATCTATTGGGCAAACTAATTAAAAATAAAACAGACAATATATTCTTAAGTTTCGTATTTTTCCATCTTAAACTTACCAATCACTTTAAAAAACATCGCTAGCAATCCTTCGATTTTTTTTTTTTTTTCAAAATTTGCTTTTGCAGACAAACATTTCTCCCTTTTGTCCCCATTCTCTCAGAGTTCGATTTTAGACACACAGCAATAAAAAAAATTTATAAATTTGAGACCATCTCTTCAACTATTGTTTTTCAAAAATGCAAATTTTAATTCTCAAAAAAGTCACGACCAAGGTAACTCTCGCATTTCGGAGACTATCTTTTTCCTATTCTAAAAAAACATCAGTATTTTAACACAATCTTGTTAGATTGTATTAAAACTTTAGATCACATTTGCATCATTAATAAAAATTTCGAGGCATAGAAATATTTGGGGAGTTTAAAAAATCTGAGAAATTTTTGGTGAAAATGCAAAAATGTGGGATGTTTTGTGGCAAGCTCAGATGATATTTCCACTATTGAATATTATTTTTTTCACAAAATTTTATAAAGGCCATCATATGTACTAAAATTTCATGTATTTTTTGGATGATTAAAACTTTTTTTGTTATGATAAAAAAAATCCGACGAGGAAAAAAAAAATTATACTGGATATCTTTCCCTTTTTGAAAGGTGCATTTAAAAAAAATTGTAAAATAAGGTTAACAACTTGAAAAAAAAAAATTTCTAAAATTGGATTTTCTGAATTTTTTTAAAGCTGTTGAACCCACTTCTTGGCAGAAACACACATACACAAATCAGGGTGTTTACTCTCAACGATGGCTTATTCCTAAATCGTTAGTCATAAACATATAGTTCCAATTACAAAAATGTTTTAAATGAGGTAAAGAAATATTTTAAAATTGATTTGGGTTAAACAGGGGTGATTGTGTTAGTTATATACCTGAATTTAGGTATTTTTTAAAATTTACAGTACCAAAATTTCAATTTTTCTGATAGTTCAATTCATAAAATAAGATTAAACTATCAATTTCATAAGACTGCTAAACATAATTAAAATTTATAAGTTACGTAATTTGACCTCTCTGTAATAAATTATATTATCTTCCCCCCCTGTTCACATAGAGATAAATTTTCTTGCTAAAATTTCAGATATTTCTTCATGAACTTACAATCACCCCTGGTTAATAAAAGTATTTATTAAAAAATTATGAAATTTAAATTTTTATATGGTCACCCAGTGTTATGTTTATTTGAAAGTGGAGAAAGCACTTTTTATTTGCCTCTACCCACAATTAGGCCAAAGTGATCGTGATAATGACAGCACATCGCGGAGAATGGTGGCCTGCAAACGACCCACGTGACCATCCTTACTTCACTTAAAAAAACAATAAAAATATTCTTTATCCATGATGACATAAAATGTCAAACATAAAGTTAAAAAATATAAAATTGAAAAGGTAAAAAAAGTTACCTGTCAAGTCCTTGGCTGTTGATGACAAATAAATCCAGACAATAGGCACAAAAAAAATTATTATGCACACAAAATTTGAAGAAAACTATTTTTATTTCATGAAGAACTTGTTTCCCTTTTTCATGAATAAATATTTCTTCACATATTTATATTATTTTTGACTCGTACATATTAATCTCTCTCTTCATAAAAAACCATATCATAATATATGCTAATCACAACAATTGCTATCTCTAAGCAATAAAAATTCTTTGTCAATAATATAATTTAGATATCTCAACAGGATGTAAATTATAAATTTTCTCATGACATAAAAGGAGAATATAATATTATTTCTTCTTGAAAAAGAGCAACTTTCATAATATGAACTTTCAAAAAAAAACAAAATATATTATATTTCATATTGCATAGATACAAACCAATATTTTCTTCATAACGCCCCGTGAGTAATCAAAAATTATATATATAAAATTGGGCAAAATAATGAAGTAAAAACTTTATGAGAATCAAATATCTTCATTTGATGAAAGAAAAAATGTTCACCTCTTAAATCACACGTTCTTCACCTCTGCTTGTTTTTTTCAGAGGATTGAGAACATATAAAAGCACAATTGAAGAATTAATCACAAAAATATTTGACGAAAATTTTAGACGAAAAGATGAAGAATAAAACTATTTAGAATAAACATGTCGACAACCTTCTTTAGTTAAAAGTGGCATCAATAGAGCAATACATAAAAGGCTTCACGACGTCATCTCATTTAATACGCATATCCAAACAGAGTGCACAACAAAAATACTTTCAGGATCCTTTGAAACAAAAGGTTTGTTCCTCGTTGCTTAACAGAAATCAACACCACTTTCCTAGATGCATTTTGAGGGCAGCACTTTTTCTTTGCCGCACTTAAAAATCAGCATCGCAATATTATCAACATAACAAAAAAAAACCGTTCCATCCTTCGTTAACGGGGGAGCACCTCTGCCCCGAAATTACACTAACAACTTTCAATCATACGACTGCATCCATTACGGCAGGTGTCTAGCAGCGCAACTCACGCAGGTGGCCGCGAGCCCAGGGGAAAAAGAGAAAGGGTTATTGTAAATGCAAAATACGCCAATTTGGCAGTGAGCAACAGAGGGGGTGAGGAAAAACTAAGCCAAATTACAATATACAGTATGAAAAGATATGTAACTAATAAGAATAAAATTGATAACCATCTTAAGAGGGGAGGCCAAAGCCGGTGGCCATGTACTTAACGGCTTGAAATACGTCACCTGTGAAATTTAATTTGATAGGTTAGGGGTGTGTCCGAATAAACGGAAGTTCCACCCAAAAGAACTAGCGAGAATGTTCTCGAACAAATTTAAAACCGGAAGGAATGATTTCAAACAGAATTTTACCGGCTTGGAACATTCGAAAGCTAAGTAAGAAAGAAAACATTACAGGCGACGAAATGAAAATAAGCGAAACCGAAATTAAATTTAAATTGAGAACATTAATAAAAAGGAAGGTGATATGAAATAAAATGGCTAATAAAATTGAATTAAATTAAACATATGGGGGGGGGTATGGAGTAACCACCACATATTACCCAGGGTCCCCCAAAAGAAAATATTGGTGAGATGACAAAAATGACAATTTTTCATCGAGACAATATTTTCTAACACATGTACAAATATGCTAAATAATTACACAAAATAAATGTATCAGCAATAGTTATAAAAATATACATAATTGTTGTACATGATATTTGAATAATAAAAAAATAATTACTGTTATGATAGTAATCCTTATGAAAATATACCAACTGTAGTAAATGTTAACATGAAAGGTATATAAAGTTTCTTCCAGAAGTATCTATCATATATATCAAAAAAAATTTAAAGTCTATGTCTATGTGCAACAGTCCTTAACTTTAACGAGTCTCTTGTTAGGCTGTGCAAAATGCACTTATAATAGTAGAATGCTTTAACATATGTCGCAATATGTGATTATACAATAATATGTATATTTATATTCTCAGTTGTGAACAAAAATGAAATATACTATAACTGTATATGAATCATACTATAACTATATATAAAATATATGGTTTCAAATAACACATAATAAATTGAATGAATTTGTAAGTTGAAAGTTGAACAAAAATATATATATAAATGGTGTAGAGAGATTAGTTATGCTCTCATAAAAAAAAAATTTCTTATATCACCACATAGCCTTTTAAGCTTTCAATAAATCTTAAATGAATAAACTTTAGTATTATTCAATAACACATTTTTGCAGAAAATAAAAATAATTAAGTTGCAAAAAGAATGTCAACAAAAGCATGATATTATTTTCCAATAAAAATATCTTCAAAGTGAATATAATAATTTTCAAAGAGAGAATTTTTACACTCTCATAAAGGCATATTCTTGAACATTTTCAATATAAATTGACAATAATTGCATAAATACCTTTAATACTATACTTCATTCAAAATAAACATAAAACATAAGATGTTTAATATTTTGAAAAAAAGGGAAGGAATTTATATGAATATGTCGACTTACAAACAAAAATCAATTATGTCAAAATTTCTATATAGAAGATATTTAGAACATATTTACTTGTAATTTTCAAACATTTTTTTTTTAAAAAAAAAATTAAGTAAGTGATCACTTTTGCATTTGTCATAAATCAAGAATTTGCTTTATATAAATATATATAATGACTCATTAAACATCTTTGGATCCAAAGTATAAACACTCAAAAGTATACAAAAAAAATATTATATACTACTTATGGTGAGTCATTCACTTTCTATATTTCACCAAGAAGAGAAGAAATATTAGTATATATAAGTTTATCATGCACTTTCTTTTCTTTTTTTTTTTATCAAAAGAGGTTAAATGTTACAACATGCATGCATTGTAAAGAGAAGACACAATAGGGAAAATAATTTGATGAGTACTCATATTTATGTTTACCTTATATCAACTACAATTTCACCTTTCTTATTATAATGCACATTTGTCAAAAATAAATTTAAATAATGACATAATATTATAACAAGAATATAAAAAGACAAATTCTTTCTCAAATTTTTTTTTTTGCATCAACTATTGTAAGTAAAGACTTTGTAAGATTTAACAGTAGTAGAGTATGGCATACATGAGATTATATGTATATATTGTAATAAATATGACTTATAGATAAATACAGTAAATAATAAAACTATTGAAAATCATACATACATCCCGAGGATGACCGTTGAGTTGTACCAGGGAGAAGAAGACTTAAATAAAATGAAAAAAAATAATAACAGCTGCCTGCAGCCTGGAGAAAAGAAAAAAAAATTACATAGCGATTCTTCTTGCTGGACAATCAGTGCGGCTAGCTTCGACTGAATATATTACAAAGCAAAAGTCATCCTGTAAAAGGAAAAAGAGAGTTAGTCTATTTTTTATGTAGTTTATGATTGCGAGGACGAAGATCATAACTTCTATATTGAGTGGATTTGTTTTTAGCACCAGTATGAGTGCTATCAGGAGGAGCTTGTGACAGTACCGATTTACTGGAACATGAAGATGTTTGCTGGCATTTAGAAGAAGAAAGAATTTGAGGAGAAGTATTACAAGCTGCATCATGATTTGAAACTTGAATAGAAGAGTGTTGCCTCACAGGAGTGGAGGATGCATTATCAACAGCTGATTGATCATGTGATGCACCTTTTGAAGAAACTGAAGGATGTTGCAGTGCTTCATTTCTCTTTTGAAGCTTCAAGATTCGATTAGTGTGAATCAACATTGGTGAAGCATGACTATTATTGGGATCTTGAATTTGAATGAGCACAGGAGAAATTATTTTCTTGACCACATATGGGCCTTGTATTTTTTTGTTAAACACATTGGGAAATTTTACGTAAACAATGTCATTAACATTGATGTTGGAAAACTTTAATTTTTCTCTGGATTTTTGGTACACCTTTTGTCTAGATGATTCGTTATTCTTGTAAGCTTGATAGTATATTTTTTCAATAACATCCATCAATTTATGAATTTCATATGCAGTGTTGAGAATTTTCCATGAAACTTGAGATTTATAATTGGAATAAATATCATTTATTTCTCTGCCAAAATGAAGAAGATTTGGGGAGAACTTTGTAGCTGGATGAGGTGTAGCGTTATATATGGATTGATGAATTTTTAGAGCTGTGGGTACATCACATCCTTGTGAAGCCATTGTGTTCACAGACGATTTTATTTGAGAATTGACACGTTCACTTAAACCGTTAGCTTGGGGATGGGCTACAGAACTATGTTCCAACTTAATGCCAAGCTTTTTGTTAAAATATGAAAACATATCACTCGTAAATTGAGAACCATGATCAGTAAGAGTTAATTCAGGTTTTCCATGAGTGGAAATATAATGCAATAAAGCCTTTGTAACTGACTCAGCACTGATATTATTCAAGGCATATAATTCTAAATGACGAGAAAAATGGTCTATCATTGTTAACACATATTGACGATTTCTCAATGGGCCGAGTAAATCCATAGAGACCTTTTGATTGGGAGCTGTTGGGAGTGGTGCAGGTAGGTATGGAGCAGTGTTTTTTTTATGATTCTTATTTACTAAACAAATTTCACAAGAGTTGACATAATTAATGGTATCAGAAACAAGGGTTTTCCAGGTAAATCTTTTCTTTAAATTAACAATGGTTTTATGAATTCCAGTATGAGTAATATGAGCAATTCTTAAGGCCTTTGCTCGAAGTGATAGAGGTAAAACAGCTTTGTGTAGCTCGATATCTTCTGAAGAGAAATGACCATTATAGCAAAGTAACTCATTACTTGGATTAATATAGTAGCCATTTAAACTTTTAGATTTTTTATTATTTTTAAGGTCTTCATAAATTTGTTTGATTTTTGTTCCTTCTGTTGTTCAGAGAAGATGGTGTGATCAAGAATTTCTAATAAAGGATCTTGGTTATTATCATTATTAGAAGGTGAAGAATCACTCTGAAGATGACATGTATGGTGGATTTTGTCAACTAAACCACATGGAAAGTGAGGAATGTCATTATGTAAATCGTTTTGATTATCAACAACAGGTAGAGGTTCTTGTGAAGAAATAAGATCTGGATTACTATTGAGATCTTCAGTAGGAATGTGAGGAGTTCTACTCAGAAAATCTGCCAAGACATTTTCTTTGCCTGGAACATGTTGGAATGTGTACGAGTATTCTGACAGTTCTAACATCCAACGAGTAGTAATATCAGCAGGTGATGTAGCTTTTTTATAATTATTAAGTGGTTTGGCATCAGATAGTAGAATAAAGGGTCGACCAAAAATATAGTATTTAAAAGCAGTTATGCCTTTGTAAATGGCATAAAGTTCCAATTTGATGGCAGGGTAGTGTCTTTCTGATTGAGATAGAGTTTTAGAATAATAGGAGATAGGTTTTAGTTCACCATCAAATTTCTGCATAAGAACAGCTGATATTGCTGTTTTTGAGGCATCTGTATTAACATAAAATGTTTCATTCCAGATAGGAAGATTGAGCATAGGTTTATGAAAGAAAATGTCCTGTAATTCTTTAAATGCATTTTCTTGTTCAGATTTCCAAGAAAACTTATTTTTAGGTTTGGTGACTTCGATGAGAGGAGCAATCAATTTAGAAAAATTAGGTATAATTGATCTATAAAATGAACACAAGCCGATAAAACTCTTTGTTTGCCTCTTGGTTTTAGGCTTTGGAAAGGAGGTAATTTTTAAAATATTACTTGTAATAGGAAGAATTTTATGATCTGTGAGTTGGAAACCCAAAAAGTTAATGCTTGTTTGCATAAATGCACATTTTTCAGGAGACAGAGTAATGTTATTAGCAATGAGAGTGTCTAATAGCTTTGTGAGTTTCATGGACATTTCTTCAAATGAATTAGCACCCACTACAATATCGTCTTGATATGCATAACAGGAGTCAATCTGAGATAATTGAATCACAGAGTCGATTAATTGTTGGAAAGTGCTGGCGGCCGTCTTCAAGCCAAATACTAAACGTAAATATGTAAAAATTCCCCATGGTGTAGTAAAACTAAGTTTATCTTGCATATCTTTAGGTACAGCAATCTGCCAATATGCAGAGGGTAAATCAAGAGTGGTATAATATTTAAATTTTGACAACTGCACCAATAAATTTTGAATTCTAGGAAGAGGATATGAAGATGGAATTATTATGGAATTTAACAATCTTAAATCAAGAGCCAAACGATACTTTTGAGGCTTAGACATATCAGTTCTCTTCTTTTTAACAAGAAGCATGGGACACGCCCAAGATGAATTTGACCTCTCAATAATACCAGCGTTCAACATTTGATTAATTTGGTCAAGAGCTTCTTGCTCGAGTGCTTGAGGTACAGGAAAAGGTAATGTTTTTACTGGATGAGAATTTAACATGGTAAACTGAGGATTGACCAGGTCAGTATGACCTAAAGTGTCAAGAGATTTCGAAAAGGCAAGCGCTTTACTACATAATAATTTTGTTAAAGCTTCCCTTTCATGAGGAGGTAAATGTTTAAGATCAAAGTCATTTGGAGATAATTCTTGAATACGTTTTCTCTTAATCTCTTCAGATGGCAAAATTAAAGTACAATATTCGTTTTCAAATTCTAAATCAAAAGAGTATTCTTCAATATCTTTTTCATCTACATTGATACATTCACCAATAATTGAATTTTTATTTAAATGAATATCGAGCTTTGAAACATTCTGACATACAACCAAAAATAAATCATTTTGAATGGAAGATTTTGAGTGTAATGATTCATGTAATACCAGACCCTTGTTTTTTAAATTGGGTTTGAAAACAAAATATTCAGATGGAGGATTGAGATACTTAACATGTAAATAAACAAACGAATTAGGAGGTATTACTTCTCTATTGAGTAATTGTACCATGTTGGAATTCACCAAGACTTTATTACCATAATTTAAATGAGTTTGCTTTTCACTAAAATAGTTATCATCATTAGTATTCTCAGATGAGAAATTCTTACTAGGAATATTATTATCATTAGTAGACACATAATTCACCATATTACCATAATCAGTTGGAAAATAATTAGAAAAATAAGTAAAATTACCATCAATATAAGGATTATGAAAATTCATAGCAGAATGAGCCATACTATTTGTAAACAAACCATTATTTTGAACATTATAACAATAAGGATAGGTTGTATAATTGTTGGACAACTGCAAACTTGAATTATCACAATTTGCACAAGTATTATCAATGTAAGTATCACTCGTTAGATTATTTGATATAGGCCTTTCATAAGAAGGCATTCTGTGTGCATCAAGAGAATATGGTACATTTGAATTCACATAATTATATTCAGAATTCATAAAATAGCAAGTAGGAGATTCATTATAACTTTGAAAAGGAATGTGTTTGTCCTTAATTAGGATAGACTTAAAACTTGGAGAAATAGTAATAGAATGTTTGTTAATAAACTCAAAGCCAAGTATGGCTTGAAAGTGAACATTTTGAATTTTTGTAAGGTAAAATACATGATGAAAAAAAAATTTATCAATTTTAAATGCTATCTCTATGCATCCTTTGAAGAAGACCTTAGAATTTATGGTGGAAACTGATACATTTCTGGATAAAAATTTGTAATGAAGCCTGGATTTAATGCTATTAAAGCATTCTTCATCCAAAAGAGATAAACTTGATCCAGTATCTATTAATGTGGCGATTTCATTATGTTGAACATTTATTAGGATGCATGGAAGAACATAAGAGTTGTTAAAAGAACTGCATATGACATGATTTTCTTGTATGTCATCGTTGATTTGAAAATTTTGTTTGGAAGGCAAAGAATTATATGAACAAGAAGATTTGTTAAATTTAGATGTCATAGGAGAAGTTTGGACGGCTGTGGATGACACTAAAGTGACTGACGAGCGTTTGTCTAATTGTTGATGTTTGTTGTTGTTGTTGTTAAAGTGTACTGACCCTGAATGAGAATTACGGGAGAGAAGGCGGTCAGTAGAACCAGTCTCCCTTATTTGTTTAAATGATAAACATTGTTATTTTCAGAAGAAGAAGAGGTGTGGCTTTTCTTTCTGTAAGGGTGAGACGAAACCTGAGTTGAAGAGTTTTGATTAGAATTACCAATAATGTTTTTAAATTTGTAACAGGTATCCATACGATGATTAAATTTCCCACAGAACGCACACTGCACAACATCTCGTCTGTGATAAAAGGATGTAGAATTTTTTTTGTGAGAATATTTGTCAAAGGTTGGTTGATAAGGACGTTTCCGGTGAAAGTTTTGATGACGAAAATTATTGTTACGTTTATTTGTAGCCTCTTGTCTCGGTGGAGAAGGCGAAAATGTCCTAGGACTTCTTTGAAAATTACGAGAAGTATGAGAACTGTCCTTTTGAGTTTGTAAAGGAGAGTAGTTGGTTTGAGAATTGTGATAAATTTTATCCTTCGTATGCTTTATAGGAGTTTTATGAAGAGTATTACTAGAATTATCGTGGACATTTTCAGAATCGATACAATAGGCTTGATTAAAATTTTCATAAGATTTTTTAGGGGGAGAGTCATAGATATTTTGAAGAAAAGTTGCTCGTTCAAGAGCTAATTCGAAGGACGTAATATTTTCTTCTAAGAGTTTACGTTTGATTTGCTTAGGTAAAGCCTCAAGAAAATGAGTAAACTTTAATGAATTAAGAGCAGAAAGATCCAATTTTGGATAAGCAAGTCGAAGTTGTTTATCCAACTGAAAAGCAAAATTTTTAACTGATTCATTTGAATCTAAGGTCAAGTTCTGTAAAGATTTTAGAGAAACAGACTTTTTCGTGGGTAAGAAATAGTCTATAAATGCTTTTCGAATTTCACTAAAATTAGAGTTCTTGAGCTGTGACTGAGTTTCCAGAAAGAAGAGTAAGGCGGTGCCCTCAAGTTTTGATTTAAAGAGAACAAAAAGTTCCTTGTCTGTAAAGTTATTTAGTTCCTGTAAGTCAGATAATTGATCGAAGAAAAATTCTACAGTCTGAGGGTTACCGTCGAAAGGTTGGATTGCAATATTTAGTTTGGCTTTTGGAGGCATGATGAAATAATTAATATAAGAACTCAATGTATGACATGATAAATTTGGTTATTGACTGGTCTTGTGATGAATAATATATATATAAATTGACTCGTTATTTAAAATATTGATGACTTTCATTTACTTCATACATCATTTTTATATGTAAAAAAAGAGGAAGAAAACGTATACTAACATATTAGTATCATATGAAGAATATAAGACCCAAATATTTTATGTAAATATTTATATATAATATGGCTCAAAACATAAATTATTATATGTATGACAAGAAGAATAATTTATCTTAGCATGAACAATAATTTTTACCAGTACCTCCGTTAAATAATGCATATATTAGTTATAAATTATAATAATGCAAGAAGAAATATATTGATAAATTATGTTGTATATATAATGCACTGCTCCAGAAAAAGATAATATTTCAATACAAGATCAATATAAATATTGTATTTGATTACTGCACCATACCCAACAAAATATAATTATATAAAACATTAATCACTATATGAAGAAAAATAACTTGAAAAAAAAATAATGTAGAATGTTCAAGCGTTGGTCACGGCTCCAAAAGAAATAAAGTGTTATGTTTATTTGAAAGTGGAGAAAGCACTTTTTATTTGCCTCTACCCACAATTAGGCCAAAGTGATCGTGATAATGACAGCACATCGCGGAGAATGGTGGCCTGCAAACGACCCACGTGACCATCCTTACTTCACTTAAAAAAACAATAAAAATATTCTTTATCCATGATGACATAAAATGTCAAACATAAAGTTAAAAAATATAAAATTGAAAAGGTAAAAAAAGTTACCTGTCAAGTCCTTGGCTGTTGATGACAAATAAATCCAGACAATAGGCACAAAAAAAATTATTATGCACACAAAATTTGAAGAAAACTATTTTTATTTCATGAAGAACTTGTTTCCCTTTTTCATGAATAAATATTTCTTCACATATTTATATTATTTTTGACTCGTACATATTAATCTCTCTCTTCATAAAAAACCATATCATAATATATGCTAATCACAACAATTGCTATCTCTAAGCAATAAAAATTCTTTGTCAATAATATAATTTAGATATCTCAACAGGATGTAAATTATAAATTTTCTCATGACATAAAAGGAGAATATAATATTATTTCTTCTTGAAAAAGAGCAACTTTCATAATATGAACTTTCAAAAAAAAACAAAATATATTATATTTCATATTGCATAGATACAAACCAATATTTTCTTCATAACGCCCCGTGAGTAATCAAAAATTATATATATAAAATTGGGCAAAATAATGAAGTAAAAACTTTATGAGAATCAAATATCTTCATTTGATGAAAGAAAAAATGTTCACCTCTTAAATCACACGTTCTTCACCTCTGCTTGTTTTTTTCAGAGGATTGAGAACATATAAAAGCACAATTGAAGAATTAATCACAAAAATATTTGACGAAAATTTTAGACGAAAAGATGAAGAATAAAACTATTTAGAATAAACATGTCGACAACCTTCTTTAGTTAAAAGTGGCATCAATAGAGCAATACATAAAAGGCTTCACGACGTCATCTCATTTAATACGCATATCCAAACAGAGTGCACAACAAAAATACTTTCAGGATCCTTTGAAACAAAAGGTTTGTTCCTCGTTGCTTAACAGAAATCAACACCACTTTCCTAGATGCATTTTGAGGGCAGCACTTTTTCTTTGCCGCACTTAAAAATCAGCATCGCAATATTATCAACATAACAAAAAAAAACCGTTCCATCCTTCGTTAACGGGGGAGCACCTCTGCCCCGAAATTACACTAACAACTTTCAATCATACGACTGCATCCATTACGGCAGGTGTCTAGCAGCGCAACTCACGCAGGTGGCCGCGAGCCCAGGGGAAAAAGAGAAAGGGTTATTGTAAATGCAAAATACGCCAATTTGGCAGTGAGCAACAGAGGGGGTGAGGAAAAACTAAGCCAAATTACAATATACAGTATGAAAAGATATGTAACTAATAAGAATAAAATTGATAACCATCTTAAGAGGGGAGGCCAAAGCCGGTGGCCATGTACTTAACGGCTTGAAATACGTCACCTGTGAAATTTAATTTGATAGGTTAGGGGTGTGTCCGAATAAACGGAAGTTCCACCCAAAAGAACTAGCGAGAATGTTCTCGAACAAATTTAAAACCGGAAGGAATGATTTCAAACAGAATTTTACCGGCTTGGAACATTCGAAAGCTAAGTAAGAAAGAAAACATTACAGGCGACGAAATGAAAATAAGCGAAACCGAAATTAAATTTAAATTGAGAACATTAATAAAAAGGAAGGTGATATGAAATAAAATGGCTAATAAAATTGAATTAAATTAAACATATGGGGGGGGGGGTATGGAGTAACCACCACACCCAGTTCTATAAGTTATATTTAGTAAATTCTTTCTATTACACTAACAAGAAAGACAAAAAAAAAAGTACTGTTCATATAATGATATCATTTATAGACAGCCCCAAAGTCATAAAATTTGCTTTTTCATAGTCTAATTGTTCCTTTAACCCCTTGGGGATGAACAACCGGTGTACATAGACTGCATCATTCCTATGGAAAATATATCAGCTTTAAAAATCTATTTTGAAAAATCGGGTCAACCTGAATCTGACCTGCAGTAGAAATATAGATGTCATACAGAAAAGAAAAAAAATGCGTTAAATTAAACGTATTTTTTTTTTTTTTTTTTTTTCTTGAAATCTGGTATTTTATTCTTGAGTATTCTTCATATTCAATAACTTTTCCATATGGTAATTTCATATTTCTAAAAGTGGAACTCAAAAGTTATGAAAACAAAACACTACAAATAGAAAATGCTTGCTATTTGAGGAATTAACAAAAGCAGTTACACACAGAGATAAGCTTCTACTGTGCTTTAGAAAACTACTAAAATTCAAAGTTTAATCAAGAAGGAAAGTATAATTGGGAACTTATTTACTTGTAATAAAATATGGAATTTGATGGATGATAGATTTCGTTATATAGAGACTCGACTGTATATTGAAAAATCATTCAGACAAATACCTTTTCAGGGACAACAAGTTTCTGTGTGCCTCAGAAACATTGATTGAATTCATTTGCAAATATAATGCAAAGTGATAGTGACAACTACACTATAAACTAAAATGATTGGAGTTATTTATGTTGAGTGGTTTAATACTTAAAAATGAGCATCAGATATATTTTAAGTTTTAGGCAACCAAATGACTGTGCTGACATAATAATCTAAATCCTACTGTGATACCTAAGTAAATATTAAAAGTAACATAACAGTAATAAAAACAAGTAGATGAGTATGATGGCAGATTGCTCAGAAAGTTTTGTTTTATATCTTTCAAAACAACTTAATTTTAATTAATAAATCCAAATTGTTAATTTATAATTAGCAAATTTTTACATAGATGGTAGCATCAGTATATTTAATTTTAAAGTAAAACGAAGTTCTTTATTTTAATTAAATTAAAAATGTTCAAATCAAATTATTTAAATAAACTTCAAAGTTCCAAATTTTTTGAAAACCCGAAATAAAAAATAATAGCGGAGATATAAATAAAATTCTAAATTTCTAATAACAAAAAAAAAAAAAAAAAAAAAAAAAAAACTGTTTAAACGAAATTAAAAATGCTGAATCATTAATAAACCGCTAGTTTTTAAAATAGAATGAAAAGTGTAATTAAAAAAAAAGCATATATTATGAATATTAGTGATAAGAAAATACTATAAACCCTTAAATTGGCAAAAAATACGATTTTTTTTTTTTTTTTTAATTTAGTCCATCTTTGTATGAAAACTGAAAAGTTCCAGTGTTGCAGTTCGAATTACGAACCTTCTGTTTACTAGCCAGACGCTCTTCCTCCAAGCTATGATGTCTACACAAAATACATTCAAATTAAGGTACTCTTTTAAAATTTAAATCATAGAAATGAACGGATGACATTGATAAAATTGATTTCATTAAAATAATAGACTTTTTAAAAAATTCTGATTTATTGTGGAACACAAAGTATTCAACAAAATTTGAAGTCTCTGACTTAATAGTTTTTGTATACAGACTCTGTGACAGATGGACAGACAGAGGATAGAGACAAATAGGATTCCATCAGGTGAACAAAACCCTAAACAAAGCATATTGAAAAAAACAATATCCTCTTCAATTTAGATTTAATAGTTACAAATTGTTAAGATGTTTTTACAACAAAAAGATACAATACCCTAATACAGATACAGATTACTAAGAGAATTTATGTTATTATAAATAGTTGTTTACTAACCTGATAGCTTTTTGATCAGTTTTTCATTGGACCTGGCTACATAATCTATAATAACATTTTTATACTAATTTTAAAATATGTCTCTTTTTACATTCATGAAAAGAAGATTAGAGAAGGTCTTGGCTTAAAGTACACTGCTAAAGAAATTAGGGGAGTAAGCATAAAAGTGAAGAGGAGACAGCCATGAATGGGCATAAAATAAAGAGTATATTTATATTAATGCGCAATACGTTTTCAATGAAATATGACTTTCGCGAGAATGAGTATTAAATGGGCATTATGAGCCGATGCTAGTTTGAGAGCAATCATACAAAAATGCAACATGTTCATCGTAGAGATTGGCACTGGACAGTTATACAGTTGGCAAAAAAAGTATTTGTACACTTCATTTTTTTAAATTATAATGAAATTAAACAAACGATTTAAGCAAAAAATACTGTAATACATTAATTTAATGCATTATATTATTATAGAAGCAAAAACAAAATTAAACGAATCGATTTTTTACATTATAATAAACAAATATACAAAAATATAATGCAAAAAAAGTATTTGTACACTATATTAATGTAATATAATTAATGAAAAATTAGTAAAATGATGCAAATTAATATTTTGTGTGAATTTATTTAGTGTTTTTGACTACTTCTAGATGGTGTGACATAGATTCCACCAACTTTTTTGTAGCGGTCTGGTTAATGTTATTCCATGACACAATAAGAGCTTCTTTAAAACTGTTTTTTACTGATACATATTTTTTTCTCGGATTTTTGCATCCAATAGCATCCACAAATTTTCTATTGGATTCAAGTCTAGAGATTTTAGAGAAATTACCAGTCATCTTCGAGTATTGTAGTAACCATGAGCTGGTGATCACAGCAGTATGCTTTGGTCGTTATCCTGCAGAAAGTTAAAAGCTTCCTCTATGCATAATTTCTTAGCACGGTTTAATAAATTATGCCGCGACACATCAATGTATGTTAAACCTGTCCTTCCATTGTCAATAAATTTTAAATGTCCTGCTCCATTAGAAGCTATACACCCCAAAACTATAATATTTCCCCCAACATGCTTAATAGTTTGAAGTATACGTTTTGGATCTAGAACAGTTTTATTCTTAAGCCATTTTTTTCGAATGCTTGGTGGTAAGAAAATTCCGAATTTTCCCTCATCAGAAAAAATTACTGTTTTCCAAAAATCCAATGATTTACTTCTGTATGCGAAAGCAAATACTATGCATTTTCGCCTATTTGTTTCGCTGATGAATGGATTTTTCCTTGAGGTTCTTCCTTTTAAATCTGCATTGAGAAGAATATTTTTTATTGTTTGAGGTATTACTCTGATGCGAGAAGATGTCGCAAGGTCTCCAGCAAATTTTTGAACCGAACGCATAGGATTTTTTAAAGCTTTTTTAACAACACTCCCTTTTTCCCTCATTGTTAGTTTGCTGAGAAGTCTTGGTTTTCATTGAATTTCGATGCTTTTAATTTATTCATAGTGTCCCACTATATATCCAATAGTTGTAAATGGTAATTTAATAGCTTTTACTAATTCTTGTTGCGAATTTAAATTTTTATTATGCTCAATCATAGGATTTCATCTATCTAGAGGTGCCTCTCTAGTTTTAGGTTCTATACTTAATTACTTCAAGAGCAAATTATATTAAATGTCATACAAATATAATATGAAGTTAAAAATTATTAACAGCTTCTGTAAAAGTAGTCCTTTGAACCATAAACACTATAAAACACAGTATATATCAGGATGGAGAAATGTACAAATACTTTTTTTGCAAGAAATTTTTAAACTTTTCCTATTAGAAAATTATTTTACATCTTTATCGAAATTTTCTGTTATGTAATTTAAAATGCACGGTAAACAGACTGTATTAAAACTATTTTTGACAAAATATCTGCTTTTATTTAGTTAAAAATTAAAAATTTTAGAGTGTACAAATACTTTTTTTGCCAACTGTATAGTATCAGAGTGAGGGTTTAATTTTTTCAACAGACTCATGCCTAAGGCCGAGATCAAGTGTACACTTTTTTTTTCTATGTAGTAGAGTTGTACCAGAACTAGACTTAAATTTTCTCAGAATGTGTGTGGCAGTTACTATGATTTTTTTTAAATATTAATAGCGATAATAAACTTCTGTTAACGGAACTTCCTGGCAAATTAAGCACATACGTAACGATTGGTTTCTAGAAGAATGCCTTGATCCATTTTTCAAATACTCAATACTGTACTGCTTCTTTGATTAAATATTTTGAAATAAAAAAGTTTTCCCTATATAAGTTTAAATAAACTTACTTTTGAACAAATTTATAGATATAACGATTTTTTATCACTTACACTAAGGTTAAACAAATTTTTACAACTGATTCAAATCACAGGTTCTTTTAAAAATCTTTGTTCAGACAAGTGTCGTCATACTTCAGAATTTTTCGAAATACAGGTTAATAAAAAAAAAAGTTATTATAATTATATAAATATTGTAATTATAAATATAATTATTGCGATTTGTTTACTCCACAACTTTTAAATTCATAATGATTTTTAATTCGAGTCGTAGCCCTTCTTCAAGTTCCACGGCTATTTTTTGATATTAGTGAAAAATCCCCCCCCCCTCGGATTTAGTTTGTCTGTATAGATTTATATTTAAAGGTGCAGTTAAGGTTTTGTCTCGGATTGGGCAAGGTAGAGAAGATAAACTATTTTCATTATATTAATTCCTAAATAAGTTGGTATGCCATGACTGCCCCCTCATTTCTCTCTAGACTCGCTATCGCCTCCTTGGAAGGCTCCAGTGCCCACTGGGGGGGGGAGGGGGGGCAGTACCGCCCCCGTTGGGAACCTATGGCTTAGAGAATAAAAATTCTACTATACACTACAGAAATTAAAAAATAAGTACATTCTAAATAGCTGCTAACCGTGTGAATGTTTCAAACATTCTTGCATCTGTAAATTGCAATGAGATTTCAACTATAACCGATAAATAAAAATTTATGATTGGCCAATGATACTTTGCATACAATTGATGAACAGAATGGTAAATGACAAATTCAACATCATATTTCAGCAAAACTTTTCTCGATTTGGCGATTGATGCAAGTAATTTTGTTGGATTTTATCGGCACATAAATAATGATAAACTGATAATTGAGAAACATTTATCCTATAATTCTTTGACTATTTCTAAATTGAATTGGTGTTGAGTCAATACTTTTGTGAAATAAAACATATTGCCCAGTTAAATTGATGGCATTAAGCTCACAGGCTATGCATACTAATTGTATATTACAGCCTTATATTTTCAAGGGTTAATGCTGTTCAAAAAACAAGGGGAGAAATAGCTCACCCTATTTCTTCTTTTTATACTTAATCATTGATTAATTATAACCCTAAATTAATCAGGGATGCGTGTTATCATATAAAAAATCTACATCCAAAATTCAGAGCAAATTGAGTAATTCTTAATAAAAACCCATTTATATAATTTAAAAGGTGTTATCCACCTCCTTTATACTTAACCATTAAACTTTTAAGACTATTCAGAGATTCGCCTATTCAGAAAGAAACTACATCCAAAATTTAAAGCAAATCGGATAATTCTGCATAAAAACCCATTTATCAAATGCAAGGGGGGGGAATCACCTGTACCCCCTTTATACGTAACAAAAATATATCATGGCTAATTAGGGAAGCATCTTATCACTATGAACTTGTATCCAAAAATTGAACCAAATTGGTTAATTCTGCATGAAATACATTTATCTAAATTAAGAGAGTTAGTTCCACCGATCCCCCATTTATACTTATCTAACAAATTCCCAAAACAAATCAGGGAAACGCCTTATCAAAATGAAACTATATCCAAAATTTGAAGCAAATTGGTAAATTCTGCATGAAAAACTCATTAACCTAAATTAAAGGGGGAGGATTACCTCCTATTTCCCCCCTCTTAGACTTATCCAATGAACTCGCAAAACTAATCACAGAGGTGCCCCTAATCAGAATGATTCTATGTCTAAAATTTGAATGAAATCTGATAATTCTGCATGAAAAACCCATTTATCTAAATTACAGGTGGGAGATTAGCCCCCTGTTCATTTTTATTATTATAAAAATGCTTAATTCTAAAATATGAAATATTCCAACGTTTGATATTCCTATTCTTCTTCATATGTGTTATATAATCACGGTAGAGAGAAAATGAATATGGGTATAATCCAAGAATTCGAGAATAAGAATAGATATGGGTGCCATGTCTTATTTTTTCAATTAAAATTCTTGAGGTCTTTTCTTGATTTTATTCCACAAACTCAATCACAACAATAAAAAAATATCCAAGAGTTATGATCAATATTATAAGTAATTCCGAGAGAGCACCAAGACTCTCTGCATTTTAGAGTTGAAAATTATTTCATACTGAAGGAAAACAATAGCTTTCTCCACAGTTCGGGGCTATTACATAACGGAGTGAGACACTGTCAACTCTGCCCACAGTCATGTGATACAATAAATTCACAACATACAGTTTGAAAAACCATATGTGAAGTACTATATTAGAAATGAAACTTGTGTTTACTAATAAATAAAGTAAAAAGAGGGAATGTTATCCAATTGTTTTGATGATAAGAATTTCTATCTGTCCCCACCCCTCCTCCATCTGAGACAAGTGCAGTTGGACTTTATTACTGTCGCAAAAAACTATTATAAATACTTTTAAATAGTGACTATTTCTTTTAAGTGTTATTTGATACAAAGTTTTTTTATATGCAAAGTGATATTTTATTGACCTCTCTTCCTTTGAATCATAAAAGTACGTGAAAAATAAATGTAATGGTTTTGCATATCACTTCAAAAAAAAAAAAAAAAAAGAAAAGAGAATATTTTAACATTTGAAATACATATTTTATACAATATTAATATGCATATAGGACTTGGATTTTGGAATGGGATGGCAGGATTTATGCTTTAAAGAATGTTGTGGTGAGAGACTAATGTTTCCCAAAAGTCATCTACAAAAAAAAAAAAAAAAAAAAAAAAAAAAATTGTTAAAAAACAAAAAGTTTACAAGACTGATTGACAAATTTCATGATATTTTTTGCTATCGATTGGCATATTTCATAGTTTTTTCTTTCTGTTCTTTCTTCTTTTTTTAAAAAATAAATAAATAAATAAACATTTTGACTACTACTTGAGTTGAGGATTTAAATTACCGATGATGACTGAAAAGTTCGCAGTGAAACAAATAGATCTATCTTATTAATAAATGAAAAAATCCCTATATAAAAGTTTGGAATAAGCATAGAATTTCTCATCATTATTACTGAATTTAGGATCAATCTTTGCAAGTCATGAAAGAAATTAGGTAAAATAAAACTGCTTAAAAGTTGGTCATTAAATTTTGATAAAAGTATTTTATTATATTTTCCATTTGGGGCATTAAATATACATCATTAAAAAATAAATATTAATTAATCTTTGATTTTTCCTTAAATGTAATCGCTGACAGTGAGGTTTTGGTTGTTAGAGAAATATATTCATAATTGTCATTGAAAAAAAAAAAAAAAAAAAAAAAAGATGCTTTTGAACCTGAATTAAAAGATTTTTATTTAAAAAATAATTAACTAAATATAATAACTAATACTCAATTTAAAATATAAATAAATAAAGGCAGAAGTAGTTTAAGTTCTTTATTCAAAGAAAAAACATTATTAATTTCTAATTTATTTCAAATAAACCCATACTTCGTTTTATGTGAATGCGAAAAAAGGTAAAATTTTCTAAAGTAAATGACAAAGACATTAGATTTTATGTAATATCATATTTTAGTATCCTGAAATTTCTTGTATTTTGTTGGCAAAATTCTTGCAGAATTTTAGCAATGTTTATTGTTATGCCTATTTTTTGAGTTCATAGTCACTTTCACTTCACAGTACGATTTATTCTATCGCATATCACTTCACTGGACGTCGAAATGATAAACAAATACTTTGGCGATTGTCAAATACTGCATAACTGCCAAATATGGCGCCGCCTAGATAGTAAGCAGCATGAACATAGAGGGATTTCTCTATCTATGTTCATGGTAAGCAGCCTTGTGGGATGTTTTATGAACAAACAATCATGTTCAGACTGCGGATTTGACCATACCAGATTTGAGTCGCCTGTGTACGCTCTAGCAGCTCTGAGTAACATTCATGAAGATAGATATAGTAGAAGGAGATCAAAGACGGCGCTTCCACTTTCGTCCCTAAAGTCTTTCCGAGTCTGGCTGGCATTTCCGGCAGTTTGGCAGCAGATGAAATCTAGCGCCCCCTACGTCCCGCTAGCAGACTAGTCGAGAGACCAGTCAAACAAGTCATGTGATCGAAAGTCAGTGCAGCATCACTAGCGCCACGCTATGCACCGGGCAATACTTTGGGGCTAAGTTCTGTTGGGAAAAGCCTACTTTCTCGGTTCTCCTTCTTTTATTCTATCTTCATGGTAACATTCAATTGAAACAAAAAAGTTTTGTTGCCATTCACACAAAAGAAACTGCAATCTACTTAATAATCCTCTGGTTATGCACCCCTGCCGCTAGGTAGCGTATACCTTGGCCCAGCCTTTAATCATGCGGACACCTCTTCCATAGGAGTTGGAACGCTTGAAATATAAAAGTTCTATTACACGTAAAAATTGCAAGCGACAAAAATCGCCTGCGTTTTTTCGTGTTCTTAGCATTTCATTGGCTGTTCGAAAAGAGTCTTTACCATCATTTGGATTTCCAAGCATTTGATTGGCTGTTGCCGGCGACTCGCTTCGTTCCACGCGTCAAAGACGCTCCGACAAAAGAGAGACGCGCGCTACCAAGCGACTCCCTTGGTCCCATAGGATTAGATGGAGACGCCTGCAGCAGCGCATGTGTAATAGCACCTTAAGACCCCTTGCATGTGACGTCACATGCTTCATCTGGCGCCCAAACATAAGGCAAATGTGGTGTTTTCACATTTATAAAAATAGTAATTTGCGCTTCATTTTTTAAGTATTTAGAAAAATAATGCAAGAATAAGAAAAAATCAAAGTTAAATAGAAAGATCACAGGTGCTTTAAACGGCAAAGGGGAGTTATGATGTTTTGTTTGGGCTCCAGATGTGCACCAGATTAGTGAAACAGCCATTGCTGTGACGTCAATGCAAGGGGTCTATATGCAGTTTTGACTTTCCCCTTCTGCTTCTTCTCCGTGCAGGTCCTTATTTTGATTTCTGGTGAATGACGTCATTTTGTATCTAAAACACCGCTTTAGTAGGAATCTATTATCCAATAGCAGTGAAAAATGTAGATCATGTGATCAATTTTCTGGTGCACCATTCTGCACTTTAAACACGACAGTTTCAAGCCAAAAGTTGATGTGGATGTTGTCCGAATCGCTGGAGCAGTTGTATATTTTGGTAAATTGGGATTGGGAGACAGTTATGTCCCTGACTTACGGATTGTTTGCATTTTCGAGTTTTGTAATTCGATCTGATATGAGAAACTTTAATAATATTTGAGTGTGTAAACCTGTATGAATATTTGTGTTTCTTCTAAAGGATAATCTAAAACATGCATTCGTTAAGGAAGTGGTTTTATAGACCTAAGGTGAGTTGGCATTTGTTATTATTTTTCCATTAAAATTCAAACAACTCATATCAAATTCCGTTGCTCTTGCAAATAGAAAAAAAAGTATATTTATAATTCGACACGTATTTTCTGCTTTGCTTATTTTATTAAAGGCGATAAAAGTACATCGATGACCTAATGCTGTCAAATTTGTACTGAAATAATTTTAAATTATTCCTTTTAGATATTTTATGCATTTCATTTATCACGATTTGATAATCAAGGATGTGTATTAAAAAATTTCTACATTTGTTTCGATATCATTATAACGTATTATTTACTCTAATTTTTCTTTGTTAAATAAATACTTACAATTTGTAATATACTGTGCTTGAATTTAGATTTTAAAGTTAGAAAAAAAAAAGTTTAAAATTTTACCTGAAATACATTATTAAAAATTTTCATTTCCTATAAATCGTTGTTAAGGGTGATTTAGGTGTTCTCTTTGTAAAGAAAATTGAAAATTTCAAAAAAAGCCTTTTGACTAGCAAAGATTTGATACATTTTAATAATGAAATTTCTTAAAAGTTTTGAAAATCTTTGTCAAATTTATTTTCTAGTTATCCAATATTTTTAATACCTTATACTAATTAGTAATGATAATTTTTAGACTAATTTTATGTTAAATGATGAATGATTATCCAAAAATACATTAATCTTCAAGTTAAGGAATTGTGAAATTTTTAAGTATGCCTTTTCTTTTGTAAATAAAAAAATAATAAAACATTACTCCCTTATTGTTGAACATCCCTCCTCAGTACGATACATGTATATTTAATTTACTTAATAAATAAAGTTTTTCATAAAAGATGTCTTTTTTTAATTTCATAGTGTTGAATTCAGGCACTTTTCTCTGGGAGGGACTTCTGTGACTCCCGGGGGGGGGGGGGGTGCACAGTAGAGTTCCGAGGGAGGAAAATTAGACTTTTTTACCATTGAAAATGCAAAATCTAAATTTTCCGAAGAGTTATTTGATAGTTGCTGGAAGGAATGCCCCTCCCCCCTCCCCTGGGTCACCCCCTGAATTCAACACTGTATAACATTTTAATCTTGAGGGAACTAATCAATCTGATCTTAAATCCTCTCACCAATGTTACTCCTTAGGCAGTGGGATGGATGCATTCTTATTTTAAAAATGTCTCCATTTGAAATTATATTTCTATTTTCATTTTTCTGTGTATATTTTTTCCAAGAATCTACTTGAAGCATGTGAAAACACCTGTTTGCTAATGTTAAATCCGATGAAAGGATTTTGAGATATCAATATCATCTGCATTTATTTTAAAATGGTTTTATTTATTTTTTAGTGTTTCTTAGCTAAGGTCAGTCTCTACAAGTTTTTAAATTTTGTTTGTAGAATTTGAATATAGCAGACTCTTTACAAATCTATACAACTTAGAACCAGAAGTTGCATGGATTATAAAATTTTGCGGTTTTATGGTTATTGCTTTGTTTACATTTGGTAAACTGATATTTTAATGCATGCAATCAAAATTATAATGAATGCTTGAGGTATCATAAATTATTAAAATAAGTAAAGTAATAAGTAATTAAAATATAATAAAAAAATTATTAAATTATTGAAAGAAAAGTCAAGTAAATAATCAATTATATACAATAAAATACACATGATACATTTTCCTTGAATTATTCAATGAAACTTTCCTCATAAAGGTACCCTTATCACATCAAAATCATAAAGTAAGGAAGTTTTATTTTAGGTTAAACCAGTCTAAATTACTAAAAAAAGCTTAGATTAATGTATAAATATGTATGGTAAAAAGATTGTGATTTTACCAGTGATATAAAAGAGACTTTTTTTCAGAAATAAATTTATACTTCCTTCATAAATAACCATGAGTTCAGTCATATTATCGAGAATTACTATATTAAAATATATTATGGATTGATAGAAAACTAAGAAAAGATTCTGTAATTTAGCCTCTATATCTAAAGTGAAAGTTTCATCGTTTACTTTTGTAATGATATGCATATTTGAAGGAGTCAATTGTAAATGCTTTCACTTTCAAAATTATTCCAAAAATGAAGTTGCGCTAATTTAAAACTGAAAAAGTACAAAACATCCTTTGTAGAGATCAGCTGTTTAATGAAAGAAAGAAAGAAAAATTGATATTAAGATTTTAAAAATTTAACAATACTTGATTATCCTGTTGACCAAAAAACCATCGCTAAACTGTAAGATTAAATTTCAATAATTCTGATCATAAATGTCACATTCACTTGATATTAAACATTACGTGTTTATTACATCATCAAGTAATTTTTATTTTAATATATTATTAGTATTTTTAGTAATGTTATACTAATTTATTCATTATTTTAAATAAAGATTATGTTAATTTGTATAATTTGGTGAAATTGGTCGATGGGATAATTAAGTTATATCAAAAATTTTCTTTCCTTTGATTTAACATTGGCAAACGGGTGTTTTTGCTTGACTGAAGCAGATTCTTTAAGGATATCGCTTTTCATAGTTGTCAGAGTGGTTTTAAAATTAAATGTAGATGTGCCAGTAATTAGGGATACATCGAATAGTGATTTTGGCCGAATATTCGACCGTCAAGTGTACCAAATAGTAATTGTTGGGTCGAATACAGAATATTCGGTCAACCAAATACTGAATATTCGGCTTTTCAAATGCTTTTTATATTTCAAAGTTTAAAGGTATTAAAATGTTACTTTTTAATACAATTTTACACAGGATTGGGTTTTTGACGTCAAAAAGTGGTTTTTCACATGACATGTCGAAAACCTGTCTAGAAGTGTCTTAAAGCGTCAAAAAATGTCAAAAACCTTATAGACATTTTTTTTTTTTTTTTTTTTTTTTTTTTTTTTTTTTTTATCAATCATTACTGATATTTTAAATTAAATAAAGCTAAAAACTGGTTAAATAATAATTTATATATTATGTAAATAATTTTTATTTAGTTATATTATGAGTTGTAATAAAATTATGTATTACAATTTAAATTATATGTAAATTGTCATGTATAGGAAAACAGCTAAAAACATTGAAGCTACTGTACATTTTTCAAAGTATTATTTATGTTTGTATCTTTATTACTATTAAGTGTTCAGTTTGAAGTAAAAAATATTCAGTCTAATTTATGCTTAAAGCTTGTGTAAATCTAAAGTGATCGCTATTCAATGACTGATTATAAGTACCTTCTATTTTTATTGATTCTAAATGTTTGTTTTCATACATAGATACAAACCACAATTGCAACACAAATTTTCTAAGAGTAATTAAATTAATTATAATATGAAATCAATATAGTTAAATGTTCTTTAAATCAATATGTTAAAAGAAGGTGTTTTATTTTCAGTTACGTTACCCATATATGTCTTCATTTTACTATGTCAGTTTCAGTTTAATTCTTTAGAACAATTTGTTTATGTTAAATTTTTCTTTTATGCATTATAAAATAGCCCACCAACCCCTCCTTTTTTTTTTTTTTTTTTTCTTTTTGAGTATATTATTTCAGAAGCTGTAAATCTAGCCTTTAATGCTTAATTATTTGTTTGTGGAATATACATTTGCAAGCAAAAAACAGGTGTAACATTTTTTTCTTAATTTGGATTCTATTAACTATAACTGTATTTGGCACCTGTCTAGTATTGCACCTGCCTGTGTAGAATAATGTAGTTAGGTCAATATTGTGCAATTACTTGTCAGTTTGAAAAGCAAATCTGTGCTTTATAGAAATTATTTAATCATACTTTCTTAAAAATTGCTGAAGCTACTTCTAAGAGGGAAATTATTTCAATTGTGGTTACATAGCTTTATCCAGAGATCTTGTTTAGTTAATGTGTATTAAATCTGTTTCTGTAGTACAGATTTTTTCCTTAAGTCATGGATAAAGGTGGTAGGTCTAAAAATGCTGTGTGGAATGATTTTTTTCTGTGTGAAAGAAGGAAATAAAACTTGTGGAAAATGTAAAAGATGTGGACACACTATGGCCAATAGAGTTGACAGAATGAAAGGTCATTCAGCAAAATGCAAAAATGCAGAGCATGTACAACTGAAAAGAGAAGATTATGTAAATAAAGAACATCTGCACATGGAAATTGATAGTGGAAGTCCTGAGAACAATAGTCATGTGAATGAAACTGTAAACAATAACCATGAAGAAAATGATTGTACTTCAAATATTACAAGTAGAGATGGGAATGCTCGGAAAAAACCCGGAAAAATTGGGAAAAAAACCGTTTTTTTTTTCGGTTTTTTTCCGAAGGCTTATTTTTCAATTTTTCCGAACTGGAAAAATTGAAATTTCATTTATGAAATAATGTAGTGAAAATTTTGTAATAGCTACATTCTCATACTTTTTATTTTACTTATTTTTATGTTGAGTGTTTCACGTGAAAATTTTAATGTGGGTAATCTGATCTCTGAGCAGAAATCTGTTTGAGAAGACTTGAAAGGATCCTTTACATTTTTTTCTTGTTTGAAACACAAGACCCTTTGCAAAATTTCTCTTGAAAATAGACATTTCAGCAGGGTTGTTTGGTTTAAACCAAGTTGGTTTAAACCAATTGGTTTTTTTTTTATTCTTTTACCCAAATGTTTTATTTTACATGTTATTGAAAAATGCAAAATCCAAATTATGAAGAAGCTACAAGCGAAGCTGTAGAAAAATGATGAATTAATAAGTTTCTAAAAGGACAAAAAATTTTAATCAACTCAACTTTTGTTGTAAGCTGTAAATCTATATGGCAGAATAACTATTTTTTCTAAAAATAGCTGGTTAGAAAAAACTAATCAGTTTTCTTTCTTTTTCTTTTTTAAGGCCAGTATGTAGATATATATATATATAGCCATTATTTGTAAAACATATATATATATATATAGCCAGAAGGGCAGACTCGAGTTAAAAATGCACTTTAATTATTTAAATTGCTTGATTAGTTAAGATTTACTAAGGATTTCATCATTTCAGAAATTCTTTTTATGTATGCTATTGAATAATTGGCAATGAGCTTTTTATTTTCTCTGTGATTAGTGATTTTAACAAGCCTTTGTTTTTCTTGCATTCTTACATTGGGATTGGGTTTTTTTGCATTATAATTTTATTTTTTTTTTTGCCAGCTAGGTTGGCACAGTTCAAACCAATTGGTTTTTTGGAACAAATCTAATATATTTTCTCATTTTTGTAATTTAAGTGTTTCAAATTATTGGATGAAAGTAATTTCTATTTTTAAGTCTTATTTCAATAGTCACCATAAGACATAGTGAGTCTAGTCAAGGTCATGTTAGTATACATGTAGAATGCATATTTCATGCACTGATGAACGTATCTGAAACTCTACAGAAAACACTCAAATCATGTAAATTTAGCAAAAATAAAATAGATAAAAAATATGCAATATTTAAATTTAAAAAATATTTTTCTTTGAAAAACGCAGATGTACAGATAATGACATAAATGATCTTTAAAATTTCAGTCAAGCTCTAAAAGAAATTTTTCTTGATTGGAGGGATTATTTTTTAAGAATAAAAAAAAACTCAAGATATGAAGTCGAATAAGAAGACATTGAAAAATTAGGCACTAGTAAAGCACCTGTTTAACATTTAACTAAAATATGCAAAAGATATATTTAAATCTTCTATCGCATAACCAAACCCATTACTCAGATCAGTTAAGAAAATTGGCAGAAAGGGGGGAGGGGGGGGGAAGACAAGGTTTGCTTGAGACGTAATAGAAAAAAAAGTCTCATAAAAATGCCTAAAAAATGCAATTTAGTTTAGATGTTTAAAAATACTAAGTGTTATAATAGAGTATGCAGTCCAATGGCTGTTTAAATTCTTTGGTAGATGACAGAACTTACAAAGCTACTGTATATTTTAACATGAATGTTTTTTAATAGTCTAAAAAGCTGTTAAATAGATATTTTTGTTTATTTAACAGTCATCTTTTAACTGGTAGTTTTAGAAAACAATGCTTGAAGTGTGTAAAGACTCTACTGCTAAATTCAAATCCTTCCAAAAATTCTTTATAAAAAGCTTTATTTTTCAATAAAGATAATTAACTCATGTAGTCTTCTAACAAAAAAATCAGACATCACATATAACAAGTATTTCAAATTAATTATTTTGAATAATCATTTAAAAATAATATATATGAAGTTTTATATATGAATCTATATCATATATTTATTTATAGTGCTAGTAATCAAAAGATTGTTCATTAAGATTTTAAGATTTTCACATTTTATTTATGAAATATAAGACACAGCCTTTTTCTAAAAATGTTTAGATTTTAAAGAATTTCAATTTTCTACATAATTGATTGTATATTAAATAATTATATTGATTAGAATTACCTTTAAATCAAATTATTACTTATATATTCAAAAATGTTTACTTTTGTTCATAAATTTGCATGTATATGTAACAAGAAAACATATTGAAAAAAATCCGGTTTAAACCAAAAAAACCTGGTTTAAACCAAAAAAACCATGGTTTTTGGTTTTTTACCAACCCTGCATTTCAGAAAAAGTTTAATCAACAAATTGAATATTTTGCAAGTGCAGCGATTGAAGAAAAAAAAAAAATCTCATTATACAGCAGGTGAATCTTATTAAGTTGCATATATGTATGTAAATAACCTTATTAAAAATGTCTAAATAGGAACCTAAATGTAGTAATAATTTTTCATTCAAAAATTCTGAATATATTTTGTACAAGGATATATACAAAAAGTTCACAATTTCACAAAAACTTGATTACATGAAAAAAAATCTAGATATGTAATTAAATACAACTTCTCTTTTTAAAAATTAATTCATGTGTAAAATTATTGCAATAACATGCCGATTAATGGAAATGATAAAATTAAAAATTCAACATAAAATTTTGAAGTATGCATTTATTACTTTAATCTATCTTTTCAAGAAGTAAGTATTGAATTCGTCAAAAATTTGACTTCCAGTTTTTGGTGTATTTAAAAGTTTTAGAAGGTCCTGAACACGTTTTGATGATTTTTGGAAAATATCTGCCACTCTGTGAGTCTGTATATGACAAATTTTATGGGCACTCTATCTCAAGAACTGATGCACATAATTTCACAAAACTTTAGATTCAGTTACACCTTGATATAAACTTGAGATGTTTAGTTATTAGTATATATCACCAAACCGATGGCGCTGCTATGCTGCATTATTCATAATTTCTACAATAGTTCTATCTCAAACTAATGTATGTATTTTTATAAAATTTCAGATTAAGTTAATCTTTGACATAACTTCGTGCTCATTACTTTTTGGTGTAAATTGCTCAACAGATGACGCTGCTATGCTGCATTATTCATGATTATCGCAATAGCTTTACCTCAAGGACGATTTAAAAAAAAAATCAAACTACAGCTTTAGACAATTTCTGATACATATTAATGTTGTTTAGTTTTTGGTGTAAATTGGCCTATAGGTGGCACTACTATGCTGCATTTTTCAAGATTTCGTTATAGCTAATTAATTTAATGTTTTTTCAAGGTGTTGAATCTAAAATTGACCTCCATTTTGCCTCCATAATGTGCAGTAATGTTGCAAAAACATGGGCAGTTTGCATTAGAAAACTACAACTGCAATAAAATTAAAAAAAAAAAAAAAATTACAAATAACTATGTTCCAAATTATACTTTCTCTCTTGATTAAACTTTGAATTTTTGTCGTTTTCTAAAGCACAGTAGAAGTTTATCTCTGTATGTAACTGCTTTTGTTAATTCCTCAAATAGTGAACATTTTCTATTTGTAGTGTTCTGTTTTCATAACTTTTTAGTTCCACTCTTAGAAATAAAAAATTTCCATGTGGAAACATTATTGAATATGGTTTCTTACTCAAGAATAGAATACCAGATTTCAGGATAAAAAGAAAAAAATTACATTTAATTAAACTTATATATATATATATATATTTCTGGTTTCAGTGAGTAAAAATCTAACAGTCAATAAATCCTACGCTATTTTTTAGTTGCAGACCTGAGTAAGCCAAGTAAAACTTAGTTTTATTTGAATTTAGATTATAAAACTAAATCAAAACTTTTTTGAGTTGAGATTGGAAAGCTATATCAAAACTAAACATATTTTATAAAGGAAATAAAATTATAATTCTAAGAAAAAAAAGTATTAGTGTAAAGATATATATTTTTTAAACAAACAATGGAATTTTTGAATACTGATATTCATAATAATGACAAAACTGCAATAATTTCTTTAAACTAGTATCATTTACTTAAAAACTATACTTATGTAAATGGAATGCATAATTTATTTCATTCCAAACTGCGGACATATTGGCTCAGGTTTTTACATTAGGTCAATTAGTAGTTAAACATGTAACTGAAAAATCATTTCAACAGAGATATGATATAACAAACAATAGCGTTTAATAAAAATTCTTAGGCTGTGGAAAAAAAACTAAACTTTTAAAAGCAGGCTTTGCTACTTTCTTTTTATTTTGTAATATAAAGTGAAAATAATTTTCATTTAATACATATAAATGGGAAAAAATGTTTATTATTTAATATTCTCTAAGAAAATATAATTTATTTGGGAGAAACAGCCATGAAAAATCAATTTTTCTGTTTTTTTCCGAAAAAAACCGGTAAAAAACCAGTTTTTTTCCGGCACTTATGTTTCTCTGGAAAATTTACATCTCTAATTACAAGTGCTAAAAAACTTTGTTTTAAACAAAATAAGATAGATAACTATATAGTAAAAACTACACCTATCATAAAAAAGCAGTTGGATCTACAAGTTGCTAGATCCTTTTATGGCTGTAATATCCGTGTTAGCGTTGTTGAACAAGAGGAATTTGTCAAGCTAGTACAGCTTCTTCACCCTGGATATAAACCACCTTCTCGGAAAACATTATCTGGTAGCCTTCTAGATGAAGTTACTGAAACTTTAGAAAGTGAAATGAAATCAGAACTTCAAGGAAAAGATTGTACATTAGTCGAAGATGGATGGAGTAATGTCCATAATGATGCTGTAATAGCTTCTTGACGGCATGTTGAGGGAAAGGTTTTCTTCCTTGAAGCTACTGATTGTGCAGGTCAATCTAAAACAGCTCAGTTTTGCAAAGAAAAAGTAAAAAACTCAATAGCTCTAGCAAAACATAAATTTTCCTGCAATGTCTCATGTGTGGTTACTGACAACGAAAGAAAAATGCAAAAAATGTGGGAGTTGTTAAAAGAAGAAAATGATAATCTTCTTGTGTATGGATGCTGTGCCCACTGGATGAATCTTCTTGGGAAGGAAATTACTCCACAAGACATTATGAAGCATATTGTGGAAGTGCAAAAATACTTTTGCAACAACCACCTTCCATCTGTCTGGTTAAGTCAATTGCAAGACACTGTGAAGCCGCAGCTTCCAAATGAAACTCGCTGGAATAGCCAACTCACTTGTATTGACACTTTTATCAAAAATAGGTCAGCTTACGTAAAAATTTGTGAAGATCATGCAATTGAATCTAGAATAGTACAGCTTGTGAAAAATTATAGCTTATACCAACAAGCAAAAGAATTGCAAATGCAGTTAAAACCTTTGGTAAATAAGCTTGACAGGGTCCAAAGAAATAATGCAACATTGGCTGATGCTTGTCAAGCTTGGCTTTCTTTAGCTATAGACATAAATCTGGCTCCATACTATGATGCAATTATGGAGCGTATGGAATCCTATCTACAACCGTTTCATTATCTGGCGTACATGACGCATCCAGCATACAAAGGTGCATTATTAAACGATGAACAGATGGAAGCAGCTCAGACATGGCTGTTTGAAAGAAACCCAGATTTTCTTAGATTTATCATTGCTTTTGAAGCTGAATCTCCACCATACCCTAAAAGTTTCTTCTCAGCTCAAGATGTTCCAGCAACAGTATGGTGGAAAGGCTTAAAGAAAAACAATATACCAAGTGATTTCATACAGCTCGTGGTGCGTTTGCATTCTAGTCCATGCAGCTCAGCCTCAATTGGGTGAATATTTTCAAATTTTGGATTTATCCACTCCAAACTATGAAACAAACTTGGAGTACAGAAGGCATCAAAACTAGTGTTTTGCTACCACATGCTTTGTGGAAAAAAAGATTTAGAATGGGATTAACATTAAAATAAGATAAAAATAACAATGTGTATTATTTATATTGTAATTTTATATGTTAAATTATAAGTATTTTCATCATATATTTTCATTTTTAAAAATTAAAGTATTTAGTAGTTTCATTAGTTTATATTTTTAATGTAACAACTAATAATACTTCTGATTATTTTTTATTCTATATTTATAGCTTACAGTTAATTTCTATTTTCTAAGCAACTTGTATTAAAACTCAAAAAATTTATTCAAGTGTCTAAAACTAAAAATTATGAAAAATTTTAAATTTAATGTTGTTCTAAAAATAATATTAAACAGTTTTTGGACTCAATTTTAGGTTTTTGACACTTACTGTCAAAAAGGGGTTTTTGACATGACGGTTAAAACCACGGTTAAATCCGGATAAAACCGTCACACAGTCAAAAACTTGCCAACCCTGATTTTACATAATATTTAAAAAAAGAAACTTACATTTTGATAAACAAGAGCTTTTTATTAAACTACATCCAAATGTTTATTATTATTAGTAGTAATTAAAAGATTGTTTATAAAGATTTTCAGTGTACCAATGTTTCACTGTATCGAGAAATGTATTTTTTGAACATAAGACTGATTGCTAATACATAGGCGTAACCAGCCTTTTGAACGGGTGGATGCCAGAATTTTTAATCTGAACATGCTGGCTACAAACATTATCTTATATTATATTGTAAAACCTTCTAAAACGAAAGTCTAAATCAGTTTCAATTTCAGTTTTAGACGGGTTTTTATATTAGAGTGTATAATTGTGTGATATTTCTTTTAAAAAGAATCCAAATGCAATTAAAAAAAAATACAGTCGAACCTCATTAATACGCGAATCAGCGGTCCGATCAAATTTCACGTATTAAGCGGGTTCGCGTATTACCAAAGGTCGCGAATGTTCGTTGAGTAGTCTATCTAATAACAATCTGTGCGAAAAAAAAACACATTTTTTGCATTTTTAAGACATAAAATGACATTTTGTTTATTTTAATCATTATGTACTTATTAAGCAGGAATGTTTGAAAGCTGAAAATTCAAATCATTGTTTTTTTCTCAAGTAAAAATCCTATGTCTTTTCAAATTAAGATTTATTATATATGACACATAAAATTGGATAAGACGACACAAAAATTTCTGCAAACAATAATAACTAAAATTAAAGTTAACAAAATTGAAATCTTTGTTAGCTAAACAGAACAGATAGATGCGATAATAAATAGTGTTGATGATAATAAATAGTCAATTAAAAATATTTACTGAAGTCAATAATGTCATAAAAATTACTTTTTGGAAAGGTAGCTGTCAAATTTGGCCTGTTTGACATTGGGTCGCGCCATCACCATGATGTTTTCCGCCTTATTTAGGTAGTGATTAAGGCCCCAGTCCTCGCTCGAGGAAACGCTCGCGAGCTAATGCTATTCCTATGGGGAAGCATTTTTCTAATAACTCTTTCGCATTTTGACGTTTTTGAATAATTTTTTTTGCATTGGATAGCTGAGGTGCATGCCGACAGCGCACCTTTTTTACTTTTTCGATTTTGGTTACAGATATATTTTTTAAAAAGCACTTTCAGTTTCGAAACCGGTTTTGAAAGTGAAACTAACTTTGTAAAAAATACCTGCAATCAAAATCGAAAAAGTAAAAAAGGTGTGCTGTCGGCACGCACCTCAGCTATCCAATGCAGAAAAAATTATTCAAAAGTGTCAAAATGCAAAAGAGTTATTAGAAAAATGCTTCCCCATAGGAATAGCATTACAGACATGCTACTTTTCTGCGGAAACGCGGAATTCCGCTTTTTCGGCGACGAATTTTATTATCCCTGGGATCGATGCAAATATGCATTAAAATTTGTTGACATTTATATGTAGGGGGGGGGGGGGGGAGGAAGTAACGTATGAAATACAACAAAAACACGAGTACAAACCGCGATAAATTAAGCAAAATTCTGCAAAGGATTTAAAAAAAAAAAAAAAAAAAAAAAAACAAAACAAAAAAACCATAAATTTATCAAACAATTGCAGAAAAAATACTATTTTCTTCAGAAGATCGCGAGAAAAAACACTATTTTTGCTAAATTATCACGAACAAGACGCGATTTCCGTAAAAAAAAATTGCGGGGAAAACACTATTTTCGTGAACAGGGTGCGGAAAAATACTCTAATTTTCTCAAATAATCGTGATACATACACGTATTCTATCGAAAGATCACGGAAAATACTCGAATTTTGTAGAAAGATCGTGGAAAATACGCAAATTTTGACGAAAAATCGTGGAAAATACGGAAATTTTGACGAAAGATCGCGGAAAATACTCATATTTTGACGAAAGATAGCGGAAAATATGCGTATGTTGACGAAAGGTCGCGGAAAATATGCAAATTTTGACAAAATATCACGGGAAATATGCAAATTTTGACTTAAGATCGCGAAAAATATGCAAATTTTGACGTAAGATCGCAAAAAATACACACATTTTGACGAAAGATCGCAGAAAATACGCACATTTTGGCAAAAGATCGCGGAAAATACGCACATTTTGGCGAAAGATCGCAGAAAATGCGCACATTTTGGCGAAAGATCGCAGAAAATATGCAAATTTTGACAAAAGATCGCGTAAAATATGCAAAATTTGACGTAAGATCGCAGGAAATACGCAAATTTTGACGAAAGATCGCGGAAAATACGCAAATTTTGTCGAAAAAGGGTGAGAAAAAGCGTGAATTTCGTAAATAGGTCGCGGAAAAACGCTAATTTCGTTAAAAAATTGCAGAAAAATGTAGATTTCACCAAAAGTCTGTGAGGCCGTGAAAGTTCAGCTTTTTTCTTGCTGAGCCTGTAGCATGTCTGGCATTAGCACGCGAGTGTTTTGTCGAGCGAGGACAGGGGCCTTAAGTTTGCTTTATGAAACTTCTTCGTCCAGTGACGACGCATATTGTCTTAGGAGATTGAATGCCTCTGTAACTTTGGAGAATGAGGATGGGGCCGGAAGCGCAGGTTCATCATCTTCTTCCTCACCCGGTTTGTCAGTCGCAGTTACATCGTAAAGATGAAAATAAGCACTCGCCAGTCGCCACTCGGCGACTAAATGTGAAAAACTGGCGACTAAAAATGTGGAAAGTACTGGCCAAATGCAGGATTCTCCAAAAGGTGTTTTGTGAAAAGAATTGCGGAAAAAACACGCGAATTTCGACAAATAAATTGAAAAAAACCCAAATTTCAAAAAAAAGATCGCGGAAAAATATGAATTTCGTGTAAGTATCGCGAAAAGACATCGTCTAAGGATCGCAAAAAGAATGCAAATATCTTCAAAGAATCGCTAATATCATCGAAGAATCACGAAAGAACCGTAAATATCATTAGAGAATTTTAAAAAAAATGCAATTATCGTAACAAAACCGCATATTTTGTCAAAAAATCAACGAAAACAAACGCGGTTTTTGTCAAAAAACATAAAAACGAATGGAAAGAACATGAATTTTATCAGAAAACACGCAAAAAATGTGAATATTGTCAAAAAATTGCTATAACAAACGCGAATTACCGTAAAAAAATCGCGATAACAAAAGCGAATACTGTCAAAAATCACAATAACGAACGAATACCGTCAAAAATCGCAATAACAAACACAAATTACCGTCAAAAAATCGTGATAACGAATGCGAATACCGTCAAAAAAACGCGATAACAAATGCGATTTTCGTCAAAAAATGTAAAAACGAACGCAAAAAACGCGAATTTTATATTAAAAAAAACACGGAAAAGCGAATACCGTCAAAAAATCGCGATAACAGACGAATCCAGTCAAAAAATCGCGATAGCAAACGCGAATTACCGTCAAAAAATCACGATAACGAACGTGAATACCGTCCAAAAATTGCGATAATAAACGCGAATACAGTCCAAAAAGTCCTGAAAACGATCGCCAATACCGTTAAAAAGTTTCGAAAACGCACGTGATTTTCGTTAGAAAGTCGCTAAAACGAATGCAAATTTTATCAAAAGATCGCAAAAAAAAAAGAGAAAAAATGCACATTATGTCAAAGGATTCTGGAAAAAACATATATTAGTTTCATGAGAGTCCCCCCCCCCCCCCACCCCTTTTTTTTAATTTTTTAGAAAATTTAATGTGAATTTCAGTTTTTTAAAAAATCAAACCTGCTAATTGGTAAATAAACATTTTTTTGGGGGGGAGAGGGGGGAGTTACATCTTTATTCTAGACAAATAATTACAAAAAAAAGTTTTGGAGTTTATTTATGTCGTTAGCTACGCAAGTACCTAAGCATAGTTGGACTGGACTTGAGTAGCTAACTACACATATGGATGTTACATATAACTTTGCTGTTAGTTTAAAATAGATTTGAAATTAGTATCTCAAGTTTATTCCAAACAATATAAATTAAAATATTTTTAACTAGTTCATATATTACTTATTTAGTCTAAGCTCGTATATATCTTGTAATTAAATATTCAGTAACATAAATATATCGACTGGCTACTAAAGAAATTATTCTCACTAGCCAATAACTGGCTACTAAAAAAAGACCAGAGGCCAGTGGCCACTAAGCAAAATTCCTTATTTTCATCTTTATTACATCGGCGATGATATCATCCAGACTTCTAAGTTCGGAGGTAACTAGATCTTTATTGATATTAATGAAGGTGTCTAAATCGAAAAAAATTTCTCCTATAGTTTATTGTGCGGCTAGTCATTCTTCTTCAACATTAAGATGCGAGGTTGGCTCTGTCTAAATGATGTCCACGCTACTTCCGAAGCCCACTTTGTGAAAGCAATTTGCAATTGTTGTTGGTGTGACACTTTCCCATGCTGCAGTAAGCATGTGGATAGCGACGAGGACTGTAACTAGACGACACCGTAGCAAGAAGGATTGCTACAGTGTTCCATTTGGTGAAGGTATCACACTACGACACGAATCTTGTAATTTTCTTTAGCGCTGTTAACTATTTCTTGGTTCATTGGCTGGCTGACATTAGTCGAATTTGGAGGTAAAAATTCTACTTGGGCATTATTTAGGTCTTTGTTATCTTTTAGGTGCACAGGAAAATGCACAGTTGTCCACAAGCAAGAACACATGGCGCAATTCTTTTTTCAGGTGCCGATCAAAATTACAGAGCTATGTTGTAAAAATGTTGCCCGTCATCCATGATCTACGTTGGCTTTCATACAGGCAGGGGAAATTCTTGGCATTTTCAAAGCATCGCGGATTGCGTGATTTCCCTATGACCAGCAACTAAATTATCTGATTCATCAGTGATGTGTCTCGCTTATTAGATTTCATTGAGCAATCTTGTGCTAGCTGTGGATCGCGTCCATATCTAGTCAGCGTGTGGTTTTGAGGTAAAAATGCTCAATTTAATTGTGTTTAAATAATTGTTGTTTAAAAAATAAGTTAAATAATTGCTGTATAAAATGCTTGAGAAAATAATTCTTTTAAAAACCCGTATGCTTAGAACTAAGCTCTTTCGCGTATTAAACATAGGTTTTTCTTTCTTGGCACTGATAAAATTTCGCATATTAAACGGGTTCGCGTATTAAAGAGGAGTTTTTTTATATGCGTAAGATAGAAGTATTTCAAGGGACCAAAGGAAATTCGCATAAGCGGTTTCGCGTATTAAGTGGGGCACGTATTAACGGGGTTTGACTGTAATTGTGAATGGGTCTGCATAAGCGGGGGGGGGGGGGGGGGGTCCCTAGTTACGTGTATGTGATACTGTTTAAATTGAAATATGACTTTTTTCAATTTTATACATAAATTCACTGTAATTATTTAAATTAAATTATTTTAAAATGAATTACATTACTTATAATCCAACAATGTCAATTTTTATCAAAAAATGTGCATGTATTTGTAATAAGAAAGGATGTTTAAAAAAATCTGGTTTAAACAAAAAAAAAAGGTTTTTGTGAAGAAAACAGGTTTTTTGCCAAACCCACAAAATATTTAAAGTCCTAAACTGTCAAATTAAGTGCCAATAACTAAAAATGGGGTGCGAATAACTATGATTTCTACCTTACATTCGTTTATATTTTTAAATTAATTTACTTTTAGGTTCAGCTGTTTTATTTATGCATTATTAGAAAACAGCATCTTTAATGGTTTTAATTGGTTTCATTTTAGCTATAAAAATTAAGTCATACCGAGTCTCATGGCAGAAAAATTGTCTTTTAGGTGCCAATAATTGTACCGTTTGTGTTTACCCTATTAATGAAACAGAATAATTTTCAAATAATGATTTAGATACCAATAATTAATAAAATATTTGTGTTAATCATGCACTGTTTGCTTGCATCAATTATTGTAATTATCAGAAGATTGATATTTTAATTATTTTAGATGGATAGTTTAAAATACTAAATAACTTCAGGCAAATACAGTTATCAAATTATTGAGATAGTGTGGGATTTAAAAGGTAATAATTAAAAAAGTTTTGGAATATTAGTCTATAGTTTCGTGTCACTATTTTTAATAATTAATCTTCCAGAGACAACTTAACTTGATATGTCATCATAATCTGTATTAATAAAAAAAACAAATTGCTTTGTCCGTCTGTGATGGCTAGGAAAAACTACTGCATGTATGAGGCTCAAACTTTTTGTGAAATTAGTCCAAATTCTCTTCTGACGTACATGGAACTCAGAATTTAAATTTTTTTAATTAGTTTCCAAGATATTAATTATGAAATGCAACTCACTCGCATCAAAAAATACATTTTTTAATGCTCGGGGAATGAAAACACTTGAACATGCGCACAAATTAAAAAAATGTCACAATTTGAAAAAAAAAATTACAAAAAGGGTCGTTTTTCCCCAAACCCTTTTTCTTCGTTATGTCAACACCCCTCCAGGCTGCAGTTTTACACATATAAACATGCCAAAAATATAATCTTAATGTTGAAACTTTCTTTTAATTGATGATGTAATTGATTAAAAAAAATATGGATTTTAATCCTTTCAAATATACTGGCAAAAGGAGGACACTTTGCAACTCATGGAGACTTATTTTTTCTATGTTAAAATTACCTAAACGTACATATTTTCAACACGATCTTAGTGTCTCAAAAGACCAGTTTTACACTTTCATCAAAAATTTTGATACGTTCGAGTGGATAAAAGTATTTAAAGCCAAATTGTTTCATTGCAATACTGACAAACCAAAAATATATTCTTGAAGTTAAAACTTTCTTATAATTTTTGGTGCAATTGGTTTTAAAAAATACAAGATACTACAATACTCTTTCAAATACACCAACAAACACAAATCACTTCATGGAGACAATATTTTTTCTACATTAAAAGTAACTAAATGTCTGTATTTTAATGCAATCTTTTTTAGAACATTTTAATAAACCAGATTTACGCTACTTACAAAAATTTTCAGATTTCAGTATTTTAATTAAAATAAAAATTTGGAGGTTGGTTAAAATAAAAAGCAAATTTCAAAGCAAACTCAGTTATTAACTTTTTAGTGCTGGTTCAGAAAAATGAGTTTAACAGCTTTATGACTTATCAGTAGTGTTCATTCTAGGCCACTTTTGAAGGGTGCAGCACCCTGCCCTTTTTCAAATTTACAAAATGCACCCTGCCCTTTTTAAAAGTAGTAAAATGCACCACTGGTTTTACCCAGAGATTTTTATTCCATAGTGTTTTTAAATTTGTGTGCCCAAAAATGAAAGATTTTTTCATTTCTTTAAGAAAAAGAATATAAAACTATTGAATCATGATTTAATTTAATTGTATTTTTAATTTTTATATCATAAAATCATTCAAAATTAATGTTACTTGATTTATCATATTTAAAAATTATGTGTTTCATTGCTTTCTTTTTTCCCCTTCTAAAGGCAATAAAAAAAATTTCTGCCAAAAGTGCCCTTTTCTGCTGCAGTAGTGCCTTTTGTAGTGAATAGCACCATGCCCTTTTTATTTCTAGAGTGAACACTATATCAGTAAAAGGCAAAATTAGCACTAATCACCGGCCACAGGGCCAGTAAATGAGAAAAAGTGGCCAGTGAAAAACTGTCTATCAGTGGCCACCTTCTGGCCACTTTTTTAGAAGGAAAGAATACAATTTACTTACATTTCATCAACAATTCTACTTTTTTAGTTTCTAATATATTTATATTAACCTATTTGTTTGTGCTATTCAGTCTTACATTAATACTTATAGAAATTTTAACTGATTAGCACTTTTAATAAAAAAGTGGCCACTAGTTTAAACTTAATGGGCACTCGAAAAATTAGTCTTACTGGCCAGTGGCCGCTAAAGAAATTTCCCAATTTTGCCCTATAAATTGTAGGTGTTATATATTTATCAAAAACAATCAAACTGGGAAGAAAAATGAAAAAGAATGAACTATTTTTTAATAAAAACCAACAGTGTATCCTTAACAAATAATGAAAAAAAAAAAAGGGGGGACTATTTCTAAAAGATGAGGATACTCCTCTGAACATTATTTTTTTAAAATATGATGCACTTGAATTTTAGTCATGATTTTGGAAAGGAATGAATTAATCATTAAAATTATTTTCAACATCAAAACTTTTTTAGTTCCTTAATTATTTCATTTAAATCCAAAGGTGCCAATGACTGTATTGTTTACCCTATAACTTATTTTGTAGGTTTATTACAAGGTAATGAAACAGTTCCTTCTTAAACATTTTCTTTCGTCAAAATTTGACAGGTTGGTCTTACTGGCCAGGGGCCGCTAAAGAAATTTCCCAATTTTGCCCTATACTTATCAGCCGAAATCTGTTTTCCAAATGTACCAAATCAAAGACAGAAAACATTTTTTCTACTGAAACATATAAAGCTATTCCAGTAAAAAACTATTTGATATTGAATAAGTGTTATACTTTTTGATTAATGTAACAAATTCCAGTTAAGGTCCTGGCTTCCCAACTTAACGGAACTCAATCAGATAAAGTACATTTGATTTGTGATGGAATGGTAGCTTATAGTTGAAAAACAATTGTCAGAATATCTCAGATGTGCATGGTTGCTGTTTGAATACTTGGTACAATTTGTCTTTTGCAATTTAACAAAAACTTGTGGTATCCATACCAATGTGGGTTGCAGCTGTTTTGCATGCCAAATGTAGACCAACGTCAGGGATATGTTTAGGAAAATTTTAGGTCCTTAAAGAACCCTTCACGAAATAACTTATCTTAAAACAGAACCCTTCACAAATTTTTTTACAAATTTAACCATTTAAAAAATATCTGGCCTGTAAATAAACGAGGTAGAACCTGTCAAATTTTGACGAAAGAAAATGTTTAAGAAGGAACTGTTTCATTAACTTGTAATAAACCTACAAAATAAGTTATAGGGTAAACAATACAGTCATTGGCACTATGTACCAGGGTTGGCAAGTTTCTTCCGCAGTGGAAAAAACCGTCCGGAAGAAATAGGTTTCTTCCAAGTGGAAGAAATGGAAGAAACTGTTTTTCTTTAAGAATTTACCATATATTTTCAATTTTGTAAAATATAATAAATATCTTCTTTCTATAATCTAATATAAATTAATTTCACTGGACCAAAACAAATTTAACTAAGCATATATGCTAAATTAATAATTGCATCAGTTTTTTAGCTAAGATCACACACAACAATTATTTAGAGATCTTCAACCATTGGCTAAATAAAAAGAAATTTTATCCAAAATACACAAAATCAATTAAATGTAATCCATTTCAATTTAACCAACATATTTTTTTATTAATTAAATTCCTGAAACTAGTAGTAAATAGTAGAGATCCTTTACTAATGGTAGAATAAAACCCATTTAAATAAAAGCTTTTAATTTGCATCAATTTTATTAATGTAAATAATGTATAATAATTACTATATTAAATAGAGATCAATCAAAAATGCGGTTTTGTTTTTGGCCCAAAATCTGAGTTTTGCCAAAAACGAAGGCAAAAGTTCGGCCAGATCAAAACACTTAGTATTCCAAAAATCTTCTTTCTTCCTTCAGAAATTTTCAATTTTAGTTATTGATTTGAACTGTATCGGCTCAAATAAATTTATTGCAATGAACTTCATTGTTTATAATTATCAGTCATGATTTATCAATCATCTCATCGAAAATTTTTAGTTTAAACTGCATTAGATTTCAAATATTCTTTGAGAAAGTTCTAGAATAACAAGTGATCATTTACAAAAATCATTATAGAAAAAAAATCAAGATGTATATACCTAAAACTAAAATATTTTTTAATTAAACGAAATTTGTATAATTAGAAAATCTTTCTGTGTCATGGATAAATTAATTACGTGTTATTCTATATGAAAATAAAGTTTTTGGATTATTAACAGTTTTACATAATAATTACTATACGTATAATTAATTTCAATTATGTATATTTATGCATGTATTAATTACTTTAAAACATATAATTTAATTACTTACATTTTTTTTTAATGTTATCATTTTCAGCCAAAAAGTAGGAAGGTCACCTAAATTCAGTTTTGGCTTTAAAAACCTGTTTCGGTCTATCCTCAACCTCAGTATTAAAAAAGTCATTAAAATCTATTTTTCTTAGTATAATGCAACATAGTATAGCAAAAAAGATTTTTAGCAGTAGGATGCAGCAATCAATTTCTCAACTTAAATTGGATGAAAGCAAAAAATGAAGATTTTTTTTCTTTTCAAGTCCTACACTTCAGGATAATATAAAAGCATTTTGAAATACCCATAGATGTTTTTAGAACACTAATCTTTTTAAATCAGCATTGAAATATTCATGCTAGAATATAAAAAATTACAAATTTATTTATTTACTGTGTTGCACACTTTAAAATAATGCACATTTATTTGAAAATAATATATTTTTCTATGGAAAAAAAAAAAAAAAACTAGGTAGTTTTATTTATATATAAATGGAGCAATTACTTAAAAAACCCATTTCATAATAAAAAAAAAATATCCCAACCTCTACAGTAGTAAAAATCCATCAACTGAAAATGTCTACTGAACATGAAGTTTGTTATTAAAAAAAATAACTTATCTTTGCAAAAAATAATATTTTTAATAAAAATTAAATTTTCTAATTTAGATTTCATGTAATTATACTTCAATTCTTTTACATAATTAATAATATTTTAACTTTGAGCATTTGTTTTGGTTTCTGGTGGTTTCTTCCATTTCTTCCAGTTTTTTCCAGTTTCTTCCACTGTCCTGGAAGAAATAGATTTCTTCCAGAAGAAACCCAACCCTGCTATGTACAGTTATTGGCACCTTTGGATTTAAATGAAATAATTAAGGAACTAAAAAAGTTTTGATGTTGAAAATAATTTTAATGATTAATTCATTCCTTTCCAAAATCATGACTAAAATTCAAGTGCATCATATTTTAAAAAAATAATGTTCAGAGGAGTATCCTCATCTTTTAGAAATAGTCCCCCTTTTTTTTTTCATTATTTGTTAAGGATACACTGTTGGTTTTTATTAACACTAGAACAGCCGGATTTTGGACATACCTAAAACCGCCGTTTGGTGTCAATTTGACCCCCATGAGAAATTCAAGCCATATTAAAGTAAATATATTTTTTAAATGATAAATGAGGTTTAAATTGAAAAATGTAAAAGTTTTTAAAGGTTTTATAACTTCTTCTTTTTTATTTATTTAGTTTTAGAGATCGTTTATCCCAATTTTTACATTCTTTTGAAATGACAGTATATAAATGACAATGTATAATTCAAAATATTTTACTACACAATAGTACACAAATACAATAGATTTAATAATATATATATATATATATATAATATTACACAATAAAATTGACAAGAAAAGAAACAAAAAATACAAATACAAATAGTAGAAATTAGCGTACAACATGTTTCAAAGAGAAAAATTAAAAACATAATTCTTGAATAAGCATATAAATGTATTCCAAAGTTATTTAGACATTAGCACAAGTAATACAATATACGTGCTTGATGGTGACATCAACACACTTACCACAAATTGGTTTCTGACATCCCTCACAGCTTGCAGAAGTTTTATTTCGTCCCTTGCAATGTGCCTTGAAAAGCACATTTCTTTCGCTTCAGGGTCTGTGGTGGATCAATTGAGGCGCGCTACTTCTCAATTCTTCCACAAGGGCAAGAATAAATTCCCGACATGAAATTGAGGTTTTTAAGCATTCCTTGAAAATTATCCAAGCATTTAGTGACGTGAAGAGGCCATCTGCAAGTTCCACATCTTGCAGAATATTTTCGTAGCATCTGATCTGCTACATCTACACCACATTTACTTTTATTGTAGTAAACAACAGTGTTTGGCTTCTTCTTTACACTACTTTCTGCAAACACATTCGTGTGCATAGTGCTCAGAATCATGACATTCTTTTTGTTCTTGAACCTGTATATCGTGAGTATTTTATTTCCATTTTTCAGTGCAGAAAATGAATATCGTGGGGAAGATATGTCGCGGGCAATAGGAGGTAATTCTTTCTTGTTTAGACGCATCGTCCCAACGATTGTGGTTTTCTTTGCCGAAAGTTCATCGGCAAGCTTTACAGACGTGAAAAAAGTGTCAGTAGTGACATTGAGACCGGAGTTTAGATATGGTTGTAGTAATTTCAGCACTACACTTTCTCCAAGTTGTAAATCAGTTGGCTGCTCTTCATCCTTACCTAAATAAGGATAGCTATTTAACACATATTTTGAATTTACATCAGTTGCTAGCCAGAACTTGATGTCGAATTTGTACGGTTTATTTGCCATGTATTGGATGAATCTGCACCTTGACTTACAAGGCAACAACTGTTCATCAACCGTTATTTCTTCACTAGGATTATAATATAAATAACAATTTTCTATCAGCTTCTTCCAAGTTTCTGAAGCGAGAGCAAATTTGTCCGTGGCCAGGCGTTCCGATCTGCTACTTCGCAGATCGAATCTGAGATATCGCATGATTTCACGGAAACGATTGCGTGGCATTGTCTCTTTGAACACAGGTGGTCCCCAACTTTTATTCCATAAGTCATCTGCACAAAGCTTTGAATGACCTAGTGCCCCACGGGCCTATACGAGGGCGAAAAAAGCATCCAGTTCTACCAGAGTAACATACCAGTCGCTGTCATCTCCTAGCTGACGTCGTGCTTCAGCAACTGTGCATGTTTGAATGTGTTTCACCATTGTTTCAGTCCCCATCAAACGCCAGGCTGAAGCTGGATTAGCCCCAATGTTGCGACGAGCATAAGGTGTTGGTCCACTAGCAATTTTTATAATATTTCGTGCTGGTGTGCGACCTGTAGTAGAAGTAGGGGTGCTAAGGTTCATCAGAGTCCAAATAATACAGCTGAATGACGTGTACTTTTCGTTACTGCTGACAACAGAAAGATTAGATATCTTATTACCTCTTTTTGCGCACGTCCACGTCCACGTGAGGTTCCTGATCCTCGAGAAACAGGGGAAATCACATTGGTAATATATTCTACAGCATAACTGTCACTGCTTTCAGAAGACGACGCATTTTGTAAATTCACATTATCTATGCGAAAATCTTTATCATTACTGTCATCACCACTCATATCTGAATCTAACTGCTCCAGGAGCGCAAGGCACTCCTGTGTACTCAATCCTCTCCGCATTTTTTTATAAAGGAAAAAGACTACACTTTTGTCGCAATCGAAATCTTTGAGAAAAACACTGCAGTGGAAAATTGTTTCAAATTTCGTTTTAGGCCGTAGCTCTAGAAGAACGATTTTCCCTCCAAATATTCTGTAGTACGCCAGCGTTGCTAGGATGCGTGCACATTTCAGAGAACAGTCAGTATGCTTAGAAGAACGCCTCCCCCACTAATTGAGCGGGGCGCGCATTAGGGAGAAGACTACCCCCAACCCCTCTCCGCGTCGCTATGCGTCATCAAAACTAAGTAAAACTGGAGTTTACCTTTCTCTTTTTTGTCATTACGATAAGAAATGTGTGTTCCCCCATGCGCAGTAATCAAAACCGAGATATGGCGAATTCAAAAACAGACTTTGTCTTGAAAATTTATCATTTTTCTTATGGGGGTCAAAATGACACCTGTTGGCTGTTTTAGGTATTTCTTTGATTATTTTTTTTAATAATTAATATAGAAAGATGAAACATTGTCACAGTACGCTTAATATAATTTTAGAAAAAGTAAAAAAATATGAGCTGCGGTGTTCGCTTACATAATGAAATAAAGCATTGGAAATTGAAAAAAAATGCGAAATGACCTCAACGGCGCTTCTAGTGTTAAAAAATAGTTCATTCTTTTTCATTTTTCTTCCCAGTTTGATTGTTTTTGATAAATATATAACACCTACAACTTATAGGGCAAAATTGGGAAATTTCTTTAGCGGCCACTGGCCAGTAAGACTAATTTTTCGAGTGCCCATTAAGTTTAAACTAGTGGCCACTTTTTTTTATTAAAAGTGCTAATCAGTTAAAATTTCTATAAGTATTAATGTAAGACTGAATAGCACAAACAAATAGGTTAATATAAATATATTAGAAACTAAAAAAGTAGAATTGTTGATGAAATGTAAGTAAATTGTATTCTTTCCTTCTAAAAAAGTGGCCAGAAGGTGGCCACTGATAGACAGTTTTTCACTGGCCACTTTTTCTCCTTTACTGGCCCTGTGGCCGGTGATTAGTGCTAATTTTGCCCTTTACTACAACTTAAATAATACTGATTAGATTTTAAAATTTGCTAAATATTTATTTGGCGTGTGTGCCAATTACTGTATATGATAACTATGACAAATCCAGTTATTGGCACCGGTGCCAATAACTATAATTTTCATGAAAAAATTCAAATGAGATATTTTGTGTGTTTTATTTCTAGTAGTGCACTTTTAAATGATCTGCCACCAGTCATTTTTAATTGAAATATAAAATTTTAATAGTTATTGGCACCGGTGCCAAGTTACTGATATGGGGATGCCAATAACTATGTTGTTTCAGTGATTAACATGTTGAACTTCCAGTTAATATACCAATTCATTATAATTTGTTTTTATTCAAATATATTTTCTTCTAAATATAAATAATTAAATAAATAAAATCATTTACTTCTATATAAAATATTTATTCAATATAAAAAATTTTCAATGTTAAATAAGGGAGAAACTGTCTTTAAAGATAATTTTCCTGCTGATGGATGGTATTATGCCTTTTTAAAATGGCATCAATATTTGTTACTTCTAGAATCAAAAGAATTATAGAAACAAATGCTCATGTTGGTGAAAATGGTTTGAAAGGCTGGTTCCGTCCCAACAAGTTGAAACATTTGAAAGAAAATCATTTTGGTATATTGAGTAATCCAACTGCAGTTTTTTTAAATGAAAATGAAATAGGTTTTCAGATGAGCCTTAAAACCTCGAAAGTATTATCACTTAAAGGTTTCAGAAAATGTCATTGAGATGGATAACAGACTTCCAACATCTTTACTTACAGCTATGCCCACCTTTTAAACTGCTGAACTTGAACATCCAACAATGGCAATTTATCAATATAAAAGATGCTGAATAGTATTATCCATTCTGTGCCAAGTTCTTTTAGGGTTGTTTTGTTTGAAACTGAACAGATGCCAGCAGAGGCCTTCTATGAGTATATGACAAATATACTGATACAATCCATTTAAGTAAAGGGTTGTTATGGCAGTCATTTTATTTTATGCCCAAAAAGCTATATTACATATCACTGAAGTAACTTCTGCTGAAAAGAGGGTGTAGTTCTTGTTTTATTATACCCATATTCAATTAAAATCATATAGAGATGCAATGTTACAACATTCAAAGGTTTAAAAACAGCTTGGAAGGTAGTCGTTTTAGAATGGTATAGCAAAAATTTTGATAACATCCTTACAAAGGAATATTTTGCACTAGTTCTTCAAGAAGCAATTACATCGGTTAAAAAAGACTAGACAAAAAATAGCTTTGAAAAAGGTGGGATATACCCATGAAATTGCAATGCTTTTGATGGAGCTATGCCTGTGTGTGTGTGGAGGGGGGGATAGACTCTTCTGTTATTCTTCCAGACACAGCTATTTTAAGCTTCAAAGTGTTTAAAAAAATCCTAGGAGATGACATATTTGCACAAATACAAGTAGCAGTACTAAAAAAAAAAAAAAAAAAAATGAAACTGAAGTAATGACTGACCAGATGTTATGACCTATAAGGTTATCTGAGCGAAAAATGCTCACTGGTTGTCATGCCCAATTAGCTTAAACGGTAAAGCATTGGTCTTGTAAGCCAAGTATTTGGGTTCGATTCCCGGCCTGGGTAATTTTTTGCTCAGTTGGAAATGTTTAATTTTTGGAAATATTTAATTTGTATGAAGTTATTAATTCAAGCATTTCGAAAAGTCAAAGAAACACAGTCAGTTTAATAGTGGAGCCTAGATTAGATTTAGCAATTCTAAGTCTTAATCAAAATAAAAGTGGCAGAAAGGAAACTTACATCATTTTTACCAGATCGATTTATTTATGCTATCACTCTAACAAAGAATAGTATTATGCAATTTGGTGAAAAACAGTTTTGAATTCAGGGGGTGGCCCGGGGACACACACATTCCCCCCGTAGCAATGAAATGCTTCCTCCCCACCCCTTGAAGCCACTAAAGTCCCTCCCGGAGAAAAGTGTCTAAATTCAACACTGGTGAGGAATGTATGCAGCAAAAAACATAGAGTGAAGACATTTAAAATCAACAGAATGAACAATCACTAAGTGCATGATCACATTGTTACATATCTTTTTTTGGCCTAAAATTTGAAAGGAGAAAGATAAAAAGAAATGGTTTGAGCACCATTGTAATGACTAGAGATGGGAATGCTCGGAAAAAAACACAAAAATTGGGGAAAAAACCGTTTTTTTTTTTGTTTTTTTCCGAAGGCTTATTTTTCAATTTTTCCGAACTGGGAAAAATTGAAATTTCATTTATGAAATAATATAGTGAAAATTTTGTAATAATTCATTCTCATACTTTTTATTTTATTTATTTTTATGTTGAGTGTCCCACATGAAAACTTTAATGTGGGTAATCTGATCTCTAAACAGAAATCTGTTTGAGAAGACTTGAAAGGATCCTTCACATTTTTTTCATGTTTGAAACACAAGACCCTTCGCAAAATTTCTCTTGAAAATAGACATTTCAGAAAAAAGTTTAACCTACAAATTGAATCTTTCGCAAATGCAGTGATTGAAGAAAAAAAAAAAAAATCTCATACCATATAGCAGCTGAATCTTATCAAGTTGCATATATGCATAAATAACTAAAAATAGTAATAATTTCTTATTCACAGATTCTGAATATATTTTGTACAAGAATGTATATGTACATTTTGTATATGTACAAGAAATTCACAATTTCACAAAAAACAGGATTACATGAAAAAAAATCTAAATGTATAATTAAATGCAACTTCTCTTTTTAAAAATTAATTCATGTGCAAAATTATTTCCATAATATGCCAATTAATAGAAATGGTAAAATTAAAAATTTAACATAAAATTTGAAGCATGCATTTATTACTTTTTTCTATCTTTTCAAGAAGTAAGTATTGAATTCGTGAAAATTTTGACTTCCAGTTTTTGGTGTATTTAAACATTTTAGAAGGTTCTGAACACGATTTGATAGTTTTTGGAAAATATCTGTCACTCTGTGAGTCTGTATGGGACAAAAATTTTATAGGCACTTGATCTCAAGAACTGGTGTACATAATTTCACAAAATTTTAGATTCAATTACACCTTGATATAAACTCGAGATGTTTAGTTATTAGTGTATATCGCCCAACTGATGGCGCTGCTATGCTGCATTATTCATAATTTCCACAATAGTTCTATCTCAAGAATTAATATATGTATTTCCATAAAACTTCAGATTAAGTTAATCTTTGATATAACTTTATGCACATTACTTTTTGGTGTAAATCGCTCAACAGATGAAGCTGCTATGCTGCATTATTCATGATTATCGCAATAGCTCTATCTCAAGGACTAAAAGACGATTTTTTTATCAAACTACAGATTCAGACAGTTCCTGATATGTATGTTTAATGTTGTTTAGTTTTTGGTGTAAATTCCTCTATAGGTGGCACTATTATGCTGTATTTTTCAAGATTTCGTTATAGCTGATTAATTGAATGTTTTTTCAAGGTACTGAATCTAAAATTGACCTCCATAATGTACAGTAATGTTGCAAAAACATGGGCAGTTTGCATTAGAAAAGTACAACTGCGATGAAAAAAACCCCATATTTTATTACAAGTAAATACATTCCAAATTATACTTTCCTTCTTGATTAAACTTTGAATTTAAGTAGTTTTTTAAAGCATAGTAGAAGTTTATCTCACTGTGTAACTGCTTTTGGTATTTCCTCTCAAATAGCAAGCATTTTCTATTTCTGGTGTTCTGTTTTCATAACTTTTGAGTTCTATTCTTAGAAATATGAAATTACCATGTGGAAACATTATTGAATATGGTTTCTTACTCAAGAATAGAATACCAGATTTCAGGATAAAAAGAAAAAAATTACGTTTAATTAAACTTAAAAAAAAAATATTTTTCTGGTTTCAGTGAGTAAAAATCTAACAGTCAATAAATCCTATGCTATTTTTTAGTTGCAGACCTGAGTAAGCTAAACTAAAACTTAGTTTTGTTTGAATTTAGAAAATAAAACTAAATCAAAACTTTGAGTTGAGATTGGAAAGCTATACCAAAACTAAACATATCTTTTAAAGGAAATAAAATTATATTTGTAAGAAAAAAGTGTAATAATGTAAAAATATACATTTTTTTTAACAAACAATGGAATTTTTTTTTAATACTGATATTGATAATAATGACAAAACTGCAACAATTTTTTTTAAACTAGTATCATTTACTTAAAAACTATACTTATGTAAATGGAATGCATAATTTATTTCATTCCAAACTGCAGACATATTGGCTCTGGTTCTTACATTAGGTCAATTGGTAGTTAAACATGTAACTGAAAAATCATTTCAACAGAGATATGATATAACAAATAATAGTGTTTTAAAAATTCTTAGGCTGTGGAAAAAAAAAAAAAAACTTTTAAAAGCAGGTTTTGCTATTTTCTTTTTATTTTCTAATATAAAGTGAAAATAATTTTCATTTAATACAAATAAATGGGAAAAAATGTTTATTATTTAATATTCTCTAAGAAAATATAATTTATTTGGGAGAAACAGTTATGAAAAATCAATTTTTCTGTTTTTTCCGAAAGAAAACCGGTAAAAAACCAGTTTTTTTCCGCCACTTATATTTTTCTGGAAAATTAACATCTCTAGTAATGACTACAAGTAATTGGAAAGAAATTTTTAAAGCTAAACAGAAGAATAAAGTGGAATAAACTACTAAGGAAGAGCAAAAATTAAAAAGGGAAGTAAAGAAAACAAAAAATTAAAAAGCTAAGAAACTGAGCAAAAGAGCCAAATTAGAGTTAAAAGAGTCATCTGAGTTAGATGCTTATATCAATCAATGTTATGATCATAGTGACAACAATAGTTCAAATGAATTTACAATTGTCATGCTCTTGTAAAACATGAAGAAAACATATATCCTGGGATAGTAGTGCAGGTACAAAAACGAGAACTACAAGTAAGTACTACAATGGTTGGTAGTCAGATATGGCAATCCCAAAATTTACTTCGATCTCATGCACATGTTAATAGTAGTTCAAAATTCAATATCATAGTGCCAAAATTAAATAGCAATCTTTGCTCATCATGGGACTCTGATGACATGAAATTCTTTTCATTAGTTCTTGAGATGTGACTATTACTAAAATCATGCAAAATTCAGCATAGCAACGCTACTTGTTGGTTGATTTACATCGAAACTTAATCTGCAACATCTAGCTGAATCTGAAGTTTGATGAAAATCCATGCATTAGTATGAGATAGAGTTGTATGAGATAGAATTATTGGGGAAATCATGAAAATTGCAACATTACCTGTTGGGCAATTTACAACAAAATGTAAGTTCCAAGTAATATTAAAGACTAACAGAATCTGAATTTTGATGAAAATCCATGCATTAGTTCTAGAGATTGAGTTATTGGGGAAATTGTAAAATTTACATCATATGCAATCTGTTAAACAACTTAACACCAAATTATATCAGGGACTAACTGAATATAAATTTTTATTAAATTTTGTGCATTAGTTTTTGAGATGGAATGCCCACAAAATTTTTGTCACATACATCCATACAGGCAGACAATCACAAGCAGGCATTTTGTAAAAATGCCATGCAGAGCTGGAATAATTGTTAATCCTGAGACTATTAGAAGGGTAATTCGATCTGCTGGATATCACGGTAGAGTAGCCAGGAAAAAATTCTTCGTAAGTGAAAAGAATAGAAAACTCGGACTAGCTTTCACAAAATCCAACATAAATAAAAATTCTGATTACTGGAATAAAGTTATATTTGCTGATGAGAGTAAATTTAATATATTTGGTTCTGACGGTAGAATCTTGGTGTGGAGAAAACCCAGGGAAGAATTTCGCAAACAGAACTTGGTACCAACAGTAAAACATGGTGGAGGAGGAGTTATGGTATGGGGGTGTATGTCGTCCGCTGGAGTTGGTAATCTTGTTTTTATTGACAGTATAATTTGTAAAAACATATTTTTTGATATCTCAAACCCCTATAATGCATAAATCCGTTGAAAACTAGAAGTAAAAAATTTCACAAATCCTTTACTTTCTTCTTGTAAAGAAAAAAAAAAGAGTCATGGCATTTTTTTTTTTTTTTTTTTTTTTTTTTTTTTTAAGCTTTTTATACTTCCAGTCATTTGTTACTAAAAATTGCACTGTCAATTTTATATGAATTTCACTTAATATAATTAATTTCATTATAATTAAAATGATTATTAAATGTGCATGCAAATAGTTTAATGATTTATTTTGTTTTTGCATCCATGTAGGTGATTTTATGGAGGGTGCCAATAACTGTCAAATCAAGTGCCAATAACTATGATTTCTGTCTTACATTCATATACAGTGTCTCACATAAGTGATGGGATACTTGTGCTTTACAAAAGGAAACTAATCAAATAAATTAAAAAAACATGTACACATTTTTTTGTGGGTATGTTTCATACTTAAATTTAGTAAAGATTATTACATAACATACATTTTGTCAAAATATTAAAATATTAATTTAATAAAAATACAAATGTTTAGAACGGAGCAAAAAATTGCTCACATAAGTGATGGGACACCATTATATATGCAACAAAAATCGTCTGAAATAAGCAATAAAAATATTTTTTGGGGTTTTATTTTTACTTAAAAGCAATTAGCAATAATTTATAAAATCGTCTGCAGTATTTCTCTCCAGTTTGTTTTGGAATTTTTGTGTTTTTTAGCTCTGTGTAGCCATGAATGCTAAACGAAAAGAAACTTCGCCTGAAATTCGAAAATTAGTTATTAATTTGCATATTGAACGTGGAAAATCTATTAGAAAAACTGCTGAAACAGTTAACTTGAGTCGTTCAACAGTTTTCAATATCATTAAACGATATAAAAAGAATCATATGATTCAGGATAAAAGAAGACCTGGCCGACCATCAAAGCTATCCAATGGAATAAAGCAAATTATCGTTCGAAATATTAAAAAAAATCCACGAAATAGTGCTTCAAAAGTTGCTGCTGATTTACAAGCATTATATGGAATAATTGTTATTCCTGAGACTATTAGAAGGGTAATTCGATCTGCTGGATATCACGGTAGAGTACCCAGGAAAAAATTCTTTGTAAGTGAAAAGAATAGAAAACTCAGACTAGCTTTCGCAAAATCCAACATAAATAAGAATTCTGATTACTGGAATAAAGTTATATTCGCTGATGAGAGTAAATTTAATATATTTGGTTCTGACGGTAGAATCTTGGTGTGGAGAAAACCCAGGGAAGAATTTCGCAAACAGAACTTGGTACCAACAGTAAAACATGGTGGAGGAGGAGTTATGGTATGGGGGTGTATGTCGTCTGCTGGAGTTGGTAATCTTGTTTTTATTGACAGTATAATGGATCAGTACAAGTATATTGATATTTTAAAGCAAAATTTGAAATCTTCAGCACGAAAATTGAACCTTCATAACGATTTTAAATTCTACCAGGACAATGACCCCAAGCACACTGCTCTGAACGTTAGACTCTGGCTGCTATATAACTGTCCTGAAATAATAAAAACACCACCACAATCTCCAGACTTAAATCCCATAGAGAATATTTGGCAAGAATTGGAATCAAGAATTCGCAAACACACCATTTCTTCAAAACAACAACTAAAATCGGTGCTTCAAGAAGAATGGGGTAAAATCACTCCAGAAATCACAAAAAAATTAGTCGAATCCATCCCAAAAAGATTAAATCATGTTTTAAAAGTAAAAGGAAATCCAACAAAATATTAAAACCTTTTAAAAAGTAAAATTTTTGGATAAATATTTGATGGAAAAGTAAGTGTCCCATCACTTATGTGAGCCATTTTTTGCTCCGTTCTGAACAAATGTATTTTTATTAAATTAATATTTTAATATTTTGACAAAATGTATGTTATGTAATAATTGTTACTAATTTTAAATATGAAACACACCCAAAAATTTTTTTGCACATGTTTGTTTATTTATTTTATTGCAATTTCTTTTTATAAAGCACAAGTGTCTCATTACTTTTGTGAGACACTGTATGTTTTTTAATTAAATTACTCTTAGGTTCAGTTGTTTTATCTATGCATTATCAGAAAATAGCATCTTTAATGGTTTTAAATTAAATTTTGTTTTCAGTTTAGCTATAAAAATTGAATCACACAGTCTCACAATAGAAAAGTTGTATTTTAGGTGCCAATAACTGTACTGTTTACCCTAGTAAAAAATGCATTTTATATTGGTACGTCTAATTCTTAAACAAACGATATTTATCGTCAAATTAACAAAATACTTTTTCTACAAAACGCAGTTGTAGAAATTGTTAAAATTAAACTTTAATCATACTAGGTGGAACCCGTCGAAATTCGACGAAAGAAAATATTTAAGAAGGCACTGCTTCATTGATTTATAATAAATCTACAAAATTGCTTACAGTAAAAAATGCATCTTATATTGATCAATCTACCTCTCAAACAATTATTATTTTAAGCTAAGATTAACAAACTACTATAAAACTCAATTGTCCAAATTTTTAAAATTAAACTTTTAAAATATAATAAAGATCAGCTATTATGACGATTTTATCAAGTGAGACCCTTATGTTTAGTATAAATGCGAATGAAAGAAACAAAATTTATTCCAAATTGGCACAGTCATAGAATTTCGCGCGAAATTAAAACCCGTCATAATTTTCATCTTCTCAAAATTTAAACACTCAATTCTCATGTCCGTATTTACCATGTTTAAAAAATGGTATTTTATTTTTTAACCATTTGAAAAATGGTTGTTGTTTTCGGGAGAATGGACCCGATGATGTTACCACTTTTGAATGATGTTACCACTTTTGAATGATGTTACCACTTTTGAATTTAAATTAAATTCTTTATTTTTAGAAGAATTTTTATTTGAATTTAAATTAAATTCTTTACTTTTAGAAGAATTTTTATTTGAATAGTAAATTAAAATGGTTAAAATCATTGTAATAAAGGAGAAAACTAACAAATTTAAAAATGGGTAGACGGAAATTAACAGATACAGAAAAAGCCGAAGCCAAAGAAATGAATGAACGTGAATATCGCATTCAATGATATTAAACACAGTCAACATGTATAAGTTGCTTATTAGTTTGGCGATTCGTATCATTTGGCGAAATTGGTCGACGGGATAACTGAGTAATACTGTATTTGGTTTGGCGCAAAAACGTCTTTCAATGCAGAAAATGATAAAATCAAAAGATTATTGAGCCGCTGAAAACCAATTACGTGTTGAAAGGCGATCACGAAAAAGGAAGCAATTTAATGCCGAACCGATTAATTGTAAAACATCATGTCGCCAGGGCGACCAATCCACTAGCCATGGCGTTTTACTATCGGTCGGTTCTAACCAGGAAAATTTGAGTGCCAATAGTGATTCTAACAAGCCGGAAAATGTTATAGCTATTACTCTTGATTTTCCACCACCTAAAAAGAAAACTAAAAAGCCATCGGCTTGGGAAAAACTGGGAAAAAACTTTTTTGATTCGATGTCTGATGGACCCATTCACAGATGCATGTGCTGCGATCGATTTTGGTTTAAAACCTCCATCACCAAAATTCTGCTCTGTAAAATCAAACAATATATGCCAAAGTCTTACAAGTATAACAGTATATGCCAAAGCTGTATTTTAATAATGATTACTTTTGCACCAACAATGTTAAATAGTTTGAAATGTTTCTTTCGTCGCCAACTTTTATGCTTGGCGACAATAGAGTGATATAACTTAAACGAACCGTACCTTCAAATTGCAGCATGTATAAAGTCATTTATAGCAGTGGCACGGATAATACACAATAAAACAACTGGTATTTAGCTTAAAATGATAGATGAATGTATCGAGTGAAACATTTTTCAAATGGTTGGGGTAATTTCTTAAATTACAATTATATAATTTTAAAATCACTTTAACTCAAAACTTGGCGTTTATTTAATTAATGAATAAAAACGAAATAAAACCAAAATCACGGACTTATATAACATACGATATTTTTTGGAAAATATACGCATTTTAATTTCTATTTTTTTTTTTTTTTTTTTTTTTTTTAATTTTAAAAGAAAATGGAGTGATTCTGTTGCCACAATTACGAAATTGGTACTAAAAACTATAAAAAAATTAATATCTAAAAAACAAATTTAGATATAGCTTTCAAACAAATGGCATTTAAAAGTACATTTTTTTTTTGTATACGACGGTGCAAAAATCGAAAGTATGTGATGTTTAGAAGTATAAAATTTACAGTAGCGAAAAATGCAAAACTGAAATTGCATCGGAAATTGCTACCATGCGCAAAATGAATTATGCGTTACGCACAGATACGTTTGGCCTTTATAATATAGATATGTAAGCAGTAAAAAATAAACATATGTTATTAAGATAAAGTTATCAATTAAGGTTCTTATGCTAGTATTCCAAAATGATAAAAAGCAAAATTTATTCAACTTTGATTCAATCTTTTTTTTTTTTTTTTTTTTCCCCGTGAAATCTAAACCCGGAATCATTTTCAGCATATCAAAATTTACAAATGTACATCACATCTGTATTCACGATGTGAAAAAAAAAAAAAAAAAAAAGTGTTTAAAAAAAATGGCATTTTAATTTGATAATTTTGATTCAAAACTTGAAGTCTCAATGCTATTAGCTGAAATAGATATTAAACTTGATGTTATTTTACATGTAAATCAAATTTTGTAAATGAAGTCAAAATTCACCGGGTTTTATAACAGAAGATATTTAAATTTCTATTTTTTCCCCCTTTTAATGAGAAAATGGCAACATAAAGATACAGCACTCAATTTTTTTCCTTTGCTTTAAATAGAAATGGAGTACTCCTGTTGCCACGATTAGAAAAGAGGTATTGAAAGCTACAAAAAAATTAATATTCCAAAAACAAATTAAGATGCCGAAATTCATTTAAAATTTGAAAATGTTGCCATGCGCAAAATGACGTATGCGTTACGCACAGATACGTTTGGCTTTTATAATATAGACAAGGTAGAACCCGTCAAATTTTGACGAAAGAAAATGTTTTAGAAGGAACTTTTTCTTTGACTTATAATAAACCAAAGAAATTAGTTATAGTAAAAATTGCATTTTATATTGGTAAATTTAACTCTTAAACTATATTTAACGTCAAATTAACAAAATACTATTTCTGTAAAACTCAGTTGTAGAAATTGTTAAAATTAAACTTTAATCGTACATGTAAGCAGTAAAACATAATAAAAATCTGTTATAATGATTAAGTTATCAATAAAGACTTCTTATGGTAGTATTCCAAAATGAAAAAAGCAAAATTTTATTCAACTTTGACTCAAGCATAGAATCTTTTTGCCGTGAAATCTAAATCCGGCATCATTTTTCACCATATCAAAATTTACAAATGCACATTTCGTATCTGTACTCATCTTTTAAAAAAAAATTGGCATTTTAATTTGATCATTTTGATTCAAAACTTCAAGTCTCGATGCTATTACCTGAAACAGATATTAAACTGTTCATATTCTTTTACATGTAGATCAAATTTTATAAATGGAATCAAAATACACTGGGATATATAACAGAAGATATTTAAATTTCAATTTTCCCTTTTAATGAGAAAATGGCAACATATAGATACATTAATAAATTTTTTTCCCTTTTTTCCTGTGTTTTTAATAGAAATGGAGTACTCCTGTTACCACGATTAGGAAAAAAAAAAAAATAAAATCGGTAGAGGTTTTTTAGAAGGGCGACCCCGTTTAGATTGCAATGAACTAACTTCATTTTTCTTATGTTTATCAATACAATAGCAAACAGAACGGCGTGAAATACCCAATTGAATAGCAATTTCTCTCTGAGACATTGGAATTGCGGAATAATAAAGAGATACAATTTGACGTGCTACTTCTTCATTGACTAGATTCATCAAAAGGAAATGCAATTTAACACTAAAACGAGTGGAATCCCGTCGAATTCGACGAGTGAAATGTTTAAAAGACCCGATCGATTTTGTTTAAAAAAAAAAGCAAAAGTAATTACATTATTGAATCAATATATAATAAATATATTTACAATCTAAATGTCAAATTTTCCAGTTACAATTTTGCATGCAAATATTCGCGCATCTTTAGTTAAAATTGTAATCTGAGTGCCGGCGAAATCAAGAAATTTTATTTTATATGCACTCACACAAAAATAGTTTTATTAAAGTAATAATAATAATAATAATTTCATTTTTACTGTGACATTATTTTCACTAACTGAAGTCATCTGAAAGTAAAATCTTAATCTCAGTGTCCATAATGAAAAGAAATATTGAAATGTAATATCGGGTACTACTAGGTTATCCCATCGACCAAAAAATTATCGCCAAACTATAAGATTAAATGCCAATAATGGATGATCGTGAATGTCACATTCAATGACATTAAATACGATTCATATGTTTAAAATGTCATTAAGTGATTTTTATTTCGACTTTTTATTAATATTTTTATTAATATTCTACTAATTATTTGTTTTTTCGTTATTTAAAATAAAAATTATGTCAATATGTATAATTTGGCTATTAGTTTGGCGATTTGTATAATTTGGCGAAATTTGTCGACGGGATAACAGAGTAGTACCTAATATCGTTATGAGTAAAAATGCGGTGTTTTAAATAGTGACGTCATTTTCTCTTCAAATGTTTTTAAAAGTTACTATTATTAGTAATATGAAAAAGGCATTCGTAATAATATTGTAATTCCCATTTATCTGGTAGCTGAATGACATCATTTTCCTCATTTGAAAATTTTCTTATTTTGCTTTAGACATTAATTTTTATCATAAATTATTTTCTGTTACTTTATATACATTATTAATATTATTTCTCAGTAAATATGTATATATATATTTACCTCAATTAGTGCATAATTATATGCAATCATTTTGGAAAATAAATTTTTAATATCGAGAGAAAAGTTAAACTGAGTTGCCACCATTTTGAACAAATATCGTAAAAAAGCATTTAAAATAAAATATAAAAATGGAAATAAATTAAAAAATAGCTAAAATGGGCACAACTACAAATAAATAGCTTTCATTTAAAAAAATAATTATCAAAATCGGTTGAGTAGAAAATGCAGGGTTGATGACACGACATCTTTTAACTTATTTGAAAGAAATAGCATCGGAGGCTTAAAAAAAAAAAAAAAAAAAAAAAAAAAAATATGCAGTTTTTAAACAAATGTCATTTTAAAGTAAATTTTTTCCCCTACAGGATGGTGTAAAAATTGAAAATGTGCTATATTTATAAGTTTAAAATTTTGTAATTGCAAAAATTGCAATTACGAAATTTCATTTAAACTTTGAAAGTGTTGCCATTCGCAAAATGACGTATGCGTTACAGACAGATACGTTTGGCCTTTATAATATAGATAGTTGAACTCACTAAAGGACACATTACTTAGCTTTTTTATATATATGAAGTGTGAAGGATAGAACCTGAATACCAGACTTTTATAAAACCAAAACCTTTCTCCGCACGTAAATATTGGGTGAAAAACTTTCTGCAAATTAAATTTACTTTTAATAAAATCACGTGTTATATTATTTTGACATGGATGAAATTGGCGTTTTATTTTAGTGATTTATGGATATAATTCGCATTTTTGAGCGATTTGTCAACGAAATTCGTGTTTTTTTATGCAAGTCATGGACGAAATTCGAGTTTTTATACGTGATTCATTTACAAAATTCGTGTTTTTTTTTAGCGCGATTCATGGTCAAAATTAGCTTTTTTGCGCGATGTATGGATGGAATTCGTGCTTTTTCCACGATTCATGGATTGAATTCGCGCTTTTTGCTTCGGTCAAAATTCGCGTTTTCCACGCGGTCCTTTGTCGAAATGTGCGTATTTTACGCTGTTCTTTATTGAAGTTCGCGATTTTTTTCGAGGTCATATGACAAAATTTGCATTTTCTCACGATCCTTTGGCGAAATTTGTGTCTTTTCGCTATCCTTTGACGAAATTTGCGTTTTTTCGTGGCCTTTCTACAATATTTTGCGTTTTTTCTTTTTTCAGAAATTTGATTAAATTTATGCTTTTTCCATTATTTGACGAAATTGGCGACTTTTTTCTGCGAACAACCAACGAAATTGATTTTTACGACATCTTGCCAAAATTCGCAATTTTTGGTATCCGAAATTTCGGTTGGTGAATTTTTAAGTTTTCGGCCTCAAATGCCTTAAAGTTTCGGAAAATTCGAAAACCGGACTTGCTTGTAAGTTGTGAGCTAACAGTAAATAATTCGTACATTATAAAAGTGGGGGAATATTTTTAATTTTTATGTTAAAAAGAAATCTTTTAATTTTCTGCGCACGGCGTGCGTCTATATTATACAACTCTGCTGAATATGTCGATAATTTAATATTAACAAACATAAGAAAAACTTCAAATTTCACAAAAACAGGATCTCTGTTTTCTTTAAGAAAAGTCTGGACAGACCCCTGAACGTGTTATTACTCTCAAGGAAGACCTAACTTGTCAATGGACATTATACTGGAGAGATGTGTATGTCCGCGTAAAGAAATAGTTCCTTATTGAATTTTGAAGAAAAACCCCTTTAAATTTGATTTTTTTTAGATTTTTCCATTGAAAAACGATTAACTGATTAAACAAAATATATTTAACTTATTGTATGCTCATATATATTGCAAATACTAGTAATATTCAAGGTAAATGTATTGATTCGCGCATAAGAGTTCTGGCGAGATTTTTGGCGGTAGAAACAAATGACTAAGCAACCTTTACCTCCCACAGGGAAGTAAGAGGGGAGAAATTCCCATGTCATTTTTGGAGATAGACGATTTTTCATGTCTTATCAAATATTTTATTTTTAAAACTACTAAATATAGAATAAAAATTTCGATGGATTCGAATTTTTCGGAAAATTTCACCTCAAGTACATACTAAATATGCTGATGGAAGTATGTAAATTAGCAATAATTATCTTTAAAAATAAATAAAACGAGTGAAAGAAGTTCTTTATATTCAATTTTCGAAGAGGATAGACAATATAATAAACATGATATAACTTTCATGTTTCTGCATACACAAAGTATTCTTATTTTAATTACGAAGAGTTGATAGGAAGATAAATCCATTCATCTTCTAATCAATGGTATAAATTTAATATTTCAACAGTATGTTAGATTCAAAAACAAGAAACTTTTTTTTTTTTTTTTTTTTTTTTAAATAATGATACATTTTACTACGAGGGGAAATTATATGATTTTTATTCTTTGGTTATAATTAAATAAAATTTAACACTCAACAATGATTTTTTAAGTAACAATTTTATTTTAAAAATATTTCAAGTAATTAAAACACAGTAATTGTTAGATATGAACAGCCAATTTCCAATTCAGGTCTTTAGAGATACATTTGTAAGAAAAAAATTATTGAAAATCTTTACAAATTGCATTCTTAATAATAATACAGTAGAAACCCGCTAATTCGGACCCCGATAATCCGGATCTCCAGATAATTCAGATCGGTTTGTTCATTTTTTTTTTTTTTTTTCAAGTTTGAGAAGCGATTGGCTAATTTCCATATTAACTTGTTTCATCGTCGTATTCTAAATAAAAAAAAAAAACTTTTTCTGGCATGTTTTCGGAATAATTAAGCAAAGTAAACATTATTACTGTCTACAAATATTCAATAAGTTTAACATAAAGGTGACTTTCTGTTAGTAGGTTATATTTTATTTCATTTTTTCTAATTCTCCGGATAATCCGGATTTTCGATATTCCGGATTGGGTCCGGTCCCAATTAATCCGAATTATCGGGGTTTTACTGTAATAATAATAAAATATATTAAAATAATCTACAATGTTTGTTATATTTCGTATGAGCATTACAAGGAAGATATATGTTTGTGTGTATATAAGGAAAAGTATTAATTATTTTCCAGGGAAAAAATTAAAATTAAAAAGAGAAAACAGGGGGAAAGAAAAATAGTCATGTAAGACTTAAATTTGAACTTCTTTGTGATACTCATGGTTTAATAATTAAATAATGTGTGAAACCTTATAAAAATTCAAATAACACACTCAGAAACAAAACAAAAATTTAAAAAAATTAAAAATAAGTTTCTACCAAAATTTAACAAAATAAAAATTATTATTATTATTATTTTATTTTTTTATATATTTTTTTTTATAATTTTTCAAAACCTGTCATAAAAAAGGCAAGTTGTAGGATACCAAGTTGAAATTTTGCCTGATGTGAGTCGGATATGTTAATATGATATCGTATACTCTTTTCACACACTTTTTGAACAAACTTTCCTGTTCTTTTTTAAAGGGAGGTAGGGGGCATCTGAATTAAAATGCAGCTTTTTTTAATATAAATTAATTTTTTAATATAAAAATGTTATTAATTTCATCTTTTTATTACATTACGTATTTACTAATTACTACTTGATGGAAAAAAAATCTGTTTATTTTATGAGTAATATTTATTCAAATTCTCACCTGCCCAAAAAAATGCCTGAGCCCGTTAAAATTCGCACAAAACGCGAAAAATTTATAATTTTCACGAATTTCAAATGCAACAAATTAAAAAAAAAAAAATCTGCATTCTTTTGGAAGATGTAAATTTGATTACTTTTATTAATGTGAAAAATAGCATCAAATTGAGATTTTTCTCAATTTGATGCTATTTTTAATTTTAGGGTAAAAATGCCATTAAGAATGACTGAAACTTAAAATAAATGCTGAATAATAATAAAAAAAATCGATATTGTTTTAAAATCATTGCACAAACACGAAAAAACTACAAAAATTGCATAAAAATTTTCAAAAATCATTTTACTAATTCCGAATAAATTTCGAAACAATTTTAAAATTTGTTGTATTGGACTAAAAGTTTAAAACCGGATTTATTTTTAATAATATCGGAAAATTGCCGCGAAATACAAGACCCCGTTAAGTCTCATGAGAATCGGAGAAATTCAAAATTCGCCGATGTCAAAATTTAGCAAAATATTTAAAACTAATGCAATCGATATTCCTTCAGGAATATAATAAAAATTATTCATGGAACGGGAAAACAAAAGAATTGGTAACATCAACTCGCTCAAATTTATTCCTCCAACCAACGATTAACAGCCAAATCTGATGATCCAAGAATATATTTCCGCAGTAAACAAATAATATAAATTAAATCCGAAAAAGAATTTTTTGCGCGCCAAAACCATCGCTATATCTCCCAGTATGGAAACCCTGACGACGCCAAGTCCGTAAACAGGCTCGCTAAGCATAAACTCCATTGACAAGTTAGGTCTTCCTTGAGATTAGGTAGGTGGTTATAATGTTTCGGCTTTTCAGTGTATAGTAAAAAGAGTAATCAATGGTGAGAATGTTTTCGATTATGTTATCTTTGATGCATTCCTTAGTAAATCTTCGTTAATCAGACAATATAAGCAGTAAAAATGTATTTTTAGCTGGAATCTTCCATTTTGGCTATTTTTAAAGATAAGATTTAAAAAAAGAAGAAAGCAAACTAACTATTACTTTTTTTTCTTACCCAGTTAATTATAGAAAAGTTAGTTTGTCATGTAGATTTATACCTCATAATAAAAACTGGATTGATTAAAAATGTTTGTCACTTTGCAAATCAGTTCATCATTTCCCTAAAGCTTTGCTATGTAGCGTCTGCATAATGTGGATTTTGCATTTTTCAATAATGTGTAAAACAAATGAAAACATTAAGAGCAAAAAAAAAAAAAAAAAAAAAAAAAACACTTTAAACATTTGGCTTTAAACTAAAGAATTTTGATGCATAGTATAACTTGACGCCACTATCTAGTACTAGAAATAGAAGCATAGTTAGATTTTTGACTTTGATTTTTATGAAAAGAAATCGAAATAAATTTTCTTTCTAAGATATTTATATAAATTGCTTGCCTGTTTGTGTTCCGGGGATTTCACTAAAAGTGCCCCGGAAATTCCGGAGTTAATTACAACAAATCGGCATGCTTTTTTTTTACTTTTCTATAAAGCTTTCCTTTCATCTGGACGTTAGTAGCTGGGAAGCTTGATTCGAAAGTAACAAATCGCCCTTTAGTTTAAAAAATAGCGCCCCTCTTGCTCCTCATTAAAAATCTAGCGCCCCTCTTGCCGCTCATTCAAAAAAATAGCGCCCTTCTTTCCCCTCATTTGAAAAAACGCCCTTACTGCTGTTGCGTCCGAACTGAATGCCCACCTACTAGTTGTCTTCTCATTCATACATTTAAGACCGCGCGTTCTCAAAGAGTGCATTGCGGTAGACAAGTCTTTGACAGGCAGGGTTCGTGATTTTTTTGATTTTTTTAATAAAAATCAAAACAATCGGATTTTTTTGATTTAAATCGGATTTTTTGATTTAAATCAGATTTTTTTGATTTTTTTTAAAAATTGCCACACATTATTATTATTTTATGACTTTTTGTTTAATTTAAATAATATAAAATTTACATACATAGGCATGCATATTATAAGTATTATCTATTACTAATATTGCACAATTTACATAAATGATTCATATTATTTCAAGGTAAAATTTTAGGCTATGAAAAAAATCTTGATTACACAAAATGCATGAAAAACTACAAATCAGATGTCAAAAATTAATTCAACCTTCAATATTTTAATTAAAATAAAAAACATCTGCAACACATAAAAAATTTAAACAAAATTGGAAGTTTTTAACTAAGTTTTTAAGTTTTTTTTTTTTTTTTTTTTTTTAAGTGTTGACTGAGAAAAATGAGTTCAATTGCTGCCATCAAAATACTTAAAGCCAGAGGACACAAATTGAGATGTCATCACTAATCGACTGACTTCTCAGTAGTGTTGGAATTTACACAAGAAAATTTTGAATAGCAATTTTATTTTACTTGTGGAATATTCATCATCTTATAAAACAATAACTATTTAAACTCACTAATAAGAACTTGGAATCCCTAAATAAAAATTCAGCCAGAGAAGGGATGCTACAGTGTTGCTGCATCTGGATATTCTTTTATTGGGGGATTCCAAATTCTCATGTGTATGTTTAAGTTTAAGAAGTAATTAATCATAAGTTAATCAGTATGTTCAGTGTTTTATACGATGATTGATATTCCACAAATAAAATAAAAGTAAATTGTTATTCAAAATTTTCTAGTGTGAATTCCAACATAATTGAGAAGTAAGCCAATTAGTGAATACCTCACAATTTGTGTCCTCTGGCCTTGAGCATTTCGATGGCAGCGGTTTAACAGTTTTATCTGTTGATTTCTAATTTCTGAAAGTATCAAACCAAAGGCAAAAAACATTTGTTCAATTGAAGCAGATAAATCTATTGCAGTAAAAAGCTAGTTGCCCATTAATTCTCTTTTTAGTATGAGCTTTTTCGATAACTGTAACAAAAATACCTTCCACCATTCTAAAGGGCTGAGTTCAATTATATTAAATTAAATAAATAAATCAATTGCTGATTCAGATTTTGCTCAAATCCTTATATAACAGGCTTCACCAAAGTACAGCACATAAAGTCATACAATTTTATTTTACCTCAACTTGCAAAAGTTTTTCTAAATACTAATGAGTAAATATTCAAATATTTAGTATATTTCTGTTTAGATTTCTTTACTGTTGCAAGATTATTATATAATTTAATTCAAATGAAATTTGAAAGCATTTTTTTTTTTCTAAACTTTACATTTATTTTACTTTTTTACTAAGCTTAAGCTTTATCTTTCTGAAAGTTGTTTGATTATATATGGTATATCAAACTAAATTATATTAAAGCACATTATTATGTTTCTTTCATCTGAAATTTATTAAAAAAGAACTTAAAAGAAAAACTGATTTAAATCAATGATTTAAAAAAAAATCAGTTGATTTAAATCGTGATTTAAAGATTTTGTTCCGAAATTTCCAAGAACTAAAAACATTGTGTTCTTTTTTTTATATCATGGATCAGAAAATTGAGGCATAAAAAGTATCGCGAATTTCAACAAATGATTGCCGAAAATTTTCGTCAATCGTTCACACACACAAAAGAAAAAAAAAATGAAAAGAAAGAAAAAAAACGCGAATTTCATCAAGGAATCGTGGGGAAAAGCGTATTTCGTTTTAGAATTGCGAGAAAAACGCTAACTTCGACAAAGGATCGCCGAAAAAGCGTTAATTTCATCAAAATGCAGCAGACAAAAGTGTGAATTTTGAAGAATCGGGAAAAAACTTCGAAGTTCGTCAAGGAGCCATCGCAAGCATGCCAATTTTGTCAGAGTATTGGGTGTAAAATAGGAATTTTGTTAGAGAGCCACGGAAAAACGCGAATTTTGTTAAATGACCGCGGACAAAAGAGTAATTTCGTCAAATGACCGCAGAAAAAATGCTATTTTTTAAAGGGCCGTTGAAGAAATGCGAATTTTATCTAAGTATAGAAACAAAAAGCGCGAATTTCATCAAAATGCCACATAAAATGCAAATTTTATATCAAAGGGCTGTGGAAGAAACATTTTTTCGCGACTCTGCGAAATTCACGTTTTTTTATCGTAATCCCTGAACGAAATTCGTATCTTTTCACGATTCTCTGTCAGAATTCGTTCATTTCATCCGATTCTATAGCAAAATTTGCATTCTCTTCCCCCCCCCCCCCCCCCAATAATTTGTCAAAATTTGCGATACGTTTTATATTTGAATTTTCGGAGTTTTGACCGATTTTTTTTTAATTTCCGAAACGACTGACTCAATTTTTCTTGATTTTGTGGAAAATCTGATTAGAATCACAGATGTGAAAAAATATGAAATTCACAGCAAATTTTCTGAAGGGTTACAACAGAAATGGGAGAAAGGGGGGAGCAATTCCATTCCCGGTAACAAAGTTATGTGCTTTTTTTTTTTTTTCGCGCCCCTATTTTGAAATTTGCGTTTTTTTGCGATCGTTTGACGAAATTTACCGTTTTTTCGCGATCTTTCAACAAAACTTGCCGGTTTTTTGCGATCTTTTTACAAAATTTGCCGTTTTTTGCGATCTTTTAATAAAATTTGTCGTTTTTCGTGATTTTTAGCAAAATTTGCCGGGTTTTTTTTTACAATCTTTTTACAAAATTTGTCTTTTTTTTCATGATTTTTTAACAAAATTTTCTGTTTTTTACGATCTTTTTAAAGAATTTGTCGTTTTTATGATTTTTTAACAAAATTTGCCATTTTTTTTACGATTTTTTTAAACAAAAATTTGTCGTTTTTTCGCGATATTTTAGCAAAATATGCCGTTTTTCGCGATCTTTTAGCAAAATATGCTGTTTTTCGCGATCTTTTAATAAAATTTGCCGTTTTTTCGTGATCTTTTAACAAAATTTGTCGTTTTTTCGCGATCTTTTAACAAAATTCTTTTTTGGTGGATAGGAATAAATGTGCAAGGGGTGAAAAAAGGTAACTTTTTTATGATTTTATATTTTATAAATATAATAGGAGTAAAATCCACAAAAGAAAAAAAATATTTGAAAGTTAAAAGCAATTCAATGTAATGGCTCATGGGATACTTATGAAGTTAATCGGTGATTATGATTTATATACTATTGTAACTTATTTAAAAAAATGAAGATTTATTTTTTCAGGGGATTTAATCAAGTGTTACAAACAGGCATGAAATTGTTTTCTGTCAAACTCCAACTAATAGTCGAAGTGAAATGCATAAAAATAAGGGGGGGGGAGGTTACCTTACAGAAAGTCGAGTGAAAGTTTTTTTTAATGATACCTGCACAGAAAAAAACAAGTTTTTCTACGAAATTTTCTTAAGGATTTTCTGTTCTCCTCCCTTTCCCCCCCCCCCCCCAAAAAAAAAAGGCTTTTTAAATTGTTTTTTAAAAAAAAATCTCGAAATCCGTTGCCGTATCATGTTATTTGTCGTGTTTGCAAAAAAGAAAGGGAGGAGAGATTTCGAAATGAAAAGCTTAAGAAAGGGGTACATAAAAGAAAAAAGTTTGGGAAGCGCTGCTCTAGATAAACCATAATAAAGACATCTTTTATTCAGGATAAGGATATTCCCGTATTATCAAGATAAGTCCCGTCCCAAGATTTTTTTGTTTAGCTACAGGAAATTCTTCCTCAAGAAGTTTTGTTGGAAAACTTGGTTTTTCCTTTCTGGCTTTAGTATAAACAAATAGAAGGAAAAATAAAACTTTTGCAAGGTATATTTACCTTGGACTATGACTTTTGATCTTGTTTGAATTTGATTCTTAATGTGGACAGGGTATGTTAAAATAATTCAGCTTGATTTTAATTAGGGATGAGACAAATATTTGCTATTCGGTGCCTCAGCCGAATATTGAAGACTTGTTGGTCGGATACCTGTGGCCGAATATTGCTAAAATCTTGCCAAATATTTAGATATCTTGTCAAACAAATTCAAGATATACGAAGTTTTTTTTTTCTTTAAAAAAAAAAAAAAAAAAAAAAAAAAAAAAAAAAAAAATCAGTTATTTTTGGCACAAGTCACTTTTATTCTCATTTGGACAAAATGCACGGTCATTCAGGTACAAAAACATATACAGCCTAACAGTCTTTCAAATTAAGGTAATTCATCTCCTTTTCCCTTTTCTCCGGATTACTGATTTATTGTCTGATCATAGAAGGCGGCAGCCTTCAAGTGACGCAGCTTTAAACCTACCATCGTCATAACGGTAGATGCGGAACTTCATTATACAGCTAACTCAACATCAAAGAAAATCGGAAAAGCTGCCTTCTAATAACTCAGCAAATATTGGTCAGAATGGTCCAATTTTTTTAATATAGTCTTATATTCCCAGTCTAATCCTATCCTATAATTTTTACATTTCTACGTGCCGTATATTTTTAGATCTCGATAACCATTTTAAAACTGTAATCGATGGTGTTTGTTCCTGATAATAAGATCTAGGAAACGGGCTGGGAGATTTTATTAAAACTTATATATAATATGAATCTCTTTAAGATAGAGGTAATAAGACTTGCCTTGTTTCTAGGAAAACTCTTGTTTGTTATATATTGGTCTTGGAAAATTGGACTATATTAGCTCGCGGATTACATGTTATTCTATGGGTTAGCAGACGGAGCCTGAGTGAAAAACCTTATGTACTTATGGTCACAGTTAAAACACCCGAATCGAAGCAATAAATGTTTTTTAAACTACAAAAACATCTTATCATGTGCTTTAAAACATTCAATAAATATATACTAAATCAAATTTCTATTTATTTTGCCTTTATTTTTCGTAAGAAGAAAATATTACGTTTCTTACATTGGATATTTTTGCATTTTGTGGAAAAAATATTTTGAATCCTTTTTTAAAATAGGAAAATATTTTTTAATTATACATATTCAATATACTTTCGACTTATGATTTTTTTTTTAAAGTTTTCAAACAAAAATTATTTTAAATTATTTGTTGTTGGAAAGTCATGTATTCATACGCCTAGGGGCGCCACTTGTCTAGTTTTGTTTTGAATCCGAACCCGGCAAGTTACACGTAGCATTTTTCATTCAGGTAGTAATATTCTTACATAATGTCCATTAAATTGATATAGAAAATGCACAAATTAAAAAATATAAACCAGACAAGATAGAATCATTAAGTAATTTTCAGGTTTTAATAATCCACATGTTGTTTCTTGTTACGCCAATTGAATCTCGCAATGTCAATATACAACGAATAAGCTCTGCAATAAAGTTAACCGGAGAATCTTGCAATGGATTAGTAATTAATACAGAATGTGTAACTTTGCAATAAAGTTATTTGCTTGTATTTTTGAAGACTTATGGATTACAGTGTGGAGGCAGGATATATTCAAAATTTTACGAGAATGCCAGTTAAAAATCTGGACTGCATTTTGTTTTGTTGTCAGTAATTTTGGGTGAAATGCAGTTTATTCTCCTTCGCCAAGGAACTTTTTATGTGTATTGTTTGATAAACAAAAAATATATAGAGGTAAAATTGTTTATTTTTTTTATTTTTTCGCTGCTTGAGCAAAGAATAGGTTTGCATTAATCATAATTAATAAACGGAAACTTACTGGCTTGCTTAAAGTATTGTTTTTAAATACAGGGTACAAAATACATGAATTTTCTTAAATCCCAGTTTATTTTATTAAAATTTGTCATTTCATGAAAATAAAATTATTGCATATCTGTTATCTTTGAGTTTAAGTGTTAAAACACTTTTCAATGTTTGCATTTTAGCATGTTTTGCAGATAATACATTTTGTGAATTTCACAGAGTTGACTGTATTATACTCTATTATAAGCATTCATTATGATTTCTAGTACATTATTACATTCAAATTACTCTTTTTAAAAATGTAAACAAAAGATGAGCACATATTTGTGCAATGTCTGGTCCCAACAATGGAAATTGTAAAGTACACACACTTGATGGACTTTACAATTTCTATATATTGCTTGTTTTAAACTTAAGTGAAATGTTGGCTAAAACATTTTCAGTTTCATAAATTATTTCAATTTGAAATATTTTAGTAATCGCTACTACTGTTATTCCGTCGACCAATTTCGCCAAATTATACATAACATATTTTTTTATTTTAAATAATGAAAAAACAAATAATTAGTAAAATATTAATAAAAAGTCGAAATAAAAATCAATGACATTTTAAATATACAAATTGTATTTAATGTCATTGAATGTGACATTCACAATCATCCATTATTGGAATTTAATCTTATAGTTTGGCGATAATTTTTTGGTCGATGGGATAACCTAGTAGTACCTAGTAATCTATAAAGCTAACAAGTAACATTTATACAACATTTCATTAACTCGATTCTTCTTAAGTAAATTTGAATAAGCGACGGCAAAAATCCATTGCAAGATTCTCTGGTTAACTTTATTGCAGACTTTATTCATTGTATATTAAGACATTGCAAGATTGTATTGGCATAACAAGAAACATCCATGTGGATTATTAAAACCATGAAATATACGTAATGATTCTATCATGTCTGTTCAATGGTTTTCAATTTGTGCATTTTCTTTATCAATTCTATTCTAAATAAATTCTACCTGAATGAAAAATGCTAATAACGCGTTCTGATTTAAAAAAAAAAAACTAGACAAGTGGCGCCTTCTTAATATGGAATATAATATAGAATGTATGAAAACTTATGAATTAGAGGGGGGAGGCAGGGTATATTCAAAATTTTATGAGAATGCCAGGTAAAAATCCTGTATTGTACTTTTTTTTGGTTTGTTGTCAAACTTTTTTCTCATGTCTATGAATAAATTACTCCTTGCACCAACATAAGATTTTGTTGTCAGTGGCACAGCCAAGGGGGTGTTTTTGTGAACTACATCCATGAATCACTAAAAAAAAAAAGCAAATTGCATAAAAAATGGGAATTACGTCCACAAATTGCTTAATGTGAATTACGTCCATGAATCATGTAAAAAAGCGAGAATTATATTCATAAATTGTATGAAAAATGCAAATTACGTCTATGAATCGTGTAGTAAAACATAAATTATGTTCATAAATCGCTCAAAAAACACGAATTTTGGCAGCAAAAAGCTGAAACGGAAATTACCTATATAAAACTCATAAAAATAGCGACTTGCATTCATAAATTGCATAAAAAATGTGAATTACGTTCATGAATCACTCAAAAAACGCAAATTACATCCATGAATTGCATAAAAACGTGAATTACATTCATAAATCACTCAAAAAATGCGAATCACTTCCATGAATTGTGCAAAAAAACACTAATAACGTTCAGAAATTGCAAAAAATGCGAATTACATCCAAGAATTGGTAAAAAAAAGCGAATTACATTCATAAATCCTATAAAAACACAAATAATGTCAATAAATCGATCAAAAAACGCAAATTTCGTCGATAAAAAGCTCAAAAGATGCATATTATGCCTACGAATCACATAAGTATAGCAAATTATGTCCATAAATCATGTAAAATGTAAATTACATTCATTAATCGCATAAAAATTGCTAAATTATGTCCATGAATCGCACAAAAAAAGCAAATTGCATAAAAAACATGAATTGGGTCCACAAATCGCTCAAAACTTGAATTACGTCCATGAATTGTTTAAAAAAGTGAGAATTACGTTCAGAAATTGTATGAAAAACACAAATTATGTCTATGAATCGTGTAGTAAAATGGGAATTATGTTCATAAATTGCTCAAAAAACACGAATTTTGGCAGCAGAAAGCTGAAACGTAAATTAAGTTCATAAATCACTCAAAAAATGCGAATCACTTCCATGAATCGTGCAAAAAAATACTAATAACATTCATAAATTACAAAAAATGCGAATTAGGTCCAGCAATTGGGAAAAAAAACCAATTACATTCATAAATCCTATAAAAACACAAATAACGTCAATAAATCGATCAAAGAACGCAAATTTCGTCGACAGAAAGCTCAAAAAATGCAAATTACGTCTACGAATTGCATAAATGTAGCAAATTACATCCATAAATCATGTAAAATGTAAATTACATTCATTAATCGCATAAAAATTGTTAATTATGTCCATGAATCGCTCAAAAAAAGCGAATTGCATAAAAAACATGAATTGGGTCCACAAATCGCTCAAATCGTGAATTACGTCCTAGAATTGTTTAAAAAAGTAAGAATTACGTTCAGAAATTGTATGAAAAACACAAACAGGGTTCGCACGGACCTTAAAAGTCCTTATAAACTCCTTATATTTCGATAGTCCTTAATAAGGATCCTTAATGTCCTTATTTTTTATTGAAAGTCCTTATTTTTTAACATGAGCATAATATTAATGCGATCCGTAAAATGTTAAAAAAGTAATCGCCAAATATTGCAGTGGTGATTCCCCTCCGAAAATTTGAAATTGGCTTATGAGTTCGGCATAGTTGCCAACTTGTACGGTTTAGCTCGCGGAAAAAAATAATCGCGGAGAAATGCAAATTTCGTAAAAGGATCGCCGAAAAAGCACACGTTTCGTCAATATTTCGTGGGAAAACGACGATTTCGTCGATGTTTTTGTCAACGAACTTTGTCAAAAGATCGCTGAAAAACGCGAATTTCATGTGCGGATCACGGAAAAAACGGCAAATTCACCAAATATCGCAGACAAAACGCTGATTTCGTCTGAAGGGGTAACTGCGGGTAAACGTCGCTTTCGTCTAGATTGCGGATATAACGCCGATTTCGTTAAAAGATCGCGGAAAAAAACGCCGCTTTCAATAAAAGATCGCTTAAAAATATTTTGTCAAAAGATCATTGAAAAAAAAACCCGCCGATTTCGACAAAAGATCGATGGATAAAACGCCTAGGTATGATTCTCGTCCGAAATTTTAAGGCATCTTCTTCCGAAAATTTGAAATTGGGTTATCAGTTCTGCAGAGTTGACAACTTGTACGGTTTTGCGTGCGGAAAAAACAATCCGGTGCAATGCAAATTTCGTGAAAGGACGCCGAAAAGCACACACTTCGTCAGTATTTCGTGGAAAAACGACGATTTCGTCAATTTTTCTGTCAACGAACTTTGTCAATAGATCGCTGAAAAACGCGAATTTCCTGTGCGGATCGCTCAAAAAACCGCAATTTCACCAAATATCGCAGATTTCGTCTGAAGACCGCGGGAAAACATAGATTTCGTTAAAAGATCGCGGAAAAAACGCCGTTTCCGATAAAATTGCTTAAAAATATTATGTCAAAAGATCATTGAAAAAAAACCCACCAATTTCGTCAAGATCGCGGGGATAAAAGGACGTTTTCAAGAAAAGATCGCGTAAAAATGCGAATTTTGTCTAAAGATCGTCGAAAAAACGCCGATTTCATTAAAAAGAAACACGGGAAAACGCGGATTTCTTCTAAAGATCGCGGAAAACCGCCGATTTTGACAAAAGATCGCAATAAATCGCCGATATTGCTAAAATATCGCAGATAAATCGCTGATTTCGTGTAAAGATCGCGGAAAAACGCCGATTTCGTCTGAAGATTGCCGATACCCCCCCCCCCCCGAATTAAAAAAACACGAAAGAACAATGATTTCGCCAAAAGATCGCGGAAAAACCGCCGATTTCGACAAAAGATCGCAATAAATCGCCGATTTTGCTAAATATCGCAGAAAAATCGCCGATTTCGTCTGAAGATCGCGGATAACCCTTCCCCCCGCGACGCCGATTTCCAAAAATGCGATGTTAATTTCCGAAAAAAAAATTTCACCCAGAATTGCCCATGAAACATTCATAATCTGCCAAATATGGCAGCTGAAAAAAAAAATCAAGTTTCTTTGTTATAATTCTCTTATTTCTGATTGGACATTAAAGCTGCCTTTTTTTGTTTTCCGATTGCGACGTAGAAACCTCGTATCCACAAACACCAATCATAATCGGTATTCACCATCTAAAATTTCCTTTTCTTTGATATAGAGAAATGAATAACAAAGAAGATATTTCACCAAATAATTGCATCAATCTGTTCTATGATCCGCTGATCTGTGTTTGATCGTAGTCTTTTTATTTCACTGGATATGTGTAGTATGTTTAACAGCAACAGTCTTCCTCTGCAGGAAATCAATTGAAGATGACTTAGATTTTATAAAGAAAAATTATGGCTTCTTGAAAAAGAAGTGTCAGAGTTAGAAAATAAGGACAATGAATTAGCTGATAAAACTGAATCAACTAAAGATATTCAATTATTTATAAAATCAAACTATTGTAGAAAATCTGCAACAGAAAAAAGGAAGAAATTTCCTCCCTGATAAAAAAAATAGATACTAAAAAACAGTTGCTAGGCAACTAATGTTATATATTTAAGTATTTAAGATTAAAATTTAATGTAAGTAATTATGTGTACTGTTCTTTTTTAACTTTAGAAAGTCTTTTTTTTTTTTTCTTTTAACGAAGCCCTTACAAAGTCCTTACAGAGTCCTTATTTTTCATTTAGCAAACTCTGTATGAACCCTGACAAATTGTGTCTATGAATCGTGTAGTAAAATGGGAATTATGTTCATAAATTGCTCAAAAAACATGAATTTTGGCAGCAGAAAGCTGAAATGCAAATTATGTCTATAAATCGCATAAAAATAGCAAATAGTGTTTTGCATTCATGAATTGCATAAAAAACGAGAATTACATTCATGAATCGCTCAAAAAACACATTACGTCCATGAATACATGAATTACATTCATAAATCACTCAAAAAATGCGAATCACTTCCATGAATCGTGCAAAAAAACACTAAGGACGTTCATAAATTACAAAAAATGCGAATTACGTCCAAGAATTGGTGAAAAAAAGCAAATTACATTCATAAATCCTATAAAAACACAAATAAGGTCAATAAATCGATCAAAAAACGCAAATTTCGTCGATAGAAAGCTCAAAAGATGCAAATTATGTCTATGAATCGTATAAGTATAACAAATTATGTCCATAAATCATGTAAAATGTAAATTACATTCATTAATTGCATAAAAATTGTGAATTATGTCCATGAATCGCTCAAAAAAAGCAAATTGCATAAAAAACATGAATTGGGTCCACAAATCGCTCAAAACATGAATTACGTCCATGAATTGTTTAAAAAAGTGAGAATTACGTTCAGAAATTGTATGAAAAACACAAATTATGTCTATGAATCGTGTAGTAAAATGGGAATTATGTTCATAAATTGCTCAAAAGACACGAATTTTGGCAGCAGAAAGCTAAAATGCAAATTACGTCTATAAATCGCATAAAAATAGGGAATAGCATTTTGCATTCATGATTTGCATAAAAAACGCGAATTACATTCATGAATCGCTCAAAAAATGCAAATTACGTCCATGAATTGCATAAAAATATGAATTATGTTCATAAATCACTCAAAAAATGCGAATCACTTCCATGAATCATGCAAAAAAACACGAATAACATTCATAAATTGCAAAAAATGCGAATTACGTCCAAGAGTTGTGTAAAAAAAGCAAATTACATTCATAAATCCTATAAAAACACAAATAATGTCATTAAATTGATCAAAAAACACAAATTTCGTCGACAGAAAGCTGAAAAAACGTAAATTATGTCTATGAATTGCATAAAAATAGCAAATTATGTCCATAAATAATGTAAAATGTAATCATTAATCGCATAAAAATTGCGAATTATGTTTATAAATTGCTCAAAAATGCAAATTACATTCATAAATCGCATAAAAAACACGAATGATGACCATGAATTGTGCAAAAAATGCGAATTACACCCAACATTAAATTAATTTGCAGAAAGTTTTTGTTTTTATTCAAGTCTGCCAACAAGAACCTACAAGTTATCCTGAAACCCATTCTAAACCAACAAAAATTTAATGGAAAGATAAATTTGTCCAAGAAAGACAAAATAATTTCCATTGACATACATGGACTAGAATCGAAAAATTCCTATTGAAATCTATCCTATACAATCCAAAACCGGAAAGAAAAAAATCCCTCCAAGAGTAACTCAATCTATCTGCTGCAAAATAAAATACATTGAAATGCAACTGAACAAGAACCTGAAAATTACATTTGAAGTCAAACCAAAAGCAGATTCAACCCCCCCCCCCCCAAAAAAAAAAAAAAAATTATCCAACCATATCTCGATTTGGGAAAGAAAACTTAATTTCCATATATATGCGTGGTCAGAAATCTGAAAATTCCAATTAGTCTATGGGTTAGCAAACCTTAATTCGATCTGAAAAAAAAAAAAAAAATTCTGACAATACACACTGACAAGCAGAGTTGTATAATATAGACGCACGCCATGTGCAGAAAATTTTATGAAGAAACAATTTTTATTTATTTATTTCGACAAAGAATTGCATAAAAAAAAGGGTATCTCAACAAAGAATCATGTAAAAAAACTAGGGATGCACCGAATATTCGGTATCTATTCGGTATTCGGCCATGTTACCGAATATTCGGTTAGGCCGAATATTCGGTATGGCCGAATATCAAAGTATTCGGCTGAATCCAATACTTAATAAAACCTTTTCGCTATTTCTACTTTTAACTGTCAATTTTTTAATTTATATTTAAAATAATTAGAAACAAAATCATTTTTAAATAAAATAGAATGTTTTTACATTATTTATTTGCTGTCTGTAAAGTATAACTTAACAAAATTAACCATGAGAAGGATTAAAATGGTGATTTATTAGGATTCTCCTAAGGAATAAATTATGTGCTGATACAAGTTTCTAAATTTTGTTTAGTAAATAATCTGTTTTTTGCTTTTCCCCAAATAAAAGTCCTTTATAAGAAAAAAAAAAGTTTGAGATAGTAATAGCTATCAAGGCAGACAATTTTTGTTCATGAAACCATAATCAATTTATTGAGTCATAAGTACATTGTATTTCATTTCAGTCTAGGTCATAACTTGTGTGTTTGTTTATTACATTAACATTAAATAAGATAATATATTTTCAACTCCCATGCTTTGATTTCTGTAAAATATGATATGATGGGAAGGGTGGAAAATACCACCATTCATAAGAAAAGAACTATGAGCCAAACATACTTTTATTCAGAATTAAGTTGAAAGTATTTGTATTTTATATTGAAAAAAATCTACCTTGAGTTATTTTAAAAGGACAATTATCAGACTATAAAATTTTTCTTCAACCATTTTTTCATTATTTGATTTTAAAATGCTTGTTTTGATTCGTAGAAAATTTTTTTAACTTTCATAATTGTGCTTCTTAAATAACTCAAGGCAGATTCTTTTCAATACTAAATGTTCTTATAAAAAGCACATGTTTATCAAAATGTAAGTTTCTTTTATTAAATGTTATGTAAAACTGTTTTAAAAAGTAACATTTTAATACCTATAAATTTTGAAATATAAAAAGTATTTGGAAAGCCGAATATTCGGTATTCGGTTCACCTGTCGGCCGAATATTCGGCATTCGGTATTCGGCCAAAATCACTATTCGGTGCATCCCTAAAAAAACCCAACATTTCGACAAAATACCACGCGAAAAACGTGAATTCCGTGCAAAGACCGCAATAAAAACATTAATTCAATCCATGAATCGCATAAAAAATACGAATTCCATGCATGAATCGCATAAAAATGTGAATTACATGCATGAATCGCATAAAAAATGTGAACTACATCCATGAATCGCTAAAAAAAAGCAAATTGCATAAAAAATGGGAATTACGTCCAGAAATTGCTTAAAATGTGAATTACGTCCATGAATCATGTAAAAAAGCGAGAATTATATTCATAAATTGTATGAAAAACGCAAATTACGTCTATGAATCGTATAGTAAAACATGAATTATGTTCATAAATCAGTCAAAAAACACGAATTTTGACGGCAGAAATCTGAAACGGAAATTACCTCTATAAAACGCATAAAAATACCGAATTGGATTCATAAATTGCATAAAAAATGTGAATTACGTTCATGAATCGCTCAAAAAACGCAAATTACATCCATGAATTGCGTAAAAATGTGAATTACGTTTATAAATCACTCAAAATATGCAAAAAAACATGAATAACGTTCATAAATTGCAAAAAATGCAAATTACGTCCAAGAATTGGTAAGAAAAGCGAATTACATTCATAAATCCTATAAAAACACAAATAACGTCAATAAATCGATCAAAAAACACAAATTCCGTCGATAGAAAGCTCAAAAGATGCAAATTATGTCTATTAATGGCATAAGTATAGCAAATTACGTCCATAAATCATGTAAAATGTAAATTACATTCATTAATCGCATAAAAATCTCGAATTATGTCCATGAATCGCTCAAAAAAAGCGAATTGCATAAAAAACGTAAATTGGGTCCACAAATTGCTCAAAACGTGAATTACATCCATGAATTGTTTAAAAAAGTGAGAATTACGTTCAGAAATTGTATGAAAAACACAAATTATGTCTATGACTCGTGTAGGAAATCGGGAATTATGTTCATAAATCGCTCAAAAAACACGAATTTTGGCAGCAGAAAGCTGAAACACAAATTATGTTCATAAATCACTCATAAATTGCGAATCACTTCCATGAATCATGCAAAAAAATACTAATAACATTCATAAATTGCAAAAAAATGTGAATTAAGTCCAACAATTGGTTAAAAAAGCGAATTACATTCATAAATCCTATAAAAACACAAATAACGTCAATAAATTGATCAAAAACACAAATTTCGTCGACAGAAAGCTCAAAAAATGCAAATTATATCTACGAATTGCATAAATATAGCAAATTACATCCATGAATCATGTAAAATGTAAATTACATTCATTAATCGCATAAAAAATGCGAATTATGCCCATGAATAGTTTAAAAAATGCGAATTGGGTCCACAAATCGTCAAAACGTTAATTACGTCCATGAATTGTTTAAAAAAGTGAGAATTACGTTCAGAAGTTGTATGAGAAACACAAATTATGTCTATGAATCGTGTAGTAAAACGGGAATTATGTTCATAAATTGCTCAAAAAACACGAATTTTGGCTGCAGAAAGCTGAAACGCAAATTACGTCTATAAATCGCATAAAAATAGCGAATAGTGTTTTGCATTCATGAATTGCATAAAAAACGCAAATTACATTCATGAATCGCTCAAAAAACACAAATTACGTCCATGAAACGCATAAAAACGTGAATTACATTCATAAATCACTCAAAAAATGCGAATCACTTCCATGAATCGTGCAAAAAAAACCACTAATAACGTTCATAAATTACAAAAAATGCAAATTACGTCCAAGAATTGGTAAAAAAAAGCAAATTACATTCATAAATCCTATAAAAACATAAATAACGTCAATAAATCGATTAAAAAACGCAAATTTCGTCAACAGAAAGCTGAAAAAACGCAAATTCTGTCTATGAATTGCATAAAAATAGCAAATTACGTCCATAAATCATGTAAAATGTAAATTACATTCATTAATCACATAAAAATTGCGAATTATGTCCATAAATTGCTCTAAAATGCAAATTAAATTCATAAATCGCATAAAAAACATGAATGATGACCATGAATTGCGCAAAAAATACGAATTACACCCAACATTAAATTAATTTGCAGAAAGTTTTTGGTTTTATACAAGTCTGCCAACAAGAACCTACAAGTTATCCTGAAACCCATTCTAAACCAACAAAAATTTAATGGAAAGATAAATTTGTCCAAGAAAGACAAAATAATTTCCATTGACATACATGGACTAGAATCGAAAAATTCCTATTGAAATCTATCCTATACAATCCAAAACCGGAAAGAAAAAAATCCCTCCAAGAGTAACTCAATCTATCTGCTGCAAAATAAAATACATTGAAATGCAACTGAACAAGAACCTGAAAATTACATTTGAAGTCAAACCAAAAGCAGATTCAACCCCCCCCCCCCCCAAAAAAAAAAAAAAAATTATCCAACCATATCTCGATTTGGGAAAGAAAACTTAATTTCCATATATATGCGTGATCAGAAATCTGGAAATTCCAATTAGTCTATCTTAAACCTAATCTGAACCTGAAAAAGGAAATTCCATACAACCGGAGCCCAGTATCTATACAGGACAAAATATTTTCCATTAAAGCGCAACCTGACCAGAACTTGAAAATTCCATTTGAATTGAACCTGATTGAAACCTGAAAAAAATTTCCATCGAACCTTAACCTAATCCGGAAAAGAGAAAATTATTTCTGCTGATACACACTGACAAGAGTCTGAAAGTTATCATGAAACCTAATCCAAACCCGAAAAGGAAAAAACAATGGAAACACAAGTCTGTCCAAGAAAGACCAAATAATTTCTGTCCACATACAATGACAAGAATTTCAATTGAAATCTATCCCAAACCCAGTTCAAACACTACCCGCCCCCCCCCCCCAAAAAAAAATATTCCAATTGTAACCCAATTTATCTGCGACAAAATAATATACTTGAAATGCAACTCAACAAGAACCTGAAAATTCCATTTGAAGTCAATCCGAAACCAGATTCAATCCCCCCCCCCCCCAAAAAAAAAAAAAAAAAATAATCAAATCGAGATTTTAGAAAAAAAAGAACAATTTATGTCGATATGTATTGACCTGATCATGGAAATTCCAATAGAAGTCTATCTCAAACCCGATCAGAATAACCTGAAACCCAATCTAATCCCCCCCCCCCCCAAAAAAAAAAAAAAAAAAAGTAAAATAAAAAAATTAGGAAATAAAAATCTGTTCAAGAAAGACAAAGTAATTTTTGTCCCCATCCACTGACCAGAATTGAAAACTAGTACTTGAAATGCAACTCTGCAAGAACCTGAAAATTCCAATTCAAGTCAAACTGAATCGAGATTCAAACCCGAAAAAAAAACAAAAACAATTATCTAACCAAATCAAGATTTTTAGAAAAAAAAATTATGTAAATACGTACAGACTAGAGCATGGAAATTTTAATAAAATCTTAAACCCGATACAAACTCCTCCCCCTCCCTTACATAACTAACAAGAAGCCTTGATGACCCCACAAAACATAACTAACAAGAACGAAGAGTCATGCATACTGCATCGATTATGATGCATTTTCTGACTCATTCTGAATATTGTAAACTTATTGTCATTCATGTACAATAATTTTACCATTCTGTGCAAAAAAAACAAAGCATAATTAACGAGAGTAAAAAATTTTCCTTTAACATGTTTATATACAGTAGACTCCCTCAAATCCGCACAGCTTGGGACCAGAGGTTGTGCGGATTTTAGAATTTTGCGGATTTCTGGTCATTGCTTTGTTTACGTTTTTTAAACAGTAATTTGAGTGCAATTAATAGTGCATTCAGGACTATAATGAATACTTACAATACAATAAAATGTTAAAATAAGTAATAAATTAAAATAATAAAAATTTAGATAATTTTCAAAATGATTAAAATATTAAAAGCAAAGATCAAGTTAATGATCAATAGTGTATGATTAAATATTCATTATAAAAATTAAATATATTTTTCCAAAATTATTCAACAAAACTTGCCTCATAAAAGTACATTACTAATTCACATCAAAATCATAAAATAAGGATTTTTTTTTAAAGTTTAGCCAGGCTTAGTAACCAAAAAATCTTGATTAATGCATAAATATATTTGGTAAGAAAATTGTGATTACCAGTGATATCAGCAATATCTTGATTTTTAATTTTTCTTCCTTCATGAAAAAAAAAAAAAAAAAAAAAAAAAAAAAAAAAAAAAAAACATGAATAGAGTATTATTGAGAAAATTAAAAATTAAAAAATATATGGAATTGATACAAAATTTAAAAAATCACATTTTGTCCAAATATCCAATCTGAAAGTTTCATTGTTTACATCCATAAAGTATGTGCGGATTTTAGAGAGTTGCGGATTTCTGGTTTGCGGATTTGAAGGAGTCTACTGTACTTTCCATTTTATTCTGAATGCTTTAAACCTATCAGTTTCATCTTTGTACAGTAATCTTCCCATCCAAATCTCCCCCCCCCCCCCCTGTTAGTTTATATATGTTTTGTGCAAACAGCAAAAAATAAACTAACAAGAATGAAAAGTTACACATACAGTATAGATTATGAAACACTTTCCAACACATTTTCATTATTGTAAACATATCATTTTAATCCATTTGCAGTAATTTTACCACTCTATATAAAGAACAAATCATAATTAACAAGAAAGAAAAACCTGTGTGCACCATAGATTATTAAACACTTTCCAGCATATTCTGAATATTGTAACGGATATAGTCTTAATCAATCTGCAATATTACCAACCTATACAAAGGTTGAAACATAATTAACAAGAATCATGCACGCAGCATAGATTATGAAATACTTTCCAGCACATTCTGAATATTGTATTCCTGATCATTTTAATCCATCTGCAGTATATGTATCATCATGTGTAAAGAATAAACATAGTTAACTAGAATGAGAAATGATACATACAGCATAGATTATGAAATCCTTTCTTAGAAATACAGTGCTGAATGTACATTACTTTCTTATCTTATACTAACGTACTTTACTACAGAGTTGTTTTTAACGAAATCAAGTAGCACAGCATATATTAATAATAAAATATGAAATATCTTTTTTTAAGTGGGTGGGGAGGGGTAATTAAAGGTGATCAGAAATCATGAAAATGAATTCTTTGCATTAGTCTTTAATTTTTTGTTTTTATCTTTTTATTATTAACCTAAAAAAAGCACTGATATCAGTACAAAAAACCCTGAACGGGTTAAAAGCTTGTGACGCAGCACTTTATCTTATATATCTAAGAATTTTAAATTTGGGACTTAAAACTAATGATATCAAAATTTATGTGACGCTATGCTATTAATTAATATATACATATATTAAAATTTATTCATTAAGATTTTATCAATTACATCTTTCATAAATTCAAAATATGAATCTTAAAAGATATGATATCAAAATTTAAGTGACGCCTTGACAAGGCTTTAAACAATGTTTTAAAATTCCATTTATTTATTTATTGTCTAAATACATTTTCATATCTAAACAATACATTTCATTTTCCAATTCACTGTTTAATACATCACTTTCACTGAATATATATAATGCACTGAAATGTATTTATTTGAATAAATAGATTTATCTTTTGGGCTACGCTATTCAAAATCAAAAATAACATTTGAATACATATTTTTTGCGTCATTGTATCTATTTGCATCTATTTAACTTACTTTGGATACAATGACGCAAAAAATATTTATTCAAATGTTATTTTTGATTTTGAATAGCGTAGCCCAAAAGATAAATCTATTTATTCAAATAAATACATTTCAGTGCATTATATATATTCAGTGAAAGTGATGTATTAAACAGTGAATTGGAAAATGAAATGTATTGTTTAGATATGAAAATGTATTTAGACAATAAATAAATAAATGGAATTTTAAAACATTGTTTAAAGCCTCGTCAAGGCGTCACTTAAATTTTGATATCATATCTTTTAAGATTCATATTTTGAATTTATGAAAGATGTAATTGATAAAATCTTAATGAATAAATTTTAATATATGTATATATTAATTAATAGCATAGCGTCACATAAATTTTGATATCATTAGTTTTAAGTCCCAAATTTAAAATTCTTAGATATATAAGATAAAGTGCTGCGTCACAAGCTTTTAACCCGTTCAGGGTTTTTTGTACTGATATGATATTACAGCAAAACGATCCGAAAAACAGCCAGTATATTTTTCCTTTTCTTTAATGCTACCTAAAAAAAACCTGTCGTTAATCTAGCCCGATTAATACAATCCGTTCGATGGTTAGTCAAGTTTTATAACCTGAGGCAATGGGAAAGGTTTGCTTTTGCATCACTGGAAATGGGTCATTTCCTGAAGTTTTTATAGCCAAGTGAATCGCGAATTTTTTTTTTTTTTTTGCTTTTATTTTTACGCGACCCAATTGTGTCTGAAGATACGCTTATTCATGAGTGAAAACTGTTATTTATTTACTTATTATAAGCGCATATACATATAATACAGTTAAAAAATTTCAGTTCACATTGCACTCGCTATATTGGCGATCATTTTGCTGTCGGAAGTGGGGGATTAAACCGCTCTTATGAGTACAAGATAAAAAAATAAATTTGTTAACCCCTTTTTTTAAATTGGGAAAAAAAAAAAAAAAAAAAAAAAAAATCACTCTGGCAAAGTACAAAAAACACTGGGATAGTGTTTATTAGTCGCGAGAGGCGTGCACGATTTTTAATCTTTTATTACAAATTTTTAAAATAGAATTTTGGTCTAATAAAATCTCAGAAAATCTTTGCTTAAATAAGGCAAAATTTTCAATTAAAAATTACTAATAAGAAAAATCATGGATTCTCTGAATAGTTTGTGTCGCATATCTGTCGAGAAGGTACATATAATACTGTTAAAAAAATTTTCCGTTCATACTGCCCTCGTTATATTGGCGATCATTTTGCTGTAGCGGGTAGGAGGGGGGATTGAATCGCTCTGATGAGTACTGGGTAAAATACCTAGGGGTAACTACTGGGTATTAGTAGTACCGTACTACTAATACCCAGTAGTACAGTACTACTACAGTAAATACTACAGTAATAACTACAGTACTACTACAGTAAATACTACAGTAATAACTACAGTACTACTACAGTAGTTATTAGTAGTACTGTACTACTAATAACTACTGGGTAAATAAGTAAATTTATTATTTTTTAATTGAAAGAAAAGAATGAAAGTTAATCGGTCTGGCAAAGTACCAAAAACATTGGGAAAGTGTTATTAGTCGCGACGGGCGCACCCGATTTTTAATCTTTTATCACCGGTTGGTATCACCAAGTATGGAAATTGTGTCTAATAAAATTTCAGAAAACCTTTGCTTAAATAAGGCAAAATTTTCAATTAAAAATTACTAATAAGAAAAATCAAGGATTCTGAATAGGTTTGTGTCGCAAATGTCGTTAAGGTATATACTGCATACTGTAAAAAAAAATTGTTCACACTGCACTCGCTATAATTGGCGATCATTTTGCTGTAGCGGGTAAAAGGGGGGAGGAGGGATTAATCTGCTCTAATGAATACAAGGTAAATAAATAAATAAATTTGTTAAACTTTATTATTTTTTTAATTGAGAGAAAAGAATGAAACTTAATCGGTCTGCAAAGTACCAAAAGACATTGGGAAAGTGTTTATTAGTCGCGACGGGCGCACATGATTTTTAATCTTTTATTACTGGTTTTTAAATATGAAAATTTTGTCTAATAAAATCTCAGAAAATCTTTGCTTAAATAAGGCAAAAATTTCAATTAAAAATTACTTATAAGAAAAATCAAGGTTTTAGAGTATTTTATGTCACATGTATCTGTTGTGAAGGGATTAAAAGTTCATGATGTTTATAATATGATATGTTTATAATATATATGATGTGAGTGATCTTAAAAGTGTGTTTCAATAAATTATATCAAAATTCTTTTAATAAAATCGGCTTTAAGCTAGTTTTGATTGCAGATTTTTTTTTTTTTTTTTCCATATTTCTGTTTTAATGTTAAGTTAATCCAAAAACCTATTGCAGTGTTGAAATCAGGGGGTGGCTCGGTGGGGATTGCTCCCTCCCGGAAATTTTGCGATTTGAGCAACACATGTCCCTCCCGGAGAAAAGTGTCTGAATTCAGCACTGGTCTATTGCGAAGGGAGCAAAATCCATCTTTATTATTATTAATGCAAAAACGTGAGTAGTGCTGATGTCATATTGACTATGACACAGGGCCGTAGCTAAAGGGGCGCAATGGGCGGCTCAGCCCCCCTAAAATATTTTGAGCCCCCCCCCCCCCCCCCTGGAAAAGATTCCAAGGTCACTCAATGAATTTCTGCTTCAAAAATCCAAATGAAATTCTGTTCCAAAAATCTAATTTAGTTTCGAGACCCTTTCAGAGTTTTGCAGAAATACTAAATTGTATCTAAAATAAGTGTTTCAACACTCCCTCATTCTATTTGTACATATGAAGCTAACATGATGTTTATTTTGCACCAGTTATATATTCAAAATTTTCATCATCTTATAGTTTTCTTAGCATAAAATGAAGTTATTAGAACAGTTTAATAAGAAACATAGTACCTACAATGTGAATATGCATTAATTTATCGTTCTGCGTCAGAGAAAGAGAGAAAATTATGAGCCCCCCCCCCCCCCCTATTGTTCACTTCTAGCTACGGCCCTGCTATGACAACGATCTGAGCAATCAACTTTTAATTTATCGGTAATTTATTACGTTCTAAATGATTCAATAGAACTTAATGATTACTTAGAACTAAGACGAGTTTACACGATTTCATTTTTTACTCCGTATTATACCTAAAAAAATATCCAATGCAATTTGTTTAAAAACTATTTTTTTTTTTTTTTTTTTTTTTTTTTTTTTTGTGTGTGTGAATTTAAATTTTTTTCCCAAGCGTAAATAAAAATATAATTTGGGCTTGACGATTCTGCCTTGGTTCCACAACTATTTACATTTCCCCCAATATTTATTATGTTTTCAATTCTTTTTCGCATTTATTATGGAGATTTGTTTCAACGTTTTTTATAATGCTATTGCAAAACGAACGAAATCTATCTGTTTTAACAACAAAAAGATAAAACAAAAGAAAGTGAGTAGTGCTTATCGATGTCATATCAACTGTGACGTTCTGACCTATCAACTTTGCATTTATCAGTAATTTATTAAGTTCTGAACGTCGCATAATTTCACTTTTTACGTCATTTTATACCCAGGGTTGGCATGATTTAAATCAACCGATTTAAATCAAGTTTTAAATCAACTGATTTAAAAAAAAAGTCATTTGATTTAAATCAATTTTATTTTCATTTTGAAATTAGTCAGCACAGAAATAAGAAATAGGTGTAAATAAGTAACAGGTGTTTTTCTGGTATTTTCAGGATTGCTATCCGAAAGAATGTGGCAGGTACAGGCAGGGGTGATTCTCGTCCGAAAATTCCGAAATTTCCGAAAATTTAAGGCATCCTCTTCCGAAAATTTGAAATTGGGTTATCAGTTCCGTATAGTTGCCAACTTGTACGGTTTGCGCGCGGAAAAAACAATTGCGTAGAAATGCAAATTTCATGATAGGATCGCCAAAATAGCATACATTTTGTCAATATTTCGTGAAAAAACGACGATTTCGTCAATGTTTTTGTAAACGAACTTTGTCAAAAGATCGATGAAAAACGCGAATTTCCTGTGCGGGTCGCGGAAAAAACGGCAATTTCACCAAATATCGCAGATAAAAGGCTGATTTCTTCTGAAGACAACGGGAAAACGCCGATTTCGTCTAAAGGTTGCGGATATAATGCCGATTTCGTTAAAAGATCGCGGGAAAAAACGCCGTTTTCGATAAAAGATCGCGGGAAAAAACGCCGTTTTCGATAAAAGATCGCTTACAAATATTTTGTCAAAAGAATATTTGAAAAAATACGCCGATTTCATCAAAAGATCACGGAAAAAACGCCGATTTCGTCAAAATATCGCGGGAATAAAACGCCGTTTTCGAGAAAAAATATCGCGAAAAAAAAAATTGTCTAAAAATCGTCGAAAAAACGCCGATTTCACTTTAAAAACCATGGAAAAACGCCAATTTCGTCAAAATAATCGCGGAAAAACCGCCGATTTTGGCAAAAGATTGCCATAAATCGCCGATGTTGCTGAAATATTGCTGATTTCGTCTGAAGATAGCGGGAAAACGTCGATTTTGTCCGAAGATCGCTCGAGGGGGGGGAAACTCACGACCCCCCCCCCCCCCCCGCCGATTTCCGAAAATGCGATGTGAATTTCCGAAAAAAAATTTTCATCCAGAATCACCCCTGGGTACAGGTTAGGTCCAGATGTCCCCCTCCTAATCCTTTAGTTTGTTCTTTTGTAATAAACTTTAGATGATGAGGCGAAACACAGAAACACTTTATAAATCATATTTCGTTTGCCAATCTTGGCAACTAAATTATTTGAATCTTTTTTATTTCACAAGTTAAAAATTAAACAAATTCATTAATGTTCACCAAAAAATCGGATACTACGTGCAAGGAACAAGTTTTAAAACTTGCTATATTACACTGTTGAATTTCAATCAAAGCTTATGAATTTTTAAAATTTTTGGGTAAAAAGTTAGAAAATGTATTAGATAAAGATAGCAGAGTTGTCAAGTCTCCTGATTTTCAGATGTTTCTCCATACTCCTTATTTTTGACATATTTCTCCTAATTTTTCACACTTTTTAAATATTCTGTTATTTAACAATCAAATGTGCTGTGATTCAGTGAGAAAAGCTCTTGTACAAATGTAATTGTTCATTAGTATGTTTGACCAGTAGTGTTTCATGTGATGAATCACACCCAGATTCATTATAGGGATGGGACGAATAGTGATTTGGCCGAATACCGAATATTCGGCCGGCCGAATAGTAAAAAATTTTTCCAATAAAGAAAATAAATTTTGATTATATATAATTTAAAAAATAGGAGCTCATTAATAATTATTACTCTTAAATGTGCTTTTAAATGTATTTTTAAATTTGAAAAACTTATTTTAATACAAAAAAATTATGAAATTGCATTATATCCTTTATTCTAATGGACATCAAATTGATTTTCAGTAAGTCAAGATGGGAAAATATTTCCATTAAAATATGAAGAATATACTTTATTTTTACTATCAGTTGATACTTCTTGTATCCAAAATCAATAATATTCTTAATCTCTCTCTCTCTCAGAACTCACAAGGACATATTTTCTGAAATAACCTTTAATGAAGTAAATTTGATCATTTAGAGTTTGTGTCCCTAGTGATAAGCAAATTTGTAAGAATGAGACTATTCTGAAATCAAATGCAAAACTTTAAACTACAAATTACGTTAAAGCAAAAGGTTATGCTTAAAGTAGAATGCATATGTTAACAAAATCTTTGACATTTGAATCGGCACATACAATATTCAACTTCAATATTCCACTTATTCAACAAGCATTAAAAAGATAAACAGAAATTGATAACAATATGAAGGAAGGAAGATTAAATTAAAAATATATACATAATAATGTTATATTTTTAAGTCAGTAATTATGCAAATAATTATTTAAAAGTGAAAACTATAGAATGAAAAAATTATTTTGTTGAGTATTTAGAATTTATATTAAAATATTTATAAAACCATCTTCATAAACCAAGTTGTGTCATCTAATGTGTATCGAGTTTGACACCAGTTCTGCTTTCAGATGAACCGTTGTATTTGGAATGGTGATATATTATATTTAATTTTGAAAATGAATCTTCATTAACACACCTAGTGAATAAATTTTTTCATTTCTTACTTTATAGAAAATAAGTTATGAATTTCATAAGAGCCTTTTTTATATGTGCATGGAATTTGCAGACATTAATAAATATTCGAGAGTTTTAGAATAAGGCAGTATTTTTATATTTTGAATTGTAATATATCATTCTCTAATGATGACATTTCCCATACAATTAAATCTCCAACTTGGGCAGCATTTTCTAGAATATCGCTAACTTTTATAGGAAATGCAGAAAGGCTGTATATTTTTTAGTATCTGAATAACTCTATTTTGTAAGTAAGAGTGAGAATGACTTCATAAATGAAGTAGCCAATTTGGATTAGAGGGAAAAAATTGCAAGAATGAAATTCTTTAAATCCGAAATTTATTTGGCAAGATATCTTTCACTATTCGGCGAGATTTTAGCAATATTCGGCAAGATATCTCTAAATATTCGGCTACAGGTATTCGGCCGAAGTATTCGGTCAACAAGCCTTCAATATTCGGCCAACCGAATATTCGGCAAAAGGGCCGAATAGGCCGAATACCGAATAGTGGCCGAATATTCGTCCCATCCCTAATTCATTATAAACTATGAATGTTGTTATTGTTACTATGGTCATGTATTGAATTAATAATAATTTGTCTCTATTAAGACTTTTATGATTTTTACTATAGTTTTATATAAGTTAATGAGTAACTAAACATCCCTCTTTTTATAAGTTATTTAGTCAAATTAAAAATGTTACAACATCCTAAACATCATATTCTTAAATGTGTTCTACTTGTAAAGAATACATACTTTCCTTATTCGAGTAAGAGTGATAGATTTCTTTTTAATCTTCAGTAATAACCAAGCAATATTGAAACAAACTTTTACTAAAGATGTTTACATCAACAAATTAACAAGTTTTCATTGACAAAAATATCTCCTGATTTCTGAAATAAAATCTCCTGATTTTTAACTTTCAGAACTTGTCAAATCTGAGATAGAATTACAAAATTTAAAGCAAAATATGAACAAGCTATTAATGGTTGCTATTTTGCTGGAGTTTTATTAAGTCCCTCTGTTTTAAATTGAAATGAAATTTCACTTAGTGTAGAGGAAAATATCAAGATTTGGCATTCATTAAAGAAAATTGTCCAAGTCTTCTCACCACTGTAGCACATTTTCAAGCAAAAAATGGCCCATTCCAAAAATTACCATTGCTTGAGAAAAGTTTCAGATATTATGACAGATTATGATTGGTGGAAGTCCTTTTATATAATGGGAGGTAAAGAGATAATCAGCGAAATTGAATTTATTTACCAAATAATAACAGCCATGGCTTATCTGCTGGAGTAGAAAGACAATTTTCTTTTTTTGGGCTAGTTCATTCAAGCCTTCGTAATAAATTAGGCGTGGACAAAGCTTCTAAATTAGGTTTTTGTTCAAACAATTAAATCCCTGATTTATTTCTATTTGCTTAAAAACTATTGAATTAATTGTGATTTTTATCCCTTAATAAATACCTTGCATTAAATGAATATTTAATTTGTTTTTTTTAATTTTACCATTTTCTATTCATTTACAACCTATTTATTTCTTATTTAGTGTGCACAATTCAACTACAAAATAATAGAATGGCTTTAGATTAAAGCCTAGATGTTTAATTTTTAGTACCAATCAGTAACTAGAATATAGGATTTACAGAAATATATAATTATTTCTTATATTATTTTTATAAATTATAAATATTACTTATTATTTTTTTAGTTATTTTTATAAAAGACTGCTCCGTGTATTGAAAAACATAAAAACACAATAATTAAAAATAAAATTCTAAAAAAATCGAGTAAATCCGATTTAAATAAAAAAAAATCTGATTTAAATCAAATAATTTTTTTGATTAAAAAAAAAAAAAAAAAAAAAAAAAATCATGATTTTTTTCCAATCTTGTTTATACCTAAAAAAAAGTATTTTTAATTTGAATAGTTCCTTTATAATTTATGTATTCACATTTATTGATGACGAAGTGATGCGTAAGCCAAACATTAATACCATTAATGGTTGATTCGTAAGCTTATCATTGTGTTTGCCGTACAAACCTTCCATACCTTTGATTGTACGGCAAATACAAATAAATCTACGAGTAAATCACTGGTGGTATCAGACATGGATCATTAGATTCCTGTTATTACTCTTCCATAAAATAAAGGTCCCCCCCCCCCCCTCTTGTACTCGATACTTTAGGTTTTTGTGCTGTCGGCTCTTAAACTACAAGGAGCAGGAACAAGATCTGAATGCTGAAAAATCAACAACAAAATAAAACTAGTTATAGACCTAAAGGCGGCAACATAAACAATCATCTCATCTAATTCACGGAGAAAATCTAAGATTAGTTAACTTTTGACTCTATTAAAACTAGGGATGGGACGAATAGTGATTTGGCCGAATAGCCGAATACCGAATATTCGGCCAAGTTTTAGGCCGAATACCGAATATTCGGCCGGCCGAATAGTAAAACTTTTTCTTCAATAAAGAAAATGAATTTTGATTATATATAATTTAAAAAATAGGAGCTCATTAATAATTATTACTCTTAAACAAAACTTAACACAAAAAAATTATGAAATTTCATTATATCCTTTATTTTAATGTACATCAAATTGATTTTCAGTAAGTTAAGATGGGAAAATATTTCCATTAAAATATGAAGAATATACTTCACTTTTATTATCAATTGATACTTCTCGTATCCAAAATCAATAATATTCTTAATCTCTCTCTCTCTCAGAACTCACAAGGACATATTTTCTGAAATAACCTTTAATGAAGTAAATTTGATCATTTAGAGTTTGTGTCCCTAGTGATAAGCAAATTTGTAAGAATGAGACTGTTCTGAAATCAGATGCCAAGCTTTAAATTACAAATTACGTTAAAGCAAAAGATTATGCTTAAAGTAGAATGCATATGTTAACAAAATCTTTGACATTTGAATCAGCACATACAATATTCAACTTCAATATTCCACTTATTCAACAAGCATTAAAAGGATAAACAGAAATTGATAACAACATGAAGGAAGGAAGATTAAATTAAAAATATATACATAATAATGTTACATATTTAAGTCAGTAATTATGCAAATAATTATTTAAAAGTGAAAACTATAGAATGAAAAAAATATTTTGTTGAGACTTAGAATTTATATTAAAATATTTATAAAACCATCTTCATAAAGCAAGTTGTGTCATCTAATGTGTATCGAATTTGACACCAGTTTTGCTTTCAGATTAACCGTTGTAGTTGGAATGGTGATAAATTATATTTAATTTTGAAAATGAATCTTCATTAACACACCTAGTGAATAAATTTTTTCATTTCTTACTTTATAGAAAATAAGTTATGAATTTCATAAGAGCCTTTTTTATATGTGCATGGAATTTGCAGACATTAAAAAATATTCGAGCGTTTTAGAATAAGGCAGCATTTTTATATTTTGAACTGTAATATATCATTCTATAATGATGACATTTCCCGTACAATTAAATCTCCAACTTGGGCAGCATTTTCTAGAATATCACCAACTTTTATAGGAAATACAGAAAGGCTGTATATTTTTTAGTATCTGAATAACTCTATATTTTGTAAGTAAGAGTGAGAATGACTTCATAAATGAAGCAGCCAATTTGGATTAGAGGAAAAAAAATTGCAAGAATGAAATTCTTTAAATCCGAAATTTATTTGGCAAGATATCTTTCACTATTCGGCGAGATTTTAGCAATATTCGGCAAGATATCTCTAAATATTCGGCTACAGGTATTCGGCCGAAGTATTCGGTCAACAAGCCTTCAATATTCGGCCAACCGAATATTCGGCAAAAGGGCCGAATAGGCCGAATACCGAATAGTGGCCGAATATTCGTCCCATCCCTAATTAAAACGCAATCGGTCGTTCAAGTGGTACCTTGTGCGGAAAATACCAAAAATCCAATTTCAGCAGTTGACTCACCATTATGTTTTCTTCCTTCCGATCCTCCATGTTTTCATATTTTTGGGTGCAGGAAAGCACAATGGTAAACATAGAGTCAATTGATAATTGTTACCGGATGAAGATGCCGGTTTAAGATGTTTTCCACCAAGAATGTGACTTGGCAGGCCGATTGCGTTTTAATATGAGAGTCGAGATTTAACTAATCTCAGATTTTTATCCGTGTATTCGATGAGGCAATTGTCTGTGCTGCCGCTTCCCTCTCAAACGTGCTTGTTTAGTATTATTTTGATAGCTAATTAATTTATTTGTGTTTTACCAATTCATTCGTAACAATCTCGTAAATATAAACATAATATTTAAATGTTAGTTTAAATTTGTCCCGCTTTTATCTATCCCAATCCTGCGTTATATATGTATGGTTTGAGTATATTCCATTAAATGACCCTACCTTGCGTAAAACGGATTTGATCAGGGATGTAGTCATAAAAATAACGGAGGATATACGCTCAAGCAGATGATATACCCTAGCCCTAGAGTGTGTATAATTATGACTTTCTTGAGAAACAGAGGGTACACGGTGTTCCTTTAAAAAATCTAGAGGATGTACGGCGAATATCCCCATATACTCTTCACTACATCCCTGGATTTGATGTGCTGTACTTGAGTTCAAAATTGATTTTTTACTCATTCGCTATGGGTGTCGATTTGTAGTACTATACAGGGTGAGTCATGAATATCGAAACAATAGGCTATCTCCTTAAATATTGCCCCTAGACCCATACATCCAATTGCAAAAATTCATAAAAAAGGTGAAATTTTGGTAAGATAAATTGAGACTCCTCTAATTGAAAAAATAAAAAAATAAAATTTTTATACGGCCTCCGTAGGATAAAAATTCCAATTAGGAAAACTAACTTTATTCAGTCCTGAATAAGACACAAAAAGTTGCATCTTCATATCTTCAAAACTTGCAAAGTTATAGCCGTATAAAAAATTCATCAGGTTTTAAGCGGTTAGACACAAATTGAAATGTGCGCAATTCAGAAATCTATGTTACTTTAACAGTTCTAGGAAACGCGTGAAAAGTTTTTTTGAGTTAGAATTTTGATTTCTTTTCTTTTTTTGGAGATGGTTAGCCTTATAATTTGCTAAGAAAATCACATCCTAAAATTTCTCATATTATTTATAAAAGTTTCATGTAGTTAGTACTTGTTTAAATGGAATAATTAAAAATCATAATTCGTAACATTATTTATCGGATTTCAATTTCTTTCCATTTAATAAAAGATGAAAATCTGATTTTAGTTTTGTTCCAGGGTTTTTGTTTTTTAATATTAATTTTAAAACTATTAAAAATATTTATTGAAAAAATAATATAGCTTTAAAAAAATCATATTTTCAAAAGTAAATATTTTTTCAAATTTGCTGAAACAAAACTAATGTAAAAAAATAAAAATGACGTGTTTCAAGTTCTTTTTTTCTTTAAATATTTTTAACATTTAATAATTTAAAGACAAGAAATAGGGGAGGAAAAAATTCATTATGCAGAAAAACGAAGTGTATTGTTTAAATGTCCCTAAATTATTTAAAAGAAAGCTTTTTCTAAGATGCAGATTAAGTCTCTTTTTTTAAATTTAGATCTGACAACTTCAGGCTTTTTATCGTCTTGGAGATTATGTTAAAAAATCTGTATTCTGGGCCCAGAATTCCCGTGCCTAACGTACTTTTCATAAAGGATGGGACTGCTTCCTTCTTCCTATGTGTACACTGGACGAAATTTTCAATCCCAGTCTCAACAAAACCTGTATTAAAATCACTGTCTCTGGCGGACTTAATACGTGCATAAAATAAATTCGGCTCAATCAAAATTTTTACGAAAAACACATAAATTTTGAAATTTTTATTTTACCTATATATATATATATGTCATGATACGACGACGGCGATGTTCCATAACAATGTGTAAGCTCCAGTGGCACACCATGTAAGATGCAGAACATTCTACTACAACTAAGAATCAACAGTGAGCTGAGCAATTGCTCCGGCAGTTTGACAAGCAGTGGATGGATTTAATTGGGGTATTTCCCCATAAGAAAATTAAATCAAATAGTCTTTAAATTCATTTTATTAGAAGTCGTAAAATAAGTTAGTCTTTCCCGCAGTCACCTTTGCATAAATCGAACACTGCAAACTTCGTTCTCATCTACATCATCAGATTTTCGAATTTATCGTAGAAAATGAAACGGACATCTTAATAGTTTGAACGTAGTCGCATTCTGAGCTCCAAAAAAACCCAGAATGAGAACAGACTGAACCAGAATGAAACAGAAACTCCAACGTCTGCACGAAAAGTAGCCCCTCCTCTCTCAGCGTCAGTCATTTTAAATATCCAATTAGGATTAACTTCGAGGCTACGTGTCAAAAATCCTCACCTCTGATTGGGCTACGAGGCGTGGCGTACGTTTAGGAATTACTTCTCGTCTCGCAAATAGACTAGCCTTCTAGCATCCGCACATTAACACAGATCACGTGATGTTAAATAAAAAATAAAATTAAAATCCCGAGAATATTCTTAAAAGGAAAGGTTACGAAATAACTCCCCGCCTTTTTTGAGAAACAAGCAATAGATTATTAATACGTTAAATAAAAAAAAAGAAAAAGGACTTTAGCTGTTAAAAGATTAATATATTACGAAACTAAGATTAAAATATGTTCCACAATTTTAGAATTAAAAGCTCAGAGAGAACAAAATGGTGCAAATTTTTTTTATTATATTATATATATATCATCATCCGTTTTCGATCCACTGCTGGATGTAGGTCTCCCCCAGATTTTTCCAATGTTTTCTGTCTAGTGCTTTCGTCATCCAATTTACACCAGCCACTTTTCTAATTTCGTCACTCCATCTTACTTGTGGTCGTCTTGGTCGTTTTACATGTCTGGGATACCACTGTAGTATATTTGTGCTCCATCTATTGTCTTGTCTTCTTGCAATGTGCCCAGCCCATTTCCATTTTAGCTGCTTGATTTTTTCAAGGATGTCAAAAACTTTTGTTTGATTTCTTATCCAGGTTATCCTCTTTCTGTCTCTTCTAGTTATGCCTAGCATACATATTTCCATGCTTCTCCGTGTTGTTTGTAATCTTTGTATCATCCGTTTTGTTAGTGTCCATGTTTCTGCTCCGTAGGTTAATGCAGGTAAAATACATTGATTAAAAACTTTTCTTTTCAAACAAAGAGGCATATTACTCTTCAGAATAATACTGTTCTTCCCGAAAGCACTCCACCCATTTCTTATTCTTCTATTGATTTCATTCAAGATACTGTTATCCGATGATATTTCCTGTCCTAGGTACACATAACTTTGCACTTCTTTAATCTCAGTGTTCTTGCAGACAATTTTCTTTTTTGATGTAAATGAATTAAACATCACCTTAGTCTTTTCTAAATTTATTTTTAATCCCACATTGATGCTAGCTTCTGCAAGATCTTTTAGCATAATTTCCAATTCTTCAGGACTGTTACTGAAAATTACAATGTCGTCAGCAAACCGGAGATGACTTAAAAATTCTCCATTTATTCTAATCCCTTTCCTTTGTTTTCCCAATCCAGCTTCTTGAAGATATTTTCTAAGACAGCATTAAAAAGCTTGGGTGAAATGGTCTCCTTGTCTTACTCCTCTTCCGAGCTTGATCTTCGCTTTTCCTTTATCTAAACGGATGATTGCTGTTGCTTTCTTGTAAATCTTCTTTATGATATTGATGTAAGGTTTGTTTATACCAATGTCATCCAGAGAATCTACTACTACTGATGTGTAGACGGAATCAAAAGCTTTTTCATAATCAATAAAGGCAAGGCAGAGAGATAAATTATATTCTTTATGCTCTTCTATGAGTTCCCTTATTGTTTGGATATGATCCATTGTGCTGAATCCAATTCGGAATCCTGCTTGTTCTCTAGGTTGAGCTGAGTCCAAAGCTGATTCAAGTCTTGTCGTTAAAACTTTGGTGAAAATTTTATAAATCACGGATAGTAAGCTGATCGGACGATAATTTTTAATGTTTTCCTTCTCTCCTTTCTTGTAAAGTAGTACCATCACAGCATTATTCCAATCTTCTGGTACATCTGACCTTTTGAGACATTTGGAAAACAGTAAGGATAGCCTTTTTGCAAATTCTTCTCCTGCTTCTTTGATAAGGTCAATTGTGTGTATATATATATATATACTAGCAGAGGAGACCGAGCTTAGCTCGGTCAAAATAAACTTTGTGTTCAACTCGATATAATATTTTCACTGTGTCATTCACTCGGTATTATTACTTTAAAACATGTTGTTTATTTAGAAAAACAATCATTAAGAAAACTGTTTTTATGCGCATGTTTATAAATTTTACTTTATTTTAAAATTTACAACGAAAGGACATCGATCTAAATCACTTTTTTAGCTCCACTCTGATTGGTTTAACCATGCAACTCGAATCCTCGTAAGAGTGTATAAAGAAATTCCTTACATTCTGAAAGACAATATTTTCTGCTAGATATAGCCAAATTTGGAGGCATTCTTTCATTTGGCTCCAAATACGTGTTTTGGTTATCGTAATTTTTATAGTCGATTTTTTAGCCATATGTCGCCGATATTTTGTCAAATATCACCAAGTAATTGGCTTTTGCCATATTCTCGTACCCTGACCCGTGTTACCCAAAATGAGCCACTAATCAAATTTGATCAAGCATGTGACATAGCTCAATCGTCTTCAGGTAATCAAAAAAAGTAGAATATAAAATTGAATCAAAATCGTTTAAGCCATTTTTTAGGTAAACTTAGCTTGGCAGCATTCAGCAATGAAGCGAAATGACCCACTAATATAATTTTGTTTAACATGCGACTCAGCCCAATAGTCTTCTCGTGACAAAAAACGTTTTGTTTCAAAATTTAGGTAAAATTGATTGAGTCGTTGTTATATATAATTAGAATGACCCTAGCTCATTAAGACCCAAAATGACCCACTAATTGAATTTTCGCGAGCATGTGTCCATCCAAATGGTTTTCTCTTGCTCAAAAACGATATAATGCAAAGTATAGTCAAAATGGTGAGTACCATTTTCTATATAAAATTAGCATGACCCATCATGACCAACAAATGACCCTTATAATCAAAATCTTTCGAACGTGTGGCCTAGCTCATTAGTTTTAGCATGCCGAAAAACATTAGACACAAAATTTAGATAAAATCGATTGAGCCGTTTTTTAGATATAATTAGTTTGACCCTGACCCCTTATGATCCAAAATGACCCATTGATCGAATTTTCTCAAAAATCTGTCATAACCCAATGATTTTCTTGTGCACGAAAACGATAAAATACAAAATTTAGTCAAAATTGCGCGAAACGTTGTCTAGATAAAATTAGGATGACCCAAAAGTGGCCCACCAATCGAAATTTCTCGAACATGTGACCTACCCCAATGATTTTCTCATGCCAAAAATATGTTGTATATAAAATTCCGTTAAAATCGACCCACCCATTCTTTAGATATAGCTTGACCTTGACCCATTAAGACCCACAAATGAACCTTATAATCGAAAGCTCTCGAATATGTGACTTAGTCCATTAGTTTTCTCGTTTCTAAAAATTGTTACTTACAGAATTTCATTAAAATTGATCCTGCCGTTCTTTAATTATATATAGCTTGACCCAGACCCTTTATGATCCAAAATGACCCATTAATCGAAATTTTTCGAACATGTAACCTAGTCCAATGATTTTATCGTGCCAAAAAAGTTGCATACAAAATTTCATTAAAATCGATCCACCTGTTCTTTAGATATAGCTTGAACATGACCCATTATGACCCATCATGACCCACAAATGACCCTCATATTCGAAATTTCTCAAACATGTGATTTAGCCCATTAGTTTTCTCATGTCAAAAAACTGTTACATACAAAATTTCGTTATAATCCATCACGCCGTTCTTTAAATATAAATAGCTTGACCCAGACACTTAATGACCCAAAATGACCCATTAATCGAAATTTTTCGAACATGTAACCTAGTCCAATGATTTTATCGTGCCAAAAAAATGTTGCATACGAAATTTCATTAAAATCGATCCACCTGTTATTTAGATATAGCTTGACCATGACCCATTATGACCCATCATGACCCACAAATGACCCTCATAGTCGAAATCTCGCAAACATGTGATTTAGCCCATTAGTTTTCTCATGTCAAAAAACTGTTACATACAAAATTTCGTTATAATCGATCACGCCGTTCTTTAAATATAAATAGCTTGACCCAGACCCTTAATGACCCAATATGACCCATTAAAACTTTTTCTCGAACATGTAACCTAGCCCAATGTTTTTCTTGTGCCCGAAAACCATAGAATGCAATTTTTAATCAACATTGCGTGAGAAAATCCCTAGATAAAAATAGCATGACCCACAATGACCCCAAAAATGACCCACTAACCGAATTTTCTCGAACATGTTACCTAACCCAATGGTCTTCTTGTAATCTAAAACGATACAATATAAAATTTGGTCAAAATCGTTAGAGCCGTTTTTTAGATAAAAATGGCTTGACCCATAATGACCCAAAAATGACCCACTAATCGAAATTTTTCGAACATGTGACCCAGCCCAATAGTTTTGTTATGCCAAAAAACGATTGGATAGAAAATGTCCTTAAAATCGATCCAGCCGTTCTCTAGATATAAATAGCTTGATCCTGACCCATTATGACCCAAAATGACCCAATAATCGAATTTTCTCGAACATGTGACCTAGCCCAATGGTCTTCTCGTGCCCGAAAATGGTAAAATCCAAATTTTTGCGAAAATCGTTAGAGCCGTTTTTGAGATAAAATTTACCCACACACACACAATTTTTGCTCGCATTATAGTATAAGATATATATATATATATATATATATATATATATATATATATATATATATATATTAAAGAATAGTACATTTAAAGGCTAAAAAATTAAATACAATAAAACCAGTGAAAAAAATCAGCCTATGACGGAATTCTGTCTTAAACGGAAAATATGTTGAACCATGCAAAACAAATACAATGCAGTCGAACCCCGTTAATACGCTAATCAGGGGTTCGATCGAAATTCGCGTATTAAACGGGTTCGCGTATTCCAAAGGTCGCGATTTTTCGTTGAGTGGTCTATCTAATAACAATACATGCGGAAAAAACACATTTTTTTTGTCAATTTTTAGCACTTTTAAGCAGGGCTGCGGAGTCGGTGAGAAAAATGGCCGACTCCGACTCCGGAATTTTTAACGACTTCGACTCCGACTCCAACTCCGACTCCGGAAATTTTAACGACTCCGATTCCGACTCCAACTCCGACTCCGGAAATTTTAACGACTCCGATTCCGACTCCTGGCTTCCTGGCTAGCTAATATACTAATGTTGATGCTGGTTAAAGTTATGAGGGAACGAAAGAAAAATAAGGCAAAAAGTCATTATTTCGGTATTCAGTTCTTTGAGCTTTGGAAAAAAAAAATTCCGTTTTACAAATTTTTTAATTTTACGTACCACAAACCTGAAAAATTAAATTACCGAAATCTAAAAGAGATAACAAAACGGATATTTTCCTATTTCGGATCCGTGGCCTCGAAAAGGCGAAATCTGTACAATTTTTATGTTAACTAGTGCTCTCGAGAGCAGAAATATTTCAATGGAAAGGAAAAAAAAACCCAGTCAGATGTGTTAATCTTAGAAGTTTCTTCTATATCACACATGTTAATACTTCCTGAAAAATGCAGCATAGCAGCACCACCTCTTATGTGATTTACAGCAAAATCTGATCAACAAGTTATATCAATTTCTAACTGAATTTGAAGTTTGGTGAAAATCAGTACATTAATTTTTGAGATAGGGCTATTGCTGAAATTTTAAAATTCTGCAGAACAGCGCTATATGTTGAGTGATGTACATCAAAAACGAATCAGGATCAATTTCTATCAGATACTAACTGAATCTAAAGTACTAACTAAAATAATGAACATCCATGCATTAGTGATTGAGCCACAGCTATTTCAAAATCGTAAAAAAATCACTATATCAGCGCTACCTGTAGGGCGATTTACACCAAACACTAAACTATACTAATATAGATTACAAACTAATTAAAGTTTGGTGAAAATTCGAGCATTTGTTTTTGAGATAGCGCTGTTGCAATATCATGAAGAATGCAGTATAGCAATGCCACCTATTGAGCGATTTGCACCAAAAAATCTGCAGCACCTAATTATATCAAGGACTAACTTAATCTAATGTTTTATAAAAATCCGTGCATTAATTTTTAAGATATATCTACTGTGGAAATTGTGAATAATGCAACATAGCAAATCCACCTGTCGATTGATATACACAAAAAATTAATCAGATCCAGATTCTATCCAGATCTAACAAAATCTAAAGTTTTGTGAAATTCCATCCATTAGTTCTTGAGATAGAGCGCTCCAAAGTTTTTGTCGCATGCAGACTCACGAAGTGACAGACACTGACAGACAATTTCGAAAAACTATCAAATCATATTCAGTTCAGGATCTTCTAAAACGTATAAATCCATCGAATGCCGGAAATCGAAATTTTTCAAGAATCCAATACTTTATTCTTGTGAACATAGAAGAAAATAAAATTGAAGATGAAAATTTTACTAGTTCGCAAATAATCTGTGATCTACTAGAGCTTTTAATTAAAAACAGTTTTCCTCTCCTGTATATTCTGGGCAGTTTATTGGGATTCTTTAACTTGGGTAGTCCGATATAATCCAAAAATAACAATAAGAATTCCTTCTATGGATTTAAAATTACATTTTATTGGTTTAATTTCACTTCAGACTGTCTAAGAAAAAAGCCGGAGTCGGAGTCGGAGTCGGGTTGTTTTTACGACTCCGACTCCTTTTTCTCAAAAATGGGCCCGACTCCGACTCCGCAGCCCTGCTTTTAAGGCATAAAATGACATTTTATCTTATACTATAATGCGAGCAAAAATTGTGTGTGTGTGTGTGTGGGTAAATTTTGTCTCAAAAACGGCTCTAACGATTTTCGCAAAAATTTGGATTTTACCATTTTCGGGCACGAGAAGACCATTGGGCTAGGTCACATGTTCGAGAAAATTCGATTATTGGGTCATTTTGGGTCATAATGGGTCAGGATCAAGCTATTTATATCTAGAGAACAACTGGATCGATTTTAAGGAAATTTTGTATCCAATCGTTTTTTGGCACGAGAAAACAATTGAGCTGGGTCACATATTCGAAAAATTTTGATTAGTGGGTCATTTTTGGGTCATTGTGGGTCAAGCCATTTTTATTTTAAAAACGGCTCTAACGATTTCGACCAAATTTTATATTTTATCCTTTTGGATTACAAGAAGACCATTGGGTTAGGTAACATGTTCGAGAAAATTCGGTTAGTGGGTCATTTTTGGGGTCATTGTGGGTCATGCTATTTTTATCTAGAGATTTTCTCACGCAATTTTGACTAAAAATTGCATTATATGGTTTTCGGGTACGAGAAAAACATTGGGCTAGGTTACATGTTCGAATAAAAATTTTAATGGGTCATATTGGGTCATTAAGGGTCTGGGTCAAGCTATTTATATTTAAAGAACCGCAGAATCAATTTCATCGAAATTTTGCCTGTAATAGTTTTTTGACACGAGAAAGCTAATGGGTTAAGTCACACGATCGAGAGATTTCGATTATAAGAGTCATTTGTGGGTCATGATGGGTCATAATGGGTCATGGTCAAGATATAGCTAAAGAACAGGTGGATCGATTTTAACGAAATTTTGTATACAACATTTTTTTGGCACGAGAAAACTGTTGAGCTGGGTCACATGTTCGAAAAATTTTGATTAGTGGGTCATTTTTGGGTCATTGTGGGTCAAGCCATTTTTATTTTCAAAACGGCTCTAACGATTTCGACCAAATTTTATATTTAATCGTTTTAGATTACAAGAAGACTCCAGACTCCTACTTATCCAGAAACTAGCGACTCTCTTGTCGCTTATTCAAGAAACTAGCGCCCTTCATGCCCTACATTTGAAAAAACGCAGTCCTCCAGCGATGATGTGAACGCGCTATACCGCGTAAATTACGCAAACAATTGGCGATGGAACGCAAAAAAATCGGGAAAAAATGACAAATTTTGTTAAATCGCGAAATAACGACTAATTTCCGGCAAGATTCGGGAAAAATGGGCTAATTTTGTCTCAAATCCCCCCCCCCCCCCCCCAAAAAAAAAAAAAAAAAAAAAAAAAAACCCGGCAGATTTCCTCAAAAGATCGCAAAAAACGACTAATTTCGTCCAAAAATCGTGATAAAATGGAAAATTTTGTCAAATGATTAATGGAAAACGGCACATTTCGCCAAAAGAACACTAAAAACGGCAACTTCCGTCAAAAAATTGCGGTAAAACAGCAAATTTTGTCAAAAGATTTGTGAAGAAAAGGCAAATTTTGTCCAAAAGTCGCAATAAAACGGAAAATGCTGTCAAAAAATTAATGTAAAACAACAAATTTCGCCAAAAATTCGTAAAAAAAAAACGCAATTCATCAAAACATCCCGAAAAAACGGCAGGTTTCGCCAAAATATCGCGAAAAAATGCAAATTTTGTTAGAGGCACAAAACAAGAAACAAAAGTTAATGCCAGAAGTGAATTTTTCTATTCTAAAAAAATTATTTTCTAACTTCAAAATTGTGTTTTTATTGCTCCAAAAGCGGATTTTCCTGCTGCACAATTAGGGGCATGCGAAGAGAAAATTGCACCCGGGGCATAATTTGTGTTTGACACCTCCCCCCTCCCTCTCCCAACTTTTTCTTGTGACAGCTCAAAAATGACGTTTGTAGTATAGATTTGGCGCCCTCTAAATTTCTGCGTCCGGGGGAGCGGACACCCCCCCCCCCCTTATTCACAATCAGTTTTGGACTGGCCAAATCTTTCTAAATGTGAATCTTGAAAGCACCCATTCATTAAACAAAAAAACTTATATTCAACAAAAGTATTTTTTTTTTTTATGTTTTTTACAATAAATCCGTCTTGCCCCATTTTAAAAGGAATGCGAACAATAGTGACACTTATTATCTTCTACGCTTCAAATAAGCATTATTTCATAATTAAATTTGTATCTTGCACAGTTATTTTTAAAAAAGTAAAGAAAATTCAACAAAATCTGCTGTTTTTTGCGACCTTTTAAAAAAAATTGGCCGTTTTGTTGCTATCTTTTAACAAAATCGGTCTTTATTTGCGATCTTTTACCAAAATCGGCTGTTTTTTGCGATCTTTTAACAATATTTGCCGGGTTTTTTTTATGATTGTTTAACAATATTTGCCTTTTTTGCGATCTTTTAACAAAATTTACCTTTTTCAATTTTTTGACAAAATTTTCGGATTTTTTTCCTGATTCTTTTGACGAAATTTCTATTTTTCCACAATTTTTTAACCACTACATTCTAGATTCAACTCTATAAAAGTGCCCTGAAGAATGTAAAAAGTGCCCTTTCTAGAACAGTAGCGCCCTGTCCCTTTTTAAACCTGGGGGAAACTCTGGTGTATGCATTCGACTTGTTACTTGTATATGAGGAAACGTCCATTGTTACTTTTTATGGTCTATTACAGCAAAATTTCAGACATACTCCCAGTTACTATATTAAAAAAATAGTGAGGCAAGTTGTCACAAGAGAGATAAAATGCGCGTCGAACACGATGGTATTTAATCGGTTATATTATTATTATTATTTCCTAATCACAAAATCGAAGGTATTTCTGAAAATTTGTTCTAATGGTTACAAGAATAACCAACGGACGTACCTATAAGTTTCGATTTAGTGAGTTCAGCTATGGTTGGTTAGTTTTATTTACCGCAAGATGATATTGTTTTCCGGCAGCTTTATTAAATTTTCTTTCGATAATTAACTGGTTTAACAAATATGTTATACAGTAGAAGATCTATATAATGCAAACCTAAAAACGCAAGGTTGTGCGTTATATAGAATTTTGCGTTATATGGATCACATATCACGCGTCATCAAATTTACCTCATAAATATAGACAAATATGTCTGAAACACATCAAAATGCATTAGAATTACATTTATACTGCATTCCTTATCCAGATTATAAATTTTTCTATTATTGCGATCATTCAACATTTTGTTAAATATACGTTTTAAAAATGGTCCAGATACACCTGGACCCAATTTATTCATTATATTGCTCATTTTCAAAAACATTTATTGTAATAATAATTTTTTTCCTTTAAAAGTTCTAAATTAAGGAGGTAAAATTGTACTAATGCATTAAATTTAGTTTTCAGACAGTAGCATTTTTTTACAGTCTTAAAATTCAGGTGCTCCTTCATGGCAAAATTCATTGTTTACATATGAAAGGTTGTGCGTTATATGGAGAATTGCGTTATATGGAATTGCGTTATAAAGATCTTCTACTGTATGTCGATAATTAACTGTTTTGTCAAATGTGTAGACGGCCGTATGAAAAGACTATATATTATATCTGCTCGTCCAGCTCCAAAAGACATTTTCAATCATGCTTCTATTGAGGCAAAAGATAAAGTAACATTCATGGTTGTGCTGCCGACAGGGTTGAGTTTTTCACTTCAAAAAGTGGTTTTTGACAAGTGTCGAATAGTATCCAAAATTGTCGTAAAGTGTCAAAAACCTTTTACTTTTTTTTTTCAATTTTATTTTATATTAAATCGAGCTAAAACGTATTAAATAATGATTTATGTTATTTAAATTTTTTAGTTATGCTGTATATGTATGCATACATAGTTACGCTTGTAATAAAATCCTAATTTAAGTTATTTGTCAATTGTCCTGCTCAGAAAAATAACTATAAATATTGAAATTATTATTAAATGCATTATTCAAAATACTATTATTTATATCTTCATGATATGAAGGAAAGTGCTGATGGTTGTTCAGTACCATTCATATTAAATTGAATTTTTAATTTTTTTTTTGTATGTGCATTACTTTTGAAAGTACCAAAAGATTTTCATATAAAAATGAGCATGAGCAACAGTACTCTCAAATAAGGCTGTAGTATGTGTTGCGTCTTTGCCGATGCTTTGTAAATGAAGAAATGAGCGATTCATCTTTAAATTCAGCATCTACTTTCAAAGATGAGCAATCTGACGCCGGCCTTTCTGTTTGTTTCTCTGACATCTTCAAGGCAATCTAGTTGAGCATTCGAACCCGTAAGCTATTTGTGTCGTGACGTCCGATAGAACTGACCTTTACGGCAAAATGGAAAATTCTGTTTACTTATTAACTCCTACTGTTTGAGCTTATTGTGCGTGCAAGCATGATGACGGGCCGATTTTTATTTATTTATTTATTGTTTCAAATTAGAAATGCACCAGTTGTGAATAATATAGATTCTATTATTTTATTTACTATTATTATAACTTTGTTTTACTTTGTCTGAACTGCTCTCGTATTAGTGAGAGAAGGGACGTCATGCATAATAAACGAAGCAGAACATTTAGGTACAGTGTCTAGAATTATATAGTGTGGAAATCGTATATATCTGCAATGTAATGCTTTAGGATGTATCCAAAATGTTATTTTATCGAATTTGTTGCTTGAAAGTGTAAAAATAAGCGTTAATTACAGTATCTAAATATATGTGGTGTGAAATGAATTAAAAATATGTCCCTAAATGAATGCAATGAATTTAAAACAAGGTTGGAAAAAACCAGGTTTTTTTCGAACCCCCCCCCCCCCCAAAAAAAAAAAAAACCGGTTTTTTTTGGTTTAAACCAGGTTTTTTAAAACATCCTTTCTTATTACATATACATGCATATTTACCGATAAAAACAGACATTATTGGTTTACTAGCGAGCTACGCCCGCTAGCTGGGCCACTTTTTCCAAACGAACCTCGGGATTAAGCAGTATATAATAAGCAAAAAAAATCATTTAATAAGCAAGTCTTGGTGTTCGAATCCTCAAGCACAAAAAAAAGTAAATTAAAGAGCCATGGTCCCGTTAAAAATATGTGATTTCGCACTGTGGGCCACGTGCACTTGTAAAAAAAAAGATTGTGGATCGGAGCTATGGTCGCTTCGCGCCCATAGTCCCGTTAAAAATATTTGGTTTTGCACGGTGGGCACTACGCGCCCATAAGACATTTTTTCGTATTTTTTAGTTCATCAGAAGGAGATTTTTACACAGATTCTGAATATGTAATCAGTTTTTTCTACTTTAAAAACTGTCTGCATGATGGTTTAAGAAAAAACGCGCAAAAAAAAAGTTTCGATAGTCCTGTTTTATTTCTAAGTTCAATATTTTAGCGAAAACTACGGTAAATATTCTACGGCAAGTCAAAAAATTTAATGCGGAAAAAAACGCAATTAGCGCCGGTAGAAAAAGAAGTATTCGGCTGTTTCTTCTTTTAGCCAAAGGGGAAAAATTCATGTCCTTCACCGCAAGGTGGCGCAGTGTTCTGCTTCGGAGCTCCGTTTGGGAATTGAGGCATTTTTCGTTCCGATTCCCAAGGGGTTTTTAATTCATAACTTTTTTAATTTTGGTCCCACGGTCTTGAAAATGCCCGAAATGACTTCCGCGGAATTTTTCCAATCGAAAGACACCTTTCGCGACTTCCAACTCGCCCGCGTTGCGAACTGTAATCGGCTTCAAGCAGACAGACAGACAGAGGCGCACGGATTTTATTAGTATAGATTAGCGAGCTACGCCCGCTAGCTGGGCCACTTTTTCCAAACGAACCTCGGTATTAAGCAGTATATAATAAGCAAAAAAAAAAAATCATTAAATAAGCAAGTCTTGGATTTCGAATCCTCAAGCACAAAAAAAGTAAATTAAAGAGCCATGGTCCTGTCAAAAATATGTGATTTCGCACTGTGGACCACGTGCACTTGAAAAAAAAGATTGTGGATCGGAGCTATGGTCGCTTCGCGCCCATAGTCCCGTTAAAAATATTTGGTTTTGTACGGTGGGCACTACGCGCCCATAAGACATTTTTTCGTATTTTTTAGTTCATCAGAAGCAGATTTTTACGCAAATTCTGAATATGTAATCAGTTTTTTCTACTTTAAAAACTGTCTGCATGATGGTTTAAGAAAAAACGCGCAAAAAAAAAAAAAAACGCAATTAGCGCCGGTAGAAAAAGCGGTTTTCGGCTGTTTCTTCTTTTAGCCAAAGGGGAAAAGTTCAGGTTCTTCACCGCAAGGTGGCGCAGTGTTCTGCTTCGGAGCGCCGTTTGGGAATTGAGATATCTTCCGTTCCGATTCCCAAGGGGTTTTTAATTCATAACTTTTTTAATTTTGGTCCCACGGTCTCGAAAATGCCCGAAATGACTTCCCCGGAATTTTTCCAATCGAAAGACACCTCTCGCGACCAACTCGCCCGCGTTGCGAACTGTAATCGGCTTCAAGCAGACAGATGCGCACGGATTTTATTAGTATAGATAAGCAGTGTAACTTCATTTAATATAATCTAAATTTAATAATTATAGTGAATTTATGCTGAAAATTGAAAAAAATCATTTTTCAATTTAAAGTTTTAGCAAACAGTTTTACGTTGAAAGTTTTAACTGTTCTACACAGTGAACCATTGATGCCCTGTAAATCTTTATAAACAAACTTTTGATTACTAATAATAAACATTTGGAGGTAGTTTGATAAATATTCTTATTTCCACAATTATTCAAATAATAAATTAGAAATACTTCTTAGGATTTTTTCTTTCTGAGTGACAATTTGAAGTTAACATTTTTAGTCGTTAGATTCAGCAGATAGCAGAGGGAAAAAAATTATTATTAAAATGCTATAACTAGAAACTAGTCTTTGCTTTTAATTATTCAAGATAATCTTCCAAAAGAAAAATTTCTTTTACAGCTTGTGCAAAATCTTAAAAGATCATTGTGTTACATTATTAAATGCATTAAATAATCTGCATTATTAAAAAAAATTAAAATATTTTATACTAAATTTTGAATTTATTTTATCTATGATCAACTCACATGTTTGAAGTTTTTTCTTTAGAGCAATAGATATATTCACCAATGTGTACTGATTTTAATCCTTTGCATAAAAAAAATGATGTAAACCCAATATATCTAATGTTTATTGCTGAAATAAAATGTTAAAAATAGAAATTATTTATATCCAATAATCTGAAACTCGCAAATTATAAAGAAAGAAAGAAAATGTCATTAGTTTCTTCTAAAAAATGATAGAAATTATTTATATCTAATAATCTGAAACTCGAAAATTATAAAGAAAAAAAGAAAATGTTATTATATTTCTTCTAAACAACGAATTGCTTTTTTTTTAAAAAATACCTAAACCCACTATATATAACAGTTATTACTGAAATAAAGTGTTAAAAGTAGAAATTACACTGACGGAAAAAAAAAATCCCAACACCAAGAAAGACTTGTGTTAGCCAAACGAAATTTTGTAGGAGTGTTTATATTATACATCTGAAAGATGACATTGATTCAAATTTCAGGCTTCGCGCATAAGTGTGGCTCTAGTATCGCCACTCACAACTTTAAAGCCAGGTTTGCTTTAAACGAGTGCTGTAAAGTTCGTGATCATTTTTTCTCTTCAAAATTTGGCGAATTGAGTTGGGGTTGATCATGAATGCCTTTAAGAAGACGAAGAAGCTATTATCATCAGCTCCCCGAATTGGAAAGAGGTCGTAAATTAGGGCTACGAGAAAGTGGATTTTCTGTCCGCGATTTTGCAGGAAGACTTGGCCAGAATGTATCCACTGTGCATGATTGTAGGGAGCAATAGTCAAGAGATGGTGTTGCTTCAAGAAGACAAAGTTCCGGGTGACCACGTGGCACTACTGAGAGGGAAGACCGTCGTATTCGGCGTACGCCTGTGGCTCATCGTATTGTGTCTGCGACAGAAATTTGAGCCGCAGTTGGTACCACAATGACACAACGAACTGTTAGAAATCGGTTACTTCAAGGACAGCTCGATGCAAGGCACGCATTCTACTGACTCTAAGCCATTGCCGTTTGCGACGCCAATGATATCAAGCCAGAGCTCACTGGAGGATGGAGTGGAGATCTGTTGTGTTTTCTGATGAAAGCATGTTCTGCCTTTGTGCCAGTGATGGCCGTGTGCTGGTCAGAAGGAGGCCAGGGGAACGCCTGCAACCAAACTGCTTGCGGCTTAAAAACACTGGATCTAAAATCTGGTGTCATGGTCTAAGAAGCAATTTTTTATGACACCAGAAGTACTCACGGGCTTATGCCAAGCACATTGACTGTAAATTTGTAAGTCAGTCCGGAAATTCAACCTGTAGTGCCGCCATTCAAGAAAAGCATTCAAGGGGCGTCGTTCAACAGGATAACGCCCGCCCTCATGCCGCTACTGTAACGCAACGTGCTCTACAGAGTGTCGACCTGTTACCTTGACCAACGAGATCACCAGATCTGTCTTCCACTGAGCACGTATGGGCTATCATTGGATGAGAACTCCGGTGTCATCCCCAGCCAACACTGACCATCACAGTATTGACACAGCAAGTACAACAAGCATGGAACTCCATGCGACAAAGTGACATTCGGCACCTGTATGACACAATGTACGCACGTGTGCAAGCATGCATTCAAAATTCTGGAGCTAATAGTGACTTTTAATGTAACAGCATTTCACATTTGAAATGCATTTTATTGACCTCAAATTAACCTATGATCTCGAAAATCTAATCAATTAAACATTTTAACTAGACAAATGCACTGTCTAAATTCCATTACTCTACAACAAGTTTTTCTTGGTGTTGGGATTTTTTTTTCCGCCAGTGTATTTATGTCCAATAATCTGAAACACGTAAATTATAAAGAAGAAAAAAGAAAATGTTATTAGATTTCTTCTAATAAACCAATTGTTTTTTTGAGAAAAAAACCATTTGGTTTAAACCGTGGTTTAAACCATGGTTAAAACCATTTGGTTTAAACCGTGCCAATCCTGATTTAAAATAACCGTTTATTCTTAATGTATCAAATATTATAATATAATCTTTTTACTTCTTGTTTCGCAAACTTTGTTCTTCAGAAATAGTTTCTCATAGTTTAAATTGGATGATAGATATCTAAAAGCACATAGGATTTCTATTCATTCGGCGCAATAAACTCGATCGTAGCGCTTTCTGGTGAAAATGTATTTTTTTGGATACGGCTTCCTCTTGTATTCCACACTACTATATACTTCTAGACACGGTTTCAACCCGTTGCTACGGCATGCATTTCGATTCGCTGCCATTTCTTCGCCGTGCTGTACAGAGTAATAATTTTTAGCGTACCGCATGAAAGTATCATTATGTTATGCACTATTTATAATATATTTTAGATTTAAATAGCTTAGATAAAAGAAAAATACCTTTAATATATTTTTTTAATTATAAAGAGCAAACAAGCCAGTCCACTCCCACCGCCCAGAAAAACTAGTCGTTGGGGGGCCACCGTAATACTTACCCATCATGGATATGTATATGAAAATAAAACATGTGAAACTATTTATAAAATGTATTGCAATTTATAAACAAAATTTAAATATTGTTAATATACATCATAGTAATGCTATATTAAAGAACTGCTGATGTACCAATTTCGACAAATTATATAAAACGCCAAACTACTCAAGTAGTACCGAACTGCGTAAAAGAAACATCCTTATAACTCCAAAAATAATAATTCTATTAACTAACAATTAACTGCGTCGGATTAAGCGTCTCATTTTTAATTAAAATATACTTCTGAATTGAAATTTGAAAGAAATACAGGATCATGAAAAATCGAAGAATGTGGAAAACAAGATTACAAATATCTCGGCAACTAATTATCCGATCGACTTCGTTCTACATGCAAAATGTGTGTTATTTTATTGCCTTTTACGTCCATTCCTTAGAACAAAAAAAAATCGAAAATTTTTATGTACCTTTCATCAGAACGAATTTTTCGAGAGTCCGAAAAAAATAGTTCCGGATAATCGAGGTTGCTGATATTAAATAGGGTTCGTCCCATTCTTACATACTAACTACATACAAAATTTCAAGTCTCTATCTCAATTTGTTCGGGAGATAGAGCGTTTACAGACTGACAGACAGACAGACAGACGGACAGCAAAAATTTTTTTCTAAAAATATGTTTTTCGGAATCTCCACTATCTAAAACGTGTAAATTCGTCAAAAAAAAAAAAAAAAAAAAAAAAAAAAAAAAAAAAAAAAAAAAATTCGATTTTCAAAACGATTGCAAGACTTACCCTATACTACGTATGATGGGTAAGTAAAAAAGTATGAGTATCGATTTAAATAGTGTGTTTTTTAGCTACATTTGTACAATATGCATCATCAGATATGTGCAGTGGCGCCAAATTATATGGGCCCGTGGGGCCTGAACCTGCCGGATAATTTTAAATTATAGCGTGCCCAACTTTCATTATTCTACTTCGTTATTTATTTCATTATTATTTTATTATTCATTTATCTTCCTTGAACAAAATTTGTTTTGCCCGTTTTAATTCTTCGACTGATTTCCATAAATCCAAAATGACTGAAATGTAAATGTTTAACATTCTGCTATTTCAATTTGTAATCATGTCCATAATATGAGGATATTGCAATAAATAATTACTGTCTTTATAAGGAAAAACGCATAAGAATAGGATTTTTAAAAAATGCAACTATACTAAAACATGATATGATGACATACATGATGACTCAGAAGTCTCAACCTTCACCAGCTGTCCACTCATCAAAGAAAAACAAACTGGTTGTACCATTTTCCCATAATATTTTTGAGCCTACCCATTATTTTTGAGCCAACTCAATATTTTTCAAAAGTTGGATATGTACGTCTGAAAGTTTCTCAGTGTTAATGAAATTGCATTAACCCCTTATTGGGCGCATTAAATTACGGTTTTAAAATTTAAATTCATTAATTCCCACCACTTTTTTTGAAAAAAAAAATATTCCTATTAATGACAAGTAAAATGATACCAGAATAAATCCAATTACACTATTTTATAAAAATGATGGGAATCAAACAATTCTGAATAAAAACCGTGAAGTTTGCAGCCCGTGAATGTCTCGGGCGCGACGATTAAGTGGTTAAAACTACAGCTCTGATCCCTGTGTGCGCACCATATAAGTGCAGTCCAATACTTACTTCCAATTTCAGTGCTTACTACAATCACGGCCAAACTCGGAAACGAGTTTTGCCGCTTGAGTTTTATGGCTGGATGGTGAGATTCGCCGCCAAAATTTTAAAGTTCCTTTCAGAAGAAAGTCGTGACCAGGGATGTAGTGGAGGGTATATGCCGTATACCCTCTGAAATTTTTTAAGGAACACCGTATGTATCGTCTGTTTTCCAAGAAAGCTGTAGCATATATACTCTAGGGTATAACCTCTGCCCTTGAACGTATACTCTGTTATTTTTACAAGTACACCATTTGTCGTGGCCGGGAAGCTCCCATTTCAAAAAATTCACAGTTTATATGTTTGATTTCATACTTAATGAATTGTTATGTTAAGTGAAGAAAACAAATCTTATTTTACGTTTAAAATAAAATTTTCTTATTCAATAAACATTGTTTGGCATTGTTTGCTGTATATATACGTGCGTTCGTCTCTTCACCGAAAGAAAGATAAAGTATCACTAGATCCTGAGACACACAGATCATAGTTCCTTTACTTCTTGATCGTTATTTTTTATGGTCTTGGACCAATAGTCCATCAAGGATTTCGAACGCTAGGTATTCAACAGATCTTAAAGCTTAGTATTGAAACATTTTAACAGGATTTCACTGTTATTTTAAATGTCTCTTTCTAGGATGTTGTCTTTTATGTTAAGAATATTTACTTGATATGAAAAAAATGTAAAGGTATTTTTTATACCATACAATTTTGTAGAGACAGTAAAATAAAAAAATAAAAAAAATGGGTCAATGATTTTGCAAAATCACTGTAAAAGTACGTTGCACCATGTTTTCTGCTTTCTGAAAATAATAACAACGGGTGTATAACGGTTTCGCTTGAAAGAAGCTCAGAGTTCGGCCATTTAGTCTTTTTAGATCCTTCCTATTTCTTGTTTTTTTTTTTTTTTTTTTTTTTTTTTTTTTGTCGAAAAGTAAAACATTTTCTTTTTCTCGAGAAAATTGTGCATTTCCAGTTAGTTTGTCGAGAACAAAAGAAAGTATGAATTGTGAACGAATAGTGCGTTGGATGAGAAAATGTTGATTTTCCTGAAAATGGCGGGTGCCGTCGTCGTAAATGAGAATTTCTTTGTTTTATTCATTTGAGGTCGATTGTTGTGCTATAGGTAATAGTTTGTACCGTCAAAATTTGACTGTAAATGAATGTACTAGCATTACATAAATGATCGGAAAATCGCAACGACTGTAACAAAAAGAAAAAAAAAATCACATGAAGGTCATAGTTCTATTTTTATCTATTTTAGGTAAACGGTTTTTAAAGACATTCAAGATAGAATAAAATTAACCATATGTATAACCGCCAGAAGCATTAAATAAAATTTCAAGCATATCCTTATTTTTATACACTCTCAAAAAAACTTCCGTCTTTTCACAGAAAATGCACTGGCAGCACTGCTGCCAGAAATTGTCTGTATATTGACGATTTTCTGTTTATTTTTTTCTCTGTCAAAAGAGGAAAAATATCCGTCACTTGAAAAAAGTTTGGAAAAAATCAATGCGGAAGAGGCGGGGATCGAACCAAGGACCCCAGGATTACCAGACCAACGCTAATCCACGGCGCTACGGCTGCTTATGATGATTGTGCGTTAAAATAGAACTCTTCATTTCATATGGTGTGGGTTGGTGTATTTCGTTAAAAAGCTTTTAATTATGCAGTTAATCTCGGAAAGATTTCATCTTTAATGAAACTGTGGCTGGGTTTTTTTTACGTTTAGTATTAATATAGTATAAAAATGTGAATTTTAAATATATTACGTAGAATGTTAGAGAAAAAACATGGATGTTCTATTTGTGAGAATTTTTGAACGAATAAAGAAAGTAATTGTTATTTATTTTTAAATTCGAAAACATTTTTGTCTTTTAAAACTAAATTAGACATTTTAATCAATAGAATATTTTTGTTTTTCATTTTAAAAATAAATTCGAACTTATTACTAACAGACCCAATGCGCATGCGTGCTGGATAGAAACGGAAACTTTTCCTCATTTTTCGACGCTCGGAATGAACTCACAGAACAAATACGTTTTCTGGGAGAACAGAAATTATTTGTGAAAAAATAACGATAACTTAGTGTATATTGACGAATTTTTCTGACAGTGTATGTACGCATTCAGAGTCAAGAACTCTAGTAGCAAATGTTTATAATCTTTAATGTAGCTAATGCTTAATCTTTAAAATATACCCGCGACAAAATGCTTATGAAACTGCTACGCATATACAATTTCATTAACACTGGGATGGAATAATTAATCATTTTGATTGATTTTTCCACAATAGAAGATAAGGGAGTTTAAAACAGATTGCGTTTTTGCTAAGCGGTATTTTTCTCACATCGTCAAGCGCATTTTTCATGTGATTAGTCTGTATAAGCTTGTCTAGAGATCAGTGGGAGAGATCCCTAACATGTTTATCACCGCCTCTTTATTTTGTTAATGACTACCGAACCTTTGCAAAAGAAAACTAAGGCGAATGATTTGTGATTTTTTTTTTCTTCGTTAATTAGAATCTTTAGTCATTTTCAAAAATTAAAAAAAAAAATCAGATTTGGTCGATTATCTCCGTAACTACTAAGCAGATTTTAATTAAATTAGATGTGTGCATAAGTTAAAATCATGCAACAAAAATAACCATTCAACAGTTAACACACGCATCATCATGCATAAGACCAGCAGTATCAGAAACAGTTTTCAATATTGAACCGACAAAATGGGTTAATAGGGGGGTATCATCCCTTCTTACCGTTATACAGCTTTCACATGAATTTATAATGGAAATCAAGCAGTTTATTAGTTCTTGTGGCAGTTAATCTCACTTCTATAGCAGCGCTATTTTCAGACCTTGAGTGATTGCGGGAGTTGGAAAGCAAGCTTCAATTGTCTTCCCTAGAGCGTCCCAGACATGTTCTATAACGTTTAGGTCTAGATCTGGCTGTGCAATCTATCAAACGAATATCCTTAAGGTGCTATTACACGTAAAATTTCAAACGACAAAAATCGCCTGCGTTTTTTAAACATTTTATTGGCTGTTCGAGAAAAGGTTTTTCTATGATCTGGATTTCCAAGCATTTGACTGTTTGTTACTGGGTTGGTTTCAGGCTAAGACGCTAAGACACAAAATAGTTGCTTGCTTTTTGAACGACTCTCTGGAGCCATAGAATTACATGGAGACGCCTGGAATTTGAAGCGACGTTAACCCCGCGTATAATAGCACTTTTACTTTTCAGAAATTCGTCGACCTGCTGAACTCTATCTCAGTGCGTGGTGTAGTCCATTGAAATGAAATCAGGACCAAATGCATCGCTAAAAAGGCGAACATAAGGTCTTAGATATCATCACTACTCATCACACAAGTCACAAAGCCTTTGCCAAACACAGGCGGAAGGGGAACGGGGTGCGCCCATCCAACGTGTTTTATTCACACCGTCAAACCTCCGCTGCCATAGTGATCTCTTTCTGAAATTTTGAAGGCAGGTAGTGGCTAGTAGATCCCTGGTTTCCTCCAGCTAAAACTACGTCGAAAATTAGTGTTTAGACTGAACTGAGACTCATTAGTAAATAGGATAGTCCCCTGTTGATTCCTGGTCTAAAGTCGATGATCTCTGCACCATGCTAAACAGCTTCTTCTGTCCTTCTGTGTGCAGAAATTGGCGGGACGGAAGCATCATGTCTTATTGCAAACAGCCCTTTGTCATGTGGCCGTCTCCAAACAATAACCCTTGAAACTCGTTTTCCTGTGGCCTCTTATGCGGCGAGAGCTGAAAACATGCGATATCTGGGAAGCTGTTACAGTTCTATTACTCCTTACTATAAGGGACAAATCGCAATCTTCGTTGGTCGTCGTTGCTTTTGGACGACCTTGCTCAGCAAGGGCGGCGCCAGAGTTTGCCCGACGGGGGGGCACTGTATCCCCGACAGGGGGACCAAGTTAATAATATAAGAGGTCCCCGCGTATTGGTTCGGGGGCTAAAAAACTGCATGGGCAACAATTTTAGGCCCAGACCCAATCCGGTTTGTACTAAATAGATTAATGGTCAGGTCGACATAAAATTTAAAAAATCGGCCTGATTATAGCTTGACACAAAAAAAAAAAAAAAAAAAAAAAAAAAAAAAAATGTTGAATGTAGATTTTGCCTTTGCAGAATTCAGTTTCGCCTCCGATTAGGGAAAAAAAAATCGATAGAGGTCTTTTAGAAGGGCGACCCCGTTTAGAATGTAATGAACTAACTTCATTTTTCTTGTGTTTATCAATATAATAGCAAACAGAACGGCGTGAAATACCCAATTGATTAGCAATTTCTCTCTGAGACATAGGAATTGCGAAATAATAAAGAGATACAATTCGACGTGCTACTATTGACTAGATTCATCAAAAACGGATTTTTTCATTAGTTTAAACGCTTTTTTATAGACTCTGAGAAAAAGGAAATGCATTTTAACAATAAAACGAGTGGAATCCTGTCGAATTCGACAAATGAAATGTTTAAAAGACCTGATCGATTTTGGTTTAAAAAAAGCAAAAGTAATTACATTATTGAATCAATATATAATAAATATACAGTCGAGTCTCCCTATAACTAAACTCCATACATCGAATTTCTGTATGTAACGAATTTTTTATAGGAACGGTCCCCTTTTCGCATGATTACATTAAAAAGTCTCTGTATAGCGAAATATAACCATAGCTCCATATAACGAATTTTTTCATAAATTGGTCATAATTTATTCAGTTTTAAAAAAACTTCGACATCATATGGAATCAACTTTCCATCACTTATTTTTGATTTATCGTTCAGTGCTGAGTTTTTTTTTTTTATAAATATTACTTCTCCCATACACCTTTCAACATCATTCTCAAAACAGAGTCAATTGGATTGTTACACATATAAGAGAGGAATCAATGAGAGGCACATAAGAGAGGCCTTCAAATGGAGGAAAATGTTAACTACAATTTTTCATTCCTTGCTAAAATTTAAGCATTTTTTTTCTTTTTTGAAAGCGTAACAATTTTAAAATCAAAACAACAAAAAATTACAGATTTCTTCCTCTGAAATTAATGCAAGTCTTCCTTATTTGCTTTTCATTAAACTTTCAAATAAATGTCTGTTCTCTTTTTTGAAACTGCTTAAATAATTAAGAAATAAAATGTAAAGTTAATATATACTTTTAAACATTTCAAATTCTTAATTAAAAAGATCAAAAATAATATTCTTCAAAATTTACACATTAAATACGATTTCTAACATCATCCTCTATACATCGAATTTCTCTATATAACGAATTTTTTACTGGAACGATGGATTTCGTTATATAGACTTGACTGTATTTCCAAACTTAATGTCAAATTTGTCAGTTACAATTTTGCATGCAAATATTCGCACATCTTCAGATAAAATTGTAATCTGAGTGCCGGCGAAATCCAGAAATTTTATTTATAGTTTTATTAATAATAATAATAATAATAATAAAAACTAATTTCATTTTTACTTATGACATTATTTTCACTAACTGAAGTCATCTGAAAGTAAAATCTCAATCTCAGTGTCCATAATGAAAAGAAATATTGAAATGTAATATCGTTATGAGTAAAAATGCGATGTTTTAAATAGTTTTAAATATAACATTTTCTCTTCAAATGTTTTTTAAAAGTTACTGTTATTAGTAATGTGAAAAAGGCATCCGTAATAATATTGTAATTCCCATTTATCTGGTTGCTGAATGACATCATTTTCCTCATTTGAAATTTTTCTTATTTTGCTTTAGACATTAATTTTTATCATAAATTATTTTCTGTTATTTTATTTACATTATTAATATTATTTCTCAGTAAATATATTTTTTTACCTCAATTAGTGCATAATTATACGCAATCATTTTATTGTGGTTAAATTTTACGAAAACAATTAACTTTTTTCTTTTAAATGTGAGGACATGTTCACTTATGAAATGAAGCTCGCATATTGTAATGCAGTTATGTAAAAAATTGCACCTTCAGTATCAGTTTTAACTTTTAAGTTAAAAATCAGTATAGATAAACTCATTAACAGTCATATATATAGTTTTTCATCGTAAAATAAATTTTGTAAATTCTTATGAGAGTTGGATTCATCTCGAATCAAGAATCATAAGTGCCAACATCCAACCTGAACCTATTAAAGTTAATCAAACTGGAATCCGACTCACAACGACAAAAGATTGGGCTCAACCTGATCAGGTCCAGACTGTGAGTCGGGTCAGATTCAGTTTGCCCGACCCGATGCAGTATTCTACTTGTCATCCAAGACAACCCCGACAAAATAATTTTCTTTTGCGTACTTTTAACCGAATCAAAAATTCTTCATGTCAAACCGACCGTAAATCCACAATCAGCGGAAATTCATCCACAATTTAATGTAGTTAAAAAGTAATAATACATGATTATAACTACAGTATAAATCTTATCTTTTTTTGTTGAAAAATAAGCATGTATACTGTACATATTCATGTATCATCCTGTGTAGTAATCCATGTATCATCCTGTGTAGTAATCCATGTAGATTTTTAATTTAAGAAATTATGATAAAAAAAAAATCAGGTTTATCTGAACTCAAATTTCAGTCAGAAACCGATTCATATCCAAAAGAAATAGTTTAGTCAATCCGACTTTTGAAAAAAAAAAAAAAAAAGCTCCATATTTTGATTTAACCCGACCGGGCTGAAATTCAAACGTCAAAATATTTTCCCCGACGACATTGAATTTTGGCCCCGATGGGGGGGGGGGCAGGTATGCCCCCCCCCCCGGTCCCCCCTCTGGCGCCGCCCTTGTTGCTCAGACTTTATCTGTTGGTATCCAGTGTCTTTAAACTGCTTCCATTAGTTTGACACGACGCAAGGTGTTACATTTAAGTGGGTAGGAATTTGCCCTTTTGACTGCTCTGTTCCCAGCCGATTCAATCATCCAAACGTTGGTGGTTACTTATTTTTACTGTTTGCTTTTGAATTTCACCGAATGCTAAATCCAAGACATTCGGCAGGATGTGCGAGCGAAAAAAATGCGAAAATTACCACGCACCTTATAAAGCCTGTTCCTCTACCTACTCCGCCCATACAAACGTTTACGTGTTCGAAAATAAAGAGTTACACCTTTGTTTCCAAGTTTTACCTTTCGTTCAGTAGTTTTCATGAAATTCGACAAAATATGGAAATTTTCTTAATTTTGAATAGGGATGCACCGGATATCCGGCCAGTATCCGATATCCGGCATATCCGGCTGATTTTTCAATAACCGAAATATCATCGGCTATCCGAATCACAATCATTGGATATCCGGCAGAATGCAGCAAAGCAAAAGAAAACCAACGATTAGAAATGCACAAATAATGCATGAAAAAGTAGTAAACAGCCGTCTACCGTTTCGAATCTACTATCGAGATTCTTAATCAGTACAAAACTCAGCGTGCTAGAAAAAGCTAAGCTGAGCAAAGTGACAGAGAAGCGCAGGCTTATATACAAGTTATGGGAGCGAATGATAATAGATTCGAAACGTCTGTTTTCTTCCTTTAAATGCATTATTTATGCATTTCTAAACGTTGGTTTTCTGTCTTTAGTCTTTATAAAATTTGAAATTGTTTATTAAACTACAGTTTTATTATTTTTCTTTCTTTCTCTTAATTTAAACAATGGGTTAATTGGTTTTTAAATGAAACAACTAAACAGACATATTTTTACTTTCTTCGATCCTTGATAGAATAAATAAAGTAATGTAATCAATTTTTTTTTCGACGAATTTACATGTTTTAGGGATCCAATATCCCAAAAAACATGTTTATTCAAAACCTTTGTCTGTCCCTGTGTCGTCATCATACGATCAAAAAGTGTATGAAGTTATACATAGAATGAACCAAATATTTTGTGCATGTTTTTGGCTGTAGCTAGCAGATCCATCTTTAATATGGAAATATTTCACTGTAAGCCGATCTGTTATCACAATTTTTGTGCCATTTTTAGTTGCGTTCGTAATTATGTAAAATACGTAGCACCTATTGTTGTCGCTCAGTCCGTCCGTCTGTCCGCATATAACAACGTAAAAACTACCCAACCGAATCGTTTGAAATTTAAAATACATAATTATAACATAATTTTGTCGAGTCATTTCAAATTTTATGAAAATCGGATGGATAGATCAATTACAGGGACATTCAAAAGGATTCCGTTACATTATGGTCAATAGGGAAAAAAGTTTTAAATGCATTTTAATCGTTTGAAATTTAAAACATATAATTATTGCGTAATTTTGTCGACTCATTTCAAATGTTATGAAAATCGGATGCATAGATCAATTACAGGGTCAATCAAAAGGATTCTGTTACATTACGGTCAAAAGGGAAAAAGTTTCAAATGCATTTTAATGATATTACACTCATTCGAACATAATAGAATTGGCATGAATCTATGAAATATATACTAAAATATGCATTCTGTACAATCTGTGATCCAAAGAATTTTTATTATTAAATTACAGGGCCACACAAAAGTATTCCACTATATAATGCTATACGGGGAAACATGGTTTGGTTACGTGTTTTAATTATATTCAACTATTTCACATTTTATGAATAAGATATGCGTTGCTGAGGTGTAATAAAAATTACTTCCTGCATATTTACAGAAACGTAAAGATTTCGACTACTATACTGTATCCGGAGTACTCTCTACTATATCAGCAAGATCTGAATATTTTTAAAACTTCGTTATCGTACGAACGGCACCTCATTTGCTACGTTCACGTGCGATTTCCAACTTGTCATTATTCTACATCAAACAATGTGTGAAGTTATGCATAGAATTGAACAAAATTTCTTAGGATACGTTTCTGGGAATGACTATCTGGTCTTCCTTCAATTTGAAAATATTTCGCCGGAAGATGGTACTATAGTAATGATTTTTAACTCACAGGCTATTCGACCCTAAGAGTTTATGTGGCCGCCTATACAGTATGTATGTAAGTATGTACACGCGTAATGCCATAACTCCTGATAAAAATATGCAATTCACTTGAAATTATGAGTATAGGTATATTCTGATAAAGCACGTCCCTGATTAGTTTTGAAAGATCAATCGATAAGTATAAGCGGGGGAATGGGGGCTAATACTTTTTTCCTTAGTTTATATCAATGGGTTTTCCATCCAGAATTATCAATTTTCGCTCAAAATTTAGACATAGGATCATTATGAGGAGGCGCCTCAGTGATTAGTATTAGATTATTAGTATTAGATTGGATAAGTATAAAGAGGCGAAACGGGGAGCTAATTCCCCATCTATTTTCGATAAATGGGTTTTTTTCTGCAGATTTATCAGATTCAATCAAATTTTAGACGTAGGATCATTCTGATGAGCGAACCAACATGATTAGTTTTGGGAGTTCATTGGATAAGTATAAAGAGGCACATGGGAGCTAATCCCCCACCCTTAATTTCGATAAATTGTTCTTTATACAGATTTGTCAGATTTCATTCAAATTTTAGACATAGGATCATTCTCATGTGGGCACCGTCATTAGTTTTAGGAGTTCATTGGATAAGTATAAAGAGGGGGAACGGGGGGGGGGCAAGTCCCCCGCCTTTAATTTAGATAAACGGGTTTTTATGCAAAATCATCAGATTTAATTCAAATTTCAGACATAGGATCATTCTGATGAGGACACCTCCATGATCAGTTTTGCAAGTTCATTGGATAAGTCTAAGAGGGGGAAAATGGGAGGTAACTCCCCCCCCCCTTAATTTAGTTTAATGGGTTTTTCATGCAGGATTTGCCGATTTGCTTCAAAATTTGGATATAGGTTCATTATGATAAGGCACTTCCCTGATTTGTTTTGGAAGTTCATTTGATAAGTATAAATTGGGGATCGGTGGGACTACCCCTCTTAATTGAGGTAAATGTTTTTTTCTTGCAGAGTTAACAGATTTGCTTTAATATTTGAATGCAGGTTCATAGTGATAAGATGCTTCCCTAATTAGTGGTGGGGTTCTTTTGTTAAGCATAAAAGGGATACGGGCGATTACCCCCAACCCCCTTAAATTTGATAATTGGGTTTTTGTGCAGAATTATCCCATTTGCTTTAATTTTTGGATGTACATTCTTTATAATAGTTCTTTATGATAGGATCTCTGAATAGTTTCGGAAGATTAATGGTTCAGTATAAATAAGGGGGATAACTCCCCTAAAATAATATAAGTAGGTTTTTATGAAGAATTATTCGATTTTCTAAGAATTTTGGTTGTAGGTTTTTTATGTGATAAAGCATATATCTGATTAGTTTAGGAGATTCAATGATTAAATAAAAAAAGGGGGAAATAGGGGGCAGCTATTTCCCTGCTTAATCTGTTTGTCGAACAGAATTAACCCTTGAAAATATAAGGCTGTAATGTACAATTAGTATGTGTAGCCTGTGTGCTCATTGCCATCAGTTTTACTGGGCAATATTCTTTTTATTGTATTTTTTTTTTTTTTTCATAATGCTTTTATACAGTGAATTGGCAAAAATATTAATTTTATTAAATATTATGATCGAGATTAACTCATTCTTAATCTAATTAATTGACTGCGGCAAAAATTCTAGATGAAAATCAAAATTGGTATAATATTGAACTAACAATATTGAAGTAGTATTAATATTTGTAAATATTTTTTGAAACATTGAGATCTTTGAAATAGAAGAGATTCTTGGGATTAATGCATTCAACTAGTTATTTTTGTGATTTCATTATAAATATTTAAAATTAAAAGTAATTTTTTTCCTTATAATTTTCAGTGATTTAACTTAAAATAAAATTAAATGTAACTTAAGGTAAAGCAGTATTAAATAATTAAAGCATGAAAAAAAATAAAAAATCATCAATTAAACCTGTTTGGAGATAACTCTTCAACCATTAGTATATTAGTGAGACATTTTATGTTTACATTATAAAAGAATGCTATGTATTTCTTTGTGAAAATATTTTACAATTATAGACATATTAATAAACGTGTAAAATTTGTTCTAAAAATTATAAATATTTATATCATTGTTCAAATTATCAACAATTTTCAGCAGTTCATTGACAAATAAGCAAAGTATTTAAATGTTTGAATTGCATTTTTTATTCAATATTATTAATATACGCATACAGGGATTGAATTTCGGGACGGGATGGCAGGATTCATGTCCTAAAGAATCTTGTGTCATTTCTGTTTCCAAAAAAATCACTTGTCGAATTTTTTTTTCTTTGTGAAGTGATGACCAAGTCTGAGGACTGACTGACTATTTTAGTGATATTTTCCGATATTGATTGACAAATCTCACAGCTTGCTCTTACGACAATTATACTGTAGTATTTCTCTAATTTATTCTCGCGCGCATTTTTGCCGATCCCACCGAAGCTAGTATGGGGGAGAAAAATGCGGGCTTCTGATTGGTCGAAAAATTGTTTGCAAATAGATCATTCTGAATGCTAATGTACGTATTAGGATCGTATATGGGTATATCATTAAAATAATAATATTAAGAAGAAATTTCATTTTTTTAAAAGTTATATAGAACAATTGAGTTTGACGCCATAAAATAAAAATACTGTTGTTTCAAAATAAATTGTTCTGATTGTGTATATATGTGCATATCATGTTAAAAAAACAGAAAGATGAAACGGCAATTCTAAGTAATACAGAACAATTGTTAAACATCCTGATTAACTTTTTTAATTATAAATTCCGAATTATCTATTTCTTTATCTATTAATAAATATTTAAAAACAGAAGGAAAATCCAGCTTTCAAAAGCTTTTCAAACAGAAATTGATGATTAAATAAACGTAAACCCAAAAATGAAGGAAAGCAAAATTATTCAACCAATTAGAAGCCCGTATTTTCTCCCCTATACTAGCTTCGGTGGGATCGGCAAAAATGCTTCTCCGCGCGCGTGTTCATCACTCCATTGATGAAGGAAACGCTATTTTTGAAAGAAAAGAATTTATACCAGCCGCATGGCAACAACAACTGCATAGCAACAAACGATGTTATCTTTACCTTTTCATTATTCTTTTGCTTGGTGTTTTATTATTTGTGAGTCTTGTGAAATGTGTTATTAAATGTTTATGTGGTTATTTTAAATGCGTTACTTATTCAATAATACGCAAACACCCGCTAAAATACAAAATTAAGGATTGTTTTTCTGCGTTTGAATGAAAAGTTTTGTCATTTTTCTCATAAAATTTTTTTGCTTGCTCCTCTTACAAAATTTTGCATTTTTTCCCCCACTTGAGACCAACTGACAAATTTCACACTTTATTTCTCTCAACTGATTGTTAAATTTAGCTATTTTATTCTGCGACTGATTGGCAAATTTCCCAACTTGTTTTTGTGACATTCTGATGAAATTAACAATTATTTTCCTGTGTCCAGCTGAAAAATTTGTGTTTTGTCTTTGCTATTCGCTGACGAATTTCATGATATTTCCTTGTGACAGATTAAAAAATTTCACGATATTTTAGTGTAATTGATTGACCAATTTTGCTATATTTTCCCACTGTCCAAGTTCCGTCAAAGTTAAAAATTTTTCAGACATGTACAGTGGCTCACAAAAGTGTTCGTACACTTTAAAAATTTGCAATAAATATGAATTTCCCAGGAATAAATTTAGACTGTGAAGTCCAATATTTTTTCACTACATATTTATGTTATTCTAAATAACACTCAACATTATTTTTAATATTGACTGCTTTTCTTTTTTTTCGAAAAATAAAAATAGAAAGAGACAGAGGAAAAACAGGCCACAAAAGTCTTCGTACACTGAAATATTTTTGGATAATCTCATAATAAAAATTATCGTCTGTCACTTTTTTTTTAATGTTTGACTTGTGGTGACATTAAAAAATCGTTTGGCTTTATATTTTGTTTAATTGGTCCGTAATATTCTATTTATTATCAAAAAATGGCTCGCAGTCATAAAGAAACATCTAACAGCATTCGAAAATTGATTGTATTTCATCATAATAGTGGTAAATCAGTTCGGAATATTGCTAAATTAGTCAAATTCTACCGTGCAGTATGTGATAAAACGATTTAAAGAAGAAAATCGGATCGAAAACAAGGTAAGAAAAGGTCGTCCGACAAAGTTATCACAACGTGATCAAAGATTTATAATTAGAAAAATTGTAAAAAATCCACGTTTAAGTGCTGTAAAAGTTGCTACGGAATTCAATGAGAAATATTCTACTACAATTTCACCTGAAACTGTTCGACGCGTCCTGAGATCAGCTGGATTAAATGGACGTTCTACCCGTAGAAAATTTTTTGTTAGTGCGAAAAACAGAAAGCTTAGGCTTTCCTTCGCAAAATCAATGATAAATAAACCGGAATCGTACTGGAATAATGTTTTATTTGCAGATGAAAGCAAATTCAACATTTTTGGCTCCGATGGACGTATAATTGTATGGTGAAGAAAAATGAAGAGCTTAATTCCAAGAACTTAGTTGGAACAGTTAAGCATGGCGGTGGAGGTGTCCTTGTGTAAGGGTGCATGGCAGCATCAGGAATAGGTAATTTAGTATTTATTGATGGCATAATGGATCATGCACTTTATTTAAATATTTTAAAAGACAACTTAAAATTATCAGCCCAAAATTTGGGTATTAGAAACAACTTTGTTTTTTATCAGGATAATGATTCTAAGCACACGGCTCTCAACGTTCGCCTCTGGTGTCTCTATAATTGTCCACAAGTTCTAAAAACACCACCCCAATCACCGGATTTAAACCCAATAGAACATATTTGGAGAGAACTGGAAGTTAGAGTACGAAAACACGGCATTAAAACGAAAAGAGAATTAAAAACAGTAATGATCGATGAATGGATGAACACTGATGCAGAAATTAGAAAAAAACTTGCGAAATCTATTCCCAGGCATTTAAAAGCTGTTGTGGATGCTAAAGGACATCCTACTAAATACTAATTTAACGAAACATTACAATATTAACCAATATAAAGCAATTTCTTTAAAGTGTACGAAGACTTTTGTGAGGTAACTTTGTTATTTTATTTTTTATTATTAATTTCACAGAATAAAGTTTTATTATGTATTTAAAATATTTTATGTAGTTTTGTTAAAAATAAGTTATAGATCTTATTCTTAAATACCCATTATGAAATATTAATCTTAATTAATGGATAAAGCTGTATGTTATTGAAATTCTTAAGTGTACGAACACTTTTGTGAGCCACTGTAGACAATTTTTAAAAATTTATTTGTGCCATGATTGACAAAATCAGTGATATTTTTTCTATGACCGATTTACGTATTTTGCGAATTTTTTTCCTGTGCCGAAGCAAGAAATAATTAAAAGGGCAGTAATAGTGTCACTAGAGTCTGAGCTCTGTCACATGAGTCTGGAATAAGATTTCTTTATTTTCGAAATTATTGCTCATTTCGTCAACAATAGGCTCAATAATCATATCTCTTTTTTTTTATTTAAAAGTTGATTTTTCATAGGATGTTTCTGTTTTGATTCGTTTTTTTTTTTCTTTTTTCTTTTTTTTCCATACCAGATAATTTGCACCTGCCCATTTTGTAAATTTTCTATTCTCTTCTTTATTAACAATGACATTTTAATTTCCTATGTAAATAAAAATTCTTCTAAATTTAAAGAATTTCGTAAAATAAATAAATAAAATGCGGATCCCCATTCTCAAAGCCAGATGTTTAAATGTTTCCCATTGAGTTATTGAAAATCAGTAAAAACATCATTTTCATGATGATGAAACATGATTTATAACTAATTAAAGCCAAAAATGATTAAAGCCATGGATTAAATTTTAATATTCCTGGATATAAACAAAATAAAATGCAGACACTACAAAGTCCATTCTCGACCGATAACAACAAGCGTTTTCCAAATAATTAAAAAAAAAAAAAAAAAAAAAAAAATGAACATCAAGGAAACACATTTAGAAACAATAAATAGTTAATGTGCATAGTTCACAGAAATTTGGCCATGACTTTTTTAAAAAAATCATTTCTCATGTAATGGAAGAAATCTACTGACTGTGTGCTTTTCAGAATTTCATAAAAGTTTATAATTCCAATGCATAGTAGAAAATATTTCAATAGCTAAAATGCCAGGAATTATAGTATTGACGATAACTCCACTAAGTGATATACAATCACTAGGACTGGGCGATATACCGTAATATCGTTATATATCGATATTTCTTTAAGACCGCGGTAACGATATTGAGATTTCAATCCTTCCGATATATCGTTTCAAACGGCATTTAATCCTACTTACGGAATTACGGAGTTACGGAATTTCGAATCTACCTCTGTCGGCGCAAAAGTTGTTTACTTTTGCAAATGTTCGCGCTGTAATCGGCACTTGCGTGATACTTCCGGTTTTGAGCCGGTGTCGCGCACACACCGGAATAATGGCGAACAGTCTACATTTTGCGCTGGTGTCGTGCACATACCAGAATATGAGCGAACCGTCTACTTTTTGCGCTGGTGTCGCGCACATACCGGAATATGGGCGAACCGTCTACTTTTTGCGCTGGTGTCGCGCACATACCGGAATATAGGCGAATCGTCTACTTTTTGCGCTGGTGTCGCGGACATACCGGAGTATGAGTGAACAGTCTACTATTCTGATGTACCGCTTTATTTATCGGAGTTCGTTCGAGAATCGAAGTTGAAACACTCGTTCGAGGATAGGGCATTTCCGATACAATCACTTGTTGACTCCATATCGATGGCTGACTGTTGTTTTCCTGTGAGCTTGTGTACAGTTATTGCTGCCGGAATGCAGAATTGATCGACATATTTTCAAGAATGTGAGCACAATTAATCGATATTTCTTGTATGTTTGTTTTTCATTTATTAATAGCATTAATAAATAATTATATTAAATCACATATTATTTTACATTTTTTATTAATAACATTAATAATTTACATGTATGGTAATTCTATTATGTCATTTATTTTAAGCAGAAATTTTACTTAAAGCGGGAGTTTTTTCTTTTTTCATTGTGATTCACCTTAGTTTTAGAGTTTATTGGATACTAATATTTTTACCCGTTTTGCATACGGGTTTTTGAAAAAATCCATCTCCTCCCCTCCCCCCCAAAAAAAAAAAAAAAAAAAAAAAAATGAAAATCTTTCTTAAATTAGGAAGGAAAATACGTTTCATTTTGAAAGATCGCTAAAATTCTATGGATGGTGTCTTTCTGCTTGGCAAAACATATTACCCATCCACAGCAGATGATAATATGATTACCGTAATTTCCGGTGGATAATCCGCGGATCAAATAATTCTTTTTTGACCCAGAAATTCTATTTAGTTATTCTAGACAAATAATTACCGCGATCCAAAAAATTACATTTTATTTTAAAAATTTTCTGGGTTGAAAAATAATTGTTTGATCCGCGGATTAAACGCCGGAAATTACGGTATATAAACATTCAAGTTTCGATTTCGCTGAGTTCGATAAACAAAAACAAACGATAGATAGTTTCCTACGTTTTCTTTGAGGTTCTTCTGTACTGGACACTTGTAAAAGATGCTCAAATTTTGTAATCACTTATTATATTTTAATAAAAATTTGTCACACAGCCTAATTTACTATTATTGCAAATTGCTGAACATTTGAAAAAAATCGGTAAATTAACTTAGGAGTTATGAATTTTTTTCCCTTTTAATGGTAAAGAATAAAAGGTTTTGTTTTTCTTCCTCCCCCCCCCCCTTTTCGTTTGTATGTGCCGTTGAATGTGTTTTTCGCGCACTTAAACAACTGAAACTAGTTGATACTTTCACAAAACCCTTTTTATAGGTTAAAAAAAAAAAAAAAAAAAAAATCGAACAGTTTATTTCTCATAAAAAAAGTTATAGAAGTATAGTTTTGATTTTGAATATCATGGCTCCTTTTTATTTCAAGAGTTCACTAATGCAAAAACATCCGCTCGATGTCAATCTTATTTTTTTTATACCTCGTTTGCATTTCCATATTTTTGTTTATTTATTTATTTATTTATTTATTTTTTGTTTTTGCATTGCACATCTGAGGTTGATCTCTTTCAATAAAAGCCGTTTTTTAAAATTTGTTTTCAAGTTTTTTTTTCTTTACTGGAATACTTTCATTTTTGAAACTGGTTTCGAAAGTAAAAGCAACCTAGGAAAATACCTGTAAACAAAATCGAAAAAGTAAAAGATCATTATAGAGAATAATTCAGCATTATTATTAAAAGAAGGGAAAAAAAAAACGGTAGTTAGCAAAACATCCTGATTTGGGACTTTGTACTCTATTAAAGAAATTTTGTGTTTTCTTAAAATTATTTGATTATTCTAATGCTTTCATTTGTATTCTGACTAATAATAGAATTATTTATTATAACAACGAAAAGAAGGTGTTCCTTACTGCCCAAAATTTCAGAAATGCAAAATTTTTTTTGTATTATAATAAAAAAATTCTAAGTTTATAGGTAATTAAAGTATTTTCTTTCAATATATCTAATGTCTATTTGTTGTCTTATATACATTTTCTTGTTTCATTTTAATGATTTATAATGTTTAACTTTCTAAGAGTTTTCAATAACACATATTTTAGATCAGATTTGCAGGTAAAGGGTTTGCATATTTTGAATCAATACATAAAAATTAAAATTTATGTTCCTTGGAACATGTTAAAATACTGATATTTTTGTTTTTTCTTGATAATTAACATACACACACACATATATATATATATACTATTATGTGTTTGTAGTATTTTATACAGAGGACAGTTATATTTATGATGGAGTGACACATGAATTGAAATATATCGATATATCGAAAATTATCGATATTTGGTCAGCGATATATCACGATATTAAAATTCTGATATCGCCCAGCCCTAACAATCACCGAAGGATATTGACAATACAATCACCTATATGCATTATTTTTGCAAGCAAATTAAACATGAATGCACACCAGATTTTAGAAAATTAAGAAAAAAAAAAAATAAGATGAAAAAAGCATAACCAAATTCTGATAATTTAATGTGCTAGAAAAGTTGCTCTGTTCTATTTGTCAAAAGTGTAACATATAAGAGATTTTAAACCACACAAAATCGAATAAAATCTAAATTAAAAAATTCATTTAGCAATTCAGCTATTAATTGCCCATAACATTGAGTGAAAATTGAAAAATAGATATGATATATACAAGACTTGATTCTTTTCCTTTATTTTAATTAAAATAAACATTTTGGATAATTATCTTGAGTTATCGATTTAAATTATTTCAATGGAATTTTGTCATGTTGGTATAAGTTGTAAATATTTAAGTGGCATGTAAAAAATAAGAGTTTTAAAAATATATTTTTTCCCTCTCATATAGTTTAATTCCCCTGCATTTACAAATATTATGAGGGAAACTCTCTCCTCCTGGGAAAACCTGAATTTCAAGCCCTGATAGTCAAAAAAATATAATTTTTGTAAAATATATTGCAATACGTTTAAAATGTTATAATGGTGTGTGGAACATGTTTGCAATCCATTATTTGAGATGGCATTGTATAAACAAATAAACAAACTTCACCATAACTAAAAACATATTTAGTACCGGATATACGGTCGGATATCCGAATCCGGCGGCAAAATCAGTGTCCGGTGCAATAAATAAATCAATAAATAGTCTCGCAATAAATAAATCAATGTGAACGTTTCCCCCTTCCTTTTCTTCATTGCTTTGCACATGCATTTTATAAGTAAACAATTTTATAAGTTCCAATTTAGCCCCTTCCCCTCCCCCCCCCCCTATTAACTTTTTCTTGTGATAGGCTAGAAGTGATGTTAGTAGTAAAAATTTGGCACCGCCTAAATTCCCGTGCTCGGAACGACAGCTTCCTTTCGCCCCCCCCCCCCTTTCACATGGCGCTGAGTTGAAATTGTGAAAAATTCAGTATAGCAGCGCCATCTGAGAAACTATATACATCAAAATGTAAAAAACATCAATTCATGTCAAGGACTAACTGGATCTAAAATGTTATGACAATCCGTTCATTCGTTATTCAGATATAGCTGTTGCGCAAATCGCAAAAAATGCAGCATAGCAGCGCCACCTGTTAGGCTATATGCACCAAAAATTAATTAGATTCAGTTTATATCAAGGTCAAACTTATTCTAAAGTTTTGTGGAATTCCGTGCATTTGGGACCGTTCAAGTATTACGTAAGCATATTTTTAGTCATTTTGTACCCCCCCCCCCTTGTAAGGAAATATAAGCAAATGCTAGACGCCCCCCCCCCCCCTTTGCTTACGTAAGATTTTATGACACTTTCTACATCAATACTTCTTGACTTATAAAAAGTTACCAATCAATTACATGATTAATCCTACAAATTTATATAGGCATATAGGGATTGTGATATCAAAATATGTAAAATGGTTTTAATATATTGTTGCTTATTGCATTAAACAAACCACGGAATACAAAATGGTTTAAATATATCGTTATTTATCACATTGAACAATAAAACAAGATATACAAGAAGTCTTAACTTACTCTCTAAGCATCATAACTAAAATTACGAACCAATTAAAAATTCACTATGTAAATTCACTATGCAACTGAGCTAAAACAATATCTGTGCTGTGTATCCGAAACAAGAAAAACCCCATGTAGGTTTTCTGTTTTCTAAAGTTCCAAAACTTATAGAGAAGGAAGATCGACAATAGGAGTGGAAATACAAAAATTTCCAGAAATTCTGTAAAAATTCCCGGAATTCCATGACGATTGAGCGGGAGAAAAAAAATACCGGACTTACATAAAATAAAGTCAACTGACCAGTTACCCTGGCAACAGAACCCAGCCACACCGGTTCTTGTGTTTCTCTAGTCTTGCAATGTACTTGACTTGGCACACAACTTAACAGACAACAATGAAGACAAAGGGCGAGTGGGAGATACGGGGTTACGCAACTGCCGATGGATAAACAAAGGATAAAATCGAAAATAAACGGCGAATATCGAATGGACTGTAGAACGCTCTTTCCCCATCATACTTTGTTTGCTTGTTGAATTTGAACTGCAGTTTCTTCGTTGTTTAATGTTTACGTAAGAACTGTCGTGACCCCTCCTCCCCCTTGTCAGAAAAAATAAGCAGACTCTGGACCCCCCCCCCTCCCCCTTTAGTGCTTACGTAATACTTGAACGGTCCCTTTGTTCTTGAGGTAGAAGGTCAGAAATTTTTGTATATAGACTTCACAGAGTGACAGACACACACACAGACAGATATTTCTTAAAAAACATGAAATCGTGTTAAAGACCTTCTAAAATATATAAATCCATCAAAAACGGGAAGTCAAAATTTTTCACGAATCTAATACTCTCTTCTTGTAAAGTTACAAAAGAAAGCAAAAATGTAAAATCGATTCTGCCCGTAAGATCGATCTTTAGATTCGATGTCGATCTTTAGATTCGATGTCGATCTTAGATTCGATGTCGATCTTTAAATTCGATTTCGATCTTTAGATTCGATTTCGATTTTTTTCCTTTTTTTCTAGGCTAAATTAGTGTTGAATGCAGGTATTTTTCTGCGACTCCGGAAGAAGGCATCATGTTTTACAGCTCTATAAGAGAGGGGGGATCGCAATTTGTGCATTAAAAAGCATAAATTCTCATAACTTCTGGGGGAGGGGGGGGGGGTAATCCCCTGCGGGCTACCCCATTAATTCGACACTAGGTTAAATCGTTATATTTTTGTTTAGAAGTCCAGTTGTTTGAAGTATTAGTTTATTATGTTTTATTTTTCACGCTCGTCTCTTCTAACCCCCCGCTTCCACATCAGTTTTAACTTACAGGGCCGTTCGAAATATGCATACAGTTTAAAAAATGTCCAATTCTCGGTCTATTTTATTTTAGATCCACATTTTAAATGCTTGACAAGATATAAATAAAGGGTCGCCCTTCCACCCGTTTGGGGTTTTTCTGCGCCCCGCCGGGGGCATATTTTTTTGTTTCTTCAAAAGAAACAAAAAAAATTTTGAGGTGGGAGGGCTTGTACCCTCCCCCAATATACACCTTAAAATTTCGCTCCTTTAATTTTCTACCATTATTAACTTAAAAGTTTAAGCTACATGGCACCCCCAGAGCTGTGAACCCCCCCCCCCCCTGTCGATCACTCACCTAATTTTGCTTATTTCTTCACTTCATTTCAATCTTTAAAAGGCTATAACTTTGCTTCTATAGGAGTTACAGTGATGAGAAAAATTCTAGTACAGCTAACCATTTCTCGCCATTCTTTTTTGCTTTTCCAGTTTCCCGGTTTTCCCTTTTTTTTGGGGGGGAGGGGGGTTAGAGGGGGGGTTTTCTTCACACAATATGTCTATTGAAAGCTTATGCTTCATACATTACAAATCTAGCAAAAGAAATTTTCTCCCATCATTTCAGGTCACGTTACAGACCTAAAATATGTTAAAATTTTAATTTTTCAAACTTTTTCAAAGAAAAAAAAAACAAAAAAAAAAAACATTGATACATATTAGTGAAACTGGGGTTCGAACCCGCAATCATTTGATTGCACACGTAATCCCTAAGCTTATTGGCCACCGAGTACTCAGCAGCGCTAATTATTTCTTTAGATTGTCATCTTCAAATTCGTAATATCTTTTGAATGGAATGTCCGATTTGAATAATTCAAAAAGTAATCTACTGATACTGTAACAGGCATTAATACAAAATGATTTATTTGGATAAGGATTAAGGTATCGATAGTATGGTCTAATTTTGGTTGATGCATTTATCGCGTTTTAAAATGTAAGAAAGTAGTTATAGTGAGTTAACTACAATAGCTGGACATATGGTATCGCGCGTTTTTTTTTGTTTTTTTTTATAGACATTAATATATTCTTTAATATTATAGAACCTTTTTTTTATTCATTTAAAAGTATTTCTTGGCGATTCAAAATTATATATCCGAACGATTCAAAAATACACACGTAATTGTTCAAGGTTTCACTTCTATCGGCACTCTCAGAGTGCCACTATTTTTATTTATTTATTTATTTATTTATTTATTTTTTTTTTTTCATGTTCGTCCGTCGTACCGCCCCCCCCCCTTCCTCACCAATCTTAACTTACAGGTTCGTTCAAATTTTGACTGCGATTTTTAAAAAGTCTAATCCTCGTTCGATTTTGTTATAAATCCATATTTTGAAACCTTAACAAAAGATACATTTGGGCCGGGATCGCTCTGTCCGTTTGGGATTCACTTTGCCCCCCTGGGTGGGGGGCATATTTTTTGTTTCTTCCACACCATCTCATGTAACATGTCGTTATAAAGCTTTTATCTCCTCGTTTTTTTTCTGTTACTACCCCTCTCTCCACCTAGTTACATGCTCTTGGCACTTTTTATAGTTTCAAAGAGTGCATGTTCCCCGCGGGGCCACCCCATGAATTCAACACTAAGTTAAACACTATACAGTTTTGTTTAGAAGCTCAGTTATTTGGGTTATTACTTTATTATTTTTATTTCAAATTCGCCCGTTCTAATCCCCCCCCCCTTTCCTCTCCAATCTTTACTAAATGGGCCGTTCAAAGTATGCATGCAATTTTTAAAATGTCCAATTCTCGTTCTATTTTATTATAAATCCTCATTTTGAAACTTCGACAAAAGATACATTTGGGCTATTGTCGCCTTTCCGTCAAGAGTGGGGGTTACCTGCCCCCTTGAGAATGGGGCATATTTTATGTTCTTCCAAATTATCTCGTGTAACATTTGGTTGGCATTAGAAAAAAAAAGTTTTTTTTTTTTGTCTATACTCCTTGTTCCCCCATCCTAGTTGCACGCTCTTGGCACTCTTTATACTCGGTTTAATGCCAAGTTACTCAGTGTTGTTATTAGTTGAGTTATGCCTCTCAAATTTGTCAAAGTTTTAGTGTAAGTGAAAACCATAAGTGACAATTATTTTAAAATTTAAAATTCTTAATATCCGACTCTAAAATCTGCAATAGCTTAATTCTATGCCTCCCAAAATGGGGATGGGGGGGGGATGGGTGGGAGGCGGTAATTACGGTCCTGCTGATTGTCTAAGTTTTGGAATTAGTAATTTGGATCTTCTCTGTGTGAACCTAAATATCGAAATATCGATTCTAGTATCGATTTTAGAACTGAGAAATCGATTCTTATTATGATCGATGTTGTTTTATACGATATCGATTTTAATCGATTCTCAAAATTTCCAGAATCGCCCATCACTACCTTGCATGCTAAATACCCAGATTGGAAGGTAGGTTATCTGAAACTGCAGCATGTGACCTGGAAATCAAGCAAAGCAAAAAATCGTATCTTAATATTTTAATAGTGGAAAGGTCTATTATTATTTTGACCATGCAGCGTCTGTTTGCATTCTTGTTTAATTGAGACGATCTCTGGATCGATTTTTATGACTTTAAGCACTGGCTCAAAAAAAAAAAAACAAAAAAAAAAAAAAATGAAAATTTTATTTATTAAATTAGCATTTTTATTAGGGAAAATTAGCAAGGACAAAGGATAATGACAATTAAGAAAACGTAGTGCCTTTACTGTAAACTTCCCAATGTATGGCACTGGTTTTTACAATATATACCATCCGATATTCACTGTAATTTTGAAACGCGTATAAGAAATTTGTTCATCAGACGATCTATATGAAAATCTAAGTTACAAAAATAAATTTAAAGTGCAATTTTTAAATTACTTAGGGGGAAAACAATCTTATTTGGTGGGAATATTCTAATGCGGAAATATAATTTAAGATTCTTTCAAGTATTTTTTCCCCCTCTCTCCCTTTTCCTTCTTAAGTTTAGAAAAAATTCCGGATTTTTTTCTCCAAAATACAGAGGAGTGTCATATGTTCTTATCGTGTGTAGAAAACATGTGCTTTTTCAATTTAGAAAGGTTATATCTATTGAAGTTGACTTTGTAACAAGTCGTTGATAAGATTCAACATATTGCGCATAAAGATGATTCCGGGTGTTTTTCTTCTGGTATTTAACAATTTCAAGACTAGTGATGCGTATGCATTGTCAGAAAGTGCATAAATGTAATAATTGTTTTTACTTTCTTCTATCTTTGGAAGAAGAAAATATTGGATTTTCGTGAAAATTTTCAAACTTCGGTTTTTGACGAATTTACACAGTTTTGGAGTCAGTGATTCAAAAAAAAATGTGTATTTACAAAATGTCAGTCTATGGGTCTGTGACTCTGTCTGTAAGTGACACAAATTTTGTGAATGCTCTGTCTCAAGAACTTATGCACGGAATTTGATAAAAATTTATATTCAGGTTGTCCCTGATATAAATTGATGCTGATTAGCTTTTGGTGTAAATTGTTCAACAGGTGGCTCTGCTATGCTGCATTTTTTTTGCGATTTACGCAACAGCTATATCTCTAACTAATGCATGGATTTTTATCAAACTTCAGATTCAGTTGGTCCATGACATGAATTGATGCTGTTTATCTTTTGGTGTAAATCTTTCAACAGGTGGCGTTGTTATTCTTTATTTTTCACGATTTTCGCATTAGCTCTATCGCAAGAACTAATACCCGAAATTTAATAAATCACATTCAAATAGTCCCTGATATAAATTAATGTGGATTAGTTTTTGGTGTAAATCGTACAATGGATGGCGCTGCTAGGCAGCATTTTTTACGATTTATGCAGCAGCTCTCTCTCTCTCTAATTAATACACGAATTTCCACCAAACTTCAGATTCTGTTAGTCCTTGACATAAATTGATGTTTATACACTACTGGTCATTAAAATTGCTACACCAGGAAGAAATGCAGATAACAAAATGATATTTATTGGACAAATATGTTATTATAGAAATAACAAGTGATTAAAATTTCAAGAAATTTGGGTGCATAAATCCTGAGAAATCAGTACCCAGAATAACCACCTCAGGCAGTAATAAAAGCTCTTATACACCTGGGTATTGAGTCAACCAGGATGACATGTACAGGTACAGATGCCGATGCAGCTTCAACACGATGCCACAGCTCATCAACCGTAGTGACTGGCGTATGGTTATGAGCCAGTCGCTCGGCGACCAATGACCAGACGTTTTCTATTGGTGAGAGATCTGGGAAACGTGCTGGACAGAGCAACAGCCGAATATTTTCCGTATCAAGGAAGGTCCATACATTCCGGAAACATGCAGTCGGGCATTATCCTGCTTAAACGTAGGGTTTCGCATGTCTCGAATAAAGGATAGAGCCACGGGTCGTAAAATATCAGAAATGTAACGTGCACTGTTCAAAGTGCCGTCAATGCGAACAAGAGATGACCGAGACGTGTATCCAATGGCACCCCATACCATCTCGCCAGGTGATGGGCCAGTATGACGATGACGAATGCATGCCCACGATGCCACCAAACACGAATGCGACCATCATGATGTTGTAAATAGAACCCGGATTCATCTGAAAAAATGATTCCTCGCCATTCATGCACCCAGGTTCGTCCTTGATCACATCATGAAGGCGCTCTTGTCTATGACGCAGCGTCAAGGGGAATCGCAGCCATGGTCTCCGAGCTTGAGAGTCCATGCTATTGCAAACGTCGTCGAACTGTTTGAACAGACCCTTTTTGTCCTGAAAATGACCCCATTTCTTGACTCTGGACTCATGACATAGTTGCACGATCCATTACGGCTATACGGATAACATGCCTGTCTTCTCGGCTGCTAGTGATAGGGGGCCGTTGAGATCCCATATGGCGTTCCGTATTACCGTCCTGAATTCATCGATTCCATATTCTGGGAACAGTCATTGGATCTCGACCAACACGAGCAGCAATACTGCGATACGATAAACCGCAATCCCGATAGGCTGCAATTCGACCTTTATCAAATTCAGAAACATGCTGGTACGCATTTCTCCTTACACGAGGCATCACAATAATTTTTCACCAGGCAACAATGTTCAAATGCAATTCCTGTGTGAGAAACCGGCTGAACAATTTTCTCATTTAAACACATTTTAGGTGTCGCTACCGACACTTGCATTGTCAGAATGCACTGAAAAGCTAAACATTTGCATATCACAGCATCTTCTTCATGACGTTTAAATTTCACGTCTGTTGCATGTCGCCTTCATGGTGTAGCAGTTTTAATGGCCAGTAGTGTATTTTAGTGTAAATAACTCAATAGATGGTGCTGCCATACTGCATTTTTCACGATTATCGCAATATTTCTATCTTAAGAATTAATGCACGGATTTTCATCACATTTCAAATTCAGCAAATCCGTGATATGAACTAGTTTTTTTTTTACACTTTGGTGTCAATCACCCAACAGGTGGCGCTGATATGCTGAATTTTTTTCTCCTTTTTTCATCTACTCTTCTCATTGAGCTCGCCTATGGTTGCATTCGCCACGGAGTCTGCAGGAAAAATAAGACCCAGATTTCTAAAATTTTAAAAAGATCGACTTCGGCATACAGATAGGGTATCCCCAAAAGATTGAAATGTACTTGAATTATTTATCTGTTGTAGATACCGGGTGTCCAGTAAATGACTGACCCATTTTGAATGTAAATAACAACAACAAAAAGTTTGCTCTAAAAATGTGCGGTTTGCTGCACTGTTACCAGAAAATCAATAAATTTTTAGATATGCACTTTCTTAAAATAGTTCGAATCTTGCCCAACAGATGGCGCTGGCGGCTTCAACAGGCTGTCGAAATTCAACCATTACTCTAGTTTCATACCAGGTTTAGGTTTATTTTTGTCGTCCGATTATCTGCGCTAGGGATATAGGACCAGAGGGGGAGTGCCCTTCGTGGGGGTCTTTCTAAGGGAACCTAACCCGTATTTACGCAAGGTTCGAAGAAAACCACGAAAACTCCGAACGGTTAGGCCGACAGCCGCGATTGGGTTCGAACCCAGCACCTGCCGTCTACCAGTTGAGAGGTCAGTTTCATACCAGAGATGGGCAGTATCGAAAATACATGTATTTGAAATACATTTTCAAAATACATTTGTATTTTGTATTTTAACTTGACTAAACGAAAGTATTTTGGTAATGTATTTTGAAATGATTTTTTCAAGTATTTTGTATTTTGAAAATACATTTCATACTCAAAATACATTTTTGTAGATTTCCAGCTGCTTCGTTAAAACGACAGATGTAAGATTCATAAAAGCATAATACGAACCTGTCTGTTTTGTTTTGTTTTATAGGGTTCGTTTCTGAAAGTTAATGCTTAAGAATTAGTGATACGATAAGGATTAGAATGAATGCTTCCGTTTTACTTAGACATTTTTGCTGAACTATTACAAGTCTAAAGTTCTAGGTTTTATAAATATAACGTTGATATGAGAACGACAAAAACTACTGTGTGATAAACAGGAAGACTTATTTTGATTTTTGCTGTATCTAGTGATTTTAAAGAATCATACAAAAAAAGTAATGTAATAGTAGAAAGAAATGTAATTTGATGTTTGTCTTGAGAAAGAATGGCTGTTTTTTTTTCAGCTTCAAATGATAATGTATCATAGGAATTACTGAATTGCGACAACACGATGCGCTATACTATATGGGATTTTTTTTTTAAAATAATTTCTGTTGATAATAAGAGCAGTTGTAATATGACAAAGTAGCATGGCAAATGTGTAAAACAAGATCTATCATTATAAGTGGAACTTTTGTAGCAACAATCACCTTTAAAACACAATTAATGGTGAGATTTTTAATTTTATACCGTTATACACTGATCAAAACACTATTTTTCTAGCACTTTTGTATCTAATTTTTATCAAAGTTCGGGTAAATTTTAAGCCATCCATGATATTTTTTTGCAAGCGAATTTATATGTAAGTAGCTCTATTTATTGATATATAGTTCAGATTTTCATTAATTGTATATACGATTGAGTATATCAAAAATCGGATTTTTGATTATAGACATGTCTTTACTAGAGATACATATTTATCTAGCGTGACTTCGCAATTAAATTTTTTTTACTCCATTTTATGTTTCATTTTATACTGTTTAAAATAAAATAGCACAGGGAAAATATAAATTGATGTCGGACCAAAACGAAAACTGCTGTATAAAACGGAAGATTGATTCTTTTTTGAGTATCGCTTGTAAACCAGATGAAAGTTTTAATATCGATGAGAATGTTAATTTTGTTAATTACAAAATCATCTCCCCTTTAGAAAAATATGTATGATTTTCAATATGCGGGCACGTGCAGTGCATACATTTGTTTAGACTAAAATTTACAAAAGATTAATGAAACATTATTTTGTATTTCGTAAGATTTATAAGCATAAAAATTTATACATTATTAACTGTGTAGTTATTTATGTATCATGAGTATCATAAGATTATTTATGTATCAACCGAGATCAATGTTCATTGTACAGAGATTTTCAAAATGTTTAACATTTAACTTTATCAAAAACAAATAGCAATAAATGATTCTTTCAGAAAAAGCAGTATATTCATGTTTAAATAAAAATAGCAATTTTTAATTTGCAATCATTATTACAAATACATCATACTTATGTTTAAATACATCTTTACAATATAAATGATGGAAAATTACGTTATGAATATTTAAAGTATTTTTGACAGCGTCATGAGAAAGGGATGGGGGGGGGGTGCGAAGGGAGCGGTCTGCCCGGGCGCGGAAATTAAGGGGGTGGTAAATTTATACAACCAATGTTATTTTTGGCTTATTACAAATTACAAGGAAAAGTTGCGTAGGCAGGCGCCAAGTTGAAACTTTGCCCCGGGCGCAGTTTTTTTCTTCGCATGAAGAAAAAAGTATTGGATTCGTGTAAAAATTCGACTTCAGGTTTTCAGCGAATTTATATTTTTGATTGTCCTGAACACTGACTGTTTTTAGGAAATACCTGTTTGTGAGTTTAGCAGTATTGATGCAAATTTTGTGGACGTACTATCTTAAGAATTAATGTACAGAATTTAATAAAACTTAAGATTCAGTTACACATTTACATAAGTTATTTTAGATATTAGGTAATAGTGTAAATCTTCCAAAAGGTGGCTCTGCTATGCTGTGTCTTTCACGATTTTCGCAAAAACTCTATCTCAAGAACTAATGCACGGATTTTCATCACATTTCGATTCTGTGTAGACGTTCACATAAGTTGTTGCCGATTATGTTTTGGTATGAATTGCGCTGCGATGGGTGACGCTGCTATGCTACATTTTTCGCGATTTCTGCACTAGCCCTATCTCAAGTAGTAATACATGGATTTTTAACGAATTTCAGATTTAGTTGGACGTAAATATAAGTCGTCGCTAAGCAAGTGTTGGGGCAAATCGTACAACAGGTGGCTCTGCTATGTTGCATTTTTCAGGATTTACCGAATTTTAACAAGAGATAATGCATTAAATGTCATCAAACTTCATATTCTGTTATGCATTATTATTATTAACTATTACTACCAATCAGCGAAATTTGGTTTTGACCTTAAAAACCATGCTTTGTCGATCCTTAATTTATAAATTCTCCAAAAAGAAATTAAGTAATTCTCGATTTGAGAATTTTTTTTTCTTTTGAAGGGCAATCTTAATTTCCAAATATAATTTTGATTTATAGATTGTTTTGATAACATTTTACTCCTATGCTTAAAATGAAGCTGAATTATACCCAAGAAAATTTTTATATTTTTGTATACATTTTAACATTTTATCTTTAAATATATCTTCGTTTATTTTACAAAGCGTATTCTGAAATAGATTGATTTGTTTTCTTTACATATCTTTTCCTTTGCTTCTTTACTTTGATAATTTATAATTTCGAACTATTTAATCAGTGTTATAAAAACACCTAACAGTTTCTTTGTGCACACACTAATAAGAGGTGTACACCGCCCGAAATTATTATGTCCGACCCAAACCAAACATACCTTTGTCAGGCCCATTCCGACACAAAACAAAAATTATCGGTCTGGCCCAGTATAAAGTTTGAATCCGTAGAAAAAAAAATATTACACAGTCCGGTACAAAAAGTAAAATCTCAGAATTAACCCGGCTCGATATAAAATCTAAAAGTTCGTCCAGGCCTTGTTCGTGCAAAACCTTGATTAGCCCGGACCGATTAAATTTACAGAAAACATAAATTTTCTGTGTCGACGTGTTAAAAATAATCTTGTAGAGGAATCCTGATCAAAAATACTTATTTATTTATTTTATTTTTTTCATGTTTATAGACCTTTTTTTTTTTTTTTTTTTTTTTTTTTTTTTTTTTTTTTAAGCACTTTGTGCTGCGATATTTAATTTTGAAATTAATCTTTTTTTTAATGTAATTTTTTTTTTTTTTTTGTTATAATTAAGGCTATTCTCAAATGTAAAAATTCAACTTTATGACATATGTTTAAATTTATTTTTGTTTGGAAATGCTTGAAACAAGCAGGTGTTGTTCAGAAATTATCCAATTGCATTCATTTTCCCATTTTTTTGCAAACACAATAGATTTTTCAGAAAATAGTGTCAAAGTGGACGTTTCGAACCAAATTTCCTAGCGAAAGAAGAATAACCACTCAAATTGTGGTGAAAATCGTGCTTGTCACTTGATCGAAACCACTTATAGATCATTAGATAATTTATTCATCAAAAATGTGAAATTCAATTCGATTCCAAATCGCTTCCATAGTCAGGCCTTCCAATTTTATATCTTTCGTTAAAAAATGAATTTGTAAATATGTCAAAGCCTTTTGCACTTGTTGAGCAGAGCAGATGAGAGCAACGCTAATATCATTCTATGCCTTGGAAACTTAAAAGTCTGAAAAATGCTATACATTAAAACCTTCTAAGACGGATTCGCACAGGATAGGAGAAAAAATACGCTATAGACAGGTTTTTTTTTAGCAAGAACATACACTGGTGTCCAAAAGTTAAGCATAATTCGTAATTAAGTGAGTAATGAAAGAAATATAAATCGAAATGTGGTGAAACTCCAGGTGTGTAAACAAAATAGTACGCGTCATATATTTTCGCGAAGAGTTTTTACCGAAATCGAACAGGGGACCGTCAACAAATTGAAAAAGGACGAAGATCTTTTGGATAACCCTGTCAAAACTAATGTAGCAAAAGCGTTCAAACTGCACATTATGATTAAGTGGCTTATTGTAATGTACTGTGTTTATTTTTATAAGGATAGCATTCATACTCGTAGAGAAATTAAGGTTTTTATAAAAACAGTCCTAAGTTTTTTGCTTATAATTTGCAGCGTTCTTAATATAAAATAATGTTCTTTTCTGAAAATATGACAAACAACATTGTACACAATACCCTGTCATCAGAATTTAAAAATAATAAAAATTGTATGAAAAATGAGTAAGTTCAGTAAATAATTTTTCATTGCGCATGCGTCAACGATATCAAAATTTCATTTGCATATTGTGTTAGCTAAATGTATAGAGCAACTTCTGTAAAAGTTTCAAAAACATAGCTTGAAAATTCTGAGAATTATCGTCTATAGAATCAACTCAAAATCCCTTATTCCTAAAAGGAAGCAAAATATCAGGAATTTTATCCAAATACAGTCGTACGTGCAATATTGTCTAGGCACGAAGCAATGGAATATGGATACAGCCCCTCATCTTTTTGCTTCATTAGGGAATAAAATATTTTGATCTCATTCTATCAACGATAATTTTCAGAATTTTTAATCTATGTTTTTGAGACTTTCACAAAAGTTGCTCTACACATTTAACTAACATAATATGCAAATGAAATTTTAATAGCGTTCACGCATGCGCAGTAAAAAAATATTTAGTAAACCTGCTCATTTGTCATACAATTTTTATATTAAAAACCTTGCAAATTATAAGCAAAAAACTTAGGACTGTTTTTATAAAAACCTTAATCTCTCTACGAGTATACATACTATCCTTATAAAAATAAACACAGTACACTACAATAAGTCACTTAATCATAATGTGCAGTTCGAACGCTTTTGCTACATTAGTTTTGACAGGGTTATCCAAAAGATCTTCGTTCTTTTTGAATTTGTTGACGGTCCCCTGTTCGATTTCGGGGAAAACTCTTCGCGAAAATATATGACGCGTACTATTTTGTTTACACACCTGGAGTTTCACCACATTTCGATTTATATTTCTTTCATTACTCACTTAATTACCAATTATGCTTAACTTCTGGACACCAGTGTAGTTTGTTCTAAATGTATCATATTCTTTTTTCGTGTTATTAAATTGATTGCACGAATCAATACATTTTCATTTAAAACAGGATTTATAGACATATTCATTTTCAGAGTTCTTTTTGCTGTGCTTTTTTTTATTATCCAGAAATATATTTACTATTCATAAAAAAAAAAGAAAATAATGGTAATATTATAATAATTTAAAAATACATACATTTTTTGGAAAAAAAATTGTTGGGACTGGCCAGGTTTTACTGATTTCTACAATAGGTCGGCCGAGGCAGGATGAGCCAATGATTTCCATACGAGCTGTATCGGGTCCTATAGTAATATTTTTGACTAGTGCAACTCGTGCTCTAGTAAGAATGAAGTTCAATCCTGGTCCGGTCTGGAAGGAATAAGTCAGGCCCGGCCCAAATCTGCAAAAAAAAAAAAAAAAAAATTAAAGCCCGGGACTCGAGAGAGTGATAACAAAGCCCACCTGAGTCTATTCTTCAAAAAAAAAAAAATAAATAAATAAATAAATAAATAAATAAATACGATACCCAGACCAGACAGGCCCGGAACGACTGAAGAACTAGTCCGGTCAGGCCCGACCCGAGTGTCATGCATTAAAATTTGTCAGGTAGCTGTGCTGGACACGGCTCGTCCAAACCTCTTATCTTATGCTCATTTAAAAAAAAAAAAAAAAAAATTCAAATGTATTTTGTATTTTGTATGTATTTTGAAAATACATGTATTTTGTATTTGGAATTTTTTCAATTCGAAAAGTATTTTGTATTTTAGGTTCTAAAACTAATGTATTTTGTATCGAAAATGACTTTTCGATGTATTTTGCCCAACTCAGTTTCATACGCATGAACTTTTCGGGTCATTTCGCATATTTATGATTGAATAATGTCTATTATACTTTAAAAAAAAAAAGAAAAAAAAAACCATACTTTTTTAATAAGCATTGACCTTTTTACACATTTACCATAAGTAAATTGTATTAAAAAATGTTTTTTTTTTTTTTTTTTTTTGTAACTGGTTAACCGATTCTCTTGTTGCGTGCAATAAACTGAAAACATGGGATAAACACCGCTTTTTTAAATTAAAAAAAATCTTAATATTTAATCTTAACATTTCCATCATTAAATACTAGTATGAAATTGTGTTTAAAAAAATTAGTGATGTCAAAAAACTTTAACAGACGGATCAAGCAAACTCTTCTTGCCTGTACGTGGTATAGTGAAATCAGAAGTTAAAAGAGTGGTACGCAAATAGTAGTGGCAAGTTCCCTGTCTAAAAAAAAGCGGGACATTGACTTATAAATCAGCACATAAAAAAAGATTAAACCTTAGAATAAATAAGGCTCGTCTATAACAAATACTGTCTTAAAATAAAGAATTATTGATCACGACGGAGGAAGTAAGATACAAAACTATCTGCTAAGACGGAAACCTGTCTAAAACGAGTTTTTTTTACTTTTTCCCAAACCAAATTTACGTTACATTCATATTTTGGTATTTAACATACCTGAAAATTTTATTACGAAAGCCACGACAGATTTTAAGATCCTTTTTTACACACAACCCTTCCCTCTTCTTCCCCTGACTGTTACGCTAAAATGGAAGGATGCTTTAAAAAAAAAAAAAAAAAAAAAAAAATCGACTTGCCTGTTTTTATATCCTGCGAGTCACCCCTTTTCAAAATGTCATTACAGAAAGCACAATATATCCTGAATCATCATAGTTCTAATTATTTTAGTTCAATTCTATAAATGTAAATATTACCAAATTACTGGAACTTTACTGTTTTTCATATATAATTTTCAAAAAGTTTTTAGAATCATTTTTTTAAATAATGTTAAATGCCAAAATATGAATATAATAAAGGAAATTCGGTTTTCGGAAAAAATGAACAATGTTTCGTTTTAGGCAGGTTTCCTTCTTACCATCTGGTTTTGTATGTTACTTTCTCCATCGAAACCAATATTCGACGCTTAAATCAAGTCTTGTTATAAGCGGATTCATTATATTTTTATGTGCCGACTTATAAGTCACTGCCCCGCATTATTTTAGACAGGGAACTTTCCAACACTATTTCCGTGCCACTGTTTTAACCACCTAACTGATTTCACTGCACGACGTGGGCAAGAAAAATTTGTTTGATCAATCAGTTAAAGCTTTTTAGCACTACTAATTTTTTTTAAGTACAATTTCATACTATTTAATGGAAGAAATGTAAATATTAAGATTTTTTTTTAATCTTAATAAAAGGTAAATATATATAGGACAGTTGCACCATAAAATTTAACTAATAATAACACATTGCTCAGTGGTGCACAAAACAGGAATTTTAATATACATTTGTACAATTAAAATAAAATAAAACTTTCAACGTTTCGCGCCGTCTTCTGCGGGCGTCTTCAGGAAAATATGATAATGGAAAGACTACGTTTGCATCTTGATCGAGAGATAATATCTATACTAATAAAAGAACAAAGCGTTCTGTCTGTCTGTGTGTGTGTCTGCGATGGCTAGCAAAATCTACAGCACGTACGAAGCTCAAAAGTTTTTTGAGAGTAGCCCAATGTCTCTCCTGATGCACCTGAAGCTCAGAATTCCAAAATTCTATTTATTAACTGAGTAATTAATTAAATTCCAAAGCTCACTCTCATAAAAAATCGCCTTTTTTCGCTTTTTTTCCATTTCATTTTCTTATGGTTGATTGGTTGCATAAAATTTTCGCAGAAATAATTAAAAAAGCTGGGACAGAGCTTTAAAATTCATAGACTGGCAAACTGTCAGTTTAAATGAGGATTTTTTTTAAATCGCAGCTGCTGTACACCATGGAGAAAAAAATAGGTGGAGGCGACTTAAACCGAAAAAAGATTTGCAACACGGAGTAAGAAGTGTCTTACTCCGTGGTTTGCAATATTAAACCATTTATCGCTGAAATTTTAATGTCTCAAACAAAAGCACGAGGAAGGAATTTTGTATTAATAAAACGAATTGAAAGAAACAAATTACAGCTGAAGCATATTTTACGAAGAAATAGTAATTTTTTTAAATGTTTTTTTTCTATTATATTATTTAGGTTAAAGTTGGGTTAATGTTAAAGTGCATTTATGTTATGGTTAGAATAAGGATATGTTACAATAAAGTGAATACATTTAGGCTAGGTTACATTTCTGTTATATTTAATTTACGGTAGGGTACTGTTAAGTCGCTGTTAGGTTACAGACAGGTTCTGGTTACGGTATAAACGTTTAGGGTTAGGAATTTATACACAGAGTGAACCTATACGCAAGATTTGATTAAAAATAACACTTACTTCTGTTAAATAGCTCTGAAATTATAGTACTATATACCAACCTTTTAGCTACCATCGTGTATCGATTTCATTCATGGTATAGTCGGATTTAAGAGTGATATAATTAGTTTGAAATTCAAAATATTTCACTTGGGATTTGTATGTGAAAATAATAATTAGTTACGTGACTTAACAGTGATTTTTACGGGTAAATATCAACTTTTTTACACGAAAATCATGCAATCGTTGAATACATATTCCCTCCCGCGTTTTTCATTGCTCATTTTGAGTATTTTTAGAGCTTAATATTAGTTGTTTTTAAAACCGATTTTTCACACAGTCAGTGTCTACGTATTTCAGACAATGCATTTCTGCATGTAACGAGTTAATGATAAAATCATACAAATTTCAAGTTCGTTTAATATTGTTAATACGGACCCGGGCAACGCCGGGCGGGTCAGCTAGTTTCTACTAAATTAAAATCTGAATGAATTAAAATTTAAAAAAATGTTGCCATTTACACGTGAGTAAAAATTAACGAATTTATTCCCTGGCAATATTTTAATTTTTACTCACGTGTAAATGGCAACATTTTTTAAAATTTTAATTCATTCAGATTTTAATTTAGTAGAAATATTATCTCTCGATCAAAGATGCAAACGTAGTCCTTCCATTATCATATTTTTCTGAAGACGCCCGCAGAAGACGGCGCGAAACGTTGAAAGTTTTATTTTATTTTAATTGTACAAATGTATATTAAAATTCCTGTTTTGTGCACCACTGAGCAATGTGTTATTATTAGTTAATAAAAGGTGTTTATCTTATATTTTCAACTTATTGTACATAAAAAGAGAATCAGTTAACCGATTGCAAAAACATTTTTTTAATATATTTTATTTATGGTAAATGTGTGAAATGTCAATGCTTATTAAAAAAGTATGTTTTGTAGTTTTTTATTAAGTGTAATAGAATTATTCAATCATATATATTATTATAAATCTTTCCATTCAACAAACTCTATTTCTGTAGCTGAGTGGCGAGTCGATTTAGCATGTCCAATGAGATTCGACTCTGCGAAATGAGCCGAAAAGTTCATGCGTATGAAAATTAAAATAATGTCTGAATTTCGACAGCCTACTGCCGCCGCCAGCGCCATCTGTTGGCCGAAATTCGAACTATTTTAAGAAAGTGCATATCTAAAAATTTATTGATTTTCTGATAACCGCACATTTTTATCGCTAACCGTTTTTTTTTTTTTTTTTTTTTTTTTTTTTGTTATTTACATTCAAAATGGGCAAGTCATTTACTGGACACCCTGTACGTGGGCAATGTTAATTGAAAAAGTGTTCAAAATAAAATAAAGAAATAAGATTATATTGAGTTATATTAAGATCCTATTGAGTCCTGTTATTAATATTTTGAAGTTATGAATTTTAATATTTTTTCTACAGTCCCTAGATTTCATAAATTATATAGGGAAAAAAAAAATCTCATAATCTAACTAATAAAACAGCAGAATTTTCATTCTTTTGCATTCAAAACTATAGTCTTATTAAATAACGGAGGTGACTGGCCTTGACAAGGTGGGACTGTGTTTCCATGAAACATGCTATAGTTCTACATGTGATTTTCACCACAAATGGCGGAGTTAAGCTTATCAAGATCAGTCTCCTCTGTTATTTAAAAGGATTATAACCAAGTTATGGTACATTAAATTTTATGGAATTTCAGAGCTGTGATCTGTTATTACTCTGATCCTGAAAACTGTTTCCAATGAAAATAAAAATTTGAAAAGGCGACCCATGATCTAAATTCAAAGATAAATTTATGGCCTTTTTTTCCTTCATTTTGCAGCTTTAAAAAATGCCCTTATCCGTTTTTATGGTAGAAAGTTACGAAACCGCAAGTAAAAGCATTTACCCAATCCGATGCAGGACTCTAATTAGGATGAGCAGATTTTTCAAAAGAAAACACGTGATACGGTATTGCCAACATTAAGTTATTAAACTTCAGTTAAAATTTATTGCTCTCAGTAAGTTTTATTATGAATGAGAGAATGTATAGTCATTTTCCTACATAAAACTGGTGTTGGAGAAGTATTTGAAGATTATTTTTTATATTTCCACCAAAATTTATATTTTCTTTCAATTCGGATCACGTTGAGGTTTACTAAGGATCCGATGCGATGGACTTTAAATAGAATTTTTAGAACCCGACCCGAACCAAATCCGTGTGAACAGAGGTTAAATTTAAACATCGATTTTTCGAAACTCGCTCAATTGTGACAATAATTTCATCTACCGCACTAGCTAAAGAAAGTAAATAAATGAATAAGCTTAATGATATGACAAATATCATACCTGTTCCCCTATATTTACTCATTAATGTGCAAAACAAAAATAATTAAATACTTATTGAAATAGTTCAAACATAAAAAAATAATTCCGTTTTTAATTATAAAGTTAAATATAATAGGTTTGATTTCACTTCAAACTTTCCAACAAAAAGGTAGAGTCGGAGTCGATCTATTTTAGCATCTCCGACTCTTTTTATCCGAAAATAAGCCTGACTCAATTCAGATTATGCAGCCCTGGTTGCATTTTGTTTAAAATAGGCCGTCACTTTCCTTTTTAATTCCGCAGTTTATCGCCCATTTATGTGTACCTATCAAAATATCAGGTATTGACTCAGGTCCGTAGCTAAGGGGGTGCTATGGGCGGCTCAGCCCCCCCTAAAATATTTTGAGCCCCCCTGGAAAAAGTTCCAAAGTCACTAAATGTTCCGAAAATTCAAATGAAATTCTGTTCAAAAATCTAATTTAGTTTTGAGACCCTTTCACAGTTTTGCAGAGTTACTAAATTGTATCTAAAATACGTGTTTCAACACTCCCTCATCCTATTGGTACATATGAAGCTAACAGGATGTTTAATTTTGCACCAGTTATACATTCAAAATTTTCATCATCATGTACTTAGCATAAAATGAAGTTATTACAACAGTTTAATGAGAAACATAGTACCTACAATGTGAATATGCACTAATTTATCTTTCTGCATTAGAGAGAGAACAAAAAAATATGAGCCCCCCCTACATTCCCTTGAGCCCCCCCTATATTCCCCTGAGCTCCCCCTATCGTACATTTCTAGCTACGGCCCTGTATTGACTTAGTGAGTATCGTACCTTTTAAAGTATGGAAATGGGGTTTTCTTTCTTTTTTTTCTACAGCTGAATCCTATGAAGATAAGATCACTTTTGTTGATTTTCCAAGGCTGATAGAGTTCGAAACCCGGGATAACGTGCGTCTGCGAGGATAAATGACGTAAAGACCTTGAAAGATTTTACTGTAAACATATTCTTTAATGTGTTTTTTCTATTTCATTGTGTTGGTCTTAATTCTACAATTGCCTTCGACATTATCTTCAGTAACTTTCTGATAGGTGTGTGTTTAACCTCCGCTTAGAAGTGATTAATCCGATTACGGATGATGGAAATGTTCGGTTCAGGTTCAGACTCTGACATTGTCCGAAAGTAAATTAATACAATGGATCTAAATTTTCTAAGTAGGAGTGGGCGATGTAGAGATTTCTTAAATCGATTTATCATCCATCTAAACATCGCGATTTAGTGCTAAATCGCGATTTAGCACTAATTTTACTCTTTATAGTACAAAACCTATCATTTAATTTTTAGTAACAAAATACGGGCTTTATCCCCCCCCCCCTCCCGCACTTGTATTAATTTAGCATTTAATTGTTCAAATAACTAAAAAATATATATTTTACATTTACACACACACACACACACAAAAAAAAAAAAAAAAAAAGCTTTTTTTTAATTAGTGATCTATTTTAATATTTTTTATCAACTCATCCTTAAAGAAATAAAATAAAAAATGATTTTTTCATTGTGTCTGACTTGTTTTGGATGCTACAATCTAAATTACTTGAGTAGGGGAGCTCAAATAGCACTTCATTGCTAATAACATGCATGCACTTGTTTTTACAGACACCGAGTTAAAAACTTATTGAAGTAAGAAGCAGATTCACTGATAAATTTAGCTGTTCATTTACCATCAGAAGAATAGTAGTTTAAAAAAAGAGGGGGTTGGGAGAGATTTAAGAAAAAGGGTGCATTTTTTTTTTAACTTTTAGATTATAGTAAAATATGATTAATATAAATGTTGACATTCATATAGTGAATGGAAAAAGATTGAAAGGCCACATTACCGAAGTTGCTGATTTTTTTTAGAGCGTTGGCTTCTGTAAGATTAGTAATAAAACAATCTTAAATATATCTTTTTAATGATAAGTAAATGACAAAAAAAGTAGAAAACCGCAAATCTACAGAAAAATCCATTGAATGCACCCTCATTCTGCTGTAAAAAACAAATTACCTGAAACATTACAGAAACATTTACATTTAATTAAATAATTAATTAAAACTGTTCTAATGTTACACAAACATATGAAAAATAAATTTTCATCAAAATAATGCATAAAAATATAAACTAAGAATGGATTAATTCAGATATTAACCTTAAGACTTTTTTTTATTTTTCTCAGACATAAATAGTGAACCAGTTACAAATAAAACACAATAAAATGTTTTTTGGATTTTAATTAATAAATAAATGTGTTTTTAATGCACTACACACATCAAATACAGTTGGCATCTATACTGGTGAGTGTATTTTGCTTCATTAAACAGTATATCTTGGGGGGGGGGGAAATCCAAGAGCTGACCATGCAACAGAAATTGAAGATACTAAAATGTCCTTGAAATCCATTTGCATCCAGTGTGAAAAAAGGAATAAGTTATTTGAAATGCATGTGAGATCAAAGCTGATGAATATATTTTCCAGAATAAAGCTATATTTCTTGAAAAAATAATCAAACTGAATATACTAAAAGCACATGGCAAAAAACCACCGCAATATTGAAAATACAAAAACGTCATCGAAATCTGCTTGCATCCAATAGAAAAAAGAATTAACCAGTTCTCTAATTAGACGTAATCAATGTAGATAAGCATATTTTGATGAAAAAAATTGTATTTCACTTGGCGATCAATAATTATTATTTTAAGTCGCCACTTGGCGAGTGATGACTAGAGTGGCGATCGATGACCAATAAATTACTTGAAATGCATATGGAATCAAATCTGATGAATATATTTTGCAAAATAAAACTGTATTTCTTGGAAAAAAAAAAAAAAAAAAAAAAAAAAAAAATCCAACTGAAATAGATAAAAGAATGCGGCAAAGAAAACGAAATATTAAAAATACAGCCATGTCATTGAAATCTGTTTGCATCCAGTAGGAAAAAGAGATAACCACTTTTCTAATTAGATGTAATCTATGTAAAGATGTATATTTCCATGAAAAAAACTGCATTTCACTTTGGCGATTGAAAATAGATTTTTTAATCGCCACTTGGTGAGTGACGACTAAGGTGGCAATCGATGTCCAATAAATTTACTTGAAATGCATGTGAAATCTAACCTGATGAATTAATATATTTTCCAAAATAAAACTTTTATTTCTTGGAAAAATAATTCCAACTGAATACACTAAAAAAGAACATGACAAAAAAAATATTGAAAATACAGCTAAATCATTGAAATCTGTTTGCATCCAGAAGGGAAAAGAAATAACCACTTTTCTAATCAAATGTAATCAATGTAGAGATGCGTATTTCCATGAAAAAAGCTGCATTTCACTTCGCGATCGAAAAAAAAGCTAACATGATGTTTAATTTTTCACCAGTTATAGACTCAAAATTTTCATCATCATGTACTTTATTTAGCATAAAATGAAGTTATTACAACAGTTTAGTGAGAAACATAGTATCTACAATGTGAATATGCACTTACACAGGACAACAAAAAAATTTTTTTTTGTAAATGGTCTGACATGTTTTAATGAATTTAAGATATTTCAACCTCCATGAACCCGAATATGGCATCCGTTTCCGTACATCAGGTAAGGTTTTGCTGTGAAGTTGAATTGAAAAAAACAAATATATACTACAGAATTGTAATTAGCTGAACCGAAAAAAATGTACGTATGTTAACAAAAAACATGTTTAGTTAATTACATAGTTAATTAACAACTAATAGACAGGAAAACATTCGATTAGTTCACTGTTTCGTCATTGTGCAACACTTATGGTAGGAATTTCCTGTTCGTTGAGGTCCGAGCATGGACGGCAGCAGGAATGTCTCTTTGGAGATTCCAACAGTAATCCGCCATCATTACTGCATCCCAGCAACCTTGGTATCTGTTCTCCATCTCCTTGATCTCCTGATGAAAATGCTCTCCCTGTTCATCACTCATGGAGCCCAGGTTGTTAGGAAAACGATCCAAATGCGAGAATAGGTAATGCATTTTAATGCTCATGTTACATCCCAGGTTTCTGAATGCTGTTATCATATTGTTCACCAGTTCAACGTAGTTAATGGCCTTCGTGTTGCCGAGAAAGTTTTTCACAACTAGAACAAAAGCCTTCCATGCTTCCAGTTCCACTTCACTCATATGTGTTTCGAGTTGCGTATCTCTCATTAGCTGACGGATCTGTAGACCATCATAGATGCCAGCTTTCAGCTTCTCAATGCTCAATCTGGGAAAAACCTGGCACAAGTACATGAAGCAGTCACCATTTTTGTCGAGAGCTTTGGTGAATTACTTCATCAACCCCAGCTTAATGTGCAATGGAGGAAATATGATCTTCGCTCTGTTCACAAGAGGAGTGTTGATGGCGTCCGCTCTGCAGGGCACCATGTACTCCCTAAGAGGCCAGTCCTTGATTGTGTAATGATGAGCCCTGTCCCTACTGTCCCTCTTCAACAAGCTCTTCACAGAAATATTGTAGGAAGTCTTGATGTCTGTTGCAGTAGAAGGTGATGCGAACACTCTCAGTGAGACAATTTTTTTCCTTTAATCTGGATGTCAATAGTTCGGCAAATGACTTGGAGAGGTTAAGATCGCGAACGAGATCATTTAGCTCCATTTGTGTGAACGAAACTGGAGTACTACATTCTGGAACCACATAGTCGTCGTCATCAGCAGCAATCCTGATGGGGGAGGATGATTCTTCGTCAATGTCCGGAAGTTCTTTAAACACGGGAACAGGAATGGCTTCAGAATGGACTACAGGACGATGTGCTGACTGCAGATCTGGATATACCAGGCTACTCCGGTTGTTTCTGTTTATACCAGTCAGATCTACAGCGCAGAAGTAACAATCTGTGACATGGTTGGTAGGCTCCCTCAAAACCATAGGAATTCCAAATTTCAGAGCCGTCTTCTGGCCTTTGGTCCACGCACGAAGATACTCGGTGCATTTCTTGCATACTTGGGCATGTGGTGCCCAACCTATATCTTGGTCACCTAGTGCCATTTGGAAGTAAGCAAGGTAGGTGCGCTTTATAAAACTGGTGATTGGCTTCCTGTTTGGTACAAGGGTGTATTCGCCACAGATATAGCAAAATACATCCGGCTTATTCCTACATGATCTTTTTGAAGACGCCATTTACTTCACATAGATCCTGTAATGAAAGAAAATCTATCATTAGTTATCCAGGGTAACGAAATACGACTTCTCGGAATGCAACACACACAAGTACTGCAATGAAGTATAGACATTTATGCCGGAAATCACTTAGCCTAAAATGGACATTTGCACAAAAAATTGACCTGATAGAGCGAAACCGTTTTGGGTTTTGGATTCAGGGTATGAAAATGAACATATATCAGCTGGAAAAAATTAGACCATTTTTTGGCTGTTGACCAGTGTTATTTATCTTTCTGTGTCAGAGAAAGATAAAAAACAAATAAGCCCCCCCCCCCTATATTTTCTTGACTTCCCTTCCCCTATTATTCACTTCTAGCTGCAGTCCTGTCCTCACCCTGCTAAATCGATATAACACATACTTGCTCTGTTTTCCCTAAATCGTCTTTCTCTTACATCGCCTTTTTCCTAAATCGGAAAGCATTGAGGTAAGGCTACATCGTTTCGCTACATCGCGATTTAAGAACTGGCTAAATCGTGACGTTCGATGTATCTAGTGAAAACCAATAGTTAAATCGGATTTCCGATGTAAGCGTTAAATCAGGGCTATATCGTTTCGCTACATCGCGATGTCAGATGTTAGATGTATCTATTCAAGACCAATAGTTAAATCGGATTTCCGATGTATTAAAACGATTTAAGGCTCAGACCTGCAAATTTGAATTTTAACTTTAAAATTGTCCCCCCCCCCCTCACAGGCATAAATAGTGAATTATTAATAAATAAAACACAATAAATTGTTTTTTAAATGTTAATTAATAAATGCAGTGTTGAATTCAGACACTTTTCTCCGGGAGGTATTTCCGTGGCTCCGGGGAGGGGGGAGAAATTGCACATTTTGATCATTAAAAACACAATTTCCGGAGGAGGGACCCCCTTAATAAATGTGTTACTAATACGCTACACACATCACATGCAGTTGACATCTATGCTAGCAGTAGATTATCTAGACTTATCATTTCAGAGGGGGCTGAGATACAGCATACATTTTTGAGAGGGTAGCGCCATGCAAAAGGGCGGGAGAATGGGGGGGGGGCAAGAGAGCGGTCGCCCCGGCGCGGGAATATAGGAGGCACCAAATTTATACTACCACCGTAATACAGTTGGCATCTATACTGGTGAGTTATTTCGCATCATTAAACAGTATTATCCTTCTATAGTAAAAAAAAACTAACCTTAAAAGGAATGACTCTTGGAATGATGCTGATGTGGAAGATTTCCGGAACTAACGAATCCGGGTTGTCCACTCCTTCCATGAGTCGAATAGACAAATCAGGAAAGGATTCCGTCTATGCATCGCCGTATGGGTTACCTTAAAGAGAGGAAAGGTTACCATCGCCAACAATCGCCAAGTTTGTCGCCAACTTGGCGATATATCGCCAAATTTGGCGACCAAAATTAGTTGTCAAAAGTGACGCCAACTTGGCGATAACTGTAATATTTCGCCAAATTTTTAATTTCTTTACAACACCAGTCGTTTGATACATCATTTGAGAGGTTTGCAACTGCTTATTCATATAATGGATATCTTGTGTGTTATCCCCCATTCTGCTCCCCAGGGGGAACACATTTTTAATTTCTTTACAACACCAGTCGTGTTACACAAGATTTGAAAGGTCTGCAACTGCTTATTCATATTATGGATGTCTTGTGTGTCACCCCCACACTCTGCTCTTTCCAGGGGGGGGGGGGGTCACATTTTTAATTTCTTTACAACACCAGTTGTGTGACACATCATTTGAAAGGTCTGCAACTGCTTATTCATATTATGGATGTATTGTGTGTCATCCCCCACTCTGCTCCCGGGGGGCACATTTTTAATTTCTTTACAACACCAATTGTGTGACACATCATTTGAGTGGTCTGCAACTGCTTATTCATATTATGGATATCTTGTGTGTAACCCCCCCCCCCCCTCTGCCCTCAGAGGGGGCGCATTTTGTAATTTCTTTGCAACACAAATTGTGTGACACATCATTTGAAAGGTTTGCAACTGTTTATTCATTTTATGGATGTCTTGTGTGTAACCCCCACTCTGCCTCCCAGGGGGGCACATTTTTAATTTCTTTACAACACCAGTCGTATGACACATCATTTGAGAGGTCTGCAGCTGCTTATTCATATTATGGATGTCTTTTGTGTCGCCTCCCACTCTGCCCCCACAGGGGGGCACATTTTTAATTTCTTTACAACACCAGTCGTGTGACACATCATTTGAAAGATCTGCAACTGCTTATTCATACCATGGGGTATTGGCGAGCGCAGCAAGCAGAGGTAGCCAATAATTTGGAATCGCGAAGCGATTACGCGGGGGGTTGGCGAGCATAGCGAGCAGGGGGGCGGGGCCCCCCTAGTCGTGGAAAAAAAAATAATCCAAGAGCTCAGCATGCAACAGAAGTCGAAAATTGAAGGTACTGAAATGCCCTTGAAATCCATTTGCATCCAGTGTGAAAAAAGGAATAAGTTATTTGAAATGCATGTGAGATCAAAGCTGATGAATATATTTTCCAGAATAAAGCTATATTTCTTGAAAAAATAATCCAACTGAATATACTAAAAGCACATGGCTAAAAACCACCGCAATATTGAAAATACAAAAACGTCATCGAAATCTGCTTGCATCCAATAAAAAAAAGAATTAACCAGTTCTCTAATTAGACGTAATCAATGTAGATATGCATATTTTGATGAAAAAAACTGTATTTCACTTGGCGATCAATAATTATTATTTTAAGTCGCCACTTGGCGAGTGATGACTAGAGTGGCGATCGATGACCAATAAATTACTTGAAATGCATATGGAATCAAATCTGATGAATATATTTTGCAAAATAAAACTGTATTTCTTGAAAAAACATCCAACTGAAATAGATAAAAGAATGCGGCAAAGAAAACGAAATATTGAAAATACAGCCATGTCATTGAAATCTGTTTGCATCCAGTAGGAAAAAGAAATAACCACTTTTCTAATTAGATGTAATTAATGTAGAGATGCATATTTCCATGAAAAAACTGCTTTTCACTTGGCGATTGAAAATAGATCTATTCAATCGCGACTTGGCGAGTGACGACTAGGAGGGTGATCGATAGCCAACAAATTACTTGAAATGTGTGTGGAATCAATGCCGATGAATATATTTTTGCAAAATGAAACTGCATTTCTCGAAAAAATAATCAAACTGAACACAGTAAAAGAACTCTGCAAAAAACCTAAATATTGAAAATACAACTATGTCATTGAAATCTGTTTGCATCCAGTAGGAAAAAGAAATAACCACTTTTCTAATTAGATGTAATCAATGTAGAGATCTATACTTCTATGAAAAGAACTGCATTTCACTGGGCGACCGAAAATAGATTTTTTTTAACCGCCACTTGGCAAATGACGACAAGGGTGGCAAACGAAGGAAATTTTTTAATTGCCACTTTTACATTTTTAATATCCACATGGCAAGTGACCGCTGCTAATTTTAGATCAAATCCTACTATATCAATTTAACACCAGCTTTCAATGTTTTTCCTAAATAGTATTTTTCTTAAATCGCCTTTTTCTTAAATCGAAAACACTGAGGTTTGTGATGTGTGTTTAAATCGGATCCTCTAAATCGATTTAACACCAACTTGCTCTGTTTTCCCTAAATCATATTTTTCTTACATCACCTTTTTCCTAAGTCGGAAAGCATTGAGGCTTGCAAAGTTTGCTTAAGAGCCCACAATAGTCACAGAAAAAGTACGCAAAAAGACCCGGATGACCATGTAAAGTCTATGGGAGCGTTCTTTTCTAATATCTCGCTCAAATTTTAATATTTTTGCATGATTTTTTTGCACAAGATAGCTGAGGGCAATCCACAACCGGGCTAGTTTTTACTTTTTCGATTTTGGTTATATATTTTTTATATTACGATAGTTTCAGTTTCAGAACCGGTTTAAACCGGTTTCGAAAGTTAAAGTAATTTTTTAAAGAAAATCTGAAACAAAAATTGAAAAAGTAAAAACTAGCCCGGTTGTGGATTGCCCTCAGCTATCTTGTACAAACAAATCATGCAAAAATATTAAAATTTGAGCGAGATATTAGAAAAGAACGGTCCCATAGACTTTACATGGTCATCCGGGTCTTTTTCAGTAATTTTTCTGTGACTATTGTGGGCTCTTAAATCGATTTAACACTAGTTTGACATGCAAACAGTATATACACCAAAGTAGATAACTCATTTTCTGATGTTAACTCTGAATCATTATTTGAAATCGATTTAAAACCAATGGCTAAATCACGATTTAAGACTGACTAAATCGCGATGTAAGACAATGGCTAAATCGCGATGTAAGGCGATGGCTAAATCGTGATGTATAGCAATGGCTAAATCGCGATTTCCGATGTATCGATTTAAGAAACTGACTAAATCGCGATTTCCGATGTAAGCTTTAAATCGATTTAAGAGATAAATCGATTTAAGGCCCAGGCCTATTTCTAAGAAAACTAAAACTAAGTAATCAAATCTGAAATCTTCGGTAAACTATTCAGTAAGTCACACGGATTAAGGATCTAGCAGGATTTTTGCTTGAGTAAGGGGGGTGGGGGGGGGGGGTTGTTGAAGTGAATTGTCAACCAGAAGTATTAGTTTGTATGTTCATTTAGCGAAAGTATGAGCAAGGGGAAGGAAATTTAATTTTTTTCATATATGTGTATATATATAGGGGAGAGTAGTAGTACACAGTGAGACAGCAGTCACTTTGACAGTTGCAACTTTTTCTGATAGTACTATCACATAAGCACCTCATCTTATGCAACACTTGGATATAGTTTCGTCACTTCTATTTTACTCTTTCGACAAAATAGTAGATATTTCTTTATTTTAAAGTGGTTAAAGTTACATAAATGTTGATTTTAGAGTTTATTTCCCTTATGGCATATACTTACTTAAACTTAGCTTTATTAATGAAAGAAAATGTTGGTATCTTTCTCCGTGTGTGTATGCGTGTGTGATGGTTAAAGAAATCTACTAAACTTACGAGGCAGAAAATTTGCAAGGAGGGTAACTCAAAGTCTGCCATTGTGCACCTGAGTCTCATACTTTTATATTTTGAAAATATAGAAATATTAATTAATTAGAAATCATAAACGAAAATTCAAAGTGTAAAAAAATACATGATTTATGAAAAAATATGTATTGTCTGTGTCTCACTGTGTAGCCTCTTGTGGTACACAGTAAGACAATTTCCGATACTCTATAGCCGCGTTTCCAATGCTTTCTTTAATCAAACCGGCTTTTAACGAAGGGGTGATATGCGGGTGTCATGCCTGCTTTTATTTTGCACCCGTTTCCATACGCAAGCACAAAACCAATCCCCTTAAAAAATCCGGAAACTGCGCAATTCTTCGTTCTGATCTATGATTGGCTGATTGGTGAAGCGATTTGCGAACTTCCGGCGTAAACACAAACACTAGACGTTTTGTTACATTCGGCGCGCTTGCATCGTCATTTCTTTGCATTAGTATAAAAATGGCTGATCGTATGTTATTATTTCAGATATTTATCGAATTTTTTGTAGAGCCAACAAGAAATATACGACTTAGGAACTTGCGGCGCAAGTATTATCGAAATAGAAAGCAAAATGCGAGCTTATTCCTAGAAAATCTGCGAGCAATAGCCATGGCTGGTTTTCCAGATCGCCGATTTTGGGCCAAAGACCGTGACTCTAGCTGGTGGGACAAGCTTGTTCGGAAAAATTTCTACGATTCTGAGTTTAAAAAAGATTTTCGTGTTACCAGGTAAGTGATTTTTCATTTAATATATGTCTTTTAAGTACTACTGAAACTTCTGTTTTGTTTAGTTGATATAATTGAGTTGAAAATAGTTGATATAATTTAGTTGATCAGCATAATAACAATAATGAAGTATTTTTTAGTTAAATTTAAACTAACTTAATTGTCTTAACGCATTGTTTTCTTTAAAAAATTATATACATGTACCCACTAAATTTGAATTTTGTGATGAATTTCTTCAGTGCTTGTGATTCTACTTAATATTCAATTTTTTCATAATATTACCTATGGCAAAATTAATTTTCACTGAACAAAGTATATTGGAATATGCACAGTAGTGATGGGTGATAATGAGAAGTTTTTCTCGATTGTATGAACATCTAGATAACTTTCGATAATGTAAAATTTTTCTGGATGACTCCAGTTTGCAATTGCTTTTATACCATACAGGATTCAATTTTATCAAGAGTCTACTACAGGTGAATGAGTCGGTGTTAATAAAGACACAACGGATTCACTCGCTAGTGAGACCCTCGTTTCGTTGGTGTCTCTAATTTATACGCAATCTTGTGATATGAAATCTCAAACTGGGTCCTCGTTGTACACGGCATCATATACTAAATGCAGTGTGCAAGCACAGCAAAATCTTGTAAACAACAACAACAAAAAAAAAAAATTGAATTGAACGAACAACCGAACATAATCTCGAATTGAACATTAAATTTCGAAAACTGCCCCCCCCCCCAAGGTAACACAGTGGGGGGGGGGATATATAAAATCGAGGTGCATAAGATCAATAAATGGTCACATGCCAAACAACAACTTCCTGCTTCTCTAAATTCCATGTATATTATAAATATTATTTATTGCAGAATCTGTATAAAAACAAAAAAAAATTCGGAATTGTCGACAGAAGTCAAAACTTGAACAATTACATGTGTATTTTTTTAATCGTCAGGAAATATTTTATTGTGCAGGAAATACAAGGACCAAGTAACTGCGGTAAATTAGAATTTCCTATTCCCAGTTCTGTATATTTATACCTTTTTGTGTAAAGAAAAACACAACGATAAACCTACCAATCAACTACTAAAATCGAGTCTGAAGATGTTTTCTACAAAAATATGAGTTGACAGACCAGTTGCATTTTAATATGCTAATCAAATGTTGCTAATCTTGGCATTTCAGAAATCAACTTCTTGCAGTGGTGATCTATGCAGCCGCCTCCTTATTTAAAACAAATACTTTGGAATTCTAATGAAACTTTCCAAATAAAAACCCCTCTACACAGTTGCTCCTCTATCCTCACACACATATAAAAAAAGGAGACAATGGTGCATATAACTCAATTTTTTTTTTACAACATATGCATATTAGACACTCTTGTCAGTAATTAGCTAAAAACTAGTTAACATACAGAAATGTAAAAGAAATTCAGCTGATTGTATTCAATTACATAGAAAATTTCAGTCATCTTATGTGTAATACTTCATAAAAATAGTTCCTATATCAACAAATAAGTCACTTGGAGCTAATTCTTTAGTTCAATACACTCAAGAAATTATCCGGAATCTATACAAGAAACTTGGGGTTATAGGATAATAAAATTTTGAGTTAAAGCAGCAGTCGTTTACTTTTTCTGATAAAAATATAATTTTCTGAAAACACATTTAATGTTTTCAACTTCAGTTTAAGTTAACATTGTCTGTTTTTTATTTTTTTTAAAAAAGCTCTAATTTCATTTCTAATTGGCGTAAAGGAAAAGTAAAACTAAATTTAGGAACAGAAATGTTCATTCTGAAGATAAACAAGTAATAATAATAATGAATTCTGATTTTTTATCTAAATTGACATTTTAAACATAGCCAGATATCCTACAGAACATAACTAAATTGAACTTTTTACTTATATGTAACATAATAGGTGTGCATATACTATCACCAGGGTTGTCAAGTTTCTTTGGCAGTGGAAGAAAACGGCCGGAAGAAATAGGTTTCTTCCAAGTAGAAGAAACTGTTTTTCTAAACAATTTACCATATATTTTCAATTTTGTAAGATCTAATAAATATCTTCTTCCTATAATCTTTTATAAATTAATTTCACTCGACCAAAACAAATTTAATTAAGTATATGCTAAATTAATTATATCAGCTTTTTAGCCAAGATCACACTCAGCAATTATCTAGAGATCTTCAACCATTGCCTAAATGAAAAGAAATTTTATCGAAAATACATAAAATCAATTAAATGTTATATATTTCAATTTAATCAACATATTTTTTTATTATTTAAATTTTTGAAATTAATAGTAAATAGTAGAAATTCTTGACTAATGGTAGAATGAAACTCATTTAAATAAAAGATTTTTTTAATTTACATCAGTTTTATTAATGTAAGTAATGTATAATAATTACTGTATTAAATAGAGACCAACCAAAAATACAATTTCGTTTTCGGCTGTTTGATTCATAGCTTCAAAAAGTCCCGGATATCAGTACCAGAGTTTCCCCCAGTTTTAAAAAGGGGCAGGGCGCTACTGTTCTGAAAAGGGCACTTTTTACATTCTTCAGGGCACTTATTTGATTTTTAAGGGCACTTTTATAGAGTTGAATCTAGAATCTAGTGGTTCAAAAAATCTTAGAAATACAGAAATTTCATCAAAGAATCCAAAAAAATTGAAAAAATGGCAAATATTGTTAAGTACAAAAAAATTCACTTCTGGCATTAACTTTTTTTGTGTGCCTCTTTGACAAAAAGTGTTTTTTTTTTTTTTTTTTTTTTTTTTTTGGACGAAACTGCCGTTTTTTTAGGCTATTTTGATGAAGTTTGTTTTTTTTTTTGCAAATTTTTGGTAAATTTTGCCTTTTTTGTGAATTGTTTTACAGGTTTTATTGAGATTTTTGTACGGAATTTGCCGCTTTTCGTAAACTTTCGGCAAAAGTTTTTGTTTTTCACGAATAGTTTGACAAAATTTTCCGTTTTATCACGTTTTTTGGACGAAATTTGCCATTTTTCATGATCTTTTGAGGAAATCTGCCACTTTTTCGGGATTTTGTGACGAAATTAGCCATTTTTTCGCGAATCTTGCCAGAAAGTAGTCGTTATTTCGCGATTTTTTAACAAAATTTGCCTTTTTTCGCGAATCTTGCCAGAAAGTAGTCGTTATTTCGAGATTTTTTAACAAAATTTGCCTTTTTTTCACAATCTTTTGACAAAGTTACACGTCATGGAACTCGTAAAAGCTACTTTTTCACATAATTTACGCGCTACAGCATTATACAGCAAACGTAAATTATAAGAAAAAAAATTTTAATAAATTTCTTCTCAAAAAAGCAATTTTTTTTTGGGGGGGGGGAGAAAAAACATTTATTTTAAACCATGCCAAACCTGGAGGCCCCCCCCCTTTTTTTGGGGGTCTATATCCCTTGTGCTGATAATGGGCCATCATAAATAGCACCAACACCACTTGATTCAAATTTGAATAGCTACATTTCATCTTTTGTTTCAAAATACAGTAAAACCCCGATAATTCGGATTAATTGGGACCTGACCCAATCCGGATTATCAAAAATCCGGATTATCCGGAGAATTAGAAAAAAAATGAAATAAAATATAACATACTAACAGAAAATCACCTTTATGTTAAACTTATTGAATATTTGCAGACAGTAATAATGTTTACTTTGTTTAATTATTCAGAAAACATGTCAGAAAAAGTTTTTTTTTAAATTTAGAATACGACGATGGAACAAGTTAATGTTATGGAAATTAGCCCATCGCTTCTGAAACTTGAGAAAAAAATGACCAAACCGATCCGAATTATCCGGAGATCCGGATTATCGGGGTCCGAATTATCGGGGTTCTACTGTAATTACTTTCTACAAATTGTGCCCTAAAAAAAAAAAAAATAAAATTCTGCACTAGCCTTTGCTTTTTTTACTATTTATTAAAAAAGTTATTTATCTTTGTCAATTGTGTTTGAACAATGTTATTATTTATGACATTTCTTTTGTTTTTAATTTTTGTAAAATTTGCCTTTCAGATCAACATTCCTTATGCTTTGTCAGAAGCTGGAGCCATTACTGAAGAAAAATAGCATCAGAAAACCGATTTCTGTTCCCAAGAGAGTCGGCATCACCTTAATCAAGTTGGGAAGCTGCGGTGAATTGCGTTCTGTTGCTAGAGAATTCGGTGTTGCTAGATCAACTGCTTGCAAAATTATAAATGAAGTGTGCCTGGCAATATCCAAAACATTTCCCATAGAATTTCCGACTGGAGAGAAACTGCAAGAAGTTGCCGATGGTTTTATAGCCAAAGGTGGCCTGCCCGGGTGTTGTGGTGCCTTAGATGGCTCTTTTATACGTATAAAAGCACCTATAGACAACGCTAAAGATTTTTACTGCCGGAAGCAATGCTATGCTATTTTGCTCCAAGCAGTGGTTGATTCTTCCACTTCTTTTATCAACGTTACTGTTGGATGGCCTGGATCTGTACATGATGCCCGTGTATTTAGGAATTCAAAATTGTACAGAGCTGGTGAGACCAATCAATTGTTTTTGCCAGCTACAATTTCTGTACAAAATACACAGTCGAGGCCATTTATTGTTGCAGATCAGGCTTATCCTGCTTTAACTTGGTTAAAGAAGCCATATGGAAGAATATTAAATAATAATATGAAATTATTTAATAAATCACTGAGCAAGGGGCGAATAGTTGTTGAACATGCTTTTGGCCAGTTGAAAGGTCGATGGCGTTGTCTATTGAAAGAAAATGATTGTAATATCGATCATTTAAAAATCCAGGTGTTAGCTTGCTGCATATTGCACAATCTCTGCAATGTTGAAGAAGATGAATATTTAGAAGATTGGAATGTACCTGAGAGTGAAATACTTCTTAATTCTTAATTATACTTATTCTTGAGTAAAATAATGTATTTTTCTTGTTTTTTCCAATTTTTTTTAACATTAAAGTAGATTGTTTATATTCAACTTTTTAAGTTCCTTTGCTTAATTCTAACTTTTTGAAAATATATAATACAGATCACCAGATGAAGGGAGCTTATTGAAACACTTTTTTTAAATATTCAAAGGCTTCTTTTTTTAAAGCTAAATTTTTTTTTTCTATTTTTAACTGCTCTTTTTCCATCTCCAAAATTTCTTTATCTATATCTTTCTGGTAAGCTATAAAAGTGTTGACACATTTATCCATTGCCTGAGGTAAAATGTCTTTCAAAGATTTCCTCTTCTTCCTATTCCTTGTATTTGAACTTGATGGACCTGGTTCTGATGGACCTTAAAAAAAAAAAAATAATAATAATAATAATAAAAAAATGTAAAGAAAAAATAATAAAGTGTTAAGTTTATTGATTATTCATAAATGCTCACCAAAAACTCATTTAAATAAAGATAAAAAAAAAAAGAACAGTGTAATTATTTTATTTAAAATTATCAAATTAAAATGCCAATTTTTTTTAAATGTGAATACAGTGTGAAATGTGCATTTGTAAATTTTGATATGGTGAAAATGATGACGGGTTGAGATATCATGGGGAAAAAATTCTATGATTAAGTCAAAGTTGAATAAATTTTGCTTTTTATCATTTTGGAATACTAGCATAAGAACCTTAATTGATAACTTTATCATAATAACATATCTTCAGGGGTGCAAAATATATCCGATCTGGCAATCTAGGATCGGGGGAAATTTTGTAGAAACATATACAATTTATTTCAATTTTAAGAACACATTCCATAATTCTCTGAGATTTACTGAAAATTCAAACATACCGTGAATTTTGTCCAAGAATCACGAAAAAAGGGATTGCAAATTTTGTCTAAAAAGTTGCAAGTTTCATTAAAAAATTGCGAAATGAACTCAAATTCTGACAAAAGAATGAGAAATGAAAGCACCTTTCATCAAAAGATCGCGAAACTCCCTCCCTTGCAAATTTCATAGAAATAACCGCATATTTAGTCAAAAGAATGTGAAACAACTGCACATAACGTCAAAAGACCGTGAAACAACTGCAAAATACTGTCAAAACATAGCGAAAACCACAAACTTCGTCCAAAAATCACTAAAAGCAGCAAATTTTGTGAAAAGATCGCGAAACAGTAGCAAATTCCGTCAAATGTTCATGAAACAACCTCAAATTTCGTCAAAAGATCATGAAATAATTGTAAATTTTGTCAGATTGCTTAAAAAAAACAAATCTCGTTAAAAGATCATTAAAAAACGTGAATTTCGTCTAAGACAAATTTCCCTGATTTTCAAGTATCATTACAAAAGTTCCCCAACTTTTCCAGATTAAACCTCCCTGATTTCTCCACAATTCTCTGTTTTCCAGATTTAATAGCCCCCTGTATTTTTATTGACTCAATAACTGAAAAAACAGTTCTAATCATTGAATAAATTTTAAATATAATAAAACTTGCATCTTGGTTATAAATATTTAATAATGATTAAATAATATTGAAATTTAATTATGTAATGATACCTGACTGAGATTCTATCACTGAATCATAAAAATTTTCATTGTTTATCATTTCTCCTTCATCCAGTCCATCTTGCTCGCGAAGTAAATTCTCCATCTGGCTCCTTGGCTGCTCACTATTCAAAGTAGTGTCCAAATCAGAGCTGAAAAAATCATAAAAAAGTATAAAAAACTTACCTTTGCTTTATAAATACATTGTTAATGAATGTTAAAATGTACAATAATACATCACTTGAAGGGGGAAAAAAAAAGTCTTACTCAAGAATTTCTTAATCTTCCATTGATAAGCTAGCATGTTCTTCAAAGGTATGTGTTGATGTTCCTAGACAAAAAATTTTTTTATCATGTTAGTATTATTTTTTAATAATTCATATCAAAAATAAACATATATATATATATATATATATATATATATATATATATATATATATATATATATATATATATATATATATATATATATATATATATATACACTACTATATGTCTAAGGCGGAATCGTTTGGGACTGAAATAAAATTCCGTTTTCTTTTGTTAAGTTTAATGACGAGTACAGGCAATTACTTTCTCCTTAAGGCCCCTGTCCTCGCTCGAATAAACGCTCGCGAGCCAATGCTATTCCTATGGGGAAGCATTTTTCTAATAATTCTTTCGCATTTTGACATTTCTGAATAATTTTTTTTGCATTGGATAGCTGAGGTGCGTGCCGATTGCGCACCTTTTTTACTTTTTCGATTTTGGTTGCAGATATTTTTTACAAAGTTAGTTTCACTTTCAAAACCGGTTTCGAAACTGAAAGTGCTTTTTAAAAAATATATCTGCAACTTAAATCGAAAAAGTAAAAAAGGTGCGCAATCGGCATGCACCTCAGCTATCCAATGCAAAAAAAATTATTCAAAAATGTCAAAATGCGAAAGAGTTATTAGAAAAATGCTTCCCCATAGGAATAGCATTAGCTCCCGAGCGTTTCCTCGAGTGAGGACGGGGGCCTTGAGTTAGCTAAATAGTTTTATGCAGAGTTATCAGATTTGCTTTAAATTTTGGCTGTAGGTTCTTTCTGATAAGTAGAGTTTCTGAACAGTTTGGAGGTTTAATGGTTAAGTATAAAGGAAGAAACAGGGGACAACACTTCTTAAATTACATAAATGGGTTATTATGCAGAATTATTAGACTTGCTTCAAATTTTGGGTATAGGTTTATTGTATGATAAGACATATCCCTGATTAGTTTTGGGGGTTCAATGGTTAAGTATAAAGAAAGTAAATGGGGAGGGGGGATATTTCCTCCCTTAATTTGTTTTTCGAAGGGCATTATTACCGTATTTACTCGTGTATAATGCACACTTTTTTCTGGCAAAACTCCTAGGTGCGTCTCATACACATAAAACATTTTTAAGGTTGGATGCAGTCGAACGATATACATATGAAACAAGAAATTATTCAAAGAAGATATTAAAACTCGGAAAATGTCACTTAATTGAAGTTTTAGTGCATATTTATTTCATTCCTTGCAGTTTTTTATACAACAGAGTTAATGAAATTATCTAAACGCTAATTAGCAATTCTCTTTACGTTACTCATTCCTATTTGCTGTCATTCTCTTACAACCCAAAATCTAAAAATGCATTTTCGTCTTGTTTTCTGGTCTGGTGAAATGTTTGTTTCGACTTCTTTTTACTGAAATTCATTTGGTAATTCTTCATTAGCATATCAAATTTATGGTGCTCCTTATATACGAGATTTTAAGAAATCGCCATTTTTTCTTGTAAAATAGGGGTACGTCTTATACATGCGTGCGCCCTATACACGAGTAAATACAGTATATAAGGCTATAATATATAATTAGTAAGCATAGCCTGTGGGCTGGATGCTTTATTTTATTATTCTTTATTTTATTATTTTGATGTGAATTAGTAGTGCACCTTTATGGGGCAAGTTTCATTGAATAAAAAAATTGCATCTCATCTTTATAATAAATATTTAGTTATACATTATTGATTATTTACTTCATCTTTGCTGCTTTCAATATTTTAATCATTTTTAATTATCAAAATTTTTATTTTTTTAGTTTATTACCTTACATAATTGTTTTAATGTTTTGCTATGTTATAAGCATTTATTATAATTTCAATTGCATTATTAATTACTATCAAATTACTGTTTAAAAAATGTAAACAAACCTATGACCAAAAATCCGCACAACCTCTGGTCCCAAGCTGTGCGGATTTGAGGGAGTCTAGTGTGTTCATTCAATGCAAGCTATTTATTAAGTGATAAAAATCACAATTAATTCAATATTTTTAAGCAAATAGGAAAAAATCAGGGAACCAGTTAATTTTTTGAACAAAAACACTAATTTAAAAGCTTTGTCTACTTCTAATTTATTATGAAGGCTTGAATGAACTAGTCCAAAAGAAGAAAATTTTCTTTCTGCTCCAGCAGATAAATGCACGGCTGTTGTTATTTGGTAAATAAATTCAATTTCAATTTTGCTGATTCTCTCTTTACCTCCCATTACATAAAAGGACTTCCAGCAATCATAATCTGTCATAATATCAGAAACCTTTTCCTCAAGCAATGGTGATTTTTGGAATGGGCCATTTTTTGCTTGAAAATGTACTACAGTGGTGAGAAGATTCAAACAATCTTCTTCAATTAATGCCAAATCTTCATTATTTTCCTCTACACTCAGTGAAATTTCATTTCGATTTAAAACAGAGGGACTTAATAAAACTCCAGCAAAATGACAGCCATTAATAGCTTATTCATATCAGAATCTCATATCTTGCTTTAAATTTTGTAATTCTATCATTATCTAATTTTTTACCCAAAATTTTCCTTTGATATGAGCATTCATGTGATATTGCAAAAAATTGATTTAAATCAAATGATTTTTAAAAAAAAATCAGTTGATTTAAATCTAGATTTAAATCTTGATTTAAATCAGTTGATTTAAATCATGCCAACCCTGGAATGATATATTACAATTCAAAATATAACAACACTTATTTAAAAAAAAAAAAAAAAAAAAAAAAAAAAAACAGCCTTATTTTAAAACACTTGAATATTTGTTAATGTCTGCAAATTCCATGCACATATAAAAAAGGCTCATATGAAATTTGTAACTTATTTTCCATAAAGTAAGATATGAAAAAATTCATTCACTAGGTGTATTAACGAAGATTCATTTTCAAGATTTAATATCAAATACTACTATTCTGAGTACAACGGTACATTTGAAAACAGAACTGGTGTTAAACTAGATACTCATTAGATGACACAACTTGTTTATGAAGATTGTTTTATAAATATTTAAATATAAATTCTAAATATTGAACAAAATAATTATTTTATTCTATTGTTTTCACTTTTAAATATTTATTTGCGAAATTACTGACTTTAATGGTAACATTATTTAAGTATATATTTTTAATCTACATCTTTCTTCTTTCAAGGTTGTTATCAATTTCTGTTTATCTTTTTAATGCTTTTTGAATAAGCAGAATTTTGAAATTGAATATTATACATGTCAACTCAAATGTCAAAGATTTTGTTAACATATGCATTCTATTTTAAGCATATCTTTTGCTTTAACGTAATTTGTAATTTAAAACTTAGCAACTGCTTTCAGAACAGTCTCAATCTTTAAAAAAATTCTATCATTAGGGACACAAGTTCTCAATGATAAAATTTGCTTCATTAAAGGTTATTTCAGAAAATATTTCCTCGTGAGTTCTGAGAGAGAGAGACAGACTAAGAATATTATTGATTTTGTATGCAAGAAAGGATAAAAGTATCACTTAATAATAAAAGTGAAGTACATTCTTCATATTTTAATGGAAATATATTAACATCCCGACTTACTGAAAATCAATTTGATAAGAATATAATGCAATTTCAAAAGTTTTTCAAATTTAAAAATACATTTAAAAGCACATTTAAGAGTAGTAATGATTAATGAGCTCCTATTTTTTAAATTATATAAAATCAAAAGTTATTTTCGTTATAAAAAAAATGTTGGTATTCGGCCGCCGAATATTCGGTATTCGAAAATCAAAAGTTATTTTCGTTATAAAAAAAATGTTGGTATTCGGCCGCCGAATATTCGGTATTCGGCCTAAAATTTGGCCGAATATTCGGTATTCGGCCTAAAATTTGGCCGAATATTCGGTATTCGGCTAAATCACTATTCGTCCCATCCCTAATTTTATCCCTGTTATTATGATGTTAATGTTAATATTCATTTAATATTTGACATTTCTGACTTTAGAATAAATAATCAAGAATAAAAAAAAATTAACTTACCATTTTTATCAAGGCCTGGGATTGCCGTTTCAATCACTCCTGTTGGGTTTGTGCTTACTCTGTGTCCCAACACACTATCCATTTGTGCATAGAATGGAAACTTAATTTTTCCATGTTGTCCTGTAGTTTTCAGTTTATACTTTTGTTCTCGGTAGCTTCTTTTAAGAACTTTTAGTCTTGTCTTTATTTGCGAGGAAGTCCTGTTAAACAATTTTTCTCTCATCATTTTCTCCAGTTTCTTATAGACTTCGGAATCTCTAACAGTTCCGTCTAACTGGTCCTGGATATATTCCTCCGACCACATACTTAGCAAAATTTTTGTTTCATCAACAGTCCAACGTGATGTATTCACGTCCAAACTCATACTTGGTACAATAAATATAAATAATAATAATAAAACAAACAACAAACGTAATAAAAGAATGATCGCATGGAACACTAACGTCAACACACACTGTTAAATAAATCAGTAATTCCGGAAAAGTGGCGCTCATGGTGGCGCTGGTGGTTTGTTTACCCGAACTGAATCATGGGTAAAAGGCGAATTACTGACCTAGTCGGATGCAGGTCTGATTTTGGGGGGAAAATGACCTAGGCTTGGTACTTCTTCTAACCGGCTTGTGCATTGGAAACAGAGTAGGGGGTAAAATAACCGTTCTGAGGTGTCTTGAAAAACTGCATTGGAAACGGGGCTTATTATCATGCTTCTATGCTTTTATAAATAACCTTTTTAAAACCATTTGTACATTAATGTGTAGCGGTGTTTGTGTTGCTTTAAAATGTAGTTTTTTTCAAAAGAATAAAAATAGTCGCTATACGTTAAGAATATTTTTCGCCTCACTGTGTACTGTCCTCCTCTATATATTAATCAAAATATGTTTTTTCCCCATGTATTTTTGAATAACACTAAAAGTAAAGAAATTTAGAATTATTTTATAAATCAGCGGGACTTTGTTTTTCAACCCCGGAGAAAACTATTAACGAAACTCCATACATCGAATTTCTCTATATAACGAATTTTTAGTAGGAATGGTCCCATTTTCCTATGATTACATTAAAAAGTCTCTATATACCGAAATATCTATCTCCATATAACGAATATTTTCATTCAGTTTTTGAAAAGCTTCGAAATTACATGGAATCAATTTTCCATCACTTATTTCTGATTTATCATATTACTTCTATCGTTGAATCTACTTGTTATTTAAGTCCAACGAATTAATCCCCCTTCCCACATACCTTTCAACATCCTTCTGTAAATAGTGTCAATTGAATTGTTACACATATAAGAGCGAAATCAATGGGTGTAATTTTTGAATTGGTGGTGAATTTGCAATTCTTTGGGGGTAATTGCTAAAATTTGAACATTTTTTCCAGAGTGTAACAATTTTCAAATCGAAATAACAAAAAATTACATATTTCTTCGCCTAAAGTTAATGTAAGCCTTCCTTATTTGATTTTCATTAAGCTTTAAAAAAATGTCTGTTCTCTTTTTTGAAACTATTTAAACATCTATACTAATAAAAGAACAAAACGCTCTGTCTGTGTGTCTGAGTGTGTGAGTGTGTGTCTGCGATGGCTAGCAAAATCTACAGCATGTACGAGGCTCAAAAATTTTTTGAGTGTAGCCCCAAATCTCGCCTGATGCACCTTAACTTCAGAATTTCGAAATTCCAATTATTGACTGAGTAATTAATTAAAACCCGGAACTCACTCTCATAAAAAACGTCTTTTTTCCACTTTTTTATTACTTCGCTTGCTTTGGGTTGGTTGGTTGCATAAAGATTTTTCAGAAGTAATCAGATAAGCCGGTGTAACAATGACATTGGAGTATTTGATGTTTCAAGACGATGACCATGGAGGAATGAGGTAGGTGGAGGTGAAGTAAGCCTCAAAAAAGGTTTGCAATATGAAACCATTTATTGCTCGAATTTTAATATTCCAAACAAAAGGACATGGAAGGGATTTTGTCATGGAGGAATGAGATAGGTGGAGGTGAAGTAAGCCTCAAAAAAGGTTTGCAATATGAAACCATTTAATCGCTCAAATTTTAATGTCCTAAACAAAAGAACGTGGATGGGATTTTGTGTTATAAGACTAATTGAAAGAAATGATTTACAACTAAAGCATATTTTAAGAAGAAATAGCAAATTTTTAAAATTGTCTTTGTTCTATTATTATTTATTAAAATAAATGTTCGCTTTTAAAATAAAATAAATTGGGAAATTAGCAATAATTAAATGCCAAATTGAAATTAAATAAGATATTGAAAACATTTTAGTGATATACATTTTTTTTAAATCTCAGAGGTGTTTTTTATTACAAAGTTGAAAAGTACTTATGGGTTCGGTTTGCCTGTCCGTCTGTCCATACTGTAAATCCTGTAAATATACTCAATTGATAAAGCTAATTTAGGATCACTAAAGCATGTTTGGTATTGCATATGAAATATGTACGGATATTGGTTCATTTACAGAGACACTCAAAAGAAATCGATTACATTACGGTATATGCGGAAAAATTGTTTGACGAGTATTTTAATGAGATTACGCTATTTCAAATGCATTGAAACGGATATAAATCACCTGCTTTCACTACGATTAAATTAAACACACAAATCATAGCAATTTTTATTAACTTACAGGGACACACAAAAGAAATCCGCTACAGTACTATATTTGCGTAATAATTGCTGGAGAGTATCGGTATGTACTTTTAAATTTAATTATTTTTTTGCATAATACTCTTTGTATATAAAATCTATATTTGATATACAGGGCTGCACAAAAATAGTCTCATACCATTTTCTTTACCAGAGGAAATTGCTGAAGGCTAATTTTCAGAAATATATGTACCACTTAAATGAATTAAATTTTGAAATGAATATTGCATTACAAATCTCTATATCATATACAGGGTTCCTAAAAATATTGGATAATTTTCCGAATGTAAATGGGAACAGCTGAAATTCAGTTTTGAAATGCTTTATATATTAAATAAACTGTAAATGGAAAATAAATTGTTTTCGGATGTTGGAAGCGGTTATCGAACATTTTTACATTATGATTATAGTAAATTATCGTAGTTTAATAAACATCTGTCTTTTTAGCACTTTCCAAGAAAATTGAAAAATGCTTATGCATTTGGTTTGTCGGTCCGTCTGTCCACGCTCTAACTCCCGCATTTGGTGACCACCAAAGCATGTTTGGTATTCCATATGAAGTATGTATGACTAATGATTTATTTACAGGGACATTCAAAAGAGTTCGATTACATTATGATATATGGGTAAAAATCGTTTGGAGCGTACTTTAATGACATTCTGCTATTTCTAATGTATTCAAACTAATATAAATCAATTAATTTAACTACGATTACGTTAAAACAGATCATTTATAGCATTTTTAAATAAATTTACAGGGACACACAAAAGAAATGGTTACAATACTGTCTTTGCTTAATAATTGCTGGAGAGTACATTTTAAAATTCGGTATATGCTTTTAAATGTAATTACCTTTTTTTCCACATTACTCTTTACATATAAATTCTACACATCATATATAGGGCAGCACAAAAGTATTTGCCTACCATTCTCCTCATTAGAGGATATTGCTGAAGGGGAATTTTCAATTGAAATATGTGTATCACTTAAATGAATAAAATTTTGGAATGCATGTTGTTAATATGTACTTATCGATGTATCATATACAGGGCTGCTAAAATTTTCGAATTATTTTCCGAATGTAGATAGAAACAGCTGAAATTTGGTTTTGAAATGCTTAATATATTTTCACATGGTGAAATGAGACGCAGTATCTTAATTTTTTAAACGGTGCAGTTTGTTACATTATTCTGAATGTGTTGGATAGTGTTTCATAATCTGTACTTGATGCATGAATTTATTTTTAAACGCATTTTTTCATTGTTCTTTTTTTTTCGCTTTTAAATACTAAAATTTGTTCCGAGTTTAACGCACACCTGCCATACAGTGCTGCAGGTAGTGGGAGTCTGTGTAGGATATTTGTACAGAACATATTTCATCCTTAATTTATAAGTAGTGGTTATTTCCGAACAATAATTTCACTAAATTTCTTAAATTCTTGTTGGATTTTCCCACCCTCTCGACTAATATACGTACGAATAAGCTTAATACTGGAGTTTCCTTCGGATATAGGTTTATTAGCGAATTAGTGAGCTGGAGGTGAAAAGTAGAACTAACATATTTTACAGCCATGCAGTATCAGTGTAGGAGATTCTTATTGATTAATATTGGACTCTTAATTGCATGGTGGTTATCATTATTTCCGAATAGAAATTTCAACAAATTTCATAAATTGCTATTTGTATCCCCATCCCGTTGGGTAATATATCTACGGAAAGAATGAAAATCGGATTATCGTTCGGATTTAGGTTTGTTTACGAAAAAATGCCTATTCTGGTGATGGAAAGTGAAATTGTAGCACTCTGCAAATCATGCATTGCACGCTTATTACGACGTATATCCGACTGCAGGTGGCTGTGATTCATATCGGATTTTCGTACAAAATATACTGCGCCCCGTAGCGGGGAAAAGTAGAATTAAAGTACTTTGTAACACGTACGCGGTTAGAATTGTTAGTTTATAGTTAGTGTTAATTTAAGAATTTGGCTACGGTTAGGTAACAGTTAGGTTACATTTGGGTTATAGATAGTTTGCAATTATATTTCGGTTAGTCTTACGTTATAGTGAGGTTGTGATTAAGTTACAGTTAGGTTAAGGTAAGTTGCATTTAGGTTACGGTCAGAAAATTGATAAGTTATGATAAGGTGGCGGTTAGGTTCCATTGATGATATATTTAAGTTTGGCTCAGGTTAAGTTGCAGTTAGGTTACAGATAGGTTGCGATTACAGTAAAATTAGGTTAGGGTTAGGATTTTATCCACAGGTTGAATATTACACATGTTTTGATTGGAATATACTTAATTTTGTTCTATGGTTCTGAAACTACATTACTATATATTAACCTTGTACCTAATCATTGATTATCGATTTTAATCAGGGTATAGTCGGATCTAGGAGTGATATAATATGTTTGAAAATCAAAATGTTACACTTAGATTTCGAGGTGAAAAAAATAAAAAGTTACGTGACAGAACAGTGATGACTACGGATAAACTCAGCATTTTAACACGAAAATTGCACAGTTGTAGAACACATATTTCCTCCTCCGTTTCCCATTGAAGTCGTTTTAAATATTTGATACTCTAAATTCAGTTGTTTATTTTTTTAAAAACCGATTTTTCTCACAGTCAGTGGCCACATATTTCGAATTAGAGATAAAATCACAAATTTCAGGTTCGTTTGATATTATCATGGACCCGGGCAACACCGGGCGGGTCAGCTAGTTAAAAAATAAAATATTAAGATAATATTTATAGCTAAACATTTCAAATTGTTAATTAAACACATCAAAAATGATATTTTTTCAAAATTTACACATTAAATAAGAATTTTAACTTCATTCTCTATACAACGAATTTCACTATATAACGAACTTTTTACTAAAACAATGAATTTCGTTATATGGAGACTCGACTGTACCTTGTCTTCGAAAGAAGATAGAATATAGAAATAAAAATGTTTATTTATTATGAAAGTCTAGCTGACTATTTTTTTTAAAAAGTATAATTATATATGTATGTATCGTAGATTATATGTCATGTTGGATCAACAGAGTATTATTGAAAGCTTGCACTAGTTGTAAAATAACATAAACGAAAACAACAAAATACAAATGTTGTAATAAGTGTTTTATTAAGGATCTTAGTAAAATTTGCGATTTTCAGAAACAACCTTTTTTCAAGATGCTTTTGTAACAATTTATATTTTTTAGTTAAAGCAGAGATGGAGACTTTTTTCATTTTGTATATTAAACTACAATGCTCATGGATTGTTAACAATATTTTAAAATTTTTGTTTAAGCATATTATTATGATATAAGGTGGGTGACCATTAATTACTCCGGAAACACATGGATCGGAAGTTACCCTGATCCACCCAAGTAATCTTATCACAACCATATAATAAATCGATACAAATTACATTGCTATTTCTAACATTTTGTGATTTCTGACAATGACTTTTATATATATTTCACGTTGCATGTCTGCCGTGTACTCCTAGGGGTTTAGCGTCGGGAACCGCTGCTGAAAATTGGTACGCAGTAAGTAAAAATAATCTCATTTCCTCATCCCCTCCCCCCAGTACTCATTTAAACTATTTTTTGACTTTGGGAAAAACTTAATATAATAAACTCGTTTCATTTTGAATTGCATATTACTTTATTTTTTTTTTTATTTTATTTTATTTTTTATTTATTTATTTTTTTTTTTTACTAGAATTCTATAGGTCTTCCATTTATTGACACGTCTTTCATTTGCTTATAAGTTTTGGTCACGCTTCATGCCGATACAGGTCCTATCAATTAGCTAGAAATTATGCGTTTTACGTGAGAAACTTCCTTATACGTCTTTGAAAGTATTATGAAAAATATTTTTACGAGATGGATTTTTTCAGCTTGAATCTCTATGAATTTAAAGCAGTTTAATCAATGTGTTATTTAAAGCATAAAAATAGATATTGTTATCATTTAAATTTCGTATCTAAAGTTTGTTTTCTCCCTGTTTTTCAACAAAATTTATGCACTAGATTTAAGTATATATCCGCATTACGATGTACCAAAATATAATAAATAAATAAATTAACAACAATAAATAAATAAATTAATAAAATAAAATAAAGCTTTAATTTTAATATACAGTGATGCCACAGCTAACAAAGATAATTATTCCAATTAATTTTCAATTAGTAGGGTTTGAAATGTCGTAAAATGTAGCTCCAGCTGGATTGACGTGCCAAGTTTGATATTTTTGTCTTATACTGGAGATTTTGACATGGAGATTCCAAATATCTTAGGTGCCATTTTTTTTCTTGCACGTTTTTGGGGTTATTTTTACGGTGGCATCCAAGATGGCTGCCATTTACTGACTTCTTTAATATTTGTTGGATATTAATGACTAATATGTCAAACTATATGTTTTCGGGGTCAAGAAATACAAATTTTAAACAAAATTAGGAGTAAATTGAGTTTTTTAAGTATTTTAAGTGATAAGATGCAAATAAATTACAAACATATGAAAGACATCAGATACACACTACAGTTTTATTAATCATTTCCAATAATTTCCAATATTCCCCAAAATTCCGGGTTTATTCCCCAAAATTCCCGGGTTTATTCCCGTCCCTCAAAAACTGTGGGTTTTTTACAACTCTAGGTACAATAGGTCGGGGATTTTTGTAGCCCTTTCCAGTGGTGCAAATTAAGTTGGATCGTAGAATATGTGGCTTCATTGCTCCAATAGTTGGTGGTAATTTCTCTCCCTCAAAACTTTTAGTTCTGAAAAGGTGCCATCTTAGCTCTGAAATGCTTGAAAAATTACTATTTCTCAAATAAGTCAAGTTGGTGAATTTTTCAAATAACGACAGATTGGATAATGGATCAACGTTAGGTTCCCCAAGTTCTTGAAAAGCTGTTATAATATCATCATCACACGGAAGACTGATATATACTTTTATCCACTTTTGTTTTGAAATGCCCAGAAATTTTCCTCCCCAGTCTCCACCAGTGTATGAATGTAAACCTAGTAAACCTTTGCTTTTATGATCACCTATTGCTCTACATCTTTCATTAATATTAATTTTCCTATGTTTGTTGCCTCGACCAGTAACAAAATTGATTTCACTGTTTACTAGATGATTTGAAACCAAGTCAATCAGCAGTATGAAAATGTCTGTATCTTGTGAAAATACATCTATCTCACAATTATCGTGATATTTAACTATATCATGACTTTAGCTGCTTGTCCCTGAACTAAAGTTGCAATTTCTTCAGCCATGCATATAACTGTGTAAAGTGCATTGATGTCTGTTGGTGGTAGTCTCATTAAAGGAGCCACTACAGCACTATTTGTTTTCTTATTCTTTTTCCCCTTCTCTTGCATCTCAAGCAGAACAGAATTTGATGAAGCCCACGTGGGCATAATAGCTTTCTTGAGTGCAATTTTTTCTCGAACTTTATTTAGTTTTGACACGATTGAGACACTTGTGTTTGAGGTTGAAGCTTCCATAGTGCCATCACGGTGAGCGTAACAGCAAAAAAACCATGCTAAATCACTAACTTTATAATTCTTGATGATGTCATTGTCACTGTCTAGTCTAAAATTAGTAAAAGTAATTGTTTTTACTGAAATATTTGGAACTGTTTTATATAACACTTGCATATTGGACAATGAGGGTTTTGGGGGAATCACTAAAGGATCATTCGTTGCTACTTTATCATCATTTTCCTCTTGACTAATAACTAATAAAGTTCCATGTAGAGTTCTTTGACCATCAGTAAGTAGTATTTTCTTGGAAATCAATATTGTCTATTGCGAACGTTACATTGTCACCTTCTTTGATAAATGGTGGGATAAAAAATCCACCTGTTTTTGATACTCGTTCAGAAACTGCTGTAGCTATTCGCTTTTCAAGTTGTACTGTATAATCATAGCTGGATCCAATTTTCAACTGAGATATAATATTAATCATTTCTTTGCTTCTTGTTTTTTTGTGAACAGCCAGTGATAATCCAACAGACAAAGGTGTCTCAATTCTATTTTGAAAACCAAACTCTGGCTGATATGTTACTTGTCTGTCGGTCTGGAAGTTATTTATGAAAAGCATTGCTAGCAAACTTGATAAACGGTGCAGTTGTGAACTACGATCTTCTGTTAACTTTCGGTCTTTTGTTCCTGCTATAACCCATTTTATAAATGAAGAAAGCTTGAGAGGAGGCTCGTAATCCGTCATTGAACCACTAAAGTTCCAATTAACGCTACAACTAATTACTCTTCTTAAAATGGCTGCTGCTTTTGGTAGGCATTCAATATCTACCTCTTCACTATTTGAAGTTTCGCGGAGATTTGTCACTTTTTCTGACAATAATTGCTTGCTCACTATTTGTTCACTTTCGTATACGCGATGAGGCATAACAAATTCCGCTTCAGGAATATGTGTGCTTATCAATTGTTTTAAGTGTTTCTTGTGTATTCCATACTCAGAAAGTAATGTATTATAATTTTCAGTAACTTCATTCATTGTAATAATTGATCCAGACGACAGAGAACACTTAACAATATCCACTATGTCAATATCAGCAATTAAGTAAGCACTACTATTAGAAACTTCTTTCTTTTTTATATTTCGTTGACAAGTCCTTTCTTCATGGCGCAGACAGTCGCGGTGATATGCTATATCCAAAGCATGGCAATCAAATGGTTCATTTATCATTGACAAAGCTGCACGAATGTAATTATTTTCTGTATTTTCTTTAATAAACAGGAATGTCTGTGCCATATTTTTGGTTGAAACAAAAAAACAATTCACCCTTATTGGGTGTCTTACATTGAAATATACATCGCTTCTCTTTAACATGTTCAATGTTTCGCGTAGATTTAGAATTTTTACTATCATCAGCCATTTCCGATGAGGACGTTGAGGGACGACCCTTTTTTGCTGGCATGGGTGACGATTCGTGAAATCGTTTTTGAGACCTCTGTAGTTTTTGAATGTGTACAATTTCTTTATAGCAAGAACTATGGTATCGGGATAAAATGTACTCATCTGCTGAGAGTTTATTCATTCTTTCACAGAGTGGAGCAAGCTTTGACTCACCGAATTTTGTTCGATTTGTAGCATATTCTTTCAGTTTCTTGAGATTGTCTATTCCAGGTTTTTGACATAACTGTCCACCTTTCAAGCATACTATACAATTCATTGTATATTAAAAACAAAATAACACAATAACAGTTATTAGTAAGTATCTTCCAGACAAACAGTTTTTACATTGCAGCTAAATAGAAAATCGGCAATATTACTAATTTTGTAGTAAATTTATAGATAAAAATAAAATAATTTACGCTTTTTTTGATTGTAGATTTGAATTTCTTGAACCGTAAAACATATAATTTGACATACTGATCAATAATGTACCACAAATGTTAAAGAAGTCAGCAAATGGCAGCTGTAATAGTCAATGGCGTAGCTAAGGGGGGGCAAGGGGGGCGTCTGCTCCGGGCGCCGAGGCCTAGGGGCGCCAAATTGAGAGAAATTGTTATATATCTATATTGGGGTGGGAGCGCAGAATTTCTTGCTGGACCCGGGCGCCAAAAAACATAGCTACGCTACTGGTAATAGTTCTACTAAACGTATCAGGAAAGCAGATTTATGTCGACTTTAATCCTATCAGTAAGTCTCTTACTATACATTGAATCTAAAATGTAAATAATACTCATATTAATACCTTAGTGCTCTGATAAGTTCTTATATTTATTTCGCAATTCATACGGTGAGATAATAACTAAAAATAATAGCAATAACAACTAATGAAAACAAGCTAACATTTATATTTTCTTTCTTCTGAAATTGCCAAAAAAAAAAAGAAAGTTGCCACAAAATTTATCAAAAATTTTTTCTTTTTTTAACACGAGACTGTCACATGTGAACGCGCAGTAAAACAAAATATTAAAATGTCATTTCAAGTTATTTTTTTTCTTATATTGTTTATAGCTGGTCGAGTGAATTTGAAGAAAATAAATAAATAATGCCGATTCCGTATCTACGACGCCATCTTAAAAATAACCTCGAAAATGTGTAAGAAAAAAATGGCACCTAAGATATTCGGAATCTACATGTCGAAAGCTACAAAAAAAAAAAAAAAAAAAAAAAAAAAATCAAACTTAGCACAAAAATTCAGCTGGAAAACATTTCAGACCCTACTAAATAGGGTTTAAACGATTTTAGTCAGATGATTTAAATCGGCAATTAATTTGTGATTTTAATAAACTTTTATTATTTTTATTACTTTCTTCTATCTTTACAAGAAGAAAGTATTCGATTCATGAAAATTTTCGACTTCCGGTTTTCGACGGATTTATTCGTTTTAGAAGGTCTTGAACACGTTTTGACTATTTTTAGAAAATGTCTGTCTGTGAGTCTGTCTGTCTGTATGTGACAAAAAATTTGTGGGCGCTCTATCTCAAGAACTAATGCTCGAAATTTAATAAAATTTTATATTGAGTTAGACCTTGATATGAATTAGTGCCTATTGGTTTTTGGTGAAAATTAGCCTGCAGGTGGCGCTGCTATACTACGTTTTTCATGATTTTCAAGATTGCTATATCTCAAGAACTAATGCACAGAATTTCACCTAATTTCAGATTCTGTAACCCCTTGATATACATAGACGCTGATTAAGTTTTGGTGTAAATTGGCCTGCAGGTGGCGCTGCTATGCCACGATTTTCATGATAGCTATATCTCAAGAACTAATGCACAGAATTTCACCAAACTTCAGATACCGCGATACCTTGAGATACATAGTCGCTGATAAGGTTTTGGTGTGAACTGCCCTATAGGTGGCGCTGCTATGCAATGTTTTGCACGATTTTTGCGATAGCTATATCTCAAGAACTAATGCAGAGAACTTCATCAAATTTTAGATTCTGTTACACTAGAATATATAACATAATTAGACGCTGATTACATTTTGATATTAACCTTGCAACAGGTGGTGCAGCTATGCTGCATTTTGCACGATTTTTCTATAGCTATATCTCAACAACCAACGCACAGAATTTCATCAAACTTCAGATTTTGTTACAAAATGACATATAACATAATTACACGATGATTACGTTTTGTTATAAATCCTTCAACTGATGGTGCTGCTGTGCTATATTTTACGTTTTTTTTTTAAACTAGCTATATCTCAAGAACTAATGCACAGAATTTCATCAAACTTCAGATTCTTTTACACCATAGCATAATTAGACGCTTTTTTCCGCTTTGACATAAATTGTCCTAGATATGGTGTTGCTGTGCTTATAGCACAAAATTAGCACTCGCCACTCGCCAATCGTCGAGTAACTTTTAAAACATGGCGATTAACTTTATTGTCGTCACTCGCCAAATTTAATAGACACCACTCGCCAAATGCGATGGTTAAACGATGTATCAATGCCAGTGAGACACGCTCAAGGGATGCCGCGGACGCGCTATAGCGCATAAAATACGCAAAAAATCGGCGATGGGACGCAAAAAAATGGAGCTTACGCGTCCGGCGGGACGCGCAATTTTTGTCAAAAAATTGCAAAAAAGGTAAATTTTATTAAAAAATCGCGAAATAACGAATATTTTTCGGCAAATTCCGTCAAGAAATTCACGAAAAAAGGCTAAATTTGTTACAAAATCCCGAAAAAAAGACGATTTTTCTCAAAAAATTGCAAAAAACGACAAATTTCGTCCACAAATCGCGATAAAACGGCAAATTTTGTCCAAATTATTCGCGAAAAACGGCAATTTTTATCAAAAACTTGTGATAAAACGTTAACTTTTGTCAAAAAGGCACATTTCGTTAAAAAAATCGCGAAATTATGAATAATTTCCGTCAAATTTCGTCAAAAGATTCGCGAAAAAATGGCTGATTTTGTTACAAAATCCCAATAAAAAGGCAATTTCCTCAAAATATCGCTAAAAAACGAAAAATTTCGTCCAAAAATTGCGATAAAGTGGCAATTTTCATAAAAAAAATCGTGATAAAGCGGTAACTTTTGTCAAAAGATCAAGAAATCTCGACACATTTCGTCAAAAGATCGGGAAAAACCAGCATATTTCGTCAAAGAATCGCAAAAAAGACATTTCTTTAAAAAATCGCGAAATAACAAATAATTTCCGGCAAATTTCGTCAAAAGATTCGCGAAAATGGCTAATTTTGTTATAAAATCCCAGAAAAACGGCAGATTTCCTGAAAAAATCGCGAAAAAACGACAAACTTCGTCCAAAAATCGATAAAAAAGGCAAATTTTGTCAAAAGATTCGCGAAAAAACAATTTTCATCAAAAAATCATGATAAAACGGTAACTTTCGCCAAAAGATCGCGGAAAGTGACAAATTTTGCAAAAAAAAAAAAAAATCGCGAAAAACGGCAAATTTCGTCAAAAAAAAATCGCTTATAAAAAGAAATTTCGTCAAAAAAATAGCTTTAAAACGCAATTTTCGTCAAAAGGGCGCACACACACAAAAAGTTAATGCCAGGATAGAATTTTTCTGTTCCAAAAGTTAAATTTCCTAATTCCATTTTTTTTTTCTTTTTTTTTTTTGCTGCTTTAAAAACAGATTTTCCTGCTGCACAATCTGTTTTTGATTGTTCCAAATCTTTCTCAGTGAATGTAACTTCTGAAAACACCCCTTCATTAAACAAAAAGTACCCCTTTACTCAACAAAAGTATTTTTTTTTTTTTTCAGGAAAAATGTCTTTTTTAATAAATCAGTTTTGCTCCTTTTTAAAAGAAATGCGAACAATAGTGATACTTGTTATCTTCTACAATCAAATAAGCATTATTTTATAATTCAATTTGTATCTTGCACATTTTTTTTTTTTAAAAAGTAAAGAAAATTTCTCTTAATAGTTTTTAAAAACAATTAATATTGGCTTTAATTATTTGTACATTATTAAAACAATAATTATTATATTTAATTTTTCTTTTGCAAATGAACAAGTTCAATTTTTGCATCTAAAAATATTACTTATTATTAGTGGGGATCTGCTTTTGTAAATAAGGGACCCAGGATTTTTCAAGTCCAGCGGCATCACTGCACGCTGCATAATCGTCTAATGGTGAAATAATCTAAAATTCGATTAAATGAAGTTTTTATTTAATCGAATGGCAAGTAAAAGATATTAATAAATTACAATGTTGATAGTTAAAAAACCCACAATTTTGTATGAAATGTTATGAATTTTTTATTGGCCAGTGATTAAAAAAAACTGGTCAGTGAAAAAAAAAAACTGTGTACTGGTCAGTGGCCACTGGGTAAAAATGTCAATTTTGACCTTACGTTTTGCAAATTTTTTGTTATAACTATATCTCAAGAACTAATGGACGAAATTCCATCAAATTTCAGATTATGTTAGGTCTTGACATAAGGAGATGCTTATTAGGTTTTAGTATAAATTACCCAACATGAGGCACTACTAAGCTCATTTTCTCAGAATATTAATTAAATTTTGCGTTTTAGGCTTTTCGGGTACCAGAATCTCAGTAGGCTAGGTCAAATGTTCGAGGAAATTAGATAGTGGGTAATTTTGGGGTCACCACGTTTTTTTTTTTTTTTTTTTTTTTTGTAAATATTAAAATGTACTTATGAGATAGAAGAAAGTTTTGGGATTGACACATCCAACTAGTTTAATCATTAAATCAAATTATAGGAGTGAGTAGAGTGGAATGGAGCAGTGCGAGAAATAGGACAGTAGGATTTTCTTTTTATATATCATTCTAAACATATCACCAATCGCATACTAGATGAAGCAGTGATATTCCAATCTTCAGTTGAAGCAAGTTGCTGATCTGCATAACCATACAGTTGTATAAAGAAAAAAATTATTTCAAAAATAAGTTTGCTTCATATAATTTTATTCTTTCTGTATATTAGTGAATTGTTTATGAATAGGTGTAATTGTTTCCTTATTTATGGAACATTACAATATATATAATTCATAATTTAAACTGAGTCTTTAAAAGATGCATTTTGTTTATACGAGAAGTTTAATGTAAAAGAAGGTAATGGGGAGGAATGGGACATGCCCATTCCTTCTTTTTAATAATATGAATGTAAATCGTTAATATACGAATATATAATATGAATGTAAATTGTTAATATACGAATATTTTTAGAGGATAATATATTAATTTATTTCGAAATGTAAATAAATTGTATTGAACTTATAATTTTTTAATGTCTTCTGTCACTGACATTACTGAATTTTCTTTTTAGCGTGGAAGGTATTGAAATTTGATATTGTAGCAGATTGTCAGTCTACAATCTTTATTAGACTGTATATGTAGCCAACACTAGACAATTTGTGCCTTATTGTTTTGGTTTGTAACTGTCCCATACCTTCCTGTTAGTGGAGAGTTTTAGACACATTTCGAAACTTAAAATTTCTTTAATTGTAAAATTGTTTCTGCAAATTATATTTCTATATTGTCCAAGGACATTAAGAAAGTGTTTCAATTTGTATTATGCAAATTGAGATTTTTGTTTTTGTGTCAAAGTTGATTTTCTTATTTTGTAAAAAGTGTCCCATTTCTATCCACTCTCCCCTAAGCTTTATTTTAATCAGTCGTATTCAATGTGTAATTTATTAGAGTATTTGTACCGGGTGTCCCAAAAATGACTGATGGATTTTAAAATTCAATAACTTGAAAACGGTGACAGCTATTTAAAAATTTTTTGCAGGAGGGTTATGTATAATGTAAGGAGTTTTTTACCTTAATTTTTTTAGTTCGAATTTCAAACAATAGATGGCGCTGGCAACGATTGTAGGCCAGGTGATCAGTGCTGAGTAAGGTCAGTTTCGGCGTCGACCTGGGCTTCAATTGCCATCAGCGCCACCTATTTTTTGAAATTCGAACTAAAATCAAAAGTTACTACGGAAAAAACTCCTGACATTATACATAACCCTCCTGCAAAATTTTTTTTAATAGCTGTCACCGTTTGCAAGTTATTGAATTTTAAAATCCATCAGTCATTTTTGGACAACCGGTATGTTACACACACACATAGTCTGACTCTTTTTATACCAAAAGCAAGTGAATTATAAAAGTCTTCATATTAACCGTTACTCGTAATACCTTTAAAGATAACAAATATCTTAAATGCACACACATAATCAAAATAATTATTACTATTAAGATTAAATGAATTAATATAATAAATATTCAGTCTTATGTTTATGGCAAGGCATAAAATTTCAACTTAAAAGGTTCTCGCCAGACAAAAATTTTTATTCGCCACCATTTTACATTCATTCAGACAACAACGTCAGCCCCCACACGTGCGCAGAAAATAAAATACTTATGACAAATTTAATTTAAATTGACGATTGTTAGAAGGAGCTATTTGTTAAACCAGAATATTTTACATTTATAAAAAGTATGGGATATTTCTAACTACTTAATGGTCGCATTAAATTACGGTTTAAAAATTCAAATTCATTAGTGCCACCACTTTTATTAAAAAATATATTCATCTTATTTTATGACAAGTAAAATGATACCAGAACAAAAGCAATTACGCTATATTATAAAACTGGTGGGAATCAAGCAAATCTGAATAAAAGTCGCGAAACCATCGATGTCTCGGGCGCGATGATTAAATGATTAAAATATTAACAGATGTAGTAAGAAAAACTTTCTATTGAGAGAAAAAAAAAAAAAAAAATAAATAATTGTAATTTAAGAAATTACCCCAACCATTTGAAAAATGTTTCACTCGATACATTCATCTATCATTTTAAGCTAAATACCAGTTGTTTTATTGTGTATTATCCGTGCCACTGCTATAAATGACTTTATACATGCTGCAATTTGAAGGTACGGTTCGTTTAAGTTATATCACTCTATTGTCGCCAAGCATAAAAGTTGGCGACGAAAGAAACATTTCAAACTATTTAACATTGTTGGTGCAAAAGTAATCATTATTAAAATACAGCTTTGGCATATACTGTTATACTTGTAAGACTTTGGCATATATTGTTTGATTTTACAGAGCAGAATTTTGGTGATGGAGGTTTTAAACCAAAATCGATCGCAGCACATGCATCTGTGAATGGGTCCATCAGACATCGAATCAAAAAAGTTTTTTCCCAGTTTTTCCCAAGCCGATTGCTTTTTAGTTTTCTTTTTAGGTGGTGGAAAATCAAGAGTAATAGCTATAACATTTTCCGGCTTGTTAGAATCACTATTGGCACTCAAATTTTCCTGGTTAGAACCGACCGATAGTAAAACGCCATGGCTAGTGGATTGGTCGCCCTGGCGACATGATGTTTTACAATTAATCGGTTCGGCATTAAATTGCTTCCTTTTTCGTGATCGCCTTTCAACACGTAATTGGTTTTCAGCGGCTCAATAATCTTTTGATTTTATCATTTTCTGCATTGAAAGACGTTTTTGCGCCAAACCAAATACAGTATTACTCAGTTATCCCGTCGACCAATTTCGCCAAATGATACGAATCGCCAAACTAATAAGCAACTTATACATGTTGACTGTGTTTAATATCATTGAATGCGATATTCACGTTCATTCATTTCTTTGGCTTCGGCTTTTTCCGTATCTGTTAATTTCCGTCTACCCATTTTTAAATTTGTTAGTTTTCTCCTTTATTACAATGATTTTAACCATTTTAATTTACTATTCAAATAAAAATTCTTCTAAAAGTAAAGAATTTAATTTAAATTCAAATAAAAATTCTTCTAAAAATAAAGAATTTAATTTAAATTCAAAAGTGGTAACATCATTCAAAAGTGGTAACATCATTCAAAAGTGGTAACATCATCGGGTCCATTCTCCCGAAAACAACAACCATTTTTCAAATGGTTAAAAAAAAAAAATGCCGAAATTGCTAAAACGAAACATATGTTCTGCAAAAAGAAAAATAATAACATTAACTCAAATTAAGCTTGCTATAAGATTTCATTGGTTATAGAAATACATACCAATGACAAGTTCATGTACTATTAGCATTTCAGCTCTGTGTAGCGCTGTCTTTCTGCGCGGAAATACCACTTATCATTTGCATCTGTAGGGTCAAACTCTGTCAGGGTGGGTCCATTAACAGAAATTCTTGAGCAAATCATTCATTGTCTCAGTCTTCAGAGAGTTCCTGTATGCTGCCCTGAGTCTGTTGTGACATCTGAACCCTCTTTCACATGAAGCTCTGCTGACTGGTAAAACATCACAAAATGTTACGATCTGGAGCAAATTGGGGAATCTTGCTGAATATTTTTCAGTGTATACTTTCTCAATCATCTCTTTCAGTGTCAGTGATGGGAACACAAATTCAGATTCTGCTCACTCTGCCAATACAATATCTACTTTTTCAGTAAAGTGATTTGGGTTCAAATACATAAAGAACTTCTTTATCTTTTCTATCCCAAATTCAATATTTTTTTTCTTTGGGTGGCCAACCCACAATGTCATAAATATGCACACATCTAACACATCTGATGACATAGATTGCAGTCTTTCTGTAATATATATCTTTGTACATCTAATTAATGCCCCTTTTAAAGTCCGAAACTCTTCCTCCCCATTTTATATATTTGTCAACTGCACATCTTTGATTGTCCATGAAATGGATAGCTGGTCTAAAAATTCCTGTTCGCTTGTTTCAATACTAGATTCGAGGTCTGTTAGAACTGATATGTAATGTTCAATTTTTATTTTCAAAGATGAAATGGGAAGTTCCTTGTTGTGTAATGCCACACTTCAAGAATTCAATTTCCGGTGGAAATCCAACAGAAAGTACAGAACTTTAAAAAATGTATAATCTTTCAAACTTTTCAGCAAATCCTTAGCTTTAATACTGTCATTGTCTTTTCCATGGGCCACTTCTTCAAGATGGCCTACAACAGTGTTCCAAGATTGCAAGAGAGCTTTTACTGCACTTTCTTTGCTGGATAACCACCTAAAAGTGTGAATATCACTCAGTATAAGAATTTTTTCTCCTAGAATTTCTGTTCTTTCTTTTAACATGTGAAGTCTTTTAGCAGAGGCATGGTAAAATTTAAAATACTTCTAACAATTGAATCAAATGTTTTAAGATATTCAACTTGAACATATGAATCCAAAACAGTTAACTGCAAACGGTGTGCAAGGCAGTGAATGTTTATCAAGGACAAATAGGGACAAAAAGATTTCATTTTCATTGCTAAACCTGATTTGTATCCAACCATATTTGGAGCACCATCAGTACCCAAGCCTACAATATGACACCAGTTTCTATATAAATTTGGACTTATAATCTTATTTAGAAAATCAGTTATGGCTGTGAAATAATTGGATGAAGTAGAATTTGGCAGCTGTATTAATCGTAATATGCGTTCTTTGTTATGATTACACAGGACAACAAAAAAATTTTTTTTGTAAATGGTCTGACATGTTTTAATGAATTTAAGATATTTCAACCTCCATGAACCCGAATATGGCATCCGTTTCCGTACATCAGGTAAGGTTTTGCTGTGAAGTTGAATTGAAAAAAACAAATATATACTACAGAATTGTAATTAGCTGAACCGAAAAAAATGTACGTATGTTAACAAAAAACATGTTTAGTTAATTACATAGTTAATTAACAACTAATAGACAGGAAAACATTCGATTAGTTCACTGTTTCGTCATTGTGCAACACTTATGGTAGGAATTTCCTGTTCGTTGAGGTCCGAGCATGGACGGCAGCAGGAATGTCTCTTTGGAGATTCCAACAGTAATCCGCCATCATTACTGCATCCCAGCAACCTTGGTATCTGTTCTCCATCTCCTTGATCTCCTGATGAAAATGCTCTCCCTGTTCATCACTCATGGAGCCCAGGTTGTTAGGAAAACGATCCAAATGCGAGAATAGGTAATGCATTTTAATGCTCATGTTACATCCGAGGTTTCTGAATGCTGTTATCATATTGTTCACCAGTTCAACGTAGTTAATGGCCTTCGTGTTGCCGAGAAAGTTTTTCACAACTAGAACAAAAGCCTTCCATGCTTCCAGTTCCACTTCACTCATATGTGTTTCGAGTTGCGTATCTCTCATTAGCTGACGGATCTGTAGACCATCATAGATGCCAGCTTTCAGCTTCTCAATGCTCAATCTGGGAAAAACCTGGCACAAGTGCATGAAGCAGTCACCATTTTTGTCGAGAGCTTTGGTGAATTGCTTCATCAACCCCAGCTTAATGTGCAATGGAGGAAATATGATCTTCGCTCTGTTCACAAGAGGAGTGTTGATGGCGTCCGCTCTGCAGGGCACCATGTCCTCCCTAAGAGGCCAGTCCTTGATTGTGTAATGATGAGCCCTGTCCCTACTGTCCCTCTTCAACAAGCTCTTCACAGAAATATTGTAGGAAGTCTTGATGTCTGTTGCAGTAGAAGGTGATGCGAACACTCTCAGTGAGACAATTTTTTTCCTTTAATCTGGATGTCAATAGTTCGGCAAATGACTTGGAGAGGTTAAGATCGCGAACGAGATCATTTAGCTCCATTTGTGTGAACGAAACTGGAGTACTACATTCTGGAACCACATAGTCGTCGTCATCAGCAGCAATCCTGATGGGGGAGGATGATTCTTCGTCAATGTCCGGAAGTTCTTTAAACACGGGAACAGGAATGGCTTCAGAATGGGCTACAGGACGACGTGCTGACTGCAGATCTGGATATACCAGGCTACTCCGGTTGTTTCTGTTTATACCAGTCAGATCTACAGCGCAGAAGTAACAATCTGTGACATGGTTGGTAGGCTCCCTCAAGACCATAGGAATTCCAAATTTCAGAGCCGTCTTCTGGCCTTTGGTCCACGCACGAAGATACTCGGTGCATTTCTTGCATACTTGGGCATGTGGTGCCCAACCTATATCTTGGTCACCTAGTGCCATTTGGAAGTAAGCAAGGTAGGTGCGCTTTATAAAATTGGTGATTGGCTTCCTGTTTGGTACAAGGGTGTATTCGCCACAGATATAGCAAAATACATCCGGCTTATTCCTACATGATCTTTTTGAAGACGCCATTTACTTCACATAGATCCTGTAATGAAAGAAAATCTATCATTAGTTATCCAGGGTAACGAAATACGACTTCTCGGAATGCAACACACACAAGTACTGCAATGAAGTATAGACATTTATGCCGGAAATCACTTAGCCTAAATTGACCTGATAGAGCGAAACCGTTTTGGGTTTTGGATTCAGGGTATGAAAATGAACATATATCAGCTGGAAAAAATTAGACCATTTTTTGGCTGTTGACCAGTGTTATCTTTTGCATCCATGTATCGAACATATACATTTGTATGCTGAATAGATGATCGATCAGTAGAACCATTAACAAGAATGACAACATGTGTACACTTTTTAAAGTTTTCCACTAAATCTAACATCAAAGTTTCAGTAATAAAATGGATAAAATACCTGCATTGTTTTTCATTGCCATTCTGTGTTAAAATATTCACATTTAATTTCTCAGCCTAGCACAAAAGATCTACAAGGTTTTTCATGTTTTGCAGCATAGTACGCAAAATTGAATATATTTTTCAAATGAGAAAACATCAGTTGATCCATTTTCTTCAGATATTTTGCCATTGGTGTTTCTAATGGGCATGTTTTTGCCTTTACAATGGCAACAGTTTCACAATGAACTGTGCTTTGGTTGTGAAAAACAAAAATGACTCTTTTTTTTTTTTTTTTTTTTTTTTTTTTTTAAACGGCCCAATAAAGCAAGCCATCTATCCACTTTTTATTAACATTAGTGGAAGGCACCTGCTGGCAAATTTCGCATTTTGCAAGACTAGTTTTATTATATAAATACCATGCAGAATGACTAAGCACTCTTTGTAGAATTTTCTTTAAATTGGAACTGGTGACTCGAAATCACTGCCACATTTCTTTTAGCAGAACTGGAAAAAGGAAAAAGGGAATTATTGTTACTATTAAATTCATTCTCACTTTCCTTAACTTGAGTTCTCAAGTGTTCACTTTCAACATTTGTGATCTCATCTTTATCACATTTTTTCGTTTCGTGTATTACTTTTAGTAAAAAAGGCTCCATATTATTCCTTTGTCTTTTCTACAGGTATTAATAAAAATATTAACTAAAGCACCACTTTAATTATCGCCAACTACCACAGAAGAAGAAAAGTGCTAAATCGAAAGAAACAAAAAGGAGAGAACACACACACACACACATATATATATATATATATATATATATATATATATTTACCGTATTTCAGGCAGCTGCGCTTAGGTGACAAAAGCTGAACCTCTTTCGCAGGAGTGAAGAGCGATATACTTCGGTTTCGGCGCGTGCGCTGTACGAAACTGGGGACGGGGGAGTGGTGTGAATGCAGACAGGGGAATTTCATTCTTCCGTATTAAACACGAAGAAGTAGGCGATGGAGCATTTTTACTTCTATTGGAAAATAAATACCATCTCGTCATTTGCTTCTTTCAATCGCTTCATTTGCAAATACTGTCGGGTAATGCTGTGCATAGTTTGATTTGAACCATAACATTTTAAAGACGAAAGTTACTCGCCAACCTTAAATATTTACTCGCCAATGCCGAGCTGGCGAGTGGAAATTTCGCGCCCTGCTTTATGGTGTGCCTCCCATAAGACGGGTATTTTCTTTTGACAAATTTATGATGCTGAAGTGTATGACTTTAAAGAATGAATAATTTCAAAGGACCTGAACGGCGCCATAGGGGGCTGTGCATATATAACGTTATCATTTTAGGGGGGAAAGAGAGGGTCTGACACATGATATCGTAAGATATTTCTAGGGGAAGGGATCGTTTTGATATCGATATCATTTTTGACCCAATCAAAATTGCCTCTTTTTATTTGTAACACGGTATTTTTTTTTTTTTTGGGGGGGGGGGGGTGAAAATAGTATTTTTTTTTTTTTTAGTTTATCTATTTTTATGAAAATACAGAATTATTATTAAAATGTCTAAACTATTATAAAATTATCCAATTCTGAAACATGATATACCTTAACGTTTGATATTCCTATTCATTTCTATTTTTAAAGCAGTCTTTAAGATTGCTTAAAAAGCCGTCAAAAAATGTAACAAAGTTGCAGTTTTCAAACAAATTTGATTCGAATGTATTTTTTCTCTTTATTAGATTATATAAAAATTATAATTTTAGGATATTTAGAGTTGATATACTGTGGTGGTCATAATTATAAGGACAACGCAAAAATTGCCAAATCTTGGTTATATTTGGAGGGAAACTTATGCAAATTTAATGACTGGAAACCAATGAAAAATGAAGATTTTTTAAAACTTTTTTATGGAAATATGTGTGGTAAATTCATATTTATAAAATGCATTATGAATTTATACAGCCATCTGATATGGACAAAATTATAAGAACAACTGCATTTGTGTGTTCTAAAAAGTAAAATTTGCATTTTTTTTGCTCTGCACACGGAATTTACAGACGATATAAATGTGCAGTAAGCGTTTGGGATCGTATTATTCTGTTTTTCAATCGTGCCGTAAGGTGCAAAGCTTTTGGAGTTTCAGAAAGGAAAAATTGATGCATTTCAAAATTCAGGACTTTCTGTATACTAAATTGCTACAAAGTTTAATAGATCAAGAACGGTTATTTACAATTATCTTTAAAATACCGGCAAATATGGACGACAAAGACATACAAGCATGCCATCTTCTGTTTCTGTACGAGGGTAAAGAATGATAATAAGGCGAGTTTGCTCCAAAAACACAAAAAAAAAAAAAAAAAAAAAAAAAACACGTGAATTGAACTTAGAATTCAAGTGCTCGAACTGTTCGACGTGTTTTACAAAAAGAAAGAAAAAGGTTCGCTATAATAAACATGTGTCAAGACCGCCTCTTACAAAAGGTCATGGGAGACTGAGGAATGAGTTTGCCAAAAACTGCAATACTACGGGGGAAAAAAAGTAAGATTCTGTCTTTTAAGATGAGAAAAAGATTAATTTGGATAGACTAGATTGTTTTTGCAACTTCTAGTATGATCTCTGTAGAGAAAAAGAATTTTCTCAAAGCATGTATTTGGAAGTGACCCAGTAACGGTTTGGAGAAGTTTTACAACTGATAGAACTACCCCAATAGTTTTTGTGCAGGGTTAGGAGGAATTCTGAGATATACATTGATGTTGTGGGTGATAATCTTTTACCAGAATCACCGTTAATAGCGATTGAAGGCTATTTTTTCCAGCAGGACAATGCCTCGGTTCATGTTTCCCAAACTTCAAACTCGTGGTTTGATGCTAATTTCGTGAAGCTACTTCGTTGACCGTCCAGAAGTCCTCATCTGAATCCAGTGGAAAATCTGTTGGGTATTCTGGTACACAAAGTATGCAAAAATGGTATATAATCTAAAAGGAAAAAAGGTCACTCAAAATTTTCCAAGAACGTTCTTAAGGAATTGTCAAACTCCATGAAGTCAAGACTGATAAAAGTGATTGAGAAGAAGCGGGGAGATTATTAATTATCAGTGTGTTTCAGGTAAAAACATTCACTGTCTTTATAATTTTGTCCAATTTTTTACAATGACATATTTTGTTAATTGTGACAAAACATTCATATTTTGCATTTTCCGATGTTTTACATTCTACAATAATTTCCAGTATAAAAAAGCATTTTGTGTATAAATTTCACTTTATTTAGATCAGAAATAAATTTTTTCTGCGCAAAATTAAATTGTTCTTATAATTCTGACCACCACTGTAAGAGCAAAAAATGCAAAAGCCGTCTTATAGATTTTTAAAAATAGCTACTGCTTCTTGTCAGTTGCCCTAACGTGAATTATAATTTTAAGAGATGAAGTTAGTAAGACGAAGTACATACAAAATGAAAACGAAAAATGTTGTTAATAAAATTTAATTCTATTTTATTTATTTATTGCGTATGTGGTGAGTCATATGATATATTACTTACCCATCATACGTAGTATAGGGTAAGTCTTGCAATCGTTTTGAAAATCGAAAAAAAATTTTTGACGGATTTACACGTTTTAGATAGTGGAGATTCCGAAAAACATATTTTTAGAAAAAAAATTTTGCCGTCTGTCTGTCTGTAAACGCTCTATCTCCCGAACGAATTGAGATAGAGACTTGAAATTTTGTATGTAGTTAGTATGTAAGAATGGGACGAACCCTATTTAATATCAGCAACCTCGATTATCCGGAACTATTTTTTTCGGACTCTCGAAAAATTCGTTCTGATGAAAGGTATATAAAAATTTTCTAATTTTTTTGTTCTAAGGAATGGACGTAAAAGGCAATAAAATAACACACATTTTGCATATAGAACGAAGTCAATCGGATTATTAGTTGCCGAGATATTTTTAATTCTGTTTTCCACATTCTTCGATTTTTCATGACCCTGTATTTCATTCAAATTTCAATTCAGAGGTATATTTTAATTGGAAATGAGACGCTTAATCCGATGCAGTTAATTGTTAATTAATAGAGTTATTATTTTTGGAGTTATAAGGATGTTTCTTTTACGCAGTTCGGTACTACTTGAGTAGTTTGCCGTTTTACATAATTTGTCGAAATTGGTACATCAGCAGTTCTTTAATATAGCATTACTATGCATATTAACAATATTTAAATTTTGTTTATGAATTGCAATGCATTGTATAAATAGTTTCACATGTTTTATTTTCATATATACGTATCCATGATGGGTAAGTATTACGGTGGCCCCCAACGACTAGTTTGTTGTAATAACTGCGTAGCTGCTACATCAGCATAATGTTCTCTGCATGCTGAGTTTTATTGCAAAATGAATGCTAATGAGCTATACCGAAAGAAGGCGAGTTAATATACTTGAAATTCTATTTTAACTGCTTACTTCAAAAGAAGGCGGAATACCGTGCATAATGCTGGTGCCATGCCAGGTCTAAACTATCCTTTTTTAAAGAAGGAAGAATTCGTGAACACATTCTCATTTGTAAAAATTAAGGTTCAAAAAGTCTTCGAGCTATAGTTTTTTTTTTCCAAGGTTAAATCGACAAACACATTGATAATGTTGCAATGTTGTTTTGTTTTCTATGAAAATAAACAAGTGTAATAATTGGAGTAAGTGTCTCTCTTTTTAGGTTATTAGAACGGTTTATTTACTCAAAGATTAACAAATGAAATTCAACTTATATTATTCGAGTACATTTTTTAAAGCTTAGTATTTGTAGTTTAGATTGACTTGACGAATATTTCATCTCGTAGTTTTTAAATTTTTTGGGTGGTTTTCAAATGTATTGCCGTATTAGGTGAAACAAAATTTGAAAAAATAATTTGGTTTAAATATAAAAATTTACTCAGGTATGAGTTACTTATAGTTTACAACATTCTAAGCAGTAGATTATTTGTGAGTTTTTTTATTTATATTTCAGAAATTTCAAGAAATGTCTTGCCCAGTCACTATTTTTTTCATAAGTGTGACCTCTGTAAAAAATAATGATTTTTTTGTATCAATAATTAATTAAAAAATTGCTCAAGGTTCTTACATACGTATTAATAAATCAAAAATATATTAGTAGTTATTTATTTCATAAATTTAAAGCATTTTAATAGTTGTTTATGCCATGAGTGTTACTTTGCTTCTTAAATAAAGGGTATAACTTCTGATTAAAAACAAATTTAATTAAAAATTAATTAATTATTTTCTTTGCAGTTATAATAAAGAATTAGAAAGTTCTAATAGACAAAACAATTATTTTAAGTGAAGTAACAAATGCATTAATAAAATTCTGATTCTTAGTTACAGTAACGTTCATGAAAAGTGGTAACACTCATGACAAGCGATAAGACTCATCTTGCAGCAAACAGCTTTTTTGTAACAATATATATATAAAAAGATTTTAAAAAGTTTAAACTATGATTTTTGTAAAATAGATAGTCCTTTGAAAATTATTTATTAAGAATTAAAATTTGAATCTTAAATAGCACTTACAAAACACGTGTGCAGACATGAAAATACTGTTACAATTTTTAAGTATTTATAAATATATATAATATGACAAAATATATCCCTGAATCATGAATCTATTATAATCATAAATTAAATCTTACACATGATTTATAGTTTTAGAATTACTTAACTTCTTTTCTCATGAGTGTTACTTTTTCCAAGTAACACTCATGTAAGGTAACACTCATGTACGGTAACACTCATGACATTTATTAAGGAATTCTTCACTAAAATAAATTCTAACTGTTTTATTGAAATTTTAGTTGGGCCTATTGATTCCTGAACAAAAAATACAGCATTCCCTAACTTAACATTTTTATACGTTAAAAAATAATAATAAATAAATGGGTAACACTCCTGTAAGAAAATAAAAATACTCATCATGTTGAAATGAACATTCTGATAAATAGCAATTATAGAACAAAATTATCGCGTTCTAAATAAGCGCACTGTAAAGAAGAAACAACATCGTTTTCTCACTACCGTTGCCAACTGCAATATACAAATATTTTGAAAACAAATAATATTAACTTCCCTAAAGTAACACTCATGTTCTGCATATGCGGACACAAAATGCATTTAACCCTCTCATGCATGAATTATTTTCTACACAGTAGAAAAAATCAAACAATCATTTTTTGTGATAAATGAGAACAGTTTATCATGAAAATAGCTTAATTAGAAATGTTTATGCGCTATTTATTAGTATATTCATATGTCCTCATTTGAGGACATTGTGCATCAAGGGGTACATTCGTACTGTCCTCAAACATGGAGACAATATGATTCAATGTTCAATATTTGCATATGTTTTATATGATTTATTCGATATGAAATTATTCCATATATTCTGGACATACTGGTACAGCGCATGTTCCACAAATATATTGTGTTTTTCTTTTGCAATTTTTATCTCTACAGCAATCGGCAAACTTTGCTTGCGTTTTATTGCGATAATGCTTTCCCCCATCTAAACGCAAAGTTCAGGGCACATCGTGTGTATTCCTACGTTTTATTGCTGGTTCTCTTGCAGAGGGTCTTTTTCTTTTATTTTTATTTAGCGCAGCTGTAGCCTTATATATCAAACCCGTTGCAACTGAACTTTTCAATTCCAGCAGGTCTATCCTTTTGGTGTTTTCTGATTTCCTTAGAATCCAAGCATTAACAATGGTGACTTTTATAAAGTGATAAAAAATACGCATGTACCACTTCTTATTTCTGACATCATTACGATAGACGGCTACGAGAGAGTCCATAAGGTCGACCCCAACCATATGCTTATTATACTCAGAGATACAATGTGGACCCTTGATAGAAATCATTTTTTTCCCTTTTTACTGAAACGTGTTAATTGGCCTTCAGTTTCCTTTCCACAGTATGAAGAGATTATATGAACTGGTGTATTATTGATCCATTGGGTGATATTTATATTATCCGAAGATGAAAGAATCGAACTACTACCCCTTCCTTCATTCTTCAGTTGTTTTATTGATTTTAGAGGTTTGTTTGTATGTATGTCGGCCAATTATCTACGCTATGGGATATATGCCCTAAGGGGTGGGGTGCTCTCCGTGGGGGTCTTTCTAAGGGAACCTAACCCGTATTTACGCAAGGTTCGAAGAAAACTACGGAAAACTCCGAACGGTTAGGCCGACGGTCGCGATTGGGTTTGAGCCCAGCACCTACCGTTTACCAGTTTGAGGTCAGAACCCCTCGGGCATTGATTTTAGAGGCTTATCTGCACCAATCAGTCTGTCAATTCTTCTAGCCCCAACATACGATATTCTTAGGGCTTTTAGTTTTAAAACCAACGGTACACTGAAAAAGTTATTATTTGCATATATTTTGCAGTTTGATTGATGCAAATCATGAGTCAAACGAAGTATGACATCACCAGATGCACCACAATCAGATGTGATTGCGCGGTTACCAGTTGCACCTAGAAACAATTCAAAACAATAAATATATACAGATACACCAGCATGACACCACATTTCGTATTCCCATTGGTGAGGCTTCTTAGGTAAATATTGTTTTATAGATGATTTTCGTTTGAATGGAATCATCATCTTGCCCCCACTTTGAAATTTCTCATTATCGGGAACTTTGTGAAATGTCTCATGCAATTTTGTCAAAATCGGTCATATATTTATAGCTTTATCTGTACTGTCTTCAGGAATTGTTATATTATCTATAAAATGTAAGTATTTCCTTATTTTCTCAAAGCGATTTAGAGATATGGCATCTGCAATTAGTGACATTCGAAGTCCATGTTCTGAAGACCAATAATGACGTAATCTAGGGTTTCTAACATATGTCATAACAATCCCAATTCCAAATAAAACTTTCAATTCTTTGACAGAAAGTCTAATATTATCTTTGCCATTTTGACATGCATAAAGATTTATCTGATAGAGGATATCTTTTAAAAGGTCTAAGAAAATAGATTGATAAACATATCTAAAAAATAGTTGTCTTGTATATTCACTTGAAATCTATCACTGAATTGAGGCGAATTATTGGACAATAAGTTATCTCTTTCACTAAAACAAATAATGGGGTTTGCTTCCTTTTCTTGAAGATTTTGTATTAGTAAATGATGATGGAGCTCGATTTACAAGTCCTTCATTATTTGAATCAGAATCACTCTGTGCTGTTGAAACTGGAGCTTTATTTGTAAATTCATCTTCATCAGAAGATGACATTGCATGGGCAGTTACATGAGGAATATGACTCGGATCATCTATTTCAGAATCACTATTTTCCAGATCATCCTCATTCAATTGTCATTATTTCAGCTATCTCTGCTTCAGTTATGTAATCGTTTTTCCTATTTATATATATATATATTTTTTTTTTAACAATCTGCAAGAAATAAATAAATGTAGTAAACAAAAATGAGTTTTGTTTACCTTGGTGCAAACTGTCCTCATATGAGGACAGATATGTTTTATACTATAAATAAAAACCTAATTGAAATATCATAAAGAATTTTCTATCATTACATGCTATATAATGATAAATTGTATAAAAAAAATTACCTTGACTATATTGTGGATATTTCCTAGTCTATTTGTAGCAAATTCCTCACAATATCACTACACTTCAATACTTAGATTTTATTGCAACATTCGTGTGAATTACGACCATCGATATGTTGCCACCATCTATTAAGTTGCATGCAAGGTATTATCTGTCCATAAATAAGGTTCCCATGAATGAATGCTGAAAGAAATTGGTAAATCTAATATTTTATAGGGTAATATTTATCTGTCCTCATATGAGGCCGTATGCATGAGAGGGTTAAATTTTTAACTCTTAGATACTAATTTTAAATATATAAACTATCTATTTGTTTAATTAACACAGGATATTTTACTTTTAATCCATATATAAAAAATTTTAAATGTTTGGAAGCATAAAAAAAGATTGAAATTTTGCGAGTTTTTTATTCAGGACAAGTAAATTCCCATTACTTGCTAACTAAAATACAAAAAAAAGATCACTATTTCACAACTCTGAAAAAATCTAATGAATGCATTGAATTAAGCATAAAAAGATGTGCTACTACCTGATTTTAGAATATCAAAAAATAAATTTATTAATATGAAATTTAGATTTAAACATCAGGACATCAAACTGGCAGTTCATGAGAAATTCACCCTTTTGATCATTTTATTTGGATGACAATCTTGCTTATGAATTTTCAATTTTCAGTCACTTTTAAAATACTGTTGATTTTTGGGGTTTACGATTGCTAAGAATCTTCTCGTAAACTATCGTTAAATCGGGGTTATCTTTAAATCGAGGATACACCAAAACTGCACAAAGGATATTCAATTTTGAAAATTTTATTCAACAGTAATATTTAATTAGGTATCCCTTTTAGCACTGGCTTAGCGTCAGGTCGGGGGGTGATGAATCACTTAACTGCCAGTATAGTAGAGGAGAGAGGGCGGGGACATGTGACCAATTATTGCATTTTTTTACCATTTCTCAAAACTGTTTTGAGATATTGACACAAAAATTGATTCATATGATTTACACTTTGTTTGTCCTTTAGGTGAAACTTCTGAATACCTTTATCAAGAATTTCTGGGATGAGATTCTTCCGCGGATCCGCGGTTTTCAGCTTTTTTGTTATTTTCAAATTTTCTGATTTACCAAAAAAATACAGGACGCGTAATTTCGTCAAAAAATCGCGAAAAAAACGGCAAATTTCCTTAAAAGATCGCCAAAAAACGACTAATTCTCGGCCAATCTTGTCAAAAGATTCGCGAAAGGATGGTTAATTTCGTCACAAAATACCGAAAAACCGGCAGATTTTGTCAAAAATCGCGATAAAACGACAATTTTCGTCTAAAAATCGTGATAAAACGGCGAATTTCGCCAAATGTTTTGCGAAAAATCACAACTTTTGTCAAAAAAAAGCAGGTATCCCAAAATCCATTTTTGACACCTCTAAATCTTTTTGAATGAATGTGACTTCTGAAAGCACCCATTCATTGAACAAAAAATACCCTTATATTCAACAAAAGTATCCTTTCTTTCAATAAATCCGTCTTGCCCTTTTACTTACCCATCATACGTAGTATAGGGTAAGTCTTGCAATCGTTTTGAAAATCGAAAAATTTTTTTTGACGGATTTACACGTTTTAGATAGTGGAGATTCCGAAAAACATATTTTTAGAAAAAAAAAATTTGCCGTCCGTCTGTCTGTCTGTCTGTCTGTAAACGCTCTATCTCCCGAACGAATTGAGATAGAGACTTGAAATTTTGTATGTAGTTAGTATGTAAGAATGGGACGAACCCTATTTAATATCAGCAACCTCGATTATCCGGAACTATTTTTTTCGGATTCTCGAAAAATTCGTTCTGATGAAAGGTATATAAAAATTTTCTAATTTTTTTGTTCTAAGGAATGGACGTAAAAGGCAATAAAATAACACACATTTTGCATATAGAACGAAGTCAATCGGATTATTAGTTGCCGAGATATTTTTAATCCTGTTTTCCACATTCTTCGATTTTTCATGACCCTGTATTTCATTCAAATTTCAATTCAGAGGTATATTTTAATTGGAAATGAGACGCTTAATCCGATGCAGTTAATTGTTAATTAATAGAGTTATTATTTTTGGAGTTATAAGGATGTTTCTTTTACGCAGTTCGGTACTACTTGAGTAGTTTGGCGTTTTATATAATTTGTCGATATCGGTAATCAGCAGTTCTTTAATAGAGCATTACTATGTATATTAACAATATTTAAATTTTGTTTATGAATTGCAATGCATTGTATAAATAGTTTTCACATGTTTTATTTTCATATATATATCCATGATGGGTAAGTATTACGGTGGAAAGAAATGCAAACAATAGTGATACATGTTATCTTCTACACTCAAATAAGCATTAATTTATAATTATATTTGTATCTTGCACATTTATTTTTTTTAAATAAAATTTTTCTCAATAGTTTTAAAAAATAATATTGATTTTAATTATGCATTAATTACTGTTAAAACAAAAATTATTGCATTTCAGTCTTCTTTTCCAAATGAACAAATTCAATTTTTGCATCTAAAAATGACTTATCAGTTAGGACCCACTTTTGTAAAAAAGAGACCCAGAATTTAAGTTCTGGGTCCTGGAGACCCAGGATTTTTAAAGTCCAGCGACATCACTAGATATCTTTAATGTGTAATATCCAAGAAAAAAGCAGGAGAAAGAAATTTACCTTGTGCAAAAGCAAAGCTAAAAAACAAAGAAAATTTCTATTTTTTTCCCTAATACTTAACCAAAAGTGTCTTACTGTTAGAAAATTTCAATAAAAAAAATATTCATGCCAATAACAGGGTTTTATTAATGTTCTGTATCTTGATAAACTAAATTTTCATTAGAGTAAGTATAAATAATTTCTGCAATTCATTTTCCTTGTAATTTAATTTACCAAAAGTGTCCTGAAAAGGACTGAACGATTTAAAAAAAAATCAATAACTTGCAAACTTTTACAGATATTTAAAAAATTCTTGCACGAGAGTCATCAAAAAGGTCAAAAGTTTTTTTCCTGCGATTCTGGATTTTAGTTTGAATTACAAACAATAGATGGCGCTGAGAGCGCTAGGTGCTGTGTTGAGACGGATATTGACGTCACTTGGCACTGAAGCAAAATAAGGAGATTAAAGCTGTGGAGTGGATCTTATTCGAAAATGAACTTTTGCTTTTACCGTCCGATTTTGAATGCAATCCATATAATTCTGGCGTCAGCGCAATAATCCTTCTATAGTAAAAAAAAACTAGCCTTAAAAGGAATGACTCCTGGAATGATGCTGATGTGGAAGATTTCCGGAACTAACGAATCCGGGTTGTCCACTCCTTCCATGAGTCGAATAGACCAATCAGGAAAGGGCTCCGTCTATGCCTCGCCGTATGGGTTACCATAAAGAGAGAAAAGGTTACCATCGCCAACAATCGCCAAGTTTGTCGCCAACTTGGCGATATATCGCCAAATTTGGCGACCAAAATTAGTTGTCAAAAATGACGCCAACTTGGCGATAACTGTAATATTTCGCCAAAGTTTTAATTTCTTTACAACACCAGTCGTTTAATACATCATTTGAGAGGTTTGCAACTGCTTATTCATATAATGGATGTCTTGTGTGTTATCCCCCATTCTGCTCCCCAGGGTGGACGCATTTTTAATTTCTTTGCAACACCAGTCGTGTTACACAAGATTTGAAAGGTCTGCAACTGCTTATTCATATTATGGATGTCTTGTGTGTCACCCCCACACTCTTCTCTCCCCAGGGGGGTCACATTTTTAATTTCTTTACGACACAAGTTGTGTGACACATCATTTGAAAGGTCTGCAACTGCTTATTCATATTATGGATGTGATGTGTGTCATCCCCCACTCTGCCCCCCAGGGGGGCACATTTTTAATTTCTGTACAACACCAATTGTGTGACACATCATTTGAGAGGTCTGCAACTGCTTATTCATATTATGGATATCTTGTGTGTAACCCCCCTCTGCCCTCAGAGGGGGCGCATTTTGTAATTTCTTTACAACACCAATTGTGTGACACATCCTTTGAAAGGTCTGCAAATGTTTATTCATTTTATGGATGTCTTGTGTGTCACCCCCACTCTGCCCCCCAGGGGGGGGCACATTTTTAATTTCTTTACAACACCAGTCGTGTGACACATCATTTGAAAGGTCTGCAACAGCTTATTCATACAATGGGGAATTGGCAACCGCAGCAAGCAGGGGTAGCCAATAATTTGGAATCGCGAAGCGATTACGCGGGGGTTGGCGAGCATAGCGAGCAGGGGGGCGGGGCCCCCCTAGTAGAGAAAAATATTGTTTTCATGGGTACGACTTCTTTGAAATCGAAATGCGTGAAACAACAATGTTCGAATTACCGATTTTTATTTTTTTTACATTCCAAGAATGTAAGTACTTTTGAGAACAGGATATCTTATTTATCTATCTATTTATCATAGCAAACGCGGTAGCGTTTGGTATAATATGTTTAAGAAATAGAAAATGCGAACGTCTTTTCGAAATTTCTAGCGAACCAGTTGACGTACGACAGTGATTTTAGTTTCAAAAGATAGAACTCGACGAGACGAATAAAATGATAGCATTCAAAAAATTATCGCAGTTTACTGTAGTTTTTATTTAACTTTTAACAAGAAAATAAAGACGAAAAGTTCAACAAGCAATGGCTAACGTTATTATGGATGGATTAACTTCGTTTCTGGTTTATTTTTATCGTCTTGATAAAACTTAGAACAGTTTTTTTTTTCATCTTTGTATGTTTGACGGTTTCTGAGAAAATCGAATTTATGTCTTAAACCTCCAATTGAATATTGTCTTTTGCTGTTGCGATTGTAGTTTTTTTATTCATTGCCACCAAGTTTAATATAAAAATTGTCATGTATGTATCATAATTCATTCAAATTAAACAAATCACGTGAAAAACATAGTTATTTGTTTTTATTGCGAAGCTTTTAGTTTCAGTTCTTTAAATAATAAAGTTGTGAAAGCAATGTTATTATTTTTTTGGTCGAATACATATTTTTTTTTTTCAAATAACATGCATTTATATGACCATGGGATGATTTTCTCGAGTGTCCTAACATTTTGAATTTTAGGGTACTTCTAGGTTATCCCGTAGACGAAAAAAATTATCGCCAAATTTTAAGATTAAATGCCAATAATGGATGATTGTGAATGTCACATTCAATGACATTAAATACGATTCACGTGTTTAGAATGTCATTAAGCGATTTTTATTTCGGCTTTTTGTTTGCATTTTTATTAATATTTTACTAATTATTTCTTTTTCCGTTATTTAAAATAAAAAATTATGTCAATGTGTATAATTTGGCTAGTTTGGCGATTTGTATAATTTGGCGAAATTGGTCGACGGGATAACAGAGAAGTAATATTTTACTAGTAGTAGGGATGAGATTTCCGCTTTTTTGGCCACCAGTATAATTTAAGAGAAAATGTCGTTCTCTTAAATCACAAAAATATTCCGATTACATAATATAGCATTTTCTCTAAAATTTTACTGGTGTGCAAAAAAGCGGAAATCTCATCCCTGTAGTAGAAAAAATTGGAGAAAAAACAAGTACATCGGAAAAAAGTATCTGGGAAAAACCAAAATTTCTCCACAGGAACTAAATGTAAGATTTTTTTAATTCTGATCATATAACATTCTCATTTACACAAGGAAAAGATATAGAGTAAAACAAAAACTTCATTCTGTCCATATCTTAAATAGCATTCAATTGATTTTAAATAGGGATTTAATGTCAAATATGCATTAGGGTACTTAGTTGGCACGAAAATTTTGTTATTTTGTCTGATAAGATAACCGGGCTAATGTTTATTAAAAATATATATATATTTACCTTTATTTAATTTTGTTAAATTTTATAAATCGTTTCATTCTGTAGTTATTAATTAAACTTTTCAATACTCTTGATTATCCCGTCGACCAATTTCGCGAAATTTTACAAATCATCAGTTTATTCACCATGTAATTCATTGACATAATTTTTATTTTAAATAACGAAAGAAGAAATAAATTAGTAAAACATCAATAAAAGTACAAATAAAAAGTTGAATTCAAAATCATATTATGGCATAACAAACATGGGTATGGGTAACCTATTTAATGTAAACTGAATGTAACCTTTATGATAATCCGTTATTGGCATTTAATTTTATAATTTGGCGATAATTTTTTGGTCGAAGGGATAATCAGTTATCACCGGTTTTTATTCATTATTTTCTTTTGAAAATAATAGAAAATAGTTAATAGAAGTACTACTTATCCCGTCGACCAAAACCCATCGCCAAACTATAATATTATATGCCAATAATGGATGATCGTGAATGTCGAATCCAATGACATTAAATAGGATGCACGTGTTTAAAACGCCATTAAGGGATTTTTATTTGGACTTTGTATTTTTTATTAAGATTCTACAAATTATTTTTTTGTGTTATTTGAAATGAAAATTACGTCTATATGTATAATTTCGCTATGAGTTTGGCAATTTGTATAGTTTGGCGAAATTGATCGACGGGATAACTAAGTAGTACCTTAATATATATGTATGTAATTGAGATTTCAAAACTAAGCTTTTGCGAAATTGACGTCAGAAGAATATCGCACAATGTCGTGTATATATGGCATCTGTGCCAGGAAAGCATCAAATGAAAAAAAACACATGGTCATGTAAAAAACTTTTGTGATGGTGTGAAGTGAATGTAACATTTACGATCAGCAATTATTGGAATTTAAAAGTATTTTTGTTTGAGATATTGTCAAAAAAGCATTGCAAAGATATACTTTCCCTCTCCCTTCCATTTCCAAATGAACTAAATTTCAAATTATGAAAAAAAAAAATCAGAGTTTACTTAAAACCGTGCATAAAAATTATAGCAATTATCCTAATTTTTCTAATAGAAATTCTCAATTTTCCGTTATTAACAAACGCTACTTTAAAATCGCAAATTTAATCGGCTAAATCGCCAAGTTGCATAATGATCATCGCCACTGAATATTTAAATAATGCCATATTTTCAAACTTATCGGTCAAAAAACAGTGGAACCTTGGTTTACGGCCCCCTCTGTTTTTGACAAGTTCGGTTTATGACCAACTTCAGTGATCAAAATTTTACACTTTTGGCGTAGGATAACTCGATTCGCGACCAAAGCTGTCGAATAGTTCAGTTGGCAACGCTCAAATAACTCTTATTATATGTCAAGTTTGGAGTAAAGTGCGCGTATCAGAGTGCTTTGTGACCTTCAGTACAGTAGAAAAATTAACTTATTGTTTTAATTTTAATCAGTTTCGCGAAAATTTTAGCTTTTATTATGACTTCTAAGAATGAAAAAGCGTTTAGTGATAGCAGTAGTAAGAAGCTTAATCGAATTACTGATCAATTATGAAAAGAAGTAGTGACAAAACTTAAGAACGATGATAGTGGTCGATAATAGCTAAACAATACGGTGTAGATCATAGGTTCCCAACCTTTTCTGGATCAGCGCCCCCTTTCCAAGAGAAAAAAATGCCAACGCCCCCCTCCCTCTTCCACAATAGTTAATTATACAAAATGTTAAAATATTGTTGAATATTTATCTGAATCTTATCTGTCTATTTATCTATTATGAATCATGAAGTAGAAGTTAATTAAAACGACCATCAAATGCAGTAAAAAACTGTTTATTAAAAATTTAAAAATAAACACAAAATCAATAAGTATTTCTGAACAAAGAACGAAATAGTTGGGGCTGATGGCGTTTTAACAATTTGCTCATGTCAAATTTCAGTTTCTTTAACCCTTTGGGGACGAGCGACATTTATACGTGCCTCAAAAAGGCTTAAGAATCCTTGTTTATCTCCACCAGTAAAATTTTACTGTAAAATTTGACTTGTTTAATCAGAGCATTTTTTCCTTTAAATAAGGGACGAATTTCTCTATTTAAAAGCCGGTGTCAAAACATTAAAAATTTCGTAAAAGGCTCCCGTCTCGAAGGGGTTAACACAGTCACAAATTGTCAGGTTCAAAGTTGTCTGTTCCTTTTCTTAGACAGTAATTTAGCTACTGCACGGAACCCATTCTCAGCCAAATGTGATGAAGAAAAAGCAATTAAAATTTTTTTATACGCTCGCTGTCGCTACCAATCTAGGTTAGAGAGCTGTATTGGCTTGGAAGTTAGAATTCTTGGTATCCATTTCTGAATTTTACTCTTACAAGGAAGGTCTCCATACGGGCATACCCCGAAAAATCTGAAAAAAATTACACAATGTACTTCTTGTGTAGATATATACGTTTATAAAAAAATTTCCGGCGGAACCTCCATTCAGTAACCGTAAAAAAATGATGAAAATTTTGTTATTTGGCGATTTATCGCCGGTTGGCAATGTAATGTAATTTAAAAAAAAAAAAAATACTTTATGTCAAATACACTTCAAGAAAAAAAAAGTCTCATGTTGAACTTCTTTTGATAAGCTTAATTTAAATAACTTTAGTTTTGTAAGTTTTAGTTTGTTTGAAGCATAATTTTGTAATATCGAAATTTTTATGCATTTATGTTCAAATTTATTCATCAAAATTTGAGATTTAAAACGATATTCATAATTTAAATTTAATTAAATTTGTTTCAAGCTCAAAGTCCAATTGAGAATTGTCCATTAGGTTTTGTTGCTATGGAAACATATGACGTTTATTTTTGAATACGCTTAAATGTATGCAAATAATTTTTCTCAGTATGATTTTTTTTAGCTATGAAAACATTTTTTTCTAGCTATTAATTAAATAACTACTTCAACGAGTAATATATATATATATTACTCGTTCATTATCATATCAGTCTCTCATTGTTTATGTTTAAATTCATTAAATACCATTTACACGCAAACTAAATATCCAACAGTTTTCGAGTTTCATTATAATCGATTTCTTTTGGCGAGGAAAAGGGCTGCTCGCCAAATCGAGTGACTCTAATCTTTTCACGCCAAACATTTGAAAATATTTTATTTTTTTTACACAATGTCTAATGTGATTCCTCCACTAATTTTGACTGATCCTTTATTACATACATAAGGACTTTAAATAGTATTTTTTTCATAAAATTCTGGATATGCCCAGTATGGAGACCTTCCTTGTTAGTTATCATTTGATGTGGGTTTCACGCTTTCCTCTTCCAAATATGATAATACTGCTGTATCTCCTTTTCGCGAATGGGTATAAAAATGAACTCGGTATATTCAATGTCAAGAACAACCCAAATCTAAAGTTTGGTGAAAATCCGAGGGTTAGTTCTTGAGATAAAGCTGAAATCGTGAAAAAGGCAGCATAGCAGCGTCACTTTTTGAGAAATTTTCAACAAAATGTAAATTGCATCTATTCATGTTAAGAGCCCACAATAGTCACAGGAAAAGTACACAAAAAGACCCGGATGACCATGTAAAGTCTATGGGAGCGTTCTTTTCGAATATCTCGCTCCAATTTTAATATTTTTGCTTGATTTTTTAGCACAAGATAGCTGAGGGCGATCCACAACCGGGCTAGTTTTTACTTTTTCGATTTTGGTTATATATTTTTTATATTACGATAGTTTCAGTTTCAGAACCGGTTTAAACCGGTTTTGAAAATTAAAGTATTTTTTTAAAGAAAATCTGAAACAAAAATCAAAAAAGTAAAAACTAGCCCGGTTGTGGATCGCCCTCAGCTATCTTGTGCAAAAAAATCATGCAAAAATATTAAAATTGGAGCGAGATATTCGAAAAGAACGCTCCCATAGACTTTACATGGTCATCCGGGTCTTTTTCAGTAATTTTTCTGTGACTATTGTGTGCTCTTAAGGACTAATAAAATTTGAAATTTGGTGCAAATCTATGCAGTAATTCTTGAGATAAAGCTGTTGCGGAAATCGTGAAAAAGGCAGCATAGCAGTGGCATCTGTTCAGCGATTGACACCAAAAACTAATCGGCATCAATTTATATCAGGAACTATCTTTATATAAATTTTTATTGAATTCCGTGCATTAGTAGTTAAGATAGAGCGCCCACAAAATGTATGTCATATGCAGACAGAATCACAGACAGACATTTTTTAGAAACATGTTTTTTTTTTGGGGGGGGGGGGGAATCTCTGACCCCTAAAACGTGTCAATCCGTCCAAAACCGGATTTCGAAAATTTTCACGAATTCAATATTTTTTTCTTGTAAAGATAGAAGAAAGTAAAAATAGGACATATTTTTTCTATCCGCACGCATTTATTCCAATGTTCTTGTAACCTAGAAGGCTTCATGGGTTCATTTGAAAAAAAATATTTTGGCAAATTAAGCACATAGGTAATGATTTGTTTGTGGGAGAATGCCTAGATTCATATTTCAACTACTCAATTCTGTACTGCCGGTATTTCTTCTTCGATTAAGATATTTTAAAATACATAATTTTTCCCTATTTAACGCGGAAGAACACGCGCTTACCAAGGGTAGAAATGGTTTTAACCTTGTCATCAATAAAATAAAATTATAACGTTCATTTTATTTAGGCGTAGACAATCCTTACAAATTTTGCGATAAAATAAGTTGAAGATTTCTTTTAAAAGATAAGTGGTTATGACTGCAAAAATCATACGCACTCCCCGGGTCAAAAAGACCCGGAGCGTGTACTCCCGGGTTAAATCTCTATAAATAAAAGGAATTCCGAGGATAATTAATTGAGGCACAGGGGAAAGCAAATCTTGGCAATGCGCCAACTCGGTCCAGAGGAAGCAAATCTTGGCAATGCGCCAACTCGGTCCAGAGGAATATCATTAAGAAATATAAAACAGATAATGTATTTATCACAAAAAATCGTCTGCTAAGAAAATATCAACACTTTAACACGAAACTAACGCAATCGTTGGATACATGTTCCCTCCCGTGTTTCTCATTGCTCATTTTAAGTATTTTTAGAGTTTAATATTAGTTGTTGTTTTTAAAACTGAAATCATACAAATTTCAAGTTCGTTTAATATTGCTAATACGGACCCGGGCAACGCCGGGCGGGTCAGCTAGTTTAAATAAATTTACTTTTGAACAAAAATTTATAGATATAATTTTTACTACTTTCACAAAGAATAAGCAATTTTTTTGAACATATTCAAATCACTTGTTTGTTTAAAAATCTGTTCAGGCATGTTATACTTCAGAATTTTTCGAAATACAAATTAATAAAAAAATAATTCTGTTTAAAACTTTTACCGAGCCAATTATCGCAAATTTTCTACTGCACCATTGGGACCGTTCAAGTATTACGTAAGCACTAAAGGGGGAGAGGGGGGGGGGTCCAGAGTCTGCTTATTTTTTCTTACAAGGGGGAGGGGGGGACGACAATTCTTACGTAAGCATTAAACAACGAAGCAACTACAGTTCAAATTCAACAGGCAAACAAAGTATGATGGGGAAAGAGTGTTCTATAGTCCGTTTGAAATTCGCCGTTTATTTTCGATTTTATCCTTTGTTTATCCATCGGCAGTCGCGTGACCCGCATCACCCACTCGCCCTTTTTCTTCATTATTGTCTGTTAAGTTGTATGCCAAGTCAAGTACATTGCAAGACTAGAAAAACTCAGGAACCGGTGTGGCTGGGTTCTGTTGCCAGGGTAACTGGTTAGTTGACTTTATTTTAGGTAAGTCCGGTATTTTCTTTACTCCCGTTCAATCGGTCATGGAATTCTGGGAATTTTTGCAGAATTTCTAGAAATTTTTGTCTTTTCGCTCCTATTGTCGAATTTCCTTCTCTACAGGTTTTGGAACTTTAGAAAGCAGAAAACCTACTTGGGGGTTTTTCTTGTCTAGGATACACAGCATTGATATTTATTGTTATAGTTCAGTTGCATAGTGAATTTACATAGTGAATTTTTAGTGAAAAAGTATTGCTTTTAGTTGCATAGTGAATTTAGTCGGGTTTAATTATGGATACTAAGATTGACAAATCCTTATTATATCAGAAACTTTATCAGAGCTTTAAAAAATCTCGAAATGATACTTTTGCCCAAATCATGCAAAAAATGGCGAATGATGTTTGGCGACGGTGCAAAAATGAAGCAAAGTGCGACAAAGATATTGAAAGGCTTGTTTTAAAGAGAATTGAGAAGATTGATTGTGATACTTTGATATCACAATCCCTATATGCCTATATAAATTTGTAGGATTAATAACGTTATTGATTGGTTGATAACTTTTTATAAGTCAAGAAGTATTGATGTATAAACTCTCATAAAATCTTACGTAAGCAAAGGGGGGAGGGTCTAGCATTTGCTTATATTTTCTTACAAGGGGAAGGAGGGGTACAAAATGACTAAAAGTATGCTTACGTAATACTTGAATGGTCCCATTTTTAAATTAACAAGGATTTTTAAGGCGAGTCATAGCGATCTTTTGCATGTTTTGCTGGGATATTTTGATAATCATGAAAGAATTCAGCTGCAGTGTTTTTAGCCTGATAAAAAAAAAAAATTGTTCTTCGCGATTTTAGCCTTTCTACGTGTTCCACGGCGATGTTTGACATTGGTAAAATAAATTACCCCTCCCCTCCCTCAGATGTATATTCATCTTTATAGGTTTCCATTTAAAGGTGTAGTTAAGGTCTTTGTCACGGGTCGGGCAATGCAACGGAGAACGGAAATCAATTATTTTCAATACATTAGTTCCTAAATAGGTAAATTACGCCATGACCGCCCCCTTTGACTGTCCCAACGCCCCCCATTTTTCTCTAAACACGCTACCGCCCCCCTGGAAGCCTCCAGCGCCCACTGGGGGGCGGTACCGCCCCCGTTGGGAACCTATGGTGTAGATGAACCGTCGATTACTCTGATGATAAAGAACTAGTCGGATATGGTAACCCCAAAACTATTTTCTATCTCATGCATTTAATGCATCAAAATTCATTATTACAGTGCCAAAATCAAATGACAGTCGGTCATATGCTCACCGTGAGGATTCTAAAGACATGAAATTCCGAACATTAGTTTTTGAAATAGGACTGTTGCGGATATCGGGAAAAATACTGCATATATGCGACACTTGTTGGGAGATTTACCCAAAACACGCAATGAGCAATAATATAAATCAAAGTGTGCCTAAATCTCAAGTTTGATGAAAATTTGTGCATTAATTCCTGCGATAGAGATATTTTGGTAATCGGAACAATCAGCATAGCAGTGCCATGTGTTTGGTTATTGAGACCAAAACGTAAACAAAGCCAACTCATATAAAGATTAACTGAATTTGATGTTTGATGAAAATCCGTGCGTTAATTCTCAAGATAGAACTACTGCGAAAATAATGAAAAATGCAACACGATTAAGCCATCTGTTGAACGATTTAAATCAAAATGTAAACAGCATCAATTTATATCAGGGATTACCTGAATCATGGCGCACTAGAACTAAAGGCCTGTCTATTTGAGATTAATGTAGGAAGTCTCCCGCCAGAGGACGCTGATACTTTGCCTAAGTTATTCAGACCAATCATGTAAACCCTGAACCAAAACAATGACACGTGTGCAAACATGTGCACAGAACAGAAAGTAGCTTATTCAATGCTAATTTGGGCAGAGTTTGCGTCACGTGGACTTACATGTGGTTCAATGAAATGGTTCAAGGTTTGAAGCTAAATCCAGCTTCACTTTTTCGGCGCTTTTTCGCGAAATGGCTTGGCCGGTACTATATAGTCGGCGTTGCCTGAATATAATTTTTTTTTTAATCCCATGCATTAGTTCTTGAGATAGAGCGCCCAAAAAATTTATATCACATACAGAAATTCAGATACAAGAATGGATCGTGAACTGAGGTTCCTCTGTATATTATATAAAAATTTAATTACAGCTGGTGATTTCAATGTCAATTTTACAAATAATATTAGAAATGAATTTTCAATATATTTTCATCCTTGGTTTGACATAAATCTATTAAGGCTGTATTTCGAGCGACTTTCTCCAAGGAAGATAACTTAACCTATAATTTCCCTGAAAATGTCCTAGAATATTATTCAATAATTGGAATAAGCTATTCCAATAGATATCAGGAAGGAGAAATAAAAATATTTTACTTAATTTTTTTTTAAAATTTAAATGGGTAAACTCGTTTTTATGTGCATTGGCTATAAAGTTATCTTTAGCGACCTTTGGGTGTCATGATCACAAAAATCGCGCTAATGGCGGAAATATTTCATATTTATATTAACATCTGATTTTTAAAACAAGTAAATAAGAATGCCACAAATCCTATGCGAAAAGAATAAAAATGTCTATTCGCATTATTTTTCTACAAAATATTTATTATCTAAAATTAATTGAATCTGTCAATTTCTGTACGAATAAATTAAAATTAATTTCGTTTTTTCACGTGTTTTGCCCATTGATTAAATCGTTTAATATTGAGCGAAATGAGAAAAAGTACTGGGAATATTTAAAAGCAACTGAGGTTTTCTTATATTCAATATGTAATTATCAAAAAATTTAAATGACTAGTATTAAAAAATGCTCTGACGAGCACCAAAAAAGGTTAATATGTTTTTAAAGTATGAAAAAGTGTTTGACAAGAGCTTCTAATTGAAAAAGAGAAAGGACAAAGGGTACCTTCTTGGCTGCAATTCACTGTCAATGCCAAATTTGAAAAAATCATATTTGCGCTATTTCCATATTAAAGAAATCTGCGTAAAACTTTCAATCATGCTCTACATGTTAACTGCATCGTTGACTCTGCATCAACTGCACTACAAATCAGTTTTCTGTGCTGTTTTACACTGCGACAGTTTATGGTGGGACTACGTAAATGTGATACGTTGCAGGCAGTGTTGAATGCAGGAGGTGGGCAGGGGGGACATTCCCTCCCGAAGATATCAAATGCCCCCCCCCCATCCCAATAAAATTTGAGATTTTGTGTTTTTATTGGTAAAAAAGTATGATCCCCTTAGAACTCTATTCTATTAAAGCCACGGAAGACCCTCCCGGAGAAAAATATCTGAATTCAACACTGGCTGCGAGAACTATGGTTTTTGGCCCTGTTTTGCTTTACATTCATGTTTAATCACCCTTCGTCTTTTCTAATTATGCCTTTACACTGTACAATTTTATCGTAACAATGACCGATTTCTTTTACATGGAAAAAGCGCAAATATGATTTTTTCAAATTTGGCATTGACAGTGAATTGCAGCCAAGAAGGGACCCTTTGTCCTTTCTCTTTTTCAATTAGAAGCTCTTGTCAAACACTTTTTCATACTTTAAAAACATATTAACCTTTTTTGGTGCTCGTCAGAGCATTTTTTAATACTAGTCTGGGTATCTTTTAAACCTTTTTTATGTCAACTAGTCATGTCCTGTATTGTATATGGGATTAACAGTTCATTTACAGGTACACCCAAAAGATTGCATCACATCATAGTTTATGGAGAAAATCGCTTGCAGTGTATATTAATGAAATACACGATTTCAAATGTATTGAAACTGATATAAATAACTGAATTTCAGTATAAGATGATTATGATAGAATGGGGTATTTGGTATTTATAGCATTTAGCGTTCATTTACAGGGGCACACAAAAAGAAATCGGTTACTGTACTGTCTTTAAGTAATAATTGCTGGAAATGCGTTTTCAATTTCGGCATGCGCTTTTTAATTTAACTGTTTTTTAGATATGCTAGTAATTATATAAATGCGTATTACTTATACTCGTCTCTGGTCTGTCCGTCCGTCTGTCTGTCCGCATATAACAGTGCAAAAATTACTCTGTCGAATTGTTTGAAATTTTAAATATATATTTGTTGGAGAATTTTGTCCAGGTATTTCAAATTTTATGAAAATCGGATATGTATTTCCAATACAGGGACAGTCAAAAGTATTCCGTTACATTATGGCCGACGGGGGTTCAAGTGCTTTTTGATGATATTATACCCGTCCGAACATAATGAAATTAATATGCATTTATAAATTAAATTAAAATACAAATGATGTAGAATATGCTGCACAAAGAATAGTTATTATTCATTTACAGGGCCAAACAAAATAATTATGTAACATAACGGTATAGAAGGGAACATACTTTGCGGCATATTTTAATTTTGTTACACATATAATAAAATTGTTATAGGTTGCTTAGGTTTTCTACGAGTTACTTACTGTGTGATAGAAAATACGATGTATTTACAGGTACACGCAAAATATTTTGAAAACTCTGCTGCATCAAAAATGCTGTACGCTAACGATAATTGCTTGAAATTTTTAGTTTTGATATGATTTTTTTTAAGTTTCACTAAATTTTTGCATATTACGCTGCGTATATAATTGGTGCAAATCACATACAGGGCTACACAAAAGATTTTGCACTTCTTATTAAGTGTGTAAGTAAATATATTAAAGGTAGTTTGAAAATGAGTTATGCATTTCTTACGTTGAACAGCTTTAAGTATATTACGATGTTTAAAAAATAAAAATGAAATGATATACAGAGGCACTCAAAAATTGGATTAATAGCCGGCTCAGGATGGTAATCTCTGGAAGTGTGATTTCATTAGTTTAAAACATGTTTCGGTTTTAAATAGATTTTAGCTAAATAATGGCGTGTATTTAAAGGTAGTAGGTAAACTACAGCGCTATACAAAAGCGTTCAAATATGCTTCCGTCTATTTAAATAAATTGCTAAATGTCAAATGTCAACTTAACATGTGTTTTTAACGCTTTCCAACATAGTTGAAAGTATTTATGATTTCTATTTAGTTAGCCGTCTGCCTGTCTGTCTTTCCAAATTCTAACTTGCGTTGAAATAATTGAATTGGTCTGCAAGCAGGGTTCGCCGAAGTGGGCCCAGCCCGAAAAAACCCGCCCGGGTTTTTTCGGGCGGGCCCACTTGAAAAAACCCATCAAAAACCCATTTGTGGGTTTTTTCAAATTTTCTCGTGTTTTCACAACTGTATCATTATTTAATCTAAGATATGAGGCTAGAAAGATAAATGCCAATTTAAATATATTTCAAACTAACCATATTTAAAAGAATTTCTAAGTATTGATAAAATGACCATAAAATAAATTAGTTTGTAAATAAGGAAGATTTTCATGGCTATATATTTTAAAATGCATCCAAGTGCTTTAAATCTTAATGTATACCTAATGATGGCGCTTGAAATGTGATCCCCATCCTGATTGCTTGTATTGTTATAGCTTTTAAGATTAATCATAACATTTATTATCCTGCTTCAATGTTCAATGAAAGTTTATACAGTAATTTTCAACACAAAAATGGTGACAGATTATACAGGGTTCCCAGTATCATGGAAAGTCAGGAAAATCTCAAAATATACAGGAAAAGTCAGGGAGTTTACAAATAATTTCTAAAAAAGTCATGGAAAACATTTGAATGAAAAAATGAAAAATGACACAAAATTCATTAAAAAGTTGGAAAAAAAAAAAAAAAAAAAAAAAAAGATTGAAGTATGATTGCAGAAAAAAATTGCTAATTTTGGCAAAAGACTGTGAAAATAAGTATCAAATTTTGCTGTATGCTCGTTTGGTCAGAGAATTTTTCTAGATTTGGTTTGGGAAAGTCAGGGAATTTTTTGAGATTTGGTCAAGGAATTTGCCAGTCATGTTTTGCTGGGAATCCTGTTATAACAAAAAAAAAGTGAAAAAGTTTTAGTATAGTACTTTAATTATTTCATTGTTAAAATTATTACTAATAATTAATTTTTGTAAAAGCAAATTATAATGTTTATTATTCTCATAACCTTTTAACCTTTAACCTCATAAACTTTTTGTAATCAATTAGTTATTTTAAATTGTATTTAGTAGTATAAGTACCTTGTTTTCAAACATTCTGAACCATATTTCTTTAACATAAATACCTTGATAATATCCAAAAAAACCCTAATAAAATCTAATCTAAAATGTATCCAGATACTTTAAAAGATTTCTTACAGATGGCATACAAAAGCAAAACTAAACTAGTAAAAGTGTATTGCCATTTATGATCTTACTTTATAGATATGACTGACATTGACTTTTAGATAATCCAATTTAATACTATTGCAATATAAATGTTGCTTAAATTGTAGTATATATATATATATATTGTTTTATTGATAAAATTTATTGGTGAATTTTGTCTACTTTTAATGGTATTATATATATATATATATGCATATATATGTATGAATACTATTTTTTTCTTCACAAAAATAAAAATATTTACATAAATGTTGCTGCTTTAAACTGATTTCTATTGAAGTAAATGAAAGAAATTTCATAAATTAGTCTTTAACTTAAGATTTATATATAAAGAAATTCAGTTGCACTTGATTTAATACATCATTCTTCCAGTAATCTAGTTCTATGAGGTACAAAATAATCTTTTTAAATATATTTATATTTTCTTTTTATATATTTATTTTTATTGTTAATCTATACTTAATGCAAAATTATACCTTTGTTTCACTGATAAATGAAAAATTTAGGTACTATGCATGTAAAAATTAGAAATGTGAAGAGTTTTCTAAAAAATTTTGATAAAACCCGAAAAAACCCGGGTTTTTTCAAAAAAGCCCGAAAAAACTCGGGTTTTAGACTACTGGGCCCAGTGGGTTGGGCTTTTTTAAAAAAAAAACCCGGGTTTTTTCAAATCCTGTCTGTAAGTGATATATGTTATTGAGATGTATTATGCCGTGTTGGGTATTGTAAACAAACTACGCATAATTCATAATTCATTTACACAGACATTCAAAACTATTCCATTATGTTCTGTGAGGATAATTATATTTGTAACTATATTCGTTATCTGGAATGTTCTTTTATCTATCCATACATAATAGCGCAAAAACTACCCAACAGAATGCTTTGAATTATATTATATATACTCGCTGCAGAATTTTCGTTACTCATTTAAAGTTTTATGAAAAGCGAATCAAAACTTAAAGGATATTAATAAATGTTTTCTCCATTCTATTAAAATCTATCATGCGTGAGTAATTCAATGATATCCAATGATAGGTGATGATTCTACGTTGTCATAATGATTATGGCTCATTTAAGATGGAGGTAGTATTATTTCCCTATTACCATGAATTTAATATACATACCGTAATTTCGGGTGTATAAGCCGCAGAACAAACAATTTTTTTCGACCCAGAATTTTTTAAGAAACAAATATAACTAGTTAGATCGCCGTAAATATTTGTCTTCAATCACTAAATAAGATTTCTGGGTCCAAAAAGAATTGTTTGATCCGCGGCTTATACACCCGAAATTACGGTAATCGTAATAAATTTTGTACTTGGGTATTTTTTCAAAAGAGTGCAACAGTTATTGCACCAAGTTTTCAATGTTTATACTATAAATATTCTTTGTTCTAAAGAATAAACCATTTCCGCAATTTTTTTACATAATACATAAAACACTACTAAAGAACTTCTTTAAAAGAACTAGCATTTCTTAGAGTATAACAAATTTTTTTAATTAGCAAAATTGATTAATTTTTAACAACAACAACAGAAAAAAACTACTAAATCGTTTCACTTTGTTTTAAAATATGATGCATAAAATATTCTTTAAATTAGATGATAAAAAATAATTTAATCCGAGAAAATACAGCTTTCTTAAATGTAAAATCGTCTGCAAAACTCGTATGCTGCTCGTTAAATTCATGGCCAGTTTCATTCGCTGCTATTATATAAAAGGATTTATTATTTCCATGACAACAATACATTTCATTGAAATCATACCGACTGAGTCCAAAATCGGGCTTCATGTCGAGTACATAGGTCAAATGTATGTTGTTCAATAAAAACAAATAAACAAAATTTAAAAATCGGGCCCTAAGAGCAAGATTGCATTGTCAAACGAGACCCATTCCACAGCCTAAACCTCCTTATTTTGGTTCAGTACCAAGTGACGTCAATATCCATCTCAACACAGCACCTAGCGCTCTCAGCGCCATCTATTGTTTGTAATTCGAACTAAAATCCAGAATAGCAGGAAAAAAACTTTTAACCTTTTAGATGACTCTCGTGCAAGAATTTTTTAAATATCTGTAAAAGTTTGCAAGTTATTGATTTTTAAAATCGTTCAGTCCTTTTCAGGACACCCGGTATTTACTTTTTTATTTGTTATGAAAAATCATAACTAAATGCAAAACAGTATTTTTTTTTTTTTTTTTATTATTTTAAAAATGTATTTCACGCATTCTTTATCAATGCAATGATATTGAACAATTGTGTCAATTCAACAAGAATAAAGAAAGGCTGAATAATAAAAATAGATACAGTCAACTCTCATTAATTCGAACTCGTCGGGACCACAAGAAATGTTCGAATTATGGAAAGCATGAGAAGAAAACATGCTCAATATTGTACTATGACAAAGGAATTAATGTTATAGTGTTTTTTAAAAATTGTTTCTTCTGTTATCATTAAAATATGACTTAATATTAAATTAGAATGTATAAATACATAAATTAATTAAAAGATCAGAAACAAGCTCAATGGCAGAAAAATTTGAAGCGTGGCTGATGGACAGACGGGACACAAAGAAAGTGGATATCCAATGCATGGTGTTACATGTATAGTTGTTCGGAACAATTTTCACAAAAATCAAAGAAAGAAAGTTATTCAAATGATCTGAAATCAGCGTAAAAGAAAAGAAAAATGAAAAATCGGAATTTCCGTTAGTTCGAATTAAACGAAGTCAAGAGAAAATGAGTTCGAATTAATGAAATTTTTTAACGTTATTCAGACATTGAAAATTTCGGGATGTCGTGTTTATTTCGAATTATCCGATTTCGAATTAACGAGAGTCGACTGTATATGGATATCATGCATATTACCGTGCAGTTTTTGTTGTCCGCGAACAGTTATCGCAAACAGAATTCGCGCAAGAATTATTGCCTGGAATTCATGCTCAGTAAAAATTCACTCATTACCTTTCGAATTAATTATAGTTGCCTTGACAGAAAACTTCCTCAATTACCCCATAATTCTCGATAACCTAAATTTAAATCCTGCATCGTAGGTGAGAGGGGAAAAAAAGAGTAAATCTACACCTTCTGCTTCATTTTAATATTCTCTGTGAGTGAATGTTCCAAATTTATCACCCTGTTTCATACATTAGCTTATCTAATAGATATTGATTTCGGATGAGGCTCTATTACCGTTACGCAGTTTCAAAATTCATAATACTTGCATCCACATTCTTTACTGTTTTTATGTGACCCTTGGTGTTCTAGTTTCCGAAGGAAAAGTATAGAGCGAATATATTATGTATTACCTATGGACTAAGCGCTGTGCATTTGGATTTTCTGTAATTGAAAATATTATTCTGCAGGGTGATTCAGAATCGATCTTTCAAACTTTAAGAATTTTATATCATGATACAGTCGGCTCTCATTAATTCGAAATCCGATAAATCGAATCTTAGCTTAATTCGAACGAAATCCGATAAATCGAATCTTCGCTTAATTCGAACTAAACAGTAAGTTCCGAAATTTTCGATGGCCGAATAACGTTAAAAGTTCATTTATTCGAACTCATTTTCTCTTTACTTCGTTTCTTTCGAACTAACGAGAATTCAGATTTTTTATTTTCCCTTACTTTCTCACCGACTTCAAATCCTTGAAATAGCTTTCTTTCTTTGATTTTCATCAGAATTGTTCTGAACCAGTATGCATATAATATCATGCATTTGATATCCACTTTCTTAGTACTCCCAATCAATGAAGAAAGGGGTGGAGACCCCTTTAAGTTATTAAATGTTAAGAATTTTTAAAGGGAAAAAGAATTGAAACGTCATTTTCGATTTTTTTACATTAGTTTTGTTTCGGCAAATTTGAAAAAATGTTTACTTTTGAAAATATGAGTTTTTTTAAAAGTTATATTATTTTTTCAATAAATATTTTTAATAGTTTTAAAATTAATGTAAAAAAACCTTGGAACAAAACTAAAATCAGATTATCAACTTTAATTAAATGGAAAGAAAGTGAAATCCGATAAATAATGTTACGAGTTATAACGATTTTTGATTGTCCCATTTAAACCGGTGCTAACCACATGAAATTTTTATAAATTGTATGAGAAATTTTAGGATGTGATTTTCTTAGTTAATTATAAGGCTAATCATCACAAAAAAAGAAAAAAGTCAAAATTCTAACTCAAAAAATAGATTTTTTTACGCGTTTCCTAGAACTGTTAAAGTAACATTGTTTTTTGAATTGCGCGCATTTCAATTTGTGTCTAATCCCTTAAAATCTGATGAATTTTTTAAACGGCTATAACTTTGCGAATTTTGGAGATATGAAGATGCAACTTTTTGTGTCTTTTTCAGGACTGAATAAGGAAAGTTTTCCTAATTGGAATTTTTGTCCTACGGGGGCCATATAAAAATTTAATTTTCGTAACTTTTCAACTAGACCCCCCCCCCCCCCAATGGAGTCGCAATTTATCTTATCAAAAATTTCACATTTTTTTATGAATTTTTGCAATTGGAAGTACGGGTCTAAAAGCAATATTTAAAGAGATAGCCTATTGTTTCGATATTTGACTCACCCTGTATAATTATTGCGACATTGGTATGTTATATAATCGCTTAATAGGAGTTCAGAAAGTACCGTTTTGACGTTACCATGTTCACTCACATACTCATCACGGCTACAATGCCTTTTTTATACTAGATGTATGTATATAACTAAGATTATTTTTCAATTTACCCCCCCCCCCTTTTTTTTCTTCCAAAAACTAAAATGAATTTTGTTTCTTAAATTGTTAATCTTTCGCTTATTGTGTAACAAATATGCAAATTTTCAAAATGTAGAAATACAAAGCGGCTGAGAAAATAAAATTTTTTCAAAAATTTCAAAGGAAAATGAGTGAATTTTAGAAGATAAGCGCATAAATAAATAAATAAATAAAAATAGATGCTCAATTTTTCCTTTGTATTCTAATTTCTCCTATATTACTAAAAATTAATTTTCGTAACTGCATCTTTTTTCAGTCTTCAAAGACAATAAGCGATTAGCCTATATTTCTTTGAGAGAGAAAAAAAAATAGATGGTGTCTTTAAAAATTTAAAAATAAATTTGTTTAAAACTCTATATGAGGAGCCCAGAAGCCAATGAGTATAAGTGACAAAATTGAAAAAAAAAAAAAAAAAAAAGAGTTAAGTGCACAGGCTATCTGGAAATAAGTCTATTTATTTGTAGGTAAAGAGTTATGAGTGATTTTTTTTAATTATGCACCGAGTTTTAGGGGTTAGTTACTTAACCTCTTTCCCGAAACCGTGAAACGTGTGGAAAGTGCGGGTGTATTCATTAACGTCTATATAGCTGAAGCGCGACCAACGACATGCAAGGCTAGTTCATGACTCTGAAAACGCCCCAGGAATTTGATCATTTTTAAACGTCGATTGGTACTAAAACACGATCCTATGCCAATTGGTACCAATCACAGTTTAAAATTATTTACACCGTGTGCCGTTTTAAACCTTATGAACTGGAGTTGTATGTCTTTTTTTCAAAATGTTTTTCGTCAGTTTTTTTTCTGTTTAGAATTTGCTTTTTAATGCATTAAATATTACATTAAACTAGTCGTTGGGGGCCACCGTAATACTTACCCATCATGGATATGTATATGAAAATAAAACATGTGAAAACTATTTATACAATGCATTGCAATTCATAAACAAAATTTAAATATTGTTAATATACATAGTAATGCTATATTAAAGAACTGCTGATGTACCAATTTCGACAAATTATATAAAACGCCAAACTACTCAAGTAGTATCGAACTGCGTAAAAGAAACATCCTTATAACTCCAAAAATAATAATTCTATTAACTAACAATTAACTGCGTCGGATTAAGCGTCTCATTTCCAATTAAAATATACCTCTGAACTGAAATTTGAATGAAATACAGGGTCATGAAAAATCGAAGAATGTGGAAAACAGGATTACAAATATCTCGGCAACTAATAATCCGATTGACTGCATTCTATATGCAAAATGTGTGTTATTTTATTGCCTTTTACGTCCATTCCTTAGAACAAAAAATTCGAAAATTTTTATATACCTTTCATCAAAACTAATTTTTCGAGAGTCCGAAAAAAATAGTTCCGGATAATCGAGGTTGCTGATATTAAATAGGCTTCGTCCCATTCGTACATACTAACTACATACAAAATTTCAAGTCTCTATCTCAATTTGTTCGGGAGATAGAGCGTTTACAGGCAGACAGACAGACAGACGGATGGCAAATTTTTTTTTTTTCTAAAAATGTTTTTCGGAATCTCCACTATCTAAGACGCGTAAATCCGTCAAAAATATTTTTTCGATTTTCAAAACGATTGCAAGACTTACCCTATACTACGTATGATGGGTAAGTAATAAATGCAAACTGTTAACAAGTAAAAAAAATCAAACATTAAACATAGATTCTGAAACACTTTCCAAGATTTCCTGAAATCTTTAAAAAAAAATTCGCAATTTAAGGTAATAAAGTGTTATTGTCCATAGAAAAGTATGTATTTTAATATTTTTGAACAGCCCTGTGTTTGATCTGTCGGTTATATACATACTGTATAATGGAAAAAACTAATTTAGGAAGAAAATGCGTAACAGTTTTAAATTTCTCTTTCAGCATTTTGTACTACAAGATGGAAACATACTTGTATACTTTTGTTCATCCCTGGAGTTTACCTAGAGCCTGTATTATACGCCAGTATTTAGCTAAAATTTAGTTCCAAGTAAAACATTCTTAAGACTACTGAAAGATTACTATTTCAAGAAATTATCATCCATAGATGACCATGTATTCAGTTCTGTGTGTTGCCCTGTATATCCTTTTATCTGTATTCTACAAACATTTCTGAGTAAACTGAATGAAATTCATCATAAAAATACATAACTTATTTAAAAACAATCTTTAAGTAAATTATACTCATATTCAGTAACCTTTACCAGATCTTTTGTGTAGCCCTGTATATCAAATATAGCATTTATACATATTATGTAATATGTATAAATTTAGTGAAACTTAAAAGCGCATATCATAATTAAGAAGGCATTTCATCCATCCATTAACCACATCGATAATGTACAGTATTTTGGATAGAATATACTATTTCAAATCTTTAGTGTGTCCCTGTAAATGCTGTGAACTTCATGTTATGCTTGATTTAACTTATATTAAATCTCATGGAAGTATATCAATTTTATTATACATAAAAAATTTAATATAATTAAAATATGTTGCAAACAATTTCCAATTTCCCATTATGTAATTGAATTCCTTTGTGTGGCCCTGTAAATGAATATTAGCTTTTCTTTTCACTACATATTTCACAGAATGATGCAAATTTTAATGAACTTCCCAGATGAATATAAATCTTAATATATTTGACAGGGAGCAACATTTTAAAAATTCATTTGAAACTATTTTTCCCCCATAGTCCGTAATTAAACGAAAAACTTTTGACTGTCCCTTTAAATAAATTAATCATGCTATAAACATTATTTGAAATAGGGTTTGGCTAAGATAAGCGTAAATAATTTCCAAAAAATTCAGCGCAATTCGAGTATATTTACAAGAGTTAGAGCTCGGACAGACAGCCGGTTGGCCAGACAGACAGACGGGCAGAGAAACTGAAAATATATTCGCTTTTTTACCTTTGTTAGACAGTGTTAGAAAATTTCAATTTTTTCAAAACTTATAATAAAATTTTAAATCTTAGAGTTAGAATGTAGAATAAAGATGTTAGAATAAGGTTTGTTGTTTCATTCATGTTTATCAACATTGATCTTAAATTTTTCGTATGTCCATTTTTTTTAGTTCATAATTTTTCCTTTTTAGAACTTTTATTAAAAGAAAGTTTTGTCCATTCATTTTTTTATATCAACATTGTACTTCATTTTTTATGAATTTATCTTTTCATTTCATATATTTTTTTTTTCTTATATTAATTCGGCACTTGTACCCTTTGGCTTCCAAGCAGTTTTCGTTACTGCTTGGAAGCCAAAGGGTACAAGTGCCGAATACTGATAAATATTGCTTAGTTATACATTAAAAAAAAAAAAAAATTAATCGGCTGTTTTTCTAAACAGCTATTGAAATAAGAGTTCAAAGAACATTAAGAAATAAGCAAAAGATTCCTATCTCAATTCATTCAATTACAATTGATGCTTAACTTTGAACTAAATTTACTCGAAATCTAAATTATGTCACTTGTGTACCCCTTGGCTTCTGAGGTCCTCATATGTAATCTAGAGTAGCTTGTATTGCATATCATGTTAAAGTCTGTAAAAAAGAGCTTTAAAATAAGACATAGTCTTTTTCTCGCATATATATATATATATATATATATATATATATATATATATATATATATATATATATAAATTCGGTCCAGCCCGGCCCGTTAAAAAAATCTAAAAATCGAATCGATTCAATTTCTACGATACATACCAATATTACTGATGTCGAACATTGTTCTTCTACGATTAAAATTCTTCAAAAAGCACACATTTTTATTAATATGTTTTACTTCAGATTATTATGTCCGTAATCAATGGAATACGGAAATTAGTACATACTTAAAGAATAAAGTTACAGAAACATTCATTAAAAAACTGATTTTACATTTAATGTAGTTTTAATTATGAAAATCTATGTAGTTTAGAATGAAAGACAAATATTGTTTTTTTTAAAAAAATCATAATTTTACAGTTTTAAAAAGAAAAAAAATATTTATTAAAAATACTTATCTCTAATATATGTAACCTAGTTAAATTTCTTAGGATTTTGTTAAACAAATCGACAACATCCCCACTACTTTTTACAAAAATAAATAAAATTCCAGTTCAGTGGGCTTGGGAGAAGAATGAAGTTTGGCTCTGGATCTGTCTTGGCCTGATATTGTCCCGGTCTCGAGACTGCCAAAAGATAGTAAGGAGGCGCTATACCGACACGAATTATAAATGAAAACCATCGTGTTTCTAGTCATGTCTCTTGCATACAACGATTTTTGGCTACTAGTATTTTAGAACGGAAAAATGTTACTCATTTTACGGGAGATATCTCATCAGTTGAATAGGGCAAAGCAAACTTTTCGAAATTAACGGTGGCTAAGAAGCAAAATGATTTTTAGCTGCATGAGAGACTTGATGAGTTCGAATGGAAATGACCATGAACGAAATTGGCCCCAAAAGCGGATTTCGGCTGTCTGTGCAGACATTTTCTGTCGTGGTCCAAAAATATTATTTAATTCGTTGATTTGACATAGAATGACCGCGAATATATGGTAAACCAATGCAAAATAAACAGTTGTTAAAATATATAATGGAATTATTTTTTTTTTTTCTTAGATGATTAATATAATTATCTCTCTTATGAATGTATTTTTTACAATTTGACTGATTCTCTTCTTTCTTTTTTAGGTGAGTTTTAATTGCTATTTTCCTTGCTATTTATGAGTGAGTTGGTAAGCATTCAAAATGTTGTCATTTTAATGTTAATTGATTTGTAAACTACAACGTATGGGCTTTGTTCATGAATTTTTATTTAAAAAAAAAAAAAATGCTTCTAGTTTGCTGGTTCAGCTTTGCTGTTTGTGTCGGTATTGGTTGGAGTCGGACATTTTTCTCCCAGACTCCGCAGCCCTGGTTAGAATTGCTTTATGTTATCTTGTTATCAGTCTTTTTCACCTTATTGATATCTTGCTATCAAAGTCTTGTCAGTGAGGCTCCATTTTGTTCATTTATTTATTGTGTGAAATATCTTCCACCTTTGTGTATTGGTGCGATTAAGATTGCATTACTCGCATTATTTACGTTTAATTATTTTGGAGGATGCTTTGTTTATTTATTTATATTTCTGATACAATTCAAAATGCCTAGATTTTATTTACGATAAGAAATGGATTCTAGTAAGTTTTCTTCCGAAGTGATGTATTTATTGCTTATAGTATGTACAAGAATTGATTTAAGCGCTTATCGATACAAGTGATGTTTCACTTTAAGATTATTCGTATTATTGTTATCGGTGTTAAACTTTCTGGTATTTATAACATTATATGAAAAAATTATTTCTTATTATATGAAAAAATATTTTCATAAAGTTATAGCATGAATGGTAAATCATCATATCATTGTAGAATGAGATGCTCAATGCCCCCCCCCCTTTGTTGGGGGGGGGGGGCGCAAACATATATTTGATAGCCTTCAACGCACCATACTTTTACAATAGTGTAAATAAATATCAAAACTCCAAAAATAATTTAATTAGTAAAATTGTAAACGTGATACAACAAGTCTAACATAATCACTATTAGCTGCAGTGTTGAATTCAGGGGTTGGCCCTAGGGGGACCCCCCCCCCGGAGCTATCAAATGTCCCTTCTGGAAAATTTGAGATTTTGTTTTTAAATAGTAAAAGAATAATTTCCCCCTGAAGTATATTGTGTCTCCCATCCCGGAGCTACAGTTGTCCCTCCCAGAGAAAAGTGTCTTAATTCAACACTGATTAGCTGTATAATAAGGATAAAACGCAATAAAACCTAATTTCAATGTTTCCAAGATAAGAATCTTCATTTTTTTAAAGCAGTCTGAATTTTTTTTTCAATGCAAACTTTTTAAGTATAAAAATGTACGGTAAAAGTTTAGTTAATTTAAAACAATGTCTGATTAATGTTGGATATTGGGAAAAAATACCGCTGTACGTAAATAAGATTGCATGCAGGAAAAAACTTTTGGCAAAACATTAAAAATTATTAACAATCGGATCGGGCAGCCTGTTTGAGAAACAAGAGTTCTCAATATTCTTAGTGTTTTGCAATCCTTTTCACTCTATAAGTGTTAATAACACAAAGCCGTGACGTGTACTTTGTCTATACACGTTTTTTGATTGAAGTCCTATTCCGCATAATTCGTGCCTCACTTCTATAGTTGTAAAATATTTTAAAATAATTTGTATTGTGCCTTTTTCAAATTTCTGACATTGGTTGCGTATAAATGACAAAATTGCTGTTTTAAACAATTTTTTATATTCTTAAAAGATCACGAAACGTTGTCACAAGGGTTATTTAGGATTTATATTTATTTCTATTTATAAGAGGATATTTTTAAATGAGAAAGTGATAAAAGTTCCATATCCCTCCCCCCCTTTTTTCCCCGAGCTCTTTTTAGCATTAAATGAATCGATGTGGTTGCGATCTTCAGCTTTTGGGGTTGCTTTTTTTACTACTGGAATGGATTTAATCTATTTTTTGTGCAAGTTTTTGCATTTAGCATATTTTTGTCGGAAAAATGTGTAACTTTTGTTTCAATTTGATACATGTAATAGATATATGAAACATATAAAATTAGAAAAAAAAATATGTATAAGTATATATTTATTTATGGATGTATTTATATATAATGTATTTATATAGAGATTTATGTACTATATGTACATAAGAATGAAAATATTTATATAAACACCATATTTATATTTTTAACACTTGACATATAGAACGCTTATTAAACAAATATGTTTATAAATATTTAAAACCTTTTTTTTTTCGCCATATTGAAAAAAATATATAGTAAAATGGTTTTTTGGCTCCATTCTGGACTCCTTCGCCAATTGCGCCATCTAGAACAGAATATGGAACTCTTTTTGAGAAAATTAATCTTGAAACAATTTTAAAATGTTAAAAAATTTTTGTGCTTTCGATATCGGAATGAGCTCTGATGAGACAAAATCTTTCTTGCTTGGTCGCGAATTTTTAAATGACGAATCTAAGCTAGAAAAATTCTTAGCTTATCATTCGCTTAAGATTTAATTATTTTAAATCGGCTTTGACAAGGTATCTTTGGCAAGGTACTTTTATTTGTAAAATGTGAAATAATTAAATGACACAAGAATTTAAAAAGAAATTTACTTCAAAATGGATAAGAGGCCTCCCCCCCCCCCTTTCAAGTATTTAATAAAATTAATATTTCTGGTGTCAATGTGTTATTTATCAATTAATATGAAGTGAGACACATTATATCCTACTGCCTTTCAAGGACTTAAATATCTCAATTTATGGGGGGGGGGGAGAGAAATTTCTTAATAGTGTAATAATAGTATGAAAATATTTTAAAATATATGCCTAACTCAAGATTTTCGGGTTCTTGTTTGTTACATGAAAACATACATATTCATTTGCATTAACTAATTTTGCTTAACTAATCGCTTTTTATCTCTTTTCACTTTATCAGTAGCTATATCTACACGGCATTAATTCAAGGGAAAATCCATCTGCATTGATAACCATAAGATAGACATTTGCCTGTCGACGGAACATGATGCCATCCGATGTGACGGAATTTATTCACCGAGGATCGTAGAAAAATGTAGACATTTCATTTGTAAACGTTTGGTACGAATTTTAATAGAGTTCGAATTTCAACTAAACATTCAGAATGAACATTCCTCAGTTTAAAAATACGATAGTTTACAAATTTCAAAAATTAATTTTTTAAAAGGACATGTCTTAATGGAACATCTAAATTGTCAATAAAGTTAAAATCACTTTAAGAGATAAATGCGATTAAATTAATGTTTAGTTTATTCCAAACAGTGTTGAATTCAGACACTTTTCTCCGGGAGGGTCTTTTGTGCCTCCGGAGGGAAACGTTACAGAGTTCCGAGGGGGGGAAGTTGCAATTTTCGATGATTGAAAACACAAAATCTCAAATTTTCCGGGGGGGGGGGACGCATTTCATTGTTTCGGGGGGATGTTCCCCGGGCTACCCCCTGAATTCAACACTGATTCCAAATAATAAAGATCAGATTGAAATTCGATGTAAATAGATATTAAGTAATCGCATACTAGCATTCAGTTTTAATTATGTTTGTTTAGGTATATTTTTGTTTACATCAAATTATTCGGTTTGTGAAACTGTAAAATTTAGCGACGTAAATGAAGGATTCTTAACTTAAATTTTGTGATATATTATGACACCTATGATGATGATATATGACATCTTTTTAAAAAAATCAATTTACAAGGTGACTTGTTTTCATTTATTCATACAGAAAATAAACAAAAAGAAAGGATTCCAGAACATTATTTCCCGAATTTTGTTTTGACCGTTATTTATTCATTATTAGCTCTTTACTTAGTTTAGTATAATTTCTTCAAAAATTCACACATTCCGTAGATCATGAGCACTTTGCGAAAGCCACATGTTAATGAATTGTGTTAATGTTGTTATTGTTAATGATCTATATTAAAGTAATTATGTAACCAGTCGTCCCACTGTTTATCCAGTAAAGTAACCCAGTTTTCTTATGCTCTTGAAGGTCTTCTCTATTAGACTTATTAATAGTGTTGTTCTTAAATACTCTTTATCGTATATTAAAAATGTTATTTCGTACTAACTACGGATTGATTAATTAACAAGAAAGAGAAAAATCATGCGTCAAGCATAGATTATGAAGGACTTTCCAACACATTCACAACAATGTAACAAAACTGCACTGTTTAAAAAATTAAAATATTACGTACCATTTCACCATATGGAAATGTACAACGCATTTCAAAAACAAATTTCAGCTGTTCCCATCTACAATCGGAAAATTATCAGATTTTTTAGCAGCTCTATATATGATATAAAGATTTGTATCTATTAACAACATGCATTCCAAAATTTAGTTCATTTAAGAGATACACATATTTCAGTTGAAAATTCCTCTGCAGCAATTTCCTCTAATAAGGAGAATGGTATGCGAATACTTCTGCCCAGCTCTGTGTATGAGGTAATGAATTTATATAAAAGGAGTAATATTAAAAAAACTATTTAAATTTAAAAGCGCATACCGAATTTTAAAAAGCAATTACTACGCAAAGACAGTAAACTGTAACCGATTTCTTTTGTGTGTCCCCGTAAATAAATAAATAAAATTACTGTGAATGCCCTGTTTTGAACGTGATCGTAATGAGATTCAGTGATTTATATCGGTTTAAATGCATTTGAAATAGCGCAATGTCATTAAAATACTCTCCAAATGATTTTTCCCCATTATACCGTAATGTAATAGAATTTTTTTTTTAATGTCCCTGTAAATGAACCATTAATCGTACATACTTCATATGCAATACCAAACATGCCTTGGTGACCCTAAATAAGCTTTATCAATTTCATGAAAATCGGAGTATGTTTAAGGGAGTTAAAGCGTAGACAGATAAGCCAAATGCATAAGCACTTTTCTACTTTGTTGGAAAGTGCTAAAAATGAATAGTCGATGCTCTTTTTCCAAACCGTTGATTAAAAATTATAGTAATATACTAACAAATATTGGTCTGGATTTGAAAATAGAAGCAATTGATTGATAAAAAGAAATTCTAAAAACAACTAATTGGTAATCAATAAAAAAAAAAAAAAAAAAAAAAAAAAAAAAAAAAATCCATTTTAGGAATTGACAGAGGTTTTAATTTCGTTTTGTTAAATGACAGTAGTTTGAATTTCGTTTCGTTAAAAGCTTGGTGAGAGAAAATTTGTTAGTAAACCAGTTCGAGAATTTGTAACTAATAACAATCTAATCTTATCGCTCAAAGAATATTGGTTATGTAAAGTATGTGTTCGATTTTGTGTGCATTAATATAAAAATTTGTTTATTTATAATAACTGGTCTGTAATTTTCATAAAATTTTTACAATATTAATGAAGCAAACTTTTTTAGAAATATTCATATTAGCAGAAAGTAAAGTTCAATTCTTTTTTTAAAAGCTTTAGCGCAAAGAGAAGTTTTGTTAGTTTTGGATAAATTAAACACATCTCAAAAAAAAAAAAAAAAAAGTGTGTTGAATTTAAAATATTGAAATTGTAAAGAATTGCTAAGTTTCTGAATTCTACTTATTTCTCTTAGAATTTATCTAGAAATCCGTAAGATTAAAATTTGATAGCTGAACTTTAAATTACATATTGACCTATTAAGTTGGAACAAGGGAGTAAAAAGAAACATTGAAGGGTAATTATCTCTAAAATATTTTGGCAGTGTAACAATGCAGTAGCATGTGAAATGAAAGTGAAAATGTCTGCTGAAAAACAACCGGTAATTATGGTGATTTTGATAAAAGAACGATACTAATGGATTTTTGTCAAAAACAAATTTCTAGTTTCCTACAGTGTCAGCTACAAGGTCAGTGACAAGGATGAAGGAATATTTTTCTGCCAGTGTATAATAACTAGTGATTAAAAAATAATTCGATGCCTGTCTACTGTAGCAAAAAGAGATTGCCATTGATCGAATTGTGTGATTAAAAAATACACCTTCATTTTATGTTGCTTCTTTTCTGTAAAATTCATGTATTTTGGTATGGCGTTTGCTTAGTATAGTACGGCTAATCAGGGTTGTGGTTTTAGACGCCCAAAACTAGTTTTGTACAGGACATGTAATTTTTACTGTCCAAAACTGCACTAAACCGTCCAAAACCTTTAAAATAGCAACATTCTGCATGGAACCACTGCACACTTATTAAGCATATGAATAAATATATGTATATTTCATGTCATATTTTCAAATCCAAAATGTGTAATATTTTTATTAAATTAAACTTCACTTTGTTTTAATCTAATTCTAGCGAACATTCTATTTCTTAAAGTTTAATAATGTTGTTATAATAATATAGTAATAGTCATGTAATATAGTATTATAATAATAGTCAATATCTAAATATCTCAGTTAAACAAAATCAATTATTTTTATTTATACTTTTTTCTTCGTATACACATGTACATAGTTGTCAGCAGTAAACTAGTTTAATCAGTATGCTGAACCTGAACTTCATTTATCAATAATTTTCAGTAACAACCCTTGGAACTTTCAATAACAGAATCAGAATGTATTTTTCATAAAACCATTAGTACTTCCAATAACTGCTATAATTTAAATGAATAACATTAAAATTATTATACATAATTAAATTTAATATCTTTTTAATGTATTTACTTTGTTACGTAGAATAATTAGTTGACATTACTAAATTGGCATTTTATTATTGTAATCTTTTTGCTAATTTTTTTAAGCTTTTAGCATTGTTCTAATAAATACAATTTTACTACAAAATATAGTTTTGGACAGTACAGTTTAAACCTGGATTTTACCGTTGTGTCCCAAACCTTGCCAATCCTGCGGCTGATATGATATATCGAGGGACTGACAAAAGTTGAAAACTGTAGGCGCCAGGAAAAATTCTTAGGAGCCAGCTTGAAAAATCGCTTTATCATTTTGCAGTGAACAAGTTAACTATTCAATAAAAAAGATCAGATTGAGCAAAAATGTTAAGATAATACCATTTTCACATTGTAAAAATTAAATAGAAACAAACTATGAAATTAAACATTAAAACAGCGGACAAATTAATATCCTTACCTTTAATTCCTCAAAAGAAATTATATACATAAATTAAGAATGCCTTTGTGATTTCGATTTGAAATACCATTTATAAATTGATTTTTCATTATTGAATATATTCTTTAAAGATGGTTCATTTAAATTTATAATACAGGTAAAATTAATTAGTAAATAATAAGAAGATAAAGTTAGTCGCCAAGAATAGGGATGTAAATTTTCCGAAAAATATAAGTGGCGGGAAAAAACTGTTTTACAAAGTTGGAAAAATTGATTTTTCATGATTGTTTCTCCCAAATAAATTATATTACCTTAGAGAATATTAAATAATAAAAAATTTTTCCCATTTATTTGTATTAAAAGAAAATTATTTTTACTTTACATTACAAAATAAAAAGAAAGTAGCAAAGCCTGCTTTTAAAAGTTAATTTTTTTTTTTTTTTTTTTTTTTTTTCACAGCCTAAGAATTTTTATTAAACGCTATTGTTTGTTATATAATATCTCTGTTGAAATGATTTTTCAGTTACATGTTTAACTACCAATTGATCTAATCTAAAAACCTGAGCCAATATGTCTGCAGTTTGGAATGAAATAAATAATGTATTCCATTTACATAAGTATTGTTTTTAAGAGTAGTTATTTTAAAGAAATTATTGCAGTTTGGTTATTATTATGAATATCAGTATTAAAAAATTCCATTGTTTGTTTAAAAAATGCATATTTTTACATCATTACATTTTTTTCTTACAATTATAATTTTATTTCCTTTAAAAAATATGTTTAGTTTTGGTATAACTTTCCAATCTCGACTCAAAAAAGTTTTGATTTAGTTTTATATTCTAAATTCAAACAAAACTAAGTTTTACTTTGGCTTACTCAGGTTTGCAACTAAAAAATATCATAGGATTTATTGACTGTTAGATTTTTATTCAGTTGTACTTTTCTAATGCAAACTGCCCATGTTTTGCAACATTACTGTATATTATGGAGGTAAAATGGAGGTCAATTTTAGATTCAACACCTTGAAAAAACATTCAATTAATCAGCTATAACGAAATCTTGAAAAATGCAGCATAATAGTGCCACCTATAGACCCATTTGCACCAAAAATTCATATATATATATCAGAAACTGTCTGAAACTGTAATTTGATTAAAAAAAAAAAAAAAAAAAAGTTGTTTAGTTCTTGAGTTAGTTATTGTGATAATCATGAATAATGCAGCATTAGCAGTGTCATCTGTTGAGCGATTTACATCAAAAAGTAATGAGCATGAAGTTATGTCAAAAATTAACTTAATATGAAGTTTTATGAAAATACATACTTAATTAGTTCTTGAGATAAAACTATTGTGGAAATTATGAATAATGCAGCATAGCAGCGCCATCGGTTGGGCAATATGCACTAATAACTAAACATCTCAAGTTTATATCAAGGTGTAACTGAATCTAAAATTTTAAATTATGCGCATCAGTTCTTGAGATAAAGTGCCAATAAAATTTTTGTCACATACAGACTCAGAGTGACAGATATTTTCGAAAAAACATCAAATCGTGTTCAGGACCTTCTAAAATGTTTAAATACACCAAAAACTGGAAGTCAAATTTTTCACGAATTCAATATTTACTTCTTGAAAAGATAGAAAAAAGTAATAAATGCATGCTTCAAATTTTATGTTAAATTTTTAATTTTACCATTTCCATTAATCGGCATATTATTGAAATAATTTTGCACATGAATTAATTTTTTAAAAAAGAAGTTGCATTTAATTATGTATCTAGATTTTTTTCATGTACATAATTCTGCTTTTGTGAAATTGTTAACTTCTTGTATATACTTGTACAAAATATAATCAGAATTTGTGAATAAGAAATTATTACTATATTTAGGTCCTATTTACACATTTTTAATAAGGTTATTTATTCATATATACAACTTGATAAGATTCAGCTGCTATATTGCATGAGATTTTTTTTCTTCAATCACTGCAGTTGCGAAAGATTCAATTTGTAGAATAAATTTTTTTCTGAAATGTTTATTTTCAAGAGAAATTTTACGAAGGGTCTTGTGTTTCAAACAAGGAAAAAAAAAAAAAAAAAAAAAAAAAATGTGAAGGATCCTTTTAAGTCTTCTCAAACAGATTTCTGCTCAGAGATGAGATACTTTAAAGTTTTCATGTGAGACACTCAACATAAAAATAAATAAAATTAAAAGTATGAGAATGTAGCTTTTACAAAATTTTCAATATATTATTTCATACATGAAATTTCAATTTTTCCACTGCGGAAAAATTGAAAAATAAGCCTTCGGAAAAAAAAAAACTGAAAAAAAAAAAAAAAACGGGTTCCCCCCCCCCCCCCCCAAATTTTCCGGTTTTTTTCCGAGCATTCCCATTTCTAGCCAAGAAAATTTTTAGAGTCTCGAGGGCGATCCGAGAGGGGGTTTGACGTCTATTCTAAAAACCTTGGGTTTGACGTATCCTGGATTTAACTTTTTGGTGTACACTGTCCATAGGCGAAAGGCGTGATGTTTTTAATGCTGTTTAACCTTTTATAGGGCTCCGGCGATACTTTACCATACTTTTCTATACCGATTAAAACAGATACATTCAATGCATTCGCAATGGTACTTCTAGGAAACAATAATGAATACTTTTTGGCTTTCACAAGGTAGCAATAGGAGTTCCAGTAAGATGAAAAAATGTTCACGAAGCTATTTTGGCGCGTGTGTGTCAATTTTGTTTCCATTATTGTTTCCTTGTCTGACGTGGTATTCCTAACTTTTACTTGTGTACATCTTAAATTGTAAAGGGAAAGCTGTTGTAACCCCCCCCCCCCCCTTGTTTTAAATAGAGCACTTGACAATGTATGTTATGCACTAACATAAATTAATTTTTAGTTTGTTTTACGAAATACTTTTCAAAAACGGTGCTTTTAAGTATCGTTGGCATTACGTTACACAAGATTTTTAATTAGATTTTTATCGTTTGAATACGTCTGAAAATATTTTTTAGCACTTTTATGAATTTTGTTAATTTTGAATTTTCTGCAATTAAAAGTTTAGAATATTTTTTCTGGTGGTAAAATGCTCGCTTGTGACGTACATACCAACAGCATTATCATCTCGTCATTTTACCTCTTCAGACATCAGGATTTATTTATGCAAATTTTTTTTAACTTCAATTATGAATTTATATTAACAAAGTGATAATTAAGAAAATATAATATTTTTTACTAAATATAATTTATAGAAAAGGAGGCCATATAAAAATTTTAATTTCATATTTTTTAAGAAATGTTTTTATTGATCTTAATTGCTTCTAAAATACTTCTTTATCCCATTAAAAACATTTTTGTATCTGGATATGCCTATTCTTAACGGTTTATAGATTAGTCATTGTATACCAGAGTGAACATCCTGTATAGTTCATTTGTTATTGCCATTTTCCTTACTGATATATATACAGTAGACTCCCTTAAATCCGTACAGCTTGGGACCAGAGGTTTTGCGGATTTTAGAAATTTTGCAGATTTCTGGTCATTGCTTTTACATTTTTAAAAAAGCGATTTTAATGTAATTTATAATGAAATCAAAAGTATAATGAACGCTTCAATATGCTAAAATATTAAAATAAGTCATAAACTAAAATAATAAAAAAATAGATAGCACAGGTCAAATTAATAATCAATAATGTACAATTAAATATTCATTATAGAGATGAAATGCGTTTTTCCTAAATTATTCAATGAAACTTGCCTCATAAAGATACATTACAAATTCACGTCAAGATCATTAAATAATGAAGCTTTATTTCAGATTTAGCCAGACTTAATAACTAAAAAAAGCTTGATTAATACATAAATATATTTGGTACGATTGTGATTACCAATGATATCAGCAATATCTTTATTTTTTCAGAAATAAATTCTCTCTTTGTGGAAAAAAAAAAAAAAAAAAATGAATTCAACAACCTTAACAAAAATTACATATTAAATGTATGGAATTGATATAAAACTAAAAAAGTCAAATTTTGCATCTGAACTGAATATTTCATTGTTTACATCCGTAAAATATGTGCGGATTTTAGAGAGTTGCGGATTTTAGGAGTGCGGATTTGAGGGAGTCTACTGTATGTATACACTGGTGTCCAAAATTTAAGCATAATTGGTAATTAAGTAATTATTTTTAAGTAATGAAAGAAGTATGAATCGGAATGTGCTGAAACTCCAGGTGTGTAAACAAAATAGTACGCGTCACATATTTTCGCGAAGAGTTTTCCCCGAAATCGAACAGGGGACCGTCAACAAATTGAAAAAGAACGAAGATCTTTTGGATAACCCTGTCAAAACTAATGTAGCAAAAGCGTTCAAACTGCACATTATGATTAATTGGCTTATTGTAATGTACTGTGTTAATTTTTACAAGGATACCATGTATACTCGTAGAGAAATTAAGGTTTTTATAAAAACAGTCCTAAATTTTTCCAAGTTTTTTGCTTATAATTTGCAGAGTTCTTATTATAAAATAATGTTCTTTTCTGAAAATATGACAAACATCATTGTACACAATACCCTGTCATCAGAATTTAAAAATAATAAAAATTGTATGAAAAATGAGTAAATTTAGTAAATAATTTTTCATTGCGCATGCGTCAACGATATCAAAATGTCATTTGCATATTGTGTTATAGCTAAATGTATAGAGCAACTTCTGTAAAAGTTTCAAAAACATAGCTTGAAAATTCTGAAAATGGGAGCCTATAGAATCAACTCAAAATCCGTTATTCCTAAAGGAAGCAAAAAAATCAGGGGTTTTACCTAAATATAGTTGTACGTGCAATATTGTGTAGGCACTAAACAATGGAATATGGATACAGCCCCTGATTTTTTTTGCTTCATTTAGGGAATAAAGGATTTTGATCTCATTCTATCAACGATAATTTTCAGAATTTTTAAGCTATGTTTTTGAGACTTTCACAAAAGTTGCTGTATACATTTAACTAACATAATATGCAAACGAAATTTTAATAGCGTTCACGCATGCGCAGTAAAAAATTATTTAGTAATCCTGCTCATTTGTCATACAATTTTTATTATTTTTTAATTCTGATGACAGGGTATTGTGTACAATGATGTTTGTCTTTTTTTCAAAAAAGAACACTATTTTATATTAAGAACTCTGCAAATTATAAGCAAAAAACTTAGGACTCTTTTTATAAAAACCTTAATTTCTCTACGAGTATACATGCTATCCTTGTAAAAATTAACACAGTACATTACAATAAGCCAATTAATCATAATGTGCAGTTTGAACGCTTTTGCTACATTAGTTTTGACAGGGTTATCCAAAAGATCTTCGTTCTTTTTCAATTTATTGACGGTCCCCTGTTCGATTTCGGGGAAAACTCTTCGCGAAAATATGTGACGCGTACTATTTTGTTTACACACCTGGAGTTTCAGCACATTCCGATTCATATTTCTTTCAGTACTTAAAAATAATTACTTAATTACCAATAATGCTTAAATTTTGGACATTTTTATATATATTTTTATATATTTTATATATATATTATTTTTTGGATTTTTTTATATATATATATATATATATATATATATATATATATATATATATATTATTTAATCAATAATTAAATTTTTAACTTCCTTTAAAGTTAGTGATTTTTTTTCTTTTCTTTCTTTACATCATATCTTTTTTGCAAATGACTTTTTCTTTCTTAAATAAATTTTGGTATATCTTTCGGGTAAAATTGTAAATGATTTTCTTTCTTTTTTTTTTTCTTTTTTTTCCAGCATTTTGTTCACCCCAACTTTAATTATTTTCAACCTGTTTAGTTTTTTTCTTATTTATAAATATATTTTAGTTTCTCTTTTTAAAAGTTATAATTTGTTTTTTGAAAGTCAAGCTTAAATGTTGAATGGCTTCTTCATCTGCGGTTAAGCCTCTGTATCGCTATTTTTGTATCCCCCTCCCCCTTTCTCTTCCATCGAACAGTTCTATGTCTCATTTTGAACTGAAGAAGAATGTTATTTGCTTTCTTTTTTTTTTTTTTTTTTTTCTCTCTCTCTCTAGACATTTCATACAATTTATTTTTACAATCTCTTTATTAGTTTATTTGTTTTATCTTTGTAAAGATTAATTTTGTAACCCAGCTATTCTCAAGCTTTGTTATGCGACTCATCTTAAAGTTCCTTCCTTTTTTTACTTTCTTCTATCTTTACAAGAAGAAAGTATTGGATTCATGAAAATTTTCGACTTCCCGTTTTCGACGGATTTATATGTTTTAGAAGGTCCTGAACACGTTTTGACTATTTTTAGAAAATGTCCGTCTGTGAGTCTGTCCGTCTGTCTGTGAGTCTGTGTGTCTGTATGTGACAAAAAATTTGTGGGCACTCTATCTCAAGAACTAATGCTCGAAATTTAATAAAATTTTATATTTTGTTAGACCTTGATATGAATTAGTGCCTATTGGTTTTTGGTGAAAATTGGCCAGCAGGTGGCGCTGCTATACTACGTTTTTCAGGATTTTCATGATTGCTATATCTCAAGAACTAATGCACAGAATTTCACCAAACTTCAGATTCTGTGATCCCTTGATGTACATAGACGCTGATTAAGTTTTGGTGTAAATTGGCCAGCAGGTGGCGCTGCTATGCCACGTTTTTCATGATTTTCATGATAGCTATATCTCAAGAACTAATGCACAGAATGTCACCAAACTTCGGATTCCGTGATACCTTGATATACATAGTCGCTGATAAGGTTTTGGTGTGAACTGTTCTGTAGGTGGCGCTGCTATGCTACATTTTGCACAATTTTTACGATAGCTATATCTCAAGAACTAATGCAGAGAACTTCATCAAATTTTAGATTCTGTTACACTAGAACATATAACAGAATTAGACGCTGATTACATTTTGGTATTAACCTTGCAACAGGGGGTACAGCTATGCTGCATTTTGCACGATTTTTCCGATAGCTATATCTCAACAACCAACGCACAGAATTTCATCAAACTTCAGATTTTGTTACAAAATGACATATAACATAATGACAAGATGACTACGTTTTTTTATAAATCCTTCAACTGATGGTGCTGCTGTGCTATATTTTACACGTTTTTTTTTTAAACTAGCTATATCTCAAGAACTAATGCACAGAATTTCATCAAACTTCAGATTCTTTTACACCATGACATAATTGGACGCTTTTTTACGTTTTAGCATAAATTGTCCAAGATATGGTGTTGCTGTACTACGTTTTGCAATTTTTTTGTTATAACTATATCTCAAGAACTAATGGACGAAATTCCATCAAATTTCAGATTCTGTTAGGTCTTGACATCAATAGATGCTTATTAGGTTTTAGTATAAATTACCCAACATGAGTCACTACTAAGCTAATTTTCTCAGAATATTAATTAAATTTTGCGTTTTAGGCTTTTCGGATACCAGAATCTCATTAGGCTAGGTCAAATGTTCGAGGAAATTCGATAGTGGGTAACTTTGGGTTCACCACTTTTTTTTTTTTTTTTTTTTTAATAATAAAATGTATTTATTAGATAGAAGAAAGTTTCGGGATTGACACATCCAACTAGTTTTTCCTTACTTTTATCTTTACAAGAAAAAAGTATTGGATTCCTGAAAATTTTCGAATTCCAGTTTTCGTCGGATTTACACGTTTTAGGAGTCAACGATTTCGAAAAGCATGTTTTTACAAAATGTCTATCTGTATGCGACATAAATTTTGTGGGCACTATCTCGATAACTAATGCACGGAATTTCAAAAAACCTTAGATTCAATTAGACCTTGATATAAACTAGATCTAATTGGTTTTTGGTGTATATCGCCAACAGGTGGTGCTGCTATGTTACCCTTTTCAGGATTTCCATAATATACCTCAAGAACTAATGGACGAGTTTCGTAAAACGTCATATTCCATTAGTCCTTGATATATGGTTCTGACTACGTTGTGGTATAAATCACTCAACAGATGGTGCTGCTGTGCGGCATAGTACTAAATGGAATTCTTTTTCAGATGCTTTAAATGTTTACCTTAAAAATTGCCACACTTTACTAAAAATTTGTGAAGAAAATTGGAATGTACTGATAAAAATATTCAAAAGCTTTTGTCTGTCTAATTTTAATCTAAAAAGAAATGTTGAAAGCATCTTTGAACTGTTAAAGTCTACTGCAGCTTCCCTGAATAATATCTAAATTAATATTTGTTCCATTTCTGGTGCCAGTTTATATTTGAAAAAATCTTCAAAAAATATTAAGAGAAAAAAAAAATATGTAAATAAATTTCGCACTAATTTGAGCCCAGGTTTAAAATGACTGTAACACCCATGCCCTTTTTGGTATATATACTTGATCCACGGTATGGTCAAAGTGAACTGTCAGAACAAGGAAAACAAGTTGGAAATTGCACGTGAAGCGTAGCAAACGAGGTGCGTTCGTACGATAACGAAGTTTTAAAAATATTACTCTCATATATCAATCTCATAAAATTGTAAATAGTGAATTACAATTAAAACGCTCATCAAACACTGTTCTCCCTATACCATTATGTAATGGAATACTTTTGTGTTGCCTTGTAAATCAATAACAAATATTCTTTGCTTCACAAATTATGTAAAATGTATATTATAATATGTACTTTATAGTTACATATAAATTTTATTAAGTTCGAATGAGTGCAACACCATTAAAATGCATTTGAAACATTTTCCCCCTTTGACCGTAATTTAACGGAATACTTTTGATTGTCCCTGTAATTGATCTATACATCCGATTTTCATAAAATTTGAAATAACTCGACAAAATTAGGTAATAACTATGTATTTTAAATTTCAAATGTATAAAATACATTTGAAACTTTTTCCCCATTGACTATAATGTAATTGAATACTTTTGATTGCCCCTGTAATTGATCTATGCACCCGATTATCAAAAAATTTGAAATAACTCGACAAAATTATGTAATAACTATGTATTTTAAATTTCAAACGATTCGGTTGGGTAGTTTTTGTGTTGTTATATGCGGACGGACGGACGGACTGAGCGACAACAATAGGTGCTACGTATTTACATAATTACGAACGCACCTAAAAAGGACGCATTAAATTTTGCAAAACAAAGATATCCATATCGGTGCTTGTACTGATAGTAAAACTTAACGCCAAATCTCCATCTTTTAAATAACATTTTTTTTTTTGAACAGAATGCAGTAAGAAGTTACCCCACATGAATAGTGAAGAGTCAGCAAATTCAGATCAACAATTTTAATAGCAAAATCTTTACTGAAATTGAACAACTTACAACAGCAAAAGCATCTTCAGCAAGTGTTAAAAGAATATTTTCAACTTTTGGACTGGTACAGGGAAAGATAGAAATGATTATAGGAAATAGTTTGTAATTTAAATATAAATATCTATGCTTTTGTATATATTATAAAATAATTAAGTACTAATGTGAATGTTTAACATTAATTAATTATTAATTGCAAAAAAATATCATGACTTTCTAAAATTCAAGTTCTTTTTCTTGCAAATGCTAATAATGGGGGTGAGAGGAAAAACCCGGTAAAAAAATAAAAAAATAAAAAAAATAAAAAATGTTTTGTTTTTCAAAAAACTTTTTTTTTTTTTTTTTTTTAACAACTTTGATTTAAACAGGTTAATTTTGAACATTTTTAATCTGATTAAAATAACTTCCTTTTATAATTATTTTAAAATTAAATTTGTTAGTGCTACCATCTGTGTAAGAATTTAATGCAAACTAACAGTTTGGATTTATTTATTAAAGAATAAGTTGTTTTGAAAGAAATATTAAACGAAACCTTCTGCGTGATCTACGATCACACTTACCTACTTGCTAAAAAATGATAAATGCAATTAAAAGTGTAAATTGCTGGGAACATTTTTATCTATTTTATTTTGACCTCAAGATTGTTGATAAAGCTCTTTTCTATTTTTAATACAACAACAAAAATATGTACATATAAATTTAAATTATTTTTATTTCATTATGCGTCTCTTTCTTTCTTAAAAGAATTGCACGCGAAATTTTAGCGCTTTTTTACTCTCTTTTTAGGTGCGTTCGTAATTATGTAAATACGTAGCAGCATCTATAGTCGTTGTTCAGTCCATCCACCCGTCTGTCTGTCCGTCCGCTTTTAACAGATCAAGGACTATCCAACCGAATTGTTTGAAATTCAAAGTATATAATTGTTGCATCATTTTGTCAAGTTATTTCAAATGAAAATCGGATATATAGTTTAATTACGGGCACAAACAAAAGTATTCCATTACGGTGAATAAGAAAAAAAAAAAAAATGGTTTCAAGTACATTTTAATGATGCTACACTCTTTCGAACATAATAAAATTTATATTCATTTATGAAGTATGTACACATTATGTACAATCTGTGGTCCAAAGAACATTTGTTATTAATTTACAAGGCCACACAAATGTATTCCATTATATAATAATGTAGGGGGATATTGTTTGGGGCGTGTTTAAATTATATTAAACTATTTCACATTTCATGAAGTTGATATACGTTGCTCGGGTTTACTACAAGTTATTTCTTGTATAATGGAAGTCGGTAGTTATTTAGAGACACGCAAAAGATTTTGGGTGTGTACTGTAATCCAAAGTACTGTATACTATTACATCAAGATCCGAATATTTTAAAAACTTTGTTATAGTACGAACGCATCTCCTTTGCTACGCTTGACGTACAATTTCCGACTTGTTTTCTATTACCCACTTTTATGCTTCATGATCAAATCACAATTACTTAAATTGTGTCATCCCAAATTTGCATATTCAGTCAAACCCCGTTAATACGCGAACCCGCTTAATACGCGAATTTTCTTTGGTCCCTTGAAATACTCCTATCTTTCGCATATAAAAAACCCCCTTTAATACGCTAATGGTTAATACGCGAACCCGCTTAATACGCGAAATTTTATCGGTCCCTAGAAAGAAAAACCTACGTTTAATACGCGAATGAGCTTAGTTCGAAACATACGAGTTTTTAGATGAAGTATTTTCCCAAGTATTTTATACAACAATTGATTAAACAATTATTTAACTTATTTTTTTTATACGATAACTATTTGCAGCTAATTAAATTTAGCATTTTCCCCCTCAAAACCACACGCTGATTAGATTTGGACCCCAATCTGAGGCCAATATTATAGTTCCCGTGCCAAGCGTTGTGCAAAAGTTAGAGACATTATATCTGCATTGAAAAATACCTGTTTTTATATGGAAAACATATAAAAACACAGTGTAAAATTTTAATGGAAATTCAATTTTTTTAAAAATACAGCATTTAGAGATTTTGGTACTACTAGGTTTTCCCGTCGACCAAAAAATTATTGCCAAACTATAAGATTAAATGCCAATAATGGATGATCGTGAATGTCACATTCAATGACATTAAATACGATTCACTTGTTTAAAATGTCATTAAGTGATTTTTATTTCGACTTTTTATTAATATTTTTATTAATATTCTACGAATTATTTTTTTTTTTCGTTATTTAAAATAAAAATTGCGTCAGTTTGTATAATTTGGATATTAGTTTGGCGATTTGTATAATTTGGCAAAATTGGTCGACGGGATAACAGAGTAGTACCGAGATTTTTAACTTATGTATTACGGCTTATCATGAGACGCTAATTAAAAATATGTACATTGAAAATTAATTGATACAAAACTTTTTCAAATCAGTAAGAATCTGAGTGTTTTGTCGTGGTTTCGTTCGCTTTTTGTTCGCATAGGCTCAAAAAATCAAATTACGCAAAGTAGAATGTATCTTCAGTTCATTACTTTTCTTGTGATTTTTGTCATTTAAAAATATAAATGTAGACAAAAAGGGAATTAAATTTATAAAATTATACAAACTTGAAATTCATGTAAGTTTTATACATTGCGGGCGCGGGCTGCGCGAGTCAACTAGTTTTTATAAAAGGCAAAAATGAAAAGAACTTTTCCCCATAATTAAGGAATGATGTGACCCCCCCCCCCCCCCTCTCCTAAATTATAGCTGTAGAACCGATAGATGAAGCATACGCTACAACCGCAGATTAATCATGTGAGTCTTTCAAATCCCTGTTTCATCAGTGCTGTGATATTTTTAAAAGAAAAGAGTCGCTTCTCGCTTGTCGCTCTCAGCATTATCTAGTCTACGATATCCACCTATGCTTTTATAATTTAGTCTAAACTCTGACGGAAGGAGTAAAACATATTAAACGAAAGGCCCTCTCCATCACTGAGAAGTTACAAATTATAAATCAACACGATGCCCAAGCTGTCTCAAATAAGTCTAAGTTCGGGGGGGAAAAAAAAAGGCATACTTAAGTCAACTTTAAGGACTTTATTAGAGAATAGGAATGCCGTCGTTAATCAAGCTGTGGTTGGAGGTACAAAGAACAAGAAAAGTTTTAGGACATGGAAAAGGGCCTTCACGGGTAGTTTGTTCAAGCGCGTTCTACGAATATCCCAATAATAGACTTGTTAATACAAGAAAAAGCTTCTGAAATCGCAGCAAAAATACGATTGCTAGATTTCAATGCCAAATGGATGGCTGGATCGATTTAAAATTTGGTACGGCATAAAATTCAAGCAAGTGTGCGGTGACTAAGCTGCAGTCAACATTGAAGATTCACTGTCGGAAAATTAACGTACTTCCGCAGCTTGTAAAAAAGTACTCAAGTCGGGATATTTACAACGTGGACGAATTTGGGTTTTATTACAAATTGACACCCAATAAAACAGCAGCCATGAAAAGAGAAATATGTCATGGAGGCAAATTGAGCAAAGAACGTCTTACTATTCTGCTCGGTGCGAACTCTGATGGATCAGATAAATTAAAGCTGCTGGTCATAGGGAAATCACGCAACCCGCGATGTTTTAAAAATGTCAAGAATATCCTTTGCCTATATGAAAGCCAGCGTAGAAGCATGGATGACGAGCAATTTTTTTACAACATGGCTTCGTAATTTTGATCAACGTTTGAGAAAAGAATCGCGAATATTTGAATGTTAGAATTTTCAGCTTTCAAACGTTTCTGCTTAATAAATACATAATGATTAAAATAAAATACTATTTTATGTCTTAAAAACACTAAAAATTAACAAAAAATGTGTTTTTCTATCATGGATTGCTATTAGATAGACCATTCGACGAAAACTCGCGACCTTCGGTTACTACGCCAACCCGTTTAATACGCGAATTTTGATCGGACCCCTGATTCGCGTATTAACGAGGTTCGACTGTATTATAATTTAATTTTCTGAGCGACCTACAAACAAATGAACATTGTTTCTTATATAATTTTATATTTATTAAATATGTGTATTATTATGTTTTTTAAAATGAAGTCCCTTAAATTTTGCAAACATTTGCTTCTAAAAAACGATTTATATAATATTTTTTTTTAGGGAGGAAAGGGAAATTAGTTTTGCTGTAATAATAATCTTATTTCGAAAGGATTCTTATATAATTTTATATTTATTAAATATGTGTATTATTATATTTTTTAGAATAAAGTCCCTTAAATTTTGCAAACATTTGCTTCTAAAAAACGATTTATATATTATATTTTTTCAAAGATTGCCTTTATAAAAGCTTTCAAGGGGAGAAAAGGGAAATTATTGTGTAGAATTCTAAAGCGGTTAAACATAATAAATAAGCAAACAAGAACTAAGAGAGGAATGAAGGAGAAAAATATTTCCTCTATTTTTCTTCTTTTTTTCTAACCTTGTGAGTCATGAATTAAACAATGTGTTTTACCTTGGAATAAAAAAAGAATAAAGCAACATTGGACTATTCAAAATTGTAATAATGCTTTTGTGTAAATGCGCTTATTAAACTCTCAAGCGAGTAATTGTCCAGGTTTTCCCATTATAATTTTACTCGCTGTCGAATTTCGAATATTATTTAGTATAAAAATATCTCTTCGGTTGTTTTTTCATTAAGATATTGGACTCCCCACCTCTTTAGTAATCAATTGCTTAAGATTTTAATTTTAAATAAAAGTATGCAGCATAAATAAATAACTCAGTCGAGGATATTCTTTTTTTAATTCGAATGCAAATCTTAGAATAAAATTTTATATGCTGATGCTTGTGATAGCAAAATAAATGCTTAACTAACAAGAAATTATTTAGAAAATACATCTGATTTAGTCAGATTTATTTTAATTTCTCCCCCTTTTTTAATTCTTATTTTGCCGATTTGCCTCCATTCGAATCTGGTACATCAAATTTTGATTTTAAAGCCATTATGGCATTCCCCCCCCCCCCCCCATAAAAACGCAACAATATTCGTAGTATATGTCTGCATGCATTAATTTCTTCGCCCGGCATCTACAAAAATCCAGGGGTGCAGAAAATGTTTCTACTCTCAACATTTCCCCCAATCCATATGAAAATTTTCCCAAAATTTAACGGTATGTTATAGATCATAGATTCCCAACCTTTTCTGGACCACCGCCCCCTTTACAAGAGAAAAAAATGCCAACGCCCCCCTCTTCCATAATAGTTAATTATACAAAATATTAAAATATTTGTTGCATATTATCTACATTTTATCTGTCTACTATCAATTAAGAATCACAAAATAGAAGTTAATTAAAACGACCATCAAATGTAGTGAAAAATTGTTTATTAAAAACTGAAAAATAAACATAAAACCAATAAAAAAAATAAATAAATAAATAAACCAAATGGTTGAGGCTGATGGGGTTTTAACAATTTGTTCATCTAGGATTCCAGTTCCTTTAATATCAGTCACAAATAGTCAGACTCAAAGATGTCTGTTCCCTTTCTTATACTGTAAATTAACTACTGCACGGAACTCACTCTCAGCAAATCTGATGAAGGAATAGCAATTAAAATTCGTTCACCATGTTAGAGAACTGTATTGGTTTTTTAAGTTAGAACTCTCAGTATGCATTTCTGAATTTTTCTTTTAGTTCTCGTTTGCTGTGAGTTCCACGATTTACTCTTCTGAATCTAATGATACTGCTGTATCTGCGTTTGCGAAGTAAATATTCCTGTTTTTACGAACTGCGAATAATGTGGCAAAGTGGCTGTATTCTCATTTACTTAGATTTCGTTTGAACAAAAAAAGTTTATCCACAGAAGCAGCTATGAGGTTTTTTGTTTTAATTAAATTCAACTCATAATCTTGCAATCATCTGATGCCTTATTAAAATATTTAGAAAGTTTAAATTGATTTAATTAAAGATTCTAAACAGATCTGTCAAATAATCGATGTCATATTTTTAATGTAATCAGGTTTTAGCGTATTTTTACACCTTTGTTTTCAATTAAATATAATACTGAATCAAATATATTGAAAACGATTCAGACAAATACCTTATAAAAGACAATGAACTGTGCGCAGCAGCAAACAATTGTAATCATTTGCAAGTCTCACGCAAAGTGATAGTGGCAACTGCGCTACAAAGTGAAACAATTGTTTCACTTTGTTTTGAAATGATACTCAATATAAAGTTGGCTAAAAATCCTGTCATTCAATAAATTGCTTCTATTCAGACTGATTGCTCTAATACTGTAATGAAGCGACGTATACTGGTGTTGATTCAACAATTTTGAAACCAAATGCTGATGATGTGTAAAAGAGTGCACAGAGAGTACATTTAGTACTGCTTGTTTCAAGTGTGTTAATGAGAAACCCGTATGATGTCCCGTCGTTGCTGTTGCAACATCAGTTAGCAAGATATTATGAAAATAAATTTCTCTTGGACTAACTTCAAGTTATTAAATATCGATTCTCTCTTCGTATTAGTTTCCAAAATTTTAGCAAATAATAACTCTCGACATTTTTTTTCTTTTATGAATTTTTGTTATTTGGTAATGCTGATTCATCCAGTTGAATGGAAAATTTTCAGTTTTTAAGTAATTGTATGATGATATTTCAATGCCTTTAGCCAACTGTTCCTTCTTTGTACTGAATTATAACTCAGTATTTTTTCTGATGATATCTGGCGGTTTCTTATGATGAAGAACATTTTTCATTATCTCTCTGACTGCCGGCAAGATTATAATTTCTCGCCGTTTGTGGTGCAGTTTTCATACTTTTGCGACTAACAATATATTATTATATGAAGCTCGTACTCCGTCATTTTGTTTAGAAGACAACAGAAAAGGTTTGATATAGTTGACAGTTCTAAATTTTTCTTTTCTAGTCTTTGAAAAATAGGACATATCTTTTCCACAGCTGCCAAGTTTCTGGCTTTTTCGATACCAATATTTTAATTCAGAAAATGTTTCTTTATTTAATTTTAACATTTGGGCGGTTAAAAGAAACCATATTTTCACTAAGATAATAGTGGTGTACTAAAAGCTGGCGACTTGGCAGCTCTGTTTTTCTATCAGCACGCATTTATTCAAATGCTTTTGTAGCCTAGAAGGCTTCATTACTTCATTCGAAAAAAACATTTTTTGACAAATTAAGCACACAGGTAGCGAGTAATTTACAGGAGAGTGCGTCGATCCATATTTCAATTACTCAATATTCTACTGCCGCTATTTTTTCTTTAAAATATTTTGAAATAAATTTTTCACTATTTAAGTTTAAATAAATTTTAATTTGAACAAATTTATAGATATAATGATTTTTATCACTTTCACTAAGAAAAAACAAATTTTTTGAATTGATTCAAATCACGGGTACGTTTAAAAATCTTTGTTCAGACATATGTATATGTAGTCATATTTCAGAATTTTTTTAAATAAAGCTTTCAGACAACAAATTATCGCGAATTTTGTACTCTACAATTTTTGAATTCATAATGAATTTTAGTGTGAGTCATAGTGATTTTTCGTATTCTGCTGTGATATTTTGATATTCATGAAAGAAATGCAGCTACAATGTTTTTTACCTGATATAATAAAATTTTGTTCTCCGCAATTTTAGCCCTTTTTTTCATCTTCCACTTCGATTTTTTTATACTAGTAAAATAAATTTAACACTCAGATCTAGGTTCGTCTGCCTAGATTTTCATTTAAAGTGCAGTTAAAGTTTTCGTCAAGGACGGGCATTGTATAGGAGAAAAATTATTTTCATTATATAAATCCTATATATGCAAGTAAGCCATGACCGCTCCCCTTGGCTGTCCTAACGCCCCCCATTTTTGTCTAGACCCGCTACCGCCACCCTGGAAGGCTTCAGCGCCCACTGGGGGGCGGTATCGCCCCCGTTGGGAACCTATGTTATAGATAATTGCTGTACTACCATATGTATCAAAAATCCATTTTTCCATTATTTCTCAACTTTTGCGCAAGTATGTAAGGCAAGAGTGATTCTGAGTGAAAAAAAAAAAAAAAAAAAAAAAATCTGAAATTTACATCAAATTTTCTAAAAGCTACAGCAAGGAAGTGGGTGGGTGGGGGGTGGGGGGGTGTCCAATCCCAGCATTACTTTTTTTTTTCTTTCGCAGTTCTTTGACTAAATTTGCTATTTTTAGCGATCGTTTGACGAAATTTGTAGTTATTTCGTGATCTTTTAACAAAATTTCCGATTGTTTCGTAATCCTTTGACGGAATTTGCGTTTATTTTGTGATCTTTTGACGATATTTCCGATATTTTAATGAAATTTGAAGGGTTTGTTGCCCGCTTCGACGAAACGTGTGGTCGTTTAGAGATTTTTTTTTTGACGAAATTTGTGGTTGTTTTGGGATCTTTTGACAAAATTTGCAGTTTTTTCGTCATTTTTAGGTAAAATTTGTGTTTTTTAGCAATCTTGTGATGAAATTTGCGGTTGTTTTGCGTTCTTTTGACTAAATCTGCAGTTTTTTTCGCGATTTTTTGAAGAAATTTGCAGTTTTTTAGACAAAATTTGCAGTTATTTTGCGATCTCGTGATGAAATTTGTGTTGTTTCCGTAATTCTTGGACGAAATTCACGGTAGTTTAATATCTGAATTTTCAAATTGATAAATGTTTTTTTTTTCTTTTTTTTCTTCGGAAAATTCGTAACAGAATTACCCGTGACATATGGTACACATCAATTTTGTGAAGGTCGCCATACGGATCTTTTTGTATGTAGGGAATTACGGAATTCGTTGTTAAAATCGAAATCAATTGTACATGTTTCTGCAAAATTTCCCCGGTTGGTTAAAATTTCCCCCGATCCTATACTATCAAAAAAACTTCCGTCTTTTCACAGAAAAAGTACTGGCAGCACAATTTTATTAAAGATGAAATCTTTCCGAGATTAACTGCAAAATTAAAAGCTTTTTAACGAAATACACCAAACCACACCCATATGAAATGAATGCTTCTATTTTAAAGCAAAATCTCCATGAGCAATCGTGGCGCTGAGGATGAACGTTGGCCTTGTAATCCTGGGTTCGTGAGTTCGATCCCCACCTTTTCCAAATTGATTTTTTCCAAACTTTTTTCAAGTGACGAATATTTTTCCTCTTTTGACGGAGAAAAAAATAAACGGAAAATCGTCAATGTACAGACAATTTCTGGCAGCAGTGCTGCCAGTACTTTTGGATAAAAAATATGATTTTAGAGGGGAGTGGCAGGGGGTGGGGGTGTTACCCCTTTAATTTTGCTTACCCAATCAAAATATCCAATTCCCATGGTAAGGATATGTCAGCAGATTTTAGTTTATATATAACAGATGTAGCAAGATTTATTTTCTAGATGTGGCTAGTTCTATGGGTTCTGTAGTGTAAGTCACACAACTTATTAATTGCTATGCTTGTTAGCCACCGTTATTTTCGAAAAGTCTGCTTGGCCTTATTCAATTAATGAGAATGTGCCAATAAAATTAATCACATTTTTTTTGTTCTATAATACTGGTAGCCAAAAATCGTAGCCTGTGACTTACACTACAAGTACTCATTGAAATAGCCATGTAAAAATATTCTTTGACTTTTTTCAGGAGAGTAAATTTTGTTTTATTAAAAGTGTTAAAAAAAAGCATAAATTGCTGGTACCGAAAAAAATTTGAACTTTATGAACGAAAGAGAGAGAAGGAACCGATCAACAAGAATTTTCGTGCCTGAACAACAAAATTCCCGATTTTCTGTGCCCGATCATTGAAATTTGTAATTCTTCCACGCCTGATTGACCAAAAATGCACATTTTACAAAACCTTTCGACAAAATTTGCAATTTTTATGAAGCTGATCAAGAAAGTTTGCATCATTTCCTTGCCTGATCAACAAAATTCACAATTCTTATGAAACCGATCGAGAAAATGCAGGATTTTTTTGCACCTGATCAGCAAAATTCGCTATTTTTACAAAGCTGATTGACGAAATTATTAATTTTTCCTCACATGATTAGCGAAATTCGCGATTTTTTCCGAACTTGATCAACGAAATTCGCGATTTTCCGCACCTGAACAACGAAATTCACGATTATTATTAAGCAAATCTACGAAATTCACGATTATTACTAAGCAAATCTACGAAATTCTCGATTATTACTAAGCAAATCTACGAAATTCTCGATTTTTCTTCACATGATCGGCGAAATTCGCGATTTTTCCGAACCTGATCGGCAAAATTTGCGATTTTTCAACACTTGATCGACGAAATTCGCGATTTTTCCGAACCTGATCGAAGAAGTTAGCGATTTTTCTGAACCTGATCGACGAAATTCGCAATTTTTCCGAACCTCGTTGTCAAAAACACGATTTTTATGAAGCCGTTTGACGAAATTAGCTGTTTTTCAGAGCCTGATCGACGAAATTCGCGATTTTTACGAAACCGATCGATGAAATTCACGATTTTTCTTCGCATGATCGACAAAATTCGCGATTTTTCTTCGCAGGATCCTCGAAATAGGTAACTTTTCTTCGCATAATCGGCAAAATTCGCAATTTTTTCGAGCCTGATTGACAAAATTCGCAATTTTTACGAAGCTGATCGAAAATATTTAGGATCTTTCCGCTCCTGATCTACAAAATTCGTTTTTTTACAAAGTTGATCAACGATATTTGCGATTTTTCAAAGCTGATTTTCGAAATTCGCGATTTTTCCTCGCATGATCAATAAAATTCACATTTTTTTCGAGCCTAATCAACAAAATTCGTGAATGTCCCGCGCCTGACCAACGGAATTTGCAATTTTTATGCATTCGATCGATGAAATTCATGATTTTTACAAAGAAATTCGATGAAATTAGCGATTTTTCTCGCTTGATCGACAAATTTCGCGATTTTCAGCACCCGGTCGAGGAAATTAACGATTTTTTTTCTCCCGATGGAGAAAATGAGATTTTATTAGAGCCTTATCGAAGTAATTAGCAATTTTTACGCGAGTGATCAACAAATTTTGCAATATTCCCGTCTCCGATCAACGAAATTCGCGATTTTTCGCAATCCGGTCTATAATACTCGCGATTTTTCGGCGTCCGATCGATGAAATGTGCACTTTTTCCACCCTTAATCCATGAAATACTCATCTTTAGAGCCAGATTAACGAAATTCGCGATTTTTTGTACTAACTAACGAAATTGCATTTTTTTACGCGGTAAGATGAAACTCGCGATATTTTTTTTCTGGATAAATTGATGAAATTCACGATTGCTTCGCAGCCTTAACTAAATTTTCATTTTTTCCTCGCGTCATCGATAAATTCGCGATTTTTCCGTGCTTTATCAAAGAAATTTGCATTTTTTCGCCCCTGCCTAATCAACGATATTCGCGTTTTTTTTATGCGATAAACTGGGAAAACATGCAATTTTTTTTGCAACCGATGAATTTAATTTGCAATTTGTTCGAGCATCATCTAAAAAATTGACGATTTTTTCTTGCCTGATCAACGAAATGTGCGATTTTTGCGTAAGACCGACAAAATTCACGATTTTTCTGTGCCCGATCGGGGAAATTTGCTATTTTTTCCTAACTCCATGCACAAAATTCGCGATTGTTCAATATCTGGTGAGTGAAACTTGCGATTTTCACAAGCCTCATCGACAAAATTCCCTTTTTTCCGCATTTAATCAATGAAATTCGCGATTTTTCGGTACCGATCAATGAAATTCGCGATTCTTAACTGACGAAAATTTATATTTTCCCGTAGAAAATTGACGAAATTTATTTTTTTCCTGTCACATATGCACAAAAATTGCAATTTTTTCCAGTTGTACATTGACAGAGCTCGCGGGCCACACGTCAACCCATGGCGGGCCATTTTTGGCCCGCGGGCCACAGGTTGTGCATCCCTATTGTAGATGATGCTCGAAAAAATTACAAATTAAACTCACCGGTTGCAAAAAAATGCATGTTTTCTCGGTTTATCGCATAAAGAAAAAAAAAAAAAAGCTGCGAATATTGTTGATCAGGCACGGAAGAAAAAATTGCAAATTTCGTTGATAAAGTACGGAAAAATCGCGGATTTATCGATGACGCGAGGAAAAAATGAAAATTTAGTTAATAGGCTGCGAAACAATCGTGAATTTCATCAATTTATCCAGAGAAAAAATTGCGAGTTTCATCTTACCGCGTAAAAAAATACAAATTTCGTCAGTTAGCACAAAAATCGAGAATTTCGTTGATCTGGTTCGAAAAATGCGTATTTCTTGAATTAAGGGTGGAGAAAGTGCATTTTCATCGATCGAGCACCAAAAAATCGCGAGTGTTATCGGTCGGATTCCGAAAAATCGCAAATTTCGTTGATCGAAGACGGGAATATTGCGAATTTTGTTGATCACTCGCGTAATAATTGCTAATTACGTCGATTAGGCTTTATTAAAATCGCTAATTTCCTCGATCGGCTGTGGAAAATCGTGAAATTTGTCGATCAAGCGAGAAAAACCGCTAATTTCGTCGGATGGCTTTGTAAAAATCATGAATTTCGTCATTCAGGCGCGGAAAAATCGCGAATTTCGTCGATCGTATACGTAAAAGTTTCGAATTTCGTTATTCAGGCGCGGGATATTCACGAATTTTGTTGATTAGGCTCGAAAAAAATGTGAATTTTATTGATCATGTGAGAAGAAATCGCGAATTTCGTAAATCAGCTTTGAAAAACCACGATCGTTCATTAACTTTGTAAAAAACGAATTTTGTTGATCAGGCAAGGAAACATGGTGAATTTCGCCGATCAGCCTCGTAAAAATTTCGAATTTTGTTGATCAGGAGCGGAAAGATCCTGAATTTTTTCGATCGGCCTCGTAAAAATTGCGGATTTTGTCGATCATACTCGAAAAAATTGCGAATTTTGTCGATTATGCGAAGAAAAGTTGCCCATTTCGTCGATACTGCGAAGGAAAATCGTGAATTTCATCGATCGGTTTCGTAAAAATCGCGAATTTCGTCGATCAGGCGCAGAAAAATCGCTAATTTTAGTCAAACGGCTTCAGAAAAATAGTGTTTTTATCTACGAGGTTCGGAAAAATTGCGAATTTCGTCGATCTGGTTTGGAAACTTCGCGAATTTCGCCGATCATGTGAAGAAAAATCGAGAATTTCGTAGATTTGCTTAGTAATAATCGTGAATTTCGTTGTTCAGGTGCGGAAAAATCGCGAATCTCGTTGATCATGTGCGGAAAAAAATCGCGATTTTCATTGATCATGTGAGGAAAAATCACTAATTTCGTCAATCAGCTTTGTAAAAATAGCGAATTTCGTTGATCAGGTGTGGAAAAATCCTGCATTTTCTCGATCGGTTTCATAAGAATTGCGAATTTTGTTAATCAGGCGAGGAAAAGATGCAAATTTTCTCGATCAGTTTCATAAAAATTGCAATTTTTGTCGATTGGTTTTGTAAAACGTGCAAATTTGGTCGATCAGGCGTGGAAGAATTACGAATTTCATTGATCGGGCACAGAAAATCGGGAATTTTGTTGTTTCAGGCACGAAAATTCTTGTTGATCGGCTCCTTCTCTCTCTTTTGTTCATAAAGTTCACATTTTTTTCGGTACCAGCAACTTATGCTTGTTTTTTAGCACTTTTAATAAAACAAAATTTACTCTCTTGAAAAAGTCAAAGAATATTTTTACATCTTGAAAATAAACCTTTCTACATATGTTATATATAAACTAAAATCTGCTGATATATCCTTATCGTAACATCCCCACCCCCACCCCTTCCCTTTAAATTCATATTTTTTATCCGATTAATAGGCCACGGATCACCTCCTTTAAATAGAATTTTCTAATTATTATTGATGTGGCCCTCGATCACCCAGACATATTTCTAAGTGGCTCTTCACTTGAAAAGGTTGTGCACCCCTACTTTATTCGAATGTTGAAAGCCTAAGAATCTAAGTAATCATTAATGTTGTTAATGTGTATTTGCCGTAAAATATACTGTAAAATCATTCCATAGATATGTATGCAGTATTCTTTAAAGGAATCTTAGTTATATGATAAAAATCTGAATATTTTAGAAATTGTAGAAATCGTAACGGGCTAAAACGGGCCGGGCCTGTTTTTTCTGATTTTTGTATGGCCCGGGCCCGGGCCGAACTTTTGAGTTTTACAACGGGCCGGGCCGGGGCCTGGAAATTCCGGCCCGTGCAGACCTCTAATCTCGGTAAAAAAAAAATCGCAAAAAACGATCAAACTAGTTAAAATTGCGAAAAAAATCAATTTTGTCAAAAAAAATCGCGAGAAAACTATCCATTTTGTCAAAAAATTGAGATAAAACGACCAATTTTGTTAAAAAATCGCGATAAAACGATCAATTTCATCAAATAAGCACGAAAAACTGCAAATTTCGTCATCTAAGCGCGGAAAAACGGCAAATTTCGTGAAAAACTCACGAGAAAACTTCAAATTTCATTAAAAAAAATTCGCCTAAAAACTATAACTTTCGCCAAATAATCGCGAAAAAACGACCTATTTCGTCAAAAGATCGCGAAAAAGCCGCAAATTCCGTCAAAAGATTGAAAAAAAAAGTTGTTGCTGTAGTGGAACTTTCTGTTCCAAAAACTGCTTTTACTGCTTTAAAAACTAATTTGTAGCTACATTTTTATATATTTTTTAAAAAATCTTTTGCTTTTCTCAAACTTTTTTTTCTGCTCCAAAAGTGTTTTTTGCTGTTCCAAATTTTTTGAATAAATGGGACCTTTGAAATTGGTATATTTTGCATTCGTTAATTTTCAGGATTTTTTACTTTGTATCACTTAATTTTCAGGATTTTTCATTCTGAGTTAGGGGCATTATTAATATCAGGGGTGATTACCCCTGATATTAGTAAAATAAATTTTCATTAGAGTAATCAAATACTTTATGCCTATTTCATGTTAATAATTTCTTTTTAATTTACGCAAAGCTAAATTGTATTTAATTTACATACATTAATAGCTATTATATTTGTTGCGATTGAAATTCCTATCATTGCTCAAATGTCGTTCGCACAGTTTTCAGCTTTTTTGCTTTTTGGCCAATCTCATCCTTGTAGAAACTACTGTATAAATTAAATGATAAAGCTGGGAATTTCTCCCCCCCCCCCCCAAATAAATAAACAAACTTGAATACGTTTATTAAGTAGTACTATGATAGAGCGTTGGCGCGTAAACTAGAGGTTCTGGGATCGATTCCGTCAAACTTTATTTTTCTCTCCATCGGACTGCGCATAATTTTTATTATGTTTTCTCAACCTCTTTTAAAAATCTCAAATTAAATACATAGTTTAATATTAATGCATTTTTCAATTATTTATAGTAATAGGAAAATAATTTTTAGAATTGCTGAAAGGTGAATTTTTTCTGCATCTAGCTATCTTATTTTTGAGTTTGTAGGCTCAGTAGATTTTAAAGGATACTAGAAATAGCTGACAAAGGTAAGCGACCAAACGTATGGGGAAAGTTAAGTAGCATTATCTAACCAAAGCATAACGATTATTTCCTCTCTAGCAACCGAAAATTTGTATCCTCATATAAGCACAACTGGATTCGCTAGAACTCCTATTATAGAAGCCTTAGGATTCGCCGTGGGAAGATCTGTTACGAGTTTTTATGCAGGCCTATCATCGCCCACATTTTGATCTTTCTTTTTTAAGAAGAAATAGTTCGGCTGACTCATCTGTGCGTTTGGAGTCGTTCAAATTATTTATTTTTTCCCCTAAAAAACTGATCTTTTTTTCCGCGTGGTAAAGAAAAGGTTACACCCTCTGTTCGTCTTGAACTTTGTGTATTATATAAAATAAAAATGTTTGGATGAGAGAGGTCACTGGAAGTTAGTGTGTGGCTCAAATAACCTAGTACCTTTTAAAATTGTTTATCGAATCTGAGATTACGTTAATCAATATTTTTGTTTTCTAATTTTACTTACTCGATTTTAGAATTATGTTATTTTGTTTTCATTCACTTCACCTTTACATCGATCCAGATTTATGTATATTTTCGTAACTTTTAAATTAAGGTTATTTTCTTTTATATGAACTAATATGTCTACGCATCCCTATATTAGCCAACTTTATCTTATTAAGTTAAATCTTATTGCAATATTTCGTCCTCGGTTTGCTTAATTTAAATTTTTTATGTCCTAACTTCTAAATTAACTAATATACGCTTTAAGATTTGTTTCCTCTTGTTGATTAGGTATAAGTGATTTCTGCTTCTGTCCGTCCTGTTATGGGTCATTCTCAGATAAAGGGAAGTTTTGGCTTCGATAAAATGATTAGACTTCAATATTTTAACTCTTGATTTCTGGCTCAAATTACACCAGACATTTAAGAAATGGGAATTTTTGCTAAGGAATAGCAATGACTTTTTATAAATGTCTGAAATTGTCATTAATATAACCTTGAAATCATAAATATAATACGCCATGATAATGAACATGGTAATGACATTTTTAACGTTAACCCTATTTTAGAACTAAACTATAACAATTTAAAACTTAGGGAGTATTTATTCTGAAAGCAGTCCCAAACTGTCATTGTAATTGATTCTGTAAAGTTAAATTACTGAATAAGCATTTCAACAATAAGGAGCTTGGTAATGACACATGTTAAGTACACATGCTAAAATTTTGGAACAAAATCCATAAATTGAAGTAGTTCTTGCATAGTTAATTAAAAATAGATGCTAGAGCTCGTAAGAAGATGAGGAACTATATAATCTAAGATAATTTCCATATGAAAATAACATATAGGGGGAAATTATATGAAGAATTACTGTGGAGTATGGTAATGACAGTTAATGCTAGGGACAAACTTTAAATAAGTATAATCCATAAAAAATGTTTTCTGTTTTGTCTTTTGTGTAAGGTGTTAAATGTATAAAAAGTAGGAACATCAAATATACGGGTGATTCTCAAAATAGGAGACTTTTTAAAAAGTGTAATTAAAAAAAAAAATATTGTTAGCAAAATTTCTGAAAAAAAAAAATAGGCGTTGTTAATATTATAGTATTATACTTTGTGTAGTCAGCAGAGCTAAATATTTAAAAATTCACTTAAAAAAATAATTAGTATTTTATGAGCCATGCTAATGACAAAACAAATTGCATGGAATAAATATATTAAATTTTTATTTTCTTCCTGATCGAATATATATATTTTTTATATTTATTAGCCTTCTTTTTTACCAAATAGTTTTCATTTTCATCTGTTTTTATTCTCCTGTAAGATGAAGCCCTGTTTTTACAAATAATTCTACCCCCTAAGTTTTTCGTTGTGATCTGTGTTCTCTTGGAGTCATCATTGACTGTTTTTATTTGTCCTGATTCTTTTGCTTTTATAGATATCTGATGTTTAAGTTTTTGCTATTTATCAGTACTTTCTTTAATTTTCTCCTTTCTTTTTTCACATTCTTAAGTTTTTAGCTCACAGGCTATCGTAGCCTGAGAGCTTATGTGCTTGTCCGTTCTGTATGTACGTTCGTGCGTAACGCGATAACTCATGATAAAAATATCCGATCCATTTGAAATTTTGTATGTGGCTAGTTCCATGGGTTTTGTAGTGTAAGTCACATTACCTTATAATTACTATGCTTGTTTGCCACCGTTATTTTCGAAAAGTCTGCTTGGCCTTATTCAATTAATGAGAATGTGCCGATAAAATGAATCACATTTTTTTCGTACTAAAATACTGGTAGCCAAAAATCGTAGCCTGTGACTTACACTACAAGTACTCATGGAAATAGCCATGTAGGTATATCCTGACAAGGCACTTCCCTGATTAGTTTTTGGAGTTCATTCGATATGTATAAGAGGGGGAACGGGGGGCTCATGCCCCTCCCCTTAATTGATAGAAACGGGATTTTCATGCAGAATTAACAGTTTTCGTTCAAAATTTAGATATAGGATCATTCTGATGAGGCGATTCCGTGACTGTCATTAGGTGTTCATTGAATAAGTATAAACAGGGGGAACGGGGTTCTAATGCCCACCCCCTTAATTGATATAAACGGGATTTTCATGCAGAATTAACAGTTTTCGTTCAAATCTCTGAATAGTTTTGGAAGTTTAATGGTTAAGTATAAAAGAGAGGGATAACTCCTCTTAAATTATATAAATGCTAAATGGGTTTTTATTAAGAATTATCTCATTTGCTCTGAATTTTGGATATAGATTTTTTTATATGATAAAGCATGTCTTTGATAGTATAGGAGGTTCAATGATTAAGTATAAAAAAAGAGGAAAGGGGAGAGCTGTTTCCCCGTCTTAATTTTTTTTTCGAACGGAATCAACCCTTGAAAATATAAGGCTTTAATGTACAATTAGTATTTGTAGCCTGTGAGCTCAATGCCATCAGTTTAACTGGGCAGTATTCTTTTTTATTTTTTCTCTCTCTACCTATTGTCATACTTTCCCCCATATTCAGATTAGTGTTTTTAAAAAGAACAAAGACCAAATTAAAATTCCATATAAAAAGAAATGTGTTCTTTTAAAATAATAAATATTTCTTAAATATTTTAAAGAAATTCAACATTGTTAACCAAATAGCAAACTTTCTTTACACGAGCAATATTCTGACACTAACAATGTAAGAAACTGTCTTAGTGATTTTCTGACAGATTTAATGCATATTTTAAGGATAATAAATGTAATATCTAAGTTTATATGTAAAGTTGAACTTTAAAAAATCTTTATAAAGAATATAAGATAAGCACTGGTGCTGGTTACATTTATGTACATAGGTGTCATTAGCATGGACAGAAAATACCAGGCTAATGTCACTGGTATTTGCCCATGCTAATGACAAACCTTAATTTAAATAAGATTATGAGTCATAATATAATCACAATGCAATATTCCTTACTGGGGCTTTTTAATACACTAAAGTTCCATGCAAATAAGTAAAATAAAAATTTTAACTATAAAATAAACATTAAAATTATTATCCCTTCTAATGGCATACAATTGATGTACTCTCCTAGTATTTAACTTCTATTCTTAAAATACAACACATGCTTCTATTTTCAGGCTGAGATAAAATGGCTACTTGTTGCCATGGAGAAACTTAATTTTTTTCAAATTATGTATTCATATTTTATTTTCATATGTGAAAATGAAATTTTGATTAATAACTAGCTGTTAAAGTATGTCCTTGTTTTGAAAATAGAATATGGGGACAAACTTTAATTCTTTTGTTATATATTATAATTTTACTTTTTAAAAAGAAATTTATTGGATAAATCCTCTCCTTGATTTATTTAAACAAAGAATAACATATTTTATTTTATAAACATGATATTAACCCTTCAAAAATGTCAGTATATACAAGGCACAGCTGCTGTGGACATCCATGCTAATGACATTTTGAACATTTATTCTGTTATTCTAAGGTGTTTTTAATTGAAAAATGAGTAATTCTTGAGTACAAATAATGAATAATATTAAGACAAACATATCTAAATATAAAAACATGACAGAAAACTTCTCAATTTTTTTTTTTTTTTTTGTATGCCGAAAGACTGAAATTCTCCCCTATTTGAAAATCACCCATACCCATATAATCATTACATTTGTTCTAAAGCTTTCCAAATCTTAACAATAAGGGTTTGAACTCAAAAATTTGATTTTTAGGACAAGCCATGGTAATGACATTTGCAACTTTACAGATTTTTTAGATATTGAAATTATTTTTATTTTCATATTTAAACTAGTGCACAATGTAGTATTCAAAGAGAAATGTTTACAAAAAATGCAAACATTCATAGCTGACTTGATTAATTCATTTTTTAGCCAAGGACATAAAATTTCCCTTTATCAGAGAATGACCTTTACAGAAAGGGTGATTAACTCTGTTCAAAAATTTCCAGATGCGTTTATGATACACTGTGCAATTAGTTATTTAAATATAAATAATTATTAAAATAGAACAACTCATGTAATCGAACTCTGCTTTAGCGAGAACGAAGGCATCATAACGTTTGCTCGCTATAACAGAATTCTTGCAATAATATAAGAACACAAGTAAAATTTCATATTAAAAGTTGGATAATGATTGCTTTGATAATATGGAGTTTTTATTTCTAAATTAGAAAGGCAATAAAACTGTAAGTTACCAATGGTAGCTTTAGCGTTAACTTTAAATTTTTCAATTCTAAATTTGTATATGGAAAACAATTCTGCGAAAGATTGTAGTAAAAATAATAAATAAATAAATAAATAAAAATGAAAAGCAAAATCATTTAAGAGAAATTACTGTAAAAATGATCTTTTCTTCTTCTATATGTTATACCCGATTGTATTACAAGCATAAAATGCATTGGAGTTAACATTTTAGCTTAGGAAATGTGAAAATAACTGGAAATTTTTTTTGTAAGTTTGAAGTTTTCCTCGCTATACGCGGATTTCCCTCATTATAACCGATTTTCGATATATATGTATTGGAAAAATCTGGGGGAGACCTACATCCAGCAGTGGATCGAAAACGGTTGATGATGATGACGATATATAAGATTTATCTGTTTTCCTTTTTGTTAAAATTGAATTCGCTTTAAATCCGAGTTCATCATAGACAAGTTCACTATCCTGTAAAATAACGCTTTTATAATACAAAATACCTTTAGGCGATATTATTTTTAATGTGATAATAGAACTAGACAGTTTTGAAGGAAGTGCATACGTAAATATTATGATGATGATATTGGATTATTTCAAAGAAGGGGAGAAAAAAAAATCTTTTTTTTTGCATTTTGTTTATCCTTATGCAATTTATCCTGTTGATTTTATGAAGTTAAAAAGTGCGAGTGATACGAACTTTCTTCTATCTTTTGTAGCAAATTAGCTTTATAGGTTGATATCTATAGGGCGCAATACTCAGTGATGCATGTAATCGTGTTTGGATGTTTCGTCAGTTGATCATGGCCTTAATCGGTTCTAAAACTGTTGTAAATTTAAGTTAATCGGATTCGATGAATCTTGTTGCGCTCGAAAGATTGCGCTGTTCAGAAAAAAAGATCCATCAATTTAGCGATTAAAAACATTGAAAAATGTGCTGCTCTTTCCTTCTAAACACTGTTTTTATATTAGCCAAAATTTAGTAGCTTTAAACAGTCAACTTTTAAGTATATTTTTTTCCCTTTTACATTTAGACTTTAGACGCTTTAAATTTTTATGTTTATTTTAACTTTATATGTATCCTTGTAAAAAGGTGTGGAACTAATGGTCGCTGTTTTTCCTGTAACTTCTATTAATCTTCAATTTTAACGAAATTTTTATGTTATTGAGTTAGTAGTGATTCACCTCAGAGGGTGCGAAGAGAAAACAGCGTCCGGGTTAAAGTCTCAATTTGACGCCCTCCCTCTGAACTTTTGTTCGGAGTTTTCGTGGTTTTCTTCGAACCTTGCGTAAATACGGGTTAGGTTCCCTTAGAAAGCCCCCCACGAAGGGCACCCCCCCCCTGGTCCTATATCCCTAGCGTAGATAATCGGACAACAAAAATAAACCAAACCAAACCCTCTGAACTTCTGATAATCTAAAAATGACGTTGGTAGTATAAGTTCGGCGCTCCCTGAATTTTCGCGCCCGGGGCAACGGTCCCCTTCGTTCCCCCTCCCCCTGATTCACCTTTTATACCTCTGCTTGAAGAATTGCATGTTCTTGGCGTATTCTCCACCAAAGCGGGTGAAATAAGTTATATCCAGCTTTGTCTCCCACTCCTCAATTTTGTTTAATTACCCATAATTCTTTTCAATTTTTTTCTGCGAATATGTTCAAATCAAAATAATTGTGCGCAAAATGTTCTGGGGGGGGGGACCTTTTAATCTTTTTCTTTTAATGGGATTTATTATTTTACTAGGTATTTTAACGATTTTTTACTGCTGCCACATAATATCGTGTAAATATTTAAGCTATTATTTTGAGTAAATTGTAACAGTAAATGCAATCTTGTTGAAAAGCTTTCACCTCTGTAATTTGATGATGAATCTCTGCTTCCGTATTATATACTCTAGTGAGATTGTTTTTAGTGAATAGCCACCCGTGGGCTGACCAGGTAACAAGAATTGACCTAAAGGCCAGTGTAGAATTGTTTCACTGCCTGTGAGAGTAGGTTTGCCATCTAGGTCGAGACCTACTTCCAGCCCCTAATACAGCGAAATCGTCTAGTTTGAAGGTCTCATGCTCTCACATTGTTATGTGGCCAAATACGTGTTGCAAACTTGCGCTGTATTTTTTCGATATTGTTTTCTCTAGAAGAATGGTTTTACTATTTAGTTTCATAAATGACTTTCTATCAGGGATCGACCAAAGCAAGTTTTAAGGCTGAAACCAAATTTCGGTAATCTTCCTATTTTTGGCCGAAATAGAAAATATCCAAAAAATGTTTTTAAGTTTAATGCATACATAATTGTTAATTAATTATGCATGTGGCTACAGTTGGCTCTCTGTGCCTTTGAGCAAAGCTTTTTATTTCTATATGAAATAAAATGTAATTAATTAATCAGGACGACACAAAACGATTTTCAAATTATGCGAATTCCATCTAGTTAAAAGAAAGTTATAGGTATCCACACCTTGATTTTTCTTTCATAATGATTTTTGTATCTGTAAATGATCTTCTGTTATACCAGAACTTTTTTCAAGAGTATTCGAAAGACTTCTGCGGTTTCAAACAAAAAAAATTTCTTTGTTAAGTCTCCAGCTTTTAATGGGCATCTCGAATGCGTCTCCAAAGTTTACTCATATGGGTGATTCTACGATAAGAGGTAATTTGTACGGCAATCCGTTTAAAACAGATTTTTTATTCTATATGTTGCTATTTTTTGCAATGAATCGCATCATCTTAATATTCTTTATTAAATAACATCACGATTGAATGCCTAATTTAAACACATTTTTCTGAAATTTCTTACAAAGTCGAAAAAGTCCCTTCCCCTGGCATGTCCCCTTGCCGGTTTCAATTTAACTTTCAAACAATACATATATTTTTTCCGCCAGATGCTTAGCTAAAGTATGTTTAATTGGAATTTAAATAATTATACTTACGTATTATAAAATAAAAAATAAAATATTTTTGTTAATTTCAAATAATTTTTTTAATTAACTTTTGTCCCGCTTTTTTTGTGTCTCTCCCCTGTCAAATTTCGTTCCGCTGAAACAAATATAAATTCAACGATGGCTATATTGGAAGTAGTGCTTAAGGACATCTATTGGCTTGAAGTTAGCAATACTAAACACGCAAGCCATTTAAGCGTCGCCATTTTTAGTTGTTGCGACGCGACCGTGTTTTGTAGTGGTTTCGCACAGTGATCGTGTATCTCCCCTGGTAAGTCATAAAACTTATAATATTCCTTTAATTCAATTGCATTTACTACCCTAATTAAACAATACGGTAATACTTAAAGTGAAATACACAATTAACCGAAAAACTAATTCAGTCAGTTAAAAAGTTTGAATTTACACGAAAATATCTCTCCCCTGCCGTATTTCCCCTGGCACGATAACTGCCAGGGGAGCGAGTCACTGACCAGAAAAAGTTATAAAATATGTATAAAGTGACTTGCCCTTATATGAAAAAGTAAATAAACGGGACAAAAATCATAATTTAAAGGTTTTTGATCAAACTCAAACTTTTCTTTTTGGCCGAATTCTCCATGTTTTTGAACCTCTTATCGTAGAATCACCCATATAGACATTTCTTGCTTTATAATTTGCACTCATATCTTGAGTTAATCATGACTGATACTTTTAAATAATGAAGTTCATTGCAATAGTTTCATTTCATCTGATACAGCTGAAATGAATGAGTAATGTGGATAATTATCAAAGAAAGGAACGAGGTTTTTGTAATAGATATTTTTAGTCAAGTTTTCGGCGAATCTCAGATTTTGGACCGTAAACGAAACGGAATTTTCGATCGATCTCTACTTTTTATTTTTGACTTAGCAATTCATTTATTTTTGTGTTACAAATTTTATTTTATGTCAATAAGACATAATTTTTTCTCCCTTTTTTGTGAATGTGTATATTCTGGGAAGGAAAGAAGAGAAGGAAAATCTCGTAGTTAAAATTTTTCCTAAAAAGTGAAATCTTCTTCTACTTTTGATTAAAACTTTGATAATGATATAGGGAGGAACGACTTTTTAAAAAGAAATTATAATAACTACAAATATATTTAAGAAGCCTTATGAAAAGCGATGAAATTCTGTAAAACGTAGTATCCTTGGATTATTTTCGCAGAAACTCTTACAAGGGCACCACCAAACATGGTGCTCACAGATTTTAATGATTAAAAAGTATGTTGTAGGGGTCATACCATTAATTATTCGGCTAAAACAATTTCCTTCAAATGAGCTCTAGTTTTTGAGCAATTGGAGGTCAAAGTTTAGCGTTTTTTTCAAATAGCTATTAGTACATCTGTTAGTCAACAGTGCCGTGGCGCCGCGGTAAAGTACGAGACTCCAGACTCGGACGTGGCGGGTTCAACTCCAAGTTGTACCTCCTCCTTCTTTTTCTCTTTTTTTTTCTTTTTTTTATATATATACTTTTACACGTTACATATTTTAAGCTGAATTTGGAATTCTACAGCTTTGAACTTATTAATATTTTCTTATGGGGATTGTTTACTTTTTTTTTCTTATTTAAAAAAATATGGTTCAAATAATAAACTAATTGCTCTTCAAAATTTATAAAATAAATAAAAAATGCATATATAATTAAAATTTACAAAAAGCATAAAAAAATTTGAATATTTTAAAATCCTTTTTACTTTAAATATTAATAATTTTGCTCAATTACTTTTTTGAGATTTTCAAATGAATATTCCACAATTCCACATTATTTTTATCTTTATATACTTTTTACACGTTACATATTTTAAGCAGAATTGGAAATTGTACAGATTTGAACTTTTTGATATTTTCTTAATAAGGTAAATTTATATTTTCCAATTTATTTCATGAAAGTTTATTTTTATCTGCAATTTTTAAACTAATATTTTTATTGACAAAACGGCATAACTAATTTATGCCTTAAATCTTTTTTGTTAATTATTATGTAATTTCTTTTTTTATTAAGCACAATTCTGAAATAATAATTTTTCTCTTTTCTATCGCCTTTTTTTGTGGAATTTTTTAATGAAAATTTATCCTTTTTTGTATAAATTATACAAAATAATTTTCAGGTGCAATTTCTCAAATATTTATATGATTAGTTAATTCAAATAATGCATACCTTCGAAGTGCAATAAAATATTAATGCAATAGTGCTAAAATATCATCCAAATTTTTACTGATCTTTAATTTAAATACATTTATTTCTAAAGTTCAACCTCAACATTATTTATCGTTTGCACAAAGAAATGACAGATTATATTTAAAATAATATATTTTTTTTATTTTAACAAATTAAAACACTATTAATAAAAAAATCAACTAGATTGGAAAAGTCGTCTGCTAATGAAATAATATTTACGATACATAATATATATATATATATGTTTATTTTATTCGTCTGTTTTTATTTTCTCGGTAAAATCACGCAAAAATAGAAATTCTTTTTGCTGTTGTCATTTAGTTTCTTTTGCAGACAAGTAAAAGATTTGAAATATTGGTAGATATATGTATTAGTAAAATTACGGTATGAAAATTGTTTAAAAATCCATGCATAGTATTGTGTAATATTAATTTGAAAATCTGAAAAAAGTAATTGAGTAAAATTATTAATATTTAAAGCAGGGCATGAAATTTCAGCTTAAAAGGTACTCGCCAGGCTAAAATTTTTACTCGCTACTATTTTGCATTCATTCAGAAACGTGAACCCCCCACACCTGCACAGAAAATGAAATATTTATGACAAATTTAATTTATATTGACGATTGTTAGAAAGAGCTGTCTTTTAAATCCAAAATATTTTACATTTTTATGAAAAATATGGGATATTAGGTGACGCTTAGGTGATGCTTAGGTGACGAAACCCGAATCTCATCGCGCAGGAGTGAAGAGCAATCTATTTCGGTATTGGCGCCAGTGGCGGATCCAAGGGGGGGGGGGACGTCGAATGACATCTCAGATCTGCAAGCTGCACATTATGACAAATCAAAAAGCTTCATCCGCCCCCGCCTAACTGCTTGTCCGTCCAGATCTAATCAACATAAGATATATATTTAAAAAAAAATCAAAAGGGAATTCACGGAGAGTGCTTGGGTTAAGTAAACTCACTGGTTAATTTAAGGTTAGTACAAAGATTATCCAAACTGACGGCAGCTTGTGGTGGGAGTGATAATTAGTGTAATACTAGCTTAGCCACTCTAGCCACAAGCTCAGCCATTCCCTCACCTATCAATAGCCAAAAAGTCAACTATCTAATCCTCACCTCCATAAAAGCCAAATAGACAGCAGTTGCAACTTATAAAGCTTAACGTTAACAGGTTTCTCAGGTAAGCAGTACAGTAAAGTATTGTTACTAACCCATTTACCTTTCAGGATTCCCTCCCCTTGGACCTGGCTCCCGAAATTTTCAATTTGACCTATTCGACGCAGGGACTTAAGGGACCCTGTACGGTCCGAAGAGATTCGGGAGCACCAATCATGTCCACTGCACCAGAACCGTACAGGTTGACCTCATAGACGCAGAGACTCAAGGGACTCTGCCCGGTCCGACACCGTTCTGGTAGCCCCTCTTTAGTGGACTAATGCCTTTCAGGCTTTCAAGTTGACCTCATTAACGCAGGGGCCCACGGGACCCTGTGCGGTCCGATGAGCAATGGGAAGCAACCTACCAGCCCACCTACCCCGAACCGCACACGTTGACCTCATCGACGCAGGAACTCTGTGCGGTCCGAAACGTGTTCGGGTCTTTTTTCCCTTTTTTTTTTCTTTCTAGTGACAGTACGCCTCTTTATTAGGTGCATTTGGACTCTGTCCGCATGAGCTACCGAACACGCTCCAATGGGACAGCCCATGAAGCATTTTTTTCTTTTTTTTACGGTAGAAAGGCGAGATCGTGTCACCACCAGCAGCGATTCGACTGCCTTGCATTTCGGCCCCAAAATTCTCCCTTCTCTGGCACTACTTAGCATTTCGGCCATTTTAGTTTTGGTTATTTATTTTTCTAAATCTCCCACAAAATTGTCCCCCCTGTTGTCTGCTAAGGACATGCCACAGTCTCGGCTCAAAAATTTTTGCTCCAGCCCCATTTCACTTGGCACGGCAAGTGGGAGTGATGTGTGGCGCCAAACTCAATATTTTCAAAAAGGCAATAAACTACTAAGTCCAGCAACCGTTAGCCACAATCAGCCGACCTCGGCACTTATCTGCGTCGATCGCCCCCACTCTGCCAGCTAAAATTCCATCATGTACGCTAATGGCACCTGGTGCATGTAAAAACCGTCGTGGGTGCAAAGTCCTCCAAGTTACCTATGAATTATACCTCTGGAGGTAACTTGCCAGGTGAAGGTCTCGTCATCTGATCAAGGCTCTAAATTACGAGACCATCTTGCGGTTGCCATGTGCAATACATCATTTATTGCCGCTTCGCGGCAGTTAGGCGGTCGTCCGCCCCGATACCATGTATCTAACCCGTTAAGCTGAGATTATTAACTCGGCAGGTAGGGACCTGGTCATCGGTTAGAAAGAAAGAAAGGGGGGAAGTCATGACCCCCCCCCCCCCTGGAGCTCTTCAAAGAGTGATGCACAGTGTAAGTAAAAAGTGATAAAACAAGAACGCAAAATAACGTCTAATCGAAAGAATTTGCGCTTTTTTCGAAACTAATCAAGAAAATTCGGGAATTTTCCGCGCCTGATCGACATAATTCACAATTTTTCCGCACCCGATCGGTGAAATTCGCGATTTTTGCGAAGCCGATCCACGAAATTCACAATTTTTCGATGCCTAATCCACGGAATTCACGATTTTTTTGGGTGTGATCGATGAAATTTGAGATTTTTTCCATGAATAATCTGCTAAATTTGCGATTTTTCTTCACTTGATTGAAAAAATTCACGATTTTTCCGGCCTAATCCACAAAATTAGCACATTTTTTCCTTTCTTGTTCGATGAATTGCGAGCTTTTCCGCACATGAACTATGAAATACGCGTTTCTTAATTGACTGACGAAATCTGCTTTTTTTCCCGCCGTAAATTGATGAAATCCGTGATTTTTTTCTCGCGATAAACTGACGAAACTCACGATTGTTCCGCAGCCACTCAGATTTTTTTTTAATTTTTCCGCCCATCATCGACAAAATTAGCGGTTTTTCCGCGTCCTATCAACAAAATTCGGGAGTTTTTTGTACTCGATCGCGCGAATTCGTGTTTTTTAGGAAGACGATCAACCGTATTCGCGATAATTTCTTTCCCTATCGATAGAATTGTCAATTTTTGTTCGCCATATCAACGTAATTCGCGATTTTTTTCATTCTCGATTGACTGTATTTGCGCTTTTTATAAAACTGATCGACCATATTTGCGACTTTTTCATTCCCGATTGACAAAATTCGCATTTTTTCCGTGCCCTACCAAAAGCGATTTTTTCGTTCCCGATCGACTAAATTCGCGCTTTTTACGAAAGCGATCGACAATATTCGGGATTTTTCTGTGCCCAATCGACGAGATTCGCGCCTGTTTCCGTTCTTGTCCATGAAATACGCATTTTCCCGCACCGAACAATAAAATTCTCGATTTTTAACTGACTGATGAAATCTGCATTTTTCCCTGCCGTAAATCGATGAAATCTGATTTTTTTTTTTTTTTTCTCTCGCGATAAACTGATGAAACTCGCTATTGTTCTGCAGCCGCTCAAAAAAATTTTTGATTTTTCGCATCATCGACAGTCTTCGATTTTTCCATGCCTTATCAACTAAATTAGCGACTTTTTCGTTCCGAATTGACAAAATTCGCGAGTTTTTCGTACCCAATCTCCCGAATCGCTCTTTTTACGAAGAGAATCGACTTACATTCGCGATAATTTCTTTCCCGATTCACGAAATTGACAATTTTTGCGTTCCATATCAACTCGAAGTTAACAATTTTTTTTATTCCCAGTCAACAAAATTCGCGATTTTTCCGTTCCCGATCGAATAAATTCGCGCTTTTTACGAAGCGATCGAGAAAATTGGAGATTTTCCGTGCCCTGTTAACGAAATTTGCGATTTTTTTGTACCAGATATACAAAATCCGCGATTTTTTGTGCTCGATCGTCAAAATTTGGGATTTTTCAGAGACATACAGACAAAATTCGAGATTTTTTGAAGGCCGATAGACAAAACTGGCGATTTTCCAACGTCCAGTTAATGATATTTTCGATTTTTCAGCGCCCGATCAACGAAATTTGCGTTTTTTTCGCGCAGTAAACAGGCAAAATAGACGACTTTTTCAAGTATTATAAAAAACCTAGTATAAAAACCTATTTCAAGTATTATTAAAAAAAAGATTTTTTTTCCTTGCCCGATAAACGAAATCTGAGATTTTTCGTGTCCGATCGGCAAAATTCGCAATTTTTTTCATGCCCGATCGGCGAAATTTGCTACTTTTTATCGTAATTCCGTTTTCACAAGATTTACTGTATTTTAAAATTGTTTCATTAAATCATCTGGCAAAAGTTGTGACCCCCCCCCCCTGGAGGTTGGGCTGGATCCGCCCTTGATTGGCGCGTACGTAGTACGAAAGTGGGGAAGGGGCATGAATGCAGACAGGGTAATTTCATTCCTCAGTAGGAAAGACGAAGAAATAGGCAACGGAGCTTTTTTACTTCTTTTGGAAAATAAATACATCGTTTCATTTTGAAATACTTCTGTGTATCACTGTGCATAGTTTGATTTGAAGCACAACATTTTAAAAGGCGAAACTTACTCGCCAACGGTAAATATTTACTCGCCAATGGCGAGCTGGCGAGTGCAAATTTCGCGTCCTGATTTAAAGTAAAAGGGATTTTAAAATAATCAAAATTTTTTATGCTTTTTGAAAATTTTAATTATGTATGCATTTTTTATTTATTTTTATTTATTTTATAAATTTTGAAGTGCAGTTAGTTTATCATTTGAACCATATTTTTTTAAATAAGAAAAAAAAAATTAAAAAAAGTAAACAATCTTTATAAGAAAATTATATTAATAAGTTCAAAGCTGTAGAATTCCAAATCCAGCTTAAAATATGTAAAGTGAAAAAAGTATCTATAAAGATAAAGGAGGTCCAACTTGGAGTTGAACCCGCCACGTCCGAGTCTGGAGTCTCGCACTTTACCGCGGCGCCACAGAGCTGTTGACTAACAGATGTACTAACAGGTATTATAAATAAACGCTAAACTTTGACCCCCGATTTCTCAAAAACTAAGGCCCATTTAAAGGAACCCTTTCAGCCGAATAATTAATGGTATGACCCCTACAACATACTTTGTAATCATTAAAATCTGTGAGCACCATGTTTGGTGATGCCCTTGTTAGTACAATTTAAACTCCAATAAAACGTCCAATCCTGGTTAAATACTAAACCTAATTTTCACAGTTGTGTTTGGATTCTTCGGTAAATTCTGCGTTTGCTTTAGCTATGCTCAATGAAAGATTTTTCGATCAAATAATTTAAAAATTAAACAGGTTGGGAACTCCTTAATGTTAAATTCAATTTTCATCGTTGCATAAACAAAGTAAAATAACAAAACACCTAAAACATACTTAGCGAACTGAACTGTAATTTTGGTTTTGCATACTGAAGAATCTAGAAATTTATTTCTGTTAAAATTTAATAGCTTATAATCCCTCTCCTCCCCCCCCCCCCCCCAAAAAAAAAAAAAAAAAATCTAATTTTATTTAAGAAAAATAAAAATGATCATGAATTTTTTTTAACTGAAATAAGTTTCTAGAACCTTCTAATGTGGTTAGAAGTCATTCCGCCAAGGTGTTTTTTAAAGCTTAAAAAGCTATTCTCATCACAATCTGTTTTGCAACAAATAAAAATGAATTTAATATTAGTAGGCCCAAACTTTAAACCTGCATAATTTTTAAGCTATTTAACCGAATGACTTTCCTATCTTAGTATTCGTCAGTTCAATCTTTTGATGATAAAAATTTGCAAAGTTAGGAATGATATTCTTTTTCGTATAGTACAGTTTACTCCTTTCTTAGCTTCATTTACAACTAGCTTTTACCCGTGACTTCGTCCACATAACATTTAAAGAATTAATTAATCAGTCAAACAAAATAATTCGTTGGTTAAAAGCATGTGTAATTAATTTTTTATCGCGATTTATAGTAAAAGTCTTCTGTTTATCCTTTTTTGCCGATTTTTTTGCTGGTTTAAATTTTCCTTTCAGCGACTTACAATAATAAATAGAAACGTTCTTCAATACTTTTGTTTAGCCTTGTAGCTAACCTAGTACCTTTTAATATGCGAAAATATTTTTCTAAACTTTAGTTCAAATAAAAATATTCCTTATTACTACTTAAATTACATTTTCAGAAATTATCACCCGAAGACAACCATGTATCCAGTTCTTTGCGTGACCCTGCATATCATTTTATGTATATACTACAAACATTTCTTAGTTTACTGAATGCAGTTCAAAATAAAAATGCATATTTTATTTGAAAACCACCATTAAGTAAATTACTCTCATATTCAGTAACCTTTCCAAGATCTTTTGTGTAAACCTGTATATCTAAATTGTGTAAATATCAGCATTTATACACACCATTTAAAATGCATTCATTTAGTGAAACTTAAAAGCACATATCATAATTCAAAATTCATTTCATCCATGCAACAGTCATCATCCATCATATACAGTACTTCGGATAGAATATATACTATTTAAAATCTTTTGTGTGTCCCTGTAAATGCTAAGCACTTCGTATTATGCATCTCACATTAAGCCTCAGCAACGTATATGAATTTGATTATACAAGAAATTGTTTACCATAATTAAAATGTGTCGCAAACTGCTCCTGCCTTTTTTTCTTATGCAATGGAATTCTTCTGTGTGACCCAGTAAATGAACAATAAGTTTCCTTTTCACAACATATTTTAATGCACTTTATTGATGCATATAAATTTGAATATGTTTCACAGTGTGTAACATCGTTAAAATTGAATTGAAACGATTTTTCCCCATAATGCCGTAATGTAAAGAAAATTTTTGACTATCCCTATAAATAATCTATTCATGGTAGAAACTTCATTTTCAATAGGTATTCGTTCTAAGGTAAATGTTAATTAAGTCCAAAAATTTCATGGCTACTCGGATTGCCATGAAATTTACGAAAATTAGAAAGCGACCAGACGGACAGACAAACCGAAAGATCAATAACTTTTCAACTTTGTTGGAAACTGCTAAAAAATAAAGTAAAATATATATTAATCAGTAGTTTTATTTTCCGTCTTTTCCCCACAAAAAAATTTCTTCCATTGATAATTATGAGTTTTGAAAAAAAAAAATCATTTGTATGTAACTTATAATTTATTAATTAGTATGAGTAAAAAATATTTCTCATTCATTTTAAATATGACGTCATTATTTATCTAGCTCGATTAGCTACTGGTATTCATGCCTCTTGCATTTTTAAAAGTGCTATTACACGTAAAAATTGCAAGCGACAAAAATCGCCTGCGTTTTTTCATTTTCTTAGCATTTCATTGGCTGTTCGAGAAGAGTCTTTACCATCATTTGGATTTCCAAGCATTTGATTGGCTCTTACTGGCGAGTCGCTTCGTTCCAGGCGGGCGTCAAAGACGCTCCCACACAAGAGAATCGCGCGCTAACCAAGCGACTCCTCTGGTCCCGTAGGATAACATGGAGACGCCTGCAGCAGCGCACGTGTAATAGTACCTTAACGACTACAACCTCTTTTAGTTGAAGTACCTGTTTTATTTCCACTATGACGTCACATTTTTCGAAGTGAAATATTTCATTGAAAATATTATTCTTTTTCATTCTTTTTTTTTTTTTTTTTACTTCTAATTATGTCGCCATTTTTGACAGAAAAATTCTTGTTAATGAAACAAATATACACGTTTAATATATAACAGAAAATTCTCTTTTTTTTTTCTATTTCAATATGACGTCATATTTATTTTATTTTATTTTATTTTCTTTCTTTTTCTTTCTTTTCTTTTTTTTTTTTTTTTTTTACGGAAATTGCTCAGTTGAAAAGGTTGAAAATTTATTGCCGCTGAGAAATTATTATTCCAAATTTCTATTTTATTGGCAACAGGAAAGGAAAATGATTAAATTTTATCTAAAAAAAATGCCTATTGATTTTGTATGAAAAATAATGAAAATTTGAATTATTAAGGAAAACATTTGAATTATTAAGGAAAACATTTGAATAAATCAATTAAAAATTAGCCTAGGTTCATTTCTGGGCTTTAACTTATCTATATGCAAAGATTCAAAGACGTTATCCATCCGTTTTGAAGCCAATTTCATTAAAATTTTTCGGACACACTTTCACATTTATAATATACAACGTAGAACCCGTCAAATTTTGACGAAAGAAAATGTTTAAGGAGGAACTGTTTCATTAAATTATAATAAACCTACAAAATTAGTTATAGTAAAAAATGCATTTTACATTGGTACATCTAACTCTTAAACAAATGATATTTATCATCAAATTAACAAAATACTATTTCTGTAAAACGCAGTTGTAGAAATTGTTAAAATTAAGCTTTAATCGTATATGCAAGCAGTAAAAAATAATAAAGATTTATTATTATTATGATAAAGTTATCAATTAAGGTTCTTATGCTAGTATTTCAAAATGATAAAAAGCAAAATTTATTCAACTTTGACTCAAGCATAATTTTTTTTCCCCCCGTGAAATCTAAACACGGCATCATTTTCACCATATGAAAATTTACAAATGTTCATTTCACATCTGTATTCACGTTTAACCCTTTCCGGCGCGGAGTAAGTTTAATTGAAATAATTATCTGCCACCAGAATTTATAAACGAATTTATTAGAGAATACGAACTTACTTATTTTCAGGCATTTTATCAAAGGAAAATTTTAATTAAACTAGGGGGGCCCCGCCCCCCTGCTCGCTATGCTCGCCAACCCCGCGCGTAATTGCTTCGCGATTCAAAATTATTGGCTACCCCTGCTTGCTGCGCTCGCCAATATCCCATGGTATGACTAAGCAGTTGCAGACCTTTCAAATGATGTGTCACACGACTGGTGTTGTAAAGAAATTAAAAATGTGCCCCCCTGGGGGGCAGAGGGGGGGGCGACACAAAAGACATCCATAATATGAATAAGCAGCTGCAGACCTCTCAAATGATGTCAACGACTGGTGCTGTAAAGAAATTAAAAATATTCCCCCCTGGGGGGCAGAGTGGGGGTGGCACACAAGACATTCATAAAATGAATAAACAGTTGCAGACCTTCCAAATGATGTGTCACACAATTGGTGTTGTAAAGAAATTAAAAATGTGCCCCCCTGGGGGGCAGAATGGGGGATGACACACAACACATCCATAATATGAATAAGCAGTTGCAGACCTTTCAAATGATGTGTCACACAACTGGTGTTGTAAAGAAATTAAAAATGTGACCCCCCTGGGGAGAGCAGAGTGTGGGGGTGACACACAAGACATCCATAATATGAATAAGCAGTTGCAGACCTTTCAAATGATGTCACACGACTGTTGTTGTAAAGAAATTAAAAATGTGCCCCCCTGGGGGGCAGAGGGGGGGTGACACACAAGACATCCATAAAATGAATAAACTGTTGCAGACCTTTCAAATGATGTGTCACACAATTGGTGTTGTAAAGAAGTTACAAAATGCGCCCCCTCTGAGGTCAGAGGGGGGGGGGGTTACACACAAGATATCCATAAAATGAATAAGCTGTTGCAGACCTCTCAAATGATGTGTCACACAATTGGTGTTGTAAAGAAATTAAAAATGTGCCCCCCTGTGGGGCAGAGTGGGGGATGACACACAACACATCCATAATATGAATAAGCAATTGCAGACCTTTCAAATGACGTGTCACACAACTGGTGTTGTAAAGAAATTAAAAATGTGACCCCCCTGGGGAGAGCAGAGTGTGGGGGGTGACACACAAGACATCCATAGTATGAATAAGCAGGTGCAGACCTTTCAAATGATGTCACACGACTGGTGTTGTAAAGAAATTAAAAATGTGCCCCCCTGGGGGGCAGAGGGGGGGTGACACACAACACATCCATAAAATGAATAAACAGTTGCAGACCTTTCAAATGATGTGTCACACAATTGGTGTTGTAAAGAAATTACAAAATGCGCCCCCTCTGAGGGCAGAGGGGGGGTTACACACAAGATATCCATAAAATGAATACGCAGTTGCAGACCTTTCAAATGATGTGTCACACAATTGGTGTTGTAAAAAAATTACAAAATGCGCCCCCTCTGAGGGCAGAGGGGGGGGGGGGGGTTACACACAAGATATCCATAAAATGAATACGCAGTTGCAGACCTTTCAAATGATGTGTCACACAATTGGTGTTGTAAAGAAATTAAAAATGTGCCCCCCTGTGGGGCAGAGTGAGGGATGACACACAACACATCCATAATATGAATAAGCAGTTGCAGACCTTTCAAATGATGTGTCGCACAACTGGTGTTGTAAAGAAATTAAAAATGTGACCCCCCCTGGGGAGAGCAGAGTGTGGGGGTGACACACAAGACATCCATAATATGAATAAGCAGTTGCAGACCTTTCAAATCTTGTGTAACACGACTGGTGTTGTAAAGAAATTAAAAATGTGTCCCCCCTGGGGAGCAGAATGGGGAATAACACACAAGACATCCTTTAAATGAATAAGCAGTTGCAAACCTCTCAAATGATGTATCAAATGACTGATGTTGTAAAGAAATTAAAAATTTGGCGAAATATTACAGTTATAGCCAAGTTGGCGTCACTTTTGACAACTAATTTTAGTCGCTAAATTTGGCGATATATCGCCAAGTTGGCGACAAACTTGGCGATTGTTGGCGATGGTAACCTTTCCTCTCTTTATGGTAACCCATATGGCGATGCATAGACGGAGCCCTTTCCTGATTGGTCTATTCGACTCATGGAAGGAGTGGACAACCCGGATTCGTTAGTTTCGGAAATCTTCCACATCAGCATCATTCCAGGAGTCATTCCTTTTAAGGCTAGTTTTTTTTTACTATAGAAGGATATTCTTGGTGCCAGTAAAATTAAAATTAGGTGTCCTTTTTAAGGGACACCGCGCCGGAAAGGGTTAAAAAAAAAATGGCATTTTAATTTGATAATTTTGATTCAAAACTTGAAGTCTCAATGGGATATTAGCTGAAATAGATATTAAACTGTTGATATTATTTTACATGTAAATCAAATATTGTAAATGAAGTCTAAATTCATCGGGCTTTTTCTCTATTAATATGAAAATAGCCACATAAAGATACAGCACTCAGTTTTTTCCCTTTTTTCCTTTACTTTAAATAGAAATGGAGTACTCCTGTCGCCACGATTAGAAAAGAGGTATTAAAAGCTACAAAAAAATTAATATTCCAAAAACAAATTAAGATACAGCTTTCAAACAAATTTCGTTTAAAAGTACATTTTTTTCCTACACGATGATGTAAAAATTAAAAATGTGCGACATTAAGAAGTTTAAAAACTTTTAGTAGCAAATATTATAATATCGAAATTTCATTTAAAGTTTGAAAGTGTTGTCATGTGCAAAATGACGTATGCGTTACGCACAGATACGTTTGGCCTTTATAATATAGATGCCATGCGCAAAATGACGCATGCGTTACCCACGGATACGTTTGGCCTTTATAATATAGATATAAGATTACACGAATATTCAGTAAGTGCAATCATGCCATTCACAATTTCAATAAGGATCATCGATGTCATAATCAGTATATATATATATATATAGTAATCTAAATTTTGGTTCGAGTTACTGGTTTTCATATAAATGGATTAAAATTGAACTGAATTTGCTAATTTGCTTTTAACAAACTATTTTATTAATATATATATATTTTAAATTGCGTCATTTTTTTAGAAGATTTTTAATTTAAGTATTCTTAATTTTTATTTAAAATAACATATTTTTAAATGCTGAATCAAAATCAAAATGGAAAAAAAAAATGAAATTCCCTAAATAATATTTCGAGTTATAAAGATTTTAAATTATTCAACCTTTTCAATAAATTTTTAATTAAAAAAAATACTAGAAATTTTATCATGGGATTTTTGTTTACAAACAACGTGGTTAACAATCACGAACAATTTCAAAATTTAAATTCAATAAGTAAGGACAAACTTCAACAGATTCTTCAGTCGAGTGAACTGAAATTAAATTTTGAAGCAAATTCCACTTCCAAGTTTTCCTAGATTTTTCTCTTATTTTATCTATGTAGGAATTGCAGGTTATCTTGTATCCTTGGTCGGAATTTGTTTCATTAAAACTTGTTTTTCGTGTGTGCTTTGACGCAGAACGAGATAAAAATGGCAAAAAGTTTAACCTTAGCAAACCTTTGTCATTGCAAGTTGCATGTTCTTCTGCTGTCTGTCCATCATAAAAGGGGAAATATATACTTAGTATAGATATCGCACGCTTTTCAAACTTAAGGGCATGTTTTACAACTTTTTTTCAATAATATACAGTTCAAAAAGCATATTTCAAGTGTAATGTCCTTAGTGTATAATTACATGTTCAAATTTTTTACTGTAGTCGAAATAGGATTTATAGATATTAATATTTAGACAGTACAGCTATATATTTTTTCCTGTATTATTTTTAGAAAGGCATATCTTTCTGCAAACATAGTAATATTATGGATTGACAAATTAATTCGTGCATTAATGTGTATTACAATGCGTAGCAATTTTGATGTATTATATTTTTACTCACCAGTCTTACTTATGTTAATTGTTGCTGTATAATTTCTGGAGTTCTTATCTATGTCTTCGTAAGTTTATCCATATGCATCTATAAGTTTAGAGTATAGCAAAGAGCATTATTAACAGCTAAAACAAAATATAAACTAGTCGTTGGGGGCCACCGTAATACTTACCCATCATGGATATGTATATAAAAATAAAACATGTGAAACTATTTATACAATGCATTGCAATTCATAAACAAAATTTAAGTATTGTTAATATACATAGTAATGCTATATTAAAGAACTGCTGATGTACCAATTTCGACAAATTATATAAAACGCCAAACTACTCAAGTAGTATCGAACTGCGTAAAAGAAACATCCTTATAACTCCAAAAATAATAATCATATTAACTAAAAATTTACTGTGTTGATTAAGCGTCTCATTTCCAATTAAAATATACTTTTGAATTGAAATTTGAATGAAATACAGGGTCATGAAAAATCGAGGAATGTGGAAAACAAGATCACAAATATCTCGGCAACTAATAATCCGATCGAATTCGTTCTATATGCAAAATGTGTGTTATTTTGTTGCCTTTTACGTCCATTCCTTAGAACAAAAAAATTCGAAAATTTTTATATACCTTTCATCAGAACGAATTTTTCGAGAGTCCGGAAAAAATAGTTCAGGATAATCGAGGCTGCTGATATTAAATAGGGTTCGTCCCATTTTTACATACTAACTACATACAAAATTTCAAGTCTCTATCTCAATTTGTTCGGGAGATAGAGCGTTTACAGACAGACAGACATACACAGACAGACGGACGGCAAAAATTTTTTTCTAAAAATATATTTTTCGGAATCTCCACTATCTAAAACGTGTAAATCCGTCAAAAAAAAAAAAAATTCGATTTTCAAAACGATTGCAAGACTTACCCTATACTACGTATGATGGGTAAGTAATAAACTTGTGGGACTTTAAAATTTAAAATGAAAATTGTTTTAATTTATTTAAAAACGAATTTTCTCAAAAATGAAAATATTTTATGCTAAATATTGAACAATGGCGGATCTAAGGGGGGGGGCGATGGGGCGATCGCCCCCCCCCCCCTTGAGCCCAGTAAAGGGTCTGAAAAGATGCTTGCACGGAAAAAGGATTGGACTTAAATTCGAGACCGGCGCGGCCCGACCCGGGCCGCGCCATTTTTAAGTCACAACCCTGGGTCAGGTCTTTACACTTTCAGAACCGGGGCGGATCGAGTCTTACTTTTTCCTGTAGAGCGGATCGAGCCACACTTTTCTTTTCAGGGCGGCCCTGGCGTGGATTTCGTTGGCGGATTCAAGGAAAATGCGCCTTGGCATTTTTCAAGGCGAAAGGGCGATCCCCCCCCCCCCCCTTGGGCTAATAACAGTTTCCTAAAAAGACATGCATCCTCGCAGGAAATGAATTGAAGCCTAACTCGAGTCCGGGGCTCGCCGCGCCTTTTTAATTTCGCGAGGCTCGGGCTAGGTCAGGTCTTCTCGCTTTCAGAACTGGGCAGTATCGTGATAATTATTTTTCTGCAGATTTGGGTCGAGCCCGATGGCAAGTCTGAGGGGGCGATCGTCTTCACTTCTTTGGCAATAAAAGTTTCCCAAAAATACATGCATCCTTGCAAGAAATGAGTTAGATCCTAACTAGAATTCAGCGCCCGCCCCCCGGACCGCGCCTTTTTAAGTTCGCGAGGCTCGGACTGTGTCTGGTCTTACCGCATTCAGAACTCGGCCGTCATTTATTTGATACTATCATGATCATTATTTTTCTGCTGATTTGGATTGGGTCTGACTTATTTTTCTTCCAGATTGAGTCTGGCCTGGAGTCATTCTTCTTATATGTCTGCTTTAGAGATGATACATGTTCAGACTTAGCCCGTGTCCGATACGAGATCGTGCTCTGTTTTTATGTTGGTCTACTGATTCGGACTCATTTTTTCTGAAATCTGAAAATTTTATTTATCGATGAATAGAAAAATGTAAAAAACTTTTTTTCCTCTTAAAAATTAGTAATTATTCCTTTTCAAATCAATGTCTTGCTATTTTGATAAAAATGAAAAAGAGGCACAATTTTTTTTTATTATTTTAGTATTTGAATGCTGTTAAAAAAACAAAACAAAAAAAAATAATTAGTCATATCTACATCTGTAGATTTATGTTCAAGCATTGCCGACGACCGCCGATCTGGCGCCTACGAAAAAAGGCGGGAATAATGAATTTGTGTTTAGTTCGATTTTTGTTTGTGGCAGAGATTATTTTGCAATTGGATCTTTTATTATTATTATTATTATTATTATTTAGATATGTAACGCGAAAAGAATATTTTCTTTTGATTTTATTTTGCGGTTACCGAATAATTTAAATTTGTAGTGTATGCAACGTATACTAGTCGTAATCGCTTTTCATATAGAAATAACTGTAGTAATTATCATTTCTTTTGGGATCTCTGCTGATGCCGTAGCGGTAAGTAAATGTATTTACCATATTCTTGGCAATCGAGTAGTGTTTCCTCTGTTACTAAAAAAGTGTTGAACTTTAAAATTTTAATTTGAGGTTATTTTTTGGGTCATGCTATAACGAAGGCTTGTTATGAAGAATGAAATGGTTATAGTTAAAAATGTGCATTTTTTACAGAAAATTTAAAAATGTTGTTTGATTTGACCGATAATAAACAGTATTTTCTACAGGTTCCATGCATTTATTCATGAAACACACTTCATTAACATGTCCATTGTCCATAATTTTTTTTTTACTAAAACAGAGATAACATATGAGAATCCTTTTATGCGTAAAGTATATTTTCATTTTACATCAAACTGTTCTTTTGATAATATTAAATTTAATTTTTCGTTTAACAGCCTTTTTTTAATATAAAAAATAGCTTTAAAATTATAATTACTTTTCGAACATTTTTTATAAGTATTATGCAATTTTTTCAACTGTATAATTTCATTATCGGGTTTTGCTCTTGATGCCGCAAAATGTTTCTGCCTCATGCGGGATCGGGCTGTGGAATAATAGACAAAATTTATCTCTAGTCCGCACTGACCAAAATTTCCCTGGTCGGAGTTCGGCTCGGAATGGAAGTTAAATTTCGGTCCGTGTCCGACCCAGCCTAGACGTATGCATGTGCCCGGGCCTGTTCGAGTCGGCGAAATGGTTCCGAATTTTCTAACGGGCCAGCAAAATTAGAATAATTTTTCCAACAGGCCGGGCCATCAACAAAATAAACGATACGAGCCGGCAAAAAAATTGAAGAGCCATATGGGCCGAGCCCCCCCCCCTTCCTCCCCCAAAAAAAAAAAAAAAAAAAAAAAAAAAAAAAAAAAAAAAAAAAAAAACTGCGGGCTCACTGGCCCTTTGTAAAGATGTAAGCAGGAACGTTAAAATATGAGCTATTTTCAATTATATGGGTTTAATGAGCGTAATAACAATAAGTATAAATGTGCGTCATCAGTCGAAACTAGTTTGGCAACATCAATACAGAAATCTAACTTTTACAGTGTAGAGATCAGCATCGGAGAATTATATTGTTTGTAACCCGGGTTTAATATTTTTTTAGCAGGCTCGTACCGGCCCGAGATCAGGCTTGCATTGTTTTTCTACATATAGACGAGCCGGGCTGGAACTAGACTTAATTGTTCTCAAGATGTGTAGGACAGACAATATGCAGTGCCTTGCGAAAGGGGGGGGGGGGGCGAAGGATGCGGTCGGCCCGGGCGTGGAAATTTAGGGGACGCCAAATTTATGCTACCAGCGTAATTTTTGGCCTGTTACAAGAAAAGGTTGGGTCGGAGGGGGGGGGGGCACATTTTGTTTTGCATCGAGCACGGTTTTCTCTTCGCACGTCAAATGATTGCGGATTTTTCTACCTTCTCATGCTGTCGCTTCCAGAAATTCTATTCAAAACGATAATTTTCACAGTATTTTCTTAAACTACTTATCAAAAAATGGATTACGCCATAGTTTCTGAATAAAAACACTTGCTAATCCTGCTAATGTGATCCACAACATAAACATTAGTTAGCCCGACCAGCAGCAAAAGAAAAGAAGTCAACCGGACTAAAACCCGACCCACAGCAAAAACTAGAAGTCAACCGGACCCAGACCCGACCCACAGCAAAAACTAGAAGTCGACCGGACCCAGACTCGACCCGCAGCAAAAAATAAAAGCAACACGACCCGCAGTGAAAAAATTAGCCCCGACCCACGCATTAAAGTAGAGTTTCCAAATTTCTAAAATCGCCCCCCCCCTTGAGGACTCTCCAGATCCGCCCTTGATATTGAATGTTTTTAATCTATTTTATCTTTGCTAAATTCACATGTTTTAAGTTCTCTTTTAGCGAGGCTAACGAAAAAGACAGTCTACCGCGGTGCATGCGAAGTACCTTTTTTTACAGACCGTTAAAATAACATAGTGATCTAGTATACGTGCACTCTCATTGGTGTATTTGAACATCACGTGACTCCAGCGGTCTGTAAAAAAAGATATTTGGAATGCACCGCTGTAGCCTGTCTTTCTCGTTAGCCTCGCTCTTTAGAACTCCAGCTACGTTCATCAACACAAGCAATTTCCATTCTGTATGCATAGAAACATGACGTAGACCTTCTAATAAAATTTAAAAAATAAATATACGCCGAATTAAAAACAAATAAGTAACAAAAACGTTAATATGATGGAGCGATATTTAATTTACAATATAAACGTTTTTTTAATCAGCTAATGGTTTTAGGTGAAACTTGTAGCAAGTCTTGCGACCATTTGATTAGAAATAGCGAATGATAAATTTATTCCCGACACTCAGGTAAAGGACCTTGGCGTCCCGGCCACTCCGCGTTGCAGGGTCAAGGATGGACAAATGCCGCCTCTGTTTGATAGACGTGATATAATCTTAGAAATTTTTTTTTCTTTTTAATTAAATTTATATCAGAAAAATGAATTATATCAATGACATCTCTGTGCCTACGAGCATTAACAATAGAATGAATAAAAAATATAGAAATATCTTTCATTTGGAAAGTTGTTAAATTAAAAAGAACAAATTAAATGGATAAATAAACGCAAATAATTACGGGTCATTCCATGGTAACTTACGTTACATTTTGAACTATTTTCAGTGATTTTAATAATATAACCAGACTTTTATAAAACCCAAAACTTTCTGCGCACATAATATTAGATCAAAATTTTACTGAAAATTAATTTAATGTTGGGTGTAATTAACTTTTTTTGCGCGATTCATAGTCGTAATTCGCGTTTTTTATGCGATTTATGAATGTAATTTGAGAGTAGTAGGAAAAGGAGAGTACGGGGACAGCCGCAGGCGGGGCTGCGGGGCCGTCCCGCCTTCGGTGCCTCCTGCTCCTCCGGCTGCCCCGCCTGCGGTCCCTCCTGCGCCCACCGTGACACCGCCACTCTCCTGCCCCCACTATGCATCCCCCTCCACGAACGCCCCCTAGTGGAAAAAAAGGAACATTCTATTCTAACATGAGAGGTGAACAACCTTCCCTAATTAAAAATATTATCAATCACATCTCAACTCGGAATCATACTATAAGATGAAGATTAAATTTATATTTGAATTTTGAACAACCGTAATTTTAATGAGTATTATTAATTAAGCGAAACAATTAAAATTTCAGTTTTTAACCATTTTATTTAGATTTCTTCAACTACAAGATGAGATTATCAATTTAACTCAAGAAAGTTAAACATATATTTGAATTTTGCTTCATAGACATCTTAATGAGTAGTATTAATTAAGTAAAAACAATAGAAAATATCCAGTTTTATAGAAAAAGACTGATTTCTTACGATTTTTATCAACTATATGATCAATGTAACGACTTAAAAGTTGAAAGTTAAACATGTATCCTAGTTTTTCAACAGCTATAGCCTTAATGAGTATCGTTAATTAAGTAAAAAACAATGGAAAATATCAAGTTTTATGGAAAAAGACTGATCTCTTACGATTTTTATCAACTTAAGAGAGAAAACTTAAACATACATTTCAGTTTTTCAACAGCTATAACCTTAATGAGCATTCATAATTAAGTAAAAACAATGGAAAATATCGATTTTTATGGAAAAAGACTGATTTCTTACGATTTTTATCAACTGCAACATCAGTGTATCGACTTACAAGTTGAAAGTTAAACCTGCATTCTAGTTTTTCAACAGCTATAATCTTAATGAGTTTCGTTAATTAAGTAAAAAACAATGGAAAATATCAAGTTTTATAGAAAAAGACTGATTTCTTACGATTTTTTCAACTCAAACTTCAGACTATCAATTTGATAGAAAGAAATTTAAGCATGCATTCCAGTTTTGGACAACCATTTCCTTCATGAACATTATTAATTAAGCAAAACAACAGAAAATATTAAATTTTTAACTGATTTCTTCATATTTTTATTTATTTTTTAATATAAAATCAGAATACACAACTTAAAATAGAAATTTAAACATATTTTTTAGTTTTTGAACAGTCGCTACCTCAAAGAATTTCAATAATTGAACAATTAACAAAGGAAACTAATGATTTTTTAACGAAAAAAGACGAATTAAACGAATTTGGTTAACTTTTACTCTAATTGGAAATTTCATCGTACTTTATATATACCAACTAAGTAGAATTTTAATACATAAACGAATAATTTAAAGAAATCCCCAACAAACAAATGTGAACCTGCAGAGCATTCTTCATTACGTCATATCCAAACTAAAACTTTTTTCTACAACCCCTCCACCCATGTACTCCAAGTAGGGGAAACACACAATAGAGTTCTGACGTCACAACTTACAAAGGTATACAAAAAAAAAAAAAAATGTTTACGTTCAAGTAAAAGTATCGCATAGAGAGAAAAAAGAAGACATTTAAACTATTTATCCATTCTAGTTTTATAACAGTTACCACAACATCATCAATTTAAAATTTGAAGTCATAATGAGTGTAATTAATTAAGCAAAATAATAGAAATGTTAGTTTTCAGTGAGGAAAAGACGAATTTAAACAAATTTTATTAGTTTTACACTAGTTTAATAATAATTTTAAGAGGAAAAAGACGAATTTAATAAATTTTTTTTAGTTTTACACTATTTTTTCTCATTTCCAACACGGATATATCAATTTTAACAGAAGAATTAAACGTATATTTTAGTTTTTAACAACAAAATCTTAACAAGTATCATTAATTAAACAAAAATAAATATCAGTTTTAAAGAAAAGACGAATTTGAATAATTTTACACTAGTATTTTCAAAAGCAACATGGAAATATCAATACTTATTCACATATTTCACTTATTCACTGTATTCAATACTATATTTAATAAATTTGGATACACTTTAAGAATTTCCTAATCTATAATTATATATTAGCTGTATATTTAATGTTACCCATGTTTTCAACATTAGTTCATAATCGTGAATTTTGTATTTTAAATACCATATATTCAGGTTCAGATTATTTTCACTTGAAATCATACAGAATTTTTTAACAGAGTTTACTTTTGAAATCATTGAAGCAACTGTATTTAATATTTTTAACACCAATTTTCTAAGATTTTCTAACATTTTCCGATTACACATTCCTCAGAAGTACATTTCTAAATGCTACAATCACTTTACATATCGAAAAGATATCATTGAAGCAACTGTATTTAATATTTTTAACACCAATTTTCTAAGATTTTTTAACATTTTCCGGTTATACATTCCTCAAAAGTATGTATTCTAAACAATAGAAAATATTAATTTTAAGAATAAAAAGACGAATTTAAACAAATTTTATTAGTTTTACACTATTTTTTCTCATCTCCAGCACGGATATATCAATTTTAACAGAATTAAACGTATATATTAGTTTTTAAGAACAAAAATGTAATAAGTATCATTAATTAAACAAAAAATAAATATCAATTTTCAAGAAAAGACAATTTTTTACACTAATTTTCAACTTTGAAATACATTTGTTTACATATATTGTTACAATATATTACTAAACTTAAACTTTTTAAAAAGTTTGAATGTCTTTACAAAGGGTTCATATTTACATTTTTCACGTCTTGACTGCATTCGAAATCTTACAACAAAAGTATACATTCTAGAAAACCTAAAAAGTCATTTCTTGCTACTTTAAACACTTGACATATTAAAACTACTCTGAGATATTCTACCCATATAATTAATCAAATTAGAACATGATTTATCTTACACTTCAAAATTTCTGAATTTTTACAATACTTATTTTCATCAAACTTTATTCTTGATCCTATATATTTTAACAGTATAGAATTTTAACATCTGTTTATATCTACTTATCAGAAACTTATTAAAACACCCAACAACATTTTCCAAATATGAATATTATCTTTACAGTTTAATAATACAAAACATACACGAATACAAAGTTTAATTTTTACAAACATTTCATATTTCAAACCAAACTTTTCGAAATTTTCACATCATAAGAGCAAACATTAGATGAACTTTTTAACATCAATATTGCTTAGATCTTTTCATCATAACTTTTAATTATGATAATTATCCATTTTTAGGTTGATTGTCGAAAAACTGTATCTGAAAGTACATAAACTTAATGTATAAAACCATGTTCTCACACAATTTCTTGAAATTCAACAAAGAATTGACTATTACTTATCTATTATTCTTATTAAATACTTATCTACATCAATATCGACTCTCGATAGTATATAGATATTTCATCATTACACACTTACAACTCTTTTCAAACGTTTATCAGAAAAATAAGTCAATCAAAGTCTAAAAGTTATCACACCTGTTCCTCAGAAATATTACTATCATATGAAACAGTAAAGAAAATTAATAGATATTTAATATTTAATAACCTCATACGTGAAATTACTGTCGAATGAGAATACTAATAATCTATAAAATCAACTGTTGAACAAAAAAATAGTACAGATTACCGAAAATTCAAATGTTTTTTCTGCAAAAGTTACAAAAATTAACAAATGAATGACAAGTTAGAGAAATAACTAAAAAAGTTAATGAACATATTTACAAATTTATTAAAATCACACCTTTTTCTGGATTACAAACCACAATTTCTTGAAAAATTTAACACCGAATAATTTGTAAGATTTTAATCCTAGTATTACATACACTCAATAAATATTCAAAATTAACAAAAAAAATAATTTTTTAGTCTCATCAATAAGCAGAAATTCTATATTAAAAGAATATTTTCATATTAGTACTTATAAAAATGAGAGTTTACAAACTGATTTTCATAATTTTATCACATTTAAACTTAATATTTTACATAAAACATTGTTTAATCAAATTTTATGCTTTCTAATTCAGTAAAATTCAATACTTTTTTAGTTTTTAAACCAATACCACGATATTTATTTACATCAAATTTGATTCTTCACCTTTTATATTTCCACATTACACACGTGAGATAAATACTAACTTGGATCAGGAGTTGAAGTCAATTGATTCCATTCGATATTCATCATGTACGCATTGCTCCTACACGAAATTTCTTACTGCTATAATCATCTAATGTATTAAAACTAATCTACTCATATTTTTAATCAATTCATCAGATGTTTCATCTCGCACTTCTGAATTATCGTGCATCAAGTTGCTTAAAATATAAATACTATCTTTATAGTTTTAATGATATATAGTATACATGGTTTATCTTGAGTTAGCACTTCCATAGTATTAATCAAATTATATGTTTCATCTTGCACTTGATCTTAATGATTTCATCTTGCATCTGAATTATCGTCCATCGAGTTTTTTTTTTTTTTAATAATAATATATTTATAGTTTTTGATTATACATAGCATGTACGAATACAATCTTTAATTTTAACATTTCATATTTCAAATAACCTATTCCCGAAACCAAGCTATGTGAATTTTACCACAATGCTTATTATCATAGAATAATTTGTGTTTCACACTTTTCTAAAAATTATCAGATATGTACCCCACAGAGAAATTACTATCGTATGAATAAATGAAGAAAATTTAATTTATATTAAATGTACACGAAATTGATTGCAATATACATGTATTTAATAAAAATAAATAAATAAGCGATTATTTATACATTAAACCTTTACTAAATATATATTTCTTTCATTATACAGATGTTTCAACAAGATGAACCAAAACAGCAGCAAACTTCAGAAATTAATGATCCGAATGATTCATCCCTAGCACATGTAGCGTTAACGAATAACACATATGTGAGTACTTATATGAGAAATACTAGAATTCGTATATGAAACGTAATTAGAGTAAATACAAAATGATTTGTCTTACTACCTACACTTTAACAAGTGCTTTTTACCTATATTATTGAAGAGAATCCTAACTGTGTCCATTTATTTCTACTACAGATGTGCTCTATTTGCTACAAACACTTCTTAAGTAAATGGAATTTAACAGAACATACAAAAATCTATACAGGTGAAAAATCCTACGCTTGGAAAGATTACCATAAATGCTGTTTTCAAGGAGACGTGAATAAAAAATGCACACATCATCATATAAAGCATCGTCAGATATATGTAAACTTAGTGAAGATATTCAAAAATTAGTCAGACTTTTGAAGAATTTAGAAATAAAGGAAGATATTTAGACTATTTTTCCATCATATTTTCACAACACTTACCACAATATCTCAAACTTAAAATTTGGAAGACATACACACTGCTGAAAAGTAATTTTGTGATTCTTCTAACCAGTATGAATGTATAGATATTATTTTGCAGTGTATTCTTTAAATGCTCACATTAAATATTCTTTTATATGCATATATCGTTGTGTTTATTTTTCTAATACCTATTACATTAATGAAATACATAACATTTTAAGTGAAATAACACTCTCACAACTTAAAAAATGCATAAGAACATACAAAAAATAAGCAGATGTATGAAAAAATATGCAAGTTTACAAAATAATTTCATTGTTTTCTAGAAATATTAACAAAAAATATTTACAATATGAAAAAATTGCAAAAGTGAAAAGAAAAAACACGAATGTAAAAACAAAAACCACAAAGTGAAAAACTCATAACAAAGTTTTTGAAAAAAAATATTTACAACAAAACTTTTTTTTACAAAAACCAAAACTTTCAAAAAATTTTTTTTCAAAAATTTTTTTTTTCAAAATAAGTTTTTACAAAAGTAAAAAAAGAAAATCACAACGTTAAAAAAATGAAAAATTTTTGTTAAAAAAAGTACAAAAAATTGCAAAAAAAAGTTGTAAAAATTTAAAAAAAAAGTTATGAAAAAAGTCTCAAAAATTTTGTTGTTTTTAATAGCAAATGCAATGGTTTCACCATTGCATATTGCATTAAAACCAACGAAATTTTTGAAGCTTTTTTCATAACTTTTTTTTAAATTTTTGCAACTTTTTTTTGCAATTTTTTTGTACTTTTTTTAACAAAAATTTTTAATTTTTTTAACGTTGTGATTTTCTTTTTTTACTTTTGTAAAAACTTAATTTGAAAAAAAAAATTTTGTAAAAAATGTTTTTGAAAAAAAAATTTTTTGAAAGTTTTGGTTTTTGTAAAAAAAAGTTTTGTTGTAAATATTTTTTTCAAAAACTTTGTTATGAGTTTTTCACTTTGTGGTTTTTGTTTTTACATTCGTGTTTTTTCTTTTCACTTTTGCAATTTTTTCATATTGTAAATATTTTTTGTTAATATTTCTAGAAAACAATGAAATTATTTTGTAAACTTGCATATTTTTTCATACATCTGCTTATTTTTTGTATGTTCTTATGCATTTTTTAAGTTGTGAGAGTGTTATTTCACTTAAAATGTTATGTATTTCATTAATGTAATAGGTATTAGAAAAATAAACACAACGATATATGCATATAAAAGAATATTTAATGTGAGCATTTAAAGAATACACTGCAAAATAATATCTATACATTCATACTGGTTAGAAGAATCACAAAATTACTTTTCAGCAGTGTGTATGTCTTCCAAATTTTAAGTTTGAGATATTGTGGTAAGTGTTGTGAAAATATGATGGAAAAATAGTCTAAATATCTTCCTTTATTTCTAAATTCTTCAAAAGTCTGACTAATTTTTGAATATCTTCACTAAGTTTACATATATCTGACGATGCTTTATATGATGATGTGTGCATTTTTTATTCACGTCTCCTTGAAAACAGCATTTATGGTAATCTTTCCAAGCGTAGGATTTTTCACCTGTATAGATTTTTGTATGTTCTGTTAAATTCCATTTACTTAAGAAGTGTTTGTAGCAAATAGAGCACATCTGTAGTAGAAATAAATGGACACAGTTAGGATTCTCTTCAATAATATAGGTAAAAAGCACTTGTTAAAGTGTAGGTAGTAAGACAAATCATTTTGTATTTACTCTAATTACGTTTCATATACGAATTCTAGTATTTCTCATATAAGTACTCACATATGTGTTATTCGTTAACGCTACATGTGCTAGGGATGAATCATTCGGATCATTAATTTCTGAAGTTTGCTGCTGTTTTGGTTCATCTTGTTGAAACATCTGTATAATGAAAGAAATATATATTTAGTAAAGGTTTAATGTATAAATAATCGCTTATTTATTTATTTTTATTAAATACATGTATATTGCAATCAATTTCGTGTACATTTAATATAAATTAAATTTTCTTCATTTATTCATACGATAGTAATTTCTCTGTGGGGTACATATCTGATAATTTTTAGAAAAGTGTGAAACACAAATTATTCTATGATAATAAGCATTGTGGTAAAATTCACATAGCTTGGTTTCGGGAATAGGTTATTTGAAATATGAAATGTTAAAATTAAAGATTGTATTCGTACATGCTATGTATAATCAAAAACTATAAATATATTATTATTAAAAAAAAAAAAACTCGATGGACGATAATTCAGATGCAAGATGAAATCATTAAGATCAAGTGCAAGATGAAACATATAATTTGATTAATACTATGGAAGTGCTAACTCAAGATAAACCATGTATACTATATATCATTAAAACTATAAAGATAGTATTTATATTTTAAGCAACTTGATGCACGATAATTCAGAAGTGCGAGATGAAACATCTGATGAATTGATTAAAAATATGAGTAGATTAGTTTTAATACATTAGATGATTATAGCAGTAAGAAATTTCGTGTAGGAGCAATGCGTACATGATGAATATCGAATGGAATCAATTGACTTCAACTCCTGATCCAAGTTAGTATTTATCTCACGTGTGTAATGTGGAAATATAAAAGGTGAAGAATCAAATTTGATGTAAATAAATATCGTGGTATTGGTTTAAAAACTAAAAAAGTATTGAATTTTACTGAATTAGAAAGCATAAAATTTGATTAAACAATGTTTTATGTAAAATATTAAGTTTAAATGTGATAAAATTATGAAAATCAGTTTGTAAACTCTCATTTTTATAAGTACTAATATGAAAATATTCTTTTAATATAGAATTTCTGCTTATTGATGAGACTAAAAAATTATTTTTTTTGTTAATTTTGAATATTTATTGAGTGTATGTAATACTAGGATTAAAATCTTACAAATTATTCGGTGTTAAATTTTTCAAGAAATTGTGGTTTGTAATCCAGAAAAAGGTGTGATTTTAATAAATTTGTAAATATGTTCATTAACTTTTTTAGTTATTTCTCTAACTTGTCATTCATTTGTTAATTTTTGTAACTTTTGCAGAAAAAACATTTGAATTTTCGGTAATCTGTACTATTTTTTTGTTCAACAGTTGATTTTATAGATTATTAGTATTCTCATTCGACAGTAATTTCACGTATGAGGTTATTAAATATTAAATATCTATTAATTTTCTTTACTGTTTCATATGATAGTAATATTTCTGAGGAACAGGTGTGATAACTTTTAGACTTTGATTGACTTATTTTTCTGATAAACGTTTGAAAAGAGTTGTAAGTGTGTAATGATGAAATATCTATATACTATCGAGAGTCGATATTGATGTAGATAAGTATTTAATAAGAATAATAGATAAGTAATAGTCAATTCTTTGTTGAATTTCAAGAAATTGTGTGAGAACATGGTTTTTTACATTAAGTTTATGTAATTTCAGATACAGTTTTTCGACAATCAACCTAAAAATGGATAATTATCATAATTAAAAGTTATGATGAAAAGATCTAAGCAATATTGATGTTAAAAAGTTCATCTAATGTTTGCTCTTATGATGTGAAAATTTCGAAAAGTTTGGTTTGAAATATGAAATGTTTGTAAAAATTAAACTTTGTATTCGTGTATGTTTTGTATTATTAAACTGTAAAGATAATATTCATATTTGGAAAATGTTGTTGGGTGTTTTAATAAGTTTCTGATAAGTAGATAAAAACAGGTGTTAAAATTCTATACTGTTAAAATATATAGGATCAAGAATAAAGTTTGATGAAAATAAGTATTGTAAAAATTCAGAAATTTTGAAGTGTAAGATAAATCATGTTCTAATTTGATTAATTATATGGGTAGAATATCTCAGAGTAGTTTTAATATGTCAAGTGTTTAAAGTAGCAAGAAATGACTTTTTAGGTTTTCTAGAATGTATACTTTTGTTGTAAGATTTCGAATGCAGTCAAGACGTGAAAAATGTAAATATGAACCCTTTGTAAAGACATTCAAACTTTTTAAAAAGTTTAAGTTTAGTAATATATTGTAACAATATATGTAAACAAATGTATTTCAAAGTGGAAAATTAGTGTAAAAAATTGTCTTTTCTTGAAAATTGATATTTATTTTTTGTTTAATTAATGATACTTATTACATTTTTGTTCTTAAAAACTAATATATACGTTTAATTCTGTTAAAATTGATATATCCGTGCTGGAGATGAGAAAAAATAGTGTAAAACTAATAAAATTTGTTTAAATTCGTCTTTTTATTCTTAAAATTAATATTTTCTATTGTTTAGAATACATACTTTTGAGGAATGTATAACCGGAAAATGTTAAAAAATCTTAGAAAATTGGTGTTAAAAATATTAAATACAGTTGCTTCAATGATATCTTTTCGATATGTAAAGTGATTGTAGCATTTAGAAATGTACTTCTGAGGAATGTGTAATCGGAAAATGTTAGAAAATCTTAGAAAATTGGTGTTAAAAATATTAAATACAGTTGCTTCAATGATTTCAAAAGTAAACTCTGTTAAAAAATTCTGTATGATTTCAAGTGAAAATAATCTGAACCTGAATATATGGTATTTAAAATACAAAATTCACGATTATGAACTAATGTTGAAAACATGGGTAACATTAAATATACAGCTAATATATAATTATAGATTAGGAAATTCTTAAAGTGTATCCAAATTTATTAAATATAGTATTGAATACAGTGAATAAGTGAAATATGTGAATAAGTATTGATATTTCCATGTTGCTTTTGAAAATACTAGTGTAAAATTATTCAAATTCGTCTTTTCTTTAAAACTGATATTTATTTTTGTTTAATTAATGATACTTGTTAAGATTTTGTTGTTAAAAACTAAAATATACGTTTAATTCTTCTGTTAAAATTGATATATCCGTGTTGGAAATGAGAAAAAATAGTGTAAAACTAAAAAAAAATTATTAAATTCGTCTTTTTCCTCTTAAAATTATTATTAAACTAGTGTAAAACTAATAAAATTTGTTTAAATTCGTCTTTTCCTCACTGAAAACTAACATTTCTATTATTTTGCTTAATTAATTACACTCATTATGACTTCAAATTTTAAATTGATGATGTTGTGGTAACTGTTATAAAACTAGAATGGATAAATAGTTTAAATGTCTTCTTTTTTCTCTCTATGCGATACTTTTACTTGAACGTAAACATTTTTTTTTTTTGTATACCTTTGTAAGTTGTGACGTCAGAACTCTATTGTGTGTTTCCCCTACTTGGAGTACATGGGTGGAGGGGTTGTAGAAAAAAGTTTTAGTTTGGATATGACGTAATGAAGAATGCTCTGCAGGTTCACATTTGTTTGTTTGGGATTTCTTTAAATTATTCGTTTATGTATTAAAATTCTACTTAGTTGGTATATATAAAGTACGATGAAATTTCCAATTAGAGTAAAAGTTAACCAAATTCGTTTAATTCGTCTTTTTTCGTTAAAAAATCATTAGTTTCCTTTGTTAATTGTTCAATTATTGAAATTCTTTGAGGTAGCGACTGTTCAAAAACTAAAAAATATGTTTAAATTTCTATTTTAAGTTGTGTATTCTGATTTTATATTAAAAAATAAATAAAAATATGAAGAAATCAGTTAAAAATTTAATATTTTCTGTTGTTTTGCTTAATTAATAATGTTCATGAAGGAAATGGTTGTCCAAAACTGGAATGCATGTTTAAATTTCTTTCTATCAAATTGATAGTCTGAAGTTTGAGTTGAAAAAATCGTAAGAAATCAGTCTTTTTCTATAAAACTTGATATTTTCCATTGTTTTTTACTTAATTAACGAAACTCATTAAGATTATAGCTGTTGAAAAACTAGAATGCAGGTTTAACTTTCAACTTGTAAGTCGATACACTGATGTTGCAGTTGATAAAAATCGTAAGAAATCAGTCTTTTTCCATAAAAATCGATATTTTCCATTGTTTTTACTTAATTATGAATGCTCATTAAGGTTATAGCTGTTGAAAAACTGAAATGTATGTTTAAGTTTTCTCTCTTAAGTTGATAAAAATCGTAAGAGATCAGTCTTTTTCCATAAAACTTGATATTTTCCATTGTTTTTTACTTAATTAACGATACTCATTAAGGCTATAGCTGTTGAAAAACTAGGATACATGTTTAACTTTCAACTTTTAAGTCGTTACATTGATCATATAGTTGATAAAAATCGTAAGAAATCAGTCTTTTTCTATAAAACTGGATATTTTCTATTGTTTTTACTTAATTAATACTACTCATTAAGATGTCTATGAAGCAAAATTCAAATATATGTTTAACTTTCTTGAGTTAAATTGATAATCTCATCTTGTAGTTGAAGAAATCTAAATAAAATGGTTAAAAACTGAAATTTTAATTGTTTCGCTTAATTAATAATACTCATTAAAATTACGGTTGTTCAAAATTCAAATATAAATTTAATCTTCATCTTATAGTATGATTCCGAGTTGAGATGTGATTGATAATATTTTTAATTAGGGAAGGTTGTTCACCTCTCATGTTAGAATAGAATGTTCCTTTTTTTCCACTAGGGGGCGTTCGTGGAGGGGGATGCATAGTGGGGGCAGGAGAGTGGCGGTGTCACGGTGGGCGCAGGAGGGACCGCAGGCGGGGCAGCCGGAGGAGCAGGAGGCACCGCAGGCGGGACGGCCCCGCAGCCCCGCCTGCGGCTGTCCCCGTACTCTCCTTTTCCTACTACTTTTGCGTTTCTGAGCGATTTATGGACGTAATTCGCGTTTTTTATGCGATTCATGAATGTAATTCGCATTTATTACGCAATTTATGGACGCAATTCGCTACTTTTATGAGGTTCACGGACGTAATTTGAGTTTTTTTTAGCTTTCTGCCGACGAAATTCGCATTTTTTGAGAGATTTATGAACGTAATCCGCCTGTTTTTACATGACTCATGGACGTAATTCGCGTTTTTTACACGATTCATGGACGTAATTCGCGTTTTTTACACGATTCATGCACGTAATTCGCGTTTTTTACACGATTCATGGACGTAATTCGCGTTTTTTGAGCGACCTTTCGACGTAATTCGCGTTTTTTACGCGATTCATGGACGTAATTCGCGTATTTTTTTGAGCAATTCATGGGTGTCATTCGCGTTTTATTAATGTAATTGCTTTTTTTGAGCAATTTATGGACGTAATTCGCGTTTTTTATGCAATTTATGAACCTAATTCGCGTTTTTTTTACACGATTCGCGGACGTTATTTATCATTATTTAAGCAATTTATGAACGTAATTCACGTTTTTTTACACGATTCATGGACGTAATTCGCGCATTTTGAAGCGATTTATGAACATAATTTGCGTTTTTTGAACGATTCATAAATGTAATTCGCGTTTTTTACGCGATTCATGCACGAAATTCGTGTTATTTAGATATTCATGCACGGAATTCGCGTTTTTTATGCAATTCATGGATGGAATTTACGTTTTTAGCGCGGTGATTTGTTGAAATATTGTTTTTTTACACGATTCTTTGTTGAAACGCATGTTTTTTGCGTTATTCTTTGTCGAAATACACGTTTTTTACGCGATTCTTTGTTGAAAATCGCGATTTTTTCGAGGTCTTGTGATGATATTCGCGTTAACAGTAAACAATCCGTTTATAAAATTAATGGAATATTTTTTTTATATATATTAAAAAATTACAAAAATAGAATTGTTTCTTTCTTAAAGTTTTCTGCAAACTTCATAAAATTTTCTGCGCACTGCGTGCGCGCGTGCGTCTATATTATACAACTCTGAATATAACATACACCAAAAAATTATTCAAAATGTAAATTTGACATGGTTTGCTAATTAAACTCATTCAAAGCTCAATTTAGATGAAAATTTCCTAAATTTAATGTTATTTCTTAAATTTTGGCAGTTTTATTTACTATATGCTATGTTAATTGCCTTTACTGAAAAAGGAATGTAAGTTGTCATATATAAAGTGTAATTTTCATTATAACTTTTTTAGATAATTTGCATCCAAATTGATCTTTAGATAGGTTTCATTGACAAATCATACTAATTTTATATTTGAATATTTTTTAGCGTTATTTTACTAAAATTGCTGCAGTAAATTGTTCTAAATGTAACGTAAGTTACCATTAAGTAGTAGATCTTTACTCGTAATAAAGAAAATAGCTCGAAACATGTCTCGTCAATTACTAGTACTCGCCTGTGTTGCTTTTAATTTTTCTGGATTAATATAAAGCACGTAAAACCCAGTTAATCTCTGATTAGTGATTGTTAACTATGCTGACATTTTAAACTTGTGCAAAACAATCAGATAATCATAATACAGTCGGCTCTCGTTAATTCGAACTCGTCGGAACCACAAGAAATGTTCGAATTATCCGAAGTTCGAATTATGGGAAATATAAGATAGATATATGCTTAATATGGTACCATTACAAAGGAATTAATGTTATGGTGTTTTTTTTTTTTTTTTTTTTTTTTTTTTTCTCGTGTTTTATCATTAGATTATGAGTTAATATTAAATTAGAATGTATAAATACATAAACTAATTAAAAGATTAGATACAAGCCCAAAGATTTAAAGCGTCATTGATAGACAGACGGGGCACTAAAAAAGTGGATATCAAATGCATTGGATTATATGTATACTCGTTCGGAATAATTACAAAAATCAAAGAAAGAAAGTTATTCAAATGATCTGAAATCTGTGAGAACAAAAAGAATTTTTTATTTTTAAATAAAAAATCTGAATTCTCGTTAGTTCGAATTAAACGAAGTCAAGAGAAAATTAGTTCGAATTAATGAAAAAATTTTACGTTATTCTGCCATTGAAAATTTCGGGACTTCATGACTAGTTCGAATTAAGCGAAGATTCGAATTATCAGATTTCGAATTAACGAGAATCGACTGTATTTATAATGTAATTTATCACAGTAATCAATGGGGCACAGTTCGCCATATTTAAACTAAATTATTTACTTATATTTTGTCCAATACATTTAAAGAAACAGTATACCTTACACTTACGTTTTAGAAAAACGTGGGGAGAGGGGATAAATATAGAGAATTTGTCTAAAACTTTGAAAAATGTGTGTATCTTATAAATCACTCTCCGTGTACATATAACTTATTTTAACATCATTTACAATATAATATTGCAATTACTGTCGTCGTAGTGGTGTTTTAAGATGCCACTCGAGTCACTCAAAAAGACCCGGATGATAATGTTAAGTCTATGGATCTATGTTAAATCGTTATTTTCAAATATCTCGCTCAAATTTTAGTATTTTTACATGCTTTTTTTTTTTTTTTTTTTTTTTTTTTTTCTTCCTTGCATAGGATAGCTGAAGACGATCTACAACCGGGCTAGTTTTTACTTTTTCGATTTTGGTTTCAGATTTTTCTTTAAAAATTACTTTAAATTTCGGGACCGGTTAGAACCGGTTCTAAAATTGAAACTATCATAAAAAAAGAAAGCTATATTATCTGGTCAATGAAAAGGCAAGATGAATACTTTTAATATATATATATTTTTTCCCCTGGTATAAATGTTAATTGTGAATAGACATTGAAAATTTTATTAAATATATATGCATATGTATGTTATTCATCAAAATATTTTTCAAGTTGAATAGAGATCCTTTTAATAGTTATATTGACAGCAGCATATTTTTTAATCATAACATGGATTTTTTTCAAGAAAAATCTCGAATTTTCATATTATTTCTTTTTATCATATCATATTGTTGTAAAAGAGAATTTCTATGATGTTTGTTGTTTTGTTTGAGTAAATCACATACTAACAATATGCTTATATGTATGTAGAAATTTTTTGTTATCATTTTTAGTAATTTTAAGGAAAAAATAATTCTATTTGAAATCTCCCCATCCCCTTCGTTGCTATAATTATATAGAGAAATGGATACTACTTGGTTATCCCGTCGACCAATTTCGCCAAATTATTCATATTGACGAATTTTTTTTTTTAAATACCGAAAGAACAAATACATTAGTAAAACATTAAAAATATATAAAAAAGGCCAAGTAAAAACCACTTGATGACGTATTAAACACGTATTTCGTATCTAATACGTTGAATGCGACATTCACGGTCATCCATTATTGGCAATTAATTTTGTAATTTGGCGTCAGTTTTTTGGTCGACGGGATAGCCAAGTAGTACCGGAAAATGTAATGTTTTTAGATTTAGGCTAAATAAAATTTCAAATTTCTTCGGATCCCCCCCCCCCTCTCCTTCTCACTTTCTGGCGGCCACTAGGAACGTGCTTGCTAATCTAAGCACAGGCAGTGTTATTATTCACCTATATTATTCACCATCATAATTATGTGTGTTTACTATTTTTTTTTCCTTTTCAGCATTTTGAAATTAATAGTTAATTTATTATGCTTGTTTGTGTGAGCTAATTCATTTTCACCAAAAATGTTTTGATTTCTTTAAAAAATAAATAAATAAATAAATAAAAGGTGCTGTTTTAAACGCTTATGGGAAAGAAAACATGTTCGCAATTAATTAGTATGTGTAAATTTCATTGAAACTTTTAAACTTGGTTGCCTATTGCGTATCTGCACTGAAATATTTTGCGTCACGCTAACGGGTTCATTTGCGCGGCCACCTTCCGTAACTTTTCAAGTTAATCGTTGATGACTTAGTAGCAATTTTTCATACTTGTTATATGTCCCCACTCCATCGAAATGTCGCTAGCTCGGATTTCTTTGTTTTTTACTACTGCGAGAGCGATTACCTTTCTTTTAAAAGCGGGTTTGAAACATGAACTTACGGCTGCGGCTTTGTCTCTTTTTCTGTTTCTACAGGAACTTATTATTATTTTTTTAAATATCGTTATTTTCTTTCGTAGAAAAATTGAAAGCGTCATAGAAATGACGTGGCATTGAAAATCATGAGTAAGTGAGTGAATCTGTCTGTATATCGCGGTAGTGATTCAAATGCAGGTCATTAAGTATCTTAGTGAATAAATTTTTTTAATACAATTTTAAAGATAATATATATTTGTTTAAAAATAAAATATTATATTAACAAAATGTATACATTTTTGAAAAAATCGTAGTCGAGATCCAGGCATGATTGCGAAAAAAACTTGCTAAAATAAAAATAAACACTCCGGTAGTTTTTACAGGTTTTAACCAGTCTTTTTCGATCAAAATTGATTTTTACTCTCTCTCATACAACTCAATCTGTTTTTTGTATGTAAAGATAGAATTCCGCAATCGATTTTTAGCCCGCTTTTTGATGTGCTTGAATTAAAAAAATTATGTACGGTCAGGGCCGAAACTAGAGGAGGGCAGAGGAGGCACGTGCCCCGTGCGCCACCAGAACAGAAGCTGAAGGGGCGCCAAATTAAGATTTTGTTTGGTGTTTTAATATAAAAAATGCATATAAGTGGGGGGTGGAGGGTGCGCCAAAATCTATGTTTGCCCCTGGCGCAAAAAAGGCTAGTTTCGGCGCTGTGTAGGGTAGAGGGGCACATGTGAACAGCATATATTTTACTCGGTTAATCTGCATTTTAAAAAATTCAAAAAATTGCCAATAAATGGAAGTATTAGTACTATCTTTTGACTGAAATTTTAAAACGATCTAATCGGCCATTTTTATTTTTGGTTGTTGTATGTTTAGAAGGTATTGAGTAAAGTACATGGAACAAAAAACATATGGGAATAGATGTGAACAGTTCACAATTATATATTTTTTAAATTAAACGTATATTTAAATATTTTTTATACATGGTCTTGCTCTATTACGGAATTGCGAGTACTACTTGATTATTCCATCGACTCATTTCGGCAAATTATATAAATCGCCAAACTACTCACAAATTGTACATATTGGCATAATTTTTATTTTAAATAACGAAATAACAAATAAATTAGTAAAACATTTATAAAAATACAAATGAAACGTCAAATTAAATATCATTTGTGATATACAAACATATATAACGCATTTAAATCAACTGCATGTAACATTTACGATAAACCATTATTGGCATTTTATCTTATAGTTTGCCGATAGTTTTTTTGGACGACGTATAATCAAGTAGCAAAAGAAACTTCCTTATAACTCCAAAAATAGTAAACCTATTAACTAACAGTTTACGGACTCGGACGAAGTGTCTCATTTCCAATTAAAATATATATACTTGAATGAAATAAAGGATCATGAAAAATCGAAGAGTGTGGAAAATAGAATTATAAATATCTCGACAACTAATTATCCGATCGACTCCATTCTTTATGCAAAATTTATATTTTTTGTCTTTTACAGCCGCTACTTAAAATAAAAACATTCGAAAATTTTTATGTACCTTTCGTCAGAACAAATGTTTCAAGAGTCCCAAAAAAAAAAAAAAAAAAAAAAAAAAAAACCGGATAATTGAGGTTACTATTATTGAATAGGCATTTTCGCATTATTAATATACTAAGTACACACCAAATTTTAAGTCTCTATCTCAATTTGTTCGGGACATAGAGTGTTTACAGACGGACGGACGGCAATTTTTTTTTTCTAAAAATGTTTTTCGGAATCTCCAGTGTCTAAACCGTGTAAATCAGCTTTTTTCCCCCTCGATTATCAAAACGATTGCAAGGCTTAGGCTTACCCTATACTATGTATGATGGGTTAGTAAAATTATATTCTTCTATCATGTTTATTACTCGAAATCTTTCAGGAAAATTTTCTGGATTATGAAGTGTGTTCCGAATTCTTTTAAAAGGAAAAATAGTTAGAGTGCAATTATTTTGTTTTATTGTAGAAAAAGCTTTTCGAATCCCCTTCGTTAGCTTCGTTTATTAGCAAGAATGGAGATTTTGCAGGTCGTGTGCCATAGAACAAATCTCTTTCCAGCTTATTTCGTAGAACACAAATTCGCTAAATGATAGTGATTAGTGGAAGTTTAACTGCGTTTCCTATAAAGTTCGCTGGTTAACGAACCTTGAACTATAATTTTGAATGGGGGAAAAAAATGAAAAGAAAAGAACAAAATTCACCTCGGAGGATTTGTCGATAGTGTTTGTTTCAAATCAAGTTTCAAGTAAGTCTATATATAGTGTCATTTTTGTGGAACGTGTTCTATAATCTTCTGCGCCTGTCTTCTGTAATATTGCTTTGAATAGATCCACGATTTGATATAAAGATATTCGTGCCCATATATATATATATATATATATACACATACAGGGTGTCCGAAAAGTCTGGAAACGGTCGAATAACTCGAAAAATACATATGAGATTGAAAAACGTAAATATACGTGTTAAATATTTTTAAATAAGCTACTCAGTGATACCAAATTTGACCTTCGTAACCGACCCCCTGGGGGTCAGAGGGGGTCCAACTTTGAAATCTTAAATTATAACCCCCATTTTTTATTGCAGATTCGGATTCTACGGACAAAAATACCTAACATACGTTTTGTAAATACGTTTTGTATTTGATGTTTATTTCGAATCCTCGTTTATCACGGTTTAATTGAGCATATTACATCTATACATATTTCGGCTTTTCCAACGGGATTTTCCCTAATCGAAACTAATTGGGGAGAATTTATGACATCAAATTCCTCGTCTTTTGCAATAATAGCGTTTCCTGAAAATCACCCGTGCCGATTATTTCGGTAGTGTTACACAGTTAAAAATTTGATCCATTTGCTGTAGCGTCACTCCACAGCTTTTATAGAATATCTCTTTCATGACCAATGAGAATGTTCCATAACACAGTAAAGTACACTGTAAAAAATGACCCTTTTGCTGCATCGTCACTCCACCGCTTTTATAGAAAACGATTACTTTACTGTATTATGGAGCATTCTCATTGGTCACAAAAGAGATATTCTATAATAGCTGTGGAGTGACGCTGCAGCAAATGGGTCAAATTTTTAACAGTGTAGCACTATTGAAATAATCGCCACGGGTGATTTTCAGGAAACGCTATTCCTACAAAAGACGAGGAATTTGACGTCAAAAATTCTGCTTAATCAGTTTCGATTAGGGAAAATCCCGTTGGAAAAGCGGGAATATGTATCGATTTAATATGCTCGATTGCACCGTGATAAACGAAGATTTGAAATAAACATTAAATACAAAAGTTACGTATTTTTGTCCGTAGAATACGAATCTGCAATAAAAAAATGGGGGTTATAATTTAAGATTTCAAAGTTGGACCCCCTCTAACCCCCAGGGGGGGTCGGTTTCGAAGGTCAAATTTGGTATCACAGAGTAGCTTATTTAAAAATATTTAACACGTATATTTACGTTTTTCAATCTCATATGTATTTCTCGAGTTATTCGGCCGTTTCCAGACTTTTCGGACACCCTATGTATATATATATATATATATATATATATATATATATATATATATATATATATATATATATATATATATATATGTTGCGGCCAAAACCCGAAATTGGCCAATTCCTGAATTGGCCAGTAACGTAAAAAAATGACTGGCCAATTCTAGAATTGGCCGGCCAATTCGCGAACTAGCCAGATGCAATTGGCCAATTCGCGAACTGGCCAGATGCGATAGGTCAATTCGCGAAATAGATATAGGCACTCGGCTTAATCCTTTCTAACATAGTTGAAAGTGTCTATGAATTCTGATAGTCTAGCCGTCAGCCTGTCCGTGCTCTAACTCGAGTAAAGATCCGGTTAACTTGTAATTGTCATCTTATTTGGTTTATCAATTAATTTCGATATTGAAAGGGAATTATGTTCTATTTTTGGTTAATTTAGTTGGGTGCACAAAAACATTTCGTTTCAATATAATCAATAGGAATCTTTTTTACTGTGCATTTTAATGTTACATTATCTTAATTTCAAAAAAATTGGTACCTATGCATCATAGTTCGGGGGTTGGCCAAGGCTTCACGGCCAGTTCGCGAATTGGCCGGCCAAAACCCGAAATACGCTACTCATTTCATGTATTTCGGGTTTTGGCCAGGAAGCTTGGCCAGATCGGGTATTGGCCGGCCAGTTCTAGAATTGGCCAGGCTCCGGGTATTGGCCGCAACATATATATATATATAAGACCATTAATAGTAAACAACATTAACCATTTGAAATTAGCCATTGAATTTAATAACTTATATCACACTGAATGTGAAAGGAAAAAATAATAAAATGAACCAACACACAAGAAACCAAAATTAATTAAAGAAATACCAAGTAATCTATAGTGGAGAAAATAAAACAGTGATGAGCTATAAAGTAGAATGAATCCCAAATGCACGACCTTAATCCTGATACCGCACGTGGTATATTAAAGCTTGAAGTATTCATATATCATATGACAGAAAAAAGGAGATAATATAATAATAAAAACAAAAAACGATTTATCGTACACATCATAATATTAAATTAATTTTTAAATAAAAGCAGAATAATGTAATAACAGAAAAATTAAACCGTACATCATAGTGTACCCTATTATTATTTAATCAATAACATTTATTTTGACTATGCCAGGTTGAACTCAATATCTTAATTAAGGAAGATTAAAGATTAAAAATAGCTTATTAACCCTCTCACTGACAAGCCCGTCTATAGACGTTCTCTAAGCCCCAGGTTTCACTGCAATGCAAGCAATAATAAAATGATATAACTCAGTTGATTTAATGGATTTTTAATACATTGTGCAATGATTAACACACTCAAGGATAACATTCATATTCGTAAATAAGATTTTTCTATAATTTTGAAAGAATCATATTTTTTTTAGCAATTAAAACAAAATGCTGAGAAAACAACATTACAATTTTGCCCTTTTGCAAGACTGTCAGAGGGTTTTAAGAAATGTACCCTATACATTTAGTAGTGATATAGTATACTGATTTATTAAAAGTGAAGTGATATTTAATAATGTGATTAACATTATTAATAAAATAGATATAAGTATACAATAATCCATACATTGGTATTATTTAAACTCCATAGAAATTTTGTACCAAATTTACAAATAAATTTCCCACTCTCATTTTTTTACCACGCTTTTATTAACTTCACCTGTATGTTTGTGAGTTTGTAACTCTCCTTATTTCATGTATGTTCACCGATTACTCCGAAACTATGCAACCGATTAACTTGGTTTTGGTGTTAAATGAAAAACGATGCTCTCGAAATGGTACCACTTCAGTTTTATCGAAATTGGTTCAGTACTTTTTTAGTAATTAGGCAAAAACTAATAAAATTAGTGATTTTTCGCTAATTAAAAGTGTTGAATACGTTCACTGAATGGAGTGTAGACAGCATGGCTGAGCGGTCTAAGGCGCCGGATTGAAGCTCTGTTTTTCGAAAGAGATTGTGGGTTCGAACCCCACTCCTGACATTATTTACATCTATGTAAAATTTAAAAAAAAATTTCCGTATTACAATTTTTATCCGGCTTCAGAAAAGGAAGAGGAAGTTATCAATTCGACGTGTATGTATTTTTTTTCTATGTATGTTCACCAATTACTCTGAATCTACTCAACCGATTAATTTGGTTTTTGTATTAAATATAAATATAGTTTAAAAAAAACTAAAAACCACGCTTTTAAAGTAATCAAACTAAAAAGTGAAAAATAAATATAGTTTAAAAAAACTAAAAAACACGCTTTTTAAGTATATCAAACAAAAAAGTGAAAAATAATTCGTACTATAAGCTAAAAACGAAAATAGATGAAAAATACTATATTACTATAAAATCATTGTTATTATAGAAATCAATTAATAAGCAATAAATAAAATTATCGTGGAAAAAAAGCGTGGGGTGCTTCTTAAGAACTGATAGATGGAGCATGGTAGATGGAGTACCCACGCTTTTTTTCCATGATAATTTTATTTATTGCTTATTGATTTCTATAATAACAATGATTTTATAGTGATATATTATTTTTCATCTATTTTCGTTTTCAGCTTATAGTACGAATTATTTTTCACTTTTTAGTTTGATATACTTAAAAAGCGTGTTTTTTAGTTTTTTTAAACTATATTTATTTTCCGCAGCCAGGGCGAAAGGATGTCAAATGTAGATTTGTTTAGCGATTTTTTTTTCATGTTTATGTTTAGCATGATATTGTTAAAATCTTCCTATCTGGGGTATGCCAAAACATAGAACCCTTCTCCGTATTCTAACAACTACCCACCCAACCAACCTAATATATACATTTTTTTAAAATATATTTTTTACATTTTTAATTTGTTATTCTTATTTTTTATGTTTTAATATTTTTTTGCACTTTTTTTACGCAAAGTGTTAATTAATTATTAGATCATGGACTTACTAATTGTATATTGAAGAATATATGATTTTTTTTAGGAAAACCATTAATTATAGCATCATAAACAAGCTTTTTAATATTTGTATTAATTAAAGGAGAAGAACATAAACACTTTATTCTATATAAATGATTAAGGATTATATTACGATATGCAGAATTATGAAGACAAGATTTAAAATTAGTAAATATATTAACTTTAAAATTAAATTCTTTTGTCATATATATCAGTTATTAATTTGTTTTCTTTTAATATAATTTTAAGATCTAAAAAGTGAATGGTATTATTAAAAAGCAGGTTTTTTGTAATTTCTAGATTGGATCGATAATCAACGGGTAATTGAGATGTACTGGTATTATCAGTATCAATTAAAATTATATCATCTATATATCGATATCATGGTTCGTACGGGTCCTGGAATTTCATGACCAGAAATTTCTTTGGTACCAATATTTTCTTACAGAAAATCTATGTTTAAATAAGACAAAATTTCTCTCTTTTGAGCTATATTTATTTTTCTTTAGAGAAATACTGGTATCTCACCTGGAAAATAACGGTATCCGTACGAACCATGGATATAAATGTATTTTATTATTAAAATAGTTACGTTCATAATATACAAGTATAGGTCTGATAGTATACTAGATGTACTACCACCTTGTGGTATACCAACTTTTTGAATATATATAATATTATCTGGAATGATAAAATTATTATATATAATGAAATTAGTTAAAGTATGAAAATAATCAGTATCAGTGTTCGTTGGTAGATCCAAATCATGTTGATATCTTTTAAAAAGATCATTTATAATATTATGTAAATCTAATAAATCGATATTATTAAAAAGATCTTTGAAGTCATAAGTAGTTACAATTTTTTTATATATTTAAGATTTTTCATAATATTGACCAGTTCATAACTATTCTTTATACAATGTGTTATCACTGGTTTTAGTAATTTTATATATTTGATTAAGAATAGTTAATAGAAGTTTGTTAGCAGCATTGTTAAGTATTGCAACCAATTGTAACTGTTCTAAATTTAACAGGATTCTTATGAAATTTGGGTATAAGGACTAGATAAGGATATTTAAAGTTAGTAGAGTTAATGTCTAATAATTTAGAAATAGCCTTTAATTTTCCGATTGTTTACAATTATGTTATCATTAGTTTTTTGGAATGTTTTATTAGTAGATATACTAGATTTAAACAGTTGATGATAATAAGATTTACATATAATTGCATAATTATTTGCAGATTTATCAACATAAGTTATGACAAAGTTTTGTTGCAATTTAGTGATTTGGTTGAAAAGATGCTTTGTATTTATATAATCTAGATGTGAAATATTCAACAGGTTTGTTATAATATATTGCTATTTTATAAATAAATATATATATTTATATAAGTAAATTGTTTTATTATTGAATTAATGTTTAATTTGGATGGAGTTCGATACTTAGTGCCATAACCCATTAATTTTCTTAGTGTTAAATCATCTACAATATTAAGATTGCCAGTGATAATATGTCCATGATCATTATTAATGTATTTTTGTAGAGAGGGGTCATTGCATTTACATGGTAAAGTACTAGCATCAGAAGTAGATTTTGAGAACGAATTATACTTAAAAATCTTTCTACGTATAGTTATGGGATATTTAAAAGTTTTTGATAATTGAATATTATTTTTATAGGAAAATGACAGTTTTTATCATTTATTATAGAATTAATATTGATTTTATTAAATATTTGATTAGAAAAAGTGATTACCATTTGAGTATTAGTTTGTAGAGTTTTAGGTTTTTTTAGTAAATTATATTGTAAAGATTAACTCTAGTCATAATTAGATCATAAAATATATCTGAAAAATGTGTAGAGTAAGTTTTACTCAGAAATATGTTTAAATATTGTACTATATGCTTCTAGGTAGATCTCGTATGAAATACTACCTATTGCATTCTCTCCCATGTTGGAATTTCTGAAAAATTTTTGCGGATCTACACGAATCATGACTCCTAGACCCCAAAACCACCATCAGTAAAAAAGTTTATCTATCTATCTATCTATCTATCTATCTATCGGTGTATATCACTTTCTTCTAGACACGATAACTTCCATAATTATGCTCAGATCTTCTTCAAACTTTTACATAAAATCAAGGAGCCTAAAATCTCGGTCGAGTTCGTTAATGGGCAAAATCGGAACTAGGGGGTGGAAATAGGGAGGGTTTTTGTGAAAACAGAAAAAACGCGATAACTTCTTAATTAAAATAGCTATTGAATCAGTTTAAAATTTATATTACTTCTAAACAATGGGCAAAAATTTTATGCAGGACAGATTTTTGATAAAGTTAAAAATGGGCTCAAGGGGCGAAAAAAACATGGTTTTTGGGAGAAAAAAATTCATAACTTCGTCAATTCTCAAGATATCAAATCCAACTAAATTTTATATAAATGTACTCAATATTATCTAAAACTTTTGTACTTACAAGTTTTTGATAGGACCAATTTTTACCGATGAAAAAAATTAAAAACGAAAAGAAAAAGGGAGGAGGAAAAAGAAAAAAACCCATAACTTACTCAATTCTTAAGCAATCAAATCTAATTACATTTATTTTACATCTTCACAATAAGATCTATAACTTTTATATTGACAAGTTTTTCATAGAACCAATTCTTATAGCAAAAATAAATTAAACAAAAATAGGAGTTGGAGAAAAAACCTTAAATCCAAACTGCTTATATTCTGATTCATTTTAAAATTCATTTTTGATTTTAAACGCATCCAAATGACAGATCCTCTTATTTAGGAACTATATAATGCGACGTATTGGCCAATTTTTTGATAAAGGCAGAATATATTTTTAAAAAGGCTGCCAAAAAAGGTATTTTGAACAGATTTCCCGAAATTATCGTCATTAAAAATTGATAAAGTATAACAAATTGCGTTTTTTCTGAGTCATTTTTAAATTCATTTTTGTTCTCAAACCCATCCAATTTACAGGTCCTATTATTTAGGAACTATATAAGGCGACGTATTGGCCAGTTTTTTGATAAAGGCAGAGTATATTTTTAAAAAGGCTGCCAAAAAGGGTATTTTGAACAGAATTTCACGAAGTTATCATGATTGAAATTTGAGGAAATTTAAAAAATTGCGTTTTTACCGAGTCATTTTTAAATCTCTTTTTGTTCTCAAACGCATCCAATTTACAGGTTTTCTTATTTAGTAGGGATGGGACGAATATTCGGCCACTATTCGGTATTCGGCCTATTCGGCCCTTTTGCCGAATATTCGGTTGGCCGAATATTGAAGGCTTGTTGACCGAATACTTCGGCCTGTAGCCGAATATTTAGAGATATCTGGCCGAATAGTGGTAAAATCTCGCCGAATAGTGAAAGATATCTTGCCAAATAAATAAATTTAGGATTTAAAGAGTTTCATTTCTTACAATTTTTTTTCTCTAATCCAAATTGGCTACTTCATTCATGAAGTCATTCTCATTCTTACTTACAAAATATACAGTTATTCGATTGCTAAAAAATACACAGCCTTTCTGTATTTCCTATAAAAGTGAGTGATATTTTAGAAAATGATGCCCAAGTTGAAGATTTAATTGTATGGGAAATGTTTTCATTAGAGAATGATATATTACAATTCAAAATATAACAACACTTATGAAAAAAAAGAAAACAAAAACACTGCCTTATTCTAAAACACTTGAATATTTATTAATGTCTGCAAATTCCATGCACCTATAAAAAAGGCTCTTATGAAATTTGAAACTTATTTCCGTAAAGTAAGAAATGAAAAAATTCATTCAATAGGTGTATTAACAATGATTCATTTTCAAAATTAGATATCAAATATCACTATCGCAAATACTACAATGGTACATCTGAAAACAGAACTGGTGACAAACTAGATACGCATTAGATGATACAACTAGCTTTATGAAGATCGTTTTATAAGTATTTAAACATAAATTCTAAATACTGAACAAAATAATTTTTTTTATTCTATAGTTTTCAATTTTAAATAATTATTTGGATAATTACTGACTTAAATATATAACATTAGTATGTATATATTTTTAATTTACATATTCCTTCATTCATGTTATTATCAATTTCTGTTTATCCTTTTAATGCTTGTTGAATAGGTGGAATATTGAAGTTGAATATTGTATGCGCCAATTCAAATGTCAAAGATTTTGTTACCATATGCATTCTACTTTAAGCATAACCTTTGCTTTAGTGTAATTTGTAATTTAAAGCTTGGCAACTGATTTCAGAGCAGGCTCATTCTTACGAATTCGCTTATCATTAGGGACACAAACTCTAAATGATCAAATTTACTTCATTAAAGGTTATTTCAGAAAATATCTACTCGTGAGTTCTGAGAGAGAGAGATTAAGAATATTATTAATTTTGGATGCAAGAAAAGGTAAAAAGTATCATTTAATAGTAAAAACGAAGTACATTCTTCATATTTTAATGAAAATATCTTATCATCCTGACTTACTGAAAATCAACTTGATGTACATTAAAATAAAAGAAAATGATGCAATTTCATAAGTTTTTTGTGTTAAAATAAATGTTTCAAATTTAAAAATACATTTAAGAGTAATAATTATTAATGAGCTCTTATTTTTTAAATTATATATAATCAAAATTTATTTTCTTTATTGGAAAAAAAAGTTGATATTCGGCCGCCGAATATTCGGTTTTCGGCCTAAAATTTGGCCGGGTATTCGGCTATTCGGCCAAATCACTATTCGTCCCATCCCTATTATTTAGGAACTATATTATGTGACGGAGTGGCCAGTTTTTTGATAAAGGCAGAATACATTTCAAAAAAAGGCTGCCAAAATGGGCACTTCGCGCAAAATTTCCCAAAGCGATCATGATTAATGAACTGTGGGTATTCAAATAACAAATTGGTTATTTTATGACTCATTTTTAAATCCAATTTTGCTCTGAAACGCATTCAAATGACAGTTTTTTGTTACTTAGGAACTATATAATGTGCGTATTCTTCGATTTTTTGATAAAGGGTGAATATACATATTTTAAAGCTGTCAAAGTAAGCACTTCGCAAAAAAAATTCCCAAAGCGATCATGATAAAAGAATTGAGGTTGTATTCAAATAAAAAATTGTTTATTTTATGACTCATTTTTAAATTCAATTTTGTTCTCAAACGCATTCAATTGACAGTTTTTCGTTATTTAGGAACTGTGTAATGTGACGTATTGTTCAGATTTTTGATAAAGGCTAAATATATATTTAAAAAAATCTGTCAAAGTGGGCACTTCGTACAAAATTTCTCAAAGCAATCTTGATTAAAGATTTGTGGATGTATTAAAATAATAAATTGGTTATTTTATGACTCATTTTTAAATTCAATTTTGCTGTCAAACGAATTTAATTAAGTTTTTTGTTATTTAGGAACTATATAATGAGAATATTGGTCAATTTTTTTAATAAAGTAAGAATATAATTCAAAATATGTTGCCAAAATGGGCATTTGAGTAGAATTTCGTTTAAGAGGATTTTGATAAAACCAGTTCTTACAGAAAAATGAAATTAAAAAATTTTTAAAAGCGGTTGAATAAAGTAGTTAAACTGGGTTTATCTCTAATCATTTTTTTATCTTTATTTATTTATTTATTTATTATTATTATTATTTTTTTTTTTTGAGATGAAAACTTTTCGAAATCTACCTCCGCCTATAGGCCATGCCGAAAGGGATTTTTTTTTATACCAAATATATATTTACGTATTAATAACCAATTGTAATTTTTCAAATAATTACTTTGCAGATTATTTATTTGTTTAATTATAGTTTTTTTGGAAATTATGTTAGTAGATGAACATTTTCCTCTTTTGTTATGTGTAGTTTTATGATTTATAAGATGATTTAAACTAGGATAAATGGGAGAGTAATCAGTAGTGTTATTTATAGAAGAAAATACTTTAACAGATCTTTTGAAAACCTCACTATTAAGTCCATATGGATAAATTGTATTGAAATATTTCATATATGAAGATTCTAATAAAAGACGCTCAGATTTTTTTTTTTTTTTTTTCTGAATTTGTATAATTTCAATAGTAGTATTTTTAAATTTATGTTTATGAAAATGCGGAATTTCAGCAGTACACTGTATATTTTTTGCTTTATTTTTATCAGAATCTGACCTGTATTGATTTATGCGTATATGGAGTAGACCAGATGTTTCACCAATATATTTCAAATTGCATATGTTACATGTTATACTATAAATTACATTAAATGCCTTACAAAAAGTAGATATATGAGAATCGGAAACAATTTGGGACTGAGAAGCAAATGGGCAAGTTTTACATCTTACATCTAAACATTTCTGAAAATATAATGGAGGAGGAGGAGCATGAATATGGTAAATGGATGACGGTCCAGGAGCAACCCTATTATTGCTCCTGTACCAGGCACTACATTGCAAAGATGCATTGTGCATCTTGCCAGGAACGAGATTTTTACTAAGAACTGCCATAATATAAATGGCATAGTCCATGTCAATTCAGGCAGCCAAAGAGAAAATCATACCTTCATACTCTCAGAAGTTCTTTGATTGAACATATGTTAAAATTCAGGAAAAAATAAAATTCCCGTAATTTTTGGTTTTTTCCAAAAAAATTTCTGGACCGAGATACAGGGTGCCAAAGATGGCATCCCGAACACCTTTTCCCGTTTGCGATTTTCGAAAAAAAGTTTAAAGTGCTCTATCTCTGAAACGATGCAAGATATCTCGTTGCAGTTTATTTTATTTTAAAGATAATAATTTTCTGCTTAAAAAGATATACTCTATTTTGAAATATGTATTTAATTATTTTTACAGCAGCCTTCTAAAAAAAATTTTTTTTAATCAAAAATAATTTTTTTCTCAAAAATGCCAATCTCAAAAATTTTGATTTTTTTACTGTTAGTCAATACCATTGAGTACTACCTTCACTGTAAAGGAGAACTTCCACTTTTGAGTTTAACAAGTTTTAGAATCATTTCAAGAATTTAGAGAATTTTACAGGAACTGTATGTCAAAAGTTCCAAAAAAAGTCTCTCAATTTTTGTGTATTTGTATCATATGTAGCCTATTACATATCCTAAACATATTAAAATTACATATCCTAAACAAGTTAGAAATCACACGTCAAACATGGTAAATGAGGTGCATTCATACTATGACTAGTTTTATAAATATTTAGATATTGGTGCAATAAGTATTACACTCTTGTGAAAATTGGCATTAATACAAAATTTATTATGTCTCTATATATTAAATTCAGTAATATGGAAACAATATGAATCCATCTTAAAAAGAACGTAATCACTAGGGCAACCTAGAATCATTACCTATCATGGGATGTTTAATTATGTAGGACAGAATTTAATAGAATGAACAATCATCCATTAATATCATAGTGATGGGTATATTCATCTATTACTATCATAGTACCTATATTGCACAAACTTTGAACAGCAAGCAAGAAGAAATTTCATTTGTCCAATCAAGATCTCTGAAACAATTGCAAAATATTCAGATTCACAATTTATAAAAATGAATTTTTGTTGCCTGTGTAGATTAATGTGAGTGGTGGATTGCAAAGATAAATGATATCAGTTGTTTATTGTCGTTAACTTTATGCTCCCACTTGGATCGGCTGTTGGGCATAGATTTCCACCTGCAAGAAAGCAATATCACCACCAGTGTTCACTTCTTATTCACAATGTTTTAAGAATTATGGAAGCCCCAGACCCTATTAGTTAAACAGGAAGGCATCACTAAATATCAAAGGAAGATACAGATACTGTTCAACAAATTATAAAGTCTATGAATTTCTAATTTCAGTTCTAAGCAGAGTACACCGGAAGTAATATGTTTTGAAACTTATACATATATTTTGTAAACTTTACTGCATGTGTTTTTTTCTTTTGTAAGCTATTTTTAAAGTTGTCAGTTTCTTATACTTATTAAGAAATAAAATCGTATGTCAAACAAGACTAAGATTTTGATTTCCTGAGACCAGTATGTAATTGTCTTACAGGAACTGGTAAAATATATGGCAAAATTTTACATATGTTTCGATAACTTGTCAAAATCAAAAGTGGAAGTTTTCTGAAATAAGGAAGGCAGTAAGTACTCAATGGTATTCATCAACAGAAAAAAAAAAAAAAATAAAAATAAATAAATAAATAATAAATTTAGGATTGGCATTTTTTATTTCTTTTCATTAAAAATAAATCAAAAGGCTGCTTATGAATACATTTTTACAAAATTGATTATATCATTTCAAGCAAAAAAAAAAAAAAAAAAAAAAAAAAAGCAACAAATGTTGTGAAAAAGATTGTGAAATGTTATGAAAGTCAAATTAAAACTTTGAAAAAAAGACACTCATAAATATTTTATTCATCAAGTTAAATCCTATCACTCATAATTAATTTAAATATATCCCATGATAGGTAATGATTCTAGGTTGCCCTGGTGATTACATTCTTTTTAAGATGGATTCATATTACTTCTGTATTACTGAATTTAATATATAGAAACATAATAAATTTTATATTCATGCCAGTTTTCACAAGAGTGTAATACTTATTGCACCAAGATCTAAATATTTATAAAACTAGTCATAGTATGAATGCACCTCATTTACCATGTTTGACGTGCGATTTCTAACTTGTTTAGGATATGATACAAATAAACAAAAATTGAGAGCTTTTATTGGAACTTTTGATATGCAATTCCTGTAAAATTCTCTAAATTCTTGAAATGATTCTAAAACTTGTTAAACTCAAAAGTGGAAGTTCTCCTTTACTGTGAAGGTAGTCCTCAATGGTATTGACTAACAGTAAAAAAATCAAAATTTTTGAGATTGGCATTTTTGAGAAAAAAATTATTTTTGATTAAAAAAAATTTTTTTTAGAATGCTGCTTTAAAAATAATTAAATACATATTTCAAAATGGAGTATATCTTTTTAAGCAGAAAAATATTATCTTTAAAATAAAATAAACTGCACCGAAATATCTTGCATCGTTTCAGAGATAGAGCACTTAAAACTTTTTTTCGAAAATCGCAAACGGGAAAAGGTGCTCGAGATGCCATCTTTGGCACCCTGTATCTCTGTCCAGAAATTTTTTCGGGTAAAACCAAAAATTACGGGAATTTTATTTTTTCCTGAATTTTAACATATGTTTAATCAAAGAACTTCTGAGACTATGAAGGTAACCCCCCTGCCTGAATCGACATGGATTTGGCCAAATGCATAAAAATAATAGAAGAGATTTTACAAATTAAATAAAAAGAAAAAATATATATTTAAGTAATCTAGTATCCTGACTAATATAATTTACTAAAGAATTAGATTTAGAATATTACTATAAAATGTAAATATATACAATATGTACATAATTAAAAAGCAGTACTCAAACCTCCAAAAAGTAATAAAACATGACCATAAGAATACCAGTCGTCACAACATATACTAATATTCATAAATCCATAGTACTAATTAGTAGAAATAAATCAATATCACTATATCTAATGCCATGCACAAGAAAAAGAATAACCATATCTAGACACACGGCAGTGTGTCAGCCAAGTTCACAAAGTAAAAGGCGACACACCGGCCGTGGGTTATATTACCCGAACCATTTCGAACCACTTTTGACCCCTCAATAACTTAAATTCTATTTGACCTACACACTTGCAATTTTTTGTGTCGTGTAAGACCATCTTCTAATTTCCGAATCTAAAATTAAAAAAAAAAATCTTTTACCGATGACGAGAAATTGACGCCTGAAAACCACTGTTTTTACCACTGACTCACTCACTCACTCATAGAAATGTTTGACTACTTCCACGTGACTTAGGAAGTTGAAATTTGGTGTGAAGGTAGGTTATTGGATCTATAAATAGGAAAAAATCAGAAATCACCATTAATTAAACATTAATGGTTGGTTAGAGGATAAATTATTGGATTACAATGGAAGCTTATGAGAATTTCACAAAATACCAGTAATAGTGCCAAGTTGGCGTCACTTTTGGCGAGTATCAGGGTTAATCTCTGAAACTACCGAACCGATTTCAAAAGTAATGGTACCAAAATGATGGTATTCGGTTCAAACATAGACTGTATCTTATGTCTGTGCCACTAACCAAAAGAGGGTTCAGAAGCGAAAAACATTCTAAAAATGTGATTTTTGTTTTACTGAAGGGCCTAGAAGCACAAAATTTGGCATGTTAATTATTTATAAGATGTAAATGATCACTAATGACATTTGCTAAAAAAATATCAAATTTAAATGGGTGAAAATCCGCGAAGAGCGTTCTAAAAAAGTTCGAAATACCAATTTTAAAACAATCTCAGCAAACAACAAACCGATCTTAAAAGTAATGATATCAAAATGATGATGACAGTCTTTGCACCAACATAAGCTATATCTTATGTCGATTACACTAACCCAAAGGAGGTAAAAGAGCATAAAAACATTCTAAAAATGCGATGTCTGTATATTAAGGGACTAGACTGGAAACATAAAGTTTGGCATTTTAGAGTTATTATGCGAAATATCAGAAATAGTGCCAAGTTGGCGACACTTTTGGCAAGTATCGGGGCTAATCTCTGAAACCACCGAACCGATTTCAAAATTAATGATACCAAAATGATGGTATTCGCCCCGGTTCAAACATAGGCTATATTTTATGCGTATACAATTAACCAAAAGAGGGTGAAAAAGCAAAAAAATTCTAAAAATGCAACTTTTGTGTTACTAAAGGACCTAGAACTATAAGATTTGGCATGTTAATTATTTATAAGATATAAATGATCTCTAAGGGCATTTGATAAAAAATACGGAATTAAAAAGGGGTGAAAATTTGCGAAAATGTGCGAAAAGCGTTCTAAAAATGTTCTAAATTGGGATTTTTAAGCAATTTCAGCAAACAACAAACGATCTTAAAAGTAATGATATCAAAATGATGGTGATAGTCCTTGCTCCAATATAGGCTATATCTTATGTCGATTCCACTAACCCAAAGGGGGTAAAATAGAAAACTAGTCGTTGGGGGCCACCGTAATACTTACCCATCATGGATATGTATATGAAAATAAAACATGTGAAAACTATTTATACAATGCATTGCAATTCATAAACAAAATTTAAATATTGTTAATATACATGGTAATGCTCTATTAAAGAACTGATGATTGCCGATTTCGACAAATTATATAAAACGCCAAACTACTCAAGTAGTACCGAACTGCGTAAAAGAAACATCCTTATAACTCCAAAAATAATAACTCTATTAACTAAAAATTAACTGCGTCTTATGTCCAATTAAAATATACCTCTGAATTGAAATTTGAATCAAATACAGGGCCATGAAAAATCGAAGAATGTGGAAAACAGGATTAAAAATATCTCAGCAACTAATAATCCGATCGACTTCGTTCTATATGCAAAATGTGTGATATTTTATTGCCTTTTACGTCCATTCCTTAGAACAAAAAAATTCGAAAATTTTTATGTACCTTTCATCAGAACGAAATCTTCGAGAATCCGAAAAAAATAGTTCCGGATAATCGAGGTTGCTGATATTAAATAGGTTTCGTCCCATTCTTACATACTAACTGCATACAAAATTTCAATTCTCTATTTCAATTCGTTCGGGAGATAGAGCGTTTACAGACAGACAGACAGACGGACGGCAAAATTTTGTTTCTAAAAATATGTTTTTCGGAATCTCTACTATCTAAAACGTGTAAATCCGTCAAAATTTTTTTTTCGATTTTCAAAACGATTGCAAAACCTACCCTATACTAGGTATGATGGGTAAGTAAAAGCGTTCTAAAAATGTGATGTCTGTATGTTAAGGGCCTAAAAACATAAAATTTGGCATGTTCATTAATTATAAGATATAAATGATCACTAAGAACGTTTGTTAACAAATACAAAATTTAAAAGGGGTAAAAATGCGCGAAAAGCGTTCTAAAAACTTTCTAAATAGCAATATTTAAGCAATCTTGAGTAGTTAGCGAACCGATTTAAAGAAAAAAAAAAAAGATGCCAAAATGATGGCGACAGTCCTTGCTCTAACAAAATTATTGGATAAATTACCAGATTACAATGGGAATCTATGGGAATTTGGCAAAATACCAGAAATAGAGCCATGTTAGTATGACTTTTGGTGCGTAATTTTTGTCGTCAATATAGCGATATTTCGCCAAGTTGGCTACAAACATTTTTGGTCGACGAAATAATCAAGTAGTACCCAATCACGTAAAAGAAACATCCTTATTAGTGGAATTTAAAGGAACATAAGCAGTCCTAATGTTAAATTTTTTAATTTGACTGAAAAAAAACAGTGAATAAATGCAGGAAAAAGCTGAAATTAATATTAAATAAAACTAATTTAACCTACTTATTTCAAAAAGAAAACAAATACCTACTTATTTGACAAAAAATAATGATATCCTATCAAAAACATGAATGTGAAAAAATGCCAAGTTCGTTAAAGGTTTCGCTCATAAAAGAAGTGATTTGACAAAAAATAATGATATCCTGTCAAAAACATGAATGTGAAAGAATGCCAAGTTCGTTAAAGGTTTCGCTAATAAAAGAAGTGAGATGTAACTGCAAACCAAGTTCTTTCGGAGCTCCTTAAATCATAACTCCTGTCATGCATAATATTATTCAATTGCTTAAAATGATTTGTTAAGTTACTTGTTATTCAATAGAGCGACTTGGCAAGTTTTCAGTTACCAACTTTAATCTTTAAGTCGGAGTACAATTTAATCTAGAATCTGATTAACAAAGACAGGGATGTAAGACCTGCGCCAATTGCGCCAGACTGCACCGAAATCGCTTTTCTGCGCCAAACTGCTACAAAACAGCTATTTTTTTCCATTTTGCGCCAAACCTGCGCCAAAAGGCACTTAGTGCCAAAATGAAGTTTAGCGTGATTTCGTTGATCCAGGAAACAACAAAAAATAACTTTTTATAAGCTGTTTATTTCAACAAAAAATAAAGAAACATTGATAATGATCTCGAAAAATGCGCAAATTTCGCCAAAAATTTTCAAAAAACATGCGAATTCGGTCACTAAAAACACGCGATGTTTTGCGGAGTTTTATCGTGGCTCCGCAAACGACCGCAAGTTGTTTTTTCCTCGAGTCAACCTACATTCATTTTCATCGCAGCAGATCGCAGAGTTGGGAGAGGGACTTCATATGACGTACAACGCGCGCGTGGGGTAACGAATGAGAGCTGTCGTAATATGTTTATTCCCAACCAATGGGGGTTGGCCTCTTATGTATTGTACATATTTTCTGTAAATTAAAGTGGCAATTATTTTTCTGCTCGGCGAATCCTGCTGATAGACGGCAAAACCGAAAGCAGAATGAAAGTGCATACGAAGATCAGCTACATGTTTGTTAAACAATTACAAAATAAAAAAAGTAGAATTTTGTTAAAAAAAATTGCTATTTCGTTAAAAAATGAACAAAACGCAGTCAAAGGGAAACAATATTGAATTCAGACACTTTTCTCCAAGAGGGACTCCTGTAGCTCCGGGGGGGGGGGCATAATAGAGGAGGAAATTGCACTTTCTGACCATTGAAAACCCAAAATTTCCGGGGGGAGTATTTCCTTGCTCCGGGGGGATCT